>CM036908.1:50267464-51692464 GCA_020800305.1 Porphyrio hochstetteri | reverse complement strand
TCTCCCATCTCTTCTGGCTGTATCAAGGTCTCCAGGAGAGTGACCTGCCAGGACAGCTGCAGCCAGTGGGAGTTAACAGAGCCAAGAACAAGATTTGTTAGGGCAGAAAAACAGGGCTTCTCAACTGCTAATCCCAGGCAAGGAGCTCCTCCTTTTCCCCATCTCCCTCAGGCCACATGAGACTGGCTGCAGAGCTCATCACACCCAGCCAGAAGTGAAACCTCTATTCATTTAAATTTTTTTAAATTTATTTTTTACAGTAGTGTTTCCATAATAATGAAAACGAGAATACCTCCAAGCAGGTAAATGGAAATATAGTAGAAGGAAAAATGGAAGAGAAGAAAGAAGAGGAAGGGGAGTGAAAGAATAGCTATCAGCAGTCTTTTTTGAAACCCTTTTTAATTATTTAGAGCAATTTTTAGGGAAAATATGGCTTCTTTTGTGTTTTGGCTTCTTGCATACATGTGCATTTTTCTTATGACTGAGAGCATTCAGTGATTGCCAGTTTATAGAGTGTCGTGTGTATACAGTATATTGGCAGATAAAAACTAGATGTTGGCAGATAAAAGGATGAACAGGGTAAAAAACAAACCTGTTACACAGGCATATTATGGCTTCAGCCACATCATTCATTCAACGGCGAAAAAATAATTCCTTTGGGTGCTGAGAGCAGATCACAGAATCACAGAAAATAAAACATTTCAGGGAGCTGTCAGTAAAAAATAGTATTTTCTTTGATGTATATATGGAGATCCAGCATAGAGCTTCTGCAGCTAATGAATTCTAAAGCAAAGCCAGGAACTGGAAATATGCAGAAACTCCCCACTGCAGGGATCTTTGGCACCATTGTGTGCCTCTGTGGCTGAGACAATGGGAGCAATTTTATGCTAATCAGCGGAAATAAAATGCAACATTTTAGTACAAGAGAAATTAGCTGACACCAGCACTTGAACTTTTCTAAGTAAAAGTGGTGGTTTGTTCATTATCAAAGTGGATAACTGTATGAGGTAGTTATGCAGGTTCTGGCAACTGAAACATGTACAACTTTATTCAACTTTTTTTTTTCCTTTTTTTTTTTTTTGGCAACTAGAACATGTTCAACTTTCTTATTTTCCATATTTAGTTTTATCTTTCTGGCTTTAGTATCTTAAGAGATATAAATTATCTTGCTTACAATGACGACTTCTCTGGATGGAAGGATCTACTACTTTCACATGTCTAGGTTAAATGTCCTGCTTAAGGGTCCTTAAAAGTGATTAATAATAGTTCCTCAGAAAACAAATACAAAATCAGAGGCAGTGGCAGAGAAAGGTCAAAGGCAAAGGGCCAGTGGGGGTGAATGTGGTCGAGTAATAGAGGATGATAGGCAGAGGAGGCTGCGTGAATATATGCGTGTGTAAACTTCTATTGGGTTGCCTGTAAGTCTTTTCAGCCAGTTATTTTGATAGACCAGAGCTTTTTCTGGACCTTTATGGATAACCCCTGGGTAACACATATATACTGCATTAAGTGAATATTATAGATCATGCTGTACTGCACACTGAGCGCTGTAGCGACTCACACGCTAAAAGTTTAGACTTTTTATTCCTTGCAATGAAAATTGCAAGTAGTGAAATAAGTAAGCTATGGTATTACTTGTTACAGTATTTATAGGCATACTATTTTACTTAGGATTTATGATTTTGGGTGGCTCGTTAAGCAGGATTCGTGGGCTTGATGAACTGGAATGGAAGCATGAGCAAAATCAGATACCACTGTTTGAATCATAAATCTGCTGATAGAGAATGAGGTTTCTGTGAAAGAGGGTTTTTGTCAAGACAGAGCAGACCCCGACATAAATGGCTTCAGAGAAACTCTCTCATGTACAGTTCTGCTTTTCAATAGCAAGACACATACATTGAACTGTAGTTACTTAGGATGTAGAGACAGAAATATGGAACGAGCTAATACATTTGATTAAAGAAGTTACCTACCTTCTGTGAAACCAGTACTCACAATGGGTCTGCCTCTGTGGCAAATATGGTTTGTCTAACAAAGCCTTTCTTGGATAATTTGCATTAGCTTGTGCTGAAGTGTTTATTCCTAGTGATTTTTGGTGGCTCAAATACTGCAGAAGTACTCTGATTACACAGTAGCAAACTATATCTGAATGTCCAAATGAAAGCAGATGTTTAGCCACTCACCTCGCATCTCATCCGAGAAAAAAATCAGGAATAGCTTTTAAAAATGAAAGCTTTTTATGGCACAAATAAAGGCTGTCTGAGAACATGACAGAGTGAGAGTGTGAGTGCAGTTTGCAGTACTTGTATTAAAGAATATGAGTGGAACTGGTTGAAGAACATTCTTAAAATGCACGGAGAATATGTGTGTGGTCCATGAGATTCAAAGGGCTTTATCAGGGCAGTAGTCACTGTTCTTTTTATTGCTTTAATAGTAAAATGAGAAACACTTAAATTGATAAACGAAAAGGAAAAAATAGTTGATACTTACCCACAGTCAAAATAATTATTTTAAAAGGCCATTTAATCAAAAGCATTCCTTTCAAAGTACTTTTGCACACAGTAAAAACCACACTTTGTAGACTTTATAATGGAAAGAAATTCGGTGCACTAGCAAGTACATATTCTTTAAATGAAATTCTTGTATCACGTGTTTGATAAACTCTGAGTAGGAGCGGATTTATATCTCTGTAGTTGTAAGCCAACCTGGGTTTTGCAAGACTGCAATTCAGATTGTGGAAAGACAGACAGTAGATCTAAAAGCAGATTTGGAAATGGTTTTAAAAGTGTTTATCCTAACTGCATGCTGGGACAAGTGAACACTGGGACACAGCCCATACAAGACACAGGTGTATTATATACTGTTGGCAATGACATCTTTCAGGTGGGAAATATGTTGCAGCCTGTGGGTTATTAAAAACCATATCGCATCCCCCACCCCCATTAAATAAATTAATTACCTCTTAAGTGAAATCTTTGTTTTGTTGATGCTTCAGTTGACTTGTTCAGGATTTTATCCTGTACGTGAGTAGCCCTAAATTCTTTAAATGAAAGACCATCTTTGCAGCTCAGCCTCAGGTGCTGCTGTGATAGACATTTTATATGAAAAGCATTTATCTCAATCCAGTCTAGTTCAGTAGGGTCAGAGTTTACAGGCGGGAAATATGTTTGTGCTGATATTTTTGTGACTTTAATAGTATTGAAAAGTTTCTTAAACTTCCTATGCAGGTTAAGGATGAACCCTTCAGGATTAAACTTTCATGAATCACTTAAGAAAAATAAAATAATTATATGAGTTGTTAGCAGTACATGCAAAATGCCTTTTCGAGCTTGGATTTCTTAGGATAGACATTTTAGTATTTATCGTCTGTCTTTAGAGAAATTCATCAATTTATCTCTTTCTTTTTTCCCCCATTCTGCTCACATGAAACTTAACTCTGTAACCAGAATGGTATTTATAAAAGCAAGCACATCCTCATTCTCCTTTCTTCCCAAACTCACTGAAAAAGAAGAAAACCAAATCCTTATGTGAGTAAAAGTAGAAAGGAATGTAGAAGTCCTCAAAGCCTGCCAGGCACAACAATTGCATATTCTGCAAAAAGGGCAGAATATAGCCTTTATTTAAGCTACAATATGCAGCTTTTGTGCTTGACCTTACACAGATGTATACAAAGAATGTACGCGTTATGGGTATAACAGTCCAAGGTTTGACACCTGGGATGGTGAGTTCAGTTGTCCCTATTTCTGTTCTATGATGCAGCAAAAGCTTTCTGGCCTGGAACTTGATGTAAATTGAGATAAATAAATCTACCTCTGCCTTCCTAAGGTTTGAATTTTGCCCTATAGTTCACGTTTTCTAAATATGGAATCCAGTAGTGACAGAAATGGAGTGAGAAGAGGTGCAAGAAAAGGGCAAGGTCAGGAAGAGAAAGCAATGGGGATAAACACAAAGCTTCCACATTGCTGAGTTTAACTAAAAACTGAAGCAACCTCTGCTTTCTTACCCTTAAGCCTTCCATCTCGATCCCAAGGCGAGTTTATTGGAACCTAGTCCATCACACACAGACAGCCCTCATATGTTAAAGAGGTGTCAAGTAACGACTTCTCCTAACCGCCCACCAGCCAAGGAGAACTGGGCTCTGCCGGGCCTCCTTCCCTCTGGAAGAAAAAGTGACCGATGTGGGTATGCAAACATATGCGTGCCTTCTGCATCCTGCTTTGTGGGCACTTGGCTCACTAATACAGTTCCTAGTGACTTCAGCATCCTTCAGCGAAGACCAAGGAAAGCTGTGAAATACAGAACTGAAAGATTTACTTACTTATTTTTTTACTTGTGCATGCTGTGATGGAAGAGAAGTTACCAGTACAAGGGAATAGATAGGAACTTTATTACGTTGTTTCATCACATTATGACAATATTTTTTTAAAGGAACTTCAGAAAATAGATGTATTTATCTGTTATCTGTGATGGATTCTAGTGTGATACTGAGAAACTGAACTAAGTTGACACTAAGAGAAGAATCTCTTTTGACCTAGACATATCAAAATACATTGTGTTCAATATAATTCTTTTCAGGGCCACTCCAAGCCTTAGAAGAATCGCCACTTTTGGAGTCAAATCCAAGTAACATCTGCTCTATGCAACCAGTCAATATTGTGGAAAAGTTCAAAGAATGAAGATCATTAGTAGTGTCAGCTTTACAACCAGAAGGTAATGGCATTAAAGTGAGCAAGTATAATACCCAACAATACCAGGCTCATTAACCAGTGATTTATCATGATGAAAAGACCTGTTTAACCTTTCGTCTTCACATGCTTTCTGTTTTTAACAAAAAGACCTATTATTTCTACTTGTCAAGTGATAATTTGTGGGTTGTTAAAGGGATGTATTAAATTATACTTTAAACGATTATACACAATTACACAAATATTACATTTGCAATGGGATAAGTTCAACCTAATATGATTTCTCCCTTCACCTTTTAATTTTGTTTATCCATTTGGGAAGTAAAATAAAGTCATTATATATAGTAAGGATACCAGTACGTGACTTTTAAACAAGTTAAATTGAGTTTGATATGTGTAGCAAGTGCCAATGTTGTTTCACAGAAGCAGCACAATCTGCATTAAATATTTTGAGGGTTGTTTATATCAATGCAGAAAGCTTGTTCTTGCCTTTGAATAAATGGGTGCATATAGCTGCCTGTCCTATAAAAACTATTTTTCATTTATCCATATGCTGGGATGCTTCATTAATTAAATTCTTCTTGGAAAGGAAGCACTGTTTGTTACAGACAGCTTTTGACAGCTGCCATGTAACCTTGTCTACAGCAGACCAGCCAACACACATATTCTGACTTACAATAAGCCTCTCTGAAAACATCAGTTCTGTCAAATTTGCCAAACTGGATGGTGACTTGTGATGTAGACAAACATCCATTGAAGATCGGCATGACCACGAGATTCAGTTCAGGTCTAGGTTCAAATCTGATTTGTGATCCGGTTCAGATTTGCATTGCAGGTCACTAGGAGCACTGTGTCATCTCCTGTCTAGTTTCACATTTTTTCTATTTATCTATTTAGTTCTCTGTCTGTAGTATATCAGAAGGATAAAATTATAACCAATTTGGTAATTCTCCTAGTATTTCTGTAGAAAGATTCTAGACACGCAGATTATCCTTCATGAGCAGATAAAATAGAATGATTGTGGTCTTTACACCTGTTTTTTACACCCACCTTTTGAATATCATGCATGAAGATACTGACATTCTATATACAAATATGAGAAAAGATAGCATTTAAGAATTTAGTAGGAAAAAAGATATTGTTAAATGTGGCAGTAGAGAGATCATATTCAGTATTCAAAAGGAACAGTCCAGAAGGATTTTCTAATCTTTTTGTAGATTTTGTGATTTTTGCAGTTGGAAGGCAGTTTGATAATTTACAGATCATGCAGTATTTGTGATGGAGTTCTGGAATGCGTGGGTAATACTTTTGAAATGAACAGAGATGTAAGACATCTTCTTTCCCACAAGCTTTATTAATACATTTCATCTGTTACTGAGAAAATTACTAGATACACTTTTAAATTACAGATACCCTAGACCTATAAATCTCCCCAGATATCCTCTGAATAGATCTCTGTACATACTCTCTTTTTCCTGCTTACCTACAATGCTAAAATATTTATCTCTGTTTCTCATATGTGTTATATGAGTTTTGGGGGAAAACACTGAGAATGTTTCATTCTTGGTGATAACGATCCTCATCTCCATGATCATTTCTAGGACAGGATAAACTTTGGACATGACATTGTTCACCAGTATTGCCACCTTGGTTGTCAAGAAAATATTTTAAATTCTTGCTGTGCTTGTTTGAATTGAAAATAAGCCATAGTGATCCCTTTTTATCAAGCATTTTTGTTCATGTTGTGTAATATGTAACACGAGAGACTGGCAATCACAGAGTGTCCATGTCATCATCTTATATCCTGATGGTTTTAGTGCTTTCTTTAGAAGCCCTTTGGGTCTTTTCAAGAAAGGGAAGGATTGGAACCATGTCTTCAGAGTGAGTGACCTAACCACTAGGTTTCTGAACATGTCAGTTGAGATTTCTCTGAACATACTCTTTCCTTTTTTCCTTCTTTCTTTTGGTAAACATATGCTTCATTATAAAGCATTGTGATTCATCTTTGTATGTTTTTTGCTATTTTTATGCTTTGTTTTTGATCAAGAAGCTAAGAAAACCCCTAAATCTGACCTGTGCTTGTTATATCAATTGAATCGAAAAGTCAGTTACTTGCATATTTGAGAGGATCAGGCACTTAAACAGAAACCAGTGCTTTTAACAGGATTAATTCTCAGTACTTTCCCGATTATCTAGAAACAAGTATGGATCTTTCCTTCTTTAGGCAGCAGCCAGTGATTTCTGTGGTTGCTGCAAGACTTGGCTGTTTTGGGTGAAATTCAGGCATTGTAGCAGTTTTGCCATTGATACTACAGGAGCAGGGTCTCAGCTTTTGTCTTTCCACTGCAGTTTGATGGTGAGGGGGAGGGTAGGAAGACAGACAAGTCCCCAAAGCAAAAAAACAGAGAAGCTAACCTTTGTATTTTATTTTACCATACAGTTCTAAGTTTTGAGCAATCGACTGTGAGATCTGTAAAAAGGAGAAAGGATCTCTATCTCTTGGTTTGCTGCAGTTTTGCATGAATTTTAACTTTCGGTTTATTTTTTGCCTGTGGAAAAAACATTGTGGTGCAAAATGTGAATATGCATAGACTTGCCATTTTCCTTTGATAAATGTGGGGAAATACCCAGATATTATGTCTGACTTTGAAAAATGTGTTACCAATCTAGTTGGTGAATCCTTGCATGTAGGAGGGGAGAAAAAAAAAAGCAAATGGGAAGACTTTGGTGGGTTCAATTTGTGTATGCAACTATTTGTAGCACTGTGGTGGTGAGAACAAATTAATTTCACAGCTGTAACAAATATTTGCTCTGTCTGAGGTCTGTTTCATGAGTTCCTAAATGTTCTGTCTCTTATGATTCAGACCATTTCAAAGGATGTTATCTCAGAGATAATCCAAGTGTACAAATGCTTTCCTACATCTGGGTTGAAATCTGCACCACTAAATCCTGCGGGGCAATACAGTGTATGAGATCAGAAGCAGCATGGTGCCTGTAATAGGAGTGCTCAGAAATTGGAATGTGGTTGAAGCATCATCTGGACTTTTCTTTCAGGATGTCTGTCCAGTTAGATGGATTTTTAATTTGCAACATGGAAAAATAGATATTCTGTTCTTATTAAGGAAAACCATATGGGAGATTATTTTATATGGTTGTTTTCAGTCTTAGTTGCTCTGATAAACCAAGATTGTACCATCAACAGTAGTAAAGGAAAATGACTAAAAGACCCCAAGAAAATTATTTTTAAAAAATCGTGTATTGGAAAGAGAAATTGTGCAACTGTTTTCCCAGAGAGCTTAAAAGCAGCACAGAAACCCTGAGTGAGCAAGCTCAGTGGCTTGGCACATTGCGTAGTGTATATCTACATACACATTAAAATGCACTCTGTCTCAGAACGGGCTTTCTCAACTCCCTCCACCCTGCTCCCCCCCCCCCCCATTCTGCGCTGCCTAACAAAAGATTTTCAACAAAAGAAATTCTTCCTGGTTTGTAAAACAGTTGTGTAAAACTTGGACTGTAAAGCCACAGTTGACTGCTTTAATGTGGAACAGTTGGGAGGGTGGGGAATCGCTGGCAGGTTGGGACAGGACGCAGCAATGGTGCCCCTATTCTGTCGAGGGTCTACTTAGTCACACCACCTGCTCCCCCTATTCTTTCAAAGGCAAACCAGTCATGATAGTATGAACAGACGGATGTTTAGCCTCAATACCTTGGACACACGGCACCAGACGGAGCAAGGGGAGTTAAGAAAAGATAAATTAAGTGATCAATAAAGATAAGGGACCTGTTTAGCTGTAAATGGTGGGGACAGAGCAGACAGAACAAAGGGTGAACGTGTGTTAAATAATGCAAGTGCATGTTTAGCTAAACTCAAACTTTTCAAATCCGTGTATTGTTCCCCTAAAGGCCTTCCTCTCCCCTCCCCCCCCCCCCCCCAAGTACTGGTTAACTGTGTGTTAGGTAGATGTAAAGTGTCTGTAGGCATACAGGGTCTCCCCAATATAAGTCTCTTCAAAGTCAGTTGTGCCTTTTGGTACTTGGGTGGAGTGCAAGGAAGGGGATGAGAAAGTGGCCCATGCCCAGAGTTGAATCAGGGATCTGTTTGCACCTCCCACCTTTGTGATGTAAGGTGAAATATAGAAAGGAGCAATGAAGTTCTGATACAGAATGAGTAACAGTGCTTTGATAGCTGATTGACAGTTAAGTGATTCAAAACCATGGGCTTAGTTTAACTGGTTATCACACTCTTCATCTCAGGGACACTCCTCTTGTTCTGTCCTTCTGCCTAGTATAGCAAAGGTCTTGACTTCAGGTTTAGACTTCTAAGCCCTACTGTACTTTAATAAGAAGATATAAAAATCAACCTGTAGTGTTGCTTCCCCTTCAGCGCAAAAAACCTTGCAGTTGAGTAGCTGCAGAAAAACTGTGTACTTTTATGAAGCAGCAGTATGCACCATAAAGAAGGTTATTCCACCTGTTCACTGATGTAAATGCTCATGACCAGCCCAAATGAGAGCTGATTTTTAATACAAACGTCTCTTGCTCTCCCCTAACGCCCCCAAAAGGCAGTGCTTCACAGGGCCACACAGATTCACAGAACAGTAGAGGTTCGAAAGGACCTCTAGAGATTATCTTGTCTGATCCCCCTGCTGCTAGAGCAGGTTAACCTTAAGCAGGGTGCACAGGATCCTTTCCAGGTGGGTTTTGGCTGTCACCAAAGAAGACTCCAGAACTGATCCAGGCAACATATTCCAGTGCTCTGTCACCCCCAAAGTAGTTTTTCCTTATATTGAAATATTTTCTCTTTGGAAGATTCAGTGTTGAGGTAATTAAACCTGTTACTGTGATAAAAGTGATTGTGTGTCTTCCTGTGCCTCAACTACTCTGTGGTAGCAGCATACAAGGGAGAAGCTACCTGGTGTTTAGCAAGGGGGGACCCTAGAGTAAGTGTAGCCATAGAGGAAGGTGATATGGTGCATTCTAAGTTTATAGCTTTGCCAAGGCACCTTGTTCTTGTCTTTAGGCTACCAGTATCACCCACTCACTCAAGAAAGGGTACTGTAAGTACTACTAATCTTAGAATAGAATCGTTCAGTTGGAAGGAACCTAGAGTAATCATGTATTCCAACTGCCTGAGTGTCAGCAACGTTTAGTGGACTAGGACCTTGTGTTTCTCCAGACTCTCACGTTCTTTGTTTCAAAGCCCAAAAAATAAAATAATTTACCTGTTCCAGTCCATTAGGTTGATACACTTTCTTTTCTGGTTCTTGTTGTCCCAATATGATCAAAGCATTGTAATTCTGTTTAAACGGGTAATTGCCTGACCACATTAAATAAACTCTCCTGATTGCACTTCATCTAGTAGATCATACATGTCCCATGGCCTCAGCTGCCATCCTTTACATTATTTTGTGTACTTCTTGTGCAATGCTGAAACAATGATGCTGTACAATGAATAATAAAGTGCTGTGAGTTTTTAAGGTGTCGCTCACCAAAATATCCCGGGATGTGAAAACTGAATTGTAGTGGTGCAATGAGGCACAAAATCTATTTTCATGTTATAAAGATAGATAAAATTCTGTTCCTTTTCATGAGATAGAAGAAAATGCAGATGACCTAGAAGTCACTGATAGGTAGACTTAAAGGACAGGGAGAAACAGCCAACTCAAAGAATTTAATCAGCCTTGGTGATGGTTTTAAGTGCAGCTGAGCCTCAGCTGTTCTCTCCAGTGCCGTCCTGAACCAAAGCTTTGATTTTCCTTTTAGAGCTGAAATGATTCTCACCAAGTGTCCTCCACAGATGATCCTGTGCAGCTGTGGGAAATAGGGCAGTGGGAACCTGTTTCCTGAGGGAAGAGGGGCCAGCACAGCTGTTTGGAGACAGCTGTTAGGGATGGGTGGTTCTCATCGCTATGGAGGTGCCCTCATCCTAGTATTTCATGTCACAACATACTCCTCCAGCCACCCTGCCTGTTCCACAGCAAACCATTCACAAAAAAAACCCACCCCACAAGTCTGGCAATATTGGCTAGCCACATAGGACCTCTCATATGCTCCAGATAGGGCTACTGCAGCCTTTCCCTGATGGCCACATCAGGCAGTGCAGGATCCAATGTGAGAAAGTTCTTTAAAGGCCCTGTATGGTGCAGGAACCCTTTATTCTCACTGTATGTGGGTTTTATTGATCATGAAAAATCCAGGAAGAAGATGGAAAATGGACCTTCTGCCCATTTTAGATGTGAGCCACAGGCCACTGTGAAGATACCTGGCTTGTATTTTACAATAGAGATGGGAAAATAAATAAATAAATGGAATTGCTCCAATGACTGTGAGAGTTAATGGTTCTGGACCACTGTCCTTGATGCTGGTCCTTTGTCCTTATGCAGCTACACATTTTTCCCTCCTTACTGAGACATTAGAGCTTTCTCCTAATGTGTGTTTCTTGGCTGCTCATGATCCCAGGGCTCAGCTGTGTTTGGAGACCTGCCTAGGCTGGAGTTTGTAACAGTACTGCCCCACTTGGATTTTTAATGGGTTCTTGTAGGGAGTAGCAGTGGTGGTAAAGAATGCATGAAACAGAGTGTGGAGTGAGGGATATGAATGGTGTCTTGCAGTTGTCACATCCCACCAGGCAGGCAAACCAGGGAGATGCAGACTGGACCCCTTTGCTTTTTAAATTCCTCCTGAGAGAGGAGTCTAGGTGTGGCTGGACCCAGTGTTTCTCTCAGACCTGTTTGTCCTACCCCAGCAGATGGGTACAGGTAGAGTTAACCTTTTCTACCTGCCATGGGGCTAGGTTAACCCTCGTTTAGCTAATCTCTTAACAACCATGCATGTGAGACTAGCTGCTATAACCCTCTGTGCAGCACTCAGGAGTAACAACAATTACCCAGGAGGTCCAAGCAAAGCACAAAAATGTGAGCAGGATTATAAACCTTGCAAACAAAACCACAGCACACAGTATATTGGGAGCGATGGATTACAATTAGTAAAATTTAGTGAAATTTGAAATGCTGTTGCTCTTGTGTGCCAAGAAAAAGGTTAGAAATTGAGAGAGAGAGAGAGAGATTGAGAAAAAGACAAAGAGAAGATATCACCACCCAGAGATCCAGCTTAGATCAGCAGAGAGTTGTGGTTCTTGGATTGCAGGTGCACATCAGACATCCCAAATCTGCATCTTTTATGCTACCTGGCCCCACCCTTCTGAGGGGACATAGTGTGTCTTGTGCAGACTCCATGTTGAGTTGCAGAGTGTTCTGGAAATGAGTCGGTGGGGAATGGGGATCCCAGGGGGTCATTTGACACCCCCCACCCAGGCTGATTGAGCAATGACCCCGTTTTTGCCAGAAAGCCCTCTGCCTCTGCAAGGCCCCGCTCACCTGTCACATCGGAAAAGGACAGGGTCCTGTTTGTTGGGGTGGCTACTGAATGCAGGGCTGCCCTGGCACTGACAGTGTCTGGAGGGCTCATCGAATGAGGATCCCACCTGAGAAGAAGGTCGGGTTTGTCAGGGCAGCTGCCTTGAGACCAGGACTCTACAAGCCCTCACGGCCTTTGGAGGACAGGGGCTCTTGTCCGCAACACGCCATCCTGCAGAGCCTCTGCAGGTTCTGTTACCCTGCAAGACAGATTGCTTGAGTCAAACCACTCATTCTGGTTCCCCAAATTGGTATTTGGAACAAGACAGGTGTGCTGTTAGACCCCAGTGCCATGTCGCAGTAGTGCCTGGAAATGGGATGGTAATGCTGGCTAGAAACAAAATAAATTGTCAAAGCTGGCAGAAATTAAAAATATTAGCAAATAACTTAATGCATAGTGTTGCCACTTTTAAAAGTGATTTCAGTCTTCACACACAAGGGTTTGAAGTGAGCCTTCGTGCTGTATTTCTATTCTTTCATTATTTGCAAGGAACATAATCTGTGGCAAAACCCAGGATCAGAAATTTCTAGAACAAGATTTCTTTCATGCTGTTGGGATGACTTAAATGGACAAATAGGCAACAGCTCTCTGTGAGTCAGGATCTTCCCCTGATTTCAGAACTGGGCCCTGTTAAGTACAAGCATGTGATAAAGATTTCTTTTGGGTTCCCTTTCAGATCAGGAGCAGTGTTAAGTCTGAATGTACGCTAAACAGAAGTGACAGGAAAGTGTTCTGCACAGGCAGTACTGCAGTAATGCTGCTGGCTGGCTGATGTTCTTTTATTAAGACCTGATCCTTGTGGGAACAGAGTGATTTTAGCAGCAGACAACCACTGTCTGCTTTGTGCAAAGGAACATAATCTAAACTACATACCCACAAACTCCATAAAACAGATCCCTGGCTTGGTAATTACCTCAATACATTCTGTGATTAATGATATGCATCTGTGGGATTATCATTCATGAGCCTGGCAATAAAGCTGTTTATTTTTTATGAGATATTTTATAATTCTGACTCCCAGAAGGGCACGGTACATTAGTGTTGGTACATCAGCTAAATATGCATGCAGCATCATAAGATGATTCAAACAAACAACTGGGAGCATTATTATGTGCTCTGGAATTTACCGAAGTGCAGCCACAGCATGATTCATTTGTCAGCCTTCTCCTCCAGCTTACTGCAGTCATTTTAGGAGACCATGGGTCTACTTCCACATAATGTCAACTTGATAGTAAGATGTATTCCTAAAATAATGATCCTTACAAAGAAAATACTCCAGAGTTACTACAAATTCTTAACAAAAAAATGTGGGGTTGAAGAGGGCCCAAACTTGTTCACTTAGGACACAAAGAACACCCTTGTTTCCCCCCAAGCAATTTCATTAATTTAAACAGCTTGTTTAAATTAATTAAATGTCTGTGAAGTGTGTGTTTTGGATTTCAGTTGTTATTTTCTGGAAAGACACAGCCCTAGGGGGAGCTGAGGGCTCTCCTCCAGTGACAGGACTATGTCTTGCTCTCTGTCCTCTGCATACTACGTCCTGTTCCTCAGGCTATTTCTGAAGCCATCAAGAACTTTTGAATTAATCTTTCTTACTAGAGCTCTCGATATCTTTCACAGCCTGCTGATTTAATTCTTCTCCACTGCTACCTCACTTAGAAACATAGAATAGCCCAGGTTAAAGGGACCTTAAAAGATCATCTACTCCAAACTTTGATGGAAAAGGAAACCTAAATGAGATTATCTTGTACCTTCTCCAAATGCAGCTTGAAAACTGCCAGTGATGAGAACTTCTACCATGTCCCTGGGGAGATTGTTCCAGTAAATTATTGTTGCTATTGTAAAAAATTTCTTATGTTGACATGAAACCTCTCCTAGTGCAACTTGTGCACATTGCCCCTTGCCTTCTCCATGTGGATCCTTGCTAGGAAAGCAGAAGTGCTCCTGTGCTTTTAGAGAATTGGATCAAGACTTTCAGCTATGGCAACCTAAACAAACCCCAGACTTCAAATCCTCAGTCTTCCTTGGAGATGGATTAGTTCCTGATGGACACGTAAGTGTGAGTGCCAGAAGCTGGAGGAGTGCAACTCAAGGAGAGAACTGGTGTGAGAACTGAACTGTGGTTAGTTGGTTTAAGGCAGTGGGACCACAGTTGTCACTGGTGAGCGCTGCTGGTTCTCTGTGGTCACTTGTGAGCTCAGTTGTAACAACAATGGTTTGAATCCAAATTCTCAGAAGACATTTCATCTAAGCTCTAGTCATCATCTTTGAAAGTGGATCCACTGGAATAGAAATCTCATGATCCAAGACTGGAGCCTAGGCCATGGGACTGTGGGATGTGATCCCAAAGGAGTCAAGGCCATGGGAGCTGAAGCTTAGGGAGCAGAGGCCATTGGACTGAGTGCTACAGTATCAGAGGTCATGGAATATCAGAAGAGGACACGTGAGTTGTGGTACTGGGAATGGAGACCACAGGACTAGTGGCCACAAGACCAAATTCCACAGTGGAATGAATTACATGAGACCAGAAGCCATGGAGGGAGGACATGAGACTGGAGATTATGAGGGTGGAGGCTATAGGAGCTGAGGCCATGGTACCTATGTCTGATGGTTCATATTCTGCCATATAATCAGCTATAATTTAAGAGGTGGCATCACATCACTAAGAGCTACATAGAAATACCAGGTATGATTTTGTAGGCAACACTTTCTAAGAACATGGTACTTATTTCATGCTCTTTTTTGTCTACTCTAGTAAGACATTAGCAAGCTAGCACTCTGACTGGCTGGTTTACAACATCACTTCTCTTGCACTGACATGCTTAGACAGTAATTTGTAGTAAATGGTGAAAAGGTACCTGGGCATTTGCTCTTACATGAAGAAATGATGGGTATTTTCATTGAGAAGCCCCAAATTAATTCAGTGAATTCCTACTTCAATAGAGGAACATCAGTCTGGAAGGGCTAACTGCAACCACAGAATGTCTGTGCCATAGGCAAGCCTGTTTTGTAATCTTTTCTGGTTTTGCAGCAGACATGCTATATCTGACTCTCCAGCTCTGCAAGCACTGGCACAGCCTGACTGGCTCAAGAAGTATTCACCTTCTCAGCATTCATTCGGTTCTGGCAACGGATCTGCTTGTTGGGGCTCTGTTATAAACCCAGACACAAAAGTAGTTGGACTTAAAAGCACACGTTCCTTGGGGAAATGAGAGGTAACATGAGAACTTCTGATTCCCCCTTCCCTTTTACAGGATTTCACCAGCAGAGGCACAGAGCAGAGCACTTGAGGAGCTGTTTTAACACCCACAGCTCACCCCAGGACAGCCTCATTTCTCTTTGTCACTAGTCCTGGCAGAACATGAGTTTCTGGAAATGTAGCATTTGGACAAAAGTGTGTTGTCCTTTCAGCAGTGGTTTGGCAACCAGTGCTGTTTCATTAATGACCCATACTGCATGGTGGTGACCGGATTTCTCACAGCTGTGAGGGTGGATTGGGTGTAGAATTACCCTGCAGACAAAACTGTCATTGCCAGGGCCATTGTAGATGTCTCAGCTCTTTCTAGAAGAAGAGAAAGAAGAAAGTAAATGAAGGGCTTTGTCATCAAGAGAGGGAAGTCGGTTCCTTGCACAAGCTGGTTGTACCTTGCAGACCTTACTGAAATTCCCACAAGGTCAAAGGCAGTCTGCCTGAATTATCTCTTCCCAGCAGGGATGTGTGACTGCTGTGAGTGAAGAGACACACACGAAGACGGGATATTGTACATGATGTGGTTTTCACACACTGAAGCAGTGGAGGGCAGTGAGTGGAGAAACTCAACTCCTTGGGCTACGGGAGTCTTTGTCAGTGCTGTATTTCACACCATCCAGGTTAAGGGTTTGAAACCAAGGATTCAGCTCAGCTGTAGGAATATGAGGCTCTGCAGTCTCTGTGTTGTACTGTCACCCAAAGGTGACAGAGCAAACGCGCTTCCAGCTTATGTCACCTTCTATGAAACCCTTCCAGTGCTGATGGCTTACATTCCTGGGAACAAAAGCTGTAGCTAGAGAGCTGCAGTTCCTGCCTAGATTTTAGCAACTCCAGCAACCAGGCAGGTTGGTTGTGCCTATCCCTGTCCTCTAATGGCCTGAGAGAAACAAGACTCAAAGCTACTTTTGATGCACAGCGTCTCATACCCCTGAGCTGCCTCATCAGGTCAGTGCTTAGCTCTCCACAAGCCTATACAAGTTAGGTATGGAACTGCAGAGTAGATGTCAGGCTGTCTCTAATTTAAACATTCCCCTTTGCATCCAATTAGAAACACAGCACAGACATCTTCCTTTATAAAATTCAGGTGAAAGGCAATAAATGACTATAGTATCATTAAAATGCATGTAATTATAGTGACCACACACAGAGTCAGTAACACAGTTTCAGTGACTGTTTATTAAGTAGGGTCTGTGTCATTATATTTTTGTGCTGGTAAAACTGTCCAATAAGGAAAACCTAGAGTAACAACACCAAATTACACATCATTCCTTAGCATTGCACTGCCACTATGCATTTGGTTGTTCTAAAATCTATTTCTTCATAAAGACCAGGTTATTTTCAGTTTTCTCACATCTATAGCTAAAGGAACTTTTAGTTTCTCTTATTCCAGAAACAGCTGCCACAGTTTAGGATAAAAACACAAGATAAAAAAGCACTAAAAAACAGATACAGATTTTACTACCAAAATTCAGGGAAGTGTAATTAATAGAATGATGATGTTAAGCTTTTGGGACAAAACCTTATTTTAAAAAATTGGAAAAAATATACTGCCTGTAGGTGTTGCTTCTATTGTTGTTATATTTGAATCTTCACAGCTTCATTTATGTAGTCCCCTTTCAAATGTTAAGCCATCCCAAACCAAAGAAAGCATTCTCCCAACTGCTGCTGAAATCATGTAGCCATGTCAGAGTGTCTAAAATATACCCCCTACCCAAAAAATAAAACATTGTGTCTCTAGTCAATGTCTGTAGTGTTTAAGTTGTGGCTTCATGTCTTGCCAAGCCCGTCTTTGGCATCATGCTTTCCTGAGCTGTTTAGTGTGTTTTTCTTCTTGCTGGTGCTGAAGGTGCATTGTTGGCACTATGAGAGAGACAATCTTGCAAATTTATTTATTTAATTTCTTTTACATCATTGGTCACACAGAGTGATTACTCCAGCTGTACAAATAATGTAGGAAATGGATTTTTTTTTGCATTAGAATTATGCAAGCCCAGCAAATACTCTCAACAATTGCTCCTTAAGTCAGTGAAATTTCAAGCCATTCAGTTTTCTTGTAAGGAGCTCAGGGCTTCTTTGATGATGAGGTTTGTTAAGCCCAAATGTGGAGAACTAATAAAATAATAAAAAGGCTCCAGAGGTGTTTATAGATTTCAATTATCTCTTGCTTTCTCTCCCAGGATTGGACTAGGCAGGATTGTGCTGCCCTCAAGTAGTACTTGAGTCTAGGCTGCATTTTATGCTGGCTGTCTCCGAGGTTTCTTCTTTGTGGCTGAATCGCCTTAGCGTGGGTAGTGTACAGAGGTGCTAAGGGCTTGCCTAGACAAAGCCACCATGCTTCACAAAAGCAAAGGAGCAAAAGGAAGCAAAATTGAATCTCTAGCACCCAGCTCCTGGGCAAACAGACAAAACTAATGGATCCACTCTTGCTCCTCCCATCCAATTACTGTGATCCAGTAGAGAGAATATGGCAACATCGGTTCACACAAACTCTAATACTCTTAATCCCTTCCATACATATAAACCTCACATTCACCACCGTTACTTCATTATCGAGCCACCCAGGCAGCCGGAGCGTTGGAATGGACCCACCGGCTGCAAAAACCTGCCTCCTTCAGGTTTTAATCAGCTAATGAGGGATATGCAAATGCCAAGCTTATGGGATTATGCCTTGTCTAACAGCAGTCCTCCTCACAGCGATACAGTACTAATTAATACAGGTGTTAGTAAACTGGTTATTAAGCGCTGGCTAATTTAGGCCCATTCACGCTGGGATTGTGCTGGCAGCCCGGCCATTTGTACTGGTGTTTGTGGCCCAGTAGGAGTTCTATTAGGGCTGTGGTGGGTCTGACACAAACTCCTCGCTGCTAGATATGAAGTTAATAAATCCGGTTGGCTTGGTCTTTAGCCATACACAACAATCCATGCCTGAAATGGGGATTTCCCCCTCCAGCCCAGCTGCCTGGGAAATTGCTACAGGAGGGCAAAGGGGGGAGTTTAATTAACAGTTACTTAACATTTATACGAACTTTTCACATACTTTTGAATAAAATGTACAGCATGGTAATACAATTAACCTGTATTTTCACTTGCTCACAACTAGCCAATTCTTTCTTCTGTGAAAGAGCACACAGCCTAAAAGCATAGAGCAAGAACAAAACACACTGCTTCCAGGGATGAGGAGTGTCTCTGGGGCTTTGGCTGTTTCAGTGGCTCAGTAGGATTTTCTGATTTTTCATTTTTCTTACTCGGTGGTGTTTCTTTACAGAGTTCCCTCCCCATGCAGGGAATTCTACACTGCAGTGCACTTACTTGCCGTGTCAGTGGAGAGAAGTGGAGTGGCATCAGTAAGGTATTCACAGTCCAGGGCGTGTGATGTGAACAGTTTCTTAGCTGCTAACCCTGCTATTTGGCTGCTTAAAATTTCCTTAAATACATTCATTTCATGAACAGCAAACTGTAGCGATGCATTTTGAGAGGAGTGGGTTTTGTGGCCCACCCAGATTTATTGCTGACCCCCATATAATCAGGCCTGGGGAAGCTAGCAGAGACATGTCGGTATGCAGTAACAGGAGAGCAGATGTCTGTGAGAACTGGAGCTTGTAAGAAACAATCCATGAGATAGCAAACAGCAAGAATGTTAACAACTGCCTTAAAAAGGAACAACGTTACTGTGTAGCCTTAACCAATTATTAGCAATAGTGAGACGCATGTAAGGTGGCTGAACAGAGCACCTAACCCATAGCAATGTAATGTAACTCCTGTACTGATATAGAAACCTATATAAACTCTGTGTGTGTTTCAATAAACGAGCTCAGCATTGATCACATTGATCCGAGTTGAGTCCACAAAACTTTGGCTCCAGCAGCAAACATTCCATTCAATCATATATATGATGGCAAGTCTGCAGCAATTTTCAGTCTTTCCCTGAAGGTCTTTGGTGCCAGCTTATCCAAGCCTATGGTAGCAATTAAGACAGGATTAGCAATTCGTTTTAAAGATCTATGCTTTATGAACAGTGAGATCTAGAAGCAGAGCTGTTTCCGTGTATGGGAGACCCAGAATACAGTGGCAATCCACAAGTACATCATCTGAGAAATGTCAAAATTAGAATAGAAGATGCCCAGCGAATGACAGCTTTCATCTTTTCTAGTCAGCAGAGGAAAGGAGGTATTTTAAAGTAAATCTTAGTTTAAGGAACATTGGAGGATTTTGCAATAAAGGTGTGATGTGGGGGGTTTGTTTTTATTATAATAGGAATACCCCTGATTACTCTTTCCTTCATTTAAATATTACTTAAAACTCAAGGACCTCACTGTCTATTGGGCTGTCCTAGTAACAGCCAGGTATTTGGGGGCCCAGGTAGCTTTTAATGAGTTGAAAGCTTTGATTTCATCTTCCAAATGACCGAGCTAGAAAGGGTAAAGTGTTTGAAAGTGGGTCCACCAATGTAAATACTCAAAGCCTCTTAGATTTAATGCATACATATCTATTGTTCATCTGTTTGCTCTGACTGACCCTAACTAAACGTGTGTCTTTAGAGGAAGGTTCTGCATCTGAACTTTTCTTGTGCCTTTCCACTTTGAGGTGTTTGAAAATAAAACACAGGTCCAAAATGTACAATTTTGGATCAGCAATCAATCTCTTGAACATTGGCATTTATATTAAGGTTGCTTTGCTCTCCTGGTCTGTAAACTGGAACCTGAGGTGGCCCACAGAGACCATCTCCTTCAGGTTGTGCTTGGGATAGCCTGCTTGCTAAGTGTAATGAATTTGCAAATGATGCACTGGATCTTGTATAAGCTGAAAAGCTCCAATGGATGGTAAAAAGCTAGGCAGAGCAGAATGATTTAAATGGGGCATGTAGTTTTGGTTTCTTTATCATTCTGACATCCTGCTCTTTGCTTGCCTCTAAAATAACCTGGAGGAAATGATAAGGAGAATTTGAATTGCATCCATTATAGCCCTGTGGAGTCCTGCCAGCAGAATGTAGCTGTGCTAGCTGTAGATTACAAAGGTACCACTGTCTATTTATCCTTATGCTTTATGTCTGCATGCTTCAAGTATTGAGGAAGTGAGGAAAGTTTATCAAGGTGGGACCTATTCAAAATCTCAGGAGCCAGAATCCCTGAATGTTCAGGAAGTACATAAAACCTCAGAAAGTTCAAGGAACTGTTTAGAACAAGGAAAAAATGTATTTTTCTTTTAATTGATACTTCAGTGAAACAGCATCTCTGAATGCTGATGACTGTTTTACTTGAGAGCTGAGGTGGTGAAGCATAATCTATGGAATGCAACTGACTTAGACAAATGCAAATAACGTGGCAGAAAAAAAGCTGTTTGGTCTGTTGGATAGAACTGATAAGGGATATTTAAAGAAAAATATCTGATTTGATAACAGATTGGTAACAGTTGCCATAAGTGTGAACAAAAGAATGTTTTTAGGGCTGTCTCTAGGATTGTAGTTACACATTTGCTGTCTGTTGGGGTTTTCTTTGTTTGGTTGGTTTTGGGTTTTTGGGTTGGTTTTTTTTAACACAAGGAGGATTACTTGTGGCATTTAGAGGAGAGTCCATGCATACTGCATCCACGAAAACAGCAACTCCTTGATTTGGTCAAGAAACTATGCAAATACAGTGTTAAAAAATGAACGTGTGTGTGAAACAATGTCTGTGCTCCAGGAGGGAGAAACACATTGGTCATAAGAACATGTATTGAGGGATGAAACCGTGACAGTAAATATTAAATTACAATTAAATTAAATTAAACCCAACCCGTGCTGGTTTGCACTGGATGGCAAAACCAGCTGCCAGGAGATGGGCTCTCAGCAGCGCATCGCTGGCACAGATGGACTGACTGAGTTTGTGAGGCTCTGAGAATGGCACAAGAAAAAGTGCCATCAGGCATGAAAAATGAAAGCTGGCCTTTGTGTACCCAGTGCTGGTACTAGGATCTTCAGCAGCTGCCATTCTTGCATGCCAGTAGAATAAGTCTTAGAGCCTGGAAGAGAAAGGAATGTGTGCCTCAGCTTCTGCCCAGGGACTCTCATGAGTCTAGCAGCAGTTCAATTTGCCAGGTGAGATGCCCTTCAAACACTATGCATCCTTGACTTCTGCAAAAGTTGTAATCATTTCATCCTGAAAACGCTCTTTGAAATCTTCTTCTTTGGCTCTAAACGAGAAACAGCATAATGGTATTGCCAGGGTTCATAGCAGATTTAAACAGGATCCTCTTCTAGATTTCAGGAAAATAAGTTTTTCAGCCCACTGCTTTACTTATGCTTTAGGTAACAGGTATCTCCTTGGTCACCCTTGAAGCAATTTTTTTTTTTTGCCAGTAGAAGTTGGTAGTCAGATGAATCCTGCATCTGTTTTCAGGAAACCCACTGTAAAACATTTCTTTTCCATTTCTGAAGAGTAAATAATAAGAAGCTTCACCCTTATAGCTTTCATGAACCAGACTCCCTTAGAGTTTCAGTTTGAATTTCAGATGCTGGGATCTATCTACAGCTGCTGGCTTTACAGCAAGTAATTTTTAAATTATTTCATTAAAACAGACACATTCATAGAAAAACTAATCAATTTTTTACCCTCCTTAAATTCAAAGTTAGTACCTCTATGATACTAAAGAGAATCTATTATTCCCAGGCTACCAGAATATCTTCAAGAACTTCTAATTTGTAGGACCATCAGCAAGCAATTGTACATTGCTTAAATCTTACGCTCTGCTCTCTAACACAGTAAAATATTTCTGACAAGAAGAGATGACTAATCAAGAGATGGGGTTAAGATAACACTCCAGATACACACTATGAATCTAGTCTGAGCCAACTGAGTTCCATCCCAAGCCATGTGATGTGGCCTGTAAGCAGGTGGTAGAGGGTCTGTGGAGCAGCTGACCTGCTCTGGGATACTCTGCACTTCCCCAACCTGCCCTGTGTTGTCTATATATTTTAAACTAGCAAGGATGTCTGGGTTCGATAGGTGGTGACTAGTTATAAATAAAATAAATCTATACATTCATATAGTTATTTATCACTGAAGCATTTCTATATGCAAAAGGAGTTCTCCATGTGACTGATGACTTCTTATCGCCATCCAATCATTTCAGTGGGGGAAGGGTTTCACTAGTGGTTTCAATGGAATGGTTGGAAATACAGTTATAGAGAAGGTGAGACCAAAATATATTGTAGTATTGATGGTATTTTCCAGTAAGTATTACCAGAGGAAGGTGGCAACTCTGCATCTGACATAGTAATTTGGTTTACAATGTCTCACAGCTCCTCTCAGCACAGAATCACAAAATCACACGGTTAGAAAAGACCTTTGAAGATCGTCAAGTCCAACCAATCCCATCCTAAGCTAAACCATATCCCCAAGTACCTCATCTACCCTATTTTTTTACACATCCAGGGAAGGTGACTGAACCGCCTCCCTGGGCAGCCTGTTCCAGGCCCCAACAACTCTTTCAGTAAAAAAATTTTTTCTAATATCTAATCTGACCCTGCCCTGGCACAGCTTTGTGCCATTTCCCCTTGTCCTATCACCTGTCACCTGGCTGAAGAGACTATCTCCCACCTCTCTAAACCCTCCTGTCAGGTAGTTGTAGGTGGTGATAAGGTCTCCCCTCAGCCTCCTCTTCTCTGGGCTGAACATCCCTAGCTCCCTCAGCACCTGCACACTTGCAACCTAGACGAAGATAACTGCTAAGACTGACTTCTCTTACTCAGAGAACTTTGTGGCATGGTAGAATTATAATTGCTGCTTTTTCAAGCAAATTTCTTTATCTGTCTGCAACAGTTATATTCTGTGTATTGGTTCCAGGCAGTCATTTTCAATTGCATAAAAATGTTACGGCATCTGACTGCATTATATGGATTTATTTTTAGTTACATATATAAGGCCTACACCTAGGGATGGTTGCTGGTCACTTAGCAAAACTCTGTTGAGAGATCATCTGTCAAAGACAGTTTATATCCTCTGGCCCCGGGCAAAGTAAACACGGCTTCTTTCTTAGGCACTCCTGAACCCTAAATTGTTTGCAACTTTTCTGGAAAGAATTCTCAGTTCCTTTGCTGCTAAACGGGACCACAAAATGGAAAAGAAAAAAAAAAAGGCAAAAAAGAAGCAGCACCATGAAAAGTAAGTTCGTTTGGATGGTTGTTTAAGGAATTATTTGCAAAGGCAAAAAGATGTGAGAAAATTACATCCAAAAGTTACCTTCAGAAAATCCCGAGGTCAAATAGCCTTAATGCTACTACTTGTGTATCTTTACAATGGGAATTTTAAGCGGATTCCTCCTGCATGGCAGTCCATAGGGTTAAAGGTTAACAACTGACCAATTCCTTGGACAAGGTGTTATTTAAAATCAGGTACTTAAGGCATTTGCTAGAGGACTTAGCCATTATAGCTGTTTGGAATCAGTGCATTTTCCAGCAGGGAAAGTATTTAGGGGAACAAAAAGAGTGAGGAGACAGGGAATTCCAGAAAGCCTGTCGCCATATAAACTAAAAACCACCATTAGAAACTGAGTTTTCTCTACAGAAATCTGACAGTACCCAAATAAGTTGCATGGAAATCATGGTCGCTTGAAAGAGATGAGAGCCTTCTCTGCAAATAGTTTACCTTGGCTCTATTTAAGCTCTGTTTTCAATGTACACACAGGTTTTCTCTTCCCATGTTGCTTTCCTTTGATATAGCTATGCCTCTCAAGATCTGACTTCTCTTTTAGAACTTGCAAAGTAAGTGGGAGTTTCCCAGCCAGACCTGTATCAAAGGAAAAAGCTGTTGGAGGCTTCTGATCTTGCACTATTTGAAGCAATATCTCATCAGGGATTGGCATTTACTTGAAGGAATCCTGGCATAATAAAAACTCTCCAGATTGTAGTGTCCTATTTTGAAGAAGAGTTTACAATGTGGTGGTCAGAAATATTTATATTGTTTAGCAGTGAGCACAGCTCTTGGGCCTCCTTTCTGATCTGGCTTGCAGAGGTTTTTTTCTTTTTTTTTTTTTTTTGGTGTATGTGTGATCCTGGAACTTCTGGGTTTTGGGGTGGGTTTGGAGATTTATGGACAACAAAGCTACTTTATTCATTGGATATGAAAATGTCCACAGTGGTTTTGAGCAGGATTTAGAGAAGAAAGTATGGGCACTTCTACAACTCTGAAGGACTAATACAGTTCTCAGGACTATTGGTTTGTGGGTGGATAAAGGTGAACATAGTGGATTCCAGTAATGTGTTTACAAAATAGACACACTGGATTCCACTGCAGTCATGGTGGGAAGGTGTCCATTCTACCTAATCATGGCTAAATCGCTCATTTTGTTCATGGAGATAAACATCTGGCTTCCTGCATTTCGGATTTTCTGTGGCAGGTCTGTGCCACAGCCTCTTGGTGTGTAAAATAGCTTACAATAAAGGGAATTATAATGCTTAAATTGAAGGCATCATGTTCGTAAGGAAGAACAGGAAGTGCTGTATTTAGATGTATGTGGACAGAAAGCCATACTAGATAGCAAGGCAACACATACGTTTTGGAGAACTGAATTTAGAATTAAGTGGATTCTTTCATGTACTTGCTTTAATATATACTCAAAGGAATTTTGAAGTCCTGATCAAAACAGCCATGTCTCTAAACAGACTCTAAGAAGAAGACTTGAGCTCAAGCATGATTCACAGACTAACTAAATAATTATGGCTTTGTGTAGCTTTCCAAATATTTTAATTGGGGGGGGGGGGGGATGGGGGGGTGCCTCAAACTCTTCTCATTGTGAAAATTAAATTCTCAATATGCATTTCAATGAGACTCTTTAAACCTGCTTATGTCTTCCCACTGTAACTGGGGTATAAAATGATAAAACACCTGTCCTAGATCTGACACCTGGGAGATAGTGTTTTCCCACTGGAGAAATAGTCAGCAGCCTTTGGTTCCATCCAGTTTTTAAATGTGTGCTATTTTAAAAAGAATAATGCAAAAAGAGCTAGAGGGCTCATTTAAAAAAGAAATGGATTTCTGGCAGCACTACTTAAAAATATTTTGCAGAAGAGGACATTCAAACAAAGAAACAAAGGAAATGATAGAGATGCAATTTACCCAAAGTCATATATATATATATATATATATATCTCAAAACAATGCTGGAACCAGGAACAATAGTTGGATTTTACAATCTGTAACTTACTCCTTGTCTAAACAGTTATTAATGGTGTTGAACACCATCAGCGTGCCCAGCCTAACCAAACACAGCAGAATAAGTAGAGGGAAGGTCTGCAGAGAAAAGATAAAAATAAACTTCATCTAACAAGCATAAATGCTTTTAACTTCTGAATTAGGACCCAGAGCTGCATACTGGAGCTCCCCAAACCTGCATGAAGATTTGGGCTCTATCGTATAAAAGGTTTTTATCTATACTGTTATACAGAACTGTCATTTGGTGGAGGTTTATCTTGCTTTCTTGTAGCTGAAGAACGACCATCTGGAGGATAAAGAATTAAAACTAGTGTGTTTAAATGTCTTTCTACTACTTCAGTTATGAGGATGGTTTAGTAGAAATTGTGGCCTACAGTAAAGCCTGATAGGATCAGGTTAAGCAGAATTTCTTACAGAATGCAGCTAAAATTGTAGGTCTAGTTTTCATCCAATGTAGTGGAAGGGTGGTCCTGGGTTGATGGTTTTGCTTCAAAGAGCTAATGTATATGAAATATTTTTTACTCATGTGTTATTATTCCAGCCTTAACTGGGGTCTTAGGGAAAACACGTGAATTACAACCATTATGCCATCCTCCTAGAGGCAAATAAATCCCTGCAAGAGAAATCAGGATTGCACCACTCTTTACTTGCCTTGCAGTGCATTTCCTTTTGCTACTAGGCAGCTAGTTGTCAAGCCTCAGAGTGTGGTTGGAGAAAGGGAAGGCGAAACTGAGTTTGCAGAGAGCGCAACGCCTCCTGTTGCCTGCTGGAGGGGAGAGGGAGGTGTTGAGTTGTACCGATGTCTGTCATCTAAATACCCACTCCACTGATGAAATAGATGCCTTCCCAGATGAACTGCTCCACTCAAAAAGTAATGTTACCTCTGTTGTATATTTATTGTGATGAGGATAGACAGGTAACACAGAAATTATTTCCTGTGTGCAGAAGACAAACTAGCAAAAAGTAACAATTATGTCCCTGTTCTCATCTGAGTGAGATGCAAATACCACTTGCTTCAACTGAAATCTCCAGGGCTTTAATTTGTGTGAATATCATCCAAGAGCCAGGTTTTGCCTCTGCTTCAGATCATATATTTATGTCCCAAAAGCTGACAGGAGGAACAACTCTGTAGTACACCAGTTCTATCAGGAGCAGTTGTGTCCTCCGCTTGTTAAGATGCCTGATAGTAGGCACAGAGTGTGGCCTTTCTCTTACTCTGACGCTTCAATCTAAACCACAAACGAGAAGCCCTACAGCTGCTTGCAGGGATGATCGAGGCATCACTGGAGCGTGTAGCTGTGCAGGTAACACATCCAACCCAAACTTTAACACCGTGCGGACAGGCAACCTTGCTTGACATACAGGTGCTCCTCTAATTTCTTCCAAACGATTGTTGATGTTTTAAAGTGCTTAAACACCATAAAAACTTTGGTAGAAGATCAGATCTTCCCAGTCCTAATCTTGTGGTCATTGACATCAGCAAAGTCAGTTGTCACCAGCTGGGCCGGACAGGAACTTTGCCTACTCTCTCCGTTGTTCATCTATGTCATGAGAGGTATTAAATCAAGCTGGGGATTTTTTCTTCCTTTGCTACCCTGCTCCCTGCCAAAGCTACTAAAATTACATATTCTTTACTCCTCTCTAAGAAGATTACTAAGCCAGCTGACCCAAACAGCAGTGGCACCAATTACACATCATTCAAAATTAATAACCACTATGATGATAACAAATCAAAAGATTGATTCTTCTGATGGGAGAATCTTTTTAATTAATTTAATCCTTGTTGAAAAATCAGCTGTGCACAGTCCTGCTCACCAGTGGGGCCCATTTGTCCCTGTCTGTCCCCGTCACCTAAAGCCAGTGAATATGATCAGTAGCCAGCACTTAGAGAACAATAAGAAACAGACTGTACTGTCAGGCTTCATTAAAGATCATCATTAGTATTCCAATTTGGAAACAGTCAATCTATCCTAACCTTTTACCAATTCTTTTCGGCTGCTTTTGTGAAGTTTGGTTCAGCTGCTAAATGTAAAAACGCTGCGCAGGCTGTTTGAAAACAGCAAGCTGGATCTCCCTGGTGCCTGTCAGGCTGCAGCTTAGGGACAAAGCTCGGGGGAAATACAAGTTACGCAACCGGGATCTAAACGATATCATGTGCAGCTGCTTATGACCTGAGCATTTATGGGCAATGAAACTTTCTTAAACTCAAAGCTTTAGCAATGATGAATGGAAATGAAATTGATATGGCACTTTCTTTCATCCCGCTGTTGAGATTTTGTTTGGTCCCGAGGGGGGTTTTGCTGAGCTAGCTGGCTGGCTGGGCTCTCCTGCTCCTCTCCGGCGTGGGCTGCGGAGGGCATTTTGAGCATGTTGATGAGGGAGATGGAATTTTAGATTTGTTTGCAGTTCACTTTATCTTTTCTACTGAGGTCAGATTGCTTTGTTTGTTTGTTCTTGATTCTGGTGGCTGGAAGCAGTTATGGACAAATGGATTATAGGATTTTGGGGTATATTCCTGTACGGTCTTCCCTTTATCTCAGTCATATCCTCTGGCTGCATGGGAGATGTATCATGGATGTTAGTGTTCAAAACAGTTTGTCTGCCAGGCAGTGATCTCATTATTTCAATATTCTTGACATTTATTTTTTGCTAACCCTCACAGTTGTCCAACTAGCTTGCTGAAGATGGTGGGAGGGCATGGATGTTTCAGGAATGCTCTGGTTGAAATACCAGAAGAAAAAACCTGTAACTTTAAATAATCTCTTATGGAAATGCTTTAAGAAAAAAAAAAAAGGAGGTTCTATGATGTTCCTATGTATCAGGAGTGATTATACAGAGATTGCAAATGAAAGCAGAATTGGAGCAGTGAAACAGGGAAGGAGTGAAAAATTAGCTTTCCTTTTTTTATTTTTTGCAAAAAAAAAAAAGAGCAGCATGCTCTCCAAATTTGATTAGCAATTTAAAAAATTATCATTACTGTAAGAGAACGACAAGAAACAAACAAAAAAAGTCTGAGTTCATGCAGCCTTCCTGTAAAAGCTCAAATAACTTTTCTGTAGTTAAGTCCTATTTTATTTTCTGAATGTTTTTATACAGTTCAGAAAACAACTTGGGGACAATTATTTGCAATAACTTGTTGCTCACTGCATCATCAGGAAGATTTCTGCTATTTAGTTCAATGAATAAGTGTGTGTGGGGGGTTATAAACACAAATTGTCACAATGAAAGCAGATACTTCATAGGGATGGTCTAGCCCAAAATCTAGTCCTGCCACCGTCATCTATAAAGTTTTCCCAAACCAAACAAATAATAGGGAAAACATTTTTTTCTCACAGTGAGCTGCATTAATTTGGAACAAAAGAAAATCCTTTAGTAAATAATTACAGCTGGACCCAATGTTAATGAAAAATCTGTGTGGACTTGATCAAATTTCCTTTACTTTTACTCTTGAAATCTGGGGGGGAGGGTGGAACCCCCAAAACTCAGAGCCATCATTAATTTTCTCTCTGAGAAAATATGAAAAATTAATTTGCTAAAAAAACCCACAATTTTGAGGTAAACAAATTTCAAATGTTTTGCAGTATGCTTTTTGCAGTCTGTATGTCCCTGTATCATTTTCTCTTTGACAAGATGGTTTTAGTCAAAATTCAAAAGGAATTATAGATTTTATAGTGCTTATTAATTGTGATGATATTGGATGTATAAGTACCTCATAGATGACAAGAATTAGCAGCATATATTGCAGTGGAGAGCAACACATACATTGCTAGGAATGCAGATTAAACAATTCTGTCATTTCACTGTAGGATGTCAGACTTTCAAGCCACTAATATTCCATGGGTCACAGAATCACAGAATCGTAGGGGTTGGAAGGGACCTCGAGAGATCATCGGGTCCAACCCCCCTGCCAAAGCAGGGTCCCTAGCTCATATTGCACAGATAGGCGTCCAGACGAGTCTTGAATATCTCCAGAGAAGGAGACTCCACAACCCCCCTGGGCAGCCTGTCCCAGGGCTCTGTCACCCTCACTGTGTAAAAGTTCTTCCACATGTTGGTGCGGAACTTCCTGTGCTCCAGTTTACAGCCATTGCCCCTTGTCCTGTCAAGGCTCCTTCCATTTTATAATGTATTTATTGCTTTGCAGTCACTGCTTTGATTATTTTGTTGGTGTTGCACATGTCAAACCTGTTACAAAGGGAAAGGTAGAGCGAGCTGCTCCATATTTTTGAACCACTGCAACCAAGTTTCAAAGTACCAGCTCTGCAAATGCTTCTCAGTTGTTTCTTAAAGCATGTATTTTTGAAGTCCATCTTCTCAATTTCGGTGATTTTATTTTTGAGGTTCTTGATTTTTGCAGTGTTTCTTTTAACCGCTTCCAGCCATTTCACCCCTTTTTCATGTCATGTACAACTTCATTGGAAAGTATGCCTGTGGAATACGGTACTCACACTGTGTTACTACCTTGATATTGTCAACTTGATTCTTCTAGTGGATCTAGTATTTTTTGGAAGGACTTTATAAGAAAGTGGCCCCACTGAAAGGCCCTCAGAGAGCTGTATCTCCCATGAATTTAATGCAAAGTGGTCTCTGGTTTCCACCAGTCCACATTGAAGACGCTGCTCATAGGAGCTGTTCATCCCTCCCTCCTTGCCCTTGGCAGCCCCATCCCACTTCTCCTCCTTTACTGCAAAGTTTTAGCCACATATTGAGGCAATGCAGAGGCCAACCTGTCTGATCCGGTTTTTGCAGGTTTAGTTTCCAGATTAATTAGGTTTTCACTCCTATGGAAGCATCTTAGGGTGTGGTAGGAACATGAAACCAGAAACAGAATCAGGCTACTGGTCTTTCGTCAGAAACAAAATTACTATTACTACTACCTTAGGAGGAGTTTGTAAAGGTGAATATTCCACTAGTATGTCTTCTATTTATTTTTTTTTACCTTATTGAAACTACTTGATTTATTTTTTTATCTGCCTTTGAAGAATCATCGTGTTTGTTCCTGCTGAGATGAACCAAGGAACCAAAATGAAATGTGCTACATGATTGTGTGATTTCTTTTAACACCAGTTTTAATAACTCAGTAAGCTGAATGTTGAAATATTGAAAAAGTAAATGCAGAAATATATGTCATGATACAATGCAGGCCACTAAGATATTAGCTAGAAATGCTCACAGAATAACAGTATAAAATCATGGCCACAGACACCATCAGTGATTTCTAAACTTTCTGTGTATCTCTCTATGAGTGTGTATATATTCCTGAGGAACAAAACAATCCATGAAAAGGCTCAAACAGGAAAAAAACCAGGAAGTGCCAGAAATGAATGATCGACAGAATTTAATACAAACATATTCCTGATTAAGAAGCATTTCAGAATAAAATATTCTCCGCTGATGTGGCTGCAACAGACTCTGTGAGATCTTGTGTGATGCCACTGTATCCTATACGGCACTGTTGATAATCACCTGCCCCACAGAACCATATGCTCCCTAAACGTTTCTCAACACCATGGCATGTGATGGGATCTGGACCTTGAGCAGCACTGGGGAGGTTTCAAAAACACCCCATTCCTCAGGTTCTGCAGACGGTAAGAACGTGGCTAAAGTCACTGTCCTGCAAATAACAGACTTCTGTTAACACCAAACTGCCTACTTCACCTCAGTATGCTGGGGGGGAAAAAGTGCTCACCCCCTCCACCCCCCAAATTTTTTGCACCAAAAAGAGCAATCTTGTCATAAACTACTTGTTTGCTTCAGTGACCGTTTTATTTGGGTGGTGTTAGTCATTTACTTTGCAAGATGTCTTTCCAAAAGGCTAGCTGCTTGGAAAAGCCACTGTGGAATGAAGTCACTCAAGTAAACAGAATGTGACAGTAGAAATCTCGTAGAGGAAATTTGGAGGAGGAGGATGACCCATCAGAAGAGATTGGAACAAACCCGCTGAAAGGGTTATCTTTTTTTTTTTTTAAGTGGTTATTCCTTTTACCAATTCCACACATTTTAAAATCTTGCGGCTAGTGTTTCTGCCTCAAGTAAAATTGATTCAGCTGAATTGGGAGATGTACAGGAATTGGCATCCTGGCTAACTTTTTTTTGATGCCTTAGAGTCCAGAGGCTTGTGTATGTGCACTACAGATAAATGCAGTGCAACAAATGGGTACGCTGGCACTTCCAGGGCAGGATGGAGCAACAAAGCTTGAAGAGACCATGACAGGGAAAAACCAAAAGCGTTCACTGATGGCAGAAACTAAAATCTATGAAACTAGAGGTTGCCTGGGGAAGTTTGCCACCTTTTCAGTTTAGTTTAGAAGTTGCAGTTTAGTTTTTTTGATGAATACCAGGATCCTTTATTCCCCTGTTGAAGATGACATTAAACCGTGGGCAGAACTTTTCATCTTTATTTCCAGTATGTCATTAATTCCACTAATGATGAGGTTTCTGCCCCCCGACCCCAGTTCAGCAGACTGTCATCCTCTACCACTGCCCTTTTTATCACAGACTTAAGGCCTCTTCTCAGGCTCTGCCTGCCATGGGTTATACTGTTGTTTTTAACTTGTTGAAAAAGACCGAGAGACATGTAAGAAAGCAACTTGATTTGTTTTAATCTCTAACCCAGGATGGGTTCCCTTTACTATCAGTGAAAGGCCACCGCGTTAACCCTTCCTCGCTGCAATCGGCATTCAGCCTGCTTGTGACAGGGTAGTACCAACAGCAGTCTGGAAGGAGTCTGAAGAGCTTTATCTCACAGAAAGGTTACTCGGTGCCTTTGGGAAGATCAGCTTCAGACCTGCTCAGTCTGCTTTTGAGTCCAGCTCAGGGAGGCCTGAGCATTTACAAATGGCAAGGGACTCCAGAGCAATCACAGGGGGATTTCATCCCCAGTAGCACTGATAGAGCCACTTCTTTACACTTAGGGAGCATTTCCCATCTTGGTTTTTTGGGTTTTTTTCAAACTTTTTTTACCTCCCACCCTTTCCCCCTCCTTTTTGTTCTCCTTGTCCCCCCACTCCTCCTCCCCCACTTTCTTCCCCCTCCTCCCATTTTTCCCCCTTTTAATTTGACATTATAAATATTTGCTGTGCATACAGAGGTTGAGGAAGTTTGTTGTTTTGGTTTTTAAAGTGTAACTACAGGGGGGTTCCCAGGTGCGATAACGAAGGAAAAGAGTGGATGAAAAAGAGGAAGAAAAGGAAATGGAGGCTTTGCTCGAACTTGGGCTGAGCTTGCTTTATGTTGACCGTCTGCTCCATAGATGCTCAAATCCAAATTAGAACTGCACTGCCCTCCTGCGTCCGCAGCAGGAAGATCATATGTGAAAAGGAAAAGGATGCAGGAAACATCCTCAGTACAGAGGAAGCATCTAGTTTTGTATCATGAATGATAACAAACAACAAAATGATTCCTGTGCTTGGCTACGTGGAAGAGCATACAGGTAAATTAATTTAGTCTGCTTAGGGCAGATTCTGCTCTCAGTTTCACCCACAACATAGCAGAAAAATGAGAGTCCAATCTGGAGTGTTGATTAAACCTGTTTTCCAATCTTGCATTCATTGCCTAAACATTTTGAAGGTTTTCCAAGACACTCTGCTTTAGAGGCAGCCAGTTCAGGCTCCAGAGAAGCCTTGTGTAAAGACTTCAGGAAAAATAGATTCTTTTCAGTTGGAGGGCACACGCAATGATCATCTAGTCTAGATTCAGGAATTTCTGGAAAGCAGGAAGGAAGGGCTTAGGCCAAAACCTCTGAAAATTGGAATCTATATCAGAGATGTCTGTGCAGCCTCCACATGGCTGCTGCCAGAGCTGGCAAGGGCAGCCTGCAGTGCACTCTTGGGTACAGAGACATGCAACAGCCCAGAGGCTAATTCGAGGGGCTTGGTGGTGAAATGCTGGGTAGCAGAGTGTGTTGCTGGGTGTGCTGGCCTGCCAGTGGATGAGCCCCTGCTCCCAGTCTGGCTTGTGGCCGAGCAGGCTCGCAGGCTCCTGAAGCAGCAATAGCTGTGACCTGTCCTGCCCCCCCGCCTCGCATGTCCGTGGCAGCTCCATCCATCTGCTAGTTCAGAAATGGTTCCTGAGCATTAGAAAAATGTCTAGAGCAATCTTTTCATAAAAAGAGCGACTCATTTTGAAATGGGAGTTGGCATGCTCGAAAGGAAACAGAGCGGCTGGCAAGAATAAGTAGGTAGTATGGGAAAATCTATGTGAATATAGAAAGTTGTTGTTTGTTATGGAGTGCCCTCTGGTGCTGTATACAAATCAGGGGTTCACTGGTGGGTCACACACGTTCTCATTCAAGTAGCTGAAGCCACATACTGAGTAGGACTTTCCTCTTTTTCTTATGCCAGTAAATCTTGGCAACATCTCTTCAAAATGAGTTCGTTCCTAGAAGGCAAGCAGAGAGACCTGTTCCTACCGGAACAGAGACAAAGCATGCGAGCAATGAAAGCAGGGAACAGGATACTGAACACAGAGCTTTCTCCAGTGCTGCTGGTAAGGGATAAACAGGATTGCTGCTGGGGAGGGCAGATTTGGGATAAAATAGCAAAATACTATTTCAATAGAGTTGCTCCAGGTGCTGTAATGGTAACACTGAAGTGGTATTACTCATTTCACACTTCTGAAGACAAAATCCTTCATGCTTTTGCAATCACCTATTTCTTCTAGGGGACAAAAGTAGAAATAATATTAATAGAAGAATTACTTATTTTCAGATATTTCTGAGTATGGAAGCCAAAAGTCAAAATAAGGCACTACCTTTAAAGCCACTGAGACTCAATTTTAATTTTATTGAATTACTATATATCCAGATAAACCTGCTTGGGAATTACATTCTGTCTTGGCTCAAATTCTGCCCTGGATCTGGGTCAAGATTTGGTCTTGAGCTTCTGAGTGTCATGTTGTTCAGTTTTGAGTTTTTAAAGTTGAGGAAACTGAATTTCAGGATACAAATGATATAGCCATTAAAGAAACCAAGTCATATCTACATAAAACCATGGTTAAGAAACAAAAATACCCAGTCAGTTAATAACTGTACTGCACAATTGCTGTCTCCAGCATGCTCTGAATGTTGCCAAAAAAATGAAGCAGTGTTTTGGAGAACTTGAGCAAAGCTTGAGCAAAGCAGTAAATCTCCTTCCTGCTCATCTAACTTAGACAGCAACTACTGAGCATCTGCTTTGGCTTCCAGCTGTGTGATTTGGCTACCAGTCAAACAGCTCCAGTAAAGAAGCTGGGTGACCTAAAATTGTACCAGTGTGTGAGCATCAATGAACACTAACACTCAGTTTGTAAAGACAAGTGACCCCTAGCACCATGTGAAATATTAGAGCAATTGCTCTAAACTGTCACCATTTGTTATGATTCACAGGGATTATTCCTCTGGGGAAGGACTCTGGAATAACAGTGCACTCAACCTGACCAGTGGTTTCTTAGGAGCAGATCAATAAACAGAAGCAGGAGATGCAGAAGCTCCTATAGACCTATTGGAGTGAGTCCAGAGGAGACCATGAAGATGATCGGAGGGCTGGAGCACCTCTCTTGTGAGGTCAGGCTGAGACAATTGGAGTTGTTTAGCCTGGAGAAGGCTGTTGGGAGACCTTAGAGCAATACTTTCCATACTTAAAGGGGGCTTGTAAGAAAAATGGGGTCAGACCATTTATCAAGGCCTGTAGCAATAGGACAAGGGATGACGGTTTTAAACTAAAAGAGGGTAGCTTCAGACCTGATAGAAGGAAGAAATTTTTTCCAGTGAGGGTGTGGAACACTGGCACAGGTTGCCCAGAGAAGTGGTAGATGTCCCATCCCTGGAAACGTTCAAGGTCAGGTTGGATGGGCCTCTGAGAAATCTGATCTAGTTGAAAATGTCTCTGCTTCTCAGAAGAGGGTTGGACTAGGATGACTTCTAAAGGTCCCTTCCAACCCAAACCATGCTATCATTCTATGATTCTAAGTATTGTGGTGTGGAGCTGTCTAAACAAGCAGTTGTTGGTTCAGACCCTCAGCTCTGCTTGCTGCAGCATCTTTGCTGTGCATCTGGTGTAGAGTCCCCAGTTTAGCACCTTCTGAAAAGAATCTTGTGTGTCCACCAAAATTTGTCTGGATAATGGGAATCACTTCAAAATCATAATGCTGCTCCAACACAAACCAAAATGCTTTAGTAGGTGCAGCCACTGCAGCCTTGACATACAGTCGAGGCTGTAACAAACACAGCATTAAAATAGGCTACAGTGCTTGCAAATTTGTATCTTCTGCCTTCCTGAATAAATTAAGGTATTTATTATTTTTCCTGTAGAAAACATTGCATTAAAAACAAAATATTATGGAACTTTAAAGATTAGTATTTTAAGCAAGAAGTATTAAGGCAAATTGAAGACTGTAGAGTTTTGTGCTGCTCTACATAAGGTCCTTTAGTACTTGAGTTGGCTTGTATAGACTGCTGCAGTCTGGTGTGGTGGACACAGCCAGACCACCGAAAGCAAGAGCTTTGTCAGTCTTTAGCAATTCTTTATGATGATGATGATGATGATGATGGTTTTCTTACTGAGCTGTCAAACAAAATCCTTCAGGTTTTATTCCCTTGGTGTTTTTAGATGTTCAAGTCCTCCTTACAGAATGACTAGTTAAGATATCAATGGCATTTTCCCCCCATTACTACATAAAAATTATTTCTGAAAGATCAGCAAACTCTTGTTTAGTTTCAAACAGTGCCTGCTGCTGCTGCACAATACAACAGCTGCAGAGGTTTTTTAAAACATGAATTAGGATTGTTGCTGTGCAGAACAGCCAGCTTGAGAATACGCTGAAACCTTGTAAAAAGCTTGACACAAAATGCACATCACTTTATCCTAGAATTCAAGAGCAGTAGAGACGTGTTCAAATCTTGCACCAGCGATCATTTTATAAAGTTACTGTCATGGGCCTTAGGAACAGAAGTTTTGGAGAGGAATTGTAAAGTACAGTAAGTACTTACTATTGGGAGCAAGTATTACTTTTAATGTTTTTTCTTGTTTATTCTTATTGTTAAGTATACAAACCTGAAAAATATTTTTCAACATTTTAGGCCCATTTTTACCACTGGCAAATGCAACAGGGTCATGTGAAGTAGTCAAAGAGAGAGTAACAATGCGTTGCTGCTTTGTTCAGTTTGGTAGAAACTTGCATGTTAGGTTTAAAATGTCTGAGATTTAAAATCTCAAGTTTTTCTGAAAATTATGAGTAGGTGTAGTTTCTGTCAGTGTGCTCTAGTGTTTCGATGAACATTTTTGACAGGATTACTTTCCTAATAGAAAAAAAAATGTTGAAAGAAGAGTTTGAGGCGAATCCATGAAACACCTGAGTTTATATGAAAGAGCCATTTAATCACACAGTCATGGAATGGTTTGGGATGGAAGGGACCTCAAAGCCCCTCTAGTTCCACCTCCCTGCCCTGCACAGGGACACCCTCCCAAAGCCCCCATTTAACCTGAACACTGCCAGTGAGGGAGCACCCACAGCTTCTCGGGGCAGCCTGTGCCAGTGGTTCCTGGGAGCTCCATACACTCAAGTACGTGCCTCCCGGTGCTGTCTCTCTGCCTCGACCTGGTCCCTTACAGTACGTCTCGTTAGTGAACTATAATTATATTGCCAGCTAGCATGATCAACATCTCCAAGGCAAAGGCAGGCAGAGAGTAGGTGTGAGCCAAGATGGGTAAAGCCAAGAGGAAGTGAGTTTGTAATGCTGTTGCCCTTGCGCCTCACAGAAGATGTATCCACAACCCAATGTGCAACAAAGGGATCGTCAGAGTGTACCAGGCATGCCCAAGCATTTTGTCTGTGACTTGGACATGAATGGTACATCGTTCAATAGTGCAACGGTTAGCTTTGTTAGCATTTTATATGTTGTAAATCAAAGCTTACTTCTCTCTTTCACTCACTCCTCAACCCCCAGCCCACAGACTAAGCAAGAATTTACCATATTGCTGCAAAAGAAAAGGAAAGGCTCAGAAGCTCTCTTATTCTCAAGGTTCAAACTGATGGATAGAAAGCGGAGGAGCTAGGAAATCTGCTGAGAGTTTGGTGGTGTGGGTTTGATCATGTTTAAACTGCAGAAGTTTGACATTTGCAAATGTCCAGTTAAAGGCAACATTAAATACAACAGAGCTCTTTTGCTTTTGTGGCTTTGCTTACTAGCTACAATGTCCCATATCAGAGTGGGAGGGTTGGGAGGAGAGGAGAAAATCCATCTGAAATTTAGCAGCTTAAAAAAAAAAACCACCAAAAAACCCCCAAACGTTTATAATCAGCTTGAGAGCTCAGTGGATTTGTGAAATCGTTTGGGATTAACAGGCTATTGATTGCTAATAAAACAATATTTAGCTTTGTCTGATGAACAGCAATGGAAAAAGGTGTGGGCACCTTGTCAAACAAGACCCATTGAGGACGGATGATGGGTTAAGTGTGGGGGTCTGAGTGGCAGCGTGGGTGCCCGGTCTTCAAGGAGAACTTGTCAGTTGTTAGTAAGGCTGGTGAAAGGAAGGACGCCAGCGCCTGATGGCTGGGGTAGTATTGATGCAAGTTAGCTGACTAATCAGATTGAAAAAGTCCCATGGTATTTATGTCACTTTAATTTTCATCAAACAATTGGAGACGACAGCACTCTATTAAGAAGAGGTTGATCCAGAACTAAAGCTAAATAAATTAGGGTCTCAGTTTAATCAAATTATCCCTCTACTGGCCTTGGATTAACTAAGGGAGACAGCGTCGGTCTAGGGACTTTTCATTGGCTGATTTATTTATTTTTTTTTAAAGAAGCTGGTACAAAGAATGGGAGATTTAACACACATAGCTACTACTCATAATACCTCAAACAAGCACGTTTTAAAGAAGTGGGAATTAATATTTATCAGGAGAATTTGCAGTTTTACTGAGGGATATTTCCATTTTTATGTTGGTTTTGTTCAGTGAAATGAACTGAAAACGAGGCAAAAATCTGACAATAGAAAAGCTAAAATGAAACTACTTGTAACAGGCTGGTGCAATATTCAGAACTACCCTGACTTCATGTTTGCTTCAAAATAGATAGTTTAGTTTACCTGCTTTAAAATTGTTTGCACACTTACATTTTGCTATTGTTTACTTACAATATCAAATTGTTGCAGGGTAAGGCATTCTATTTTCCTCCTTCCTACAGTCTCTAGACTCCCAGGAGAAGCCTTTGGGGTAGCTAGATTGTCTCAGAGAATATAATTTTCCCAAGCTGCCTGGTATCTTCTCCTGCAAAGTGTTTTCATTAGAGGTTTACATCAAGAGATACGATCTTTTCAATACCACTAACACAAAGAAATCCTGTGTTTATAGATCCTCTACAAGGATTTAACTGAACTGCTGGAATTAATCTTTTGAAATATTCCCAATCTGAGCATTGTCAAAATAATTGTCTTTCCAGTTATATATATATATATATATAAATGAAAGTAAAGTAGTACATCATTTGCTGCAAGCAACTAACCGAATTCATCCCAGTTTGCTCTGAAATTTACTTTTGAGTAATGCCATGCAATGGATGCTGCTTTCCATCTTTGTTGGAAAACTAAAAACGATTTTTCAAGAAAAGGGGTGTCAGTGGATATGATCTCACACATGATTCTACTTTTTTTATTTTTATCTCTTTCTCTGACTTCTAACTTGCTTTTTTTCTGCTCATGATCATCCATATTGCCCTAACTTTCCCTAAGTTTTGACTTAGAACAAAGAAATACTTGTATTTTTGTTACATTAGTCAAAATGGAGACTGGTCCAGGCTGTGGTCTAATGCACACTGAGGTAAATCAATTACACTGTGTGTGCAATGTCAGAATGACTGTCTTCTGTTGGTCTCTATTATCCTGCAATCTCCAAAATTCCACATTCTCTTTCTACTTGCATTTCAATTTTAAAAATGTTCTTATCAAGGCCTTGGAAACCTAGGCACTAAGTACTAGATTCCTTTAATAACTATGAAAACATGTGCTAATGCTCTTTTCATTTCCGATTTCTAATTTTTTCTGCAGCTATGACATTGTTATTTCAGGCTCAAATAATTTGATCCTTTTTTTCCTGGCACACTTCAAGTTTCCACTGTTTTCAGTCTTACTCCTTGCGAGTGCAGACCAGAGATGGCTCTGGTGGACTTGAGAGTCTCAGATGCTCAGCCCTTCACAAGTAACAAGGTGTTTTTATCCAGAGTTTGCCAAATGCTTAACAGCCACTGTTGCAACAGTGTTGCCGGTATTCAAAAACTATGTCACAAATAGCTGTACATCCCTCCTAGTTCTGCTTGTTTGACTTGTTAGCTGATCTGAATGCCACCAAATGCTTGTTTTCTTACTGTGAAAGAAAAGAGATCACATATTTTCATGGTAAAGGCATGATCTAAGGTAAACATTTTGCTTCCAGGTGGTCGAGTCACCTTCCCTGGATCTGTTCAAAAAAAGGGTACATGAGGTACTTAGGCATATGGTTTAGTTTAGTATGTGAATGGTTGGACTTGATGATCTTAAAGGTCTTTTCCAACCTTATTATTCTGTGATTCTGTGATTCTGTGATTCCAATGGGATAGGATTTATTTTGTAGTTTATCTTTACAACCACTTACTCAAAATCCAGGGTTTTTTTTCCTAGAAAATTTTTCTATCTCTTTAATATCTGTGTAGAAACAGATATTGTAGAAACATAGACATTAAACAGATAGAAAAGTCTGAAGTACTTACGGATGCTTTCTCTGTGAAAGCTGGTTTTCACTTAAGATGCTTGTGAGTACTTTTATCTGCATTTACCTTTTGAACATCAATGGTGAAAGTAACTCTGAAGATCAGTGATTTTGTAAGCCTCTAAGTATTTCTTTTTTTTTTTACATTATCTGACTGGAGTTATCTCAGTAGGATCTCAGTGGTCTGTAGCATCGGAACTTATCCCAGGTTCCTCAAGCTGCTGCACAATGCACATTTTATGGAGCCACTTCTGTAGGTGCCTAAATATCTTTCATTTCAAGGAAGCATATCTCCCTTTTCTGCCCTGTAGATTTGCCATAATTGCAGAGACTGGTTTTGCTCAATCCTTCACTGAAAACAGCCACTCACGCTATTTGTACCAACAGCACTAATCTTAATGCTACAGCAAAGAAAATAGAGAAGGAAAGGGGGGGGGTGTGTGTTGAAAATTATCTGTGTAACACATTGAGTCCCATACTTTGTAACATAACCCTAACCCTAGTTCCAGGGTGATCTTTTGTTAAAAACAAGGCAAAAAACCCACACAAATCCTCCAATCAAACAAAACCCGTGAAATTAAAAAAAAAATCCCAACAAACCAAAACTTGCCCCTGGCCAGACAAACAAATGCTGTTTTGCAGCCTGTACTTCTCTTTTGCAGCCCCTTCCAGCCCCTCTTCAGCTGCAGATCTCGGCTTGCTTGCTCTCTCAAGCTTAAACCTAGTCCTACATTCAGTCCTTTACACTGGGTGCCCTGGGCTCTGCCCAGATGAATAGTGTCTCAGCTATCTTTGTTGAGAATTATATTAAGGGGAACATGGCCATCATTTTATGAAACTTTAAAACTGCCCGAGCATAGACATTCAGATTAGCAGTTCTGCTTTGCTATCACTCATTTTAGCTGATGGGGTTTTTTTCTACAGCTTCATGTGCTAACTGGTACTCAAATTTTCCAATTTATGTTTAATTTATATCTTTCCAGGCTCTTAATTATTTTAATGGTGGCTAAATTCACCCTTCATCTGGGAGGGTAAAAAAGTTGTTAAGGAGATCCTGGCATTTGTGATGTTTTGCTTGCAGTGATGCCCTTCTGCAAAACGTGGGGTGTTTTGGGAGTGTTATTCTTTTCGCTTAGATGTAGCAGCCTGGGTTTAGCATCCAAGAAGCACAGTGTAAAATTTCAGACAGTTTGGCCCTTCCAGATAGAAAATGATCTTGAAAAATTCTCTTTAGTCTTGATTTTCATGGTTCCATGCAGTTGTCTGTTCTGCTGGAGTCCTTGAGTGGTTAAAACTGAAAAAAAATCCCCCAAAAATCTGACTATACGAATGGCTAAGAAATAACTGGCTGTCCTATGATAATTTCTTTGAACAGTTTCTGTATTTTTTCAAATACATTTTACACAGCGTAAAGTTATAGCCATGTAATAACAGTTTGTTCCAACATGTTTTGTTTGTTTCCTATACAATACCTACTAACATACTTTCTCTGCCTTTGCATAACGATAAGCATACAGGTAGAGAATAAAGTCACACATGCTTAGAAATCCAGATGAAACAAATCTCACAAGTGCTATGGAGATACCGTATTTTTTGGGCAGACACCCTCTAACAGCCTCCTCTTTGCTATGTTTCCAGATCTGGAAGAAGGTTTGAAATGCAGTAAAAAAAAAATTGTAGATGTTTGAAGTTTCTTCCCTTTGGCCCGGATTATGAAATAGTAATCCATTACATTGTAAATCTTCCTGTACCATGCAAATCCCTTTACAAGGATTAGGAGATTGTAACAAAGATGATCATATTTCAAGAGGTACTGGTCTAAGTCACGCACTTCTGCTGCAAGGGTTTCATACAGTCTTCACCCAACACGTTGTATACACTGACCCAAACGAACAGGTGCTTTACATTTATTGAGAATCTTAATTGAAGCAATAATAAGAAAGGAGATTGGGTTACAAGGCTGTGCGGCACATTCACTCTGTTGCTCTCCAAGCAGACTCAACAATAGCCGAGGGTGTGCAATGGAGCAAAGACTACGCAATCGGTGACCCCTTGCCCCTTTGGTGGGGGAGAATTTCAGTAAAGCACAAAGAAGCTGCTGTTTCTGCTTTCGCGGCTATCAGCCTGGGCGCTACTTCTAGAGCGGTAGCCGTTAAACCTATTTCTGTGATTAGCTGCTTGAGCAAGGGTGGAGGAAAAGCACGTTTTATCATTCTGCATCACGTTGGTTTCTTACATTAGATCAGACCCCATTTTCAGAGAATAAGGTAGAAGCATCTGACTTGCCTAGGTTTCTTCTGTACATGGAGGGTATGCAGTGTTCACCAGTATTTTGTGCTAATTCTAATTCAATGAGTAGTACTGAGTCGCTACATAAAGGAAAAAAAAAATCCATGAGAAGCAATGGTTTATACCACTAAGTAGTGTTTGCAGAATCAATGTGGTCTTGTCGTACCCATAGATGTCATTCTGAGTGGGTACGGAATTTAAAGACAAAACACAAAATGGAATTTCTGAAGGCATCTGGTTTCATATTTCCTACAGCAAATTTCCTTTTCCAAACCTGCCATTCTGCCATTACCTATAACCTGTTTCTGTCCTAAGATTTTTTCATGTGGCTTTGGATTTGCCTGTGACAAGGCAAGCCTAATCTGTTTAATTAGTGCCTTACTTTGAAGCCTTCTGTGTTAGCTTTGAGAGATAGGAGGGTAAGTGAAAGGGACAATTAAGTTGCATGAGACAGATTTACAAGAACAGGTTACAAATCAGAGATTGTAACCACACACACAGAATCACACAGAATCACAAGGTTGGAAAAGACCTTTAAGATCATCAAGTCCAACCATTCTCATCCTAAACTAAATCATATCCCTAAGTACCTTATCTACCTTTTATTTGAACCCATCCAGGGAAGGTGACTCAACCACCTCCCTGGGCAGCCTGTTCCAGGCCCTGACAACTCCCCCAGCAAAAATTTTTTTCTAATATCTGATCTGACCCTGCCCTGGCACAGCTTCATGCCATTTCCCCTCATTCTATCTCCTGTTACTCAGCTGAAGAGACCATCACCCACCCCTCTACAACCTCCCTTCAGGTAGTTGTAGGCGGTGATAAGGTCTCCCCTCAGCCTCCTCTTCTCTAAGCTGAACAGCCCCAGCTCCCTCAGCCGCTCCTCATAGGATTTGCCCTCCAGCCCCTTCACCAGCCTGGCTGCCCTTCTCTGGACTCGCTCCAGGACCTCCATGTCCTTCTTGTGGTGAGAAGCCCAGAACTGGACACAGTACTTGAGGTCTGGCCTCACCAATGCCGAGTACAGGGGCACAATCACTTCCCTACACCTACTGGCCACACTGTTTTTGATACAAGCCAAGATGCCATTGGCCTTCTTGGCTGCCTAGGCACACTGCTGACTCATATTCAGCCTGCAGTCAACCAACACCCCCAGGTCCTTCTCTGCCTGACAGCTCTCCAGCCAGTCTCCCCCAAGCCTGTAGCGCTGCATGGGGTTATTATGTCCCATGTGCAGCACTCTACACTTGGCCTTGTTAAACTTCATCCCATTGGTCTCAGTCAAGTCAGGCTTTAAGATTTGCTTCTTGAATTCTGCATCCCCTGGTTTTTTTTCCTTATTGATCAATTCAGATCTCTATTCTTTCATGTTCAGCAAAGACTACTGAATTTGCACTCTACAAATGAGTCTAGAATCTGACCCTTGGTACCATCACTCTAGAAATGACCAAAAACTGCCCTGGTGATGATTAATGCTGGATGCTTCAAGATTTTAACATTGGGCTAGCTGTAGTTTGGTCCTGTGCCCTGTAGTTCTGGATCAGTCTGGTAATTTAGATTCCTTTTTCAAATTACTTGATGTGTTGCAAAACCACACTGTGATGTGGACCAAAGCACAGGAAGCAGAGGTTTGGTAAACGTTTGTAAAGCACATATTGGATCTCCTGCTCTGAAGTGCCAATGCAGCGGCACCCCTAACTTTGCTAACCAAAGGGGTGAAGAAAAAAGGATTATTTTTAATCTTCTAAGAATTTTTTACCAAAAAGTACAAGATGTTATTTTGAAAAATGACTGTAACTCTTTGCAAGGCTGGATCATTTATTCATTTGACATACATAAATTCATGTATGATGCTTAGGAAGATGCAGCTGTCTAACAGCAGCAATAAGATATGAGTTTTCTTAACTATGTCAAATGAGGAACCAGACTGTACACGTGTTCAGTTGCAAGGTGCTGCACAAATATTGTATTTAGCCATCTGATTCAGACCACTTCTAACAGGATGCACAGCATACTTTTGCTCTTGCAATTAGTCATATAAGGTCGTCAAGGTAAAGGCAAAGCAGCATTTAGTTATTTTTTGAAGTATTTGTAGTAACACAGATGTGAATTTGTAGACTTTGAGGGTATAAATTGGAAAAAATGAAGCTCTTTTTCTCCACCATGTGCTACATAGTATCCCGACGCAATCCAGTGAAAAGGCACCGCCTAGTTCTGAAGAGATGCAGGTTTCTGCCAGGCAAAAATGATGTGAGCAAATGAAGGAGGTTTGGTAACATACTTAGAATGTCAAACACTATCTTCACGAGGCGATGAGCCTCAAGCTTTGTTTTTCCATGTTCTTTTTTTTAAGCCACTTCTAACTTCTGCATTTGAGTGAGACCCTCAGGTCCGAAAGTCTGTTTCTAAACTTAAGTCGATGTGCACCGATTAGTCCCTTTAACTCTCCCATCAGCAGTCACGCTATTTGTACCAAACAGAAACCTGGCTGCCGGCTACCTGCCAAGCTTGCCAAGCGCATCTAAGCAGGAACAACCTCTCCCATTTGATGCCAGCTGAGGCCGTCAGCCGTTTATCCACCTGCCTGCCTTTCGCCCCAGCCAGGCTGCCCGGCATTGGCAGCAGAGGCTGCCGGGTCGAGGGGCGCGCAGGTAGGAGCGGCGCTGAGGGAGCCGCCGCGGCCTCCCCCCGCCCCGCGGCTCAGCCCCCACAAAATGGCGGCGGCGGCGGGCGGTTAGCGGGGCCGCCGCTCCGTACGTTTGAAAAATAACGGTGGCAGTAACGCTGCTCCCGCCACCGGAGGGCCCCGCCAGGGGGCGCGCTCCCGCCTTGAGCCCACCGCCTGGCTGACGTAGGCGGGAGGGGCGGGGCCGCCTCCCGGAAGCGGTGCACGTGGGGTGGTGGCGCGGCCATGGGGTCGCGGGCGGTAGGCATAGCTCCCGCAGGTGGGTGCCTGAGGTCCCCCTCCCTTCCCCTCTCCCTTCCCCTCTCCCTTCCCCCCTCCCTTCCCCCCTCCTTCTTCTCTGTGCCACTTCCCCGCCGGTCAGTAACTGCCACTCCCTGTGGGCTCCGCAGGGGCCGGCGGGCCACCCGCCGACGAGGAGATGCCCGAGCTGTCCGACGGCGAGGAGGCCTGGGAGGAAGAGGAGGAAGGCGTCGCCACCGAGGACCTGCGAACCCACTGCCTCTTCTGCGACAGGTGGGGAGAGGAGGGAAGCCTGCAGTGTGTTTTCGGCGGCCCCGCGCTTCCCCGCCTGGCCGAGGGACTCCTGAGGCGCAGCCGAGGCCGCGGGCCCCCGGGATACGGGGGGGGTTGGGGTGCGAGCGCTCAAACTCGTCCCGCGGGAGGCAGCCGCGTCAGGAAAACAAACGATGCATAGCTTGTCACAGCTCTCTGTAGCTTCTTGTACGGCCGTCCTAGAGCCAAGGCTGTTAGAGCCAGACTAAGGGCGGGAGAGGTAACATGGAAAGCAGGTAACTTGAGCTTAAAAGCAGGCGGAGGCAGTGTGAAAGTTCCTCTTCTGAATTTTTTTTCTGCCATCTTTCCCCATCGTCGGTAAATAGATGAGAACCTTTGCTTTTATGCAGCAGATTAACTCGTATACGTGCAGTTCTTAGATTTCTGGTTTAACGTTGTTGCTCTCCAGCCATTTTCCAGAGTTAACAGGGTCCATGGTCTTGCCAAACAAAATTTTAGGGTTTATTAGCCTTTTGTTGAAAAGTGTTTTGCAAATAAGGCAGGAAGCTGCTTTGAGAGGTACATGAATAACCAGGCATCTGTTCGTCCTTTTTCAAAAGCAAAGCCAGCGTGTTCTGAACAGGTGTATTGGCAGATCAGAACAGAGCGTGCAAAACTCGCGGGAGCATTACAAGGTCTAAGCATATTTATATACTTTTAAGTATATAAAGCATATATACACTGCATATTTAATTGTTATTTACAGGTTATTTAGTTCTGCTGAAGATGTATTCTCCCACTGCAAAACAGAGCATCAATTTAATGTTTGTGATGAGATCAAGAAACACAGTAAGTTTTATTTTTTTAAGAAAGTAATTTCCTTCTGTGTATCAGCATCTCATTTAAAATGAGTTGTGGAGCATAGCTTGTTTCTAGCTGATTTCCTGGCTGTCTTTGCGCTGGCCATTTTCCATACACTTTATTTACTGGTAAAGCTCTCAACTAGTAACCAGTAAGATTTATCTCTGCTGGCTTGTGCTGCTTCCACAGCCAGCGTGCTGCATGCTGGTGTAAGAGCTGTTTACCTGACGTGGGAACTCCTGCCCAAGTAGTGACACTCTTGTGAGGCTCAAGAGCTTAGCAGAGACCAAAGTGGATGTCTCCAACAAGAGGTGAAGAAACTGGACTGTACTGCTGGTGCCTTTTAAGGGGCTGTTTGCAGCCTTGCCTTAGGTTCCCTTGGGTGACTCTAGGAAGCTATGTGTTTGATTTTTCCCAAGTGAAGTGTAAGGTTGGCTTTCACTTGAAGCCACTGTCTATCTAGACCAATGTGGTGACGGAAGGAAGGTACATACAGGAGGATGCATGTGAAGTGCATGATGGCTTTGGTGGAGTTACGCGAGTGCTTCGCTATGGAGGAAAGCTGGAAGGCAGGGGAAAGGAAGCACTGTTGGAGAAATGCTATTTAAAGAGCATATATTAAAAAGGAGAGAGGGAGAAAGGTGTGGAACCATGTGTATTGTTTAGAAATTTGCATGTAAGATCAGGTCTGTTTTCTGTATAAAATCCGTGTGAATGTAATTTGAGTTTATGCAGAGACCTCACCGTTCTTGAGGAGAGTACATAATTGTGTTTAAACTGCTGTTGCTTCTGTGCAATGTGGCAGTTTTAAATTGTGATATATTCTCAATGAGTAGGAGCAGTTTGTGTATTATTCAGCAGAAAGGTAAGATTATGAACTAAAGAGCACAACGGCCTAAAAAACTAGCAAGGTAACTAGTATGAGATAAATAGGGCTGTCCTGCTGTGGTTGCTTGCCAGATGAATTGAAACTCTGTCTGCAAGCCATGTTGCACGTGTTGCGTTTTTAATATGCAGCAAATGTATTTGTCCTGAGGGTGACAATTTCCTGGTTTGGTCCTGAAGAGGACCAATAAGTTTGCCAATAGCAAACTTAAGGTAGGAAGACTGCGCTAGTTAATGATGTACACCCCAAGGGGAAGCTGGCCACTTGAACAAGTAATTAGTATTCATATAATTATAAAATGCATGTGGGTTTTCTGTAACGTGAGTTTGCAGTCTTACTTTTTTTTCTCCTTTCTTTTCAGGACTTGATTTTTATGGATATGTTAAATTAATAAACTTCGTTAGATTAAAGGTAGGTATGCCGTGCACTGCTTCCACAATCTGTCTGGAGAATGGGAAATCAAGATGCTGTGTGTTTAATTTCCCTTTTTTTAAAAATAACTGCAGGATACTTACATTTCTAGAAATTAGAAAATGTGGGCATTAAAATAGCTATTAATAGGTTTATTTAGATGTGAAGTTGTTTTCATTTTAAATATAATTAATAGGAGGAGTTTTAATCTTTCCAGAAGAGGATGTTCAGACTTGCAAAAGGCCCATGCTATATACTATCATATTGTTTTACTAATTCATCTTGGCCTTTGGCTCTGTTGCCTCGGTCTAGTAATGATCTTGTTACTTGGTAAGCGATGTTCCTCTGTCCTCACATGCCTGTTGGTGCAAAAGACTCTTCAACAAGGATGAGACCTGGCCAGATCCCTCTGGTACTTTTAGTAAGGACAAAACCTGATCCCCGAGGTCCCAGAAACTAAAATTAATCTGTGCTAAAATGATACCAGAAACAGGAAAGCTGATGGGAACCTGCAGACTTCAGTTTTTGTGTATTCTATGATTTTGAAGTATGTTCTGTGGTTGTTCTTTAAAAGTTTAGGTTTAGACTTAATATCTTATGTAATGAAGCATTTCTTACTTAAATGTTCAAATATTTACTTAAATCCTCTGGTAGTTATTTAAGGCATAATTAGCTATGCAAAGTAAACACAGAAATTTAAAAAACACCTGAAGTCCAGTATCTGACTTCTCCATTCCTGACAAAACATTAACTGGCCAGATGCAAACAGGAGAGAAGATAAAGTTTCTGAATCTTGTCTGATCAGCACTGTTTGTGTAGAAACACTGTGCAGGATTGGTATCTTGGCTTTATTGTTTAGCTGTGTCATAAGCTACAGGTCAGTCACAAACACCTGAGTAAGCTTGGTTCCTGATAGCAGTGTAATCCTGAAAGTACTCTTCAATGTCTGTCTCTCAATACTACTTGTATTGAATTCCTTGACCCTGAAGCTTTGGGGTCTTTGGGACCCAGACTAGCTCTCTGGTCACAATGCTTGTAGTGTCAGTATCCTAAGGTGCATGGTTGCTGCCAGAGCCAGGATAGAAGCCAGAAGTTCATTTCTTCTCTGTTCTCACTAGTCATGCTTTGAAGGATGTCTTCCTTAGCCTTTCCATAATGCTGCTTTAGTAATACCAGGCTTATTTTGATGGGTGGAATAACAGATCTTTTCGTTCTGTTGAATGGAATTGAAGGGCTGATGTTTTCAAATAAACTTAGCTTATGTACTCTTCTGTCTAGAAACCAACAGCAGCATATTTGAGCTCACTCAGCAGCCCGCTGCCTTGGGAAGGAGAGGAATACCTGAAACCAGGGCTAGAAGATGATCTTCTACTTCAGTTTGGTAATTAACTATGTTTTGGTGTTACTACGCTGCCTTGTGGGGTAATGTGTTAGTGGCAGAGTTCTTGTCATACAAAGCATCATCACTATTATTCTGTTGACTTAGGTACACAAAAAAGTCTACATAATAGCTGAAGTTGATATTTTTACTACATGGTATATGTTGTTTTTTAATGGCTGAGACTTCCATAGCCCCCTTGTATTATCCACATTCACTTAGTGTAAATATGACCACAGCAGAGGTGTTGTATGTAGTAATTAAGCAGGTCGAAGAGACACACCACCCAAGATTTATGAAGCCTTTAAAGCTTCCAAAGGTGGGTATTTAAAATCAGATGCATTCATTCAGAAATATATGCTATAGCTAAGAGGCAAGTAATTTGCCTTGTTGACAATATCCTCATCTTTTATACAGGTTGTATTTTGACCAACTAAGTGTAAAGAACTGCTGCTGCATAGAAAAGTTCTGCTTCTTTAGCGATTCCAGCAATCTATATATCATAGTTCCTCTGTTCACCAAATGACCTTAAGAGAACTCAGTTTAGCTTTTGAATTTATTTTAGCTACCTGTGATCCTCCCATATGGCACTTGACTGTACAGTTTTCTTTAACCTAAACCATGAGGTACTTGGAGCTTGTGGGTTTTTTCCTCTCCATACAGACCGGAATGCAGTTTTGCCCTTTTCTAAGTGAGCCCTGTTGCATGATGGCAGAGGTAATGTGTGCTAGAGGACCTTGGTTGGTCACTTTGGGGATTTATTTCACATTTCACTGTATCAGCTCTTGTCTAATGCCCAAGCTATAGACTGCTGAGGTGCTTTGAGGTGCTGTTGCAGTTGCTCAAGGGTTATTGGGCTGATGAAATCTTAAATTTAAGTATCTGTGCTTTGTTTCAGTCTGACTGGCCAAGTAAAGTAGTCTTCCATGATTAAACATAATAGTTCATTTGTTTAACAGTCTGTTGCCCAGTTGTGACTTCTTGCTGCGTGGAAGAACACAGTAGCACTTTTTAAAATCCACTGACATTGGTTGAAATCACCAGCTAAAGTTAGCAAGGGATGCAAATGGGACCCAGTCCCTTGTTTTGGTAGTTGAAAGCAACGTCTCATCTAGATACATTCTGCATATGCACATCTGAATTTTGTGTGTTCATAAGCTTTATAAAGGACCAAGAAATTGGTTTGAAAACTGAGAGTTACAGTCTAATTATTAAGAAATTTAAAATTTATATATCTTATTACCTTTTACTATTGATATTAACAAACAGCCCTTTTGGTCTCAGAATAACATAACTTGAAAAACAGAGGATAGGACTGTGATTAACCTGAGCTAGTATCTTTTTTATCAGTGTAAGCACTGGTATTTAAAGAAATCTGAATTCTGGGTTTACTTGCTTTGTGAACTTGGAGCTTGCTTTTAGCATACTTGCTTTTACTGAGTAGTATTGCGTTCTGGGGTTAGACCTGTGAAGTTCAGTGATGCTCCTTGTAAAGCAGGCTGTGCTGGCATACTGTCCAAAGACAGAAATAGCAACAAGGGAAGTGTCACATGTGTAAGTGGCTGCTAATTGACACTTGACTGACAGCTGTTTTGGGTTTTTCCCTCCCCACTTCATCAGATACAGAAGATCTTTGTGAACCTACAAGTGTTTCGTGTTCTAATGGTTTGAGTGATACCATGGTGCTCCTTGAACAATTAAAACACGCGGAACACAGAGCGAGACTGGCGGAAGCAGCATTGGCTAGAGCACAAGATGACCTTCAAAAAATGAAGTAAGTTTTTTCAAATGAGGCTTGTTTGGTTTTTTTGCATGTGTTTTAAGTGACAGGAGATGTTGATGTTTAAAGACCAATAGAAATTCAAAGAAGCGATCAAATGCTACGACAGAATAAAGCTCATGACTTGTGTTGGGACTGTGGGTTTCACTTTTATCTTTTAAATTATTACTAAACATCTTGCAGATGATTAGTAAAAACTGTACCAAACCTGCACAAATTAAAAGAGCAAAGTATCATTAGGAAAGCTAAATAAGCACATGGCTCAGAAACTTATATTCTGTTTCTGACCACTCTTTGCTTTTCACTTTTCTGTTAGTCCTTTAAATATGAGTTTAAACATTGTGAACATCTTCAATGTAGAAGAGGGAGGTAATGACAAATTAAATATGGGACACTCAGCATTTTGAGAGATGGTTCCAAACAATGATTGTTAGTAGAATCCAGTTACAATTTGATGAAACCCTCAGTGAGATTAATAAACCAACTGTACAGTCCCAGGAGTGGGTTGTGCTTGTAAGAATGTTCAGTGCATTGCAAACAGGAATTGGGGCATTCCTGTAACTGTACATGCTAAATCTTCTTAAATGTACTTATAAATCTTGATGTCTTCAAAATACAGATGAATGATGCTAATGGATAAAATGGGAATATAAGCTTCTTTATGGGGTCGCATAGGATTTAAGTGTGTATTTTCAAGGTCACACTGGGCACTGAAGAATTGAAATTGTGTTTAAGAGACTGGGAAAAGGAATTCATGTTCTTTTGTGGAAAAGTGAAGCAGCAAAAACCTTATGTAAAATACATTGAGAGTTCATTGCATGCTTTGGGAGTACACACTGGATGTTATTAGAAAGTAAGTTTGCCAAAATAAATGCATGTATTTGCTCAGATCCTATGAGCTGTGAGAAATTATGCATGTCAAAAGTAAATAGTTTTTGTCTAAAGCTGGGTTTAACTCTTGCAGATGGTACTTCATAGAGTGCAGTACTTATCTACTACACCTTGGTGTACATTATGCATTCATCATAAAGAACAGAATCACAGAATTGTAGGGGTTGGAAGGGACCTCGAGAGATCATCGGGTCCAACCCCCTGCCAAAGCAGGGTCCCTAGCACATACCGCACAGATAGGTGTCCAGATGAGTCTTGAATATCTCCAGAGAAGGAGACTCCACCACCTCCCTGGGCAGCCTGTCCCAGGGCTCTGTCATCCTCACTGTGTAAAAGTTCTTCCCCATGTTGGTGCGGAACTTCCTGTGCTCCAGTTTACAGCCATTGCCCCTTGTCCTATCTCCACAGACCACTGAAAAGGGGTTGGCCAATTCCACCTGCATCCCATACTGAAGATATTTATCAATATTAATTAGGTCCCCCCTCAGTCTTCTTTTCTCCAGGCTGAACAGCCCCAGCTCACTCAGCCTTTCCTCATATGGGAGATGTTCCAGGCCCTTAATCATCTTCGTAGCCCTTCTCTGGACTCTCTCCAGGAGATCCCTGTCTTTTCTATACCAGGGAGCCCAGAACTGGACACAATACTCCAGGTGGGGCCTGACCAGGGCAGAGTAGAGGGGGAGGATCACCTCCTGTGACCTGCTGGCCACACTCTTCCTGATGCATCCCAGGATCCCATTGGCCCTCTTGGCCACCAGGGCGCACTGCTGGCTCATAGCCAACCTGTCATCAACCAGGACCCCCAGGTCCTTCTCCACAGAGCTCTTCTCCAGCAGGTCATCCCCCAGCCTGTACTGATACAGATGGTTATTCCTCCCCAGGTGCAAGACTTTACACTTGCTTTTATTAAACCTCATCTGGTTTCTCCCTGCCCAGCTTTCCAGCCTGCCCAGGTCTCGCTGGATGGCAGCGCAGTGTTCCTGCGTGTCAGCCACCCCTCCCAGCTTTGTATCATCAGCGTACTTGCTGAGGGTGGATGCTATTCCCTCATCAAGGTCATTGATGAAGATATTAAACAGGACTGGACCCAACACCGAGCCCTGGGGAACACCGTTAGTCACAGGCCTCCATTCAGATTCTGCTCCACTGATCACGACCCTCTGAGCCCGGTCCTGCAGCCAGTTCTCAACCCACCTCACTGTCCACTCATCTATCCCATGATCTCTCAGCTTTTCTATCAGGATGTCATGGGAGACAGTATCGAAAGCCTTGCTGAAGTCAAGGTAGATGACATCCACTGCTCTCCCTCCATCCACCCAGCCGGTGATGAGATCATAGAAGGCTATGAGATTGGTCGAGCACGATCTCCCCTTGGTGAATCCATGCTGACTACTCCTCATGACCTTCTCTTCCAGTTGCTGGGTAATGGCATCCAGAACAAGCTGTTCCATCACCTTTCCAGGGACAGAAGTGAGGCTGACTGGCCTATAATTGTTAGGGTCCTCCTTCTTGCCCTTTTTGAAGACCAGAGTGATATTGGCTATCCTCCAATCCTCAGGTACTTCTCCTGTTCTCCAAGAGCTGTCAAAGATGATAGAGAGCGGCTCCGCAATCACTTCCGCCAGCTCCCTCAGCACACGTGGATGTATCCCATCCGGGCCCATGGATTTGTTTGCATTAATCCCTTTGAGCTGCTCCTGGACCACCCCTACCTCAACTAGAGGGAAGCTCTTCATTCCCCAAACACTCCTACTTTCATCCAGGATCTGTGGGTCCTGAGGGGCCTTTGGAGTGAAGACCGAGGCAAAGAAGGCATTCAGTATCTCCACCTTCTCATCATCACCCGTTACCAGGACACCTGCCTCATTCATCAAGGGACCTACATTATCCCTGATCATCCTCTTAGTATTCACGTATCTGAAAAAACTCTTTTTATTATCCTTTATATCCCTTGCCCGTTTCATCTCCAAGCGGGCTTTAGCCTTTCTAGTCGTGTCCCTCCAGGCCCTGACAACATCCCTATAATCCTCCCAGGTGCACAGACCCAGTTTCCATAGTTCATAAACGCTCTGCTTCCCTTTGAGTTTACTCATTAGCTCCCTGCTCATCCACACAGGTCTTCTGCTTCTCTTTCCTGATTTCTTACTCAAAGGGATGCACCTATCCTGTGCTTGAAGAAGTGCTGTTTAAATGCTAGCCAGCTCTCACAGGCTCCCTTGCCTTCTAACAGCGTAGCCCATAGGATAGCTCCTAAAAGGTTGCGGAAGAGATCAAAGTTAGCTCTTCCAAAATTCAGGGTAGCTATCCTGCTTTTTGGCTTGCCTCTTCCACTCAGGATCTTGAACTGGATCATTTCGTGGTCGCTTTGTCCTAAGCTGCCCCCGACCTTAACCTCCCTGATGAGCCGGTCCTTGTTAGTAAGAACAAGGTCCAGCACCCGCCCTCCCCTTGTAGGTTCCTGCACCATCTGTAGCAGGAAATTGTCCTCAACATACTGCAGAAATTGTCTGGACTGGGTACGACTGGCCGTATTGCTTGCCCAGCAAATATCTGGGTAGTTGAAGTCCCCCATAAGGACCAGGGCCTGGGATCTCGAGGCTACTTCTAGCTGCTCATAGAAAGCACTATCAGCCCACTCCTCTTGATCAGGGGGCCTATAGCACACACCCACAACAGTGTCACTCATACTAGCGTGACCCTTGATTCTTACCCACAAGCACTCGACTGATGGGTCATCTTTCCCCAGGTGGAGCTCAATACATTCAAGCTGCTCTCTAACATAAAGAGCAACTCCTCCACCTCACCTCCCTAGCCTGTCTTTCCTGAAAAGCACATAGCCATCCATGACAGTGTGCCAGTCATCCAGGCTGTCCCACCACGTCTCTGTGATCGCAATGAGATCGTGGCCCTGCGGCCGCACAAAGATCTCTAATTCTTCCTGCTTGTTTCCCATGCTGCGTGCATTTGTATAAAGGCATTTTAGTGGGGCAGCAGGTGCAGGTATCCTCAGCAGATCACAGCGAGATTTCCGACAGGGGACGGGCAATAGTGGCTCCACTGAGGAGTCCTCAGGGCAATCCCCAGAATTTTCCCCACTATCACATGGAACAACATCCCCAAGTCCGTCACTGTGCTGCTGGCATTTACCTTCTTCCACCATCAACTCACGTTGTGTCTCCCAAAGCCCATGCCTAACCCCAAGAGCCATCATAATATCCCCTCCCCCCTTCCTAACTAGTTTAAAGCACGCTCAATGAGCCCTGCCATCTCCTGGGTAAGGATTCGCTTACCCCTATGGGACAGGTGAGCCCCATCAGCAGTCATCATGCCAGGAGCAGAGTACACCTTCCCTTGGTCAAAAAACCCGAAGTTCCTATGCCGGCACCAGCCTTTCAGCCACTCGTTCAATAGATGGGTTCTTCTGACCTGCTCCGAACCCCTCCTCCCACTAGTAGGAATAGATGAGAATATTATTTGAGCTCCCCCCCCCTCAACAAATCGCCCTAGATCACGAAACTTCTTGATAGCACGCAGGCTACACTTCATGATTGCATCCCTGCCTGCTTGAACAATCAGTAGAGGATAATAGTCAGAGGGTCTTACCAGCCCTGGGAGCCTTCTGGTAATATCACGGACCCTGGCTCCAGGGAGGCAGCACACCTCCCTTCGTGTAGGGTCTGGTCTACAAATGGGGCCCTCTGTCCCTCTGAGAAGGGAATCCCTGACCACAACTACCCTTCTCTCTTGCCAGGAACAGGAACGAGAGAAGTTTATCCTTCTACAGGGAAAGACGTTTTCTCTATATATTATCTTCTTTTACTCCTATTCCATTCTTTTTTGTTTAAAAGAAATAACTTTCTCAGCTCATCAGTTGGAATTTCCTTTCAGCTCTCAACTTCAGTCAGGCTTATGTAGATTTCCTTTTGAAATCTGTTGTTAGAAAAGGAAACCTCTAATTGTTCTTTGTCAGTGCAGTCTCTTCAATTCAGCAGGGATCAGCTGGCAGCAAAAATAGGCACATGTAGGTCTGATGAAGCAGCACAGTTTTAAATTATGAACTGATGAACTAGTTGCATTGTAGTAGCCTACATGCTATAATTGAATAGTGATACTGATTGATGCTGGAGGTTACTCAATTGAAAGAGACCATGTTCAGGTGATTCCTTTCAGGTGAATCTCTGCACATGATAGCTTGGAAGCCTGAAGTGGAGCAAGAATAGTATACAGGATCTTTATGTACAGTAACCTATTTTTCTAATAGTTTTTGTCATGGAAATAGGTTTATACCAGTATGTAGCAGGCTGGTTGGCTGATTCCAACTTGTGGAGTAAAAAAAGCGATATCCAGGAGCTTTCTTATGCTTTACATATCTACAAAGGCTTTTTAGGAGACTAACTGTAGCATCTTTCAGTTACAACATGACTGCGTTATGTAGGTCTTGCTCTCCAAGATGTGGAAAAACTCCTTTTAGGTTTTTTCATGGCTGCCTGTTGAGGATCAGTCATGCAGCTCCCTACAGATTGTTGCCTTCTGAGCCCTGGAATAATAGTGTGAAGGAAACCAATGGGATTACTGTGAAATAATTTCTATGGAAATGTTTTTTCCAAGTTTGCCAGTCTGAGTAGACTTACAGAATTAGCATGTTTGGGATTGGACTAGATGATCTCCAGAGGTCCTTCCAATGCCTGCCATTCTGTGATTCTATAGTTATGAGAAATGAAGGGGGTACAATATCAAGTCATGGAGCTGGAGGCCTAGTGACCACCCCCCACCCTTCCCCATATAAATTAGATCATCTTTAGCATAGATACAACTTATATTTAAGAGCATGACTTGTATATCCTGATTTTTTTTTTAATCTATCCCCTGTTTAGAGATGATGGCTTTTTGGTTTTTACTTACATTCTTTTTTTCTTGATTAAAGAGACAAGAGGGCACTTCTGTTTCTAGGTCTTATTTGCTGCTTGTATTGCATGTGTAGACTGGAGGAACTAGTGGATGAATCCATCTTAAATTTTGGTTTAAATGTTAATAATTAGCAATATGCTAATTATACCTAACTGTATGTCATATAGTCTACTTCTTGTAAATTTCATTTTTATTGCTTTGATATTTATGAAAAACGAAAATGCAGGATGCTGTGGGGAAGAGCAATCTCAAAAATGAAATGCAGACCTTACCTGTATGTCACCAAGTGTAGGAGGTTTCTGATACTGACAGACTTCTAATAGTTCCTTAACACCTTCTCTTCTGCATCCGAACTAGTTAAGCAGAGAAGTATTTGATGTGTTGGGAGTGAAATAATGTTTGTAGTTTTATTTTTCTGTAAGGGTGGTACTGGGACATTACCTACAGCTTATATACATGAAATTCCTTTTTAGGAAAGGATGATGGCTGCTAAAGGTGAGCTTTGGCTGCCTCTGAGAGCTCTAGGATGCAAACTTTGTTGATGATGGACTGTAGACCTTGGAGGAGTATTGTCGGGCTAAAACACATTTGCTTTTTCTCTTCATTGTGGGTATAGCATGAGCTGTTTGCTTGTCAACTTTTAATTGCATTTTCATGATAAAACCCTTGATTTCTGTGTGTTGTCATCAAAACTACTTTGAGAAATGAAAATGTGCATATTAAGAAGGCAAGGCCATGGAGCAGGAAAAATAAGCAGCGTGGAATTAAAGTAATAAACTGAATTTTAAGCTCTGATTTGTTTCCACCCAAATACTTCGGTTTTAAAGTACTTTCTTCTGCCTTTCGCTAATCGTACAGTATCGTATGGCTTCTGTAGTTCTTGTGCTGCTGGTTGTGTTGACTCTGTATCTGCCTCACACAGCCTAAAACACATACTGTTTTGACCACTGTGGTACTAGCTTTTGTACCAGCATGTGTAAAATGGAGAATTCCTCCTTAAAAATAGGTATTTGCTGGTTGAAAGCAGAAGGGTGGTCATTGCAGGAGGAGGCATGGATGGAGAGCGGCCGTGCAGCAGTCTGGAGGAGCCAGCAGAGGGAGGTTGTGCACGCTTAAAGCCAGTCCCATTGTTGTCAAAACCCCCGTGCAGCGTGGATTCCTGACATCTTTGAAGCCCCTTTGCCCCGCTCACCCCCGCCTCCTTTTCATGGTCCCATACACACGTCTCAGGGGTCTTTTCACATGTGTTACAGAAAATTTGCGCAGGATTTTGTGCTGAACACAGATGTCCGGAGCATCTCGTCATCCAGCTCCATTGCAGACCTTCATGAGGATGAGGATGGTGTTTACTTCAGCTCCTATGGGCATTATGGGATACACGAAGAGATGCTAAAGGTTAGAAAGTCATCGCAACCGCATCTTAGTAGGACTAAAGAGGAAAGACAGAATGAAGTGGGCTGTGTGCCTATAAATATACTGCAGAGCAGCTGCATTTTTAACCCTTTCTATACATGACAGTCTTTTTCTAGGAGTTGGGTTGAGAGATCTTTTTTCAATTTAGTTTGTTTATATTAATTCTGTCTATGGGAAGCATTAGGAACATAAAATCATTTACTCTCCAGGTATGCTTGAAGATACATTACATTTGTGCCACAATGTTATTTTGCCAAAACCAGCCTTTTCCTGGGTCCTTAAAAGATAACAGATAGAATATGGTATAGACAATGAATATTTGTTTTTACTTTGTTTTCCTAACAATTTACATTTGCCAGGCAGAAGCATTTCTCAAATATTATGAGCTCCTATTGCACTAGGTAAACAGTAATTGTTGGCATTTGTGCACAGCTTGTTGTATTAATAACATGACATTGGACAGCTGGAAAAATGGATGCCCCTTCTATGTGATAAACATTTTTTTATCTTTAAAACTCTTCAAAGGCAAACATGTGTATGCACTTTTAAATTAAAGAAACCCAACAAAGCTAACAGAAGGCCTGACAACTTAATTGACATGTAAATCAAAATCTCTTAATGCTTCCTTTCAGAGAAAGTATCATAGTTGTGAAACTCATAAACAGTTTTATAATTTTAAGGCATAAATAAATTTCCTGCCTTACATAGAGATAGGATGTGGAGTTCTGGAGTGGCTTTGTCCATACAGGTAGCATATAAAGTTTTTGATTTGTAAATCATTTAGTGGCGCGAGCATAGAAATACACATGAATCTGTGTTAAGAGTAGTAGAAGGTTAATTTTAGGGGGGAATTTTACAGAAGCACAGAAATGTCTGCACATGTAGAAGAATGTGTTCCAAGATGTATAGTCTAGAGAAATATAATTTAAGCCTTTGGGATGAAATGATAGGAGTTTGGTTCTGTAGTTGAGTAAAGGTGTCGTTTGAGGTGGTGTAGGCTATAGGATGAAGAAGCCTTTGTGTTCGCTAATCAAGTTTATCATTTCTGCATCTCTGCACAAGGAGATTGGTACAAGATCATATTGTATTGGTTTCAGGGGATGTCTGTCAGAATGCTTTTTAAGGAGATTTTCGACTTTACTATAATAGAAAAACAATTTTTTCTCATGTGCATTGAATTTTTTCCTATTTGCTAGGCATTCACTTTGTTTGGATTTTTAAATTTTTTTTTCCCTATACCTTATATATGTAAGTGGTTTGCTATACTGGATTTTTTTAAGCAAGGAGATTTGCTTGCTAAATTTTAAATCTGTGTCTGACACTGTTCAGTTTGGAAACCTTTTTCTTTTTTCTTATGCCTGGTAGTAATAGGATGAGGTTTCAATTTGGGTTTTTTCCTGTAAGTACTTCAGAGATGGGGGAAAAGTATTTTTACTTTAGCCAAATGGGTAGTGTTCCTCTGGTTCTGTTGGTTTCTTTGCTCAAGAATTTCTTGACTATCATCTTAATAAATTTCTTTAGCCCTTTATTTAGGACCAAAACAAAAAAGAAAGCATTACACTGCAATGGTGAGAGGATGGGATTGATGAATAGAGACACCTGAAGTGCATGAGTGGCTTACTGGAGTAGCAGTGCATATAGTAGAGACAGCAGCTAGAATTGTATTGATTACGTTGGGGCAGTGCTGAGGGAGTGTGAGTGGGCTGGATGTAATGCTGGAAGCTTTCCAGCTGACTGCTTTCCTGACTAATACAGAACCTTCTGATTATTCTTTTTAACTTTTTTTTTAGCTATTTCAGCAAATCCTATTATACTGCAATAGAGGTGAAGGACTAAAAATAGTTGCTCTGAATATAACATTATAGTAAACCATTATGACTTTAAAGGATCTTGATTTTTTTTTTTTATAGACATGTTAATTATGTATAGTTTTAAATTACAATTTTCTAAAGTAATCTCTAATTTTTTCTTTAGGGTTTGCAATAATCTTCATAACACTAAAATCCAGTTTTAAGTTTTTCAAGCCTCAGAATTTTATTTTTTTTATTTCAAGAGTTTTTAACATATCCTTTATTTTTAGTATCTGGGTTTGATCTTGCTTTTCTAGTAAAATACTTTGTTCTTTCTCACTAGAGAATTTCTTTAATTTCTGTATTGCTTCTAAAAATTCTTACCTCCCATAGTAGAAAAATGTGAAGTGAAATATATGCAGCTGGATTTTATACTTCAGTATTAGACTTGTAATTAATCAGTATTAGACTAGTATTAGACTGGATAAAAATTGCTAAAAAATTCTCTTTTACTTTGCTCTAACAGCAATTGAACTGTAACAGCAATTCCTAAATTTAACTGATGATACACATTAAGAGAATCAGTTTTTAAATCTAATACCTTGCTGGCAGGTTGAGCTATGCTGCTAGCTGTCATAGACTAAGATACTCCAAATCTTTAGTTCTGTGCTTCAAAACATTACAGCTGCTCAGTTTGTGTTGTATGACAGATAGTTTATCGTATTGGGCTTTCACAGCCTAGGCTGTACAACCTGTCACTAACTCGTCCTCAGGTTTGCAGATAGGCATCTTGTTCAGACACAGAAAGGTTAATCTGATTCATAGCTTGGGATTTTTTTGGAAGGAATCTGTGTGTCATAGGAGTGTCAGAATAAAATGATGCAAAACATTTTAGGAGCTTGTAACTCGAATTTTTACTGTTGTATAGAAGGTTGTTATGTAAAGCTGATGCAGTATTGCCACTCTGTTACTGCTGTTCCTGGAAAGTGGTGAGGAGGTATTAAGAACTCTGAAACATCCAAAGTCAAATGCAGCAGGTCAGGAAGGTGTAAGCTACTTATTTTTCCTCCAGAGGCTCAGCTGGCTTCATTTGCAAAGACAGTAACTTGTAAAACAGTGTTGAATGGGAAGTGGTGTGAATGCAGAGCCCTTTTAAGTGCCGTAGCCACAGAAGGTCTTTAGGCCAAGGTAAAAAGCAAGTTTCTCAGCTTTTTTGAACAGTATGCTAGCAGCATGTAAGCACAAAATGTGAACGTTGTTTTTTTATTCTTTAAATCCTAGGACAAAGTGCGAACAGAAAGCTATCGTGACTTCATCTATCAAAACTCACATATCTTCAAGGACAAGGTAGGTGAAATAGCTCAGAAAATAAAAATTCCTGTGCTTTGTTTTCTCAAGTGGTAGAAATCCTTCAGGTTGGCTACTTTGTAGCTTTGGAAATGCAATATCATGCTGACAAGATGTGATTTAATGGACTCTGGCTTTAGTAGGTGGTACAGTGCTATTTAACTGCTGGAGGGTGCAAAGTGCTGATAACAGAAGTGCTGATCGTTATTGTCATTGTTCCCTGTGCCATGTCAGGATGTTCATTAATTATGTTGGTGGGGTCAAGTTGAAATTTTCTTTTCCAGTATATTAAGTAGAATCTACGTTAAGAATTTAAGTGAATTTTGGTTTGTGCCTGGTGCAGTAGAAATACCCTAAAACACTGTAATTAGAACTGGGGAAGAATTCATATGCAAATGATTTGTTGGATTATCTCTCCAGATGACATCATTGTTATTATTAGGGGACTTAGAACCAGGAGCTAGTATTTCACTTGCAGTGAGGAGAGATTGCACTGACATTTGTTTATGATCTTACTGTGGTTATGACCCTTGCGCAGTCGTGATCCTCTTCTTGTCTTCTCTGTTTCTGCCAGCAATTTCTCATGAGTTTGTTGTGTTCTTAGTTGTGCTGTGCAACTGCCTGTTCCAGATTAGTTTTCCTCTACACATTGCTTTTACCACGCAAGCTGTGTATGGCCAGTTCTTAACATGAAACCAGGATGTCTAGGTTTATAGAAGGCAATCACTGTTGATTTGTTATTTTGTTTTTTAATTGAGATAATCTTATTTTAATAAGAGATAATACATGGCTTCAGAACGGTTGTGGAAGTAACAAAAGTGCATCCCCATCTAATGGTTGCTCAGGCAGAAATTGTGCTAGATAGTTTTGCCCTAGGTGGGAGGTATTTCAAGGTAGATAGTGCCTGCTCCTTGTATGTTGTCTTTTGGCAACTACAGCAGAAAAATATTAGGGAAAAGAGTTTACTTCCTCTTTGATTCAATCCACTTAACAAGCTTGTTTGTACTAAATATTTCTAAACTCTTCAGTTATAATGAGGGAACAAGCAAAGGTGTTGTAGAATGCTGCTAGCTGCTTAAAAGGTGTGGGTGACTGCATAGCCAGGTGGCTCATCCAACAAAGCAGAAAGATCAATAAAGGAAAGAAACTCTTGGGAGAAATTTGGTTTCACCGATGCCTCTGATATTGATGACTGCAGGTTTTCACAGGGTAAGACTGATCTTAAGTTACATGAAATGTATGTCCTAGTGGAAAAGTTTTTCAGGCTTGGTTGTGTTTCTTCCCTGCTGTGAGGACATAATGGTAACATTTGAAACAAAAGGTGGATGGTTATAGACAAGGTTGCTTCAACCCTGGCTGTGAATGCACTTGCTCAGGAATTCGCTAGAAAATATGCTTACTCTGTGTTTTTCACTTCATGTGAAAGCATTCAACTTCTAAGAAAAGCTGTCTATTATTGCAACATCTACAAACCATTTTCTGAACTCAATGTTTTTAGGCCAAGATACCTCTTACCTCAGATTCACAGTGTATCCAGACCCATCATGGTGTGTTGAAGTTGAATGGAAGGAAAGATTCTCAGTTGCTTTGAGTTCCCAACAGTTTCTGTCCCTGTGACCAGTGATCCACTTCTGTGTCAGACCAGATGTTGATGTGGCTTTCACTTGGTATGCCGTTATGGAGAATATATGGTGTTTTTTCAGAGATCCAACTTTGAAGTGATATCTGTTACAGACTTGTGCTGAAGGAACTGTTAAGATGTTTTGCTTAATTCACGTATCATATGATGCTCTTGGAACCGTATTAGTGAATGAAACTTCCAGCTTGAGGAAATAGACTGTTTTCCCTCAAAGTTTGATTACACGTTTTTAAAAAAATTAAGTCTGATACTGTATTTCCTCTCTTGAGAAGGTAGATAGTGATGCTTTTTGTTGTTTCTGAAAGGAAACCTGTGAGTTGGGTTGGGAGAAGCTTGAACTTAATTGATTGGCTTAAAGTTGATGCAAATCTGCAGTATCCCAAAGAGGTGTGATTGCACAGTAACAGATCATAACAGAATACCTAGGTATGCGTGTCAGGGATACTTTATTCAGAACTGGCCAATATGAAAGCCTTTTTTTCAGCTTTCAAAGGAAAGTATTAAGACTTGATTGCATCCAGTGTGCTGCCTTTATTTTCAATCTGTCAGATGTAGTTGGGATTAGAATAGGACAGTTTAACTGACCCAGCAAGAGTAGTTAAGGTGGCCTTACTCAGTAAAAGAAATGTGAGCCATTTTACAGCGAGAATATTGGTTAGAGTAGCACTATTGCCATGCGTAGTTTTTGTTGTAGAAATCTGAGGGCAGGCATCAATGCTATGTTGGGGGCAGGGGGACAGGGGACAAATTGCTAAACATTGTTTCTCCTAAAGGTTCAATGATGGTATTAATTTAATTAGCCAAATTACCTGATTTTCTGTTTTTCTGAATTTGAAGAATTTTTTTCTGTTATCAAAACTGATACTCTACTTTTAATTAGACTGTGGAGAAGGATGTGATGCTGCAGTATATTATGATATAGTCAAATCGCCAGTCCAGCTGCTCCAGATCTCTGGTGAGAGGCCATATGTGATCACTGCAAGAATGTGTTAGCTATAGACCCTTGTCCTTAGGCTAATTGGTGATCATTCTGCTTGTCTTTGCGTTCCTCAGATGTGTTTCAGCTTGTATATTTTCCCTCCTGTGCCTTTTTCTCCACCCCATCCTCTGCCTGAGGCTAGATGAGTTCCATCTGGGTTCTTAAGTGACCAGGGCAGCTGTCCAAAGTGGTGTCTGTTTTGATTTTTTTCCAATTTGTGGTGATTGCTCTCTTTCATACAACTGTATATCAAGATCGTTCTTTCACAGAGGTTTATTTTTGGCTCTGACTTCCAGCTTTCATGGCTCAGCAGCTTTGTTAACTGCTCATAGGTGAAGTGTTGGAATAGATGATGTTGGGGGGCATGAGATTTCAGCAGCTGTGAGAATGTTGATTTTTTTTTTTTCTCTTCCTGTCTCCAGAAGACTTTACCCTAGGGATTTCTGTAGCCATTATATAGTCATATCTAACTTGCAAATGAGTTTTAGAATTGGAATGTAGTAGCAAACAAGTCTGACAAGTAACTTAATGCAACTTTTGTGGCCAGCCTCTACAGGAGATGCTGTAGGAAATTCATCGTGCTCATGTTTGTAGTCTGACTCCATTGTAAGTTGTGTCAAGGCAGGTGGCAGTTAACTCTTCAGTCACTGCTTCCCAGTACATCACCGGGGAAGCTCGCTTGCACTGTGCTGGTAAAGGTCATCGGCTATTTTTATTCACATTGGCTTCAGAATCATTGTTCTGTGTCCAGCATCAGAACATGAAGAGTTGTATGCAAGGAAAGGGAAGCAGGTCTAGTGTGTAAGGCATTCAAGAACTTGCTTTGAAACTGGCAGGTGAAATTTAGAGGGTGCAGTTGGAAGTTTTTCTTCTGCCAAAGCAGGAATGCTCAATAACTCCTAGGTGAGAAAGTTTGGCAGTAAGGTGCATTGTTCCCTTGAAATACGTTCTAAGATGAGGTTCTCATTCTCAAGTGTGGGGTTGATTGCTGAGTGATTTGAGGCCTCATTTAAAAAAAAAAAGTCATGAAGGTGATGAAGACAGCTTTTACAGTGTTAATGCTGTGCTAAGGAGAAACAGGGAAATATGTTAGTTTTCCTTTCCACTAAATGATTTCTACATCTAGTAATTCTGATTCGATATTCCTGTTGTCTTGTGCTTAGTAAGTTGTACTTACTCTCTTGTTTGGCTCTCTCATATGGGAAAGGAAGTTTATCTTTCCATTTCCAAATGTTAATGCTCACATGCCACGTGTGATATGAGTGGCTGTGCCTAGTCTTAGGAAATGGCTCTTGGGTTTAGTGCTTAGAAGTTTTAAACACCATTAGCAAAGCATAACTATATTGGGTAGAAATCTAACAATAAGGCTGATGATCTGCCCAGTGCAATAGAATGCAGCCTCAGCAAACTTGCAGGTGAGGCAAAACTGGGAGGGATGTCTGATACACTGCATGGTTGTGCTGCCACTCAGAACTTCCCACAGCCTGGAGAAGTGGGCCAACGGGGATCCTGTGCACAGGGCTTGGAGCATTCAAAGGACAATGCAAAATCCTGCAGAGGGCAGGGAAGAATAATCCCATGCAACAGAGGCTGGGGTCTGCTGCCTAGATGGGTAATTTGTGGGTCCTGGTTGACACCAAGTTGACCATTAGCCAGCAACACACGGCCTTGTGGCAAAGGAAGCCAACCAGCCTACTGGGTTGCATGACTAAGAGTATTTGTCACCAGCAGGTGAGGAGAGGTGAACCTTCTCTTGTACCCCAGGGAGATGACTTGAGAATGCTGTGCCCAGTCCTGGGATCCCCAGTGCAAGAGTGAGATGAGTGTCCTGGAGTGACTTCAGTGAATGACCACAAAGACGATGGAGGGACTGGAGCATCTGTTGTATAGGGAGAGGCTGAAAGAGCTGGGGTTGTTTTGTCTGGAGAAGAGAATGTTCAGGGGGGATCTGATTGGTGTGTAGAGATGCCTGGTAGTGGGGGGAGTAAAGGACTTGGAGCCACATTTGTCTCAGTGGTGCTCAGGGCCAGGACAAGAAGCAGTGGGCACAGATTGGACCCCACGCAGTTGCTTCAGGAAACACTTTTTTTACTGTCAGGACATCTGAACACCAGCACAGGTTGCCCACAGAAGTTGTGGAGTCTTTATCTTTGGAGATATCAGAAGCCATCTGAATGTGGTCCTGAGCAATCTGCTTTAGTTGATTCTGAACAGGGCGTGGACTAAGTAATCTCTAGAGGTTCTTTTCAGTCTCAAGTATTCTTTATTTTGTGAAAACATCAAGTGTAAAACTCACAGCTTGAAATTCTACTGTGAGACATCTAGGAGTAGAAGTGCTTAAGCTATTGAGAAGTTTCTGGCCATTAGGAAAAAAATACACTACTATTATGATGATGCTGAGGCCTGAACAAGGCTGCCAGGTAAAAATCTCTGCTTTATGAAGTTCAGTGCTGCTGGCAGCTCAGCTCTAGTAATTAATATATTTAGTACTATTTTCTGAGCTTTTTTAAAAACTTTTCAGTCTTCCTTCAGTAGGGAATATGTGAGATGTCAAACACAAGCATTTGTATGAGTCTTGTTGCTGTGTTAAGTGTACCTTTTCAGAGTGTAACAATGATGTTTATTCTTCTTTAATGAAAACTTAGGGATCCCACTTTGTTGGATTTTTTTTTTGTCCATTTTTGATTATAAATAATGGTAAAAAGGAAATATTCCCATGTGTTAAAATGGTCAGTTACCCTTTTGAAATTCAGTCATCTTGAGCCATAGCTGATTTGAGGCACTGTGGCCATTTCTTGCAGAGGATTCATAAGTAAAGTTTCTGAGTAGACTCTTAATGAGAAACTGCAGTTAGAATATATTTTTTGGTGCTAAATTCAATTGGGATTCACTGATCGCTATTGTTTAGTCTGTAATTGCCTGCTTCTTCTATGTAACCTTTTAACTGTTGCCCAAATACTTGTGATTGTGTCCTGAGTGACTGAGTTCATCTGTGGCTGGAGCAAGTCTGCTTCATGGTCTGTAGAAGGTAGCGAGTAGATGATGTTGAGTTAGAAATATGGTTTGACTTTGGCATCTCTGAATGTAACAGTAATGTTTTATGCTACTGTTTGTTCCTACAGTTATGACATGGTATCTCACTGATGCAGGAAGACACATAGAAAAATCATGACAAGGGGAGTAGGATGTTTATTTTTACCACCATTTGTTTGTTTCAGGTGGTTCTGGATGTTGGCTGTGGAACTGGAATACTTTCCATGTTTGCTGCTAAAGCAGGTGCAAAGAGAGTGATTGGAGTTGACCAGTCTGAAATCATCTATCAAGCCATGGACATCATTAGGTAGGAAAAGTTCCAAGAAAAGTATGGTACATACTGCTGTAATAAGTTACTAAAATACTGTTACTAGTTAATGTTCACCTATTACTCAGTGTGTTTTATTGAAATTCTTTCTCTGAAGAATTAACACACGTTCTAAGGGTGCAATAGAGTTCTCTATGCTCCTTTGGGTAGGGGTAATTAAACAGGGTGTAGTTAAGGTAGGATTGTGGTGATTTAACCCTGGCTGGAGGCCAGACGCTCACCAAAGTCGCTCTGTCGCTCCCCTTTTCAGCTGGACGGGGAGAAAATGCATATTGAGAGGCTTAGGAGTGGAGATAAGGACAGGGAGAGATCATTCCACAATCAGTGTCACAGGCAAAACAGACTCAGCACGGAATAAAGGAAAGAATGCTCTAATTTATTTGTAATTTTATTTTATTTGTACAATCTGATGCCCGTCTAAACAGCGGCCCTACCTTTTAGCGTATCAGCTGCTCTCCCCTAATTCAGCGTTATGCACACACTTGCTAAGGGTGCATTCTGTCCCATTAGGTCACTAATAAAGGTGTTAATTGGTATCAGAAGTAGCACTGAACCCTGAGAAATACCTCTGGTACCTACGTACCAGTTAGACTTAGTAGCTCTCCTCGCACCTCTTGAACCTTGTGGTCCAGACAGCTTTCTGCTCATCTAACGGTTCATTTATTCACTCCACATTTCACTGATCTGCCTGTAGGATGCACTGTAGGAGACTGAGTATATGTAAAAATGAAGCAATGGGCTCTGAAGACTTAAAAAGTGTTTCCTAGCATGAGGTAGGAGAAATGTTAGGTTAAAATATGTACTGCAGATAGCTGAGGTGTGTAGGGGGTTTTTTGTTGTTTTTGTAAGACCCAACTGTGGAAAAGAAAGTCAAGGTAGCTACTAAGGAATTTGGGATTGATAGTTTTTACGCAGGCTTAAATTGTGCAGAAATGTTGTCTAGGCAAGTGGTTTAGGTTAGATACTGCTTCACACATTGAAGATGCACCACTGTGCACGTGGATGCGCTAAAGGTGTGCTATTCAATAAATGCCTGTTTAAGAAAGTAAGTACTATGTTAAACATTCAGTGCAGGTTCAACCAAAATGCTTTTCTGGCATGAGAATTTCGTCTCCAAAGAGAAGTTTTCTCAGGAGTCGCTGATGTCTTCAGAGTGGTTTCAAATATGAAATGGTGTTTTATTTCTGATATACTAGATGGCAAACTTAGGACAGTTCATATCTTTCAACAAGTGCACAAGAAGTCCTTTATGTTATTTATACTTAGGAGGGTAGGAGCATCAGCCAACATGTATTACCTTTGGTGAGGAGAAGGGCAAGCCTTTATGAGAGAGTGATGAATTGCCACTTTCAGTACACAATGAACCATCGCTAAGGCTATACATTTATAGAGAGATACCTTCTGCTATAAAAGGTTCTATTCATACTAAAGTTTTCGGTTTGCATCACAACAATTTATATTTGTCTTGTTAGACATACTTTTCATAAAGGAACAAAACTGCCAAACTTGTAATGGAGTAACAAATATTTACTGGAATGCTAAACAGCTCTGTGTAGCTTAAAAATGACTACGGCACTGTGCTTCTGCCTGGGATTCAAGTGCGTGCTTGAGAGCTGCTGTCCCTCCCAGAATTTGAGTTCATTTCTAGCCTGCTAATTATTAGAAGCAGTCCAACCCATGTGTGTAAATAAACTGCAGTAAGTGGCCTGAGTGGCATGACTCTTTTCTGAGGGTGCAGAGTAAACTTATCTTGAACTAAATGCCTGCCTTTTATTCTTGCTGTGACTGTCCATAAAATTTCCAGGGCATGACTCGATTTTTTTTTTTTTTTTTTTGTCCATCACTGTTATGCTAGAATAGGAGGTTGAAATATCCTTCCTAAATAGCACCTCAGTGTGTAAACTACATTGGTTTGGCCTTTTTTTTTTTATACCATACAATTGAAAACAAGTATGTAACAAACTAGTCTTTTTTTCCCCTCTGTCTTGTTTTAAATCATGTCCTTATGTGTGGCCATTTAGGAAGCTATCCTTAGATCTCTTGTTGTCTATCTTAATGTATTGCTGTGGGTGATAGCTCTTCTGAATTTTAATTCTCACTTGGAACTTCTGGGTTTACTTCTGTTCACAGCATTAAAAATTACATCAACAATGAACTACTCCTCAAACAGTAGACCGCCAAGTGTAGAGTATTTAATTCATCTTTCAAACAGCCCACATGTTCAAGTAGCCTTTTGACCCTTCCCTTCATTCTGATCTTTCTCCCATTGTCTTTTAGATTGAATTTTTAATGTGATTACTAGTCTGCATTGAAAGCCAGACAGAATGTAAGAGTAAGATATCAGGATAGGGAGGGAAAGAGGCAGAGATAAGAGTTGCAGTGGAAAGATAAATTTCTTTGGTGGCAATGCTTTTCTGCCCTCTGTAAGAATAGCCATGGCAATAATGGTATGTGCAAGAAAGACTCAAATAGTTTGCCAAGTAGAAAAATACTAAGTTTCAAGCAGTGACATATCTTGTAACTTCACTATTATGCAGTTTCTGAAACAAAAACTGTATTCACATCACAGTATCTTCCTCGTGACTAGATGGTTGTACCGTTACTTACGTATGAGGTAAATACGTGATTGCTGCAGCTACTAAACATGGCAGATGATTTTGGCCTAAATCATGGCGGGGAGGACGACTTTGTGTTGTGGAATAGCTGTAACACTGATCTAGAGGGAATGGTTGTTCTCAGTGACTTTGCAGCTAGTTCTGTGAAATAGAAAGCCAAGTCGTGCAAAACAGCTTTGTAAGGAAAGTTAATTTCCTTTGCTGTCCTAGTGTGATGAGTAGGCTCTGATCACTGTGGACTTAGGCTGCAGGGGTTAAAGGAGGAGTACTGGGAACAAGCAGATATAAGTAAAGAGGAGCATTATTTTAAATTATCTTCTTCTCTTTTTTCTGGTTTCTGAAGGTTAGGCATTTGCATGCACAGCACATCGGAGGTATACAGATATACTGTCTGCCGTCTTTGCCTGGCACTTAATCTGCCGCAGTTTGTGGGTACTCTGAAACATTCCCTCTGAAATACAAGTGAGAAGAGGAATGTTACATTTTAGTGCTTTCTTGATAAGTTAAAAAGTTATTGTGGAAGAAATGCAAGATACAGACATCAGCATATCTTCCAACAGCATAAACTGGAAACAAGCTAATTTTTTAATGTTGTGGCTTGCAGATTGAATAAACTTGAAAATATCATTACGTTGGTCAAAGGAAGGATTGAAGAAGTAGATCTGCCTTTGGAAAAAGTGGATGTCATTATATCTGAATGGATGGTAAGGTGCATGAATATTTTTTTCAAGACATGATTATTTTCAGGAAGTATGTGTTGTTACATTTAATTTTTAAAATGATTCTTTAGGCAATGTTTTTTTTTTTTAGAGAAAAACTTACTGTGCTTGCAAGACTGTTTTTTGCCAGTGTGGGAGATGGGGTGATGGTACTGATGATGTGATACTCAGATACAATTCCTGATCCCTCTTGTTCACACTTTGAAGTCAAGGTTCTCTATAGTTGAACTGTTTTGGGTACAACCATAAGTTTCTGTTACGTAGTTAGCATGCAAATATATGTATGTCTGAATAAAACTACTGTAGATGCTCAGGTGAAAGTGAAGGAATAGAGAAAAAAATCTATTAGATGCCTAGCTGGATTGTTCTGATAAGTAAAATTCTTGTAGTCTACAAGGACACCTCAAGACCCTTCTGACTGCAGGGAAGGTGATAAGGAGGTGAAGAGCATGCACACTGGGAAAGCTGCCAACGCTTGTAGGGCTTGTAAACTGTTACTATTCATTGCTGGCTTTAGTGTAAGAATAAAATAACTGGTTTTAAAAATACTTAATGAAGACAATGGCCAGCTGGAAATGCAGTATAGTGTGTAAGACAGCCATTTCCTGCAATCCATTGGATTTTAGCCCTTTGCCTGTACCTTTCTTAGATATTCTTGCTGATGACTGTTATACAGTTGTACTTATTATCAGCTGTTGATCCTAATAAACCTGTGTGACAAGACCCAGTGCCAGGCTAAACTTCATAGCAACCAATAAGTCTCTTCACAGTCAACATGGTTTTAACAAGGGGAAGTCACGTTTTACTAGCCTAATAGCCTTTTATGAGGATATAACCAGGTGGCTGGATGATGGTGGGGCAGTAGATGTGGTCTACCTTGACCTCAATAAGGCATTTGACACAGTCTCCCACAGCATCCTCGTGGCTAAACTGAGGAAGTGTGGTCTGGAAGGTTGAGTAGTGAGGTGGATTGAGAGCTGGTTGAAGGGAAGAAGCCAGTGAGATTTGATCAGTGGGACAGAATCTAGGTGGAGGCCTGTATCTAGTGGAGTCCCTCAGGGGTCAGTAATGGGTCCTGTACTATTCAATATGTTTATTGATGACCTGGATGAGGAAATAGAGTGCACAGTCAGCATGTTTGCTGATGGCACAAAACCCGGGGGGGAGGTGGCTGACCCCCCAGAGGGCTGTGCTGCCATTCAGCAAGACTTAGATAGTCTGGGCAAGGAGAAGTTTAATGAGGTTTAACAAGAGCAAGTGTAGTGCCTTGCATCTGGGGAAGAAAAACTTCAGGTAACAGTGTAGGTTGGAGACTGGACTGTTGGAGAGCAGTGTAGGTGAGAGGCATCTGGGGATCCTGGTGGACAGCAGGATGACCATGAGCCAGCAATGTGCCCTCGTGGCCAAGAAGGCCAGTGGCCTCCTGGGGTGTATTAGAAGGGGTGTGGTTAGTAGGTCAAGAGAGGTCCTTCTCCCCCTCTACTCTGCCCTGGTGAGACTGCACCTGGAATATTGTGTCCAGTTCTGGGCCCCTCAGTTCAAGAAGGACATAGAACTGCTTGAAAGAGCCCAGTGCAGGGCCACCAAGGTGATGGAGTGAAACACCTTTCTTATGAGGACAGGCTGAGGGAGCTGGACCTCTTGGAAAAGAGGAGATTGAGGCGTGACCTTATATTAATGTTTATAAATATGTAAAGGGTGAGAGTCAGGAAGATGGAGCCAGGCTCTTCTCAGTGATGGCCAGTGATAGGACAAAGGGCAGTGGGTGCAAGCTGGAGCAGAGGAAGTCCCATGTGAATATAAGGAGAAGCTTTTTCACTCTGAGGGTGACGGAGCACTGGGACAGGCTGCCCAGAGAGGTTCTCTCCTTCTCTGGAGACATTCAAAACCCAACTGGATGTGTTTCTGTGTGATTTAGTCTGGGTTATCCTGCTCTGACAGGAGCGTTGGACTTGATGATCTTTGGAAGTCCCTTTCAACTCCTAACGTTCTGTGATTCAGTGTCAAAAATGTGGTAGGAAACATCCCTTGCGACTTTTTTGTGGACTTGTATTTAGTCTCCTCACATCACGCACTGTCAGAAAGCGCTGCAAAATACATGTTTCTTCATGCTCATTCCCTTTGTTTAGACTTAAAGAAACAATTCTTTTGTCCTTAAAATTTAAGCTCAATAAAGAAGACATATTCAAAATCAAGGCTTTTTCAGTTGAGGTTTGTTGGGGTTTTTTTTTTGGGAGTGTTGTCTGTTTTGGGATGTGGAGTTTGGTTTTGTGGGGGGTTTTTTGTTTGGGTTTTTTTTGTGTGGGTTGGTTGTTTTGGGGTTGGTAGGTTGGGTTTTTTCGGTTGTTTTTTTTTTTTTACAAACTGCCCTGCTATTTGTGGGGGTCTTTGGGAGAGAGGTCATGTGTTCACTATGTATCCATACATATAGAATTAGTTTATAGGTAAAGGTGGAAACAAATTGTTTGCTTTGGGGTTTAGGGGCTTTTGTTTGTTTTTTATAATATGGTAACAGTGTTACAATAAGTAATAAACTTAATTTAGTGTTGAGCTCGTTATTTTCAGGTAAGGTTTAAGTCATTGGCTTAAACTAGTGGTTTAAAAATAGTGCGTTATGGTTAGTGATTTCTGACAGTATAGTGACTTCACTGGAAGTGTAATTAGTCCTTTCAGGGAAGCATCTGATCAGTTACCTAGTATGTGCACCGTGAATAATGCTCCCCAAATCACACTTCTCATTCTGGATTTTTGCAGTAAGATTTTGTGTTTAAAAGCAGCTTGGGCACTTCAGCTCTTAGGTCATGTTCTAGTTGTGTCTCTAAGGTGAAGTAAAGGGTTTCAAAAAGCAGCTCATGTAAGAAATGAAATATTGAATGTTCCATGTTTCCCATTTGTGTGCTAGTTTACCTTTTAATGTCATAATTGTATAGCCATGTGCATTTCATTTAATTAGGTATTCTAAATATTTAGGAATAGTAGCATTTTTATAGGTTGCTGCAATACTGAGATAAAGAGGACAATGCTGTGGTAGTAAGATTTATAGCTGGACAGCGTGTGCACTGTTCCAACACTGTCCAGAGAGGAACATTATGTTTCCTAGATGCAAATGAAGATACCTTTTTGTCTGGCTTTCTGGTGTGAATTTGCCTCCCCCCTGACACTAACCAGTGTGAAATCTTTTATTAATACGTGAATGTGATTGAAAATATTGGAAATACAGAGCATGAGAGCAAAAAGGCATTCAGTGTGTCAAGCTTTCAGCTCTGTATTTAGAGAATCTGTGTGGACCAGCAGGAAAGTTCTAGTGGGAACCGTTTTCTTTCTTTTTAAGGGAAATACGAAAAGTTGCAATTCTGTTGAACAAACTGCTTTTAGACGAGTAAACATCAAGCCCTTTTGTGGATCCATGGCTTTGCTGTGCTTGGTACAGAACACTGCTTAAGACAGAGTACATTATAAGCTTTTTTTTATAGCTATGTATGGAGTATCAGCAAATTAAAAAACAGGTATGAAGCAACAGAATGGAGAGAGGAAAGCTACTGCATCCCCTAGGAATGTTTCTAGAAAAACAGGCTCTTTGAGAAACATGGCATGTAGGACAATATATTGTAAACGGTACAGTGGTTGCATTATAAGCATCTCCAATGTAATGGCTTCTCATGATCATTCTCTTAGTTGTGTAAGTGACCTATGATTGCCACAGACTGCTTGGTATTCCTGCTTCTCTTTCATCTTTCAATTTGTTCCCTCAAAATAGGCAAAAATGTGAGAAGCACCTTTAAATATTACATAATGCATAGGAAGGGGGTGTGTGTATACAATGAAATTTTATTTCAAATCTGTATTTGCCATCTTCCAAAATAATACTTTTCAGTTTTAATTTAATCTGGCTACAGTTTTTTTTCACATTGTATGTCTAGAGGCTGGATGATAAACAGCTGTCTCTTCAGGGGCTTAAAGCCCCTGAAATAAATTAACAATGATCTTGTTTTTCATGTAGACTAAGTGGCTTGACTGAAACTTGTGTGCAAACCATTGAGAAGGACAGTAGAAGGTGTGATGAGCTGTGAACTGTTCTGTTGGTGTCCAGAAGGCAGATTGCTGAAGGTTGAGGGCCTGTTGGACTATTGAAGACCCAGATAAATCCATTTATTTAGACTTTTTCACCAAAGACAGCTCTGCATTCATCTTAGCAAAGCATTGGTGAAGCACGCAGCCTGACACAAGAGCTTCTTGTGTGCTGTGAACAAGGGAAAGCAAGTGGACTAAAGACCACTTCACCCAATAAACCATCTTAAAGAACACAAGAATGGCTACATACTCACCTGTTCTGTTAACAAAGCTGATTCTGTAAGGAGAAAGTCTTCCAGTTCTTGGAGAAAGGTTATCTGAATGTAAGAATGGGTGAATTTTGTGTAGGATCCCATGGCTGGTGATGTTTTTGTAGAGGTTTCCCTGATGGTTTGATACACCATAGCAGAGCTGTAAGCTTCTGATGCACAGTCTTGTTTGGTAGCCTGTAGCTTTGATGTGTGAAACTTTTGAAAGCCTTAATTTGTGAAACAGAATGGTTAGTGGCTACAGGTACTAGCCTTCACGTTTTTTGCTTGTACCATAGGGTACCTGTGAACACATCTCTTATCTTACTCAAACTGTAGATTTGGGTTATGAAATTAGAAATGTGAATTATGTTTCTAAGCAAAGGTACAAGCAAGTGAGTATTTGTATGCACTGCCTAGCGCCAGCCTGATGCAAATGATTCCTGAGCTCACGTCAGAGATTGGTTTGCACCTTGGTGTAAGAATGAAAACCCCTTTGACCTGAAAATGGTTTGAAAATGCTCAAATTTCATAGAAGTTTAGAATTTTGACTTGAATGTGCTGCTGCTTGTATGAGTGATGGGAACTTAATAATGAGTTTTTATTCCGTGGGATTGCTCTCAGGCAAGATCACCTTTATGTGTTCTCCCCTCAGGGAAACTGAATTTTAAGAAATAATTACATTTTTTCTGTAATTAGGTTTGCTGTCAATGTCCAAAGGTGTCTGTTATTGCACATATGGATTTTGGTGGCTTAATTGTAAATTGCATAGGCTGCTTGTTGAAAGAAACAAAATGTATGTACTGTTCTGGAATGTTCTTACCCAGCTACACCTGTGTGCAGGTTATTTTTTTTTCTTCTCAGTATGCTTTTACTACTTTTCTCTAGCTAAGACTATAAAGCCAGAGATTGAGAGTTTTATTCAGTTGAAAAATATCTGCATTTCTTGTTTGTGAGGGCTCTTACCATGAGAGACACTTGTCTGGGATGGTTGTCTCAAACACAGCGTTAGAAGACCGCGTGTTCTCATAAATAGCTGTTCTGTGCAGTGCTCCATGGTACTGAAATGCAGTAGTTTTGCAGGAGGAGAAGCCAAGTAAGAGGTGGACTACCCAAATAAACAAGAACAGAATCTATTACTCTTGTCTCTTAATCATATGGTTGCTTAGGTAGCCAATATATTTTTTCCTTTTTTTTGTGTGTGTGTGTGCACTAGATAATTTTGTGGTGGTGTCGGGATGGGCTGTGAACGGGAGATATTTAGGATCCAGGGAAAAGGTCTAGAAATAGAGCACATCTGAAACACCAGAAACCATCTTTTCTCTTGTTCCTTCTTGAGGATAGCCCTGCTGAGAAGGACCTGGGTGTCGTGGTGGATGAAAAACTTAACACGAGCCAGCAGTGTGCTCTTGCAGCTCAGAAGGCCAATGGTATCCTGGGCTCCATCAGAAGAGGGGTGGCCAGCAGGGACAGGGAGGGGATTGTACCTCTCTACTCTGCCCTTGGGAGGCCCCATCTAGAGTCCCGTGTCCAGATCTGGGGCCCCCAATACAAGAAAGATGTGGGACTGTTGGAGAGGGTTCAGAGGAGGCCACAAAGATGATCAGAGGGCTGGAGCACCTCCCCTATGAAGAGAGGCTGAGAGAGCTGGGCTTGTTCAGCCTGGAGAAGAGAAGGCTGGGGGGGGACCTCATTGCAGCCTTCCAGTCCCTGAAGGGAGCAGAGAAACAGGAGGGGAATCCGCTTGTTAAAAGGGCAGACAATGGCAGGACAAGCTGCATGGTTTGAAGCTAAAGGAGGGAAGGTTTAAATTGGATATTAGGAGGAAGTTTTTTACAGAGAGAGTGGTGAGGTGCTGGAACAGGCTGCCCAGAGAGGTGGTGGATGCCCCATCCCTGGAGGTGTTCAGGGCCAGGTTGGATGGGGCCCTGGGCAACCTTGTGTAGATCCAGGCCTGGAGGTTGGTGGCCCTGCCTGTGGCAAGGGGGGGTTGGAGCTCTGTGATCCTCAGGGTCCCTTCCAGCCCAGACCAGTCTGTGATTCTATGGTTCTATGATTTCTAGTGATGGTTTTAACACTTGGTCTGTTTGTAGTGTTAACATTCTCTATTGCTTCTGCTAGTGTTTGGAGGTACATTAGTACAAGTGTTCTTGTATAGCGCAGCAGTAACTTTTAATTTTATATAAGAATAAAGCTTTTTCATGTGTTTTTAGCAATGCTGTATAAAGAGCATACAAAGTAGCAGAACGCTTTAATTTCTTTACAGCAAAGTGCTCTTTATAAAGGGATGTATTTCCTTGCATGAAAACACTTTGGCTTTTTTGCCACCACCAGTCGTGTGGGTATCACTCTTCTGCTCTTCAGATCTTCCTGTTTGCTGTTCTTGCTCCTGTTATGTTCATTTTAGGGCACAACACGGTGTGTGTGCATAATAACAAAGTCAAGCTGTGGTTTTGAAGTATAAGGGCTTGCTCTGTCAGTAATGATTTTTTATTTTTTTAATTAAATCACACATGAGACATCAGCATCAGGGCTGCCTTAACATGAGGGAAATGGTGGCTGCAGCAGAGCATGCAAAAGAGTTTACATGTAGCTGCTGCATCTCATTTAAATGTGCCACGGGTTTCGGGGGGGGGTGTGTTCAAATAAAAAGTAATTTTTCACAAAATTTAGCAGGCTGCATCAATTCAGTGCATCTGTTAATGCAAGATTACATTTTCTGTTACAAATCAGAGCCCATTGTCCCATCTGCTTTATGTACCCTCTGTTACCTGTTTTATTCTGTAGTTAAAACCTTTTAAACAGTTTAAGAAAATACTGTACTTCTTTAAAACCCTGTTGGTATAACAGACAATTTTGTACTTTGGACCAGTGTTTGTTTTGTACCTGCCTTTCATATCATTAAATATTCAATATTGGGCCTCACTGAATCTGGAGTACCAGACCAGGTTCAGGTATGTTACAGAAAGTAATAAAATGGATCTTTGATAGAAGGCAGGGAAGGAAATGCAATGCTCATTCAAATAGTTACATATTTCTTCTTTGTTCTATCGTTATATGTGTTTTCTCTTTACTAAAAGTTCTAGTAATTCTTGCTATTGTGAGTGTGATAATAACACTTTTTGAGAAGTTTGGGAGGTTTTATGTATATAGGTATATGTATTTTTTTAAATATAAATATATATATGGTTTTTACCACTAAGTGGAAAATAAGTGAAAACAAACCCAAGTCTCCACTAAGGTATTTGATGGGAACAGAGAAAGGAAAAATATGCGAAAAGGCTTACTTGATTTCAAATAACCCATGCTTTAAGCAAAGCATTTTACTGGTCTCCACACAAGCAGGTATATTTTAAAATTCAGTGTTGTCCTTGCGTCTTGATGCTTTTGAAGAGCTTAATCTCCTTTTCTCCCTGAAGAATATCATCATGAATACTGAAGTGCTAATGTTAGAGAACTTTCTATGCTTACATTTTCACCTACTGGTAAAATATTTTTATGCAGTTTTGAATTATAATGAAAATTTAGAGTGCTGTAGTGTGAATAATAGGAAAATTTATCAATGCAGGAAATTAAGCCATCAAAGTTTTGTGAACCTTTTATAACTCAGTTGCAAACAAAATTAGGGATGTGTCAGATATGTAGCCATTTTCACATTCCTCTGGATTCAGATTTGTCAGTGGGCTGGTGCATTTTTCATGACTTCTTGGATGGGCATGACTTAGGACAGAGGTGTGCTCAAAGGAAACAACTCCATATGGGATGAGGTTTAACAAGGCCAAGTGTGGAGTGCTGCACATGGGACATCCCCATGCAGCGCTACAGGCTTGGGGGGGACTGGCTGGAGAGCTGTCAGGCAGAGAAGGACCTGGGGGTGTTGGGTGACTGCAAAAGACAGTGTGCCCAGGTGGCCAGGAAGGCCAATGGCATCCTGGCTTATATCAAAAGTAGTCTGGCCAGTAGGTCTAGGGAGGTGACTGTACCCCTGTACTCAGCATTGGTGAGGCCACACCTTGAGTACTGTGTCCAGTTCTGGGCTCCTCACAGTAAGAAGGACACTGAGGTCCTGGAGCGAGTCCAGAGAAGGGCAACCAGGCTGGGGAAGGGGCTGGAAGGCAAATCCTATGAGGAGCAGCTGAGGGAGCTGGGGGTGTTTAGCCTGGAGAAGAGGAGGCTGAGGGGAGACCTTATCACCACCTATAACTATCTGAAGGGAGGTTGTAGAGGGGTGGGTGATGGTCTCTTCAGCCAGGTAACAGGAGACAGGATAAGGGGGAATGGCATGAAGCTGTGCAAGGGCAGGGTCAGATCAGATATTAGAAAAAAATTTTTACTGGGAGAGCTGTCAGGGCCTGGAACAGACTGCCCAGGGAGGTGGTTGAGTCACCTTCCCTGGATGTGTTCAAAAAAAAGGGTAGATGAGGTACTTAGAGATACGGTTTAGCATTGGATGGGAATGGTTGGACTTGATGATCTTAAAGGTCTTTTCCAACCTTGTGATTCTTTGATTCTGTGATTCATAGTGCTGTGTGTTTCTGTTCCTGTGGAAATCTGTTTCTGTATGTTGTTCTTGTTAGCTGGAGAGCCACCGTTTCATTTCAGTTTTGAAAGTACAAACATAAGGAACCACATGTTTGTTTTGAGAAAGGAACGGCCAGCTTTTTAGTAGGAAATGCATAATACGGCAGCATGGTATTTTAGACATGCTGTGTTTTCAGTGTGTCTTCAACAGAGAACCTGCCACCTTTTTATGTGTCTTTGTTTAGCCACCAGCAAGATGGAATTATTAATATTCGTCTCACAGATTTGTATCCTAGAGATCTCTTCGGAGTAATTAATTTCAAGGATGCTAATACAGTCTTAAGAAAAAGCCCAACCCCCTCAACATCACTGGGGTGGAAGCAGGAGTGCCCCACAGCATCCTGGGGAAAAGGCATCAGGTATAAGTCTCTTTCCAGATGGCACCCCTACAGGTGAGGCAGCGGCCTGTGAAATTACATTCTGAATTACACCACAGCAAACTGCTTTGGTTGAAGTAATAAATGACTCGATTCAGTACTGTTGACGGTTTATGTAACTTATAGGAGCTCTGTAATGAATTGGGAGTTGGGGGGGAAGAGGGAAGATAGAATTGGGAGAGAGGGGGAACGACCAGTGGTGCCGGTGTGGAAAGGTCGGGGAAAGGATGGTGAGAATTTCCTTGTATTTCTCATGAGAAGGTGTGTCTTCCTGCAGTGGTAAATGCACTTGATAGGTCAGCATTGTAGGCAGGAAGAAATGTGGAGAGCTGATCCCTAGGAATTTCACTTTATAACTTACTGATTGTTGTTGGTAACTAGTCTTAGGATACATCCTAGAGGTCATGTTTAAAATACTGTGGAAGCAACTCATTTAGACTTAGGAAATTATGTTTTTTTCATATGCTTTTGAACCAAACATATTCTGGTTTTAAAAGACTTTGTTCTGTAAGAACAAAGAAAGAAAACTCTCATTCCGTTCTGTGCGTTCTGGCTTGCTGCAGGCATAAAATCACCTCTCCCTGATGCAGTTGGAATTCCTGGCCTTTTCAACAATTTTGCAAGGCTTACTAAAAAATAATACTGCTTACAAAGCAGTAGACTTCATTCTGGGACATGTTCAAAGGACTTCATAACAGTTAGGCAGTGAAGTGGAAGAACAGGCAACGTTTGGAAAAGTGACTGGCAGAGCGTTGCCCTGTTCCCAGAGAAAACAGGTTGAAGAAAGGGCACTCTGATTATTTTCAAACTGTGCTCTTGTTGAATACAAAAATGGCACACTCGGGGCTTTCTAGTTTTGGTTTTAGTTCTGAATCTGGATTCTAATATGTATGCTGGTATGATGTGTCTTAATTGCTTTGATGTCATCAGAATGTGGATGTGGATGAAATGTGTTACAGTATTCAACAACAATAAGGGTCATACTCAAAATTGGAAGATAAGGGTGTAAAATCAGTTGGACAACAAAGGGCTACATATATCTCAAAGTTGCAGTTTACTTAAAAGCAGTTGAAACTGTTTTATATAAAATGCTCATTGTATGTGATAATTCTATATATTTTTCTCACATGTTTAAGAAAAAAAAACCTGTTTAAGAAAATGCCAGGCATGATTTATTTTACGAGTTACTCTAAACAACTAAAGCAGTATGACTAACCTGCAATAAAATTCATCCCAACACCAAAAAAACCCTGTGCAAGCCTAGTTCTAAATATTAGCAGGAAGAATTTCTTTACTGAAAGGGTTCTCAGGCATTGGAACGGGCTGCCTGGGGAGATGGTGGAGTCACCATCCCAGGTGGTATTTAAAAGGCGTGTAGATGAAGTGCTTAAGGACATCATCTAGAGGTGGAGTAGTCAGGGTTAGGCTGTGGTTGGACTTGATGATCTAAAGGGTCTCTTCCAACCCAGGTGACTCTATGATTCTGTTTTTATCCTGAGAGATTTTTAAGTTCATGTGCTGCTGAATGATGTTGAACATTTCGAGAAGCCATGTCTTTGCTATGTGATTTATTTCCACCTACCTGCGTGAGCATTGCCCAGGCTGGTACAGGGCATCAGCAAGTTGGAAATGTGAAACAGCTAAGATGCATTCCATGTGGTGTTTTTCTGGCAACAATTTCAATGTTACTTGCAGTTCTAAGTTGGAAGAGATTTTCTTTGGGGTTTTTTGTATGGTGCCTCAGAGTCATTACTTAATAAGCAATACATACAGCATTTTACATGGTTTGAGGTGAATTTAATTTCTTTTGATGTTGTAGGACTTTCTCAAGTTAATCGTTGGTGTAGATGGGTATTTATTGCCTATATTTTGAAGTGACAATGCTATTGTTGAGAAGTTCATTGGGGGTTGGCTCTTACTGAAGTGTGTGGGCATGTAAAGTTCTTAAACTGCAGTGATAATGCCTATTTGTAAAATGATTAAATAGGCTATGCAAGAAGCATAACGATTTTTAAATTCTTCCCCTTTTTCTGTAAACAGGGTTATTTCCTTCTCTTTGAGTCAATGCTGGATTCTGTCATCTATGCAAAGGACAAGTACCTGGCAGAGGGAGGCTCAGGTTGGTGTGCATAATTCTTTTAATAAATTTAGCTCTGGGGGGAAAATGAAATGAACTCTGTTAGAATAAGCTATGCATGGATGAGAAAGTTGCCCGTCTAAATGAAGAATGTTTCCATTAGTATGAGCTTCCAGGCATTAATTTACTGTATGGGTGATAGAATAACATTAGACAGGGTATCAAGGTCTCAAGTTAATGGTGTTTTTAAGAAGAGAGGGGGTTATTTATTCTTAAGTACAGTCTAAATTTTTTCCTCCCTACTTTTCCCCCATGTGCAGGCGTTTGTTTTCCCCTCTTGAAATCCCAATTTCTGCATAACTGCAAACAGAGTTTTATTCTGTAGGCTGTGATATTGTTCAAGTAAGGTACTGTGAATTAGGGGAAAAGTGGATGGGATGTTTCCTTGGAAGAGGAAAATTGTGTGAGGAGGGCATAGTTTAAAATACAAGAAAGCGTGTGAAATGACCAGTTTGCATTGGTTTAGTTCAGGACATTTATTCAGTCCTGGTGGGAATATACTGGTTTTCTTCCTGGTTGGAGGATTGGGAAGTAACAGAACAAAAAGGGTTTATTTTGAAGTAGAGGGGGTTTTTTATGCTTAGATAGTGATGTCTTAAGCAGTGTTTAAATGTCTGTAAATATATATACCTGATGTGATACAGTTTTCAGCACGAGATCTGCATGTGCTTTATTCCTTGTGCTTAATTCCTTTGTCAGTATTGTATTTCATATTGACCTTTTCAATCGGAGTCATCAGTCTGGAGGTTTTTTCCCCTTTTGTGCTAACCATGCACATAGTTAGTTTCACTACGCTGACTTAATGATTGGATTAATGACTCTGTAACAGTGCTGGCTGCAGTGCTTCCCTCTGGTTGTGATTGCAGCGAGCTTTTGTGTGCTACCGAGTGCAGCAGGAAAAAGGGGGGTTTATGCAGTTGTTCAATGCATGGTCACAAAGCTGAAGGTACAAGTGAGAGATCACTGTTGGTGTGTTAAATATTTAGAAGCCACTTGAACAACATGACAGAATAAGAGCTTTTTTGTTTTCAGTGACGTAGATTAATCCAGCCAGATCTGAAACGTGGTTGTAGTGAGCTTTATATAGATATATGCTGATAATTTTACATCACAATATAATTACATTTGGGGGCATTCCTTAAAATTGTAAGAAATCATTTTAAGTTTAGCTGCTACTTCCAAAAGGTCCTGAAAAGGGATGGAAGTTTGACCTCTATTGAAACCGCTATAGCATCTTGTTCTCAAGGCTCCACTTGTATTGTAGGTAAGTTTGCTGCTGGCTTGTGCATCCTAAAGCTTCCTTTGAGAGTTCTATGCAGGTTCTGCAGCACACACATCTTCTCTGGTCTCAGAATGATCTTGGGCCCTCGTTTGACTTTTCACAAAGCACACAGTGTTACAGAGTCGCTGATCAGTATGGCCAGATTCTAAACAGAATGCTGTTTCCTTCAGATGCTCACGATTACTGCTCTTTGCCAGCCTGCATAGCAGGTAGATGGCTGTGATGAGATTCGTGCCAAAGCTGCTCAGCAGTCAGCTTAGCAAGACAGACACTTCTGCGGTGAGGGTGAATAGCAGCAGAACTGTGGGCATGTCCAAATTCAGATGAGCCAAAGCTGAGAGCTCCCTCTGAGGTGAAGTCTTAACGGAGAAACTCCTGAATCTGCCATAAAGCTTCATTTTTGTCTCAAGCTGCTTTGTACTATTGAGCCCAAGATCATTATTACAGTGACTGTTTGAAAGCTGAGAAAAGCCACAGAAGCAGCTGCAGTTTGGCCAAACATTTGAGTGATTGAGCTGGGAATAGAATCCAGATTTCTACATTTGTGTTCAGTCAGTCATATCGTCGTTACTTCAGCTTAGCCTTTTGGCATGCTGAAGTGGATTATGCCAAACTGTCTAGGGTAATATGTACAGTATATAATAGCTTTATTCAGGAGCATAAAATCCTTGCTGCCCAGGACCCATCTGTTTGTTACTTGCTTGAATATAGATTTTTGTGTACGCTCAAGCACAGTGCACACTGGTGAGGGGTGACACAGCTAAGGCAGGCATCATTCGAAATGTAATACTACTTGTTTGTTCACGTCAAAATGATGATGGTATTCACTGGAAATTATTTCTCTGTATCTGGAGGATTGCTGCTGCCTTTACCCTTCAGTGTCCTGAAGTTTGTGAGGCATTGCTAAGGGGTAAAGGATTTCCCATCGTATTCTGTTCACCACGTGAGCTGTTACTGGTGACAGATGACTTCTGGGCACTGAGTCGAGAAGGACACAGATGGTCAAAACGATGAATCTGTGAGAGCACTGAGGAGCAGGTCCTTTTATCCAATCAGCATTTTGTTCATTTCACCTGTGAGAAGGAATAATTATTAAATTACAGGCTTAATCAGAAAAAAATGACGAGGCTGTCAGGGTGGCACAGGGAGGTGTTACAGGATTGCAGAAAGAACAGAGGATTTCCAGGGGGATGGAGGATAATGGGTGAAATGGCAAATGCAATTTTAAGCAGATGTTTTGAAACGTTTACAAAACTCTACTGTGTTTAGATGATTTAGGCTGATATTTAGATAACATGCTTACATTTCCAGTCAAACTTCAGTACAGCATATGCTGCTGGACATGGGTGGGTTTGAAAATTTGGAATTAAATGCATTGCAGTGCCTGTGCCTTGTTAGTGGAGCACAGAATTTTTGTCTGTGTGAAAAGAGGCATTGTGTACTTTTTTGTTTTGCTGCTATTGATAGGCTAAACTAACAGTGGAGATTAGATTAGAACAATGTTAGTGTTTACTCCTTTGCTTGTTCTTAAGCACTTTGTATAATCAGTCATGGGTTCCACTGGATTTGCTGTGTGTGTGAAAACATTTTAAAAAAAACCCTGTGATCCCATTCAAATATTTCATGCTTGATAGGTATGGTGAAATTATTTGTTAACAGAATGTCCCAGAAATGTGGACTAGAAGGAAGGTTATTAAGGAGTTAATAACTTTTTGCAGTGGTTTTCATTTTCAGTGTTGCTAGCACACTTCTGCAGAGCATATTCTATAACTAGGGACTTTATGTCTCTCTCCACCTCTCTTCTCACCACGTTCCTTGCATCATATGAATAGCATTTTCCTGAAAAATACTCCCTCAAAGGCCATAGTCACTAGCTCTTGTCTGTTTCACACTGTCTTGTAATTTTTGGAGTGTCAGTGGTGGCTCCTTATGGTTTGAAGCGCTGGGAGGTAGTGTGGAATATAATATAGTGCAGTAGTCACACTAGCGACCGCAGTATGAAAGCTTAGAGAAATTGAAATCCCTTATTGATGGCTCCAGAAACTACTTGCAAATACCCCTACTGCCAGATGTTGATTTTTCTGCATGTCTACCAGCTGCCAAGCATGCTGGAACCAAATGATTTGTTTCAGACAAGATGGTTGGAAAACCTTGCTCTCTAGATCCTCATCAAACTGCCTTTTTACTGCCAAAGTAATTGTAGCCTGTTCCTGAAGAAACCTTCTGCTTTGAGTTCTTGATCTGCAAAGTAGGGGTGGTGATAGCTTAGCAGTGGGATTTTAGTTTAAGCTTACTGGCATGCATTTATTAATACTGTTTTAAGCAGTGAGAAAGTGAGAAAAATGAGCGTATTCTGTGCAAACTAGTCATTCCAAATATAAAGGTGATTGCTTGCTTGAATGTGCAATTCTCTCATATGGAGAAAGAAAAAGATTCCTTAGAGAAGATTCTTCTTTATCATTAATATGTTTAGGATTATTTCCTTTAGGCTAAATCTATTCTCACTGTAGAAATAAATTGTCTAATTACAATTTGCTGATTCTGTTTTCAGTATTTTACAAAGCAAAAAATCCTGCTTTTCTGAATTACCATGCTAGAGCAACAATTTCCCATGCTCATTTTGCTAAACTACAATTTCAGGCAGAACTGAAGACAAAATTAATTTTACAGTTCACAAGATTCTGGTGAAGAAGATAGAAACCTAGCTTCAGTTTTGCCAACACTGCCACATTCATGTATCAGTAAAAATAAAACAAAGATTTTTATTAATAGGCATTTTACTTTAAAGCCAGATCAGGAATTCAGCTCTAAAAATAAACATGGGAATTTCTTTGTGGAAAGAAACCTAGCTAAATGCAAATTGAGCTTCTCTTACTATTTGATAGTGCTGTGGACAGCCGTGCTCGTAGCAGCTGTTCTTTGTGCCTTTCCCAGGCAGTAGTGGAGAGGGGCTGCCAAGAGATTGACTGGCTTTGCTGTCAGCAGCCGTTAGAAAGGCAGATGTCAGTCTTCCACTATTATTTGGGAAAGCTGTAAGTAGATATGTGTTTGGAAGATATGTGTTGGAGAGGGGAGAGCACAAATGTGAAGACTGTAAGAATGATAGCTGTGCTAAAACTGGAGGGGGGACTGATGAGCACGGTCTCTTCTCTGTAGGGTTGCTTCCATACACTTCAGGTGCATTAGAAGAGTGTTTATTCATTTCCAGTACCCAGAAAGAATATTTTAGGTTGCAAGGCAAGTACCAGCCAGAGCTGATAAGAAACAGGAGTAAAACTCTTGAGTAAGATTATTTGCTCTTTTCTGGAAATAAGATTTCTTGTTATTGCAAAGCCCTCACCTGAATTTTCCTTTGAGTGTCTGTCTCCAGTTATTTATTACATGTTTTAGGGCAGTGTCTCTGTAGGAGCCAGAATAGGATGTACCAAATTATTTTCTTCAGATACCAAGTTACCAATCACTTCTGGCCAATGGGATTCAGCTACAGAGATAGCTTGGCATGAACAGGAAAAGCTGTTAGCAGTTTGGTGTTGGGAAAATTAAGTTCTGGTGTCTGTAGTCACTTTTGTGGATGAAAGGGAGTCCAGAAAATAAAGTAGCAGAAGTGTCATGTCCAAAAGCTGAAAATAATTCTTATATTTGTCCTTTTAAGATGTTAATCACTTAAAGAGAAAAGAGAAAGTGTTATGCATGTCTAAAATAAAATTTCACTAATCTTTCTGTTGCAGTTTATCCTGACATTTGCACCATTAGTGTGGTAGCTGTGGGGGATATGAATAAGTATGTGGACAAGCTCCTTTTCTGGGAAGACGTATATGGCTTTGACATGTCTTGCATGAAGAAAGCTGTAATTCCAGAAGCTGTTGTGGAGGTGCTGGATCCAAACACACTGATATCTACAGCCACTGTCATTAAGGTACCGTACTAGAGCCGCCTTAAATTTTGAGTAGTAAGATTAAAAGTTTGGGTTTTAATACTTACATACACACACTCTTTCACTCTTTTTTTCTCTGGCATCTTCTTCAAAATTATATAAATGCAGTAATGTTCTTGGTTTTAAGGCTGTAAGACTTAGTTAACAATAGCAATTAATACAAATCTGAGCTCTTAAAAGAATTTTCTTATGTTTAGATTGTTCTGTTCTACGTTGTCTTCTATCCAAACCCACATTTCTGTGTCAAGGTAGCTGGCTTTAAAGGTCTTTCATTGCAGGAACATTGACTGTTGTCACTCATAGCCTCATCCAACAGAATGACCGTGTCTGAAAGGGCAGTGGTATTTTCTGTTGTCCTTTTTTCTATGGCAGCTTTGTGATGGGGAATATGTGCTACGTTGGTAGCAATTCATATGAGGGAATATCGACATGCTGAGATATAATGCCAGAACACTGACTAGTTTGAAATTCTGACAGACTTTGTGGTTAGTAATAATTTGCACAGTTCAGATCAAATTGAGAGGACTATTATAAACCAAGATAATTTTTTTCCACACAATGGTATTCTAATTATTGTTCATATAGTTACTTTTCTAGCATAAAACACTTAAGGCAGTAATATTACTGCCCTTCAGTGGGAACGAACTTTTTAGTAAGTAGGTTATTTCTATTTAATTGCATTCCTCTCCTATTTTTCACATAGAATAAAATGGTTTTACATCACTGAACTTGACACCATTACTGAGGGTAGTTCCAGTTTCTTCCAGCATAGAAACTACTTGTTGTGGTCAGTTGTCATCCTGCCTGCAAAAGCAGTAGCAGGCATAGTACAGCTTTGTAGTAAGTATACCCTGATGCAAGTTACTGCTTAAGCTTTTCTAGTCTCATTTTATTACAGGGAAGATAAAAAATATGAAGCTTTTTAAATAATTGGGCATTCAAATATAAGAAGAGCTGAGACTGGTATTTATTTAACTTACATAACTACTTTGGCCTTCTTGTGCATCTCCTTTTTACTTCAGGACTCTTTATTCATAGATAAAGTCGTCATTATGGATGTGTTGATTACATTTTGTTCTCTGAGCTTGTTTGACTAGACTCCCTCTAGAGCCAGTGAAATAAAATTGCAGAGCACACCTATAGGGTTGTGTGACTTGAGGCATACAGGTGTCTTCTTTGAGTGTAAGGAGAGGGTAGTGGGATCAACTCAGTTGTTGAATTAAGCTTTGTAGATCTGTCGTTATAGGGAAGGCAGATACCACACGTAGTGAATGGATGTGCACAAAACAGAGGTCAGGAATCCAAACGTGTAACTGTTAAGCATCTGATTGTGTGATGAGTGAGGCATAGGCACTTTTCTCACTCCCATTGTTTTCCAAGGTTCTTGCATGTTCTGATGCAAATGGGAGTGTAGTTGAGTGCTGCTTGCAAATAGGTCAGGTTTTGGGTACAGAAAATGAAGAACACACAATTAATGGTTGCATTGGTAAGTTGAGCTCTATCAGATAAAGCAAACAAATTAAAACCAGCTGGGAAGTGTTGCTAGCAAGAATAAGAGTTAAACTTGCGTGATGCAGTCTATATGCTGATGTTGTTTTAGAAGCAAAATTGTTAGCTGGTAAAAAGTACATACCCCTTTTTGTCATGAGCAGTTACTGTCCAGCTTGGGTGTATGTGCTTAGCAAAGTTTGTGGTCATGCAGTGTTTCTCATAACTCTTCTATGTTTAATGGGCTTATAGGGATTTGATCTTAGTAACAGTCATGGGGTTAAAAATAACCTAAAGTCAATGCATGACCATGTGTGCTGGAGTTACAGTACAAAGTAGTGAAATTAATGAGTTGAGCAACAGTAGCATTATAGGTAAATGGTTTTAATCAATAGCCATTCCACAGAACAAATGGATTGCATTTTTGAGGGAAACTTTTAAATGTTCCAATTTATCATATGATTACTACAGGAGATATTTTAGTGTGTTTGCTCAGATTTGCTGCTGCTTCTTCTTAATAGTTTATAATGTAAGTTTTCAGGAAGCAAAACATTCCTTAAAGGTGAGGCAGCATCAGGAAATATTTATTAATAATGTATGATATTTAACTTAGGGCAGTATATGATGTTCTTAGATGAGTATGTAAACTAAAGAACTTCATACAGTGAAAAAATACGGTGCAATTGTTAGGAACAACTCAAAATTGAAGCTTAATGCTCTTTAAAAACTCTGATTTTTATAGATATATAGAGATTTAAAAATAAAAAAGAAATGCAGGTTGTAATTTGTTTTGACGGTGTTATTGTTATTCTGGTGCTGTTGTTTTCTGTTAATTGCTGAATAGAGAAGCAGATCTTTCTCCTCTGTTGTGTCACTGACATTTCACATACTGAACAACACGTGGTTGCACAACCATTCAGAAGGACCTCCACAGCCTGGAGAAGTGGGCCAGTGGGGCCTGTGCAAAGGATTCTGGGCAACTGAAGGGCAATGCAGAATCCTACAGCTCAAGTGACTTGAGAAATTATGGCCCTGTAAGATAACTGCTTAGAGGTTCTAAGGTTCTAATCCAGGTTCTAAGATAACTGAGGATATCTGCATGGATAGCTGTGAAAGCTACTTCATCTCAACAACGGGAAGCTGTCATCAAGAAACTTGCTTGCACAGAGTGACATACCTACTTCAAACCACTACTAGTTGAAGTGTCTGTTTACTTTGATGTTTGGGGAAGGAGGATTTTAGGTGTTTAGTCAGTCTGCAGATAGGTCTAGGTGTCTTTTGAGTCTTTTCCTTTTGGAGAGCTGGATTAGTTTTGCCCTATAAAACTTGTCTTTTTATAGGATCAAATGAACATCATCCCAAGATAGATCTCTATTTAAATTCAACACTATCACTGACAGAGTTCCATTATTCATTTTGACAGCATATTGACTGTAATACTGCATCCACTTCAGACTTAGAATTCTCTTCAGATTTCACCCTGACTGCTACAAAGAGCATGAAGTGTACGGTAAGACAATTTTAGTTTCTTCATACACGGACTAATATTGCATTAATTAAGCTTTGTTTGTCATCAGTCCCTGTCTTGAAACATTCGTTTCTGCAGTACAGATGTGTAAAATGAGCCCTTTTTGTAAAGAGAAATGGATGTAAAGCTCCAGCAATAGTGTTATGGTATAAGGAGGCAAGGTAAGGAGCCTTAGCATTTGAGTGGTTCTGTTTTGTTCTCTAGCCCGTGTTCTGAAAGGAGAGCTTTCTGTTCAGACATGTTGTTACTGATGTTCTCAAGAATGACACAGTCACTATTCTCAAAAGAGCTTTTCTAATTTTAGTAAGTAGACTGAAAGACAAGATATATAGGGGAAAGGTAAGACTGTAGCTCATGTAATAATGAACATACAGGGGCTTATAGGGAAACTCATTCTCAAACAGGGAAGCTTATGAACTTTACACATGAAGAGGGGAAATAAATACATAATTAGAATCTGAATCTCTTCAATCACTGGTGGATAGCCAGGGGTTTTACTGTGTCTGTTTTACTTTATGCAAGTTAGTATTGTTACTTGATGTAAGTTAATATGACTTGAATTCAAAAGAACACTAGTTCTAGAAAGACTGGGGTTTGGTTGGAGGAGAGTTCTAATTGCAGCAGGTGCAAACTTACTCATCTTAGTGTTACAGACTATGCTGACATAAATTAAGTGACAGATCTCCAGCAAATCTGAGTCTGTGATCTCCCTCAATTGAGTATTAGTTCTCTGTCAGGCACTAGTCAGTATGAAAAGAAAAAAAAATCTTCAGTCTGAGCTTTAGAATGAAATGAAAACTCAGTACTCGTGCATCTTTCAAACACTTCTTTGAAGCTGTGCCTACATAGTTGAGTATGAATTTACATAAACACACATTCATTTTGATGCTTTTTTCTTAGTCATTCAGTATTTGCTAGTTAATGAGAAAACAGAGAAGCAGTGATATTTTTATTAATGAAAAATGTGCTCTGTTTTTCCTGCAAGTGCCCACGCAATACATTGTGTGTTTTGTGCTCCAGTTTTTAAGTATAAGTCAATGAAGCTACCTAAATATCCGTGTAAGGGCACAAGTGACTTTTGAAATGAAGATGTTATGAATGTATTTTAAAGCTGAAACAAGGTGTTCCAACATGAATACTTAGAAATGTTTAGACTGGTACCTACGTGAGGATACCTTTTTCCTTTGACTTAATTATGATGCACAGCCACCTTTCTTTATCGGAATAGGGATGAAAGGGATTTTTTGTTAGAGTTACCTTTAGGCAGCCAGTTGGGAGAAAGATGGGGTACAGATGAGAGTCTGGCTTAGATGCAAGTAACACATTGCATTTTTCAACACTAATAAGCAAAGGCAGGATGACCAATTTCATGATTTACAGAATTTTATGATCACCGTAATATGCATTTCTATTCAACATCAATTATAAATGCCTTCTGTCTTATTAAAATATCTTCATCCAACTTGACAAAAGTTTGTGTAAGGCTCTGAGATTTTGTAGTAAAAACTAAAATTTGTGTAGTGTGTTGTGATACTTCTGCTGGAAGCTTCATGCTTAGTTGTAAGTCAGTCGTAGCACATCAGACTCAAGTCCAAAGGGGTAATCAGTAGCTAATTTTTACTATGTTGTGAGAAGTCTGCTACCACTGGTTTAATTGGCTTTTGTGTAAGAAGAGATTCAGGCTTCCTCTGATGCAAACAATGTGTTGTTGTATAATGTAAACAGTTAAGCTGATAACAAAATCTTGGTTACCCTCATAAAACAACACAATACCTGCTTTTGGACCGCTTCATGTGCCTGTTTGTGCTGCTGCTTTTGCCACCACTTTTGCTGTAGGACAGGGTACATAAGAATTTGTTGGTGCACTAAACTGACATTATCCCACATATATATTTTAAGGCATAGTTACTAGCATGAGTTAGTAGTTATGTACAAATGCTTAGTAATGATTTGTCATCACCAAATTAAGTAAGGACACAGTAACCTTTTGGGTTTTATTAAATTAAATGTGTATATTTTATTGTGCATTCATGAAACAATAATCCTGTTTTTAGTTGTCATAGAATCGTAGAATAATTCTAGTTGCCTCAGGGCAGGGTCAACTTTGATTTCAGACCAAGCTGCAGTGCAGCCCTTTCTTAATGTGGGCATTTTCAATTGATTACTTGAACAGAAATCTTTACAAAATCTTGACAACCTTTTTGATGTTGTGTAGAGTAAAATAACTTGGCTTGTAAACATAATTTTCCCTAGCACTAGACCTTCATGTCTGTTCCATGATACTGTGGTATCATTGACTTAGAAATCAAGATGTACACCTGCATTTTATGAGTTCCAGGGAGGAAGGAAGAGAAAAGGGGGAGGAGCCGTGCTTCTGAATTTTTGCAGTGAATCCAGGTTCTAAAAAATGATCTGAACTCTGTAAAGTATTTTGCACTTCATCATTTAGGTTTATTGACACTTTGAGTGAGATTTCCACTCTTTCTATGATGGATTGTAGAAGTTTAGTTAGGGGTTGACAGTTCATCCATCATATCAGGCTGCCTAACCTTGCAGTAAATGAACAATAAAAGTCCATTATTTATATTGAGAATTTTTGAGGAGATGCTTTAAGATTGCAATTTGTCCTTTGAAAATAACATCTGATGTTTTCCTTGTTTGCATCTATGTTTTGCTCTTCTGCACAAAAAGAGGAAGCTGATTACCTTTGCCCAGATTCTAGCTTTTTAGACTTGGTTGTTCTGATTTTTGCTTCTTTTTAAGTATGAACATTTTAAATGATTTTTCTTTATTTACCAAAAAAAAAAAAAGAAGGAAAATAGCAATTTGGAAATCCATTCTTACATGCCAGCATGTCAGGGGGAGGGAGCAGGGGGTTAGCTCACAACCTAAAGCTCATTTCAAAGCAGCCTTTTCTCACCCTTTTTGTGCCACCAAAGTGTAAAAACAGATTTGGTTCTTATTCCCAGTACCACCAGCAACAGCAAAGCTAACTTCAGGCCAGTGTTACTGTCAGAACTTTGACTTTCTCTGTAAGCAGTCTGTCTTTAAAAACCAAACAAGTAGAAAGCTTAGGTACATGGTGATAACTTAGTTGTTTTGTGGATCCTCTTGCAGATGAACTGCTAGTTTATGCTGCATCATTGGGTTCTGGGTAGTGGGTTGTCATGCTGCTCCTTTCCAAAGCACTGCATGCGTACAGAGTAGTGTGTGGTAGATGTTATTACATGGAAATGGCAGCAGCACAGAAAGCATTGCTGAATGTATTCTTGCAAAAGCATAACACTGATGAGAAGAAATTTAGCAAGTACTCAGAGCAAGGAGTGATGGCCTTGTCCAGTTGGAGAATGCAGCATAATGATCATCACTGAAGAGCTAAACTTTCAGCTGGCGACTCTGGAAGCATTGGCCATGTTGGGGTCTGTCACTTCCTACCATCAACCTGTTTGCATGTCTGTGGTGAAAGGACAGTAAGTAAGAAAAGCTGTTAGGAATCCAAGGCGTAATGCAGTTCTTTTACCAACTCATTACCACATTTCCTTCGCTTGTGACTTGGAACACCCCCAAGGACCCCTCAGGCAGAAGAGGAACCACTTCTCATTTCTGTGGCAAGACATTAAATAGCTTTGAAACGTAACCTCAGGGTTTTTTCTCAGTATCTTTTTTCCATTTAGTAGATACTGTTTGAAATTCTGTGGGGTTTTTTTGTCTCAATAGAGAAGTTGACCTCTTCTTGATTTCCCCATACTTTATTTCTACTCTTGTAAATTGTTTCTGCAGGTAAATTTTGCTTGGAGACAGTTTTTCCTGGTTTTTGCCTTGAAGGAACACCAGAAAGATTAGTCCCTCAAGTCTAATATGAACTTCTGGGGCTTGCCACCCAGCCACCTCTTTCTCATCCTTTGATTTTATTTTTAACCCTCTGTTTCGATTTGTCACCTTTTTAATATAAACCTTTTACTTCCTGAAAACTGATAATGCAAGTGCTGAAATACCAATTTCTGTTCTTTCTGGATATTATCCCTGTTCTTTCTCTCAGAAGGCCTTGTTGCTGATGTCTTGGCTAATTATCTGCTTGTATGATAGTGCTACTTAATTGTTGTAGAGGTGGTTTGAAAACCTGCAGTTCAGTAGGCAGTAGGTGCACTCTTTTTGTTTGTAAGTAAATGGACCAAGTCAGGACATAAATGCCTAGACTTAGTGATGAGCTGATGAGAAACAGAAAAATGATGCTGTTCCCAGAACCTAGGAGCCCAGTATGAATTGTAAAATACCTGACTTGTCTGTCCTTCCACCTGCAAATTATTTTAAATTAGTCTTATGCTTTTGTATGATTAAAAAAAAATCAACCTAGCAGAGTATTAAGTAGGCTTTTTACAGATCAGCCTCATGTCTCTCTGTAGGTACATCTTAAGTATATTGCAGATGATCCTGTAATACTTTCTGTATGCATTATATATGTTACGCAGCATATCACAGACCATTAGGACTTGGAAGGGTCCTCCAAAGATAATCTAGTCCAAACCCCCTGCCAGAGCAGGATCACCTAAACTAAATCTCACAGGAACGTGTCCAGGTGGGTTTTGAATATCTCCAGAGAAGGAGACTCTACAACCTCTCTGGGCAGCCTGTCCCAGGGCTTTGTATCCTTTGCTCCGTATCCATATCCTTAAAAAAATACTGAATGCTTCAAACAGGCTTTTTGTGCAGGTGTTCAAGCCATTAGATGACTCTTCAAGAAAAGAAGTCGTAATAAACCTGAGAAGTATGGAAACATTGAGCAATAATAAAGAATTAGAAGTGGTGCTTAGTTATTCAGGAGATGTTTTGCAGGTGAGGGGCAAGTCAAGGCGTTTCTCAGAGCACTATTCTTTCTGTTGATTTTTTTCTTCCTCTTTTTTCTGTTAACACCAAGTAGAATCTTTTAGGGTTAAGTTTGTTTATTGTTGGTTTAGCTTGCAAAGATTGACGGTTTTCAAAGCACGAAGCAGTTGCATAGAATCATTATATGAAATTGTTTCAAGTGCTTTTAGTGTGTAAGTTGACTTGGTTTCAGTCTTACAAAGATAATGGCCAAAAATAAATTTAATTAGCTGCAAAAGTGCGTTTTCCTGGTAAAGAGCTAGGGTTTGTCACTGCTGATTTTAATGAGACATCTGGCTAATATCAGTTAGTAGATGCTGCTAGGAAAATATTCCATTAATTGTATTCTAAGTTGATCACTGTGTGAGCTTTTGAGATAAAATATAATGGTGATTACCCTCAGTGTAGAAATCAATTGACAAAGTTTCTCTTTTGTTTGCAAGCATTTCCCCTGTGACTCCATCGAGGTTGATCTTTCCTAGCTGAATAACAATATCCCCTGGGAGGAAAATGGCAGTATCTCTTCATTGCTCCCAAGAGATCTTGTCAAAGAGCAGGGAATGTGTATAAAAAGTGGGAGGGAGGAAGAGGGTAAGAGAAGGATAATGAACCAGAGGACATGACTGATGTATTAAAACCTTTAGGAGGAAAGAGGAAATTGAGTTGACTGGAGGAAATTATTTTGACAAATAATTTTGCTTGTTAGAATCTTCTGACATATTAGTTTTGTTTCTTAATGTCCATTCTTCCACATGTGAGACAAGAATAAGTGTTAGCATAGAAGTCTTCAGTTCCAACCTCAGGTGAGAAACTATTTTATTTTTTTTTAAGCTAAAAGTTGGCAATCTGGCTTTGGGTACCATGGCTAAACAAGGCTTGAATGCCCCATTTCTCTTTTAATGAAAGACTATCACTTTTGAAGCAAAATTTATCCTTCTGATTTATTTATTTATTGGTAGCTTCCTCTGTAGTGATCTCCAGACTCTTTTAAAAATGCAGAATTGTTGGATTTTAATAGCCAGGGGTTTCTTTTCCCTGTGATAAAAACGCAGCAACTCTGCTGCATGGATGACAAACATTCCATCTCCATGCTTGGATAAACTCCATCAAAAGCACATTATCTCCCACTTCTGTGGCCAGCTGTCTAATTGTATTTGTTGTAGCCACTCACTGTTGGAACATGATACTGGTGAAGAGCAAGAATGATAAATTACTCACTGTAGGTGATAGTGATGATGATAATTTTTAATTTCCTTGTTCCTAAGTGAATTGGTAAAGTTGCCTTTATGAGCTCTCATAAGGAGTCAAGCAGTGTCATTTGTTTTATCCTGTTAAAATTCTGCATGTATAGCCAGCCATTTTCTTTAGGGGAAAAAAAAGCTATAGTATTCAGATACACTTGAATTAAAATTTATCTCTTGCCATTTCAGTTAAGGACTGTAAGTGGTAGAGTATAAATAATATATACTAACATTCACTTATTACATTAATATCACCTTACGTTTTAATATATGTACCTGGTACATGTTACATGAATAAGTGGAGGAAAAATAGGCTTAAAATAATTAGCTGGGAGGGAAGAAAAATGTTGAAGACAAGTGAATCTTAATGGGAGGATGTGTTTCATTTACGGTTTTTTCATACATTTGCATGAACAGCTTAGAAGCCCTCAGTAATGGATGTAGACCTTAAAGGTATTTTATGTGAACTTCATCAAAACCTGAATTTGAAAAATCAGGGAGAAGTTAGGCTGCTGTTGTAACTTCAGGAATATTTTATTCTTAGTTGAGTGAGCTCTTCGACCTTTATAGGATGATGCTTTGCAGTCTCAGTACTGTCCATCTCTTCCTAAAAATTTCCATAGTTTTTTGTTTAACCATCTTCTTTCCCTGGGTAAATACAGAGATTTTGTTCAGAGCTTGGAGTTTTTGGTCCTGATAGCTCTGCTTTTTCTCCTGGCAATTTATTTGCGAACAAGAATAATATTTCTGCAGTGTTTCCTAATATTTAACATCAGTTGAGGCTAGAGCATGTGTCAAGCTAGAGATGCAGTTATTTATTACCAGTTTAGAAGTCATTATTTTTGTTTTCCACTTTCATGGTATTCAAGAGACTGGCACTTGAAAGATTGTGCCAGAGAAGGCTTAAGTTGTTGCTGATTAGTTGTTGGTGAAGTTGTAAATGAGCTGTCAAAGGTGGAGCAAAAATATGAGAACTGCAATGGAAGTAATAACTTATTATGCTTAAAAAACAACCCAAAAAACCCCAAGCCAAACACACACGAGGGAGCAGTTGTAAAACATCATCTCGAATTTATGGGAGCATTGTTTGCTTGTTCCTTTTCTTTAGTTCGGTGACTTGTAAAAAAGATGCCTCCTTTAATAAGAACCTGGCCAGCCCCATATTCCATTTCCATATGCTTGTATCTGTGAGTGTTTAGAGCATGCCACTTGTGATAATTTTTTTCCTTATTTTGCTTTTAGCCACCATGTGTTAAATTTTACAAGAAAGGAGGACTTAATCTTCCTTCAAGCTGTAAACACTGGAACTGTCTTCCTTTTTTAGTGCTGCATATTTAGTAGAAGCTTCTCATTGACTGTTACAGCTACTGCAATTTGTGGTAGTGTTCAAAAGTGAATTGAAAGGAAAATGTGTTTAACTCTTTTAGAGAATTATTTCACTGAAATGTATAGAAATATAACAGATAAATATTGTGCAATTAAGCATAAAACAACCAAGTATGTAATAAGCCCAGAAAGTTGAGATGTAAGGGGAAATAAAAATTCTTTAAAAAAGATAACCAAAAGCACAATTTTATAGTTTAGTTAATTGTTTATTATCAGATATTTCAACTTTGTGTGTGTTTTTTAGATTTGAGAGAACTTGGTTTTGAATACACAGGACTAGTGATTGTAGATAAAATTGTAGAAAGCATCATCTGTGTGTACATCTGCCTTTTTTTTTTCTTCTTCCTCAACACATTAATGTGGGGTCCCAGGACCCATGGAACGAGGCTTATGCTAACATACCTTAAGGAGGTGGTGGGAGTTGCTAAGGGCTTTTTTAGCACTTGCATTTGGGAGTGTTGAAATAGGCTTCCCTAATGCAGTCAGGTATTTTAGTTTTTCATGGAAGTCCTCCTATGGCTTCGTGTAGAAGCAGAAATTATGTTTTATGTAAAGCTTTTCATAAAACAATGAGAGGAGAAATAACTAGAACTGTGTTGCAGCTTTGAGTTCTCCAGTACTTGCCAGTGACATGGAATCATTGAATCCTTTGGGTTGGAAAATACCTTTTAAGGTCATTGAGTCCAACTTGAAACCCATCACTGCCAAGTCCACTGATAAACCACGTCCCTAAGCACCACATCTACATGTCTTCTAAATACCTCCAGGGATGGTGAATCCATCACTTTCTCTAGGCAGCCTATTCCAGTGCTTGACAACCCTTTCAGTGAAGAAATTTTGCCTAATACCCAATCTAAACCTCCCATGGTGCCACTTGAGGCCATTTCCTCTTGTCCTATCTTGGAGGAAGAGACCAACACCCACCTTGCTACAGCCTCCGATCAGGTAGTTGTAGAGAGTGATCAGATCTCTCATCAGCTTCCTTTTCTCCAGGCTAAGCCTAAATACAGTACTCTAGGTGTAGCCAAGTACAGGGGGATAGTTGCTGCCCTGGTCCTGCTGGCCATGCTATTTCAGATACAAGCCAGGATTGAATATTTTTATTTTCTGTTCTGCCTCAACAATTATTTTAGTGTCAATATTGAAGAACATATATCCATTTTAGAACTTAACAGATACTTTAATGGATCAATGTATAAGTCTTACCTGTAGTCCCTTGAACTCTGTAATCCTTGGAGCTCTGCTTAAGGTGGTCTTTGTGTAATAATTACAGTTACTACCTCTTGATTTAGATAGTCATCATCAGTGTTTCGGGTTAGTTGTTAGGGAAACCATTGACAGTGTAAGGAATAAGATGGTTTATCCTATTCATTTAGAGAAAGTGTAGAAATCCTGTTTCAGCATGGGAGGCAGCAACTAGCAGGGGGCTGCTGCTTTGCTTGTAACCACGGTTTCTTTTCATCCTGAACTTGATTGCCAAAAATTGCTAATTTGGGGATGTTTTCTCAGGGTTGCATGTAAGGTGCTTCTGTTGCTACTTGCTGCCAATTGTATAAATAATTATATCCATCTTAGCAGTGGTACACCTGCTTTGAGCTTTCTTGTCCAAAACATAGCTCGATTGTCTAATTTTCTCTGGAAGCTGATTTTATTTTTTTTCCCCTTTCAATTCTTAATATATTTTTGTTGTCACAACCTTGTTTTCCCTTCTCTGATAATCCTATCCTAGGTTTTATTTGTAAGCATATCAACAGTATTGACTTTGACTGAAAAATATTTTTATGGCTTAGGAGATCTCTGACTAACGTCCAGAAAAGATTGTGCATCAAGAGAAGTAGCATGATGGGTCAATAAAACTTTGTCAAAACCTTCTTAGCCTAGACTCAAAAAGGGATATCAGAGGCAAGACTGTAATTCACTTGGAAATGAGGTTCTCAGTATTGAGTGATAGGAGTTAGAATCATAGAATGGTCTGGGTTGGAAGGGACCCCAAGGATCACAGAGCTCCAACCACCCCTTGCCACAGGCAGGGCCCCATCCAACCTGGCCTTGAACACCTCCAGGGATGGGGCATCCACCACCTCTCTGGGCAGCCTGTTCCAGCCCCTCACCACTGTCTCTGTAAAAAAATTCCCCCTAATATCCAATTTAAACCTTCCTTCCTTTAGCTTCAGTCCATCCCCCTTGTCTTGCCATTGTCTATCCTTTTAAAAAGTTGATTCCCCTCCTGCTTATAAGCTCCCTTCAGGGACTGGAAGGCTGCAATGAGGTCCCCCCACAGCCTTCTCTTCTCCAGACTGAACAAGCCCAGCTCCCCCAGCCTCTCTTCGTAGGGCAGGTGCTCCAGCCCTCTGATCATCTTCATGGCCTCCTCTGAACCCTCTCCAACAGTTCCACATCTTTCTTGTATTGGGGGCCCCAGCTCTGGACACAGGACTCCAGATGGGAGTCCTACCTTGGGCCTGCTGATGTGCTTTAGCCTTTTTGGAGGAGACATGAGAAAAGAAAGGTGAGCGTAGACAGGATTTCAGCAGTGAAACTGTGGAGTTGATTGTCTTTTATTAGCATCTTCCAGTTCTTTATTTGAATTCTTTGAATTTTTGTGACTCTGAGAAGGCTTTTTTGTCAAAAAAAGCAGGACAGTATTAGGCTGTGTAGCTAATAGTGTCAGCTGTGCTGGTTTGTGTGTGGACACTTTGTATTTCTTTTCCTCTTCAAGCTGGAAGAAAAGTCCCACTAATGAATTGTGCATTGAAGAGAAAGGCACTTCAAGATGAGGAGGAGGATGATAGAAGGGACAGAAGATGTGTTCCAAGGAATCCGATGGAGAATTACTATTAGAAATCATTAACTGCTGGAAAAGCCATAAAGTGTTGCGAATCTTTTTTTCCTTATCTTTGTGTGTAAGAGGAGAAGAAATATATGCCTGCCTGGTTATTCTCTGCTGCTGCTCACGGAGTTTTTGTGGAGAATAGCATTAAGCTTTCAAAGAGCAAATAGGTCACACAGAACTCCTTGTGCTGTGTGTTTAGTGAGGGCTATGGAGCCACAGATGACAGGAACTGAATTTTATCCTTTTGGGTTTGCACATCTTGAAAGGCTGTTTTCTTACGTGTAATTCCAGTTGCTTGTTAGGGTGAGTTGGGTTATTTTGGAAACTCAGACTAAAACTTGGTATGTAGTAAAACAAGGATTACAGTGGGTTACTTATTCTTGAATAAAGCAAGGGTGTAATGAATAAAGCTCTTTTTTTCTTTTTTTTTTTTTTTTTTTTCCCTTAGGATTTCTAACATTTTTTGTCTGGGAATTTCTAGCATGCGTGAAAGCATAAATCTAAGCTTGTTCCTGTAGTTAAATGCTTGAAAAGGAGGAGAAATTCCAATAAATTGTATATATTAATGGTACACTTTTTCTTGAGTGTCACTATTATTCCTTTATCATATTTGTATTTTATAGGCAGTTGCTGGTTATTTTGATATATTTTTTGAGAAGAACTGTCACAACAAGGTGAGTATTTGGGATTACACACTTAAAACGTTTTGGAGAGATGAGGGGGGTTTTGTATTTTGTAGTGCCTCACAGTGTTTGGCAGTGAGTCTATTTTGCTGTTTGGTAATTGATTGATGTGTTGTGATATCAAAAATGTTGTTCTTAATCAAACTCTTGAACTGTTCCATTGCAGGTCTTGTTTTCAACTGGTCCCCAGTGTACCAAAACACACTGGAAACAGACAATTTTTCTCCTGGAGAAACCAATTCCTGTAGAAGCAGGTATATTTCAACTTAGTTGTGGTGCAAGAATGGTTGTTTTTTACATGGCTGTTATTAAACTTAATTCTTAAAATATTTAAGAATCATGTAAGTTAAAAAGAGCTAGTAAATCATTCAGCTGCTGTTAAATAAATTTTTTGGTCTAAGGAAAGCACTGAGAAATGCCTATCTATAGTCTACAAAATTATATGTAAAAATGCATGCAAATGTGTGTATGTATATGTAAGTGGGTGTATGTCTTATACTTACTTAGCTCCATACAGTGGTTTTTCTGAAAGAACCTCTATCAAAATCTTTTGAGGCAGAAAAATCTAAGACCAGAAGACTGCTATTAAAGTTCTTTTAATTTTAACATTACCAATGGTTTTTAAGCATCATATTTGTCAAGTGATTGCACTGGAATTTTTCTAGCACTCCTGAACTGTGCTGTATTTGTTAAATGAATCATGAATATATGGGTGGGTGTTTTACCTGGCACTGCAGGATTACTCTGTAAATTGAAAAAAACTTCAAAGAATTCACTGCCATGGACTTCATTCATTGAAGTATGAAATAAGTTATTTTGATACACTATAAATCTTTATAAAATGGGTAAGTATCATAATATGTTTCACCTTGAATATGACACAAGTAAAAAGGCTTCTGTTGTCATCAGGGTAACCCAAAATCAAGATGATAGATGGTTAAAGTAAGGTTTTAAAGGCTAAAGTGATGCTTGTTAGTGTCACTTTCAATTTGTTCTATTTGGTAAGTCTTGAAAATGCATTTCTGCACAAGCAGTCAAAAATTCCTTGCTTTATAGACACAGAAAGAGGATGGGCATACAAGTGTAACATGTATAAGACGTGCTCTTTTCTTCCGGTAGAACTACACTTTATTTCAGACTCTCCTAGTCCCTTTATAATCAAAGGAAATAGAATAGTTACAGTTTTATGCTGGGTTTGTTTGTTTTTGTCCACTTAACCACTAGATATTCACTCACCACTGCTGAACTCTTATGCAGTGGGGAATTAATTAGTCATCTTTGAGGGCTGTTTCTCTTTACAGACTAGTGGGACCAAGGGAAGAACCGTACAATAGGACTTCTTTCTGCTGGTCAGTTAATAAACTTGTGGTGATATATGGCCCCAACCTGAATGGATTATAAATGTGGGGAGAAAATGTACAAAAACTTATGGTTGCTGCAAAAGAAGCTGAGGTCAAGAGACTTTACAGGTACTATGAAGTACTGAGGTAGATGGAATACTGTCTCTCAGCAGTCCTAATTATGAATGTGCAGTGGTGAAAGCAGCAAATTAAAGCACTGTTGCAGTTGTTCCTTCTAGCTGTCAGCCATGACAACATTTTACTAGGAGCTTCTTTCCTAAAGCCACCATGATCTATGTTACCTGACAAATAATTCCTCTCAGGCTTTGACTTTATATTCTTAAATAATTTTTATTTGCATGTTTTTAGGTCCTGTTATTTCTGGGGATGCACGTATGCATTGGTGTGTTTGTACTTGGCTTGTGTTCTGTTGAGCCTCTTTTCTAGACAAGGCTGGCTAAGGTCTCCTGGCTGCAACTCATTAAATTTCAATGTCAAAGAATGTGAAGTGCAATTTTTTTAAGTGCAATGACATTTGTTGGAATATGCACATTATTTAATATTACAGAGATCATTTGACATTTACCGAATGTGTGAAATTACTGGGAGGTGTGTCTGGCTCTAGAATTCTCATCTAGGTGCAGTGACTTTCTGAAGACAGCTGCAGAAACGGTGTGCTTTGAAGCAGTGAAGACAACCTAGTTGACCTTCATGATCACTTTTGCTATAACTCCTTCTTTTCTCTTTACTAGCTCACAGTGATTCCCCAACAAATCTTGTTACAACTGTGCTTCTCTTTTCTACCTGTCTCCTCCTCTTTGTAATTAAGTTCCCCTTTCCCATCCTTTTACCCATTCTGTTTTTATATCATATAAACTTACCACTTTAATCTAGGATCTCTACCTGTCATTTCTAGTGTTAGAGAATGTTCTGACAAACTTCTGATATAATTTCCTTCTCCTTTGTAATTTTTGTGGGATATTTGGCCGTGGATGACATCAGGCAATCAGGGAAGAAGGTGTTTCCTGATACTTACATGGTAATGTTGCTTAATTGAGGGTGGGTTTTTTATTATTCTCTCTGACTTTGATCTTTCTCTTTTTTTTTTGTCTTCAAATGGACTTTTCTCAATGTAAATTAATGAAGAAAAAAGGTAACAGTGTTAGATTAAACACTCTTGCGTTATTTGAAGGATTCAGCTGTTATGTCCATCTCTGTTTACAAATATTCATCAGTCCTCTGTATAAATTCCTAGAACAAGAAATGTATATATGGCACGGGGAGACAGAACAAAAAAGTCCCACTTATGACCAAATGTATTCATTGAGTCAGGAGAAGCTTTTGGTAAATATTGGGGAATAAATAGAATTAATTATTTGAGTCTTGCAATAATCTGACCGGTGTACCCATGGTGGCATTTGCTTTCAGTTTTTAATAGGTTATGAAATAGAAATTTGGAGGTATAAAATGCATTTAAAATGTTTCTCTGTTTTGAAACCCATCTTTCAGACAGTGCAGTGTGTTTCTTAGGGGTTTTTTTTCTCCAACAAAGATGGTTCCCTCAGATTTCTAATTCTGAGTAAAATAGTAAGTCTCTGTTGGATGCTTTGTAGCTTTCGGAGATATGCCTGATGTGGTTATAAAGCACTGGTTGTATTTGGATTTGCCCTGTAAAAGAGGTTAAGCTTACAGAGATCTGAGCCTGATGGGTATTTACCAGGAAAAGGCTGCTTTATGCCATGGCAGAATCGTTTTGTTCTGCAGTGTGAGCTAACTGATGTTCTCAGCTGTGTGATGCCAGGTTATTTGTTGTAAAAACACATCTATTTTCTCAGCCAGAAAAAAAAGACTGAATGTTTTGATCTCCAGTGATAAGAGTTGGGCCATTCCAAACCAAAGGATGGGGCTTGCAACTGATGCCCCCTCCTCTGCCCTTTGTGCTGCAGCCTGTACTAGGTCTGCAGTGTTTGCAAATTCTCTGGGGTAAAATGGAAGAGGTTTAAGCTAGGTCCAGAGATCTGGGGACTCAGGCAATAAAAGTTGCCCCAACGAATCCTTCTGATGTGCAGAGGAATTTCCACTCAATACCTAACTGCAGTAGGCAGCTTTGTATATAGTTTTAATGGATAGTTTCTCTTGATATGGTTTGGATTAAATGTCTTGAGTAGGGGATATTATCTTACTACTCGTGTATTCTGAAAAGCTAGTTTTCCTCCTCACAGACTGTGACGAGAGACTTGAAGCTGGTGTACAGTGAAGTGAAACAAAATAGCATCAGCATGTTGGATATGCTTTAACTGCTTAGGAAGCAGTAAAATTAAAGAAACTGGGAAAAGAATCCAGATATTTTATTGGCAGAAATACTCTGTTTTCTCAGTCAAAAGTGTATTGTATTGTAGACTCCCTGCAGAGTACAAGGCTTCACTTAGCAGCCCTTTTAATAGCTTGAAAATGTCTTTATTTTGAAAATTGAATTTGAGATGCCAAAGCAGTATCTTTTTCTTATTAATGGTCCAAACATAAGTATTTTCCTTTTGTTGTTTATTGAAATATTCCTGCTAAGCTTCACAGCCAAATACTGTATACAGAATATCATTCTCACTTGGTTGTCTCAAGCATTTACTAAATAAAGGCTTACAAAAATTATTTTGAAGGGCTCATAGACTCTTTTCAGTAACAGTGCATTAAGTTAAAGCCCAGATCTCTATGCGAGCAAATTCTATTAGCAATAAAACAGCATATTGTGTTCTTGATATTGCCTTGCGGTGGAAATAAAACCTTGATTTGTTTTTCTGTGGTGCTAAAAGGGGCTAGCACAGCAAAACTGAAGTAAAACTCACATGACTACGCCCCTGTAAAATCCTTGATTATCTTTAACTCCCCAGTATCCATAATTGAGTAGCTGTTTGTAAATTTAGAAACTGAAAGACAAATGTTTATTTGTCTGCCTAGAGAGCTTTGTTAAAAGCAGGAAAACAACACTGGCACAATTAATCTGTCTGAATGTTTTGATCTTGTACTGAAATACTTGAATATTGTGCATCCCCGGTGGATAATTTGGTTCCTAATTGAGATTTTAGTGTCTGTTTTGCCTGTCCACAGCTGCAGCATGGTGTCTGTAGAATGCTGTCACTTGTTTACTTACAAGGAATACCTCCAAAAAGGATGCTTGCTTTTAAAATCTAGTAATTGTTAAAACGTGAATTTTGAGGTCACACTAAATTTTGCATGCCTTAAGCTTATCTTTCCAAAGCTGCAAGCTTGAAATAATCCTGCTGGCTCTTCAGTATGTGTTTTGGGCACTAAATGGAGATACACTCTTCTTGTGGCTGTTTTATCTCATTGAAAGGTAACAGAAGTTCTGTGGCTTGACAGGAGAACTTGGATGGATTTCTTGTGCTGCTCTCTGTGGCCCTCTTTGCAAGCTCTGCGACTGCGAGGGGATATGGCTTATACACTAGCAGCAGTCTAGCTTCCTCAGAATTTTGGAGGCCTTCACAGTTCTCTGTGGCCAATACTGCTGGTATGTGAGCTGTCTTGGGAATCTCTGTTATCTTAAGCAGCTGTACATAAAAGGCTGCCTTGTCTTACTCAACTGTGTAGACTTCTTTGCAGCAGCCTTGCTCATATTTTGTTGTGGGGAGTTGAAAGATGCTAATTTAGTACAAAAACTCTTCAGAGAAAATACTCAGGGCATGAAAGGAAAAGGCAGAACCTGAACATAGTTTCAGAAGAGGCTGAATCACAGAATCACAAGGTTGGAAAAGACCTTTAAGATCATCAAGTCCAACCATTCCCATCCTATACTGAAACCTGAGCACCTCATCTACCCTTTTTTTAAACACATCCAGAGACGGTGATTCAGCCCTCTCCCTGGGCAGCCTGTTCCAGGCCCTGACAGCTCTCCCAGTAAAAATTTTTTTTCTAATCTGACCCTGCCCTGGCACAGCTTCATGCCATTTCCCCTCATTCTATCTCCTGTCACCTGGCTGAAGAGACCATCACCCACCCCTCTACAACCTCCCTTCAGGTAGTTATAGGTGGTGATAAGGTCTCCCCTCAACCTCCTCTTCTCCAGGCTGAACACCCCCAGCTCCCTCAGCCGCTCCTCATATGATTTGTCCTCCAGCCCCTTCCCCAGCCTGGTTGCCCTTCTCTGGACTCGCTCCAGGACCTCCATGTCCTTCTTGTGGTGAGGAGCCCAGAACTGGACACAGTACTCGAGGTGTGGCCTCACCAATGCCGAGTACAGGGGCACAATCACCTCCCTAGACCTACTGGCCACACTACTTTTGATAGAAGCCAGGATGCCATTGGCCTTCTTGGCCGCCTGGGCACACTGCTGACTCATATTCAGCCTGCAGTCAACCAACACCCCCAGGTCCTTCTCTGCCTGACAGCTCTCCAGCCAGTCTCCCCCAAGCCTGTAGCGCTGCATGGGGTTATTATGTCCCATGTGCAGCACTCTACACTTGGCCTTGTTAAACTTCATCCCATTGGTCTCAGCCCATCGTTCCAGTCTGTTCAGATCCCTCTGAAGAGCCTCCCTACCCTGAAGCAGATCAACACTTGCTCCCAGTTTAGTGTCATCTACAATAGCTGAAGAGTTGATAAACAGCTGCTTAGCTCTTTGAACTAACCAGCTGGTGGAAGAAGGGTGTCACAGATCAGATGGGTAATGCCACAAGGCGTGATTACTGCTCAGTACAGAAACTGCTCATTGGTGCTCGTTACATTGTAAATTCAGTCAGAGAAGTGGCCAAACAGGGTGGGAGTCTGTGTACAGCTACAGGTCCTTGTGGTGGCTGATGATGAATGACAGGATTAAAGATATGTTACAGGGTTTAAGGGAAATGCTCCTGGTCCCACCACAAATGATTTCTGTCTTTCCTCCTTTTTTTTTTTTTTGGTTTTGTTTTGTTTTCAGAAGATTGATGGAATATGGAAACAGCTTTGTAGCCAACTCTTCCAGAGTAATACTTTTGAGACTTGCTTTTTTCAGTTGTGTGGTAGACCTCAGTGTGGCATATAAGGTAGCAGGTTCTGCTAGTCTAAACTGGAGTGGAAAACTAGGTAGCATTTGAATTGTCAGCCTCAGGCAAGGACAACCTTACCATGAAGAGCAGTGTCAGAGTTTACTGTTGTGTAACTGTGATGGCACGTATGACACCACTTAGAAGCTTGTGGCTATTGCAGTGTGGGGGATTTGTAAAGATACTTCTTACCAGCTGCTCGGTAGCTAAGGTGTCTTTAGCCCAAATCCACTGCAGCTTGCTAGCAGCTGTCTTTGAAGCAATTCCAGTGAGATCTTTTGTAATGTTCTTCAATTGTAGGGATCAGAATAGGGAGTGCTTTGAGTGCAATGCTCTGAATTGTCTCACTGTTCACTTCATAAAGCTCTTCCACAGGAAGAAAAGAAGGAAGCCTGAAAGATTTTGATTGCTGGCTACCTTCAGTAACTCAGTATTTTCATAATCGGAGAGGGAGGGGACACCAAATTGTATTGAAAGGCAAGGTAGTTCTTCACATTGCAAGTTCATTGCCGTGGCTCATTTTGAGCTTTAAATGGATGTTATGGATATCTATGCAGGAAACTACATAAAATCTTGGGGTTTGGTCAAATCCTTTCAGATTAATCAAGTTATAGACTGAAGAAACATGTTTGGTTGGGCCTAAATGCTGTTGGTGATCAGGCTCTTGCACTGAGAGCCATCTTGGCTCACAAACTGCAGGCTTGCTCCATGTGTTACTGTGTTGCACAGACATGAGTGGGAGGTGCAATTGCTTTTTCACTGATAGTAACAGAACCAAAATAAACTGTTGTGGTTGTTCAGAGCACACTTACAGGGTGTACTGCATATAATCACACCTGTGTTATTTGGCAGTATGGACCGAGGGATCCATTTTTCCCTGTGCTAGCAAGATTGTGCAGCACTCCCGCTGAATTGTTTTGGTGTTTTGGGGTTCACAGAACCATAGGGGTTGGAAGAGACCTCCAGAGACCATCTGGTCCAACCCCCCTGCCAAAGCAGGGTCCCTAGGACAGGTCACACAGGTCGGTGTCCAGACAGGTCTGGAATATCTCCAGAGAAGGAGACTCCACACCCCCCTGGGCAGCCTGTCCCAGGGCTCCCTCACTGGGAAAAAGTTCTTCCATGTATTGGTGCAGAACTTCCTGTGCTCCAACTTGAGGCCATTGCCCCTTGTCCTGTCCCCACAGACACTGAGAAGAGGCTGGCCATTTCCCCCTGTGTCCCACACTTCAGATATTGATAAACATTAATAAGGTCCCCCCTTAGTCTTCTTTTCTCTAGGCTGAACAGCCCCAGCTGTTCAGGCTTGCTTCGTAGGGGAGATGTTCCAGGCCCTTAATCACCTTTGTAGCCCTTCTCTGGACTCTCTCCAGGAGATCCCTGTCTTTTTTATACCAGGGAGCCCAGAACTGGACACAATACTGCAGATGGGGCCTGACCAGGGTCTGCAGAGTAGAGGGGGGAGGATCACCTTTGGTTGTGATTTTTTTTTCTTTTGGGGAAAAATTTCAGGACTCTCCAAGGGATAATAAAAATGCAGGAGGGGAGATCATAATGGATTCAGTCTTGTCCTAATCAAACCGCAATGGCACTGTGCGGTTTACTTGCATTCAACTGAGCGTGATAAGAGCAAGGTGATGCAGCTGAGTCCCGGAGACTGCTTCCTCCAGGCAGCTCACAGGACAGCGGAATGGTGAAAAAACATCAGTCATTTTCTATCTGCATGACATTGATTAATGGTTCAGAACTGCCTTTCTGTTACTTGGTTGCGCTGCTGTTGTTTGCTTCGGCCCTCAGAAGCGACTGTTTAGAAAGGCAGATTTAATAGTGTATAGGAAATAGCTGAGAAAAATGGAAGGTTTTGTTTCATTAACCACCTTTACAGACAGAATCTGAGGGTTCTGTTCTATCAAGTCAGCTATAATTCATGGAATTAAATCTAATTTTTACTTCATTTCTTGTATTGTTTTGTAATAATGTTTTAAATGGCAAGATTGAATTATGGGTTAATTTAAATAATGGAATGTTAGTTCTTGAAGGCTCTTTAGTCTTTCTGAATGTGTTAAAAGTTGTTGTCATAGGATGCTAAAATACATCAAATAATTAATTTTGCAGCAGTTCTGAAAATCTGTGTGTCCAAACTAGGTTAAATTTCCTAGCTGGAGAGAAGCTACAATGCTTTTTTTTCCTTACCTTGTCCTTCCATGGACAAATTTCTCTCTGTTTAAATACTCTGTGAAACCATTTTCGTAACACTTGGCAAATGGCATTGCATTGTGTCCAGTCATTTGTGCCCTGATAGTAAAGCTGCACCGGAACTGAGGTGGCATCTCCAACTAGCCGCTGTTTTTTAAAATTGTTTTTTAATTACAAAATTATCGAAGAATACAGATTTTTTTTCTCTTTTGTACCATAGTCATTCTCTTTGTGTCAAAGGCTGCAGTATAAGCATTGAAAGAAAGCTTTTCAATGTCCTGCATTTATTTTTAATGTGAGTGTGGATGCAACTGAAAATTGTGCCAAACGGACAATTCTAAAAATCTTAGTGAATTTGACAGGCTTAGTTTTCTACATGCTCTTTGCCTTTGTTTTTGCAATAAGAATATTGAAAATTCCAGCTTGTTAACGGAATGTAAACAATGGCTTTTGAAATCCCAGTAAGAAGTGAACAGTTGGGAAATTCTTTGGATCCAATGAGAGAGAAAAGTATTAACAGCGAATGTGGCTGGTGTGAGGGATGAAGGTGAGTGGGACAAGGGAGGCCTAATAGAAGGCAGAGAATTTCCTACTCTGGATGGCCATCATAGAATCGTGGAATAGCATGAGTTGGAAGGGACCCCAAGGGATCACAGAGTTCCAGCCCCCCTGCCACAGGCAGCCACCAACCTCAGACCTGGATCTACACAAGGTTGCCCAGGGCCCCATCCAACCTGGCCCTGAACACCTCCAGGGACGGGGCATCCACCACCTCTCTGGGCAGCCTGTTCCAGCACCTCACCACTCTCTCTGTAAAAAACTTCCCCTAATATCTAATCTAAACCTTCCTTCAGCTGTAATCCATTCCCTCTTGTCCTGCCATTGTCTACCCTTCTAAAAAGTTGATTCCCCTCCTGTTTCTCTGCTCCCTTCATGTACTGGAAGGCTGCAATGAGGTCCCCCCGCAGCCTTCTCTTCTGTAGGCTGAACAAGCCCAGCTCCCCCAGCCTCTCTTTGTAGGGGAGGTGCTCCAGCCCTCTGATCATCTTTGTGGCTCCTCTGAACCCTCTCCAACAGTTCCACATCTTTCTTGTATTGGGGGCCCCAGCTCTGGACACAGGACTCCAGATGAGGCCATCATGCCCTCCTATAATGTGTTTAGTAGAAATGCATGCTTAGATATAGCTCTTGTGGTTTTAAAAGGATGGTACGAAGTGGCTCAGCAATGGGCTCCCTAAATATTTACAAATATAACTTAAATTTACAAATGTAACATGGGTGTTATTAAGGATGGATAATAAACTGGTATTAGGTTTTTTTTCTAGCAATTGCAAGCAGCAACCTTCACAAAAGCATAGTGAAATTAAAAGCTGTCCCCTTGTTAAGCTCATTAAAATCAAGACTAAGAAGTCATAAAGGTTTTTTATTTTTTCTAGCATAAATAAGGTGTTACTTCAAGACTTTACACGCTGTCTCATTTAAAAATTAAATATGCCTTCTGCCTCTCTGCAGTCCACGCCTTCAAATAAAATATCAAGCACTAACCTGGAGGTATTTGGGTTCAGCTTCTGCATTGTATCTTGAGCTCTTATCAAAATTATGATGTAGCTGTGTTTGTATGTGACAAGTCTGAAACAGCTCCTGTGCTAATCAGAGTTTGAAGCAATCTCTGATGCATAGTGTACTACATACAGTTCAAAAACCATACAAATCTCCTAATTTACCTTAAAGAGATGCTGATACCTTCTGGCTTCAGGCCTTCAAATATGGAAGCCATTCTTCACCATACACACATCAATTATAAGTGTGTACAGAAATATTTCAAGCACGGATGTTTCAAAAGTCATCTTTTCATACATGTGTAATATTAGATATTCAGTCATGTAGGTCCATATCAACCAAAAAAAATAGCATTTGCAAATAAATTTGAAGGTTGCTTCTTTACATCTCTTTTTTTTCCTCTTTCCATGAAAAAAAGACATGAGGCTATAATTATTCAAGTACTAGATTGGCAGCCACACAAATTTTGGACATTTGGACAACCTTTCCCCAGTATGTAGTGGGGATGATACAGCCCAAACATCAGTTTTTATATGATTTAGGAAAATGTATGAAACTCAACCCCATACCTTTGCTCTGCAGGGATCTGAGGGTTTTGGTACCCCCTTGTTGGGCACACAAGTCTTGGAAAAATCTTACAGCACTGGCCAGGGAACACAGAATTTGCAGGTGTATTGTTGGGGTGTGGGATGGGAGCTGGAGGGAGCAGATGAAAGCTAATAAGAAAACGAAATAATTTTAATATCTTGCTGTACCACCACCTCAGTAAATTGGTGCTTAATACTCAACAATATGAATATTGTTAATTAAAAGAGCTCCATAAATATCTGGAAATCAAGAACCTTGTTGAAAACATAATCTTAGAGAAGTGCTTTTTAAATAAAGCTTTCAAGTAAGCAAATCGTAAACCCTGTGGCTAGTTGGATTTCAATTTGTGTGCTTTTTTGTGATGGACACAAGTTTGTAAGTCTGTCTTTGAATTTGTGTAGAATGAATCAGTTCCTGGAGCTCTTAGTACCTGCAAAATAGTTTTCTGATAGCGTCTTGTAAGGATCATAGTTGGGGGGGGGGGGGGGGGGGGGAGGTTGGGAAGAATGTGCCTGTAGAGAAATGGACTTGTCCCTTTGTAGTCCTGTGTTAAGTTGCTGGATGGTGCATGGCTATACAGGCTTTTCAGATCTTACCCATTGAGTATGTTTGCATGACAGTAAAATGGACTGTTAAATCATGAAATTTGACTTACAGAGCCACAAATAATCTCTGATCTTGTGTGAAAAATAAAACTTCTCTTAGTATATACAAGTTCCTAAGCTGGCACAGCAGGTTTCATTTTTCTCCTCATTTATTTCAGAAACTAATCCTACTTTTACAAGCTAGAAGGGACCTTTGAATTACATAAGGAATAAATACGGAAAAACTTGATGTGCTGTGGAACTGTAGCTGCTGTTGTGGTGGAACCAGGCTTGATCAGCAAGGCTAGGACAAAAGGTTAGATAGGGATTTCTCTAGGAGGAAAGCTTTTCCTTAAGTTCCCCTCTACCTTGGGGCACCCTGTCTCTCAGCTCTTCCCTTCTGTGTCACAGTGTTCTCTCTGGTTTTAGCAAAAGCCGATACATGCCAAGTGGTGTTGTCAAGAAAGCCTGATAGTTTGTAAAACAAAGTGTTGCCTCATTAGAGTTTAAATGAAACATAGTGCAAATACGAATCACATGGTGTGTGAATTGGGAAGCTCTGTGGTTACTTGGTTTTATTCAGTTCGTGGTAGTGATGCATTTAGATCAAAGAGCTTGGCAAAAGAAGAATTCAATATTAAGTTTTATGGTATAGAGATTTTGCTTTTCCATACTTATGTGTTACTGCTAACTTTGCTTACTTCCTGGTCAGAAATCTATGCTCAAGAATTTAAAGATGTTGTATATCACTTCATGAGAGAATGAGTTAGTGTTTGTAATTGGGGCAGGGGGCGACTAGTACCATGATGTTTGGTAGCTGTCCAACAGAAGCCTGTGTGTGCCTGGAAATGCTAAGCAGTGATGGGCAGATCCACCTCAACCAGAGACATGTTCTGTAATGATTCAATGAAATGAAGCAATACGCCGTGTTTGTTCTATCACAAGTAAAAAAGTGGCATATCAGCTCTTTGTGGGGGGTCATCTGATAATTAAAGCATCCATCAGACATAACTCAGCAACTCACAAGCTTGAACTGCAGTCAGCTGGATTTAACATTTGTTGTCAAGATGGTTGGTTAGGAAACCTTTGAAAACACCAAGGAAACCTTTGTAGATTTGTTTAAATCTGATGAATTGGGAGCAGCTTCTCATGCAGCGTAAGGGTGTGCATGCACTTTGGCTGTTACTGTGCATGATTGGGATGTAAGGGATGTAAGAGTAGTAATTCCCTGTTTGCTTTTGCAGGAGAGGCCCTGAGAGGAAAGATAACAGTCCGGAAAAACAGAAAGGATCCACGGTCCCTCTTGATAACGCTTTCAGTGAAGGACACACAGCAGACCTACAGCCTTCAGTGAAAATTCTGTGCATATGACTTTGGGAAACACCAAATTCAAATGTTAGATTTAACTGTTGATAACTGTCAGAATCCAAAAACTTGTAAGCCCTTGGATTTCTCTATGTAAACACACACAAGAGTACGAAAAGCTGACTTAGAATTGAGAGTACCGTGTGGATGCTTTTGCAGTGGGATGAGGAGACTGACAAAATCAGATTCTGCTGTCTTTCACATGATGTGGGGAAGGTAAGAAAGAGGGGTTTGGGTTACGTGAGACTGCTAGCTGAGAAAAATCAAATTAAACTCTTGCTGTGAGGAACAATAAACACAATCTCTCTATTGCCTTATTCTTCAACTGGCAAAATCCCTGTGCAATTGTATTTTATTTTTGTTTTAGGAAAGATGGATCTAAATGATGTGCCAATGCACCTCAGCAGTAGCTGAGTAGTATTCCCAGTTGGAATAAGTTGTGATTCCAACTTGAAGATTGAAGCCACAAAGACTTTATTTTTATTACACTTCTATAATTAAAAAGTTGTATCACGCTTCAATTACATTTATCCAAATAAATGAACCGAGCATGTTATATAACACAGTTGCCAGTTTCCTTGTTTCTTGTGTAGTGAGAAATTCTTCTCTCTCCAGTGATGGCTCATTCATTTGTGGCTGCAGTTTTTTGTGTACCAGCCTGTTGCAGCATGGGTGGATGGAAGCACGTGTTCTTGTGTATTTTAGCGGCTTTAGGAAAGGTGCTGTGAACAAACAGCAGCGCTTGCTGCAACAGTGGGTTTGGTTTGGCTGCTTGTGGGAACAGGCTGTGAACCGCCAAGGATTGGTGTGCTGCCTGTGATGTTTAAAGTGCGGTAGGGTTGGAACTATGTAGTGCTGTGCAGTTTATGTTCTTGCATTTTACACCTATGTTTGCCATGTCCAAGAGCTCTGAAGAACGTTGGATGTACACAAATTCTTAACGCTTAATCTGGTAGTTAACCTTTCTAGGAATATGCTCAACTATCAGTTATCAATCTTTAGTCATGCTTAAGTAATTTACGTTATGCTTAGCCCAAGGCCAGAGGTGTTAAGATGGGCTAGTGATTCATAACAGTACTGTTAATATTCAGATAAATCTGAAGGTTGGCCTACCTTCTCCTGCTTGCAAATCTGTTCCCAAAGTCTGCGTACTGAAGATAAGTAACCCCACCAGAACAAAGTGGAGATGCTCACAGCTCCTCTTGTCATTTAGATGCTAAACTACAGGGTTTCCCCTCTTTCTATGACCTGTTGCTTATTTAATCTTCCTTGTCTTCTGCAGTGCTTTTAAATGTTTAGCTAGCTAAGCTGTAAAACTACCTGGCTCTACTCATCAGAGAGCAGCTCAGCAAGACGGCTGAGAGCAGCTAAGCAAACTTGGAAGCTCCTGGTCCTTCATTACTGAGTATCTCTTGTGTGCATCATGCTGGGGTCTCTAATGGGATTTTTTTGTGCATGCTTTTGTTTGACCATCTAAAATCTGTCCAGTGGGGTGTGCTGTAATGAGATGGATCCAGGTTCTGTGATCCAGATAAAAGCAAAGCCTCTGCTGCAAATAGCTCTGCAGAGGATTTGGAAGGCTGGTTTGGGAAATACAGCTGCTAACTAAAAAAGGTAGGCTGCTAGTAAGACTGTTTTTACTTTCAGGGATGTTTCTTTCCAATCTGTTTAACAGTGCCTGCAACTTCCTATAGTAATGCCTCTTAACATTTTCTGCCACAGGTTTAAATTATTTGAAGAAAGAATTGCAGAAATATATATTGACCAAAGTTAGTAGAACGTCACAGCTTAGGTATGACTTTCTGGAAGAAGTAGTGAGAACCTACAGCCTCACTGTGGAAGGGGAGTTGGAAGACTGAGAGACTAAACCAAAGGCTTTTAGAACACTGAAGTGATGATGATCTTATTTTTAGAAGCCAGGTTTTTGGAGTACAATTTGCTACTGCTTTCAAAACACTGATTAACTTGCATGATAACAGCATTTAAGAGTTTTCAAAGGTAACCAAAAGTGAAATCATGGGTGTATCTCTCAGTGCACAAACTTGGGAAGAAATGCCAAAGAGACTTTCTGCTTATACAGACATTGGCAGACACGTGAATCAGGAGCAGCCAGTGAAAGGGTAAACACTGGGTTACCTGAGAAGGCGAGGGAAAGCAGGAAAACTAGCATGGAGTTTTACTGCCACAGATAAATTTGTAGAAGGGCTTATGTGCAAATGGGTTTAAAAACCAGTCAGTTTGAGTTACGTTTATATAGTTGGACCAGAATCTGTAGATGGTTCAGTTTTCCAGGTGTAGTCAAAGAGTTCAGACACATTCCATTTGGTATTTTTTTTTACCTTGTATGAAATTAGTAGGTAGATAATTAACTTCACAGTTCAAAGCAGTAAAGCAGTTGGGTTTTTTAATGGTATTGGGGAGCACCAAAGATGGAAGGGACAAGGAGAAACCTTTCTGCTAGCTAGGTACTGTGCATGCCAGAAGCTCAGCTTTGTTAATGGAGTATTTAAAAAGCTTGTGCTTCCTCAGTAAGTGAAGTCTTGTTCCCTCCTGTCCACCACCAAGCTTTGAATTTTTATCTACTTTGCTAATTCTCAATATATCAGAATAGAAACAAATTTTATTTATCTCCCTTTCTGAATATCAAGAGCCTTGTTGGGTTTCTTTGACTTGCTGAAGGTTCCAGTTCTCTCTGCCCTTCGTCATGATAAATGGAAAAGACTCAGCCCATGGAAAAACTGTGCCATGAAACAATCAACTTAGAGATTTATAACGTTTCTATTGCTGTTCCTGTAACAATTAGCCAAAGTAAAATAAAAGACCCTTAATGACAGCAATAACAAATTAAAGAGGAATAAAGCTTACTCAACATGTTAATTCTATTTTCCACTTGGGTACTTCTCAAAACATCAGTGGAAACTGAGTGAGAGTAAATATGTCCCATGGAAAACAAACAAACTAAAGTTAGCATTTCACAAGTGAGAGCTACAACCCAAATAAAATTGTTCTCCTTGGGTTCAGTTGGCAGATGAGAAAACGATCCTTCCCTACATGGTGTTTGAGAGGCTTTTCAAATGTGTTTATTTTTCTTCCAGAGAGTGCCAGGCAAAGCTGAGGATGCCCAGTTTATCATGGGTTTTTCTTTTTTCTTACCACTCTAGCACCTTACGGCATGTTACAGGCTATACAAAATAAGGGATAGACTTTTCCAGTGTGACTTGCATTAACTGGGAGAAATCACATCTCTACACAGAATCACAGAATCGTAGGGGTTGGAAGGGACCTCGAGAGATCATCGGGTCCAACCCCCTGCCAAAGCAGCTCCCTAGCTCCTATTGCACAGATAGGCGTCCAGACAAGTGTTGAATATCTCCAGAGAAGGAGACTCCACACCTCCCTGGGCAGCCTGTCCCAGGGCTCTGTCACCCTCACTGTGTAAAAGTTCTGCCGCCTGTTGGTGCGGAACTTCCTGTGCTCCAGTTTACAGCCATTGCCCCTTGTCCTGTCTCCACAGATGACTGAAAAGGGGTTGGCCAATTCCCCCTGCATCCCATACTTAAGATATTTATAAACATTAATTAGGTCCCCCCTCAGTCTTCTTTTCTCTAGGCTGAACCGCCCCAGCTCACTCAGCCTTTCCTCATACAGGAGCTGTTCCAGGCCCTTAATCATCTTCGTAGCCCTTCTCTGGACTCTCTCCAGGAGGTCCCTGTCTTTTTTCATACCAGGGAGCCCAGAACTGGACACAATACTCCAGGTGGGGCCTGACCAGGGCAGAGTAGAGGGGGAGGATCACCTCCTTCGACCTGCTGGCCACACTCTTCCTGATGCATCCCAGGATCCCATTGGCCCTCTTAGCCACCAATAGCTGTGTGAATAACAAGGATGTGGACAATTTCAGTGCTTAGATACACACCTTTGGGAAACTTCCACTGGTGACAAACCATCTCGTGGGTATGATGCCACATTACCGGGTACAGCCTGTGCCATGTATGCTCCTCTCAGTACCATCATACCTGGTTTAAATTGGTTTTCCACTTGAGCAGGTGATACTCATAGTATATATTTAATGATCTAGATTTATAAAAGAGAAAGTGGACACTTTTCATCCAGTGTTATGCAAACAAGATAATACATGTTTGCCATGCTCGTTAGTACCATCACTCTCCAGTGCTGCTGCTTGCAGTACTTTTGCAGTGCAAAGTCAGTCTTGCTAAGAATTACCAACTCATACTGCCTTCTATTTCCCTGAGCATTGCAGTCTGCTTGAAGGAAAGAATGAGGTACAGGGTGGCAGGAGACACACTGGAGAGCTAAGGTCCTGGGAAGCATGTACCACAAAGAGAGCTCACTTGAAGGAGTGTAGATCCAGTTTGGGTAATGACGCTTTAGGTAATTAAGCCTGAAATACAAGTACGATTCAGTAAGTAGAATTGAACTTTGATTATATCTTCTGATGGGTTATGCAAAGAGAAGAGCACTGAAGAGGGGGGAATTTCTTAATAATATTGACTTCTGTCACAACACCAGACGTTCTTGAAACAATGTCTACTCAACTGGAAAATTGGATATGAGGAGGAGGACTTCTCTGTAACTGGGTGTTAAAGCTGCCCTGTACTGCTGCTGGCTTGTGAGTTAATACAAAGCCTTACACTGAGAAGGTAAAGCAGTAGGAAACTCGGGTCTCTTGGCTGGTGTTAATACATGCATTGGTGTTAATTTTGGAAGCATTGTGTTTTAGGAGCATTTGCAGCTGTTACATCTAAGTAGACCCCAAAACAGATTTTTGCAAATGATGACAAAGATCAGCAGGGAACACACTGCCATATGAGGGAGGTGGCAGGAGTATGGTCTCATGGAATTATGTATCTGCCAGGAAAGGTTAATGCTGTTAGAAAAGGTGGATGTTGAAGAAAAAATGACAACCTGCTCCTTTAACTATCCAACAATTCACCTGTGATTTTTAGTGATTTTAATTTTTTTTTTTTTAGTGATTTTAATCTTCTGTTGCTCTGCTGAAACTGAGATATATTTTTTGACAAGTTTGCTTTTCTGAAAAGCCCAAGTGAAGACCCTTTTGTTGTGTCTTGAGTGAAAGAGAGTTTGATTGTTTTCCATAAAACAGACTTCCTGGATACTGTTTCTTCATAACAACTTGAGGTATGTTTTAATATTTAAAAGGTGTCACGCTTTTTCTCCTCTTCCTATAATACAGAACCCCACAGGCAAATGATATGTGCTATAAGGGTGGTAAGTAAAGTCTCAAATTTTCATGGGGTTCAAATTGCCTTGTAATCCATTATTTGGATGAAATGGAGTTGAAGCCTAGGTGTAACATCTGGCTAAGGAATATACAGTGGAGTTAGGGTTGTGGTTCAGCCCATCCCTTAATGGAATTTTATGTTTCTCACACACAACTTATTTTTTTGAATCAGATGTTTCATGCCTGACTTATTCATCCATGTGACAGTTAATTACCACAGGAGTAATTGAGACATTATTGAAGGAAGTGGGTAAGAGAGCTGTCAAGAGGAAAACCTGAGGAGAATGAACACTGTCGGGTCTTGTAGTCTGTTTGTGTAGGTGCTGCCTGAAACCCTTGCTTCAGCCAGTGCAGTAAGCAAGCAGTGCCTGAGCTGTTACAGTGGTTTCTCTGTGCATGTAGATTTATTCCTTTATAGTCTACAGAGTTGGGAAAAGGCTTTTTAAACTTACAGGCGTGTTTAGTGCAAGGTGTTGCACTTGGGCTGGAAGAATCCCAGACATAGATACAGACTGGGAGAAGAGCTCCTGGAGAGCAGCCCTGCTGAGAAGGGCCTGGGGATTCTGGTGGATGAGAAACTTAACATGAGCCAGCAGTGTGCTCTTGCAGCTCAGAAGGCCAATGGTATCCTGGGCTCCATCAGAAGAGGGGTGGCCAGCAGGGACAGGGAGGTGATTGTCCCTCTCTACTCTGCCCTCCTGAGGCCCCATCTGGAGTCCTGTGTCCAGATCTGGGGCCCCCAATACAAGAAAGATGTGGGACTGTTGGAGAGGGTTCAGAGGAGGCCACGAAGATGATTAGAGGCCTGGAGCACCTGCCCTATGAAGAGAGGCTGAGGGAGCTGGGCTTGTTCAGCCTGGAGAAGAGAAGGCTGCGGGGGGACCTCATTGCAGCCTTCCAGTCCCTGAAGGGAGCAGAGAAACAGGAGGGGAATCAACTTTTTAAAAGGACAGACAATGACAGGACAAGGGGGATGGATTAAAACTAAAGGAAGGAAGGTTTAGATTAGATATTAGGGGGAAGTTTTTTACAGAGAGAGTGGTGAGGGGCTGGAACAGGCAGCCCAGAGAGGTGGTGGATGCCCCGTCCCTGGAGGTGTTCAAGGCCAGGTTGGATGAGGCCCTGGGCAACCTTGTGTAGCTCCAGGCCTGAGGTTGGTGGCCCTGCCTGTGTCAGGGGGGTTGGAGCTCTGTGATCCTTGGGGTCCCTTCCAACTCATACCATTCTATGATTCTATGATTCATATGCCTGCTGGAACGTGGTGGTTTTTCCTGAATTGGGCTCTTGTTCCTCTTGCAGTAACTTCATCACTTCATGCATCTTGTTATAGCACTGAGAGCAAAATGGAAGCTACTCCCCTTAGTTAATATGCCTGGCTAATACATTACTAGGGCTGTAAAGCACCTTGTTAGTCGTCATTGCTAGCCCATCTGTTCTCCAGCCAGTTCTGTTACTGCCAGCCATGTTCTTTACGAGGCTGAACTGTCCTGGTCCTTTGGAAGAGGACAGATACTTTCAAATCACTTTTCCCCATCTGCATTCACTGTATTTGGTATGTGCAGCTTTTGCTATCTGGGGGAGGGGAGGAAGTGCTGTCCCAGAGTCAAAACTCTGTTTGGGGTTTTTTGATGCTTGCTGTGCATTAAGCAATAGTTCACCAGTCTGTTTGAAAAGGTTGTGGTGGGGGACTAGGTAGACCTGTCGTGGGTTTTTTGTGTGAGGTATTTTAAATACACAGTCTCTTTCTGGAGTGCCCTCTTCCCTCTCCCTGCCTTCCTAAGACTAAAACCTTAGATGGAGTTAGCTGAGTGCAGTTTGCTTTTTCTCTAGAACTAAACCTGAATTAAGGAAGGGGATGCATCAGCATCACTGGTAACAAGAACATAGACGGTAGGGAAGGTTAATAAAAGGCAATAAAATACCTGCCTGGAACTCTGTGTAGTAATTATCTCAATTTACAACCCATCTGGTTTAATAAAATATCTCCAGATCCTATTCTGTTTTCCTGTACTTCCCAGAAGCTTCTGCAAGTCTTAGTTCTTTTTCTTCTTTGCTCTGTGCCAGCCTGTTGCAGCTTACACTGAGAAGCCATTTTTCATGCTCAGTAGCACGGAAAGAGAAGGGAGAGTGTGAGCCATCACCTGGAGGATTTGTACAGGGGGTTACATGTGGATCTGATGAAAGGCCAGCTGTAGATGGTGCAGATGGCACTTAATCTTTTTGTAGTGCATCCTCTGGACTGCGGTTTGCAGGAGCTTGCTTCCCTCTGGTTCTGTAGGATTTGAAAGGAATGTAAACATTTACCATAGGTCTGAATAGTTTTTTGGCTCCACATACAAGCTTTCCAGGCTCAGTAGGTATGTATACTTACACCAAAGGTAAATACTGAGTGTGTATGTACCCCTCTTCCTCTTGAGGAGCACTGCCCAAGGGGAAAAGCTGTGTGTCAGGTCCTATTGCCTCCTGTAACTACATCTGAGATTTGCAGCAGTTCTTTGTGATCTCACTAGGCTAAAAAAACACAAATAAAAAAATTAAGATATGCTGTTTGAACACTGCTGAGATCATGGGTGGCTGGTAGGGGCGAGATGATCTCAGAAGAAGAAACAGCTCTGTCTTGCAGACCTTTTTGCTACTCATTGGCTGAACATTCCTTTCCAGTCTGGTTTTTGTGTGAGTTTTTTTTTGGGGGGGGAGGTTGAGGTGTTTTCTTTACAGGCTGCCCAGGAAGGTGGTTGAGTCACCAACCCTGGATGTGTTTAAAAGATGGGTAGATGAGGTGCTCAGAGATATGGGTTCATAGAGGATATATATGGTTGGACTTGATGATCTCAAAGGACGTTTCCAACCTAGTGATTCTGTGTTTTGGGGGTTTTTTTCCTGTACCTGACACATGCTCCCAAATAGTATTTCTCAGTACAAATTACATCGAAGTGTGTGTTTTTATGCTCCTTCACTTTTCCTCATGATCAGGACTGTTTGATATCTGGATTTGCTGCTCTCCCTGCTACAGACCAAGCAGACTTAGTTTCTTTGTCTGAAGTGAAGCCACTAGTAATTGTCAATCCCAGTAGGAAGTTGGAGGAAGGAACATCTGGCCAAGTTCTGTGAATTTCTCCAGGTTAATGTCTCCAGACTTCAAACTCTTACTTCATTTGTCTGTCTAAATGTCATTGCTCAAAGTTGAGTGAATGATATGTTGCTTGAAGATGGGCAAATTGGGTACAAAGAGGCAGGAGCCATCCTCTAGATCAAAGATGTCTTTGTGTCATCTGTTTTTGTAGCAATTCCTGTAAAGTAATGACTGCTGCTCTGAAAGATTTCCTCTGACATGAGAGATGAGGATGCTGACACTGAAGTAATTGGTTTGTCCAGGTCGATATGTTGTGTGTATCTGTGAGAGCATAGACTGTCTCTGGTGTTTGACCATGTATCTCACCATACTGTGCAAAACCCTAGTATGAATGACCCCAGAGCTGTTTCTTCTTCAGCAACAGGAATGGTGACAGCATGAGTGAGTCAGCCCACCTCACCACCTGGCCAAATCCCACACCCCTGGAGAGGGGGCAGAACTGAAAAGCAAACATTTCCATCATCTGAAAGTCTATTCCAAGCATATCATCATACTAAAGACATCTTTTCTATCTGTTTGCCCAGTTGCAATTAAAGGGGAACATGTTTATGATTGCAAGAGAGACGTTACTGTCACAATGCAGGAGATGCAGGTGTATGAATTACAGGTTTCCCTCAGATTTTGGGCTCAACTTGAAGAGAACTGAGGGGGTTAGTCTCAAATGAGTGGAGTAAAAGAAAAAATATTTCAAAAAATAGACATGGGGGGAAAAAAGTGCTTTGTGGTCTTACTCAATGAACCACTATATTCAAAACCTGTAATAAAAAAACCTACAGTTCCTTAGTAAGGGTATCTGGAGCTGCTCAGACACTAAGTTTCAGTGAAGTTCTTACCTGTGCAGCCTTCAACAAAGCAGAATTTGAAGTAATATCTTGTTTCCTTAGAAACTATGCAAAGAAGACTGAAAATAATCATCATCCCTTCTTTGTACCTTGTCAGGGAACAAAAGCGTATTAAATGATGCTTTTTAGTTGAGTCATTTATTCAAATGTTAGAGGAGTGTCTCCCATGAAAATAATTGGGAGTCTGTACTGAAATATCACAACTACTTTGAAAAGTATGATGTATAAAAATTCTATGTATTAATATTTATGATTGTTTTTAATAAGTAATATTATCCTTTTGCTTTTACAGCATCTGAAGTGGGAAACACATATGCAGCAGTACATGAAAGATTAAATCAGTCACCATGTTGCACACCAAGCCAATGCTGCCAGTCACACGTGTGGCACCAGGCAAGATTCCTCTAACCTTAGAGTAAAATCTAAAAGTAGGAAAGAAAAAGTAAAGCTCATAAGATACAGCTACAGTAAAATTGAGTGCAGTAACATGGACAACCATCTTGATGGAATATGAGAATTATGCTTCAAATGTGAGATTTGAGTACTATTTTAGCCTGTTTGAATAACACAAACTGCTAGCTGCACTGCTAACCGTTGCCCCAAAACCCAGTAAACTGATTTCTTTATAAACCTGCTAAATTCAAACTGAAAATAGGCAATTTAAGTTTTCTGACTCACGTTATTACCCAAATTTTTAAAAGACAAATAGCTAAAAGAATGGAATTGGGGGGAGGGGGGGGGTGTTTACATGATTTAAATAATTTCATTGTAGATCTTTATTTTGAAGTAAGGCAGATTTTTAAAATTTCTAAGGAAGATAGGCATCTAACTTAGCTGAAAACCACTGAGTGCCCTTTAAATTTCAACCACACTTTAAAATCTTGAATTGCTTTAGAAGCTGCATTTCATTTTGTGTTTGTAACTAGGGATGTGTGTTTTGGGTTGTGATATTTCAGGAAGAGATGGAACAATTGCAGTGAGTATAGATAAACTTGAGCAGAGACCAGGAAAATCTGACCTCTAAGGAAGCAATGAATAGACTGAGGCTATTTATCCTAAGGTAAGGGACAGTAAGAGAGATCAAACTTTAACTATTACTTTTAGAGAACCACAAACCACCCCCAAAGAGGGAAGGAACCGTTTGCCTTCCATGGCTGCAATGCGCAGAGCAGTGATGCTGGGCTTTGCCTGAATCCAGAGGGTCTGAATGAATCCGTGGTGAGTAGTTCAGAGAGGGAGGCCGCCAAGTCAAAAGGGTCGATCATCCCTTAAGCACTGTCAGATCTGCACTGGAGATGTTTCTGCTCCTGGTTTTTACAGCCTTGAGGGCCTGTGTGTTGATATGTTCTCATGCAGTATATGTGCTGGTTTTGTTATGGCTCCTGCTTTCCATGTCAGATTATTTTTAGCATTCCCCTGGCATGGCTGAGAGGCAGATCTGCTTTTCCAGCTTGGGCTGCAACTGTAGGGTAGCTGGTAAGAGCACAGTGAAGAGGGATAAGGTGTTACATGAAGTCTATTGAAGTCTGATACTAAGTTAGTCAAGAAAATCACCTGGTTAGTAGGTCGTGATTTCCCTTTCTGTGATGTTCTTCTTGGCTCTCTTAACTTAGTGTTTTGTGGAAAATTACTGCCTGTGGTGAAGAGGGGTTATTCTGAAGCTAGCCATGAAGCAGTGTTTGGGTAAAACCTTGTGGTACATAGCCAGACACCCCTGACCTCCAGTCAGGCACACTGCAGCAGCTGAGGGTTCAGATGATAAAAAGGCCTTCAAAGACTTCCTTAGATTTCTTCCCCTTACAGCAAGACAAAAAGGGTTAGAGTATCAACTTGCACCCTGATTGCACACCATCTAGAGAAAAAATACAGTGGTAGATAAATGGCAGAGGACTAATCCAGAAGTGGCCTAGAGGGCCTGCGTTTTGGGCTCTTCTGAATGGAGACATCATGCTTTCTGGGTGTCCCATTTGTGTCACTTAGTTTTCACCTTTTTTCTAAAGGGGAGTCATGAGCAGTGGCAGGACAATGTGTCATGGTCATCAGAGACTCCCCAGTTACTGGTGTGTTTATTGAGGAAAAGAGGGGTAATCAGCTGGGAATGCCCGAGCCCAAATACATCTTGTTAAGAGATGCTGAGCATTGACCTCATCTCAGAAGAGATCTTTCCTTGCAAATGTGACCATATTATGCTAACTTGATACATCCTGAGAAAGAAAGAAGTCAGCATGGGTGTCTTGCTGTACAATATAAAATAGTGAGGCAAGTCTGACACTTTGAAAGTAAAGATTGTATAGAATTAACTGAAAAGGGCTTGTTTTGGTCTTCAATAAAAGATGTGTTAAGAAGACAAATAGAAGAAGGGAAATGTAATTCTCTCTTAGGTGTTCATGAGGGTTTAAAAATGGTAAGTACTTTCTTTTGGAGAAAAACAATAAAAACAAGTGAAAGGTTATTTTCTGTTGCTGCTGCTGTTAGAATCCTATGCTACTTTAAAAAAAAGAAGTGCTATAAAAAAAAAGCGATGAAAAATACTCATAAACCAATGCTGGGACAGCCATAAGGGAGAGAGACAGGGAGGAGAGGCAAAGAAAGACTGACAGGGCAGCCTCTCTGTCTTGTGCTGACTCGTGTTTGTAGTCTTACTGTTGATGAGAGATAGGCCCAGTACTCCATCTCATCCGTACTCAGATGTGGAAAATACCGGGTGTCTTAGTGCCCCTTCAGCCGCCTTTCTGGCCAGAAGTATGTGGCAGTGACACTCAGGCCTAGCTGGATCTGGTAGGCCAGGCGTTCCTGCTATGGACTGCAAAATAGGCAGCAGGGAGAAAGACGCCTGAGGACAGGGTAAGAAATCAGCCCCTGTCTCTCCTGGCCTGGTAAAAAAGGCACCGTAAAGCAGCTTTGCCAAAGCGGGTGGATGTAGGCTTGTCAGTAGGACCTCTCTGCGTCCTTTCTGTCTAGCACTTGGCTCCCAGTTTCAGATGGAGTCTTGAGACCCCGGCACATGGAGGCACTGGCTGCTGTGGGGCTAAATCTTTGTAATAATTCTTTGTAACTGTATGTAACTGGATGGTTACCTTGGACAAAGGTGAGGCTCTTTTTCTCTTATGCTTTGAACTCAAGATGATTCATTACCTGATCTTGGGATCTGAATATAGACTAAACTGGACGCTTTCAGTTCAAAGGAACCTGTAATGACCATCTAGTCCAACTGCTTGACCAATTCAGGGCTGACCATGTTAAAGGATGTAATTAATTAGCTGCTGGAAAAGATTTTTTTATTACTTTCACACTACAGCTCTGAGTACTCCGATCTTGTTAATTCATATCACTTCCTAATAACGTTCAGCTATTTTTTGGGCATAGAGTTAATACCTGGTGTCAGTGTGGGACGCTATTGGTGAAGGCATAATGCCAAGAAATCCACATCAGCTGATGTTCTGTGCAAAGAGTAATAAATAAATGAATTGCTGGATTGGAAAGAAGATTTTTAATGCCAAGGTGCTCAAATGCTAAAGTTTTGAGGAAGGTTTTCTAGCAGTATGATGCAATTTGGAAAACACAGTCTGGCTTGGCCATGGCACAGTGACCTCAAGGTGAAGTTATATTGCTGTGTCATGTTTATAAGGGCTATGAAAATATGTAATAAGGACTGATTCATGGGCAGGTTTTTGTAACAAGCTTTCTTTCATTAAAAGATTGACAGAAAGAGGATTTTAGAGGAGGGTTTAATTCCTAAAACCTGTGAAACCTTGTCCTGACTGTCAGCATAACAGCACTTCGTACTCATACATTAGCCTGAAATTAAGGTGGCTAATACTTTTTAAAGTTCCTTAAATATAATAATACTTAAATGCTTTTGTCCCAGACTATTGGCCTTTCTACTGCGAGGTCACATGAGACAGTGTGAAACTGCTTTAAGTCCTTGGAGTCAGACCTGATCTCAGAAGAGTATGTTGCTGAACAGGAGGAGAGAGAGTGGAGGTTACTGCCCATCTTCATTCAAATTCTCAGTCGAAGTGACATGCCTGAGGTCACCTGGGAAGCTTATGTCAGAGCTAAGCTCCAATCTGATGTCATCCCTGGTAGGTTCTTCCCTTCTCCAGTTTCATCCACTGCCTGTCTGTGCTGGTCCTGTTTGCACACTTGGTTAGCTGCAGAGGAGAAGTGATGGTATTTAGCTGTTCTTTAAGTTCTTTGCAATGCCTGCTTGGGGAGGTTGACTCTAGTCTGGCCAGAACCAGGACAGAAAACATCCTCTGAGTGTCCCAGATAAAATACAGCTTTATTAGCAAAGGGTAAAGAAGAATTAAATGAAAAAGGTGTTCAGGAGAAACTGGCTATTGAAATGCTTCTGGTGGTCTCATTTTTCCATCTCTTACTGTCCCACTGACAAGTGTAGGAGTGAGCTGGAAGCTTCATAAGAAAATGGTCTTGACAGTCAAGTCTGGCTTCAGTTTGCCGTCATCTTAGCTACTGGATCACCTTGTATTTTTCATATGACCAAGGCAGGAAGTATGCTTGGAGCTCAGAGTTGAAGCTACCCAGAATTTCAGAAAATGAACCATCGGAATTAAGGAAGAGGCCATTGAAACAATGAGTCTCACACCTTAGGAGAGCAATGTCATACTAATTCCTTTGAGGTTTGTGTTCAATGGAATGAACACTTAAACCTGACTTCAATATGTAAACTGGTAGAAGATTGCTTATTCTTTCTAAAGTTTTTTAAGCAATCCAATGTCTTTATTTTAAATCCAGTGCCCTAAATGGGATGCACAGATTGTCTTGGGGAGTAAATAGTACTTGCAATGTAATTTTTGTGTTACAGCTATTGTTGGAGTTGTCCCTTCAGAATTAGAAGGTATGCTACGATTCAAGCCCAGTTCAGCATGACCAGAGAAAGTACTATGGGATTATAGAGCGTGGGTCTGTGCCTAGTGAAGTGCAGACATTACAGGATTATGTAGCTTTGCCTAACAGCTGAGAAGGCTTTGAATAACAGCCACATGTGTACAAGCTGTAAGCCAGATTCTCTGCTGTGATGCCAGCCCCTTTGAGCCATCTGACAGTGTAATGGAGCTGAAAAGTGGCTGTGTAATATATCCCTATCTTCTGTTCCTCAACCACGGGGTAGTTCCCAGCTGCCACGGTGTTGGCATACCCCAGCTCTCATACCCAAGGCTTAGACCTCAGAATAAGGACTCTGTCCAGATTTACACTGAGAGGATGCTAAAGAGGATGTAATTAAGCAAAGTGTTTCCATCAGCATATTCCCACAGAGCTGTTCCACGTACACTGGGACCGGTTTGGTTCAGGAAAGGGAGTCAATACTAATGTCCTCCAAATGAGTGTCCCAGTGAGAGAAGGTGTGCCTGAAAATTTGCTCCTGCACTTATTCTTTAGCCAAACAAAAGTTAGATCAAACCTGTGACCTTAAAAGCTCACTGCTGCTATGAACATCCTACAAGGTGCTCAGCGATTTAGACTTACATCCCAACCCTGGGGATGTTACATCAGCCCTCCACAGATGGGTTTCTTCAGCTGGCAGTCTGTGGAGTGAAGTGTGGGGTTTTCTCATGCTCACAGAGGGATCACACTTTGGTCATCTCTGTATGACAATTGCCATGCCCAAGTCACTGTGTACTGGGGGATTTTCCCTTGTACAGTGAAAGGAAAAAAAAGAATGTGTAGTGGTCTGGTTTAAAGAAGTCAAGAACTTCCTATGAAAGACCTCAGAAAAAGTTTAAGGCTTTGTTGTATGGGTTGTTTGGGTTTTTCCAGTTAGAAATCTGAATGACTGTCATGAGTTGCCTTGTCGTAATACTGAAATAGTTACATTAGTATTCATATTATCTTGTTTTTCTTAAATGGAACCATGTAATCAATGTTGCTGATTCCTGGGAAAGCTCCCATAGCCACACAGAAGTGCAGGCCATGGGTTTGCATGCTTTTTTTTTCCTTTTTCTTTTTTTTCTTTCATTCCTTTTTGTTGCTAGCAATTTTCATTGCTAGAATCTGGTGTATTTTTTGAGTGATGCTCACGGTGCCCTCCCATGGCATCTGCCTCGAAAAATCAACTTTCATTTTGTGCTATTTTCTTTGTAAATATCTGATCTGGAGTTCAAGCCTTAGTATGGCAAGTTCACATGGGGTAACAAGCAACCAAGATACCACAGTTTGGAGAATTGTTCTTTTCAGGTAGCATTGTTTAGAGTGTTAATCTTTTAATAATACCAAACTTTAGCTGAGTTGATGCTTCACAGCTTAACAATGAGTCTGTGTGCCAGAACTTCCCTGTCTGTCAAGCAAAGCCACCTTGCAGGCAGCTTAGGCACCTTTCTGCAGGTGAATGTGTTGGTGTTCCATGTCCTTCCCTCTGCAGTTCCTTGTCCCTGTCTCCGACCTGTTGCACCCAGGATCGGGGCTGCTGCCACATTCTCTCAGCCAGGATCTGCCTCTCTTCCAGCCTCTCTGTCCCACGGTTTCCACAGCCACTCTTCATCAGCCCACTTAGATGTGTACTGAGGCTGAGGTGAAGCGACCTGGTTGATGACATCCAGAAGCACTTGACTGGCTCTACAAAGTGCTCCTTCACGTCTTGGCCCTGCAGCTCTCCCTGCACGGAGCCAGCATGGATTTAAGGAGTCTTACTTGTCCAATCTTATTTGTTATGCATTTGTGCAGTTAGGGGAAACCACTGCTCTTAATCCAGCTTTGAGCAGCACAGTTAGTGGAAGGATTGATCACAGTCTTACGTGAGGAGGGAGAAGTGTTGAGTTCAGTGACTGGGCTAGGCTGAGTCTGAAGCTCACCGTGGCACCATAAAAAATATCCTTGCCTCAATTGCACATGGGCAAATCATGGAAATATGTTGAGAGCTCTAAATAGCACCTACATATAATTTTTCATTAAGTATGTGCTTTAAAATAATAATTAGAAAAGCCCTGTCCTATTGCAAAGTGTGGGTTTAAACCTTAAACCCATGGTTGTTATGCCCTGCACTGAGAGTACGCCCTGTGGATAAGGCAAATGTCTGGACAAATAAAGAAACACGTGTGTTTGGGTTAAATGGCTGTGAGGAGCATAAATGCCTGGCCAGTGGTGCAGAAATTTCCTCCAGATACTTTTGTTTCACTCCACTCACACACCTGATCCCTTTCTCTTAATTTTGTTATTTACAGTAGTCTCTGCTGAAGGAGTTAAACATTTCAGGGGACTGTCTCCTTTTGCACAGCAAGGACACCTGAAAATCCTGAGTGATGTGGGGTAAGGCAATTGGGAGCAAGCTCACCAGAGTGTACAGTAAAGCCAGTAAATAGCAGGATGAGCCTGAGGCACTTCACAGGAGAAAAATAACAGGTAATTATCACTGGAAAGATATATTTTTTTACAGTCTTTTCATTATTTGGACATAATTAACTGAGGCAAAATGCTGCAGCCTGCTAGGGTGAATCTTTGCCTTATGAAAGGGCCCCTGCATTCTGCATGGGGGAGCAGCTCAGAGGAATGGAGGCTGTGAGAACTGGTGTGTACAGAGGGAAAAGGGAAAGGCAAGATATTGAAGGTGAAGTGTCACTGTACAGAGCCTGGCTTGCCGACACTTGCTTTAGCTGGGTGTGATTTCTCACTCAGCTGAGTGAATGCAGTGCTGCTCTTGGCCTTGTGTCACGTATAGCTGTAGTTACTAGATCTTTACAGTGGCTTAAACCCATCGTTGGGTTATAAGAAAACGCCAGCATCTCTTTTTTTTTTTTACATATAGGCTAACATTTCCGTGTTACCCAAACCCGGGGTTACTCTGCAAGGCTTCCGAGCCCTGGATGAGTAGGGCAAGTTTATCCCCCAGGGAGAGGCTGCTGGGGGTTGGCTTTGCAGCCCCGCATCCTCGGAGCAGTTCCTGTCCATCTCCCAGGGGCTGCACCGAGAGCTCTTGGCGCTCGCTGGGGACTCTCCTGGTCTCAGTGTCCCCTACCCTTCGGTCTGACCACCGGGTGAAACCACCCCCCGCCGCCCCGTTCGAGCGCAAGCCGGGCCGGCGCCGTGCGCGGTTCGGACCGCACCCGCTCTGGCATCTCTCTGACCGAATTACCCTTAACCACAGGGCTCTCCGGTCGCAGCCCTAACCGGGCGTTCAGAGGCACTCCCTGAGGTCTTCGCGCCCTTCCTCACGCTTGCCCCTGCGTTTGCCTTCCGCCTCAAGGGAGGCAGAGAGTGTGAATGGCCGCCTGCTGCGGGGGACTGCCGCCGGAGCGGCTCTCCCTGGGTTTGGAGGAAGAAGCTCCGGGCTAGGGCAAAAAAAAGGGGGTGGGAAAACAAAAAGAAGAAGGTGGGATGGCGAAAGGTGAGACCCAGGAGAGGAGGGCAGAAGGAAACCTCCCGCTACTTGCGTGGATGAACGCGCTGTGGGAGTGCTTGGTACAAGCTGGTTTCGAAGTGAGGACCCCCAGACAGGCTGTGACTTTAGGGGCGGGGGGGAGGGGGCAAAGGCTGCGGCTGGCAGTCCTGGGAGAAAACGGGGCCGGGGGGAAGAGGGTGCAGTTCCTTGCTGCAGCTGCTTCCATCAGTTTTAGGCAAACTTTGCAGCGGGAAGGAGAGGAGAAGGCGTCGGGTTTGAGATCAATAGCTGCAATGCTTAACCCAGTCGTAAAGTAGCCGGGAGGGGAGTTTTACGCAGAGGTGGGAAGTGAGTGGGTGTCTGCCGGCGTGGTTGGCGTGTCCGTGGAGAGGTGTCATCGCTTGCTCCTGTCGTGACTTGTTTGGGTTTTTTTCCCGTTGAGGCACGACGCGAATGCGGCGCGAATGCGGGAAAGTGCGTGTTGGGGGAGGGGGGCGGGAGGCGGGGGGGAGAGGAGAGGAGAACGAAGGGTCACCGGGAGCCCAGCGCAGCCCGATACCCCCCTTCCCTTCCCTCTCCCCGGGGGTGCCAGCATCCCCCCGCCTCTCCCTTTCGTTTGCGCGTTTGCTTATCTGCAAAGAGAGGACGGGGGAAAGGAGGGATGGCGAGCAAGGGTGGAGGAGGAAAAAAAAATCAATTGCTATTTTTCATCTCTGACAAAGTAATTAAGGAGGAGGCGCTTGTTCGGCCGCTCCGCAGGCCGCGGAGGGCGCCGGGTTGTAGGCGCCCCTGCCTCCGCGGGGGCGTCACCTCCAACCGGGAACAGGGCAACCCCAAGGGGGCTGTGTTCGGGGGCTGTTTCTTTTTTGAAAGACCACGAATCGTCGTACCCCCTTCCCCATCCCCAGGGCAGCCGCCCTCCCTCTCTCGCAGCGGCCGTGTGGGCGGCCCCAGGGGGCTGTGCCGGTGGCTGCGGCTTTGGGAAGCGGGCAGGGACCTGGGAAGGGGTGTGTAAGGGGGGGTACTTGGTGTGAGTTGCAGCCAGGTCCTTTACCTTAACCCCTTAGGTACGTGATGGGGCTGTGAAGGGGCGGCTCGCCTCCGGGACCGGCGTTGGGAAGGGACGGTGATAAACCAAGAGGGAACGCAGCAAAGTCCCTTTAACTTACTGGCAGCTATCTGGGGTGTTAAAGCCCCGCGCTGGAGTGATCTGATTCGGTTTTGAAAAGAACCATGACTCCAAACGAGGAGTTTTGGACAGGTGTCTCCAGGACTGGCGCGGCTCTGGCAAGTTCGACTTTGCGGTCTCGATGGCCGCCGCCGGGGGTGTTAGAAGGGGAAATGTTTGAATCCGAAACGTGTTTCTCCGTGGGTTTCTCTCCTGTCCAAGCACGGGTCCTTGGCTCCGGTCCTCAGCAGGAGCCTCCCGCCCTGCCCCTGCCCCACCGAGACCGCCCTTCCCCGGAGTGCAGGGGAAAGAGGGATTCTTCTGCCTTTCCTGAGAGTAAAGGAGATCGATTCCTCTTTTCCAGGGGTGAAACTTCGATTTCACGTTTCAGTGCTGATGGAGAAAGCACAAATATCGCTTAGAAAAGAAGAATGAATTTTGCCAATTTTCTGGGGAACAAAAAAAAAAAAAAGTAAAGAAAAGAGAAAAGAAAAGAAACCCCAAACCAAAATAAATTAATTCTGTGAATTTCGAAGAGGATTGGGAGGGGGGTCTTTGCGACCGAGATAGCTCTTGGACTCCTGCCTTGTCGCTTTTAATTTGGTCCGTACCTTCAGAGGCATTAATGTAACCTGAAGGGCAGCACAAGTGAGCTAACGACCCTGCTCCCTTCCCTGGCTCGGAACAGGTTGTTCCAAGGCCGGAGAAGGAAACGCCGCAAAAATGCCACCGAATTCCTCTTCCTCTCCCCAATAAAACTAGTTTCTGTCCGTACCCCTCGATTTCTGAATAGACCGGGGGCAGCGTATCGAGGTGAACGGAGGCAGAAGAGGGGAACGCACAACACTCCGCACCCGCTGCGTACGTGTGAAGGTACCTGGACGTGCCTATTCCAGCCGCATACCCGTAGTATAGGGCTACTAGTATATAGGTAACCCCCTGTGCTTGAGGATGTGCGAAGCAAGAGCACGGTGAACTGGCGGTAGCTGCGTTACCAACGCGCTGGGAAGCTCTGCCGTAAGGCGACAGCATTTTTCATCTGGGAGACGGGGTGGGTGAGCTTTCCTGCCGGGGGGGATTGGGGGTGGTGGTGGTGAATTAAAATAAGTATTCTCAATGTCCAGCTTTGCTAGCCCCGATCTCTTTGGCTTTCCGTGGGGCTATTTTTTTTGGCGATTCCCGCCGGTGAATTTCCTGCTTCCCTCCGCAGTGGGTCGGTGTGATGCGCGGGAGCTGGGCTGCGCTCCAGCGGAGGTGGGGCAGCCTCTGCAGCTCCACCGGCGGGCAGAGCCGAGCCGCAGCCCGGCGCTGCCGGGGGGAACAAAGCTCTGCAGCCCCCTGCTCACGGCGGCACCGGCCGGGCAGGGGCTTTGCGGGGTTGTCCGGGATACTCTGTTTCTTTTCTATCTATTTCTATTTATTTTATTTGCTCTGTCCGCTGGAACAAACGTTAGCAGCCCGTGAAATCACAGAATCACAAGGTTGGAAAAGACCTTTAAGATCACAAAGTCCAACCGTTCCCGTCCTAAGCTAAACCATATCCCTAAGTACCCGATCTACCCTTTTTTTAAACACATCCAGGGATGGTGACTCAACCACCTGGATGTCAAAAGGCGTTAGAGAAATGCGGTGTGGTGCCTGGCCCCCTCCTCTCCCCTCCCCTCCCCCGCACAGGAGCGCACCTTGCTTACGCTAAAATATAAAATGCTCTCCGGACAAGCTGACGCTAGCAGAGTGTACGCGGAGGAACCGCGTCTCTGACGCTGAAGCAACCGGGAAGGTTGCTTAGGGAGCATCCCCCTTTCCCAATGCGCTTTTTATTTTCGTCAGCGTGAAGAAAGTTACCTTTGTGAGCGACAAATCTTTGAGAGAGCCCCTCAAATAAGCAAAGAACGCTTACGAGAGGTGATGGGGGGGGCGCGGTGTGTGTGAACTGCTTCGTTGTAGAAACGATAGAAACGATTTTGGGTTTAATATCTGACTTTTAACGATGAGTAATTAGCCCCCTCGACTCTCAAATGTTTTGACGAGTGGAGGAAGAATGCCAACAACTTGACTGCGGTTGCCGTCGTCTTTGCCCCCCGCTTAACTGTTAAGAGAGCTTTGATGAGTGGGAAGATTGCTTTATTGTGTGTATCGTTTTGTTTTACTTACTCAGGGTTGAGGGGTGTGTGTCCCCCCCTCCACAAGGCACAGTAAAAACAAACGGCCCAGTGTTGCCCGCTGCAAGGAGAACAGGCGAGGCGCAGCTCAAATGTGTTTGCGTGCTTTATGCGCGGTGAGCTTCTCCGTGTATAGGTATGTGGAGATATATAGAAAAAATTGTTATATGTGAGCGCTGTTACAGCATCTGATGGAGCCATGAACTGCCCGAAACAGAGGAGTCACCGCTGTAAGCGGGAGAGAGGTAGAAATAGAAGGTTTCTCCCCCCGCCCCCGTTTTTGTCTTGCTTTGGGTGCAGCAGTACGTGTTTCTTCTCACATGTTCCCTCTGATTACCAGCAAGAAAGTTCTCCCGTGCTCTTGCTGGATTTGGTTTAGTAGTCAGCCCCCATATGAGTCACAGGGAACACGCAATCCCACTGCCGCGTGAATGACAGCTAGCCGGCGCTCTGGCTGCTTCTTGTCCCTTTAAAATCGGAAACCAAGGGTAATGATTTATCAGACCCTTATTATCAAGAAAATGTCAAACGAAGGGCACCTTGCTATGCACTGACGCAAACCCAGTCTTTCCCAAGGAAGTATAGAAAGCTTTGCTCTGGACTGGGCAAAATCCAGTCTGTCAATTGCCCGTACTGCTGTTTTTACCCTACCGAGTCGATCTCTGGCTATTTAAGATATGGTAAGTGCTTATTCCTTTGCTACCGGTAAGGGCTGAAGGGAGGGAAGCGGGGCTGAAGGGAGGGAAGCGGTGCCGGAGGGGGAGCTGTCCGCGGTGCTGCCCGCGGAGCCGACGCGGGAATCCCCCCGCCGACCGGCGTAGGTCTGCTGCCTGGGAAGGGGGCGCGGGGGAAGCGGTGGGACCCCGAATTACTGTACTCGGATTGTGCCCTCGCCCTCGCAGATCCCATCTCCGATGCGGAGAGGTGGGGTTAAGGTGAGGAGAAAACTTGCAGCCGCGATGCGTAGTTTTGGGAAGCCTTCCTCTGGGAAGAAGGTGTACTGGTGAAGCTGGTATTAAACCGCTGGGAAAGGTAGGGCTTGTCTGCGGGTTGTTTAAGGAACAAAAAGAAGACGCGTTTTAAGTTATAATTCTAAACCGGAGTGAAAGGCGGGGGAAGTGTGTAAGTATTGTCAGTAATCTGTTTAGTAAACACGGGAATGCTTAAAATAAATAATCTTTAGAGGGGTGCGAGTCGAAAATGTAAGGAAAAGAACAGGGAAGCGTGGCTGTTACTGTCACTAATCCCGCTGTGGTTGTTTTTACATTTCGCTGTCTTGCTGCCGGGTTTTGGAGGGCTCAGAAACGCTCACCAGCACTATTTCACTTGTTTTTTAGCATCTCCGGCTGCCTAAGGGGCAGCTCGTCTATTGCCTGTATATATATTAAAAAAAAAAAAAGAAGCAGCCGATGTGCATTGTTGAATGACAGAAAGGAAATGGGGCGTAAAATTAAAGAATCTTTCTACACTGGTGATAGGGATTGGAGCATCCTACGGTCGTGATGTGAAACCTAACGAGTTCTGGCGGCGCAGTGCTGTAAAAATCACTTATTTAAACTCGAATTAGGCGTTTTGCAGGCGCCGGTGCGGTATTTCTTTGCTTGTTTGTTTGTTTGTTTCGACGGTTAGGTTGTTGGGTTGGGTTTTATTTTTTTGTAGACCTTAATGTTTTCTCCCCCAGAATACTAACCTTGAGTGAGTGGGCACGCAGGCGAACCGGGGCACCTCGAAATTCTGCAACACTTCTGTGTCCAGATTTTCTAGCGCCCGCGTTTCATGCACGAGGAGAGGAGTTTGTAGGATCTCCGCAGTCCCAACGGGGTTTTTTAAAATTTCTTTTTCCTCTTTTGGTAAAATATGTGACCTTGTCATTTTAGGATTACGCCAGTCAAAGGGATATGAGCAAGCAGCTTGTAAACAGTCCTGAAACCGTTGCTCCTGGACCCAGTGAAGGTGCGGGAGTCGTAAGAAACAGCCCCGAAAATGAGCCGCAGAACGCCCCATCGCAAGCCCCTGCCGCGATGGCCAGGCTTCCTCGATCGCTCTCTAACGACAACAAAACCGTTCTATCCGAAGAAGCTAAACCGAATGACTTTGAGAGGACCAAAGTCGGGGTCTGCAAGCTCAGCAGCACTCCGGTGCAAGCCAACTCCGCTCTCCGGAGGGAATCTGCGGAAACCTTTCCGTGCAAGCACACCCCTGGGGCAGGGGCCGCCGGGCAAGCTGCGATCCCTCACTGCAAAATCCCCGCTTTGCAAAGCACAGATGGGGACGCGAATCTAACCCTTGGGAAGAGCACACTGGAGCGAAACAACGCCAAAGGCGCCTGGGTGACCTTGAGCCAGAGTACCGTGGTGCTGGGCACGGATGGCAACACTTCTGTCCTTCCTGGAAGGGTGGAGGGGGTAAGTCGGCTCCTGACAGGATTTCTTCCCCCTCCTTTAGCTCGCGGGAATGAGAGACCTTTGCCCCCCAACCTCAAAGGCCGATTTGAGGGCTAAAGCGCTAGACTCGGGCTGCAAGTCGGTCGGGGGAGGAGGAAGGGGAGGGAGAGGGTGGCAGGTAAAGCGCTGTACTGAGGCGAGTGCTAGTCACGTAACATCGATATCGACTATAAGCGATAGTTCCCGGGTAATTCCAAGGCATTCACCGGGCCGCGCCTGGCGGTGTATCGCGGTTCCGACCCGCGCTACGCGTGTGCGGAGCCCGGTGATGCCTTCCCTCATGAGCCCCAGCGCCAGATGCGGCGGGGTGCCCCGCTCTTGCCCCCCTCCGGCGGCTGAATGCCTTGGAGCCTGTAACCAAAATTAAAGCGAAATCAATCAATCAGCCAGCCCCACAAGCCGCCGAGAGCCCGCCCTTGCCCTGCTCCCCGGGACGGGGGGGGGGGGGGGTGGTGTCTGCCGCTGGCGGGTGCGAGGCCAAGAATTTGCCTTCTCCCCCCAACCCCCAGCCCTCTGTCTCTGCCCTCCCGCGTATCTGTGTTTACCCTGAAAGGAGGGTGGGTGTGTGGTTATTCAGTAAAAGCGGTTTTTCACTCGGTCTGTGTGCGGCGGGGGAAAGGGCTTGGGCCCCTGTGCGCTTTGCTGGGTACCGGCGGCCAGTCTTTACTCGTCCAAGGGCACCGGGGTTCTGCTCGACAGAGGGGGCGATGGCACCTCCCGTGCTGCGGAAATTAGGACCCAGGCGACACCTCCCCCCCCCATCCCCAACCCCCCGCGAAGCCCCGTCTAGATGCCAGCGTCGCCAGGAGATGCGCATTGCAGTGGCCGGAGTCTCTGGGAAGGGACCCGTTGAGTCAAACCCTGCGCATTTCGCCCCCGGAGGAGCCAGCTACGCCGGGGTGCCCGGACAGCGGGGACTGATACGCACCCCATACACCCGCCTCTCCAGTCCCCCAGTCCCCCGGGCTGCAGTTGCCGCCGCACTTGCCTCGGGAGCGACTGGGACGGCGCCAGGGTTTAAGCGCCCCTCTCCCATTTTCCTCGGCAAAAAAAAAGAGCCCGGACACCGGCGGATGGGGGCTGCAGGGAAGGGTCCCTGGTTCCCGCGTGGTTCCCCCGTACTCTCCCGACCCCGCGTCTCCCGCTGGTGCACCCGGCAGCCGCAGCACCGCGATGCTTGTTTGCAAAAGTGGCTGTTTTCCGATGTCTTTTTTTCTTTGTCTTTCACACCCCCACCCCCCTTTAGGAAGACGATGTAGGGGATGAAAATAAAGCCCGAGGGAACTGGTCTAGCAAGCTGGATTTCATCCTCTCCATGGTGGGTTATGCAGTGGGGCTGGGCAATGTCTGGAGGTTCCCGTACCTGGCCTTTAAGAATGGGGGAGGTATGATGGCTTTTTCCTGTCTCTCTACCTGCGGTACCGTACGTGGCGGAGCCGGCCCCGTCCCTTTTTAGCGGGGAGAAACACGAGGGAAAGCCGGGCAATAAGCCCCGGGCTGAGCCGAGGTCTGGGGGGCACATCCAGACCGTGAGTGAGGAGCCTGGCTGGGTTTTACCGATGCTCTGAGAGCAGGAAAGCTCCGACCAAATTTCCTTACGAGCTGGCGCTTTCCTAAACAAGTACCCGCGGTCGGTGCTGGCCGGAGGAGGGGGAAAGCGAAGAGCTGGCTTGATCATACTCCGGACACCCCTTACCACCTCCCCCTCACCCCCCTTGCCTAATTTAAACGTGGTTGGGTGTGAATCCGTCAATGGCGGGGCGGGGGAAGCGCAGGGAGGAGAGGACTGTACAAAGGACTTTAGGGTCGGGAAAGTCACACGGGAGCGTCTGAACTCGAGTGGAGGGCTTACGTTATTTTGGGAAGTTTAGGGGATTGCTTTTAGATCTCTCAGTGACCCGAACAACAAAATACCCCAACCTAAAACCCCCAATAATTTGAAATAAAGCGAACGGTGCTCAGCAGAGCAGTTGAGAAGAAAAGTTGGGAGAGAAGATTTGCGAATTAATAGGTTAGGTGAGGAAGACAGGAGACTCTCCACAAAGAGACTTGTGAACTGGCAGGGAGCGGGTGGGTGGCAGTGCCACGGCGTACCGCAGCCGTGAGCCCCTGCCCTTTCGCAGAGCGCTCAGCAGGGCGTCTTGGTGCTGTGAGCCTTGAAAACGGTTGTGTAGAGGCGCTGAGAGAACTAGGGATTTAAAACCAAAACCAATCTTTATAAAGGGAGGGGAAATTTATTTGGGTTGTGGGGTTTATTATTATTATTATTATTGGGTTTTTTTACACGTAGGAACTCTTAAGAGGGAAGTGTTAAAATACTCATTTAACAATAATATTATCTCGAGTATAGCCCGGAAAAGTAGAGAGCTGCTCCCCGCCCCCGTCGGGGCTGGGGACGCCGGGAATCGATAGCGAATCGATAACGAATCGAAAATGTTTCATAGCCGCAAGTCTGGACTAAGTTGCCCCCAGTATCATGGGCAGACGTGGACCCGTTTCGGCCCGAGGAGAGCCCGTTTCCAGCCCGCAGCCACCACGGGCGGGAGGGACGGGGTAGGGGTGGTGAGAGGAGGGGCGGGCTGCCCCGCGGGGCTATCCGCACTGGGCCGCGGAGGGAGGCAAGTCCACCTCGGTTCGATGAATGGAGCGGAGCGGCCCCTCCCGCCCTTGCGCGATGATTGAGGTTGTTCTCTCTTTTCTTCCCCTCCTCCCCATAAGGTGCGTTTCTCATCCCCTATTTGATGATGTTGGCTCTAGCTGGGATCCCTATTTTCTTCCTGGAAGTCTCCCTGGGGCAGTTTGCTAGTCAGGGGCCCGTGTCGGTCTGGAAAGCCATCCCCGCCTTGCAAGGTGAGCGGAGCAGGAGCCGGCCCGGTTTTGGGGAGCATGACCTGCACCCTCCCTCTTGCATGGCTTAAGCACCGCCGCCTCCCTGCGACCCCGCTCCGCAGCGCATCCGCATGCTATGGGCTCTTCCGATGGTCTCCGCCGGTGTTTCCGCAGCGTTAGCGCGCAACTTGCGCGGACCTTGCAGGTGGAGCCCTTTCCGGTGCGGGATGCGCTGGGTACCTGCGCCGGCCCAAGCCCTTGCTTTGCAGCCGCCGGGACCTGCCGCGACTCCCCTGCTTCTCCTGGGATTAATCGCCTTTTCCTGCTCTCTCCTTCTCTCTTCCCTCAGGCTGCGGCATTGCGATGCTGATCATCTCGGTTCTAATAGCCATATATTACAACATTATCCTGTGCTACACACTTTTCTACCTTTTTGCGTCCTTTGTACCTGTGCTACCTTGGGCTTCCTGCAACAACCCGTGGAACACGCCGGACTGTAAAGATAAAAACAAACTTTTGTTAGGTGAGTTGGGACAGGCTTTTTCTTTTTTAATTATTATTGCTTTCCCTCTCTTTTCCTTCTCCTTTCCCTCTCCTTTCCGTGCGTGTACGTGGTGGGTTTCCAGAGCTTTCTCCAGCTCAGCTGCGCCCCTGGGAGATGCCAGCGGAGACTGCGGGTGACTGTGGCCAGGCGAGGAAGTGATTTGCCCCCCATTTTATTTACACTTTTCCTCATCAAAAATAAACCGGATTTTTCAACTAAAAAGCTTAAAAAAGCCTTTTGCGTGTGTGTAAAAACTGTGTGCAAGGCAGCAGGCACGGAGCACAAAGCTGTGGCTGGTTTCTGTTAAAGACGTCTCCTTGGGATTCGGAGAGCCTTATTTTAACCAAATAAACCCTGAAACCGTTTTACCAAACGGCCCCAAACATGCCATGACCTGAGAAGCGAACCGAGCAAGCAGCGGGGGGCGGTTCCTCTTCCCTCCCACCACGTCCCCTCCCGGCTCTCCTCCTCCGGCCGGGGGCGGCTCCCGGGACTCCCTCAGCATCCCCAAGGGGGGTGACCTGCGAGAGGGAGAGGGTGTGAGCGCACCCCAGGGGCGGGAAGGAGTTCTTCAGCTTCCTCATGCCCTTTTTATACCTTAGATATTTGGGACAAAAGCGGTGGGGTGTGATACGGTGTTTCAAGCCCCGGTTCTGTCAGGCCCTCACAGCTCTGCTGTGTGTGTGTGTGTGTGTGTGTGTGTGTGTGTGCGTGTGCGTGTGCGTGTGCGTGTGCGTGTTCCAACTCTTGTCCTTGTCGTTTTACACCCAAACATGGAGAAAAAAATGTCCCGATGAGTAATTTTTTTTCTCTTTGTTTTCTTCTCTCCCCAGATTCCTGCATTATTGGTGACCACCCAAAACTACAAATCAAGAACTCCACTTTCTGTATGAGTGCCTATCCAAACTTGACCCTGGTTAACTTCACCAGTGAGGGAAACAAAACGTTTGTCAGCGGAAGTGAGGAATACTTCAAGTAAGCTGGCTCTGTGTTTAGAGGCCTTGCATCAGCCTTTCTCTAAAATCCACTACACTGCTTGGAAGACCAGAAACATGATGGTTAAGGACAGCAAACAATACCCATTTTATTGCATGGGAATGATGAAAGCTAAATTACCAGTGCTGGGTTATTTGTGTTCTGTTTCTACGGTGCATAGCACAGCTGGGGGGTTGGCCCACGCTTGGCGTTTTTATCTACTACTGCAATGCAGATAAATAAAATAATACATGGTGAGAATCACTGGAACCTTCCAGAGGAAACACTGAGAAAGCTGAAGCACAAGGAAGTACTGTAGGAATTTGCCCTGAGTTACTGCCTACGGTCACTGTAATTAATTAATTTTTTTCTTTTTAGATACTTTGTGTTGAAGATTTCAGCAGGGATTGAATATCCTGGTGAGATTAGATGGCCTTTGGCACTGTCCCTTTTCCTAGCGTGGGTGATTGTATATGCCTCCCTCGCTAAAGGCATCAAGTCATCAGGAAAAGTAAGAAAAGGATCTTTGTGGTCACACACTTGCAAGAAGGCAGCGTGCTGCTTCAGGGGGTTTGCCCTCTTGTTTAAGGCAGCAAATTACTGAAAATGATTTCCAGTAAATAGCAGAGTATGAATCAAATGCCTTTTTCCTGGATGTTTTCCTGTCTAGCCCAAAATTGTAAAAAGATAATTTTGGTTCAACATTTGTTCCCTAATCTTCAGTAGCTAAAAATAAGCCCTCGAGCTGCGCTGGGCAGTTAGATGGCAAAAGGTGCCTTCAGCAGCCTTCCCTATTCTGTGTGGTGTTTGTTGAAATTCCACAATCACCTCACACCTCACTGGGGTTGGGGAAACTGTGATGTCAATTAAGATGGTCAGCAACGGGTTTTAAAAGCAGAACAGAGCTTAAACTGGTCCGTGGTGAGTGTGAGCAGTTGACAGTGTGTATCCTGTGTTCCCAAATGTGTGCCATCTATCTAAAACTCCTCCTTGTGGTAATGCAGCTCTTTGCTCCATTTCTCTGACATCACATGTCATTCTCTCCCTTGCCCCTCAAATCTGCATCCTTCTGCCACGTCTCCTGACTAGCAGCCATGTAAAGAGGGGGCATGTGCCCTCGTTGGCGTGGGCTGATGTCTGAGCAGAGGAATGCACCTTAGCAGCAGCGCTGGTTTGGGGATGCATGTGTGGAACCCACAGGAATGCGGTATCTGAGATCGCTCCATCAGTGCTACTGCAATTAGCACACAGGTTGCGATGTTAGGTGATGACACAGCATAAATCTAGCTTATTTACAAAAACGTAGGCTGAAAAGATGAAAAAGCTGGAGCAAAATGATTAAATATTTCCAGCATAAAGGAAGTGGCTAGACAGAGACAGCTACGAATTTACTAGAGCTGGGCACAGGGTTTCTGATTCCAAGCTGCCCCTTTGCATCTGGAAGCTGACAACATCTGTTGGGAGGTAGCTTGGGAATTAGCAGAAAATCCAGAGACTCAAGAGTGCCAGGGAAAGTTGAGATTTAATCATTCCCCCCCTCCCCTCCAATCCCGTGCCCTTGCCTTAGTGTGGTAGGAAAAACTGTCTCATGAAAGGCCAGAACCAAGAAACAGATGATGTGCAGGAGGATAATTTGGGTTAAGATGTGGCAATGGATGTTTCTTTGAATATTAGTGGCCAAGAAAAATACTGACTCTTTGGTGTCGGGGGTAGAAAACCTTTATTTATGCGCAGATGAGTTCGTGATATTCACTGTGCAGAAATTCATGGGAGCAACGTCTTGAAACACCTCGTGAAATAGGAAAGTTGGGACAGCAGTTTCAGAGGTCACTTCAGTTCAGTGGATTCTGATCTCTGTGAGATTCAGAGGTTAATGTGAAAAGGATTTGAAACGCTTTTGGGTAGAGCGTGCAGCTTAACTGGCCATAGTCCAGCCATTTTATTTCACTGCAGAGAGCTCTGCTCTGTACTAGGCAATTATTAAGACATTAAACACACAACCTCTTTTGTGTATTTAGACATCGTAATGATTAACTCTATCTGGACTGTTACACTAACTGTTGGTTTGGGTTTTTTAAAATTATTATTATATTTGGACCATAAATATTTTCAAGGTGATATGTAATTATTAAGAGGTACAAACAGGAATAAAAAATCATTAGGCTTAGTTCAATACAGAGAAATGTATAGAAAAAAATCAGAACTTTAAGTGGTACTGAAAAAGCATCACTTCTTTCTATTGAGGAGAGGAAAGATTACTCTGGGCAAGGATCAAGAGTTGTAGTTTCATTTAGCTGCAAATTCCTGTCATTCCTCTCCAGACTTTCTTTTCTGCTTTCCCATGCCCTCTCTGTCTAGAATCCTGTCTCTTATCTCTGTTGCTATTGACATAATTCTGTTTTCAGCAGCAGGAAGAGCAAAGCTGTAAGATTTCAGATTTCCTGGGAAATAACTCTGTTGTCCCAGTTTTATCCCGTGGCGTTTATCTCTGTAACTGCTTTCTTCAGGCAAAAAGTGTAGCAGTTGTGTATTTTCCCCTGTCATCTTAGGGATTGTAGAACCCTAGAATGATTTGGGCTGGAAGGGACCTTAAAGATCACCAAGTTTCCAACCCCCCTGCCATGGGCAGGGACACCTCTCACTAGACCAGGCTGCTCCAGGCCCCATCCAACCTGGCTTTGAACACTGCCAGGGACGGGGCATCCCCCACTTCCCTGGGCAGCCTGTGCCAGGGCCTCACCACCCTCACAGTGAAGAATTTCTTCCCAATATCCAATCTAAGTCCATCCCCTTTTAAGTTAAAACCACTACCCTTTGTCCTATCACTACATGCCTTCTAAAAAGTCCCTCCCCAGCTTGCTTGTAGGCCCCCTTCATGTATTGGAATCAAAATAAGCCATTTTTATTTATAATCTTTTTTTATTTTCTGTTTGATGTGTCCAGGTGGTGTACTTTACAGCTACATTCCCTTATGTAGTTCTCATCATCCTTCTTATAAGAGGAGTAACTCTACCTGGAGCTGGAGCTGGAATTTGGTACTTCATCACGCCAAAGTGGGAGAAGCTAATTGATGCTATGGTGGGCTCATTATTGTGCTTATACCTCTGCTAGGGTGAATAATCCATATAGATTAATTAATGTAAGGTGCAAGTGTTTTCTTTGGGCAGAGGCAGTTTGTCATCCATGGAAACTTGTTCTTCACTGCATGTGGAGCGTTGTTGCAAGGGTTGGTTGTGTCCATGTCACCTTTTTTGCATGCATTATTATAGGCACAGTATTTACTTCACACTTAACATTTCACCTGAATCTAGGAGTAGGTGCATTTGGCAAACAGGGAATTAAAAAGGAAGTATGGACTTGTCCATACCGCTGTCTCCCAGGTGCTGCTTTGATTTGAAGAAACACAAGAAGATTTTAATAGGAAACATATTCAACTTCCCCCTTGAGAAATGGTCCCAGTAGGTCACCTGCTTATTTTGAGCAAAGATTGTTCTGAATAATGCATCTGAGGCATTAGGTGAAACTAAATTGAATTATACACCCTAATCTAACTCCCTGGCAGTGCAGGTGCTGACCCAGGACAGCTGTGGTGGTTGTCCTACCTGCACTGTAAGGAGCGAGGCCACAAGGAGAGGACAGAATTAAGGGGCTTGGCACTTGGCTTTGCTCCTTAAGCGTTGACTGTATGACGTGAAGCTTCAGCTCTGCTGCCTCACTCAGGATTTCAGCTGATTTCTGAAAAATTATTTGTTGCCAATGAAGCCAGTAAAGCATTTTCCAAAAATGCATGGGGATTTGAGTCTGTGAAGGTGTAAATCCACCCATGGATTGTGTGTTGGTCTTAAGTGTCTTGAAGCAGGAATCTGGAGACTAAAGTGAAGCTGAGAGTTACAATTCAGACTATTTTCTTTAGAAATTTAAGAGACATTTTTAACAACACCTTATGATATTTACTGTTTGTTTTTGGGTTTTTTCCCTCCTAAGAATTTTTCCCCTCTGTCAATAGCAGTGTGATATCACAATGATCAATTGGTAATTAAAACTGAAAACAATTTCCTGGATGAATTGCACACATCTTAATGTCCTTAATATCCTCTGCAATAATGGGTATTTTGATCCTTTGGTGATGGGAGTACTAAATCTTTTGCAAATAGTACAGAAATTAATATTGTATTAAATATGAGCATTTTTGGATCCCACGTTGTGCAATAAAGGAGGTGGAGAGCTGCTGCCTTTTGCAAAATGGGGCTGTCTGAAAACACTATCTGTGTAATCCTGGGTAAGTATTCAATAACATTCAGGCAAGCTTCTGTTTTCAAGCTGTAGACTTGGGTGGAAAATTGGACTTTGTAGGGAAGGTTGTAAACAGAACTAGCAGTGCTTCCAACGTTTTGCAAGTGACAAGTAAGACCAGCTCCTTTGGAATTTCAGTTGATTTAGAAATTTAGAAACTGGGCCCTCGTGTCTAAACAGCCCTGTGCTGTTTGATATACACCCAACGCTAGAAATTTCCCCTAATTTTAATGCAATCTCGTTCAAGCACGCCAAACAACAATGAGCTTCTTACTTTTATGAAGTTAAAGTATCATTAACACTCCTGGAAGGTAAAACATCTGTACTGGATGCAGTTTTTTCCTCTTGATTTATATTTTCTTTGCTGAATCTACTTGAACTGATAGGTATAGTCTGAATATTTGTGCCTTCTGCATACAGCAAAAGTTATACTGCCATTTTATATGGGCCCAACAAGAACGATACTCCTCATCAAATGGACATTGTGTGTTTTGGGGCAGGATTTTGCTTTCAAATGTTCTGTTGACGTCCATTGTTCTAAACTTAAACTATTTATGTGTTAATCCCCTAATGGTAACCTTTAATAGTAACATAGAGTGTTAGAAAGATCTACTCACCCCTGAAGACCATGCTATTTCCTCTCCTGTCTATCTTACTTAGGTTTGGAAGGATGCTGCCACTCAGATTTTCTTCTCCTTGTCTGCAGCATGGGGAGGTCTAATTACTCTTTCTTCTTACAACAAATTCCATAATAATTGCTACAGGTATGTGAGAGCAAAATTCATCAGTCATATTAAACAGGCCTCATCCAAAACCAGTTATCTTCCAACTTGCCATAATCTGGTTTGAAAGACTCTCCCCCCTTCTTGTGCATGGTGTTTGCTTGTTTTGCTTCTATAATCTTTTTTGGTTTTGTGTATTGTATCTTCTCCCCAGGTCCTAATCTGCTAGTCTCAAGATGAGCCGTAGTCTTGTTATAGCTCCCATTGACTCTTCATTTTCAGAAGCATCAGCTTTAGGTTGAAAGGCAACCTGGGACGCTGTCAGCAGCTGTGAGCAGTGGTATGAAACCGTGCCAGCTGGCTGTCTCAGCCCTGTGTAGGACTGGCTGAAGTTTGCCATTGTGAGATGCAATTTTCATACATGAGATTTTTGTCTCCCCTAAATGTTATTATTTTCCTCAGTTACTCTTAGTGTAGCTGTTACATGTATTTCCAGTTGTGAAATTAAAAATTGCTTTTATTTGAAATCACTGGAAGTTATTTTTGCAAGGAAAAAGTCATTGTTCTGGTGGCATAGTGCAGGTTTTCATCGACAAAGCATGCCACGTCTGCAGAAGGCAAAACCAAAAGCAGGTGGCATTTTTAGAATGCTTGACAGCTATTTCATTGTCTTTAAAGCCAAACTTGTTTCTATTGAAGCAAATCGTTATGGATTCCTGCTGTGACAGAGGTGCTGCTTCAGGACAGGCAGCAGCATGCCCTATCCCAAGGGTATGCTAAAGCGAGACGAAGGCGCACGCTCCTTGGGATTTGAACTGCCACATCCTCTAACTCCTATTGTATTTGAAATACCTTTAAAAAGAAATGTAGATCAGGGTTTTAAAGGGAATTTCAAAAACATTTCCTACTACTGTTCAAAAGTAATTTAGTATAGTTATCCTAAAATATGGATGAATAAGTAACAGTGTGGCATACTCAGTAATTCCCACCCACCAATCCTTTGGGTCCTGTTTATGGAAGTGCTCGTCCTAGGCATTGACTTCTTTGGTGTGTGTGTTGGTGAATGAATACGTTCAGAGCATCAGGGCAGAAAATGGGAGATGTGCCATGCTAGCTTCCTGCGTTAATTTAGCAATGGTTTGCAGAGTTTGGAAAACGTTAAATATAGCATAATAAGGTATAAAAATATTACAGGTTTAATCCTAAATACATGCTTTACAGTGTTAGAGAAGGATATGGGAGACTGGAGCAGAAATAATTAGAAAAGCTTAGTTTCTTTTTAATTTTACAACACATCTTGAATACCAAAATCAAGCATGACTATTTTCTTTTTCAATTTTTATATTAATTACATCCTAATACTGCAGATAAAATTGTAGTTTTCAGTTAGATATTTGGTTTAAACATCATAATCTGTAATTGCAGTGAATTTGCATGAAATCACTTCACAGTGCATACCTAAAATATTTCACTTAAAACTTACCTGGGTTTTGGGAGAAGATTTTAACACATGGTGATCCCAAACAGAACATTGTAATTTATTTTTTCCCTGTTGACTTGAATAATTAACCTAATCATTCCTGTTAAGAGATGCTCTGGTAGAGATTCTAGAAGACTGCCAGCTCACTGAGGTTTTGACAGCTTTCCATATTGCATTTCATTTAGTTCCTGGCAAACAAAAAGCAGTAGGAATAAGCAATTTCAGCCAACTTAGAAAAGAACCAACCACATTTAAAATGAGCCACTGGTTTGCTCCCAAGTTGTAGCAGTTTAAAGGGAAGTCTTCTGGACACATATGTTGTGAAGAAAAACTAAAAATCCCATCAGGGATGTAATAATGATGGATGGGGATCATGAAAGCTGGTTTTCTGTCGAGTGATGTGTACTTAGTACAGTATGACATTCAGGTATGGATTTCTTGAGATTCCCTTAACAAGAGGGAAATTGTACCAGGGAATCCTCTACAGACAGGCAAGTGTTGGAGGGCTGTAAGGCACAGAAAGCTTAACCCTGAAATTTTGTGTATAAATACAAGAAAGATGCAGGACAAAAATCTTGCCTGGGCAGTGGCGGTTAGTCCATATGTAGTATGGTGAGCAGACACCCACCTAAGGCAAAGAGAAAAACAGCACATTACAAATCATGTCATCATTGCTACCTTCTTTGGAGATGCCAAGAGCAGAAATGCTCATCCTCCTGCTTTGTCTGTGGCTTTCTGTAAAGCATGTGGGTGATGGAAGCTTGCACAGCTGATTCCTGGTGCTATTGTGGAGACTTCTGTCACCTCTGATCAGCATCAGATGTACCTGATGCACATAAAAATGTACGTTCATCAGTGCTGCCACAGGATGTGTGTGCTTGTGAGAGAGACTCTTTAAACTGTGTACAAACCCCTTCTTTCTCCACATGTATTACAACAAGGTGATGTGGCTTCTTTTCTTGTCTTTTCAGGGACACATTGATAGTCACATGTACCAACAGTGCCACCAGTATATTCGCAGGCTTTGTCATCTTCTCAGTTATTGGCTTCATGGCAAATGAGCTCAAAGTGAATATTGAAGCTGTGGCAGACCAAGGTAGGGTATGCTGCTGTTTCATCACTTAAATAGGCACTTGGTGACACATTCAGCTCTATCGTTAATGACGACATTGGCATTGGAGGTGGAAATAATGGCTTCCAGATTCAAACCTCTTCAGACCACTTGTTGGCATTGCTGTATGGGAGAAGGTACACTGGGAAGGCGAGATATTACTTAAAGATCCATTCTTGCTCATTTGTTAAGAGAAGGAAACAATCTGAGACCCATTTTAAATCTTTCTGTGAATGACTATGGGGGTTATGGTGAGATGTCTCCTTCACATAGTATAAGTGATCGCCAGCCTTCTTGTTTGTCTCTGCTGCTGCTTGTCAAGTCTTCTTCAAGGTAAAAGGTGTCCATGTAGTCTTTGAGATGTGAGGGGTGGGAGAAATATGGTGTGAGAGGTGGATTGAGCTTGTGAACTGTCATGACCAAGGAGCTGCCTCCATGGAGAAGTAAAAAATTTCTCTAGATTAGATGATCTTGGTTAGTGAAGCAAGATGGCTACAAGTGGGGATCTGAGAGGTCTTAATTGGTAGGGCTGAATGTGAGTGAGAAGAGTGGGACTGATGGAGGAGATGGTGCTATTGTGTGTGGTTTGGGATGAGGGAGATAGGAAGGGAAGAGCTTTCAGGGTTCTGAAACCTGATGGGATTATAGAGGGACTATTGTTACCATAGTCTAGTTCTACATTTTCTGTTCAATGTGCAGCACTTTGCCTCTAAGCCAACAAACCCCCAGTTCTTTAAGTTAATTTCAAACTGTTTTAAGAAGACAGATTGGTACTAACTTCGTAGTGCCATATTTACGATCCCCCCAGCCCCCAGCTGTTCCCCTGAGCACATGAGGGTGCTGAGCAGATTGTATCAGCTTTCAGTGCAGATACAGTCATTTCCCAGTGCTGAAGGGAACTGATTAATAGCTTCTCTGTGAGACAAGGGGATGGCTCCCCATGATAGCTTCTCTTGTGCTGTGCTGTCATGGGTTGGGAGGAGGCTCTGAACGGGAGAAGGACCGAAGAGTTAAAAAAGTGAAAGTCACATACGTAACGTGTCCTCATTGTCTGCATTAATGTGAAGACACTAAACATTTTTCACACAGCTTTGTTGTGTGGATAAATACAATGCCACAAGCTGCTCTGTGTAGCTGAAGGCACCTGTCTAAGCATTCAGACATGGCAGCAGTGAGCTGGCAATAGGGGATGGAAGTCAAAACAAGTTTCCATGCATTCTGTATGGTGATGGTCATAGGTCCTTCCGGGCAGCTTGGGTAGGAAGGGAAAGTGCACTTAACAGTGCTGTGGGAGCTGAGTGGAAAATGGCCAGTGTGAACCTGGAACACAGAAATCCTGTTGCTCTAGGAACAGGAACCAATGAAGCAGGTGAAGCATTCAGATATTACAGGTTAAAAGAGGAGAACAAGATCTTGCTGCTGGTTAAGAAAGAAAAGGCTCCTACTTTCCTTTTGCTTTTTCCTTCTCTGTAAACTGAAACACGGATAACCCTGCAGTACTTCTGACCTCGGAGATGCAACTGAAGCTGCCGGATCACATGCAGTTTCTGCAGCTCCCTCGGCTGGTACGTGGCAGCCCAGATGTTGAGGCGAGGGGAAGCTTGTGAGCTGTGGTTCAGTCACAAGGTGTTAGCTAGTCTGGGGCCTGCACCGACTGATCCTTGGTGTGATGAGGCACTAACCGGGCTGTAGCTTGAGCTGGAGGGGCTGAGAGGAGAATCTCATAGGATGCTCAGCTGGCAAACTGTTTCTTGATAGTAAATAGTAAGGTAAACTGCACATAATGTCAATTCTCTCTTCAATTCCTTGTCTCTTCTTTTTGGTCTGCCTGTCAGGTAAGTGTGACCAGAAGAGTTCATTTCTTGTCCCCATTTTCTGGCAGGATAGACCATTATTTTTGAAAATCTCCCTGTGAGGCCAGGTATTCTAGGGGTAGTGTTTCCATTAATCTTTCTGTTTTACCTTCATCCTAAACCAATTAACAAGCAAAATACCCAACCCTGAAATCCAAACCTGACTGAAGTCACTCAGATTATTGTAAGCAGTTTGGTTCAAATCCTACTCAAAGCAGCCGTGCCTGAGTGAAGCTGCAGTGGAAGCTCCGAAGGGGTGAGCAGAAGGGGGATGGAGAGGTGTAGCTGTTAGGGGTGGTGGAGGAAACGCTTGGTCCAGCTGGTTCACGTCACTGGAGATGGCACAATTTTAAGCACAGTGGATGGCAATCCCTTTCACAGAATCACAGAGCTGTAGGGGTTGGAAGGGACCTCAAGAGATCATCGGGTCCAACCCCCTGCCAAAGCAGGGTCCCTAGGACAGGTCCAGACAGGTCTTGAATCTCTCCAAAGAAGGAGACTCCACACCCCCCTGGGCAGCCTGTCCCAGGGCTCTGTCACCCTCACTGTGAAAAAGTTCTTCTGCATATTGGTGCGGAACTTCCTGTGCTCCAACTTGAGGCCATTGCCCCTTGTCCTGTCCCCACAGACACTGAGAAGAGGCTGGCCATTCCTCCCTGTGTCCCACACTTCAGATATTTATAAACATTGATCAGATCCCCTCTTAACCTTCTTTTCTGTCTCTTAACCCTTTCCTGCTGAGTCCTTGTTGGTGGTCTTTGAGAGAGTGAGTAGGCACAGGCTGGAGCTCTCTCTTCCCAGATGTTTCAGCAGCTGTTCCAGGGGATGTGGAAAGAAGCTGTCGCAAGACAATCTCATCGTAGGGCTGTTGGTGCGTTTGTAAGAGCCCATTTAGGCCATGTAACAATATTTCATGAGGGTGAGGCTTCACTGCTCTCTTTGACAAAATTTAGTCATGTAATAGAAGATGACAGTATGGTAGGAAGATAGTGAAGATGAGGGATAATCACAGACTGAGTTAGCACATCCAATTAACAGAATTCACAAGCAGATTCAGTGACTGGGGACAAGTCTCTGCCTATCCTTGTCTTTATTCTAAAGTTGTATTTCTTTTTTTCAATGAAGGAGAAAATGGCAAAAACGATGATGATCTCCATTCAGACCTTGAGTGAAATTGGTAATAAAAATGGAAAGGGGCTTTTCTTTTTTTTTTCCACTGAGGAAAGGGATTTTTTTTTTTCTCATTTAGAATCTTTTGGGAAAAGCTCATGTACCTGGTGAACAAATCAAACACTTCCATGGAGGGAAAGACAGGACAATCTATTTTCGTTCTACTCTCTCAGTTTGAATATTTCTGTAGTTTAAAATGAAAGTTCTGTGTCATTTGACTCTTTTTGTTTAAATGTATATAAAACCTTTGGAGCTTTCTTGGCTTTAACCAGCCTTTAGAAAGAGTTCATATCCCTCCAAAGCTCTGAAGATGGAGAGGATGGGAGTCAGCCTCCCTGTGACTGTTTACCTCTGCTTGGATGGCCCCTGGCACGTGATATCTTGGAGAGTTATGAGGAGCCAAGATGGAGAGGTGTGCACTTTCTTATTCTATAATTAATCTTTCCCTATAAGTGTGACTAATTGGGTACTTATTAGTCCAAGACTTTAATTAAACTTCTACATACAGGAAGCTAGTGCAAACAGAGCCCTTATCTCTGACAGTCAAGAAGAAACCTTTAATCAAAAGGTGAAAGCACACAGTCGTGAATGCACAGCAGTTCTATCACACCTTCCTATTCCCAAAAGCCATTTTTCTGCAGCACATTGTCAAGGCAGTGACACTTACTGAGTCACTGCAGTGGGTTTCTTTGTTTGTGTGTGTTTGGTGGGGATTTTTTGTTTCTTTTTTGGTTGGGTTTTTTTTTTTCAATATTGTTAAGTCTTTGTCTTTCGTTCAGAAGGAACTCCATACACCTCACAAATTGCCCCTGGAGATTATTTCACATGCTGCTAAAACTATATGGGTTTTTTCTCAGTATGTGAGGCAGTGACAGTTCTCTTTCCAACAGGAACAGTATAGGGAGTCATAAGAAATAGGATCTGATAATCCCAATTAGAAATGGCCAGGAAAAGTGTGAGTTTGGAGGTCCTTCTTGTGGCATGATTCATGGAATTGGCACAGGTTGGCTCTTACCTGTGTCTTGCTTGACAGGAAGCATCCTTCAGAGCATTTGAAGTTGGCATTCTTTTAGCTGGGATGGATAGAGAAGAAGTGCCATCTGCTGTAATGCTACCACCACATTCCTGCAGTCCTTTTTCCTGGGCAAATCTGAGCATACTTTTAAAAACACTTTTTTCTTTACAGTGGAAAAAAAATATTATAGCCCAAGATCTCAAAGAAAGGAAAAGTCCTGGTTAAGGCTTTAGGAACCCCACCTCTGTATTTTTTCTGCTGTGTGTTATTCCAGAATTTCTTATGGATTTTTTTAGATTCACAGTAGTTACCACCTTGTGTCTGGTATCAGCTCTGTGCATTTGTTGTTGTAGTCTCCCTTACTCATTTGACTGTGTACTGATGAGGTAAAGGAGAGCATTTTCTTTGCTGTTCATCCTTGCAGTACTGAGGTGTGGGTGATTGCTACGGTGGTCTAAGACTGGGTTGCTGATTGGCAGGGACGGTGGCAGGAATTTGGTCACAGAGCAGGAAGGAAACATAGCTGCAGTACAGGATTTTTGTTTATTTTTTTATATTTGGGTCAGTGTATTGGTGTTCTGGTTAAATGTGTACTCAGCAGCTTGGAAAGTAGGAGAGTATGAGGGTTTTGAAACTTACAGTCAAGACAGAAATGAATCATGTGAGGGAATTCTATCATAGTTAAACCTTTCTGTAAATAGGAGAGACTGAATCTGATCTTCTCTACTTCTACCAAGAAAAGTAATACTGTGTCATAGTTTGAAGCATAACTCTTGGCGTCCCCCTGTTTTCCAGTCAGTCAGTGGCAGTAACACAATTCAGCAATGCGAAGCAAGACGTCACAGCCTCTGTTTTTCTCATTTCTAGGCCCTGGAATTGCTTTTGTGGTTTACCCAGAAGCCTTAACTCGGCTTCCCCTCTCTCCGTTCTGGGCTATAATCTTCTTTTTGATGCTTCTGACTCTTGGATTGGACACTATGGTAAACTGCTTTTGTTTCCCCTTCTTTTCCTCTCGCTTTTCCATTTGATTTGTGTGGAGGGCCGTGAGATTACGTGCTATCTGCCATGCAGTCGGCGAGTTGCTTGGCAAAAAAAGGAGTAAAGTAAGGCCATCGATGCCAAAATCATTTGGGTGAAGCTTTGGCGTTGACACCTGAGCATTTAACACCTAGGAGTTGAAATTCCTTCTCTCCTACTCCAGTACACCCCGTTGGACCACTTTGCGTACGTTTTGCACACTGAAATGAACCCTTTGTCTTTCAGTTTGCCACTATCGAGACTATAGTGACCTCTGTTTCGGATGAGTTCCCCAAATACTTACGGACACACAAGGCGCTGTTCACTCTTGGGTGCTGCATCTCCTTCTTCATCATGGGATTTCCTATGATCACTCAGGTACTACTGTCTGTGAGCATCGCTGTCTGTCCCCAGCCCCCCTCTGGTGGCCGTTCTCCTCCTGCACATGTTGCAGAATAAGCTGAATTCTGCTGCATGTGCAAAGATGCCAGGTGAGCCTGGAAGTCTTTTCTTTGGTTGGTTATTTTTTTAATGGTTGCTCTGAGATATATTTAAAAGTCTTTGCTGGTCAAATATATCTGAGAAATCAGACTCTTATCCCTAGCTAACATCTACAAAGTAGTCAGGTAAGCTAGGTAGTCATCTAAAAAAATATTTAAAATTATGTTCAAGTGTCCTATAATCATGACACATGTTTTGGGTGCCTTCCCTCCTAGATTAAATACATCACAGTCTTGGCAAACTGGAATGCTTATGAGCTGTTAATAGCCTTCAGTGTCTTGTCCATAAATTCCTCCAGCATTATAAACTCTCAGCAATTTTGAGAGGAGATGCACAAAATCTATTTTACTATTTTATTCATCCTGTCCCCCCCCCTTTTTCTTTATTTCCCCTCACCTCATCACCTGCCAGCCCAGCTTTGCTGTTCTAAAACCTTGGATGGATTCAGTGCTCCCTTCACTTGAATTACGCTGCTTAACCGCTGCCCTGAAGACAGGGCGCCGTATCCTTTCCAAAGAGATGAACTGCCTCTTACAGTATTACTGGTTTCAGTCGTGATTTTGCTTTTGACATAGTATTAAGTGGTTAGAGACACTGCTGGCAGAAGGTCTGGTCATAGTTCTGGCCTTAATCTGAAAGTACTGAAACCAGTGTCTTCCCAGGGTGTGATAATTACCAGACTCAGGTGGTGGTCTGCTTTTTTCCTTCTTGGATTTGACTTTCATTCAGCCAGAAGGAAGAAACTGTAGTGTGGTATGAGTCTGTGTCTAGTTAGGGTTTGGATGCTTACCTGGGATAGAGTCCCAGGTCCTGCTCACGTCCATTTTGCCTACCTTGGTGTCAGTTAGAGTCACAGAGTCACAGAATCATATTTCACCTCTGGAAATCATCTAGTCCAACCCCCCTGCCAGAGCAGGATCACCTACAGCAGGCTGCACAGGACAGCATCCAGGCAGGTTTTTAATGTCTACAGAGTTGGAGACTCCACAACCTTGCTGGGCAGCCTGTTGCTCCTCATGTTTAGGTGGAACTTCCTATATTCAAGTTTGTGCCCATTGCCTCTAGTTATGTCACTGGGCACCGCTGAAAAAAGACTGTCCCCGTCCTCTTGACACCCACCCCTCAAGTATTTATAAGCATTAAGATATACTGCTCCCCCACCGCCCCAGTTCTCTTTACTTCATGCTAAAATGTCCTGAGTCCTTCAACCTCTCTTCGTAATAGAGATGCTCTAGTCCCCTAATCGTCTTCATAGCCCTTTTTTGTGCACTCTCCAGTAGCATCCTGTCCTTCTTGAACTGGGAGCGCGGAACTGCTCACAGTATTTCAGATAAGGCCTCACCAGTGCAGAGTAGAGGGGGAGGATAACCTCTCTTGACCTGCTGTCCACTCTTTTCTTGATACACACATATGAAAAGAGACACCAGATATACTCTCTTTTATCTTATTTTTTTTTTTCCTCTTTAGGGTGGAATGTATATGTTACAGCTTGTGGACACTTATGCAGCTTCCTATTCTCTTGTCATCATTGCCATTTTTGAGCTTGTTGGAGTTTCCTACATATATGGTAAGAAAAATTACTGTTATGGACAGCCTATATCAAAGTAACATTTTAGCACATGGTAAAGCAGTGTCTTTGCATTTAACAACTTCTGAAGGCTTTATTTTCCATGTACACATCCAGCCTTCCCTTTAGCCCATCTGTCTGCCACACAAAATCAAACTCTGCAGCTACTTAGGCTGATTAATTATGCACAGTGACACCACCAGTTGTATTGATCCATGCTGACGTACATTAAATTATGAGGAAGATTCTCAGCTAGAAGAAAGTGGCACAATTACCTTGATGCTCCTGCAGCTCATCAACTGATACCAGCTGATGATTTGCTCCCAAACTTGTTCAGTGCTTTCAGGAAATTGATCCTTGGAAACGTGTGATCTCAGACAGTTGTGGTAGGAAATGTGAAGATTCCCTACATAAGAGATTGTTACTTTATGGCTGGAGAGTGGTGATGCCACTTAAGATTTGCCTTCAAAGGCAGAGGAAGATCTGAATCTCCATGTTGAAGGTGACAAAGACAAGACAGTTTCCACTGTTGCTGTGGGCAGGAATGAATTATATATATTGTATTGGCTAGATGTAAACAATCCCAAGATGTGCATTTGAAGGTGCATATACAGCAGCACGATCTCAGGCTCTAGTTCTGTGAACTGGGTACTCAGATCTACCTACATTGTAGGGTCCACTCTGTAATATAAACACATTAAAAAAATCATAAGTCAGAACATGTGGAATTTGTTGCTCTGGCTTGAGAAAATGAGCATTACAGACAGGTCAGAGAATCATCCCTTCATGGAAATAGAGAAATGTACTTTATCTCCACTGATCCACGGAGCAGTCCTAAGTGGTTGTAAGATAAGTCAGGTAGGACCTAGTGAGGAAATGCTACAGAGTACAGCGCAAAAAGTCAAAACACTAAGAGAAAAGTTGATTTAGACCGATTTTGTTTTGGTTGTTCAAAATGCTTGCTGTTCTTTATGTCCCCGAAATGGAAGTATTTTAATTAGAGTTGGTTTAGAAGTGTAATCTCTGTGAGTGAAATTATATTAGCTGTTATCAGCTTCATGGTCATCCAGTCTTCTCAAAGGACCTGAATGTAAGGCTTTATCTCCTGGGGTAAAGCCACAAGATGGATTTTTGGGGGTTATTTACCAGAACTCCTGTTTAGAAAATCACTATTAGCAAGTTGTGCCCTTGCTCTGTGCTTCAATTTCCATAAAGACACACAAGGTTTGCCCCTTCTCCCCCCGTCCCCCTCAGTTGCCACCAGGTTTATCATGTACCCATTCCTGTGAAAACACTGCTGGGTACGTGTCAGCTGAGACATTCGTGTCTGGTTGTCATACCAGTCAATTTCCTGAGTGATGAATGATAAATAAAAGTGTATAAGGGTTCATTGGGTTTTTTTTCCCCTCCTTCATCCTCATCTGTTTGCTGAGAGCATGCCTGCACAGTGCTCTGCTACAGCACGAGATGTTGTCACTCTTCCTTGCCAGCAGCATCTACAGCATCACCTGTCTGTGCCAAAAAGATTTCCTTCTTTAAAGCCATTGCCATCAGCGTGCAAGATAAAATGTCCATGCTTAGAATTTTTAAAAATAACCCATAAAACTACTTTAAACTGCAGATTTTTTCTGTGTTCCTCCTCTGAACACTGTGTGGCAGAAGCACTACAAACCTGCCTTCGTGGCACAACTTACTAGCCTTGTAAGCAAAGCTGCTCTCGCTACTGCTTGCTTTGCCCAACAAATTCGGTGTTCCTTAGAACACCAACTTTTATGGAAAACCTAGAATTTATAGAAATTAGAAAGGGAAGGACTTGAACAGAGGAGATTTTATTTTTTTAGCTACATATTACTTCAATGTAGTCAGGTCACAAATCACACTTCCCATGTTTTCCGTACCAGCTGATTATTAATCAGGATGTTAGTAAGGCCTTTGATATAAACTATTTCAAAGATTATTCCCTGGAATTAACCTTTTGTTAGACTGAAGAGCTTCCAGACCTTTATATGAAAAAGAAAAAGTTTACTTTGCAATTGTTAGCCACTCGACTAATGCATCATACCTGTTTCTGCTGCATTAAAGCCACTTTTCTAAAGACTGTTGATAGGAATGCAGCTTGTATAGTTGTGATTTGCACACTGTAAATACAAGCGAAGCTGCTGTTCTTGTTATATTCCTTCAAGCAGTGCTTAAAATTGGCATAATATATTTTCAAGCTCTGACAATTGCTGTTTTACACTCCACTGACACCTTTCTCTGTGCACATGTACTCTTCATAGCAAGCAGGTTGGCACAACAGTGGCAGGTGCTTTTATGATGAAATAAATCTGTTGGTAGTTCTTGTAACATGTTCTGCTTGCTGAGCTTGTTGAGATTTTTAAATTAAAAAGAGACACACTTGGTTATTTCCTTGCAATCATTTATTTTTCAGTAGAGTCAGTGCTACATAATCCAGTCAAATGCTGTTTTTTGTTTCACATGCTGATGTAGATGCTTATCCTCCAGATGTTTAGGTTATGATGCATGATTAGTTCAGACTAGCTTAGAGCTGCAGGTATTAATTTAATCATCAGCATAATTCCCACTGTTGCATTTTTGTAACATGAAGCTTGAACAAAACACTGTTGGAAACTGTGAATTTATGATCTTCACTTTATTTGTGCTCCTTCCAGACCTGCTTTTTCACTGCCTGTTGTTAGCAAGGTTTGTTGTCAGAGCGAGCAGGAACTGTGGCAACGTATTTGTAGAAAGTATTCCTAATTGTGAATGTTTTACCTGCAGCAGAATACTGAAGTAGTTGTCTGCATTTTTCTTTTCAGTGGATTTTCTATCTGTAGCACTTCAAATATTATCATCCTGCTTTAGAGAGCAGAAATTGAGATACGGGATATCACATATTGTTTATTTCAAAGTTATTCAGCAGCCCTGAGCAGTCTGAGGGAGAGACGAGTTATACCAAGATTTAAATGTCATCCTTTGCATTTTACAGTGGAACTCGACAAACCTATTTGCAGTCTTTCAGCACTAGAGATGAATGCTGTGTGTTTCCTGCATCTGTTTACACACATTTGACTCCTGAACTGCTAATATTTACAAGTGCCTGAAGCTGTGAATATCTACTGACAGTTCCTAGAAGGAACAGCAGTTTTTAATTGGAGTTTCAAACAGATGTGTGCAGATCTGCATGAAGCTCACATGAATTTTGGAGGCAGGAGGTCCCGGTAGCCATCCAGTTATATATACCTCCTTTGCAGCAGCAAGCGTGGCTCAAGTAGAGACACTCAGCTGAGCGTTAAACTTTGTGGAAAGACCCCTCAGCCTACACCTTGTGCTGCTGAAATGAGTTTAAAATGAGTATTGTTCTCACCACAGTGTACTGCAGGGATGACTGCTGTGTGAGCATCTCCCAAGTAGCTTGCTGCAGATGGTGTGTTGAACTGTAATAAGCGGGTAAATAACATACAGGGGCAAATCAAATCATTCAGTTGCAGCCAAGATCTCCTTTCAGGTCTGTAACACAGTGACTCTGGGGGTTACTGTCAGTCTGGGCATAAAAAGCTCTACTACAAAATGGAGAAGCACACAACGGGTCAGACAGGGGTTGAAGTACAGTGATTCCATGGGTGGTAAAAATTACATGTATTTTACAGAGGAGAGGCTTTCTGAAGAGGAGCATTTGCTATAGTCAGTGAAAAAAAAGGGGAAAAAGAGGGAGAGAAATTACAGTTACAGGAAAAATGTGACATCTGGGTCACCTTGGGTTAGCTTTCTAAGTTTACATCCGCTGCAGGTTGTACTTTTCCCTTCCCCTAAATACAGTTTTTGCAATACCATCATCTTGTTCAATTTCTCGATTTTTCTTCTCTATTTCTTATCATAACACAGTTTTTTAGCTGTTCTCTGACACGCTCCCTGCCTGAACTGTCTTACTTTGTGCTCAGCCTCCGAGCTGGGCCCTGAGGACTGCCTCAGCACCATCCAGCCCCGCTGCTTTCCTAGTGGTGCATTGGAAGACACTGAATAATGAACTCTTGCTATTTTTTACCTTCTTAAATCTTGGAACAGTAAGTTTGATAGATTTATTTATCCCTGATACCAACAGGAAGGCTTCAAAATTAGGTGGATCAAGCCTGGGGATTATCCCTTCTTACATTCAGCAGCTGCAGTGGCTGGCTATAAGGGCAAAGAGAACATAAAGCAGTTTATTACTTTTGCTCCAAGTATTTCTTCCCTTACTCTGTGACTTCTCTTGAATATCTAAGCCCCATCCCTGTCCCCACATCATAAAAGCTAGAGCTGAAAAGCAGGCTGGCTTTTCTCAGACAGGCACTTGCAGCTGCTGGGCCTGCACACCTTTTCCAGAGGCCCGGCCCGGCCAGGGACATGGCTGCAATGCAGTTTTCCAGTCTTGCCTGTTCTATTAACTTTATAAATGCAGTCAACACAAAAATCTGAAGAATTAACATGTCAGTTGATCCATTTGCTCAAACAACATGGAATATAATTTAAAATCTTTACCAGTGCACTTTGGTAAATCTAAGCATTGCTTGCACATCGGTTGAAGAATAACAGGACATTATCAGATTCCAGGCTAAGCAGTACAGCTGTACCCTGGTCACATAGCAGTCGGGGAGAAGCTCAGATACTGTCTGTGCTGAAACAGCTACACAGAAGTTAATAAGGTTCATCTTCTCAGTGAAACACAAGAAGCCCTCACAGAATTGCAGCTAGCCAAAACATATTACCGGTGCTTTAACCTGCAACAACGTACCGAGCACTTAATCTCGATGTAAGAGCTCCATATTTCTTTAATCCTTAGGAAGTAAATATTTTATTAGAATGGTTCCCCCCGAACAGTCCCATTTCTTTGGTCTGTGGTCAGCGCCTCCTTTGAAGTTTTTCAACCAACAAGTCAGAGTTGGTGTTTGTAATTGAACACGAGGGAGATCACAAGAGCTGTGCTGCAAGTTCCAGTGGGTTTCTTTCACCCCTAATTGCTATTTACATTTGCTGTTTCCAGGATTGCAACGGTTTTGTGAAGATATAGAGATGATGATTGGATTCCAGCCAAGTAAATTCTGGAGAGTCTGTTGGGCGTTTGTGACCCCGACTATTTTAACAGTAAGCAAATTTATTTTTTTTTCTTAATGTCTTCTCCCAAGAGTTTTATCACTGCTTCTTCATCATTCATGATGCCTCTGGATGGTAGCAATTAGACCTTGATTGCAGACACCTAGACACAAGCATACCCGTGCTCGTCACGTGTGCATAGTAGAGAAAACAGACGGTAAGTGCTGGTATTTTTGGAAGAGAGGGTTGGTGAGTCTCTAGAGGCTGCTGTGCAAGGTGCTGGTGTGGCACGCCATTGCATCCTGGCGTTTGTGATGATCATCTCTGTGTGTGCATACGTCCTGTGTGTGTACATACGTATACGCAGAGAAGAGGAGGGGGGATTACATGAGGCCCCCCTCACCTGTCCTCAGGTTGAGCAATGGCAAACTGCTTTATCAAGCCATAAACTAACCTGAGGTGCGTCCTTTGGAAAGGTCGGAGTGGAAATCAGACTGGCAGGATTTTGGTTGTGGAAGCAGATGTACTTTTGCCAAGGTGGCAACAGCTCTGCTCTCCAGAAGAGAAGCTGGGGGAATTTATATCAGTTAAAAAAAAAAAGAGATATTAAAAAAAAATAACAAACAGACCCAACAACAAACAGCCCCTCACCCCCAGAAAAATCCCAAACCAAGCCAGCCCCCCAGACGACGAACACGGCGAGAGGAAAGAGTAAAGGCGCTGCTGTATCCCGGCCCTCAGAGCAGGCCCCGCCGGCAGGACCGGTAGCGCGGCTGAGGCGGCGCCTCCCCATCGGTCCCAGCAGGGGGCGCTGCGCGACAGCGGCTGGCGGCGGGGAGCGGGGGCCGGCGCTTGCCCGCTGCGCGTCGTGTAACGGGGGGTCTGCGCGTCAGAGAAGGTGGTGGCTGTTTGTTCCGGGGAGGTCTCTCCCCCCGCTCCTTCCTCTGTACTTGTGCCATCGTACTCCGCTCTGGCGAGGCCGCACCTCTAGTGCTGTGCGCGGTTCTGGGCCCCTTACTACAGGAAGGATGCTGAGATGCCGGAGCGTGTCCAGAGGAGGGCGGCGAAGCTGTGAAGGGTCTGGAGCACAGGTCCTGTGAGGAGCGGCTGAGGGAACTGGGGCTGTTTAGTCTTGAGAAAAGGAGGCTGAGGGGAGACCTTGTTGCTTCTACAGCTACCTGCAAGGCAGTTGCAGAAATGGCGGGGTCGGTCTCGTCTCTTGGGTGACAAGTGATAGGGCTTAAAATCGCACCAGGGGAGATTTCAGTTAGGTATCAGGAGGAATTTCCTTACTGAAAGGGTTGTCAGGCATTGGAACGGGCTGCACGGGGAGGTGATGGAGTCACCATCCCACGAGGTATTTAAAAGGCATCTAGATGAAGTGCTTAAGGACATGATCTAGAGGTAGACTAGGCAGTATTAGGCTGTGGCTGGACTCGATCTAAAGGGTCTCTTCCAACCCAGGTGATTCTCTGATTCTCTTTTTGGCGTGGCGCTCTTTGCTTCCCATGTAGGTCTCCTTCTCATCTAAAAGATGGCACGATTTCAACTTTGCCACTGGTACAGCTGGGTTTTTCCTCAAGTCCAAGAGCCTAAGTATAATAACTACATCTGCATTTGCTATCTAGTGCTGTAACACAACATTTCCTTTACATTTTAACCTAAGTATAGACACGGCCTATAATTGTGTGTCATGGTTTGGCACAAGAATGAAATATTTCTTTCGGCCATTTTGAAAGCCTTCGGCTTGGTAAGTCAGTATAAACCCACCCACCCTTCCTTCACCGTCATTTTGTGTTTGAGAGCATGTACTTCAGCCTGAAAGCCCTCAGAACTGGACCACGGGTGCAGCAAGATATCAGTACTTGTGCAGGGTTTAAAGAAAAATGAATCATCATTTCACAGCAGTGCTAAATATTTTCTACCAGTTTCCATAGATGTTCAGGTACAAGATAAGAAAAGTGCCGAGAATGTCTGAAAGGACATCACTTTGAACCAGTAAGTATGGTGTCCGATGGGCAGGGTGAAGAAGCAAAATGAGGATTAGTAGTCCTTCGAAATCACTTCCAGAGAAGTTATGTGCTGGAGAGTTCCTATCTGTGCTGTTCTTCAGGACAGCATAAATGTTGGTAAATCTTTTTATTTGTGGGGTGGGTGGGGGCAGAAAAAACAGCCCTGGATAACATCAGTAACTTCTTTTCAGTATTGTTATGTCAGGAAGGAGGTAATTCTTTTCCTGAAAGCTGAAAAAGGTTGGGTTTTTGCAGACAGGAGTGTATGTGTGAAGGGATTAGTGAGTTTTGGCGAGCACAACAGAATCCCAAGTTGCAAGGAAAAGACATTTTCTACGAGGAAAACAGTTTCTCCAACAGGCATAATGCAGATATTCTACTTTCCCCATGTAGGTCTTCTTTATTGCTGTGCATGAAAAATAGGTAGTTCTGTCTTACCCATCCAGTGGCAACTGTTATTTATTGTGATGACATACAGGTATAGTTTGTAAGTCCTTTTTTAAAAGTTTAAAGATGGAGCCCATTACACTTGGGTTTTTTGGGGGGTTTTGAGGGTATTTTTTGGTATCTGTCTTCCAAGGGCTGTTTTCAAGACTCTGCCTTACACCTGTTGTTAAATTTCTGAAGGGAATTGTAAGGCTTTTCTGCAAATTGCTCAGTTCAGACTTGCACTTTTAGCTACTGCCAGTAATCACAACCAGGGAATAGAAAATTATGTTTTCTCCTAAGAAAAGCAAATATGGAAAGGAAATGAGGTCAGTTCAAACTTGCATGTTGTGTTACTCTTCCCTCAAAATGTAGCATTTAGTGAACTGACAGTGAGAAATAAATTGACACTGCTCAGTTGTAATTCAATTTTTATGCAATGGAAATGGACAAAGGAAACCCAAGCCATACATTCTTTTCTATTATTACCTCTCCAAAGCTAATATTTGATGCATTTGGATAGTCTAATATTAGACTTTCAATTATTCCACATCTCTGGAAATAAAACTGATCATTTTTATATGTGCCTTCACCTAGTTATGCTGCTATAAATCTTCTGTGTGCAATTATTGCGAGCACGGGCATTTCCCAAAAGTTACTGCATTATGCACAAATGTAAGCAGATGTATTGCTATTCATACAGTAAGTGAAATGGAGTAAGTTAGCATAATCATATTAGGTAAAACTGCCAATAGAGCATGTAATAAAGCATGTTACTCTAGGGGCAAGATCCTAATTTCAATTCTTCTGGCATAAATGCAGTGATTTTTGTGGGTTTTTTGCAAGATTTCCATGAAACTCATTAGAGTCAGACTCTGACCTGTATATTAGAGCTTGCGTGAGCAACCTGCCTTAGGTGTACTTACTTTTATCTGTATTCCATATATACTAACTTTGTGTCTGGATACCCACCGCTTGTCATATAGTAGGTTTGTTTTGCTTACTCAAACATTTCTTTTCTTTCCTTGTTTCCAGTTTATTCTTTGCTTCAGTTTTTACCAGTGGGAACCAATGACTTATGGAGCTTACCACTATCCAGGCTGGTCCATGGTGCTTGGATGGCTGATGCTGGCCTGCTCAGTTATCTGGATCCCAGTTATGTTTGTGATAAAAATGCACCTAGCCCCAGGCAAATTTATTGAGGTAATTCTTCTGGCTTTTTTGTGACTTTGAAAGTGTGGTGGCAGGAGACTGTTTTATTTTACATTGATTTTTGTACTATTGAATGTCTGATGGTGCTAAGATTACTTTCTGCTAAGCTAGTTATTGTGTTGCAAAGAGGCGCTCAGTTGATTTAAAATGCAGACCTTCTATTCCCTGTTCCACAACAAAATGTTCCTAAATTGGTAAGTGATTGCTTTTATGACAACTAGAAGGAGTTACAAATTTCACAAGCCCTGGTACGGCGTTACTGGGAGAAAGTTGTTCTCCTGGCTTTGTTGGCCTTTTTGCAAGAGCAGCGTGTAGTCGTAGGAAGCAACAGTTGCTGGTGTGCATCGTGTCGCAGCGAGCCCAGCAGTCAGCGCCGGGAGACGTCAATCAGGGCTCTCGCCTATTTGCAGAGCAAGGGAGATGGTCGGGTACCTGAGTCATCCGGGATGCGCTCCAGGAGGTTGTGCCACTTGACAAAGTTCAGGAATAAGATGTATGAAAAGACCTCATGCTCGATGGCTCAAACGACTGTCTGTAATACTTAGCCGGCAAGCTTTCTTTCCCCCCTGCTTCATCTCTTTATTCTTCTTGAATAAGCTGATCCTCTCTGGCACCTGGGTTGAAAGAAATTCCAGGTGGCATTTTATTTCTGTGCTGCTTTTGTTTATTTTGCAAATCAGACCCCTGCTGCTTGCCCCCACCGCTCCAGAAATGTGGCAGTCCCCTCCTGCTCCCTGTCTCTGTGCCCTGGCCTGCCACCCCAGCTGCCACCTGCCACCACCACTCCCCGGCTGTTCCCATCCCGCTGGCTCCTCAGTTCCTCGCAGGGTGCGGTACAGCAATGTCTTTCTCATGTCAGCATTTCATCTCTTCATTGCCTTCACCTTGTCTTCTGAAAAAGTTCAACGCTCTTATTTTTGGCCTTTGAGGCTTTCTTAGTTCTGCCCTCTCCTCACATCATGCTGCTTGCACTGCTCCCTCCTCAGGGTAAGGAACAGACACTTGCCTCCCTTTTCAGAGCTGTTTTTGCAGTTCAGCTCTCCTGCAAAACCCATCGGGGCTGTTATATGCCTCAAAAATGAAAAGGAGAGAATGCGTGCTAAAATAGAATAATCTTTTTGGTCTCTCAATATGTCACACTACACATGCCTAAGAGTAAAGACCATGCTTTTCTGCTTCACATAGAGCAAAAAAATTTCATATTAAGTGGTGGGACACCCTAGGGAGAGCGTCCAAGTGCACGGTTGGCACTAGGCAACAAGGCCACTTGTCTAAAGGGCCGTTCAGCCCTTGCGCAGAGCACGTTGTAGTGCACAGGTCAGGAGATAACTGCTCCTACTGGAAATGAGCTAGTGTGTCATTAAATTTACTCATTCCTCATCTCATAAGTTTCTCTCATTGAGACACATTGTTCTGCTTGAGATACTCTAACTTGCATGTTTAGTACTGGCACATACATTGCTGCAAAAATAGGGTGCTCTCCTTACTGTACCCAAAGAAACACCAAAGAGTTGTATCTGTTTTGAAGGGGCTTTTGCTGAAACTATTTTGGTTGCAGCCCGATATCTCCTGAATACTGAGTCTGCTGCATAAAATCATTATGGTTGATTTGGGAGGTAAAAGTTGCAAACTGGTAATTAAGCAGAGATTAAAATAACTGATATGGAGGTCTGATTCACTTTATTAGGTAATAAACATATAATTGTTCCCTCTTAAGTCATCAGAAATATGTTTTCTTTCCTTTTTATCTGTAAATGTGCCAATCAAATAATATATTCAATAAAGAAATCAGCGGAAATATTAGGAGGTTTTTGCTGTTTGCCAGGTTATCATTCTTCTCTTTCTTTTTTTCCTGAAGATAGAAACGAAACATTTAGTCATCTCACAATTAAAATCTTTGTTCATTCACAGCAATGTACTTCTTTTTGGTCATTTGTATACTTTTGGGAAATATGCTAAACAGAAATCCAATTATTTTAATGCAGTTACCCACTGCTTAGACCATTGGGCTAAGTAATTGTGCACATGTCCTTCAGTAAGCGAGCCTCACAATCTGTAGCAGTGGTTCTGAGCTCCACTTGTATGGTGCAGGGGAGAATGTATAATTAAAATCTGGGCACTTTATCCTCTATTAATCTTCCAAACTTTGTGCAAAACAAGCACTGAGCAGTGGAGCATTGCAGGGCCATCATCGATAATCTCAAATGAGCCTACCCTCATTTCTTCTGCATTGTAATCTTCCTCTGTAACTTCAAATGAGACTCTCTTTTCTCTCCTCCCCCACTGCAGCGACTCAAGTTGGTGTGCTCTCCACAACCTGACTGGGGTCCCTTTTTGGCCAAACACCGCGGCGAACGTTACATGAATATGATTGATCCACTGGGAACCTCTTCCCTGGGACTTAAACTGCCAGTGAAGGATATAGAACTGGGGACCCAATGCTAATGATTGTTCCAAGGGTGGCAATAACATTGTCAGCCTTTTCTGATCCTTTTTTTTTTTTTCCATTTTGTTTTTCCCACAGTTTCTTCTTTTCTTTTTCACAGTTCCTGAAAGTGGTTGCTTCTGAATGTAGGACTTACTGTTGCATGCAATAGGGAAGAACTTGTTAGACAACTTCCAGGAACAGGTGATGCCCATGACATGTTCTGTACCAGGTGAAATAGAAAAAGGAATCAGGTCTTGTCAGGTTATGTAGGAACAAACAAAACCTAACGGAATATGTTTGAAAGGAACTTATTGACCCGTTTCACACAAGCATCCTTGTTCCAGGTAGCAACAACTGGGACTAGGATTTTGTTACCAGTGAAATCAAAGGGAAGTTCAGCCCTCAGATGGGATGGAAGTGAGCACAGGAGGGGATCAGATCCCCTGTAGTCCTGGCATAAATCCAGCATAAGGCTCTTGCAGTAAGCAGGGTCACTTTGTCTAGACCAACAGCAGACCTGTTGTGTCTGTGCACTTCTTTAAAGAGCATGAATTATGCTATCTTTGAGGACTTGTTATCTAAACAGGCAGAGACCCTTTAAACATGCACACCAGGAAGCAATGTGTGAGATCAGAACAGAAACAGAATAGTCCATCTGATCTTTTCAAGTAGAAAAATAAAAGTGAAGTTTAAAGGGCAAGTTGTCGGAGACTGGGACTAAACTGCATTTGAGTCCAGAAGTGGTTTGGAAATGGTGGCAGGCTGAGGTGTATGGGCATCACTGTTTTTAAAGCACTCTCATTCGCTCCTTTTGATAATTTGATAGCTGTCATTTTAATTAAAAATGCCTCAGTTATAGGATGCCTCACTCCACACTAAGTGCAACTGTGGTTTTACTCACTTCAGTACTCTGAACATAGTTTTCCTTGTTTCTCTGCTTTTGTTTACAGTATCTCCTCAAGAAGCCATCATATAATTTGTGCCTAACTTTGTATTCTTAAAGTGGTAAGTGTAGTCTAGTTACTACCTGACAACAGTTATTAGAAGTTAGATGTGCTGTTCAACTTTGTGACTCCCTGCTCATTCGCCTATAAACATCTTTATATAACCTTTAGATGTATTCTTCTCTTTCAACCAACAGGGAAATAGCAGAACCCCACTTTATATATTATATATATAGCACGTAAATTCTTCAAAGCAGTATTCTTTCTGAAATGTATATATAGGGTTGGCTGGTTTGATGTTTTTTTTTTTTTCCATGTAAAACATTTTCATTAAGTAAACCCCAACACCATAACAATTAACACTGTAGTCATCCACAGGGATGCAACATTAGTTATAAAAACTATGAGGGTTGTGGAGGGAGGCAAGAGGACAATTTAGTAGATGGCCATTCTGGCATTGCCTAGCGATAGGACATTCTGAATCATTCATTTTAGGAATCAGGTATAAGTGATGATACAAATGTTAGACTCAAAATAGTTTTGTTACCTATTGGGCAGAGTAAAAATAGAGCTTTTTAAGAGTACATTTATTTATCTGAATAGAAAATAAGCCAAATTTATAAAAAATGCACTATAATGAGGGAGAAAAATATATCTTTAATAATTGGCAAAACTGTAACCTTTACTATCTTGTTATATCCTATACAAACCTATATGATATTTTTTAATAGTGATTAGTGTTCACGTAGCGTGTACTAGTGATGTTTTATGTCCCTATAAATATCTTATCAATCAGTGTAGAGATGGTGAGCTTAGAGTAGTTTAGCCTGTTTTTTCCCTCCCCACACACACTACAGTAGTAGCCAGTAAATGTTCTTTCCTTTCAGGGGACTGTTTCTATCCCATTCCTTTGTCTGTCTGTCTTCGTATTACAGGGTCTCAGGTAAATCTTCAGTTAATGTGTGTCCGTAGATCCGTAGATGTGTTGTTTCATCCCGTTGAAGAAAACAAAACAAAAACTAAACCTTAATGTAACACTTCCACAAATTATTTTCCTCTGTGTGTGTGTATATATATATGTATATTAAATATATTAATCATTTTGCTGAACTTCCTCTTTCACGGGGCAGTTAGTGTTGCCAGTTCTAGGCACTGCTGGAGACCTTTAATCCTCATGCACGACAAGCGAAGCGCCATCAGGGGTTGTCACCGAGAAGCGAGGGCAGATTTTGCAACGTTTGGTGCTGGCCCCTGACTCTCCGCTCCACGGGCTCTGTCAGTCCCCACCTCGCATGGCAGCAAGATGGGACCCTTCTGTTAGCTTCTCTGCCTTAAAGCTGTACCTCCTTGTTTCAGCTTTGCCTGCTATTTTAGTGAGGGGGTTGCTATTCTTACTTTGGCTTTTATTTTCCAGAGGTAGGTTTGAGAAAGCCATGCTCTGATGTCATGAACATCCATAAAGATGAGCTGGAAATTTGGCCCCATGTCTACATGGGAGCTGAGGGGCCTTCTCTGGTGAAGAAAGGAGCCTAAGTCAGCACCTCTACTGGGTATTAGGTATTTTTGTCAGCTTTAGGCCTTTCTACCAATATTACCTAAAATCTTGATTTTTGGAGTCAAGGCCAGGGTTTTTTTTTCCCACACTGCTATTGTGATTAAATAAAACGTATCCATAGGTTTTTTTCTCTTAAAAAAAGAAAACATGCTCAAATCCCTTAACAGCTCTGAATCCTTTTATTTAGTAACTTGTCTCAGGACATGCATTGGGAACTGGGATTAACTAACTGCAATGAAATTACCTCGGTGTAAGGATGTCAGCTACTGTCCACCTTAAGTATAAAAGAGGAATCATTTGAAGGAATACTGCTAGTTTATCATATCTTTCCTTTGGGTTGGATTACCAAACCAGAATGCATATGAAAAATGGAATTGCTTTCCGTGATTTATGTAATTAATCTACTTGCTTTTAATTTAGATGTTGCTCCTGTGCCTGCTAAATCATTAGCACAGGATTAGGCTTGACTTTGAAACTCCGAAAACAGATGATAGTGATTTTGTTCCAGCTGATTTTTGTCTTCAGCTTTGACCTCCATTACTAGGCTTGCAAGAAAACATTTGAAAAGGGAGGGAATGAACAAAAAAAATCACAGAAGATATAAAGCTCTCACTGTATGTTAAAAGCAGACTTTTTTTTCCACACTGAACTTTTTTTTAATGTATTTTACTGGCCAAATCTGAATGTTGAGATTAAATTAACCAGCAGTGTCTTCTTCAGATGAGAAATAACCTTGAAGTTTGGGAATGCACTTCATTTACCATGTTCTAGGAAAAGTTTGCATGTACTTTGATAATTTTCTAAAAAATAATATTTAGTAACTGATTAAATACCAGTAAAGATCTTTAAGGAAAAAAAAAAGGAGGGGAAAAAGCCATATTAGTAAAAATGTGATGTATGTACTTGCAGATCTATCTATCTTGTGAGTAAAAAACATTCAAATTTGGTGAAATTACTTATGTTGCTTTTTATTTTTCTTTTTCCTTTGAATGAAATTGAATTTCCAGATGAGCTGAGATGCATTATTGTATGCATTAAAGATTATACCTAATGCAAATGCTTGCCATCTTCAAATTCTTTGGGGTCTTCCTGGTGTTTTTAATATGCAATGCTCAAAACCTGTGTTTCAGCTAGACGTGGCAGCACTTTGTTTCCAAAAGAAGGGTTTAACAAAATGACCTTTAATTGAGAACGATTGTCTTTATATGATGTTTCAATCGGGTCAAAGTAGTTGTTTGATTCAGTTCTGCTCCACTAACCACGTTAGATGTGCCTCAGCACTGAAGATCATTGCTTCCGATACACTGTGTGGCTATCTCTTACCATGAAATTCCAACACCCCATTTATTTAAAATACCTTTGGTTTTTTTTAGGAATCTGTGTATAGTTGTACGGATAATGTGGTTTATTGTTGCCTGTGATAAAGCAATTGCTTATTTATGGCAGACGGTTTCCTATTGGTTTCTTAAGCTGCAGTTCCCCTTTTTCTTGCAATCAAAGACAGACTTGTAGGAATTGTGGGTTGCAGGCTGCGAGCTTTGGCAAGTGGCATCCCAGAAGCATCTTGGTTTTGCCTGTAGCACTGTTGTAAGAGACACTTGTTTCTCAGTTTCAGTTAAATGGTGTGCACGAAAGATATCTGTAAAACGATCACAGCTTGATATTCCCAAGGGACGCTGGTTGATGGCTTGGGGGGAGGTGGGGCAGGGAGGGCAAGGGAGGGGTATCTGGGGTTTCTGCCTTTGTCACCCTCAGGCAGCCTATTGCCAAAGAGAGAAGGTTTTCCTGATGGGTTTGACATAATGTGAGAACCGGGCTGGACCTTATTGCTTGCAATATTATAATTTGCCCATAATGTTTAATTACATCTTCAGGTAATCATTTGCCTTATAGCTATCTTCCATTGTTAGGAAAATTATTGATCGACTAAAATATGTTATTATCTGTCATTTATATTACGTAGTATTACCTTGTAAGGTAGATGCTTAGCTGGTATAAACTGTCACAGCTTGCTTTGGAGCTGTGACAATTTACACCAGCTGAGAATTTGCGCCCTGTGTCCTATGGCACTTTATTACGGACCCATCGCTGATGGGTTAAATCTTAATTACTTGCGTAATGTCATATATAAATATATATATATATTTACAGGCATTCTATGGGGTACTGCTGCCTATGGATAAAGATTTGTACCCTAACCAGGTCATGATGATTTCTTTCATTAGCTATATGTGGAGAAGACACATTATGTTACAAAGGACGCATCATATATATCCATGTAGTGCATATTATAATGCTGTATGGTATTATTTTAAGAAATCATTATTCTTGAGGCCCTACCTCAAATTTTGTATTTATGTGTACAAATGCGATTTATTGTATTATATATTTGCTTCTTATATTTGGATGTGAGAAATTAAAATTATTCAATAATGTATGGGCTCTAAAGACTCTAAATAAATGTCCAGTGTTTAAAACAGAAAACACGGCAACGTTCTCTGGTGAACGGAATTTCTCTCTTTCAGCTGCTTCCTTCCCCACCCAATGCACACCACAAAACATCATTCTTACTTAACACACAGCCTTAAGGTATCTGCAGAATTGATCCATTTGATCGTTAGAAACCTTGAGCAGCAACTGGAAACAGCCCTCTTGGGAAATGGAGATATTGCATGGCTGCAAAAACAAGTATCAATTAAATGGTTGGATTCTTAACTATTTGAGTGCTCTGTAGCTTGTGGAATAATCGATTACTTATAAGAGGACCAACTGGATTTGCTTAAATCCTTCTTATCCTATCAATTCAATCATCCCAAAGGCTGTTGAACTGTTGAAAAGCAGCAGAGGTTCATACCAGCTGGAGATGCAAGGGAGAGGTGTAGGGGAAGACCAATTGAAGAAGGAAAGACACTTTTCCTGATGGAACTTTTAATTTAAAGTTGAATTTCTGCAGTGTAGGGGGTGCAGTGTGGCCCAGTGGTGGTGTGGGAAGCAGATTCATCCCTTCCCAGCAGCCCACCATGGAAATGGTACTGAGCCAACCTGTTTCACTGTTGGCAGGCGTGAGGGTTTGACAAGCTTTTCCCAAATGCAATACTTGAAGTACGATGTCTGATCACAATGTGCCATCAATTGTGGTAACAGAAGAGGTACTATCATGGTGCCAAGAGTGGGACAGTAATTTCGGAGGAGGGCTTAATCCTGAAGACAGCTCAATGTGGCAGGACTGTTTCAATTTTCCCCCCAAAGATATACTTTGTTCTGTCTGTAAACTTGCATTTTTCCAAGTTGTGCATGTGTGTGCAGATGAAGGAGATGGCAGGACCAAATGATGGGAGACTACAGAAATTCTTTGCACTTACAAGGCAGATTTCATCTTGGAGAAATCTAAAGTTCCTAGCGGGCATCGTAAGAGTCCTGAGAGGCAGGTAAGTGCCGTTAGTCCCCTCTGTGTGAGGAAAAACTGAGGCAGGTGAAATTTGTCAAATCTCCAGAGTCAACCAGTGTGAGTCAATGAATCAACACATTGATTTTGGGAGAAAGAGGTGGTCCTTTGCTGTCACTGTTAAGTACAGCTGCTTTAAACTCATGAAAACAGATAAAAACCCATGTCCTTTTAACTTGGTTGTATGGATTCGCCCAGGCCATGCTTTAAACTGGTGTATGTTACTTACAAGATTAAAAGATAGACCTGTCTTCTGTTGCAGTGCTTGGTTTGAAATAATTTAACCCTTTCAGGTATTGAAATTCCTATGGTCAGGGTGTAGGCTGAAGGGCATGTCTCATACCAACCTAATAGATGAACCAGCTGTAAAGTTTGATTTAGACTCTGCAGTCCTCAAGCGTTAGCTAACTATGCCTTTTGGAATTAGGGAAAATAAAGGAAAAAGCAGTGGGTAGTGCTCCATGACTGAGTGCAGAGGCAGAGAAATGATTTCTCTTTGTGAAGCTTCGTTATGGTGCATTTGTTAATTGTTTATGCAATCATAAACCTTAACATGGGCGCTTTCAGCCTGATTATATAGCCCTTTGGAAGCACTTACCTGTCAGTAGGTCAGGTATGGCACAGAGTATTCCCTTCCTCCCTTTACACCTATTCTTTCTCTCAGTGTTCAGGTGTAAGAGCTGCTGCTGGCTCTTGCCTGCTGCTGGCTCCAAGCTCAGCTCAGCCCGGGCGGGTCGCAAGCATCCCTTCCGCGCCAGGCTTTTGAGGGATGCGACCGGTGTGCACCTTATTTGTGACATAAGATTCCTCCCTCAGGAGGTAGGTGGGGTTTTTGGTCAGGTGGAAGCTCTGTTGTTTTCCAGCATTTGCAGTTCAGCTGGCAACTGAGACCACAAATTCAGCAGCTACGCTTAAAGTAACACTTAGCACTTTTAATTGCCTTTCATCTGAGGAATGCAGACAACCTTACAACTGCTTGGAGAGATCCTGGGCCTAGTCAAAAATACTTAGTCAGCCTACAAAATGCCACAAGCTTTGTGGCTGACAGGACTAACAGTTTAACACCACACTGTTAGCGACATCGCATTAATTTAGATCAAAATCAAGAAGCATTTAATGCCCAACTGAGAGCACAAGAACATGCATTCACAGGAATATTATCTGAGCTGAAATTCCAGTTAGTTTGCCAAGACTAACACTTCGCTCTTGCAAAAGTGCCATCAGATTTTTGGTTTTAATTGCTATGAATGTTCAGGAACACAGTTTTAATTCTTATCTGAACGTCATGCCTTTCAGCTTTTTATACTTCCAACAAGATCATATCAGAATATCAGATTTTTTGGTGATGAAGGAGAACGATTAGTTGCCCTCAGAGAAGGTCTAAGAATAGTGTTGGCTGGGAGAATGTGATTTTTTTGTTTTCCATATGTTTGTCCTGTGGTTTTCCAGTATGAACAGTTGAAGGTGCTTGTAAGACTGCTAGTGCTCTCCCAGGGTGTGATCTTCTGGGCATTGAGCTGGACCATATGAAGACCCACTTCTGTGGGACCAACTTCTTTCCAATTTGCTTGTTTTACTTCTTGTAGTATCTGTGGGCTTTTGGATGTTTCTGACCAACAGAAGAACAAGTCAGGAATGATTAGGGCATTCTTTAACCGTGAGCTTGTTCAAGGTGTGTTTGAAGCTGTGGGTGTACGTACAAAAATTTGCACTGAGTTATCAGCACAGTCATTTTTCAAAATAGCATTTATACCAGATTTAGACTGAGCTAATAATGGGATTGTTTAAGAACCTATCTGTGACCAGCTTAAATTGAATGTCCACTAAAGACTCCACACCACATGGAAAATGGAAAGCCTGAGCTGAATTAGATTCAATAATTTTGTGTGTAGATAGACCCTGGTTTTACTACCAGATAAGCACAAACATAGCTAAGCTAATGTGATTTGGGTGTATGGACTTATTTCACAGAAAGAAATCTCCTCTTAAATCAGAGGGTAAATACTGTGCAGAAAAGAATATGTTAATAGGATGGGTTAGAAGGGTGCGTCTTCCTCTGCTGTTATACCACTGCCTCTTTTTCTTGTTGCTATGGCTATCTCTCTACTGATACGCAGGCATGCTTGTATACCCGCTATATACTTCTGCCCATGCCCCCTGGCTAAGAGAGGTGCTGGTAACACCCCAAACAAAAGTAAGAAGTTATATTTGGGTAAAAGCTCTTTTGATACATTGGAGCTAAATTGGGAGGTGCTTTTGGAACGAACACCCCAGGGATCTCCTGGAGTGCGTTCTATTACCTTGCCCGCAGTCAGGAACAGCTGTTTTCAGAGATCTTACTAATTAAGTAATTAAGCAACCCAAGTTGTACTCTTCGATCTTGCTAGTGTAAAGGTGTGCAAGTGCAACTGCCCCCTAAGATGGGAATGTTTTTTTTTGTCTCATATTAACTCTATCTAAATGTAAGCCTTGTTATTTTACATTTAAGATAGCTAAAATTTGCGTGGTGCAGAACCAAACCACAAAGCGACGAGGGGAGGATCCTCCTCTGGCTTTACAGCTGAAATGGCTTGATTGGAACAGTGGCAAAGCTACCGCAGCTGGAAACCTCACCCCTCTCCTGATTGGTGGGATGAGAACCTGAACTGTGGCCTATAGCCTCTGCTTTGAATTTAAATCAGGTGCTCTACCTGGGAGAGTCATTGCATATAATGACCAGCACATGGTCATTTTTCTTGCCAAGGATGAGCCAAATTAAAAGCTGGAGGGAAGAAATAGTTCAAGAGGGTTGTTTTTTTTTAAAACAGCCATCAGAGCAGGGCCTGAGATGACTCATGAGTATCTTTAAATACTTTACCTCCCTTTAAGGTGTGAAGGAGAGATCAGTTAAGTGACTTGAGCAAGGATGTGCAAGGAGCAGAGGAATGGTGTGTGTTCCCGTATTACATCCTAGAACTTCTTTTTTGCTTATTCATACCAGGCATGAATTATTGCTAAGACTAAATAGTTAATACGGGTTGGTTCTCGGTATTTTTATGCTGAGAGCGAGGAGGTGGTGGCAGCCGCGGCGCATTGCCGACTCGCCCTCACGCAGCCCCCTAGCAGAGCTGCGGGGCCGCACGTCGCACCCACCCTGGGCTGCGGGACGCGCCGCGGCAGGGATTCCCTGATCCGCGGGGAGTTCATCTATCGGGGGGAAAAGGGCCGACTCCGCTCCTCGGGCTTCCGCTCCCCGCGTGGAACGTTTAGAAAGCCGGGAGAGGGGACGGCCGGGGGCCGCTCCCCGCTCCGTGGCGTGGCCGTGGCCGGGCGGCGGCGCTGGCGAGGCCCGGGGGGGGCCGCGCGTCACGGCGGGGGGCGGGCGGGGAGCCCCCGCTGCGGGGGCGTCGGGGCCGCGCCTGGGCAGCGGGCGGAGCCGCCGCCGCCTGCCGGAGCCGCTCCGCGCGTCGGAGGCTGCGCTCGGCTCGGCGCGGCTCCGCAGCAGCTGCCGGGAGGGAGGCGAGCGCCGCCGCCCGCGCCGCGCCGATGGGTCTCCTCCTGCTCCTCTGGGCGTATGCGGCCGCCGCCGGGGCAGGTGAGGGGCCGCGCCCGGACTGCGGAGCCGGTGTCCGCCCCTGCTGTCTCCCCGGTGATGGGTAGGCGATGGCTGGGGCCGCCGCCCGGCGTGCGTTGGCGGCGGGCGGAAACTTTGTGGGGTGGCGGCGGGCTGCGCCCGTTGCGTGGACCAGGAGCGGCCCCGGGTTCGCCGGCTGCCGCCGCGGCGGGGCTGAGCGTCCTTCGCGGAGCGGACGCGGGTCTTCGCGGGGCGCAGCCCAGCTCGTTCCCGGCGGAGAACCCCGGGGTGGGGTGGGGGGAGACAGCCGTTCCGCGGGTGCCGTGGTGTACGCGAGGCAAAGTTTTCCGAAAGCGGCGTGCGCGCTGCGCCCCGCGGGAATGGGGTGCGGGTGGAGCGGGCTGGCCGCGCCGGGGGGCCGGGCCGGGCGGCAGCGGGCTAGGGGAAGCCGCGTTACAGAGGGATGCTAGCCGAGGGAGCGTTATTCCTGTCGATGCTGTGCCCGCTGCGCTTTTCCTACGGCGTTGCGCGGCCGAAGTACCGCTTGTTGTGCCTTGGGGATGCTTTGTTCTCTTTTCCCTTGCCCCGCGTACCGGCTCTTCCTCGGTTGAAGCTCAGGAAGGGGACGTTTCTCGATGGTATTTGTAACTGTCCTCAAGAAAATTGATCAGTGCAGTTATCAACAGCGCAAAGGAATCCATGTCTTAAATTTATACTTGTTCTTATAGTAAAAGGCACCTCTTCAAAAACCTACAGATCTTGAGAGGTGCAACATAAAAATTAGTTGGAAGAATCTACTGCCTGTCCCTTTCGTAGTGGTCTTAGCACTAGCAGTGCACGGGGGCGTTTGAAACGGTCTGTAGGACCCGAAACTCCACTACTTGGAATTGCGAAGCCGCTTGGAAAGTTCTTTGTGTGCAACAATTTCTGCTGAAGCTTTGAGGGGAGAGAGCAAAATGCCTCTCCTGGAGCCCACTCTTCGCTGTTTGAATGACTGCACGTGGGAACGACTCACTTGTGCTTTTACTTGAAGTTTTTCTGATCCCAAATAGCACGCTGCGCATGTCGAGGACATCCTAAACACGCTGCGTATGTTGCATGGCTGCGTGTTAGCTAGATGGAGCGTGGCGTGATTGCTGGGGCTTGGGTGTAGGTGATAAAAGCGCGAGTAGAGAGCACAAGCTGTTGGAGCTGTAAAGCAGAATTAATTTCTTCTAGGGATTTCCTAGTGACATCATTCATAATTATATGTCTTAATCCTCTAATCTACTGTAGTACCTTCAGTTCACATTGGGCCAAATCTGCCAAGTACTGAGATGATTTCTACTCCCACCCACCTGACTGAATCATTTGGAGTTTTGCTTGTGTAAGCCATTGATTTAAGGGGAATGGCCCAATTACTTTAAATAGGAATTGAAAGTGTTATCAGTCAGGATTGCGCCCGAGCTTCACGCAGCTCTCCAGTGAGAGCAGACAGGTTGATGGTTAATTTTTACTTCAGAGAGAAATGGTATTTCCAGCTTCGCATTCCACTGAAGAGGCAGCATAAAATACTAGATGCAAGTGCAGTTGATACGCCTGTGGTATCTTTCTGATAGACCGTGGGAGACCACAGGGGAAATGGAGACTTGGTTATCATACTGAAGCTGCTGATTTGTTGTTTATTAATTATTAACCAGGCTTTTGAGTGCCTGCTGCAGTTTGAAGAGCCAGCACAGGAAAAGGACTAGGTATTTAAAGCTGTGTATGCTCTTGCTAAATAGTTGCTATGACATTAGAAATAGTCTCTGGTTTTGAAAGCATTTTAAAAGCTGTAAGGGGGCACGCTGAAGTTGTCACACATGATCCTTCACTGGCATAAATCGAAGCCTGTGGAGCTACAGTGATCTATACTTGTTGAGCCTCGGGTATTCAGGCTGGAATAAACAGCTTTAATAGAGCAGTGGAGCCACTGTGATTTATGGGAGTGCCTATACTTGCTAGATGTGGTTTCTGTCCTCACCCTGTTGATGTCTGTGGCAGAGCTTTCACTGACTTTAACGGGGTCAAGACTTGTCTTGCTGAATGTAGCTTGTCCTTTCCGTTGAGCAAGTTTTAGTCCTGACTTGACCTCCCTTCATATTAGTAGGTTTTTGCTGATCTGAATAGATTAACCCCTTTGGAACGAGGGACAATATGCTCCTTTTTTAGCAGGGATAGCAGACCTTGTCTTTCCTGATAGAGAAGCTCGTGCAGTTTACAGTGTGCTGCTTTTCTTTAGAATGAAAACCTTAGAAGAATGAAGTCCTCCTTGTTTTTTTCTAAAACAATCTGTGCTTTTTTCTTTCTTTTTTTTTTTTTTTTTTGTCTCTGTCCCTCCTTGAAAAGCTGCTCCCTACATTCATGGATGTGTTTGTGCCTGGAGTTTGTAGGTTGCAGCCCTTGCACTGGAAGAGTTGCTGTAGGTTGAGGATCAATAGGTTGATAAGTTCTCTCCTGTTGATTAGTTGGCCTGTCAATGTGTAGAGTGCTGGTTGTGGTCATTCAGTGCCTGAGTGTCTGGTGTGAAGTCAAAGGTAGTACTAAAAGCTTGATGATGCTGCTGATTATCTGTAAGATTTTACACGTGGGGAAGTTTATCTGGGCTTGCATTATGTAATTTCAGTTTTCTACAAAAAGGCAGTTATGCCCACATCCTTGTGAAGGCACCATGCATGCATTCACTTAGTGCTTTTGGAGCTTTGGTTCTGCCAGATGCCCTTAGATTTTAATTTTCATCATAAAGTTGCTAAAGACCTCCTAAAGGGGTCTTTTCAATATTTTTTTACTACTCTGCCCCTAGCACAGTAGTATCCTCTGCATTAGCACAGCACATTGTTCCAACAAGTTTTAACACTTGAGTGAAGGAAAGGAGAAAGTGCTGAGGTACAGATGATTTATGAGTAGAATATGTAACTTCTTGTTCGTTCTGTACACCTCGGTAATTTCTTAGAGCCTTTCAAAGACTCCAAGCAGAGTATTTGCTACTTAACTGATCCAGAAAGCACAGTCCTGGAATAACAAATGAATCAATTTAGACCTGAATGTGAAGTCTACACAGTGGAAATCAATCTGGATGTGCTTTACAGGTAACGTTTTGCTCTGTGGAAGTCAGTGGGACTTTTACCACTGGCTTCAGCTGTGTCAGGACTTTATCCTTGGAGCCTCTTCCCATTGCTAATGGTATTAGCGTAAAATTTCACTATGAAAGTGCTTAGATATTTGACCTATCTCTTGGGCACAGATCTTGTGCCACACTTTTTGTTACGTTGAGAGAGACACCAAGGTCAGGCTAGCCTCTTCCCATCCCTAGAAAGAGGAGATGAGTTTAATAAACTTGGTGTGCCAAAACCATCAAGTTGTCTTGAATGTTGAACATAGCGCCTTCTAACTGCTTGAGCGTGTGTCTTTTCCATCAATCCTGGCAGGTCCCTACCAGTTCAAGGAACGTCCAGTCTTTTCCTGGCCATAAGTTACCTCAAAATTTTAGCTTGAGATTTGTGCTTCTCCAGTAGGTGCTCCTGCAGACCAGAAGGTGCTACTGCTGGTTTAGCTGAATGAATGCCTGCTGTTTGTAGGTAGGCTTTGGCATGCTTCATGGGCACTGGCTGTGCTGAAATTACAGCATTGTGTTTCCGAAGTGAGATCAAGGAGTTTTGTGAGTCACCTGGGCCCTTGGACTACAGGATGGCATCCTTTGTCCTGCTACCCTATCTCCTCCAGAATCATTTTTTCTAGTTGGGAAAATAGATTGCGTTTAGTCTGGAAGCTGTGGGGCCTGATCTGTTAGTTGCAGCGAGGTATGAAATGTGAGAGGGATTTTCAGTCCTCGTGTCTCCCTGGAAATCGTTTAGCCAATAGAAGAATGCTGCAAATCTCTTTCATCTTTTTGTATAGGTGGTTGTGCTTTTATTTATTTATTACTTTTTAGCCTTATGAAGATCCTGGATTAATAGATCAGTTTTAGAATGTTTTAACTTGTGTATAGTAAGATCTGTGGAAAGGAAAATTAAAAGAATTTAAAAGGACTATCCTCTCTTCCGAATTACTGTCTTATAAGTGATTACTGTATGCTTTGTGTGAGTGTACCAGAAATCTCTGTGCTAGATGCTCTTCTCCATTCTTTTCATTACCCCCATTTGAAATAAAAATTGATTTAACTCTCTTTCTCTCTCTCTTTCCCTGTGCCTCCAACAGCTGTAGGATTTGGAATGGACCCTGATTTACAAATTGATATCATCACAGAACTGGATCTTGTGAATACAACCCTTGGGGTAACACAAGTGTCAGGACTACACAATGCCAGTAAAGCATTTTTATTCCAAGGTAAGACGAATGTCCTCAATTCTCATATCTCACTTTTGCTTGCGACAGCTTAGAAGAGCTTTGATGCCTCCTTAATTCCTAGCAATGCTGGTCTTACTTAACTGTTGCTTTATTTGATTTGTATTTTTTGGAAATGGTCTTTGTTACTTTCCTGAAATACATATGGCACTCTATATTTTTGTATTGATTTTTTTAGTGTGCTGTCAGGTAGTTGAGGTTACAGGTCTGTAGAGAAGTATTTTTGGGTACATTTTGAACCCTGCCCAGTATGTATTTCTAACCAAACATGTCAAAGGGTTTCCAAGGCATGGACTCAGTTGTATTGTTGTGAACTTTCCCTCTGTGACTGTACACTTGCAGATGCATGCAGAGCTGAAGCTGTGTAGCTGAGAGAGCGTTTAATGTGTTGATGCTGATTAGTAACATGTAGCAAGTATTCCATGAACTTTGGAAAAACTGTTGAAGTGAGAAGGTTGAACAGTGTACACCAAAACTGAGTACCAGGTACAGAATAAGTCACCTTGAATTGTAGGGTTTTTCATTCAGTACTCTAAGATAACTTGTGTGAAGTGTTTTACTTTTTATTATTTTATTTTCAGTAAGTAATTCTGAATTAATTAACAAGTCTTAGCACAGACTCGAGCAAGGTCTGGATTAAGAGACAATGTCTCATGGGGTGCAAGCACTGGGTTGTTACAATATGCTTATTAGGTGAAAAAAACATCTATAGCAGATGAGATTAGCATGCACATTAAAGCAGTTAAGGAAGGTTTTATTGTGGAGACATCCTACATTTGTTTTTTTTCTTTACTGTTTTACTCTGTGCTGAAGTGTGCATGTTAGTCTCACTTTTTGATATCTGTCCTCTGTAGCTGTTTTTAGAGGCAAAACGTTATGATCTAATTTAGCTTTTGTTCTGGAACAGCAATGCTAAGTGACTCTATTGTGAGTCTAAGTGACTCTACCTGGCCAAGGTCAGTTTAGGAGGACAGCAGAGAGACTTCTGGAGACCACCTCGGAATTTGTTAGTTGTATTTCCAGTCTTTCATGATACAGTGAGTAGCATAATTGTCACTGTTTCCCAGATTAATGTCTAGAAGAGCAGCACTAATATATTCATTTAAAGGTACTGTTTTTCTTCTGAAACCCTGGCTTCAGGTTTGTGAGTTATGGACAGACAATATTAAAGTCAGTCATTATTCTAAAGACTAGTGACCTCACTGAGTTAAAATGTTTTAGCATTTCCAATTGGCATTCTGTGCAGCTGATGGCAGTCGCACTGATGAACTGTCATGGTGAGTTTTCACAGGCTGGTGGGCAGAGCTGCAGGGAAGGAGACCGAGACATGTTTTTCAGGACATGGATTGAAACCATTGGTACTGAAAGTAGCTTTGAAAAGCTAATGGTAAAGATGTTATGGCTATTCAGTTCTTTTGGCCTTGGAAGACCCCGCTTGTTGTATGCAAACTGGGAGAAGACTGGTGTAAAAAAGGTAAAGCTTGTCAAGTTCTCACAAGCAGATCAATTGAAAGATGCTCATGGGAAGCACCAAACAGAAATTCACTGTACAAAGTGAATAAACAATTTGAAATCTGTGGTTCAATAAATAAAGTTCTTAATTCCCACAACAGAAATTATTCTCGCTAATGCATGCAGGAATACCCCTGTGCTCAGAGATTGCCTCTAGTATAAAATTTCTTGGAAGACAGCTCGGTAAAATTATTGTCTTTAGTTAAGCTTATCAGCCCTTGGGCTGGGAGAAGACTGAAGACCTTTGGTCTGTTACTCCATCCCGAGAGAGGTCTGCGAGGGGTCTTTTGCTGCTGTTGTCAGATGGGATGGAAGTCCAAGGCCACCCTGTCTGGCTGCTTCTCTTCTTGTTTGTATCTGTTATTGTTAAATGTCAGCAGTATGTTGGCAGCTGTATGAATTCCCTTTTACTAACAGAGGTGACTTACAACTACAGTTTGGCTGTGTGCCAGGTCCATTGGCTGGAACCTGGAGATACTTAATTTTGATTTTTATTGTGCCATACAGTAACACTGATATAGAACTCTGGGCAACATGTGGGCAACTGCCAGGTTGAAGTTAGAAGTAATACTTTCCCACAGATATTCACAGAAAAACAGCCAACATGACACCCCAGGGAAGAGAAAAGACTGGGAGGTTAGTACTTGGTTTCAAAATTACTGTATCACAGAATCACAGAATCACAGAATTGTAGGGGTTGGAAGGGACCTCGAGAGATCATTGGGTCCAACCCCCCTGCCAAAGCAGGCTCCCTAGCTCATATTGCTCAGATAGGCGTCCAGGCGGGTCTTGAATATCTCCAGTGAAGGAGACTCCACCACCCCCCTGGGCAGCCTATTCCAGTGCTCAGTCACCCTCACTGTGAAAAAGTTCTTCCGCATGTTGGTGCGGAACTTCCTATGCTCCAACTTGCAGCCATTGCCCCTTGTCCTATCCCCACAGACCACTGAAAAGGGGCTGGCTGATTCCCCCTGCATCCCCTGCTTCAGATAATTATAAACTTTGATTAGGTCCCCCCTTAGTCTTCTCTTCTCAAGGCTGAACAGTCCCAGCTTACTCAGCCTTTCCTCATAGGGGAGATGCTCTAGGCCCTTAATCATCTTCGTAGCCCTTCTTTGGACTCTTTCCAGGAGATCCCTGTCCTTTTTATACCAAGGAGCCCAGAACTGGACACAATACTCCAGGTGGGGCCTGACCAGGGCAGAGTAGAGAGGGAGGATCACCTCCTTTGACCTGCTGGCTACACTCCTCCTGATGCATCCCAGGATCCCATTGGCTCTCTTGGCCACCGAGGCACACTGCTGGCTCATGGCCAACCTGTCATCTACCAGGACCCCCAGGTCCTTCTCCACTGAGCTCTTCTCCAGCAGGTCATCCCCCAGCCTGTACTGATACAAACAGTTGTTCCTTCCCAGGTGCAAGACTTTACACTTGCTTTTGTTGAACTTCATCTGGTTTCTCACTGCCCAGCTCTCCAGCCTGTCCAGGTCTCTCTGGATGGCAGCGCAGTGCTCCTGCGTGTCAGCCACTCCTCCCAGCTTTGTATCATCGGCGTACTTGCTGAGGGTGGATGTTATTCCCTCATCAAGATCGTCAATGAAGATATTAAACAGGACTGGACCCAACACTGAGCCCTGGGGAACACCGCTGGTAACAGGCCTCCAGTCAGATTCTACTCCACGAATCACAACCCTCTGGGTTCGGTCCGACAGCCAATTCTCAACCCACCTCACTGTCCACTCATCTATCCCATGCTTTCTCAGCTTTGCTATCAGGATGTCATGGGAGACAGTATCAAAGGCCTTGCTGAAGTCAAGGTAGATGACATCCACTGCTCTCCCTCCATCTACCCAGCCTGTCATGAGATCGTAGAAGGCTATGAGGTTGGTCGAGCACGATTTCCCCTTAGTGAATCCATGCTGACTACTCCTCATGACCTTCTTCTCTTCCAATTGCTTGGAGATGGCATCCAGAACAAGCTGTTCCATTACCTTTCCAGGGGCAGAGGTGAGGCTGACTGGCCTATAGTTACTAGGTTCCTCCTTCTTGCCCTTTTTAAAGACTGGAGTGACATTGGCTATCCTCCAGTCTTCAGGCACTTCTCCTGTCCTCCAAGACCTGTCGAAGATGATAGCAAGCGGCTCAGCAATCACCTCCGCCAGCTCCCTCAGCACACGTGGATGTAACCCATCTGGGCCCATGGATTTGTGTGCATTAATCCCTTTGAGCCGCTCCTGGACCTCCCCTACTTGAACCAGAGGGAAATTCTTCATTTCCCAATCAGTCCTACTCTCATCCAGTGTCTGTGGGTCCCGGGGGGCCTTTGAAGTGAAGACCGAAGCAAAGGCGGCATTCAATATCTCCACTTTCTCAGCATCCCCCGTAACCAGGACACCCTCCTTATTCAGCAAGGGACCTACATTATCCCTGGACATCCTCTTACTGTTCACGTGTCTAAAAAACCCCTTTTTATTATCCTTTATGTCCCTTGCCAGCTTAATTTCCAAGAGGGCTTTAGCCTTCCTAGTTGCATCCCTACAGGCCCTGACCACATTCCTGTATTCTTCCCAGGTGCTCAGACCCTTTTTCCACGATTCATAGATCTTCTGCTTCTCTTTGAGTTTGCTCAATAGCTCCCTGTTCATCCATGCAGGTCTTCTGCCTCTCTTTCCCCATTTCCTCCTCAAAGGGATGCATCGTTCCTGTGCTTGGAAGAAGTGCTGTTTGAGTGCTAGCCAGCTCTCGCAGGCTCCCATTCCTTCAAACAGCGTAGCCCACGGGATAGCCCCCATTAAGTGGCGGAGGAGATCAAAGTTAGCTCTACCAAAATTCAGGGTAGCTATCCTACTTTTTGGCTTGCTTCTTCCACCCAGGATCATGGGTATCCTCTTGGACCAACTATTCTGGTTGCCAAGATGTGGTCCTTTCAGCAAAGCTTTGCTTTGATTAGTTCTTACCATGTGTGCGCGGTTAACATGTGTTGTGCCGTGCTGCTCCAGCGCTGCCTTTGGGGCTTTGGGCAGGGGAGAATGTGCTTCACCTGGCAGGCTGACTGCTGAACACGGAGCCATGTTGGGAGACTTCTTCACTCGTGGGCTTTCACCACTGAGGATTTTCTAGTTTAGGAAATGAGAAGAAGAGTTTGCGAGTAGATTCTTTGGCATGTGGTTTTCACAGGGACAGTTTTGCCCACTACCTTTGGCGGTGTCCTTATGTCAATGTAACAAGGCTCTGAGCTTACACAAAGGTTGCCTGTGGATTATTTTCTGTCTTGTAAGAGGTATTTCCTAAAATGGAGTTACTAGAGCTGTTCAAACTGAGAGTGTTCCTTTGTGTGTTCCTGGAAGTCTACATCTTTGAGGCAGAGAAATGGTAATTTTTCTCTAAACCAGACAGTTGTGTACTACTGTAGTGAAAATATGTATTGTTTTTCTAAGCAAGATGCCTTTTCTGAGAATTAAAATGTTTCAAACAGAAAACTTTATAAGTTTTGGGCATTCTTTCAGTTGCATATAGAGGCAAAAAGAAAAAATGAAGTAAGGCGTGATAGGATGACATGCACAAAGAAAGAGAAAATGTTATTTTTAATTAGATTTTTAATCAGTGATGTTAGCTCTTGTACAAGAAGTGACATACTGTTTGTTACAAAGTTTCTGGGGACTGTTGTGATTTGATTTATCCTCGAGAAAATATAGAAGGAATCTCTTCCTTGGAGAGTTAGCAATTTCAGTCCAAGACAACCTCAGTGAAACCAGTGAAGTATTCTGATTTTATAATAATATTGGCAGTAAAAGCAGAAACTCAGGTTTCCATGTGAAGCAGCTTTACAGGCAAAGAGACAAATTCAGCTCCATTGTAAATTGTGTGACAGCGTGATAGAACCAAAATGGCAGTTGAGGTGTGGGTTGCCTTTAGGTAAACAAATCTGCTCTTAATTCAGAAAAGCATAGAAACCTAGAATGACATGTGGTCATCTGAGTGGTCCTGTTAGGCATGAGTATTTCAGCTTGACTTCTAATTGATCAGTTCCATTATTTGTGTTTCAGTTCCATTCTCTGTGAAGTGGGGATGAGGGAATCCGAAAAGTAGTTTAATTGCTGACAGTGTGAATTAGATGAAATGTGGATACCTAACTTGCAATTGCAATTCTGAAAACAGTCTCTTAAAGTCTCTAACATCAAAGTGTCTTAGTTATTTATGTTTTATTTATTTATTTGAACAAGGGTGGGGTGGAAAAAGTCTCTGTGTCTAGATTGGTTGTTCTAGCATGAAGGGAGAAAGGAGGGTGAGCGGAGACTCTTGACTAGAGTGCTCTTGGGGAACAGGGCACCCAAGATCCTTGTGTCTGATCTCACATCTCTTCATCTTCAACTAGGAGTGCAAAGGATTCAAGGAATCAGTTCTGGGGATGGGTGGGAAATCTACCTCAAAGAAATGTATTGAAAATATTGTCTGCCAAATGCGTTATAATAACATCTTAGAAACATTGACTGAAAGACATTTGTAAACAGTGCCTTACAAACATGACAAAAAATACTGAAATTCCCAGAACAGGACCACAGTACACATTTTAGTATGTTAAGGAACACTGAGATGTGGCCTGCTTAGTGGGGCTCAGGCCTGTTGCGTTTCAGATAGCGGGGAAGGCCTTGTTTTGACCCTGTACATGGAAACGTTAGCAGGACCTTGATTTGGTGGCAAAGACTTTCATTTTAAATAGAGGAAGTGCTTAACTATTCATCCTGTCTCTAGTAGACCAAGCCCAATTTTTAGCCTAGCTGTTACGTTATGTGATTACCTTAACCAGTTTTGTTCTGTGCTCAGTTCTCACTGGGGAAGAAGAATTTTATTCCTTTTACCTGTCAGCTATGCCTGTTTCTTTTTAAATTCTTTTTGTCTCAGCATCTCTTGTGAACTAATAGTAGTTTAATGCCTTTACTTATAAAACGGTTCCCCCAAGAAGCTTATTAAGGCTTTGCTGTTTCCTTTCCTAGCAATTAGGAAATATTTTTCAACTTAGTACAAATGCCATTCCTAATTTAAAGACTCTGTATACTACGTATAGTGCTCAGTAACTTAGACCACTAAGTACTTTTAAAGGTTTAGCTAGTAGTAAAAAAACCCAAACAAACTTTAGTTATATAGTTTGTTCTTCCTTGCCTACTTCTTTACTCGTATTAAAAGAGAACCACCTGGCCCACAGCTCCTGCCACAGTTGGGTCATGCTCCTTCTTGCCACTTCTTACCAGTGACTATCAAATTCTTTTCTGTACAGCTACGTCTCCAAGAGGAAAGGTGAAAGAATGGCAGGTATCTTAAAGCACAGAGCAAGGCAATGTTTTTATGAGAAAAGAGCAAATCTTACCCAGTTCTTGAAACAAAAGGGCTGTCCTGTTTCAGGCCAAAAGAGAGTGCAGAGCGGCAGTCCCAAGGGGCTAAAGGTGCTCCCAGCAGACTCACTTGAGCTCCCAGATCCGGTACATCTCTCTCTGTTGGTGCTTCCTCTCAGTGTTAGCCCGATTTTTCTTTTTAGGCGCTTTCCTCCTGGACATATTCATTCCTTGCTTAGAGAGTAGAAGTATTTCCAGATCCTGCTGTAGGAGTTCAAGTCCTAAAAGTCCCCTTTTGTGGTACAAAGGGGTTTGATATTGTCATCAGGAGCGGACACATACCCTTTCTGTCAGGAATGTTAGCTGTGCTTCCGCTAGGGCAGTCTTCAGGATACATTTGTTTTGCCCTGGCTGTGCATCTGGGGCAGTAGCTCAGCATTCAGGTGTGCTCAATAAATTCAAAGGGTGGGTGAACAGGCTGCTGCCTTTGTTTGTGAGCATGTGAACATCTTCTCACCCAAGTCTCAGTGACCTGTATGCAATGGCTGAGGTTTTAATCCACTTCAAATGTTAAAGCTCAGCTATGCCAGTGTAATGTGCAAGGTGTGCGAGCTTCAGAGCTCAGGAACGAGCCAGGGACTGAATGAGAGGAAGCAGATAACAGCTCGAGGAGGAAAATTGCAATTACTCTTCCCAGGGTGAGCGGCAGGGAGGTCTGCATTGAGTAGTAGAGATAAACTTTAATTTTAGAGTTCAGAGCACTGGTTCCTCTTTACACAAGGTAATGCAACAAGAGTCATTGCTTTCTGTGTGATCCCTCCTGGTATGTTTATAGCAACTAGTAAGTATAAGCAATATTGCTTTTATAGAGCAGAAATCTTACTGTAGCAGAAAAATTAAGAAGGCACAACATGGGTGACTCAATCTTTATGACAGCTAAAGGTGGCATAAAAGAGAGTAGCTCTAGTAACCTTTTCCATGCCTGTTGGTATTGGAATACCCTGCCTTGCTGGGATGCTGGGAGTTTTTGGGGACAGCGGCAGTGCAGGGACTGTGGGTGCACTTCCCCAGGCTGCTGGCATCTGCTTCTCTGCATGCTGGGGCCCTGATGGGAAGCAGCCAGTGGCCCTTCTGCTGTTGGACAGGAAAGGAGTTTTCTTCTTTTTACCAGGTATGGCCCACCACCTGTCTGGGGTCCCAGGTGATTGTCTGAGCAGCTGCTGTGCTCCAGACAGATGAGGTTTGCTTGGTTTTTTCCTTTCTAAAATACATTTTCCCTGAGACACCAGCAGCCTGGACTAGTGGCTGAGCTGAGCCCTGAGGTGAGGCAGTTGGAACCGGCTGGAACCAGTTGCGTCCCGTGGGGAGAGCCCTCGCCTCTCCTCACAGAGGCTGCCCTGCACCTCCACATGCAGTACAAGGCCCATGTGGTGGGAACTCTTCAAACTCTTTGAACCTGTTAATTTTTTTCTTTTTTAAAGGGAAGACCGAGGTCTTTTTTTCTTGTGTCTCACAGCTCTGTGCTGGTTTCTACAGGGGTGGGGTGAATTTGGGGGTTTTACACTGTGTTTTCTGTGGGGTTCCTGTCCTGTGTTCCTGTGACCACAGGAGGGAAAGGCAGCTGTAGTTCAGTAACAAGCCTTTATAGATACTGTTTTTGCTTACACATACATCTGAAGTGTCGATCAGCCTCTTGTCCCGATCATGTGGTAACATAAGGTGTGGCTGCTTCCTCAGCGCTAAATTTTGACCATTTCCCTTCTCTTTCCACTGAGATATCTCTTCCAAGATCCTGCTCTCATTGCATCACAGAACTGATGGTTTACTCAAAGCCAATTGCTTTCAGGGTTTTGAAGGCAGCAATGGGCACCTCTGTTCACCAGTGGTGGTCGCTCATGTCCTGCGGCTACATGGAGATGGTGGGGACCAGACCAGCATGTGTCTTCCCCTGTGATGGAGGTTTGTGAGATGGTAAGAAATAGGGGCTGTCTGCTCCCTTGAAGAGAGTGGGATCCTTGCCCTCCATGCTCATCCATTGGGATGTCCCTTTGCTTTTTTGAGCTCCAGCCCTTATGAGCTTCTAAATGTCTCCTGTCTGCCTACTGTCCTAGAGAGTTACCAGAGTTCCCTCAGTGCTTTCAGCCCATTGTCAAAGCTGCTCTGTAAACCACTGCTAAAATCAGAGTTAAAATAGGATACCAATGACTGGGCTGGCCATGCCCAAGAGGATGAAGGAAAGTGTGACTTCTGGTGGGAATGGTTTCTGGGCTTGTGTCTGTCAGCAGAATGGGAAGCAAGGTCTCGCTCTCTTTTTGGAATCTTGAGTGTTCTGCTTTCCCCACCTTCCTTCTCAGAGCTCTGCAGAAGCTGGAAAGGAGGAGATAAAGCTGGAAATTTAGGGGGAAGGACTGGGTATGTAAAGTGACAGCAATGTAGTTGGTGTGAATGGGTTCCCCTGAGAGCTACAGGGTGATACAGGCTGGTACTGAGTAGTGGGTGGTGAGAAACAGTCAGATGAGATTAACTGTGACAGGCAGGGCAAGGAAACTGGGACTTGGATGGGGAGATGGAGGGCAGAGAAGAGAAGCAGCTGTGGAGAGGAGCTGGAGGCCAAAAAGGAAGGGAGTGGTCACCGGGCAGAGAAGCTGGGACAGGGAAGATACACAGACTCTGACCTGAGGGGAAGGGAGTGAGGTTCAGGGGTGAGGAGTATGGTAAGGAGAGCTATGGACAGTTGTTAGGAGAAACAGCCTGGAGGGCTAGGGCTAGAGAGGAAACCAGAGAACTGCAGACCTAGGCTTCAGATCCTGTTGGTTAAATATTTTGCTCTTTGTGTAAGGACTCAGGTAGGGGCCCTTGGGAAAGGATGTGCATCCCTGGAGGGTTGAGCAAGGTTTGCCTGTGAGACTTCAACCCTAACATCTAACTTCTCATTTATATCTGCTTTTTTTTTTTTTAAAAAAAAGCTAATATTTTAATGTCGTTTGTATACATAATATATGTTTTTACAATAAAATCATTAGGTAAATTGGTTTTTCCCATTGTAACACTGACTGTTTTGAGAACAGAGAAATCGTGGAGTTTGGAATAAAATGAGCTAGGATGGGAATGAGAGGAATCTTCTCCAGTGGAAGAAATTAATGATCACTTGATATGTAATTGAACAAGTCTTTGAGGATACATACACTACTGTTAACTTTGTCAGCTCCCGCAAGTAGTTTGTAAAATACTCTACATACCTGTGCAATATTATCTGTTTTCACTCTTGTTTGAATTATGTTAGAGCCCTGCCTGGGAGTAAAATTCATCCAGCATATTGATATGAAGGTATAATTTATAAATCCTCACAGTTTATTTTTCCACATCCCCTTGTTTCAAACACTCTGCACCCTCTGCGCACACCCCCCCCGCACCCCAAGTGAATGTAGACTAAAATAGAAACCTGGTCACATTAAATGATACTGACCAATTTCTATTTTATTTTTCCCCCCTCTCCATCCTGAGTGTTGTCATACTGCCTTCTGTTACTTGACATTTTTGGGGTTTCCTGTCATGTCTGTAATGATTAGGAAAGAATTCTGAGCACACATTGCCTCTGTCCTTGGCAGTTATTTTTGCTTTCTTGGGAGACAATAATTGTGCTGCTTGTCTATCTTCATTGCCACAGTGCTAAGTACAGAGGGGAGGTGGGATAAGCACTTCAGTATTTCTGTAGTGTGCTAAAAGCCTTGATCGCTTCTGGCAACCTGTTGACAAAGTCCTGTAATGGAGATAAGCAGAAAGAAAAGAAAAGGTCTCTGTTCCTCAGTGGGTAGAAAGGGGGATGCAGAAATCAGATACTGCTTGTAAGTGTTTTATGCTCCTATACCATGTGAGCATCTGGGTCCTTACCACAAAAATAGATCAATTTATATGTAAGTAAGAATAACAGTTTTTTATATCTTCATCAGAACAGAAATAGAACAGAAGTTGTCTTTTTTCTACAGAGGATTTTGGAAAATTGATACTTTTAAGTCATATCTATTTGCATATAATCAAATTTTATTAACTACTTGCTTAGTGTCCTGGTTCTGGCCAGGCCAGGGTCAAGCTCCCCAAGCAGCCAGCCCAGGTGAGCTGAGTCAGCCCAGGCTGTTCCCACACCTCCTGACATCACTCCCCCACAAAAGGGGCTGCTGAGGAGGGGTGCTCCTGGGTGCCTCCAGAGTAGTCTGAGCATGGTGGGGCATCAGGTCGGTCCTCGCATCCTGCAGCACTCTTATCGGGTTGGTAAGTTACTCTGTGTTGTCACTGAGTGTGAGTGTAACAGGCTGTTTTGGTTCCCCTTTCACAGTGATTTTGTCACTAAACTGTCCTTATCCCAACTCACAGAGGTTCTGCCCCTTTCTCTTCCAGGAGCAAGTGAGTGGCATGTGGGGCTCAGCCACTGCTTGGGGCTGAACTGCTACACTTAGCAAACATGTATTAAGCTGTAGTAAGAATGTCATTCTATAGTATCTTATAGACAGGAGGTGTAAGCTGAGAAGTTGAGGTGAAGCAGAGTTGGTACATGACTTGTGTCACCTTGGGGCAAGTCCCTGGTTGGAGAATCCTGCCCAAGTTGAGGGCAAATCCCTGCACCTGATACTGCAGGTCCAGGTTGCTGGACCGATGCATGGATAATTGCTTGGACAAGGCTGAGGTCCTTAATTCCTTCTTTGCCTCAGTCTTTAACAGTAAAGAAGGATATTCCGTGAGTACTCATCCTCTGGAACTGGCTGACAGGGAGGGGAAGAATAACAAAGCTCCCGTGGTTCAGGAGGAAATGATTAGCGACCTACTTGGCCAGTTAGATACCCACAAGTCAATGGGGCCAGATGGGATTCACCCAAGGGTGCTGAGGGAGCTGTCAGATGTGCTTGCCAAACCCCTTTCCATCATCTATTAGCAATCCTGGCAGACTGGAGAAGTTCCAGTTGACTGGAGGCTGGCAGATGTTACACCCATATTTAAGAAGAGTCGGAAGGAGGATCCGGGGAACTACAGGCCTATCAGTCTGACCTCAGTCCCGAGGAAGATCATGGAGAGGGTCATCTTGGGAGCTATCATGCAGCACATGCATGATGGCCAGGGGATCAGGCCTAGTCAACATGGGTTTACAAAAGGTAGATCCTGTCAAACTAACCTGATCACCTTCTATGACAAGGTGACACGCTTAATGGACGAGGGGAAGGCTGTGGGTGTGATCTACCTGGACTTTGGTAAAGCCTTTGACACCGTTTCTCACAGCATTCTGACTGAGAAACTGGCTGCCACTGGTCTGGACAGGTGGACCCTCAGCTGGGTTAAAAACTGGCTGGATGGCCGAGCCCAAAGGGTGGTGGTAAATGGAACAAAATCCAGCTGGAGGCCGGTCACGAGTGGCGTCCCCCAGGGCTCAGTCCTGGGTCCAGTCTTGTTCAACATCTTTATCCATGATCTCGATGAAGGGATTGAATGCTCCCTCAGTAAGTTTGCAGATGACACTAAACTAGGAGGAAGTGTTGTCTGCCTGAGGGTAGGGAGGCTCTTCAGAGGGATCTGAACAGACTGGACCGATGGGCTGAGACCAATGGGATGAAGTTTAACAAGGCCAAGTGTAGAGTGCTGCACATGGGACATAACAACCCCATGCAGTGCTACAGGCTTGGGGGAGACTGGCTGGAGAGCTGTCAGGCAGAGAAGGACCTGGGGGTGTTGGTTGACTGCAGGCTGAATATGAGTCAGCAGTGTGCTCAGGCGGCCAAGAAGGCCAATGGCATCTTGGCTTGTATCAAAAACAGTGTGGCCAGTAGGTGTAGGGAAGTGATTGTGCCCCTGTACTCGGCATTGGTGAGGCCAGACCTCAAGTACTGTGTCCAGTTCTGGGCTCCTCACCACAAGAAGGACATGGAGGTCCTGGAGTGAGTCCAGAGAAGGGCAACCAGGCAGGTGAAGGGGCTGGAGGGCAAATCCTCTGAGGAGCGGCTGAGGGAGCTGGGGCTGTTCAGCCTGGAGAAGAGGAGGCTGAGGGGAGACCTTATCACCACCTACAACTACCTGAAGGGATGTTATAGAGAGATGGGTGATGGTCTCTTCAGCCAGGTGACAGGAGATAGGACAAGGGGGAATGGCATGAAGCTGTGCCAGGGCAGGTTTAGATTGGATGTTAGAAAAAAAGTTTGTACTGAAAGAGTTGTGAGGGCCTGGAACAGGCTGCCCAGGGAGGGGGTTGAGTCACCTTCCCTGGATGTGTTCAAAAAAAGGGTAGATGAAGTACTTAGGGATATGGTTTAATTTAGGATGAGAACGGTTGGACTTGATTATCTTAAAGGTCTTTTCCAACCTTGTGATTCTGTGATAAAAGAGCAGTGTCGGAGCACTGCCTGGCACTGTTGAGTTAAAATGCAGAGCGAGGGGAAAGCAACGCTGACAAATCGGGTTCTCACTGTAGGCAACTAAACAAAGTGGCCCAGTATGGTTGATTTTGACCACAAGAGGAATCTCTTAATTTTCAAAAGAATTTTAGTAGAAAGGTGTTAATATCCATTTGATAAGAATATTTACAGTCGTCCTCCTTGATTAAATTACTTCTAAACAGAGCTACATCTTTTGCCTAAAAGGAAGTGTTATTTGAAATTCCTATCACAAGAATATAATGCATACAATGGCTTTATTTATTTATTGAAAAGATTTTGTACCTTTAAAAAGTACACAAAGGCAGATAATCAGACCTAATGCAAGAGCCAGGCATGGACCATTTCCTGTGGTGAAAAACCCTGCTGTCTTGAACTACCTATCAAGAATAAAAATTAGATGCTACTTGAGGCCTCAACCTACTTTTTCTATACCAATTTCTAGATTAATCTTGCCACCTGCAGTGTCGGTGTATAAATGATATGAGGGGGACATTTTTTCTCTTATTTTTCAGTTTTTGCCACATAAATGGTGTGAAGTAATCATGTCATACTGTGCTGGTTTATGGCATTATATCATGTGATTGCCTTGCCTTTTGTGGCCTATTCAGTGATACAAAATGCAGAACATTAGGGCTTTTTTTTTTTAAATAGAATGGACAAAAAAATTGGTTTTGGCACCTGATGTCCACTAAAGCATTCATCTAAATCAGTAGTTATGTAGGTTGTATGACTGCTGTAAGAGCAAAGTTGGTTCTGTAATTCTGATAACAGGGATCTATGAATCACTATTTTTGAGCAATAAATACTGTAGCTAAGCACTGGTGTTTTGGCTTCCTAAAAATCTCTCCTTATGTTTTTTTCTGTGCCCCATCCTCCCTCTTTGTGTGATGATGTTTCTTACACAGTTACAGCTAAGTTTCCCATTGGTCCTGTGCTATAAATAGAAAAAAATACTATAGGATCACTGCAGCTGCAGGGATTATTTTCCTGAGCCTGTCTTCCCCTTGCATGTATGGATAACTTTTCACTCTGACGCTGTGAGTTTTCCATTTGGGACCAGTGGGAACAGAGACCTCCTACAGTAGGCAAGTTTGTGTTGTAAAGCTTAGTTCTGTATCATGGCCCCCCTTGTTTTCTTTTTTCTTGCTTATTTTTTGACCCATTTAATATTTTGTAGACTGGAAAGTAGCAAAGATGCTCTGAGAGCACAACGCATGTAAAACTGGATCTTGGAGGTTAAAAACTCATTGCTACTGTGATGAAAGACTATCTACAGATGGCACTCAGACCTGCCTCTGCTTCTCTTTCTACTTTGGCTCATTGTGCATAACAATGTTGAAATTTTAAAGGCTATTCTTGGGGACTGTGGGGAAAATAACAAAGCAGAGTTGTGTGGGAGGATAGTGGGCTGTGTGTGTCATGATTTTTCTTGGTCTGTGGAGGTCTCTATGGATGTTCATCATGCTGCTTGGAAAATAAAGCATCACCGCCTTAAAACGTGACATTTGTAGAATAATTTGGTAAATGCCAGTGATTTGGAAACCTTGCGTACTGCACTTATCTCAAGTCTTCCTTTTAAGAGGATCTACTGACAAGTTGTGGTAGGAGGAGTCTGTGCAGAATTAGGTACAGCAGTCTTCTTAGGGAAGTGGTGGAAGTTGTTTAGGTTCATTTCATTGTAATTAATTATGAAGCCAGAAAAATTAAGTTTGTTTTTATAACAGTATTGCCCACACATTCAAAAGTCATGGATCTCTGTGTTAGCCTTTTGTTCTCTTATGCTGGCAGTGCTTTTAATGTGTTTTGATGTCTTGTGAGTACCAGCTTTCAGATGGGGTATTCTGCCTTTCTAGCTTTATGCCATCCTAATTGTTTCAAAATGTAGTCATTAAAAAAAAAAGTAAACATTATTGCTGGCGTTATTGCTAACGGCAGAAATGCAAAAAGGGGGACACGTGGCAGCTCTATTTAAATAAAAGCTTATTTTCAGAAACAAAGGCTTATGGAGCAAAAGGGAGCTCTTAGTACCCCGAGCACGTTTGCTGTTACGGATGAACCCACAGCAATGGATGCTATCAAAGTTGTCATATTTTATTCATGAGTTGTGGTATGCTTGGGTGAAATAAGAAAAGCAATGCCTCAAATCATAATTATGGTGTAAAAAGATAAAACAGTTATTATTCTGACATTTTTGAAAATTCTTAAATCTCTCAAATAATTCATATAAAACTTGCCGAGAATGACTAAGTATGTTAGCTGCATTTATGATTCTTTGTTTGGGAGGGGTATGTGTGTGTGCGTGGGACACTTCACAAATAGAATTTATACATATTTTGGGAGAATATATGAATATGTGCTTATATGTGTTCCAAGAAACAAAGACAACTAGAATATTGAATATAAACATAACTGTAAAGAGGCTGACAGCAGAAATTATACTTCAGTAGAGAAGGGCTTTGACAAATGTATTATGCCTCATGTTATTATCATGCAGTTAATAAATAAAACAGACACCCGGGATTTAATTTGCTTTAGCAATAACGTGGAAGTGATTTTTCTGAGGGAAAGAAAACAGAAGGTAGAATTAGTTCACGAAACACATTTGTTTAATGCTTGTTCAAATTGTATATAGAAAATAAAGACAAAACCCCATAATATTTTAGTAATAAATGAGCTAAATGCTTTAAAAGTAATTAAAAAACCCAAACCTATTTAGTGTGTCAAATCATCGGGAATTTTTGAACCAAGAGAGCACTTCAGCATATGCTTACTTTGAACTTTACAGATAATTTCATTGCCTTTAGTTGGATTATTCATGTGATAGAAGGCTTTACTGGACTGGAAATTAAAACCTTTGTGTAGGTGAAGCAAGGTCTGTTAGCTGCCATAAGTTGCATTAGGCGTTGTAACCTCTCTTTTCAAGGGAATAAACTGGGTCAGAGGTTTCTGTTTTGCTGAAACTTCCTTGAGAACGAGCTACTTGAAACTGGTGTTTTGACTTGCATGTTGAAGAGTGCAGATTTTCACCAGGAAGAGAATTTCTGTGTGGCCTCACTGAAGTTAGACTGGGATTTTCAAAAGTGTTGAAACAATTTAGACATTTGGCCTCCATCTTGCTTCAGTGGGGTCTGGTACTTCACATGTTTTCTTGGAAAATCCAGACTATAGATTACTTGTTGACTATATCTCATTCACATTAAACTTAAGAATACTAAAGCACTTCAGAAGTACTGGATATTACTATTTATTTTTAATACTGTTGCTGTAAAATATAAGCAGCATTTATTATTACCTGTAAGAAGGAAGAGTGCTAAGTGAGAAACCAGAATACAAATGGATCAGTGTCTCTGCATGCTCTATTGAAAACGCTTAGATTTTGCTTCATGGTTACAAGCACTCTGAGGGTTATAGTGGGAGGAAATAAATACAAACTACAATTAGGAGTTATTTACAAAACTTGGCTTCTGTATCTGATTTTTGTTTCTTGATGCTCCTCACCTTCTGGTACTATCTTTGCTTAAGTTTCTTTTAAACAAAGGCAGCTGAAAAACATATTTTGTCAAATGCATTATATGTTACAATTTTTAAAAATAACTTCCAATTTTTTGGATCTGTGACTTTGAACATATCTGAAAATTTTTTGTAGAAAGGAAGGAAAAAATTGCTTAGCTTGCTTTTGCATGAAGCCAGAACAGCAACAGCATTTTTTGGCAGCTCATTATTTTGTGACATTAGCATTTAATGTAGACTAAAATAGATCCTTGAAGTGGACAGTACTCCTCTGAAACAGACAGCATAATGGTAATGATTCTTACCAATTGCTGTCGTTTCTCTAACATTGCATACATTGTCACTTTCTCTGTTCGTACATGACAGTGTTCCTAGCATGATCTGTGCTCTTTCTGTTAAGATGTTGTTGCTTTTTTCCAAATTTGCAAATATCAGTTTTTAACTCCATAGCCACAGTGATGTGATACCTTGTCTAAAACAGACAAACAGCAGAAAAGATGTTCTAATCAGTGACTCCTGGACTAATTAACTAACAATGCGTGTAATTTGATTAGCTCACATGATTTAAGAGCTGATTATGCGCTCTTAGTGGTGGTGTAACTTCTGGAGCATTTCAACCAAGCCTTTAATTTAAGGGATCATCCATTTGTAAATAGCCTTGATTTCAGGACAAGACTCTTGAGGAAACAACAGAGCCTACTTGAGGTGAACCTGAGCTCAGTAGCCACTTAAAATAATTTAAACTAGGAAGAGTGGCTGCCTGAGTACCACCAGCTCATATGTAGTGCTCAGCCAGGTGAGCACTGTTGTCCTCGGCAGGAAGCTTATTGCAAAGCCATTTGGAACCAAATCAGAAAACTGGGGTAAGCCATAACGACCTAATGGTTTGAAGACTGCGTTAGTCGCTGCGCTATGCGTGTGCCCAGGTCTGCTGTTCGTCCTTCTGCTGCTGGAGAGATGACTCCAGCGCTTTCCTTGGTCATTCAGTCCATTTGAGTAGAAAAGACAAGGGCTCTGGAGATGGGAAACCCGTATGCAGCAAGAGAGAGGCTGTTTTTTGATGTAGCCTTTGATACAGCTTTCTGCTGCAGTGCTTTCTATGTCACCTGGGGGACCTTTTGCTGGCTGGGGCTAGAGAAACATAGGTGGCCACCTTCTCTCTTGACATTTACAGACTTCCAAGTTCTGTGCAATATCTACTGCTCTGTTTCCTGGTACTGAGTTTCCATGGCTGGGTTTGAAATGCTGATAAAGCAAACAAAGGGCTCTAGACTCTCTGTCAACTACTTAATTAACATGAGTGTGGTCATTCTAGCTGGTGTTCAAGTCTGGCCAATTTTCCAGAAGTGAAGAGTCGGACATTAAGCCACTAAATCAACTAAATTACTGGTTGGGGAGAAAGTGTGATTTGATAAGTAGTCTCTGTTTGATTTCTTCAGTGACTCAAAATTCTGCTGTCCCCAGGTTCTGGAGTTTCAGGATTGGGTTTGCAATAGCTTCCTGAAAGGAATGAAAAAAAAAAAATCTTAAATGCTAGATTAATTTTGTTAGGAGAGACCTAGTCATAAACTACTTTATAAACATGTACATCAAAATGACAGCAATATATGAACACTTATTGCCAGGGTGGTTTTGCATCATGCAAAAGGATAGTTTAAGTTGAATTATACTATTTTTCCACCTTCTCTAGCAGAACTGCTTTTGCTGTATAGTCATGGGAACTTACCTTTGTAACATTAGCTATTCACCCTGGTAATTGCTCCATCCTCTAATTTAATGAAAACCCATTAAACCGAAACAATAATTAAAATGAGACATCATCTCTGTAGGAGGTTTGCATATTAAAATCACCAAGCATTTCACTGAAGACAGATCTTATTCTTGAGAAATAGTGTTTGAAGCAACATGTAAAAAGTGATTTATAATGAATAATCATAATTTAGAAATCTATGCTGTTGAACATGATTTCCTACTGTTTATTACTGATTCCGAGTCAGTAATAAAGCATTCACAAAATGTCTTTTTGTGCTGCTGAGAATACCTAGAAGCAGAGATGTGCCCTCTTTGGTCCTCCCTGGTTAGCATAGCTGCTAAGAGAAGGCAGACGTGCTTTCACCCCTCTCTCTGGGTTGCTAGCAGGTGGTGCTGGTCCCCACTGTTCAGTGCAGGGTGCCTCAGAGAGCAGCATGGCGCCTGCTCAGCACCTTGACATGGTCTTGCAATTATTTGCCCTTGGCAGTACCTCACAGCTTGCGAAATCCCATGCTTTACCCTGGCTTGGAAGCAGTGTAGGTGAGTGGCAGGCATGGTGGATTAATTTGGGTCTGTGCTTAGGTGATGTCTAGGTGTGGTGCTGCTTGGCTGGTGTCCGCAGTGTGGTGTGGGCTGTCTTGGGCCTTAGTGCTGACAGCTGAATCACACACCCAGAGTGTTCTGGGGGGCAGACATGGCTCTATGATTATTCCCGTGACAACAGCATGTTGGAGTCATTTTTTTGTTTGGATATAAGGAGAAATTTGTGCTAACTTTTCCCCCATGGCTTAAAATAAAAAGTTGGTGCCATCTGCCTCTTGCCCTTGCTAGGCAGGGAGGAACAACTACCTAAGGTGTTTTCCCTGCTTGGCAACAAAATTCTTTCTGGAGAAGATCCCTATGGTTGGCGTCAGCATCCTTCTGTGAACTATATGGGACCAATGTGCAGAAAGGAGTCCTGTGTTACAAACTGAGAGTTGCTGGTTTTGGATCCCCCTTCTACTCATGGTTCCATTTTTGAAAAGCTGATGACTTAAAATGGGGCACTGTGTGGGGTTTTTTGGTAGTGACTTCTATTTTATTGGATTTTGCCCATAGCAAGGTAAAAGTCAATATGCTGCAATATTTGATTTTTCGATTGTTGTAGCTGCAACCCAGATTCTCTGTTATTGCACAGTTAAATTCTACTCACTTGTCCAAAGTGACCGTGCAAAGGTTCTCCTGAAAGTGTGTTGAAACAAATAGCTTTAAGATGATTGAGGTTACCAATAAACAATGTGCTTTGCAGTAGGTTCCTTACCAAAGGAACGAAGTCAAAGGGAAAAGGTATTCAAGCAGACTAGTGAATGGTGAAACATAATTGTTGCTTCACAAAACATGAGTTGATTTAGAACTGAGTTTTAGCATTTTTCTCTAATGGAAGCATCTATTAAAGAAAAATGATTTCCCCGATGGATGTGGATAGCAGTGCTGGTGCACTTTTTTCGTTGCTTAAAATTCCAGCCCAAATGGTCACATACTTCCCTTTGTGCTATGGATTATTGACACTGTCATCAAAGTAAATTTGGCAAAAACTCTGCATGCTTGTCTAGCACTGTTCTTTTCTTTCCTCTAACTCATTTTGTCTGCTTCTGTGCAATGATAATTTTCTTTACGCTGTTTCCAGTGGAGCTGAAGCCAACTTCTCCCTTTAACGTTTTTGGGGCCTCTAATATTATCTGGACTACAAGTGGCAAAAGCCTGATGTTTCAGTTTTTACTTGTCATAGCTTGTTATGTGTAGAGCAGTGGATTCACACAGGAAGATATGACTTGAAGGCCTAAATCAGGTTTGTAAAGACTGATCCAATCCTGAGTTACTGCCTTAATTACATTTGTCACGTGGAGTGTGTACCGCTCTACCTGTACATTTCACGTGGAGAAGGCAAGGCTTGCCCTGACATCACTGGCCCCAGAGCAGCATTACCTTTCAGTTAGACTGGTGTTAGAAAATGAAAACAAACCCATGTTAAAACAAAAACTTGAGACTTACTTTGAAGGTGATGAAAGTGGGTAAAGTATTGCAGTTACAGGTGAGATTGATCAAGGAGGCTGAGCATGTAAGAGCTTGCTGTGGCTAAGCAGGTTGCTGTGGTCTTCCTTTGCAGATCCTGGCCAGACTTGTGCCACAGCTGCCGATTCCCTGTGTGAGTGTAGCCCTGGCCTGTTCCTCTTGTAGCTCCTTTTTGCTTGATAGGGCTGGGCTGATGAGGGGTTGAATGGGCTCCCATGGGACAAGACAGCCAGGAGAAGGTGGGGTGGTGTCCCTGGGAATGAGGGAGGAGGTACTGGGGGAAACATGGGATGACAAGTGCTCAATGGGTTTGGTTGTCACAGAATTACAAGGTTGGAAAAGACTTTTAAGATCAAGTCCAACCGTTCCTGTCCTGTGCTAAACCATATCTCAAAGTACCTGAGCTGCCCTTTTTTTTAAAACACATCCAGGGATGGTGACTCAACCTCCTCCCTGGGCAGCCTGTTCCAGGCCCTGACAACTCTTCCAGTGAAGAACTTACTCTTAACATCTAATCTGAACCTGCCCTGGGGCAGCTTGGTGCCTTGTCCTGGCAAGCTGTACCGTTGCTTTGTGTTTTGCACTTCTTCCATGGACCTGAGGCTTAAAAAAAAGAATTAAAACCAAGCAACAAATATTCTTTCTTTCTGACATAGATGTGTCTTCTGCTTCTCTGTTTTGCTGAAGGTAGAAAGCTACCTTTACTTGATGATGCTCTGAGATGATTTGTGTCTGTTGTACTTGAAAATAACTCTGTATGCTTGCTTTTTTGCTTGTTTTATTTTAGAAACACTCTGATATATTAAAAAAAACCACACAACCCTCCAGTCAGCCAGTATTTCAAATTAAGAAAATATAATCACACAGAAGGGCATGTGAAAGTCATATCTGTTTGTTTGTTTATTTATTTATTTTGCTGAGATTGCATTATCATTCAAGCATGAAGTGATGTCTCACTGAAGATTACTGTATAAACCTATATTGTTCTATATTATGTACGAAATACGACATTTCATTATGAGCAGACAGTTATTTTTATAGAGAGCATAAGAAGTATTTTCCCTTTCAGGCACCTGTGGTGAGGGGGTGTATGTATTCTCAATTTTTTTTTTTTTTTGAAGTGTGAAAATCAACCTGAAAATAGAAAGCTCTTATTCTAAGGGGATCGTACTTCCAGTTCATTTGTGTGGTACTTTCTGCAGGAATTGAGCAAAACACAGATGACATGTCACATGGGATGGGCACTCCCAGAGGGGTGCAGGGGAGCTGTCCCATGGGGTACAGTGCGTGCTGGGCCATGCTCTCAGCAAGACCTCATGTGTCTCCTTCCCAGCTGTGGGGCCCCAGGTTGAGAGCCCAGGGCTGTGCTCCATGTCCTGACAGGTTTATCATCTCGTAACGCCAGGTTGTGTGCCCCCTGGATACTCACGAGCCTCGTTGGGCTTCTCAGCTTATAAGTCTAGCTGCTGGGTCTCACCATGAAATTGGTAGGAAACCTCCCCTTGTTGGAGTTACTGAGGGCTACTTATGAAGAACTTCATTTCTGTAGACATTTCTGCATCTACAAGTACATTTTTAGTTGCCTAGTGGCAGGGGATGTTCCTGGGCACTGAGAACGAATAGATCTACTTCAAATAAAATAGCACTGTTCTTAGAAGCGTATTCATTTTTAAAGCCCTAGTTATATAATGTCCTCTATATGAATTACATGCACTAGAAAGATGTTGCAGAGCAGTATGTAAGTGCTGTTTGTTATCTAGAGTCCAGGGTTCTGGAATTTTATGTTGTTTTTATTTGTGGCTTATATTGATTTTAATCAACAGGGAACGAAAGGGGTTGCATGTGTGTTTGCTGTGGTGGAGTATAACACAATGTTTCAAACTGTGTCTCTAAATTCATGACTCCAGCTCAAGAATCCTGTCTTTTTGTCTAAGTTTTGGTGGAAAGATGGTGGGATGTGGCTTTATACCCAGGCCTCCCTATAATGAGAAAATGTTGGGCTTTGCAAGCCTTGACTGGAGTTTTTACATAATGTGATTCACTGATAGCACTGCCTATGCTTTCATGTGAAAGAATTTCTGAAAAGTTTGGTAAGTTTTATTTTATTCTGGTAATTGTGACACCTTGATGGAAGAAAAAAAAATCTGTAATATCCTAAGGTTTTTAACCTTGAAAACAAGGATATCTTTCTTCAACTGTCAGCTCTCAGACATTTTATCCCTGATTTTTACTTGTGCCTTGGAGCTCAGTACTAGTACACTGTGTAGATAGCAAAGGGGGTATCGGGGAACTTCCTGGTATATGGAAGACACAGTTTTCTGTCTCATCCTCAGCTTTTTTTTTTTTTTTTTTTTTTTTTTTTTTTTAAATACTGGATAGTATTTATGACCAGTAATAACACCTGCTAGGTGAAGATAATGGTACAGATAATGAAATTTTTATATATAAAGACAAAATCTGGTCTTCTGTGCTGGATTTTTTTATTCCATCATTCCCCTTTTTGATGGCAGTGGAAACGATTTCTGTTCTTTGAAGCTTTATCCTCAGCTATGATAAAAGTTGCATTGGGCAGACAAATAGTTTGATGCTGTAAAGTGGGCATTATATTTATCAGGTGAATTTGAGCCTCTGGCAAAGATTTTAAAATGATAACTAGTGATTTTTGATGCCTAATTTGCAGTACTTTTCAGACGTGAACTTTTCAGAGTGCAAGTGTATTAGGCATTCTGAGTGTGTAGGCTTATTTGGAGGGCTTTAAGCTGCACAGAAAAAATTGAGACACCCAATTACAAAACATGCTTGAATACTTTTTCCTTGGAGTTTAGTTTCAGTTCACGGCACTCCCTCAGTAGTTGTGTTTCTGAGTTTCAGGTTGTTTTTCAAGCCAGCTTCTCCTCTTTCTGTCTGCAAAGCCTCATTTAATGACACAGTATTGGGTTTGTTTTTTGTGTGACTTTTTTTTTTTTTTTTTCTTTTTCCTCCCCTGCAGTGGAGTTCTGAATTGTAAATCTCATCGCCCTTTTGTGTTACAGCATTCAGCTCGGCCAGATTCTCAGGATTCAGTAGGGTTATATGTTTTTTTTACCAGCTGAGAATTTGTGCTGGCATTTCTGGCTTCAAAGTAAACCTTTCGAAAGGAAGCGCACTGGGCTTCTAATTGGTTGTGACATCCAGGAACCGCAAGTGGTACAGGTCTTGCAAATGTGTGACAAAGGCTCAGTGTGAGAGACATGGCAAGGGGTGGGAAGGTGAAATGCCACCATTTCTCCCTTTTGTCATTAATCTTCTTTCGGAGTGATGATACTTGGTGAATAAAAGGATGAGATAAAAATGAATATAGTGAGAGATGGTGCATTTGAACCTTAGAAGATCAAATATGAGGAGGCGTGCTGCTGCTTGGCCATCAGCAGGATTAGCGAGACTAAAATATTTTGGGATTGGCCTGGTCAGACTGGAGTTTAATAAATATTGTATGAGCTGTCATGCTTTGCTTGTTTAAACTGAGAAATCCCTGAAACGATAGTGGATTGCAAGTGTGTCTTGTATTTATTTCTTGGGCAGAAGCACAGCCATATAGCATTATTAGCAATAATACATCTCTGCCTTACACAGTGCAAGGACAGGTTTCCTCTGATGTACGATGGAGAGGTGGTAACAGAGTCAGTGGTAAAAACTGAAATTGGAGCTTGGTGAATTGTGTTGGGAGAGGCAGTGCCTGAGATTTCTCAGAATTTAGGAGCCTATTTATCTGACTGCAGCACACCTTATTTACAGCAACTTAATCTGCTCACAGCAGACACAAATAGCTCAGCATCCCGTTAAAAATGCTGTCAGAAAATCAGTAGCTGACCAGTTGTGAACTTGTCAAAGTGACAAGTGGGCATGCTGACAGAGATGGCATTTGGGTTTTTTCACTGAACAAATGCAGTGGTGGAGCATGGTAGATGACTCTCAAAACCGAAAAATATTGATGGGAAAATGAAAAATGTAATCTGAATCTCTCTGACTTAGCATTTTTACTGGAATGTTATTTATCTTTTTTTTTATTTTATTTTTAATATAATTCTTAGATATAGAAAGAGAAATCCATGCAGCACCCCATGTGAGTGAGAAGTTAATTCAGCTCTTCCGGAATAAAAGTGAGTTCACGTTCCTGGCCACCCTGCAACAGAAGGCATCAACTTCTGGAGTGATACTGTCCATTCGAGACTTAGAGCACAGGTAAGAGGAAATTGTTTCTCTCTTGCAGCAGTAGCAACAAAAAAGATACTGAGCCCTCAGTGGTCCCTCTTGACAACCTGTTGAAATGGTAGATGTGTAACCTGCCATGTAAGTTAAAACCTTTCTTCATAGTTTGTAATTCACTGCCTCTTGCTAGTTGTTTTTTATTATAGGAGGAATGCATTATTTATGTATCCTGGTCTGTAAAATAACTTAAATGAACTTAAACAGAAAGATCAAAGCCAATGTAATGTAGACACTATGCACTTTGGAAGTTATAAACCTTGTAATGGAATTTCCTTTACTAGCTTATAGGTGCTTTGGAGTTTGCTTTTCCATAAAAGTTAAACTTGCTTGTTTCCTCCTTCACCACATTTTATAGCATTTTAAAATAATGTTTTCTTTTTTGAGATTCAGCGATTAAGCTACTTCTGTTTCTGTATGGTGATGTGTATGTTTTCTTCCTGGCACAAATGAAGTATATTATTTCATATGTGTTTTTCTGTGGGTTTTTTCTTTTCTTGGTGCTTTGTTGTTGTTGTTGTCAGTGTAGGACGGTAAAAAAGAGGTCTCTTATTAATAAGCCATTATAGTAGCAGGCATCAGTTTATTAAAAACAAAAAGCGTATCTTGTATTATGGCTCATAGTACAATTCCAATGACATTTTGATGTTTCAAAGTGTGTGTTACATTACATAGTCTCCTACTTGTAACTTGTTTCATAAATTCTTAGGGCTTGAAGGATCTTATTATCTAGTCTGACTTTCTGTTGTAACATAAATCATACGATGTTCTTTGCTTCCATTTAAATTCTAATACCAGTCATTCTGTAGCATTTCTTTTAGGAAAAAAAATTCCTATTGGTATTTAATTTTGTTAATTGTGTACAGGATGCCCAATGTTCTCTTTGAAAAAGTCTATGAAGGAGAAGGCTTTTTTATAACTGAATCTTCAATAATGGCATTTGCCAGGGCAACATCAGAGATAATTCAGACAAGGCTAGCTAAGGAAAGGACTCTGCTACTTCCTTATTCTATCTTCATACTTTCCTGTCACCTCTATTTTCTTATCAGTCCCTTTCTTTTATCTTATTCCTCCTTTCATTTTCTAGGCCATAATCTCAATATATAAGAATATTGTTTTACATTACCCTAGGATCCCTCGCTCCAACTGTCTCTGTTTTCCTTCTCTTGCTCTATCATTCCTTTCACCATTACTTTTGAATTCCCCCAAGCTCTTCCAGCTCTCTGAAGTCATGGTTGCCATGTTAAGGGATTTTTTTTTTTTTTTTGGGAGGGGGAAGAGAACACTGAGGAGAGCCATTGACAGAGGAACACTGTCATATGTAGGGACGTGTACACGTGTGCACTTGGCAAAATTCAAAAAGGGGTGTGTGTACACACGCACATATATGCTAAGTTACATATGCCAGTGGAACAGCATAATGGATTCCAAAGCCAGTTTGGCTTTATGTGTGTGGTGGATATGATCACCGTAAGATAAAAGCAAAAGCTTACAAGGTGGTAATACATTGAATGCCAAGTTTATGTTTAATTTCTCTACTAAGTTTTAGCAGGAGTTTACTTTTCATTTTCAGCGTGGATCTCTGAAATGAAGATTTGTAGGGTATTGTAGAAGTATGTAGGTGAACGGAACTTGAATCTTCATGAATAACAAACAAAAACAAAATAGAAAAGGTACTAAAATAAGATGAATACAACTTTCCTTGAAATCAGTAATTCAGATATGCTGCTTTGTTATACTAAATGGATATTTCACAATTAGAGATTTGCTGTTAATTTGTATCATCATTTTATGGACAGGATTTGTACTACAAAGATGATAAATACATCTTTGTTAATATTTTATCTTGTTGAATCAGCTTAATGATGATAAAGACTTTGTTTTCATGATCCAAATGCTTTCTGTTTTCTAAGCTGTATTTTAATACTTAATTAACATAGATTAACTCTAATTGAGCAGTCTGATAGTATGCAGACCGTATACATGGTTATCTGGAAGACAATGGTAAATACAAAGAGTGTATTTATTTTCCAAATGATAGATAACAGTGTAATACAGTATGGACAAACATGATATTTGGGGATACACAATATAGAAATTGTTTTCTTTGTTGGAGAATTATTAGAGCCAGTTCTTCCTAGAAGATCTTTTGAGCTATTTTGTTCACAACCCTTGAGTCCTTCAGACTACTATGACACTTGGAAAAGCCCATCAAGATATTTAAAATCCCACCCATGATGAATCTTTAATAGTTTCATGCAAACTTGTCTGCCTGCTCCTTACCTGCTCTGGCCTTGCATGGTCTAAGGCCTAAGAATGCGAATTAGGAGGAGTTAGCATTGCCTTTGTTATGTTTGTTCACGGAATTGGAGTCTGGTCAAGATCAGCATCTGGAGAAATCTGTCAAGGATGTTCAGGTACCCACGCTAGTGTTCCTTGACATACTGGCTCACACCAAAGATGCTGACTGATTTGATGACTGGAGCTTAAAAGCAACTGGCTGCTAAAATATTTTATGTTCTTTGTTGATGTGAAATTTGCTCTTCCCCTGCTTCCCCCCCCCCCCCCCGCCAAGTCCAAGCTATGAACTCTTCCTGCACTTTATAAAAATAGTGGATGGCAGTGAGTGGGGAAGGAAAGGGTTTGTGTACTTTGAATGCATTCTGAAGGTTTTGGTGCTTGGTAACAATGGGTAAGGCACCTGGAAAAGTCGTGAGCATCCTTTTGGTGAGGCCACCCCACTGACTAGCTTATAACGGGTTCAAATAATTGATTGCCCGAGATTTCAGTAATTACCTTTTAATTACCGGGGATTTTTTTAGAGGTAGCTACCATTGAACCACTACTCATGTGTAAGCATATAGGCCTAAGGTATCAGGAAGTATTGAGTCAAGAAGGATTTTTTTCTTTTTTTCCTCCTAATGTACAAATCCAAACCTCTTTAGATCAGACAAGTAGTACAAGTACACATCACCCAGGATTCTGGTACTTATGTGAAAGGAAGTAAGAGGAAATACAATCTTTATAGTATATTACACTTAAAGCAGCAGCTGGCTGCCAAGCTGTCATCTGGTCATTATGTGGGAGGTAATAACTCAAGTTTTCTCATATTTCATAACGCAAAATTCCCTTTGACTTTCTGAAAGTAACCTGCTGAGTATTTACTTGCTCTGTAACAAGCTGTCCCCCAAAGAAAGATTTTCTTCTTAACCATTGTTTTATTTTTGTGATAAGCAGAAAAATTGGACATTGTAATGCAGAACATGCAAAACTAAACTAGTAAGCAGAGGGGCCATTACCTATGAATTACCCATAAAGGAATAGGATAATACCGTTATTGACCTTCTCCTCAAGGTCTCCTTATGTGCATTTTTTCAAGGTCCCAGAGTCTTGTGTTGTGTTTCCCTGCACTGCCTTGCCTTCCCAAAGAAGTCATTGTTTCTTTTGTTACTCTTACTGGTTACTAAAGAGGCAGGATGAAAAACTGTTTTATAAAATGCTAAGTTGCTTATTCTTATTCCTCCCTACTATTTTGTGCGTGTCCTCTCTGTCTTCTCTGCTTGTTTCGTGTTTATTAGTATTAGCTTTCTATCCATGTGTTGTCATTCTTTCTGAAGAGTCTTTCAAAATCAGAGTTCCCACCATGACAGACTTAGGAAGTGAGTCATAAGGTTAAGGTTTCTAAGATTTTTCTTACAGGGAGCGCTAAAACCCTTTTTTTTCCTAGATTTAATGACCTTTTTTTATTAATGCTTATAAGTTATTTCTAGGACCTGACCCTCAGAAAATTTATGCCATGCCAGATATTTGGAAACTTGTAAGCTAATTGCAGTGCTATGGTGAATGGGATTGATCGAGTGGAGAATTTGGCCTGGCACTGTAGTACGCTGTTGAATACTTCCCACTAGTGACACTGTGAACAGCTCCTGAGACTGCTGAGGAATACATAGAAAGCTGTATGTTCATAAATAACAGTTGGAAGACTACCAGGCCATAATATGTTTGATTATAAACACGAAAGGGTAACAAGCTAGTTAAATTAAACTCTGAAACTTAATTAATGAAAAGAAGCCTATGTAAGTGACTTCTGACCCTAGCTGTAAACCTGAAGGACTGGATTTATGCCATGCTATGTTTTAGATTATTCTCAGCAAGATGTGTATGCGCTTATTGGATTCTGAGATGGCCAGTATTCAAAAAGGGAAGGGAAAACTGCAAACGTATCCATTAACCTTTTTCTTTTAGGGTAAAGGTCACAACTTCATTAATATTTATAGGTAGAACTGCTAAACTGGAAAGCTGCACAGAGAATATAAAGAATCTAGCCTTACTTCCATCCCTCTGAATGAGATGATGTGAAATATGACGCATCTGCGTGCTTACTTTTTTCTTTTTTTCTTTTTCATAGTGGAATAAGCAGGTGAACTTTATTTCTTCCAAAAGGTCTTTAGAGATGCAAATGCAAAAAGAATTGGGCCCACCTGCTTCTATTAAGTTAAAGAGGAAAGTGAGGCAGAATTGTTATATTCTATACATCTTTCATGGATTTTAAGTATTATGAAAGAGGAGTTACTGCTTGAGGAGCTACCTTCCATCTTGCTGCTCCCTGCTGAGAGCAGGTGTTTTATGTACACTAGGCTGACAATGGTTGTCTCTCTGAAGCATTAACATGCTGCTGATAACCAGCTGTTGAAACACATTGATTGGACCTTGTTGGCAATTGGAGCAGAATGGCTGACAGTTTGAAACTCTTTAAAACTGAATTTGGACAGTGCAGAAATGTTGTGGTCAGCCAGGAGCAGGATGTGTGGGTCCCCCAGGAGTCTTCTCCAATATGCTGAGTTTTGTTTGCTTGTTTTATGACCCTCTGAGATAGGCAAAGCACCAAAATGCCTGAAACTTAGACTGAAGGCAACTTTCTGAAAGCTATGTCTACTGAATTTGGGCTTGTACTCACACTAATACCCTAAACTAGTTATATCAAGAATATAATGCTTCTAGTTAATGAGATAAATCTTCACAACTCTTTATCACAGAATCACAGAATCGTAGGGGTTGGAAGGCACCTTGAGAGATCATCGGGTCCAACCCCCCTGCCAAAGCAGGCTCCCTAGCACATATTGCACAGGGAGGCGTCCAGACGAGTCTTGAATCTCTCCAGAGAAGGAGACTCCACCACCTCCCTGGGCAGCCTATTCCAGTGCTCTGTCACCCTCACTGTGGAAAAGTTCTTCCGCATGTTGGTGCGGAACTTCCTGTGCTCCAGTTTACAGCCATTGCCCCTTGTCCTATCTCCACAGATGACTGAAAAGGGGTTGGCCAATTCCACCTGCATCCCATACTTAAGATATTTATAAACATTAATAAGGTCCCCCCTCAATCTTCTTTTCTCCAGGCTGAACAGCCCCAGCTCACTCAGCCTTTCCTCATAGGGGAGATGTTCCAGGCCCTTAATCGTCTTCATAGCCCTTCTCTGGATTCTCTCAAGGAGATCCCTGTCTTTGTTATACCAGGGAGCCCAGAACTGGACACAATACTCCAGGTGGGGCCTGACCAGGGCAGAGTAGAGAGGGAGGATCACCTCCTGTGACCTGCTGGCCACACTCTTCCTGGTGCATCCCAGGATCCCATTGGCCCTCTTGGCCACCAGGGCGCACTGCTGGCTCATGGCCAACCTGTCATCAACCAGGACCCCCAGGTCCTTCTCCACTGAGCTCTTCTCCAGCAGGTCATCCCCCAGCCTGTACTGATACTGACGGTTATTCCTCCCCAGGTGCAAGACTTTACACTTGCTTTTATTAAACCTCACCTGGTTTCTCCCTGCCCAGCTTTCCAGCCTGTCCAGGTCTCGCTGGATGGCAGCGCAGTGTTCCTGCGTGTCAGCCACCCCTCCCAGCTTTGTATCATTGGCACTTGCTGAGGGTGGATGCTATTCCCTCATCAAGGTCGTCGATGAAGATATTAAACAGGACTGGACCCAACACCGAGCCCTGGGGAACACCGCTAGTCACAGGCCTCCATTCAGATTCTGCTCCACTGATCACGACCCTCTGAGCCCCGTCCGACAGCCAGTTCTCAACCCACCTCACTGTCCACTCATCTATCCCATGCTTTCTCAGCTTTTCTATCAGGATGTCATGGGAGACAGTATTCATAGGTGGTCACTTGCTTGGTTGAACACTAGGCTGGGTGATGTCTCTGTTTTTCATGTTTTGCTTGCTGTTTAATAAGGATGCTGGTGTGCCTGCCTTGCCTAAGGTCCTGCCTTCTGAAAGGGAGGAGGGTTGCAATGCCTGCTCTGAGGACTGCTGGCTGTCCAGAGCTGCCAGTGCTCAGGTGGCAGCAGGGAGGGATGGAGGGGAGGAGTGAGACTGAGGCATCCAGAGAGCAGCAGGGAACAAAGGTAGTTGGGCCTAGAGAGTGGGAAGGAAGAGATTATTTTGCTAGGAACCTAGCAGAAATGTGTGGAATCTGTCATAACATAAAAGCTGTTGAATTTGAGAGCAAGATCAGAGGGAAGAACCTTGTAAGGACACAGCAATTAGGGTAATTTGTTTTCAAATATTGTAAGTTGACTCAGGTGTCAGACCTCATTAGTTTAAAAGGCTATGTTATCCTCTTTAGTTTTTTTAAAAATCTGATATTTGGAGAATGTGGGTTTGGGGATCCCCTGAGTTGAGTTCTTGCCGAAGTGATGAGCTGTGTGGGAGGGGCCAGAGACTTGTGGCTGTGCTCTGTTTTTGTTACAGCTGGGGCTCTCTGGTCACACTGGCAGCTCCAGGCTTCTGTGTACCCCCAGTGATCCTTGAACTAATGCCAGCTCAGAGTCTCAGGTTAGCCTTAAAAAAAATCAACAGCCCCCATTCAAAAAGTCCTTGGATACAAATCCTTTGTGGACTGCAAATGCTCCATGGGGGAAACTAACCTTTGGTCAAGGGTTGTGGGTGATGAGCCCTTCAAGGACAAATTCAGAGTGTAACCGTGGATTGTGTTTCTCGCTAGAGTCAAGTGGTAGTGTACGTACGAGGTAACTTGGTTTTGGAGTGGTGGTATGTAAAGAAATTAGTCTTTTCTTTTGTCTGGTTACTCTTCTATCAGACTAGATCATAGGATTGATGTGCCCTATTGCACCTGAATGGCTCCCCCGATGCAGGGGATGAGGTAGGAATAACCAGGCAGAAGAGAGAGGTCTTCTCCTTCAGGAGTGGTTACTACTAGCCTACATCCCTTTCTGTGACACCAGCTTCTGCTTTTTGTGGCAAAATTAAATAAAATGTCTCTCATTACTTGGCCACTTCTTGCAAATACTTACCTTTAGTAGAGATGTCATGGGTTTTGTAGGTGTTTTGTGTCTATGTGTGTATGAGGACATATGCATAGGTGTTGTCCTCATGTGTATGAGGACATACACATACATGTTTGTGGGTTTTTTATTTTATTTAGAGTTAGCAGCTAAGGACTCATGACTTCATCTTACTTCAAATGAGACTCTTTTCTGTCCTGCTGACCATGCTGGCTCTGAAGCCCATAAGATGCAGTACTATTTTTAGCTGTAATGTGGTACTACCTACTCGGTTTACTATGAACAGGGGAGAGACCAGATCTTTTTCACATACTAGGCAGGTAGCAGCCACAGTGAAGAGATTTTTAGACATACGAAATGGAAACAAAAACACTTAAGGTCAATCCTTACAACATATGCCATGAAAAGGTAGCTGCTCTGACTCAAGCTGTCTTTTAGCTGGCAGGCAAAAGTCGGGGTTACTTTTTATCTTCATATGATCAAAGAAGAAAGTAAGTTTGTATTTGGATGACCTTTGCCTAGTTGCAAGTACACAAATGCATATTTTGAGCACTGTGAATGCTTAATGCCTTGCAGCTTGCATGCCCAGCTGCCATGCAGAAGATTTGTAGAACAAAAGACAAAATGTTTATCATAGAAAATATCTGTATGGGGGCTTTTATTGCTAAAAGCTTCAGGCTAGGCTGATGTAACATGATGCCTATTGTCCTCAGAGTGGTCTGAATGAAAAAATAAGGTTGTTTAATTGACTGGATTTAGTTCTTTTTGTTTGAAATGGAAGGATACAAGTGTTTGAAAGAATCCTGTTTAGGAAGCCGGCACCACAGTGAAGTTGAACTTTCAGGCTTTTGCTTAAGAGATTTGGAAGAATTTAGTATTAGGTTTTGGCTTATTTTGGATTTGCTTGTGTAGGAGGAATGCTTTTGGAATGCAGTGGCTGATGGTAAGAGTCTTTGTGCAATGTATGGGGTTTGGCTTTTGCATTTTCTTTTGTGGAAAGCTAATCTGATTTTTCAGCAAGATACCTTCATTGTCACAGATGATCCTCCTTCTATTCAAGACGCTTTTTGTGCTACCTGATGTCAGCCTGATTTTGCTTGTGAGCTTTGATGATATCAGTATGTAATCTCTGCCACAGTAGTAAGTTTTTAATGCCACCTAAGTGAGGATTTGCCATGGATAGTTTTGCTGTGCAGCCTTTCAACCTGTCCATATCTAAACTAGCTGTAACAAGTAGCTTTGTCTGGTTTGTAAGTATGCCTGTGTCGTGGAGGACTAGATCTGTACACGTGAGTGTGTGAGAGCATTTCTTCAAAATCCAGGCTCTGACAATGTGTAATGCTTCAGAGCTTGGGATCTTACTCTGTCAGTTCATAACCAGGGTACAAGAACAGTGCCTGTGGAAGCGACTGAAATATTTGCCTTGACAGCTGTAGCTTGTTCTAGTTTTGCATCCATAGAGGATGGTGGTGACAACTGCAAGGTGAGTGTTTACTTTTGTTTGAAGTCAGATGCCTCTCTTGTTTCAGAGGCAAACTGCTTTTGCTTCCTATGGCTTCACTGACAATGGCGATGGTCTTGGGCATGTGCGGACCCGCTGTGTGCTCCTGGCCTTACTTGCTTTCCACTGGGGAGTGTTAGAACAAGATCTCAGTTTCTTTTCTGTGACTGTCCGGGCTGAGATCCTTGGTAGCACAACCGAAATAATGTTGTGCTGTGTGTACCGCTGTGCACAGATTCAATCAGCAGTGAGAAACAGTGGAAGGCCGAAAGTCTAATGGTCTGTGATTCATCACAGAATCTCTGTAGATTGAAAATCCTGAAATCTGTGTGCTAATGGATGCAGATTCGTTGGCTATTTGAATACATCAAGAAGTGTTTCTGAAAAGATGCTAAAGCACAGTCTTGCCTGAAGCCATTTTTATCATTAAACATCATTAAATGTTCTGATACTGTGCTTGGTGTGATGCTGTTGTGAAATGGAGAAAACTGTGGGCACAGCTGTGTCCAAATAGGCAAATTTGTGCAGAAGCTTTCTGACCTTCTAGCTGATGACATCAAGTGGTCTGGTTTCTGAACTTTCCTTGAATTTGCATTGCTATAAAACAAATATAAAAAATTGTACCTTGACCAGACTGCCAGAACTTTCCAGAAGCTTCTTTTCAATAACAGCCCAATTCTTATTATGGCAATGATTTATTTTTCTTTCACAGCAGTTGAGAGACCTGACATCGTAGGTCTTGCAGCATGCAAGGTGAATGGTGCTTCCATCCTCGAACTCCCGTGGTTTTATGACCTTCTCCCACGCAATGTTAAGCAGATGCACAAGTGTTTTGACTAGATGGAAACCCCAAGTTTGTACATATTTGCAGGGACGCCATCTGTGCCTGCTGCCTTGCCCTGGGACATCTGTTCAGTAGCTCTAAGAGCATCTGCTTCAAGTGCTGGTGCTGCTCCTTGAAGGAGGCTGTGGGGCTTCGTTTGGCACTTGATCAGGGATGACGAAGTTGTAAAGTCAGAATGATAACTCTATTTTATTTATGTTTGAATGTGATAAAGGGGAAGATTTCCGGAATTGAATGCAAAAAATAGTTTTGCTTTAGTTCTTTTGAGTTCTTACTGGAGCATTTAATCAGTATTGTGCTTACCAGATGGTGCTCTGTCTTCTTTGTGGAATATTTTAGTGTCTTGTGATAGGTGTTAGCTTTGTAAAGATCAGAAATGAAAGGCTATATACGCTAAGGATATTCAGAAGGACACGTATCCCAGACCTGTTCTGATTTGTGGTCTCTCCTTTGGCCACTGCCACAGCCTGACAGCAGTAAAATCTTTGAATGAAACATGGTTTGTTAAAGGTTAATATCACTGCCGTGGTTGATACGATGAATAGATGAATATGTTTCTCTAACATGGATGGTAGATGAAGCCAAATCGCTTGAGAGAGTTGCTTTGCTTTTTCTGCTTCAGGTGTGTTACAGTTTCTTATTTAATGTTGATAATGACTTTTCCAGTTTTGTTGGTCATTACATCCACAACAGCTCTTCCAACTTGCGGTATACTTTTAGGCACCTTCTTTCCTGATCTGGAAGTGAAATGAGCTGTCAAATGCACAGTTAAATATTCTCTGTGGTTGTGCCTAAAAGAAGGAGGATGGGGGAAGCATTAAGTATCACCAAGTCAGGTGTTATCCTTTCAGAAAAATATTCAAGTGTGAAGTACACAGGGATTGCATAAGTTGTCAGAAGGAATTGTAAAGCATCATCTTGAGTTGATTGTGGAATAATGTTGTCCTCCTGTAAAGCACATTGAACAATCTTGAAATATCCCAACATTTTTGATGTGCATAAAATTAATCTGAATTTAGCAACATGTTTTTCTCTTACCTGTTGGGATTTGAATGGGAGACTGCAGAGAGACCTATAAAAGGTGTTTGAATTCTGTAATTATATAAAAGAAGCCAGCAGAAGTTTCCATGCTTAGTAAATATGGAAATTCTAGTTGGGGTAAAATTTCAGCCAGGGTTGTATTTTTCTATTGTTTTGCTGTTCCATAAGCAGTCAGCTTTCTTAACACGTGTTCTGAGAATTTCATTGGTCAAAATGCATGTTACTTGTGATCCTGCCTGTTGAAAAAATATGGGGGAAAAAATCCTTACTGAGAAATAACAAATTAAATGAGAAACCATCACTCTGTGCTAACATGTTGACAAAGCAGATTCCTGTCTCTCATCTCTCCTTCTTGGAACAGACCTTGAGGAAGGTAACAGGGAGTGGACTATGGCAACAAGTTGGCACACAGGCTTCATGCAGATGTTATGCAGAACCAGAATTAGTAATAACATTCCGGGATCTCCCTTGAGCTTTTGATACCGATCTCATGGCAACTTTGAAAGTTCACGCTTGCCTACCAGTGATGATACATTTATTCAGCCAGGCCCAGGTGCTGCAATCTTTCAGGAGCCTCTGACTCGTTCTGTTCCTGTGTTTTCTTCTTCCTTGCAAAATACTGGGAAGTACCTACAAAACGCCTGTTAGAGATCGTTCTTTTTCTTGCCTCTTGTATGGTAGCTTCTATTAATTTCCCTCCACTGCTTAATTGTTGCTTTGTAGTAGATTGTCGTGGTTTTGCCCCAGCCGAGGGCCGCACCCCACACAGTCGCTTGTACTTTTAAAAGGAAGGGGGAGGGAAAGTTGGGGGAGGGGGAAAAGGGAAGGAAGAAGGAGGAAGAGAAACCACAACCTATAAACCAGAACCACGCAGGTTGGGATAAGGATAGTTTACTAAACAATAACAGAAAACTAGATATAACAATAACAGAAGTTTAAAGCACAAAATAGATGAAACTGGTGATACACAATGCAGTTTCTCACCAAACCACAGAACCCAGGCCGCACAGCTTAGAGCCCGTCCCCGTACCCAGAAAACCGCCCGTCCTGGCGTTGTCTCCTCCTCTTCCCCCCAGTCCCCCTTTATACTGAGCATGACGTAACTGGCATGGAATATCCTCTTTGGCCAGTTCGGGTCACCTGTCCTGGCTACGTCCCCTCCTTTCTCACTAGTAAGGAAGTATGCAGAGCTGAGAAAGGTCCTTGATTGCCCGGCAACAACTAGAAACATCAGGGTGCTATCAGCACTGTTCTCATCCTAACACCCAAACATGGCATTCCATCCACTGCTAAAAATAATTAACTCCATCATAGCTGAAACCAGGACATTATCCACCCCTTATTCCATACCATTTACGTCATGACCAGATCCAACAATTTTCTTTAGGTACAATCAGTTTCGTGTTTCACACACCCATATATGTATGTACACATGTATGCACACATACGTGCATACAGATCTTATTCCCTCAGTCTGTGAATCATCCCTCTGAAGTTGTTGAGTTCATTTAGTCCATGATTTTCAGGCTCCATTTGTCGTAACAGTTTCTCAGGATAATTGTATGTTCCACTGGCTCGTTGCATGCTGCATCTCAGGCTCTTGAGTGATACACCTGGCATGGTCCATGCTCATAGTCTGTGGGTCAGAGTTTATTTTCAAAGGGAGAAAAAAAGTTCTTAAGAGGCCAGGCTTCGGTTCCATCATCATGGCACTCATTCTTCATTAACTTGTATGACTCCGGCTATAATGCTATGGTACAACATACAGCAATCATAACAATAATGAATATACAATAATGGGTTATTTGGCAATTATTATAATTTCTACTCTATTAATTATATTGGCTATCATAACAATAATGAATATACAATAATGGGTTATTTGGCAATTATTATAATTTCTACTCTATTAATTATATTGGCTATTCTCACCCAAAATCAAATCCCCTTGAGGTACACATCGAACTTCTCCATCCCTCTGCATTACCCACCAAGTACAGCCAGGTCCTTGAGCAAAAACAATTCCAGACATGGGTTTACCTTTGCCTGAAGCAGGGATGACCCAAACTCTCTTTCCCAATACACTCTTCATATGCACTACTGGGACTCCGTCTCCCTCTACAGTACGTGGAAATTTTGACTGGGCAGGGCCAGCCCGATTGGTAGATCCCCTAGTGTTAACTAACCATGTGGCTTTGGCCAAATGTGTATCCCAATGCTTGAATGTCCCACCACACATTGCTTTCAGTGTAGTTTTTAAAAGTCCATTATATCGTTCAATTTTCCCAGAGGCCGGTGCATGATAAGGAATGTGGTACACCCACTCAATGCCATGCTCTTTGGCCCAGGTGTCTATAAGAGTGTTTCGGAAATGAGTCCCATTGTCTGACTCGATTCTTTCTGGAGTACCATGTCGCCAGAGGACTTGCCTTTCAAGGTCCAGAATTGTATTTCGAGCAGTGGCATGGGGTACGGGATATGTTTCTAGCCAGCCGGTAGTTGCCTCCACCATTGTAAGCACATAACGTTTGCCATGGCGGGTTTGTGGGAGGGTGATGTAATCAATCTGCCAAGCCTCCCCATATTTATATTTCATCCACCGTCCTCCATACCAAAGGGGCTTTAACCGCTTAGCTTGCTTGATTGCAGCACATGTCTCACATTCGTGGACAACTTGTGCGATGGCGTCCATGGTCAGGTCCACCCCTCGATCCCGAGCCCATCTATATGTTGCATCTCTCCCTTGATGACCCGAGGTATCATGAGCCCATCGAGCTAGGAATAATTCACCCTTACGTTGCCAGTCTAGATCTACCTGAGCCACTTTAATCCTAGCAGCCTTATCTACCTGATGGTTGTTTTCATGTTCCTCCATGGCCCGACTCTTAGGTACATGGGCGTCGACATGACGTACCTTTACAACAAGTTTCTCTAACCGAGCAGAGATATCTTGCCATAAGTCATCAGCCCATATAGGTTTGCCTCTACGCTGCCAGTTGTTCTTTTTCCACTGCTGCAACCACCCCCACAGGGCATTCGCCACCATCCATGAATCAGTATAAAGGTAGAGCCTTGGCCACTTTTCTCTCTCAGCAATGTCCAGGGCTAACTGGATGGCCTTCACCTCAGCGAACTGGCTTGATTCACCTTTTCCTTCAGTGGCTTCTGCTACTCTTCTTATAGGGCTCCATACAGCAGCTTTCCATCTCCGATGCTTACCCACAATGCGACAAGACCCATCAGTGAACAGGGCATATCGCTTCTCATTCTCTGGCAGTTCGTTGTAGGGTGGGGCTTCTTCAGCGCGTGTTACCTCCTCATCCTCTGGTGACATCCCAAAATCTTTGCCTTCTGGCCAGTCTGTGATCACCTCCACGATTCCTGGGCGATTGGGGTTTCCTATTCGAGCCCGCTGTGTAATTAGTGCAACCCACTTGCTCCACGTAGCATCAGTGGCATGGTGTGTAGAAGGAACCTTCCCTTTGAACATCCAGCCCAGCACCGGCAGTCGGGGTGCCAGGAGGAGCTGGGCTTCAGTTCCAATCACTTCTGAGGCGGCTCGAACCCCTTCATAGGCGGCCAGTATTTCCTTTTCTGTTGGAGTATAATTGGCCTCAGATCCTTTGTAGGCCCGACTCCAAAACCCCAACGGTCGACCTCGAGTCTCCCCTTGTGCTTTCTGCCAGAGACTCCAGGTCGGGCCGTTCTCCCCAGCTGCAGTGTAGAGCACATTTTTAATATCTGTCCCTGTCCGGACAGGCCCAAGGGCCACTGCATGGACTATCTCGCGTTTGATCTGCTCAAAGGCTTGCTGTTGCTCAGGGCCCCATTGGAAATCATTCTTCTTTCGAGTTACATGGTAGAGTGGGCTCACAATGAGACAGTAGTTTGGGACATGCAGTCGCCAAAAACCTATAACACCTAAGAAAGCTTGTGTTTCCTTTTTGTTGCTTGGTGGAGACATAGCTGCTATTTTATTAATAATGTCCATTGGGATCTGACGACGCCCATCCTGCCATTTTATTCCTAAAAACTGGATTTCTCGCATAGGCCCCTTGACTTTACTTCGTTTTATAGCAAAACCGGCTTCTAAAAGGATTTTAATTACCCTGTTTCCTTTTTCAAAAACTTCCTCTGCTGTGTTGCCCCATACAATGATGTCATCAATATACTGCAGGTGCTCTGGTGCATCACCCTTTTCCAGTGTATTCTGGATTAGTCCATGGCAGATGGTGGGGCTATGTTTCCACCCCTGGGGCAGACGATTCCACGTGTATTGGATGCCTCTCCAGGTGAAAGCAAACTGTGGCCTGCACTCTGGCGCCAGTGGGATCGAGAAGAAAGCATTCGCAATGTCGATTGTGGCGTACCACTTGGCTGCCTTTGATTCCAATTCATACTGGAGCTCTAACATGTCTGGCACAGCAGCACTCATACCTGGAGTGACTTCATTTAGGCCACTATAATCTACTGTCAGCCTCCACTCTCCACTGGACTTCCTCACTGGCCATATGGGACTATTAAAGGGTGAGTGGGTTCGGCTGATCACTCCCTGATCCTCCAGTTGACGAATCAGCTTATGGATGGGAATCAGGGAATCTCGGTTAGTACGGTATTGTCGTCTGTGCACCGTCGTCGTAGCAACTGGCACTTGCTGTTCTTCAACCTTCAACAACCCCACAACAGCAGAGTCCTCCGAGAGTCCAGGCAAGGCACACAATTGTTCAATTTCTTCTGTTTCCAAAGCAGCTATTCCAAAAGCCCATCGGTACCCTTTTGGGTCTTTAAAATACCCTCTACGTAGATAATCTATACCTAAAATGCACGGAGCTTCTGGACCAGTCACAATGGGGTGTTTTTCCCAGTCCTTCCCAGTTAGGCTCACCTCAGCCTCTAGCACAGTTAGTTGTTGGGATCCCCCTGTCACTCCAGAAATACAAACGGGTTCTACCCCTTCATGATTCGATGGCATTAGAGTACACTGGGCACCAGTATCCACCAGAGCTTTGTACTCTTGTGGATCTGACGTGCCAGGCCATCGGATCCACACAGTCCAATAAACCCGATTATCCCTCTCCTCCACCTGGCTGGAGGCAGGGCCCCTCTATTGCTGCTGATCATATTTGTTTTCCACTGGTTGCATAAAGGACTTAGAGGTCCCTTCAAGAGGATCAGACACATCAGACATATAGGTAGGCCTTCCAGTTGGTCTAGGGAACTGCCCAGTAGAAACTGGTGCAGCCTTCTTCCTGGCAGAATCTCGTTGTGCGAATGTTTTACCCCGCAGCTCATTTACTCGTGCTCGAAGGGCTGAGGTGGGCTGCATATCCCATTCCCTCATGTCCTCTCCATGATCAAGCAGGTAAAACCACAATGTACGTCGTGGTGTGTATTCTCCCTCTTGGAACGATGGACGCTTTCTCCCAGTAGCTGCAACATTGCTCCATACGGGTTGGGAGTTGGACACATTGTTGTCAAGTCGTTGAACCAGTTTTTCTACTGCTGCAATGATGGAGAGGGAAACACTGTCTTGGTATTTCCTGAGTCGGCAGGCCACCTCATTTATGGTTGGTGGATCCATATCAGTCCAGTCAATTACTGCCAGTGAATTGGTGTACCCTGACGGTGCACTTCGTACAACCTTACGCCACATATCTGAAGTGCATAGGACTTCATCGGGATCAGCGGGAAGCCGTGAATTGTCCAGATCATAATAAACTATCTCCCGTACAGCTAATTCTCTCAGGTGCTGGATAGCTGTCTCTATGCTGTTACCCTTGGGTGTCTGACATGTAATATATTCCTTTATGGGATATCTTTCCTGCACACTTGACAGTAGTCGCCTCCAGAGGCTGAGGATTTCCGGCCTCCTCCCAATTGCTTTGTCAATTCCTCCTTCTCTAGCTAGGGATCCCAACTGCTTGGCCTCTCTGCCTTCTAACTCCAAACTATTGGCCCCGTGATCCCAACATCGGAGCAACCAAGTGATAATGTGCTCACTTGGGTGGCGAGTGAAATCTTTTTGAACCTCACGCAGCTCACTCAAAGTCAGGGATCGGGTAACAATCTCTGGTTCTGCCTCCTCCTGATATCCTCGAGATGGCCCTGGTTGATCATCATCATCATCCGTCACTATGCGAACTGATTTCTTTGTGCATTTCCTCTTTTGTACGGGAGCAACAGACACTGGTGTGGGTTGGTTTTTCTGATCATCTGCAGTGTCTGCTGTAGAGATTACAGTAGCTGCAGTGTCAGCCCCAGTGGTTGCAGCAGCTATAGTATCTGCCAGTCTGTTTCCTTTCCCTTCTCCCTGACAGTGCTGACAGTGCTGACAGTGCTGACAGTGCTGCCTGCTATCAAGCAGTGTTTGATAAATAGTGGCCAGAGCCCAGCACAGTGCAGTAAGGTGTCCATCTCTGGGAAACCTACAGCAATTTTTCTTTAGGTATGCAGTCACTTGATCGGGGTCTTGTAGCTGTTCAGGAGTGAAGTTCCAAACCATCGGGCGTGAGAAAGTACCTAGGTACTTGCCCATACTTTGCCACATGCCCTGCCACTCGTGATTATTCTGTCTCGGAGAAAGCTCTTCAGTGGTATTCATAAACCTATGCTTGATATATAACAAAAACTGAACCATCTGCCCCAAACCTACCAATAGCAAAATGCTAGTTTGAATATCCCAGAGATATTGAAGGTTTTCAAAAACTGCCCTAAGAGCTGTTGTATTTAGCCCAAAGGAAAAGAAAGCAGTGCTGTTATTAACCCCTCCCTGTCCAAAGAATGGACAGGACAGCAAAACCTCATACAAGTACCAGCTTAAGCTCATGGTCATCGATATTATTGTATCATAGACCGATATCATAAAATACACTATAATGAAGTATGGGAACAAATATGGGAGCCGCAGACCTGAGAGAGTAAAGAATCCTGCCAGGATTATTGTATACATCATGCGATGGTTTTGATGCCACAGCCTTGTGAATAAATACCACAGCATCGTGACCAGAGATTGGTTAAACAACAGTGCTTATCTTAATTGCGATAGTTAGGGTCAGATCTACCGTTATCCCAACCGTTCGCGCCCCACGTTGGGCGCCAAAATGACTGTCGTGGTTTTGCCCCGGCCGAGGGCCGCACCCCACACAGTCGCTTGTACTTTTAAAAGGAAGGGGGAGGGAAAGTTGGGGGAGGGGGAAAAGGGAAGGAAGAAGGAGGAAGAGAAACCACAACCTATAAACCAGAACCACGCAGGTTGGGATAAGGATAGTTTACTAAACAATAACAGAAAACTAGATATAACAATAACAGAAGTTTAAAGCACAAAATAGATGAAACTGGTGATACACAATGCAGTTTCTCACCAAACCACAGAACCCAGGCCGCACAGCTTAGAGCCGTCCCCGAACCCGGAAACTGCCCGTCCTGGTGTTGTCTCCTCCTCTTCCCCCCAGTCCCCCTTTATACTGAGCATGACGTAACTGGCATGGAATATCCTCTTTGGCCAGTTCGGGTCACCTGTCCTGGCTACGTCCCCTCCTTTCTCACTAGTAAGGAAGTATGCAGAGCTGAGAAAGGTCCTTGATTGCCCGGCAACAACTAGAAACATCAGGGTGCTATCAGCACTGTTCTCATCCTAACACCCAAACATGGCATTCCATCCACTGCTAAAAATAATTAACTCCATCATAGCTGAAACCAGGACATAGATAAAAACTTGTGCAATGGCATTCAAATCAAAGATGAGATGGATATTAACAAAAAAAATCCGTTTTTTTTCTCTGGCTTTGCTAATTATTTTTAGATAAGTTGGTGATTTCTTGCCTAAACTTATGTTTCTCCACTCATTTGTCTTTGATTCCACAATTTGCAGATTAGAATTTGAACACAGGGCAGGTGCATTTATTTTCAGGAGTGAATGGCCTTTATGTCATCACTTTTGACGAGAGTTTCCTCCAGAGTCAGGTGGGAGGAGGAAAGAAAAGATGGTATTTGCTATTGAGTAAGTCATTTGCACATGAATTATTTTCTGGTAGAGAAAATATGACATCTTCTGAACTGTGAACATGGTGAAGTGTGTGTAGTTGAGATCTTGATGTGAATTTGTGCATCTTCAAAAAGAAAAAAAGTTGGCTCACATCACCCTGCATTTTTTCAGTACTGCAGATAGACACGTGTTGGGGTCATCCAGCCAGCTCCCAATGTTGGGGGGGTGTTGAATGTTGTTTACTGATGTTTGTCTGAGTATAATGGATTCTGATTTGCACTTGTTGAAGAGTGGTGGGGAAAAAAAAAGTGCAGAATCTGTCTGATGCCATCCTCCCTTCCTGTCACTGAAGAGGTGTGTGGTGTTTTATACAGTCCTGTGCCACTTAGCAGTGCGTTAGGTGTACGCATATAAAAATGTTAGCTCTGCCTTTTACAGTAAACTTTAACTATTTACTTGTGTATTATCTAAATTAATCTGGAGATTGACAACGGACTCTGTGTGTAAGCAACAAGCTGTTTTAAGTCCCAAAATAATCACTGACACTGAAGCTTGTCAGATGAGAAACTGTGTTGATTTGCAATTCCCTGTGCTGTTCAAATAATAGAGCAGAGATGTGATTAAGTACAGTATCTGCCTGACCTTTCCAGGGCTGGACTACTGCCTTTTTATTAACAAAGAAAACATTGTGTAGTAAGTGATTAGCTCTGTGGATAACAGAGATTATGAAGAATGACTGTAGGAAGTGATGTGCTTCCTTGTGACAGGAGCTTGTCTTGCTTTCAGGCTCTTAAGCTTCTATGATCACCTGTGTAAATATATATATTTATACAAATACTTTGTATAAATACACAGGACAAGGTATGAGAGATAGTACAATGTTATGTAGCTCTCCCTAATTTTTTAGTTTTGTGCCTCACTGCTGTTTATCTGAACAAGGGGGAAAGAAAGTCTCTTTAATGGCTTTTATTTGTGCTTTGACAGCAGATGGCAATTATGAAATGTTTAACTTTGTAAGTATGACTTCACTGACAGTACTTTGTCCTAGTGATTTCCTGTCTTGAAAACACCAGCAGCAGTATGTTCTGTATATTGACTGTGCTCTTACTGAGCATCAAAATAAAAAAATGCTCTCCCAGATATCTTATGAATGTAATTTAGGCATTTTAATGGGTAGTCATGAATTGGCATTCTGCTCTCCTGTTTAGAAACCTTCTGTTTCCCTGCCCTTCTTATGCCTTTATGTGCACAAAGCAGTCCGTTCCTTCACTACACCAGCCTTTCTTTTTGCGCCCTGTACTGTATGTATTTTTATTTTATTTGTACGTGTGCCTGCTGTGTTTTCATTCTGGTTTGGTTTTGCCTTTATCAGCCTGTGACTATTTTTACTTTGCCACTTGAGTGTTTGATTCAGGTGACCTGATTTTTCATGCAACTTAGGAACAATATGTCATTGCAAGACATTGGCAGGATGGAGGAAGGCTCGAGTTTCTCCTTTTGGTCAAGATCATTGCCTTGGGGTTCCCCTTCCCGGTCTGTTGCAATCTTTTGCACAGATTCTCAACCAGTGTTTTATTTCATAAATTGCTCCTGAAGAACTCTTTCTATCAGGTTTTGTGTTCTACAGAGCCTCCAGTTGCTGGTGAGAGCTGTTCTTGAAGAAGTGCACATGCTTCATGTAACGTTTGTGCACAAAGACTATTAGGGTCTGCATACAGCTGAGTGGTGTAAAAGGCTTGTGCAAAAATGAAAGTTGGCACTTGGATGTAATTTTTGGAAGTGGATTTAATTACTGCATTTTTTGAAGTGTTTGGTTTTTGGGGGTGTTTTTGGTGGGTTTTTTACCCCAAACTAGCACCCGTCTTTCAACTGCCATGTTAAATTGCTGTTGTCCAATGGGAAAAAATATTTGGAGGTAGATGCAAGTAGGAACTAGCTGGATGACCTAACACCTTCACTTAGTTGTAGAGGTATTTCTACTATAAAAGATGATCTACATCTTCTTTGGATATCCAGAGAGCCTGGATTTGATACGCTGTACTCTGTGGTCTCAGGTTCTAGAGAAGGCCTCACTATTTATACTGTGTGTGACAATCTGTAAGGGCTAAATTCACACTAGGAGAAGAATTGGCTCTCCCTCTGCTGTCACGAAACCAGTTAGGAGCCGTACTTCACTGGCTCTCTTATGACTGTTCTCTGGTGACAACTGTATGAAGGTTTTCATTGTGTATGCCAGGTGTTGAGACACCTGATCTAGCCAGGAGGTTTGGTTCCTTTGTAAAGCTGAACAATTACAGCTGTAACAATAAAAGTCAGAGGAGGAGTTAAGCACAATTGTGTGTAGGGGAGTCCTAAAAGTAAACAGCTTTTTAAAAGGTGGATCTGCAAATAGTAAATACAAATTTAATGATTACCTGGTGCTTTCTTATCTAAAATGGCTTTTTGTTTGTTCATTGGTGATGACATGGACAGTTCTTCATTTTTGCATTTCTTACAAATCCTGCATCCACAAAAAGCATTTTGGTGAAAGACCAACGATTGTTTCCTTGTAGCTCAGTCCGTTCTGTGGGTAAAAAGCAGCCTTCAATTTCCAGGACTATCAAATGTATTTTGAATGTAAGCTGGTTTTGCATAAATGGCATTGCTATTTTTGTGATGCACTGAACGTATAGTCTTGTCTAGCTCTTTAGAAAAATAAACTAGTAGATAATCCATGCTGAGTAACCTCTGGATATAGTGACCTTCTGTTGGGTGTTCGCTTAAAATCCATGAACTAAGAAGAAAGTGACAGAAGCAATGAATGAACCAAAAAAATTTAGCTAATTTGTTTTTTCATGTTTTAAATACAGCTATTTTGAACTGGAGAGCAGTGGCCTACGGGATGAGATTAGATATCACTACAGGTTTAACGGGAAGTCAAGAACAGAGGTGTTCCCCTACCGTCTGGCAGATGGGCAATGGCATAGGATCGCTGTGTCACTTAGTGCATCTCACCTTCTGCTCCACGTGGACTGCAATAGGTAAGAAAATATGTTCAGTAATTCATATTTCTTTAAAAAATGCTCCCCAGTTACAGGAATAAAATTGGAAAAGAAATTTAAAAAAAACCAACCTGAATTTAAAAAGCACAGTAAACTGCCATGGGATGAGAAAAGGAAAACAAAGCATTAAAACGAAACAATTCATTGTGATTATGAACAAGTGTGGAAAAGGTTGATTGCTGACTGGGGAGTATTAAATGCATCTCTGTAGTTTAGGCACTAGCTGATGTTATGTTTGACTGTGATTGCATTTAAGTGTGATAGATTGGTGTGCAGTCTGTTATGTTGTGAACCGCTTCACTCAGCATGCGTGAAAATATGAAGAATAGGTAGATGTGTCAGAGGCATTTTAATTTTATTTTACATAATCAAGCAATGTGCTTTTACTGAAATTTTTTTTTTTTTTTTCACCCGCTGCCCCACTTGGGAACTTCTGAGAAACCTGGAAGCTTCTTTATGCATGTCTGGAGCTCGTGCTTTTTATTTTCTGAAGGGTATTCTGTCTGCCAGTGCACATTTTTCCTTTAAAAGTTGTGAAGACTGCAAGATGGCAGATTGTCAGGATTTCAAGGAATAAAAAGCAGCAAACCTAGAATCTCTCTTCCCATGGGACTTGATCTCACAATGTATTGAAGACTTTGGCTTTTGCGAACTTAGTAGTTGATGAGGAAACTCAGAAAACCTGAAATTGGGACCTTTCAAATAGTCTTTAGAAATATGGAAGGTGAACCACTACTTTCATGTTGTCTTGCAGTGAAATTTATATAAAAATATCCTTTGCTTTTAGTGAGAAAACCAGTCTATGTGTTTTGGAATTATGGCACTGAAATGGACAGGGTGATGGTAGCAGATATTTCTTAAGTCATCAGTTCATTCTGGCAGGCAGAACAAAATTTTGTGGTATTATGGGAGTATGTGGCTACTGGAACGTTTGAAAAAAGTTTTAATTTTGACCAAAGTAATTATGAGATACTGTTTTGGAAGAAAGTTACAACAATTTTCTGCAACTGCATTAAGTACTGACAGTAAAAATCTAATCTGAAGGAAGGTTGGTTATTGAATCCTTTTATTTGGACCCTAGAAGCAATTAAATGCTTAGAGCAATTTTAATTTCATTGAGGCATGAAATCTACAATTTGTAAAGATCTTCATTTCAGTTGTCTGGGTTTTTTTTTAATCTTACCGTTATTTGCTTATCTGTTATTTCTTTGCTTAAAACAGCATGCTTTTTGGTTTGTTTATTGATATACTGGGCTTTGAGATAGGTTCTTCATTATCTTCTGTGATTTTTATTTTTTATGAACAGCAAATGTGTTTCAGGAAGATCCTTTTTGGCAGATTGTTTTGCTGGCTGCCTTCTTGCATACAGTGAGAAAGGAAGACACCACAAAATGCCTGCCTGGTGCAGAAGTCTATCCAGGGATGAGAGGGCTGCCCCAAGTCATGGTTGTGACATGATTTTCTTTACAGCAGCAGTCAGCTATAGAGAAATACAAATATGGAATGACCTGTGGTGTTATATGAGGTGATAAATGTGTATAGTGATCTCTGTCAGGTAGCCCTAGACAGGCCTGATCCATCTAAGTGTCCCTTAAGGTGGTACATCTCAAGGCTGCTCCCTTCATAAATCCATTCCTAAATGCCTCTGGCTGCGTGTTTGTGGTATTTTATGACAACTCCTGCAGAATGGTAATCTGAATATTTCTGAAAGCATGACTTGAGGACAGATCATACTAGAAGTTTTAATGGAAAGTCTGAGTTCCTCATCGACTATAGCACCTCTGTGAACTTTGAAGAATGTTGTGAACTTTGGTGCTATAGTTTCCTCTTCTATATTTTAGCTCCCTACATCTTTGCACTCAGAACATCATCTTCATCCTTGCACCAGCATTTCCTGATGAAACTACAATAAATGTCAAAAGATGTGATGATAAAGAGCAAGCCAATGAGGGGTACTTCTGAGCACTACTGAAAATTTAAGCCTTCCTCATGTTAGTGTTAGGAAATCTGCAGCTGAAAGCAGACACAGAATCTAGTGTTAAGAGTTGTAGACTTTATGTGTAAATGTCACCATTTTAAGCTAGTGTCGCTGGCTCTCAGCAGAGTTCAGGGTGCCTAATGAGAAGTGATACTTCTGCAGATTTAATTGAACAAGCCAGTCACAGGGAAAGAGACTATCACTGCAGTCAATAGCTTCACCTGTCCCACCTCCTGCAGAGATTTGGTGTCATCAGAACAAGAATTTAGCTTGAAGTGTACCTACCTAGTTAAAGTCTGGGTGGTTTTTTGTTTGTGGGGTTTTTTTTTAAACTTACTCTCTCACCTGTGAAAAATAAAAACAAAGCAAAAAGGAAAACAATTCTCAGGAAAATGAATCCCTTGGATTCCTACTGGATTCCTTTAAGGGGGTTTGCAACATGGCTTCCTTACAGACATGCATGAGAGTGTATAAATGCCTTACTCCTTTTGTTTAGGGTTATGGAAAAACGTTAGGCATTTGGAAGGCTATTGAGTGATTTGTGAATGCAGTGTTACTAAAGTTAACCTGTACCTGAGAGTGCACTGAGTAGTGTTTGCATCGGAGAAAATAGCCAGCCACAACCTAATTTTCCTACTGGATTTGTATTGATACCCAAAGCTAGTCTCTGGTTTCCAAAAACTATAGTGGATCAGAAATTACTGGGGGTGAAACTTTTAATTTGTAAACAGATAGTTGAATCTACTTTTATTCTTCCCATCCTTATCACCCACTTTACCCTAATTTGTAAAATTGCTTTGACATTTGGTGCTTGATTGTCTTTTGGATTCAATTCAAAGTTGACTTTGTTTTTCAGACCCGGATAGGTTAGGGAAAAGTACTTGAGAACTAGTAAAAGCCTTTAGTGCTTTTAAGAGTCATCTTTAAAGCAGTATAATTGCCTCTGCTCTAATGAGAGGTATTATGGTGGGGGAGGCATACATATCAAAGGAGGCATATTTGCCCAGGTACACATCCTTTTGAAATCAGCTCCTGCTGCATCTTACTCACTCCTATTGGTGCTCCTTCAAGAACAAGGAGTGAGAATTGTAGCTGAGTTTAATGCTAGAGCCTGGAGCTGCTGACACAGAGACATTAGAGTCTTGACTAAAATCTGGTTAAATGCCAGTGGACTCTTCTCTGACTTGGAAAGCCTTTGTGTGGATCCCAGGCAGTAACCTCAAGCCAGGGACACACCTTGGACAACTTGTGTAATAATCAGGGTCTGTCCTTGCTAACATGCTTTTAATGTTCCAGTAAGGTTCCAAAAGCTTAGAAAAATGAAAAAAACCTATTAATTATGAAGGTACAACTGATGCATAAACAACAACATGTGTGCTGAACGTAACATGGACATTAAGTACATTGCAGTTAATTTCCTTGTGCCTTCAACACCAAGCCCACTACTGGTGAACAAATATTGTTTCAAAATACTGATTATGTGTAGGTAGGATCTGTGCTCCCCAACTTCAGGGAAAAGGGGGTTTTCAGGGACTTTCTGTTGAGTGTTTAGCTTAAGCTAGAGCAATTGCCATTGTCAGAGAGTCCTTAAATAACCTGTGGCTCTATAGGGTTGATATATAAGGAAATAAACTGTTATGTGCCTTTTCAGATTTGACCTCTTAGGGGAGCAGAGGCAAAGGATCCCACTGCCCATACCTGTGTTGCCAGGAGATTTCCAACCCTGGGAGACTGCCGTAGGCCTGAGAGAGCTGGCATTTGTCTTCATTGGGAATTAGTTTCAACTGTACAGTCTATGATGTTGCCTGTGGTACCTGACTGCCCACTGCAATGCCTGTGCCCCACAAAAGCAGCAACACAGAAAAATGTTATGTTTCATAACATTATGAAGAACTGGGGCTGTTCAGCCTTGAGAAAAGAAGGCTAAGAGGGGATCTTACTAATCTCAAGTGTGGAACACAGGGAGGAATGGCCAGCCTCTTCTCAGTGGTCTGTGGGGACAGGACAAGGGGCAATGGCCTCAAGTTGGAGCACAGGAAGTTCCACACCAATATGGGGAAGAACTTTTTCCCAGTGAGGGTGACAGAGCCCTGGGACAGGCTGCCCAGGGGGGTGTGGAGTCTCCTTCTCTGGAGAGATTCAGGCCCCATCTGGATACCTCCCTGTGCGACCTGTCTTAGGGACCCTGCTTTGGCAGGGGGGTTGGACCCGATGATCTCTGGAGGTCCCTTCCAACCCCTACGATTTTGTGATTCCGTGATTAAGAGTGAGGGAATGGCACGGAACCTACAATTTAAAAGGGGTAGGTACTGTATCAAGATGTATTTTACTGGAAATTTAAGGAATACAAATTCCAAATTGTTCCGAGCGTGTAGAATTAATCTGGGGAGGTAACCTTGAAGGCTACTTGCTTTATGTTTTTGTTTTATTTCTCATCAACCATACTGCTCCAAATGTACTCACCTGTTCAGACAGTATCAGCATTCCTTTACTTGAACTCTTCTGCAGGAGTAAAAGGGAGAAAGGCACTTTGCTGCGAACAACACAATGCTTTTCAGTGAAAATATGTGCTGAAGTGCCTTTTAGTATGAATACGGTGTGTGGTTTTGATGGATTCCCTTAGTTGTTTGATGGGAGGGGGTTGGTAAGAGAAGAAGAGAATAGATTATAAAACTGAAGCAGGCTAGGAAGCAGTCTCCCAACTAAAAAAAACATGTTGTTTGCTGCTTTTATGTTTCTCCTGATATAACAGAGCATTAGGGAATAAAAAATGCATGAGCAGTGAGAACTTGTTAATTGGAAAAATAAATAAATTAAAGCAATGTAATCCAAATATGGGAATCCAAGACCTCTGAGTTCTTATTTATAAGATATTCTGGCTGCCAACCTGAGGTTTTCAACTTCTCTAGACAAAGTCCTATGACTTAAATGAAAATGTAGTAAATTTAAAGAGGTTAAGGGATATGTTTAAAAAGAGGGATTCACTGTTTTACATACTGTAAACCACTTTCTCCTGAGAGAGAAGATGGCATGGTGGTACTGTTACGCAGCTAGGTAATTTAGTCTCAACATTTGAATATGATTTTGTGACCTAGATTGCTTCTCCATTCTTTAAGCTGTAGCAGAAGCTGACAGAGAAATGTTTACTTGGGTAGAGTGCTATAATTGTGCATTACAGGTGCACCCAACTTTAGATTCCCGGTGTTGTGGATTGGAAGTTAATTTTCACCTACTGACTGTCCCTTTTTTTTTTGGCTTTTTTTGACAGAAAGGCTATAAACTTTTTAGCATAAGAGAGATCTCCAGCTGGCTTATCGCGTCAGCTGCTGTCAGGCCGGTATCATTATAGTAATTGTAGTTAAGCCACAAGGAAATGTTCAGGATGCATTCAGCATTACTTGAGAAAAAAATTTTTTTAAAAGAAGTTTTTTTTTAATACCCAGGGTTTTTCATCAAATGGCTAACACCTCAGCAGGATGGTAGTATGGGTGTGATGGAAAACTGAATGCTGAGGCCTTAACCTACTCTGTAATTATAATGATTTTATTTTTTTTTCATCTTAGATGAACTAGTTGAACTTTTTTCTATACTGCATTGATAGAATTTGGAGAAGGCTGTGAGTATTTTTCAAAGTGCTGAAAAAGTACTATAGAAAAAGCCCCAAGCCAATCCGTACCTGTTCCTGACTGCCTTGACTCCGTTCACCACCCTTAAGACGTGGCAGCCACTCATAGTACACATACCTGGGGTGCTGAGCTGCAGCAGGGAGGCCTCACGTAGCTGCTGCTCCTGGTGGAGCGGGCATTTGCTCCAGCTTCTTTCAGTACTGCTGGTGTCATTACCAAAGATTGGAGTTCAGGGTCTTGAATGGGAGTTTGTGGTACCCTCCTGAGTTTTAGGGACCCGTGGAGCACGTTTGCTAGTTGCAAAGCCCGACTACTGCTGAATACGGACTTAACAGTGTTTGGGTTTTGTTGTTGGCTTTTTTCTTCTTTTTTAATGTAGAACTGGGGACTTGTGGTGCCTTCCATTGAAGACATGATAGACAGTCTGATGTCTTCAGCAGAGCAGGAGTAATGTGTTATGCTTTACCATTGGCACCTTGTATTAATCAGGTTTGTATGCTATGGGTGTGTCAGAGAGAACAGATGACGAGAGAGGAAACAATCTTGAATCGACTGGCAAACCTCAAAAAAATCTAGTAATTTCCTAAAGTGTGTGAATAGGTGTGTTATCCCGTTCTCAAATATTTTTTGCACTGGTCCAATATACTTAGTTTCTTTTTATAATGTCAAAACATTAAGCCCCCTTTAACTCCCTTAAATCAGGGTGATTTACTTAAAAGTGCAGTCTCTGAAAATTTAGCCTGCATAGTTGGAAATGCATCTGGATACTTGTTTCTGTGGATTTTTTTCCAGGGGAAGCCCCCTGCTGCTTGGTCCTATTTTCATTTGTTGGAGTGCTGATGAGGGTCATGTAGACAGAGAGGTGATCATGGTAATTTGAGAATCAACCAGATAGAGCAAATTTTTTGGGGGTTTTGCCTTTCAGATTTAAAAAAACCCCCTCAACTATTTTTCTCCAGCCAGGCGATTAACTGAGATTGAAAACATAAATGAACTCCTCTGTTTGAATTGGTTAGCTAACCTCTGGAGTTTAGAACTGGAAGTCATATAGGGTAATACTGGAGCTGAATTGAAAAATGGTAGTATAATTTAAGTTAAGGAATTTTATAAAAGCATTATTCCTCTGCCAAAGAGCACATGAGAACCCCTCTGAACTATTCAGCTGCTGACTTGAGATCTTAGTCTCCATATAGTAAATAGTTCAGTGTCTTTCCAAACGATCTGAAACCTCCTGAGCACTATGGGATGTGAGACGGCGCCTGAGCAAACAGGACTGAGACCGCTCAAGTGTGCGAAATCAGCCCAGAGTTCTATGTAGTGGTTTAGTTTTCCTTTAACAATTTAGAACAATAATTCCCAAAAGGTAATTGTTTTAAAAATCCCATCTTGTCAAAATAAGTCAAGTTGACTGCAGGGAGGTGGAGACTGCTTGACTGCATTTATTACTAACCGGAACCTGACAGTCCCCATCATTGTACCACTTGAGGACAGAGTAAACAGACAACATTCTTAGCAGCAGACAGTGGTGCAGGAGCATTCCTGGTTGTTCTTGGGTATCGGGTGCTGGGTGTGTGTTTACTGCTCAGAGATGTAAGGTGTCAAGCCTTGGAAACACTATGAGTGTGGCTGTCATGAGTCTGTGGTGTTATGGATTGTGCTGCAGAAGCAATGTGGAGTCCTCTCTTGCTTCGTGTGTCCTGCAGAGCCACTTGGCATGTTTGCAGACTTACCTATGTATGGGAGAGCTCTATCCAGGCCTCCATTAGGTTTGGATGGTCCTGCAATGTGTGAGGGCGTCAAGTGGGCTCAGATTGAGTGTGGGGACATCTGAATTTCTCATTCTGTGCTGTGGGTGAGGGCTGCTTTGGAAATATGCTGGGAGAATGGCAGAGGCAGTCCAGTCTCATGCTTCAGGAGGTGAAGTTTAAAAAAATCCCACAAACCCACAACAGAAAAAAAATCACATACTGGCTACTGCTTCCAGTGTAAATATTTTAATGATGTGAAGAATCATTACTGTGATCTGTATTACAGGTGTAATGATACACTGAAGGAGCACTAAGGTGAAAGATTATAGTTTGATCCTCAGCATAGCAGTTAAGGTAGCATGCAATTTGCAGTCGTCTAAGTTGTTTTCATATCTGAGACCACTTCGTAATACAGAATCAGCAGAAGTTGCATTAACTGAGCCGCAACTTTAGCAACATTCCCTTCAGCATGTCAAAAGTGAGAGCAAGTAACTAGCATTGTGTCAACTAGTGCAACTACAAGGGCTTCTCAGCCCTAGCTGAATCTTTGCGTCCTGCTAGCCTCTCACCTTAAACTCAACGGAAAGATGTGTTGTGCAGTATCCCCGGGGTGGGATCCTGGCCCCAGTGACGTCTGCAGGGAAAGCTCTCACTGACTTCAGCTGAGCCATGCTTTTACCTCCACAGTGTTGCCGATGTTATGAGAAATGAACTCCAAAGCTGAGTGCTGTCCCTGGAGGGTGCTCTTCTGTCTGTCTGCATGGCAGTTTCCATCAAAACTTAATTTTAGAACCAATATAATGGCTTGTTCTATGTTTACTGTATGTTTCATACACCTCCTCAGTCATGGCCAATTAGTTATTATGGAGAGAGTGCAACGTTATCTTTCAAACCATCACAGCTAAACCAGGCAGTTGAAAAACAGCATGGGAAAATGAAGGTGTGGGTTATCTGATGAGCCTGCAGTAAGAACTGGGGAGCATGGAATGAGTCTGCCCTCCGTGAGCTCAGAGAAACAGTGGCTAATGGGGGGGAGTGGCAGCTCTGGGGAGAGCTGAGTGCTGTTGCACAGAGCAGAGACAACCCTCGTGGGAGTACTCTGGTGAGAGCGTGGAAGCAAAGGCACGGTGATAACAAGCAAAGCCTGTGGTCCTCAGCCTGCAGTTACATTCAGTCATGAAAGGAAATTGGCTCTGGAATATGGATGAGATTATTTTGTGATTATACACATCATTTGGTGATGACATGAAGCCCTTGATGAGATGATCCTGTGACAAGATACACTGTAAGGCAATTACCTTCTCAGCAGATGGGATTTTTTGAAGGGGGGGAAAGAATCTGTTCAGTAGAAAGGTTGCTGGTGGCTGTCTTCCTTTTAAATTTATTTTTTGTAACAGTACAGAAAGGAGTTGGAATGAAAAGCCTGATTCTTTTCACAGTTGCACCTGTTTTACCATGCTAGGTAAAGTGACTTTGGGGTTGAGAGTAGCATGAGACAGAAAAGAGGAAGGCTGCATATATTTTGTGAAAAAGGGCTGTTTCTAAGCTGTAAGCTTACTTCAGATTCTGCTGTAATTGTCGGTTGCAAAGACCTGTGTGCTGCAGATCTCGGGCCAGGGATTGACATGTCCTAATATAATGCAGGTAGATGTAATGGAAGCACAGTTTCAGCACTGCCAGTTCTCACTCAATAAATGTCTTGTGACAAACAGCAGCAATAATCTTAGAATTTCCTGCACCTCCCACCCCCCCGACAAAATGGGGATGACATAAACCATGTAACCATGGTTTTACTGCTTCATTCTAGTAGAACGGTGTATGTGGGTTAATTTTATTGCTAGACCTAAAGTTCCATTGCTGCTTTATTAGCATTATTATGATGCACATTTTTACCCTCTTTCTTTCTGATGCAAGATAGTCTTGTTTACTACTTGCTTCATAGATACTTTAATATAGTTTTTAAAATCTCATATCAATCTTGCTCTAAGGGCTTCTTGTTTAATTTGTGGGAGAAGCTCTTTTCCTCCTTTTCTGTCTTGGAAGAACACATTGAATTAATTTCCCTTTCTTATTTCTGGAATCCATTTTTAATTGCTCGGTCTTGATTTACTGGTATTTGTCTGGAATGTACTCTGAATATTTGCTTCATCTGCAATGGGCATTTGGTATTGTGTTTGGTATGATAACAAATGACCACGCTGCGTTTTTTAACTTGCTTGTTAAGTTTGCTGTTAACAGTTCTGGTTTAGAACCTGATTCAAAGCTTGCTGAGGTTAAAGGGTGCCTTTTAGAGACCCTGTGACTTTTAGTGTTGTGTTCATTTATAAGTGTATTTGTGTCTGTAGTGGATACTTGTGTGCATCATAAAACTTTCTGCTGCTACGTGTTTTATGCTCTGATAGTCAGATAGCAGTAGTTGCTCACAAGCGGTAAAGATGCTAAAATATCTTTTGTAAATCAGATATTTATTTGAAAAGTGGTATTTGAGCTGTGTGACTCTCAACTCTCTACTGAGAAGTTTAAAGATAATTCACATTAATTTATAAGACTTGTGGATGTCATTTTTTTTAAAGAAAAGTCTGTGTATGTAGATACCATTTCCCTCAGCATTTAAGATTGGTATTCTTTTGGCCCTTAAGCCCTGCTGTAGTCAAGAAGGCTGAATATAGTTAAAGTTGGCATCCTCACCAGAAACAGTGACAAATATGTTCCTCTTGTGCTTCTGCTACACATAGATTATGTGCAAGTTTGCAAGTTTTACAGGCAAAACCAGGACCATGAGCCACGTGGTGTTTGCCTTAGATTTATCAGATCAAGAGACTTTTGGGAACGCTATTAAAAGAAGAAGTTGCTGTTTTCTTACCAGCATTAGCTGGTAGGCAGCTAGGCACCAGACAGTCGCTGCCCCCACAGTGGAATGGGGAAGAGAATCATAAGGTTGAAAGGGAGGAGAAGTGAATTGAGTTAAAGACAGTTTAATAGGTAAAGCAAAAGTATGCACAAGCAAAGAAAAATAAGGAATTAATTCACGACTTCCCAATGGCCAGCAGGTGTTCAGCTGTTTCCAGGAAAGCCATGCTTTATGTCACGTGTTGGTTGCTTAGGAAGACAAATGCCTGAAGTCCATGTGTCCCCCCCCATCCTTCTCCTTTCTCAGTTAGTATTGCTGAGGTGATGCCATATGGTATGGGATATTCCCTAGGTCAGCTGGGGTCAGCTGTCCTAGGTGTGTCCCCTTCTAAGTTCTTGTGCACCCCCAGTCTGCTCACTGTCAGGGTAGCATGAAAAGAAGAAAAGACTGACTGCTGTGTAAGCACTGCTCAGCACTGGATAAACCATGGGTGTGTTATTTGCACTGTTTGGTCACAAATCCCAAGTGTGCAGCATATGAGCTGCTTTGAAAATTAACTATCCCAGCCAAAAGCAGCCCAGTAGCCAAAGATGAAATAACCATTTGGGTATCAAACTAGCTGAGCTGTTAGTGAAAATCCCCTATTTCTGTCTGAAAAATTACAGATAGTAAAGTGCAGTAAAGTGCAAAGTGCTCTGGATACATCATATATAAGATACAGTTGAATTTGTCATTTGTCTTAGTGGATTTTTTAAAAAACTTTTTAAAATCCGAAGCAAATGGCTAAATTTCTATTTCTGTCTAGAGTCTGACTCAAACTATTTTCTGTGTTTCTTGCGCTTTCAGGGGTGTTGTGTTCGTTACATGAGGAAGGGTAAACACTGCAGCCTTGTAGACAGGCTGTTAGTCTCAGGCTTAGACACTTATAGACTACACTGACTGTTATAGTCAGGAGCCAATTCTATCTGTTTCACCCTTTGCAAAGTAAAGTTAATAATAATGACCTTATTTGTAAAGGTGTTTTGTTTGAGTGAATCTCCGGGTTTCCAGATGAAAGACACCGTACAGTTACAATATCCTGAGAAAGATGGGCTTCTTCCCTTTGTGTGGCTGATGTCATATCATTTAGTAGGTCTGAGTCCTGTACTTTGAATCAATAACAATGATTTGGTTTAGTTTGATGCCCAATAAATACTGCTGAAATTCATCGATAACTTCGTAGGAAACAAAAAGCTTAATATGTTTTGTAAAGAAAGCCCCACGTGGCCAGATAATATCTGTGACTATCTCCCTTTTCAATTTATGTGTAGAGAATTAAACCCTGAAACCTGCCAATGAAATGTGGTCTTCTAACTGTCTTGATTTGTGTTGGCTTAATTTTCTTCTGTTTATTAGAGGGTCTTGAGAGTTAATTTGCATGCCTCTTGAATGACAGAAAGAGATTGCTTATGCAGTTTTATTGAGATATGTTTTTATTTTCAAATGTAGATTTGGAGTTATGGTAGTCAAAATGAAAAGCAGAGTACATGCACTCTATCTCTGCGGTTATACAGGAAAATCAATGAAATTGTTTGGGTGACAGAGTTTGAAGAGAATTTAAAAACAGAACATGTAGTCTTCAATCTTTCACCAAACTTATACTATTACTGGAAACCACGTAGTTTTTTTTTCTCCCAGAGCTGAACAATAACTTTTGATTAAATAGTTGGCAGTTACTATTGTATATTCAAAATTTAATAACAAAAGGCTTCTCTTAAAAACTGAGATTTTAATCTAAATTGCTTTCCTCTGTTAAGTGATTGTGAACTCCTATACTATGACAGAGGAGACAGCACAAGAAATCAAAATTTCCCTCAGGGAGATTATTTTTCTGAAATAGAACACTGGAAACTGAATGAATAATTCAGTTAAAGTTGCTCCAGAACGGAATGCGTGTCAAATAATGCATCCTATCTGTAAACACTGTCAAGAAAATCCAATCACATTGGTATTGACACATTTTCATTGGGAAGCATATAGAAAACAGTTTGAAAGAGAAATATGTAAAGATACCTTAGTATTTCTTTTCAAAATCAGTTCTTAACTCCTTCAGAAGAATATGTGTAAAGACAAATGCCAGTATTGTATGTTAAGGCTGGAGACCAATATAATCATTGGTTTCTTTATGCAGTTGGGGTTCAGAAAACATACTGGACAAACTTTTTGAAGTGGCTGGTTATTTTTATACAATGGACTGTGTTAGGAGACCTGACACTTGCTTTTTCAAATGTAGTGAGTTTTTGCAGCCTCAGCTGGAGATGGTCACAGTGGTCAAGTTGGACAACACCATCTGTAAATTAGATTGGGAGAGAGACTGATGCAAAATGTGGGGCAACCTCCTTCTCTTCTCTGACTCTTACAGCAGTCGAGTGTTATTTCAAAGCCTCTGCTGTGAACAGCGTGTTATTTTGTGTGACTTATTCATACCCTTCAGTTTATTTAAAGGATCTGAGGATCCAGATGGATGTATAGAGGGTAACAAATGTTTGCAAGAGAATGTCAGCTTTGAGGATCAGATTTTGAATTGCAAAAATCTGTTTTGATGATTCACCCTGATGTCAGCAAGGGTTCCTATGCAGTCATTGGAGGGGCCTTGAGAGAGTGATTCATTTACTGTAAGGTGAATCACACCCTAGAAACGCTTATGTCTCTTCATTAAATAAGCTCCACTGTAGGTGTAAACTCTTGAGACAACTAAAATTTGGGGTGATGAGTTCAATACCTGGTCACTACGTGGAAATTTATAACTTCATGAAATATGTGTCACAGCCATATCAGGAGCAAAAAAGCCTGTCCTTGGATACTCAGACCAGAGACTGAGAAATGAGGTTCCTGCCATGCCTCAGCCGCAGGAACATTTAGACTGCCGCTATTTGATTCTTAATTGTATTGCTAATGAAATAAATCTCTCTTGTTCATATCTAGTCTGCAAATTTGAGAAGGCATGCTCCTATTTTAATAACCTACTCATACTTTAGACCTGAAAGAATTTGGAAATTTCATTATTTGGTGTGCTACTTTACATAGTAACTCTTGTAGTTGTGGTGGTTTAACCCTGGCTGGAGGCCAGATGCCCACCAAAGCTGCTCTATCACTCCTCTTTTTAGCTCGGCAAGGGTGAAGATGTATATTGAGAGGCTTAGGAGTGGAGATAAGGACAGGGAGAGATCATTCCACAATCAGCGTCACGGGCAGAACAGACTCAGCACAAAATAAAGGAGAGAAAACTCTCTAATTGATGACACCACCCTGCACCCCCAGTGACACCAGAGTCAGATGATAAGTGTGACCAGATCTTAAAGCACCTTCCCCCACCCCTCCCTTCTTAGCAGAATTCATTTTAGTCATGATTTTGCTCCCATCTTCCCTGTGGTGCAGGGAGGTGCAGTGAACCGGGGTTTTGGTCAGTTCCTCACAAGTTGTTTCCCTTCTTAGTTGGGGGGACTTTGGGAGACAGTATTCCACGAACTTCTCCAACATTAGTCCTTTCTGTCGGGGCATCAGCTCCTCACCAATTGCCTAAGCGTGGCTTCCTTCCATGGGGTGCTGACCTTCAGGTTCAGACTGCTCCAGCCTGGTCCTCCATGAAGTCACAAGCCCCCCAGCAACCCTGCTCCCTCTGTCATGGGTTGGTCTCTCCATGGGCTGCAGGTTTTGCTGGCAGGAGCTTGCTCCAATGCTGGCTTCCCATGGGGTCACAGCATCCTTCAGGTGTCTCTACCCGCTCCGGTGTGGGGTCCTCTATGGGGTGTAGATGGGATGTCTGCTCCCCGTCATCATCCATGGGCTGCAGGGGGACAGACTGCTTCACCATGGTCTTCTCCACGAGCTACAGGGAAATCTCTCTCTCTGGCACTTGAAGCACTTCATGCCCGCCCCCTACTTCTTCCTTGGCCTTGGTGTCTGCACAGCTTCTTACATCTTCTCACTCCCTTCTCTGGTGGCAAAAAGTGGCTGCTAGCATTTTTTTCTTCTTAAATGTGAGGTCATTATGAAGATAAAACCAGTTTTAGACTGCATGTGTGGAAGGGAACTGTCTCCTTGTCTAACAGAGGCTTGATTTCTAGAGAGATTTTTCTTCTATGCAAAGACACATGTATGCATGTGTATTTGCCTGCAAATATTTAAGATATGCTTCCTTTCAGGAATCCATTGATTATTTGAGATAGATTTTTCCGTATAGTGTATTCATTGTGCCACAGATGCCTGTTTGGAATGTGTCCTTGAAAAAGGTGTTTCTGAGGATTGCATAAGAATACTTAATAAATCCAGGTGTGCAGGTAGGTTAGAGGTGTAGATGCAAGAAGACGTGGGTCTTTGTCATTTAACAGGTATGTTTCTTGCTGTGTTTTGCTAAATGGATCAGCAGTTAGTGCATGTATTCTGAGCATGAATGCTTAGAGAAAGAAGGATTGGTTCATGGTTGTATTACTCCAGGTTTATGGTTTAGCTTCTTTGAAATATGTCAGCATAAAGGGGCAAATCAAGCTTTCTCTTGGAAAGTGAATGCAGTAATCATAAATCTGAAAGTCTGAAGTATGGAGTAGAGCTTCCATTAACCTATAGACTGGGGTCTCCTCAGGCTGGAGGGACTATTCAGTCTGCAGTAATTTTAGAGACCACAGTTCCCTGGAGTCCTCTTTCTAAGGATGCCTGTTCTTGTGAAGCGCATTGTGCATTTCTCTGTGTGGGTATCAAAGCCAAATGTATTGAAAACTGATCTCCAAGGAGCTCTAGACCAGCACTTCATAAACTGAAAGAGTAGTGGATATAATTTAGCTATTCGTAGGCCAAATACAAAGTATTGGTCAAGCATGGAGAAAGCCACAGAAGGTGACACATCTCAGCCCAGAAAATCGAGCAAGGGAATGAGAATGATACGGAAATTTAATGTAGCCATAAAAATAGAAGGATCCTTTTCTGTCTGTTCAGCAGCAGTAGTTTTTCAGCCTGAAAAAATCCTCTTTTCTTCCAAAAGAAAACCAGTACAGGATCAGGGCAAGGGTTTTTCCTACTTCACAAGCAATAGTTGTAAGACAATTTCAACTTTAAATAGTAACTTTTCTCATTATACTTTGACATATGTTACAAAATGTTTGTGCTTTATGGATTTGCCGTAGGTGTAGCAAGCACCTGAAAAAACAGGCGACTAATCAGTAATATTTGATAGATTTGTAAGTGGTGTACACACCTGGGCAGTCGTAATGTCTGGGTGACAGCCTGTTCCTGACTGTTTCTGCAAGTGCCACCTTAATCATTTTGTATGGACAGGGTGCCTTTTTCATCCATCAAGTCTCCTGAAAAGCCTGCTTTAGGAACACCAAGCCACTTCAAGATGTTCTTGTGACTTAAAACATGCATGTGGCAGCCTGGACACGTGCTTTAGTGCAGCTGGACATCACTCAGATCCACTGGCTATCAGCTGCCAATGCATCTAGCTGGTGAAACTGTTCACTGATATTTGGAAATGTTTGTTTTCATCTTTATTGAAGCTAGTGATTGAGAATTAGTAATGCTATCATGTTTCTTGGCTCATATTGACTCGAAGATTTCTTTCATGTAGTTTCAGTTTGTCTTTGTGTAGCTGTTCTGCCTTTGTGGAGCAGCTACCAGTCTTGTTTTTTGCGTCCATCCTTTTATGTCGGGAGTTGCAGGATTCTTCCTCTCCCCAATTTTTGTTCTTGTTCACTAGATAAGTATATGGTGAACCATGCTCTTTGTCATCCCTCTTTTGTTGTTGTTTTGTTTTATTAAACTTATGAATTCAGTGCTTGTTTGACCTTTTTATTTCTCAAGAGTCTAGAGGGGATGATAGGGGTAGTGATACGATGACTTGCTGGGGCTGTTTTGCTGAAGTTTGACCGTATACAGTAATAAAGTCAGCTCATGTTGTTTGCAAAACAAATAATGTCAACCAAAACATCCTTTTACATAGGAAGATAAGCGCAGACTGATTTATGTCTCCTGTCTTCTCATGAATCCTAAGCCTGTAACTCCATCAGCTGATCCACAGAGAAGAAAACCAACTAGTCTCTTAGATATGTGTTAAATAAAGTGCTAACCAGCCTTTAGTTAATGCCTTTATGTAAGGTAAATATCTGCTTCCAGAATAGAATTGAACAGTAGAGGAGTATGGGGAATCCTGAGCGTGCATCTTAGGAATGGCACTTTCCGAGAAGACTCTGGAAGGAAGGTTGCTGCAGCCTATTCTGCATATGTTGAAAGTCTTTGTTAAATCATCAGACAAGAGAAGATAAACCACTTGAGCCTGCCTCTGATTTTTCATCGTTACTTGCTGTTGTTGAACTGTCATATGATATTGCCAGTTAGGTTTGGAGTTTTTTATATGTAATTGCAGACAGATCGTAGACTTCATTTATAAACTTTAACTGGGCCAGGTGAATAAAAATCAAATATTCTCCACTAAGCAGTGTTGCTGAACCTGGTTAGCACTGGGATTTTATTGCTTAGCAGAAATTAAATTCTTTATGGAATATTTAGTCATCTTTTTACAAGATTTGAAAATTTTTCGTGAGGACATCATTGTCCTAAGTCATGAATTATGTGTTATATATCAACAATAAAATTCCTAATATGATGGTGTAATTCAGTGGTCTGTTTTCTCAAGGAACATACCAATTCTTTATTCCTTGTTCAGCGTTTTGCAGCAGTTTGGGTTTTGAGTTTATCTTCATAGGAGATATGGCAGAACAGGCCTACTTAGGCTTTAAAATATTGATTGTGATGATGCATGTGAAATTCCTATAATTCTCAAAACATGTTTTAAAAGAATATTGGTTGTCTTGTTTTGCCATTTGAACAGGTATAAGAGCTCAGTGTGAAATTTTATAGATAGTAAGAAGTAATTAGCTAGTGGAGGCAGAAATTTCCTAGAGCTTGGAATGTATTGTGTTGATGAAATGTGATGAATTGGGGCTGATGATAATTATAATAAACTTGAGCTATAAAATCATGAGCATTAGAAGCTGTCTTCTGACTTCTGTACTCTCATTCTTAAGCTGAAATTTTCAAGTAATGATTTTGTTCTTAGGTCTGGGATTTTTGTTGGTGTTGCTTTTTAAGGAAATAGGAAGTTTATCTCTAGCTTTTTTAGATTGCTTCCATTTAGTTTTGACAAATGGCTTCCTTCTGGATAAGCAAAAGTAGGTGGAATGTATGAATCTTTGCTTGACATTAAAAAACCCTCAAACTTTATAGAGTTTTCTTGAAGTTCTTTAATGCTAGCCCTCCACAAATGTATGACTGTTCCAATAAGATGGTAGGGTGACTTTGACCCTGGCTGGACGACAGGTGACCACCAAGCTGCTCTAACACTCACCCTCATCAGTGAGACAGGAAAGAAAAACATAGTGAAAGGTTCAAAGGTCAAGATTAAGGACAGGGACAATACTTGCCAATTACTGTCATGGGCAAAACAGACTAAAAATTAATTTAATTTATTACTAATCAAATCAGAATAGGGTAATGAGAAATAAACACAAATCTTAAAAAACCTTTCCCCTTCCTTCTTTGCAAGCTCAACTTTGCTCCTGATTACCTGTACTCCATCCATACAAAGGGCCCAGAGGGACAAGGAATGGGGTTGTGATCAGTTCATCGTACATCTTCTCTGCCACTCTTTCTTCCTTACACTTTTCCCCTGCTGCAATGTGGGGTCCCTCCCACAGGAGACAGTCCTCCATGAACTCCAATGAGAGTCCTTCCCATGGGCTGCAGTTCTTCACGAACTGCTACAGGGTGGGCCCTTTCAGCAGGGTGTAGTCTTTTAGGAAAAGAGTGCTCTAGCATGGGTCCCCCCCAAGATCACAAGTCCCCTCAGCAAACCTGCTCTGACATTGGGTCCTTTTTCCATGGGGTCACGGGTCCAGCCAGGAGCACGCTCCAGCATAGGCTGTCTGTGGGGTCATAGCCACCTTCAGCTCTGGTGTAGGGTCCTCCATGAACTGCAGGTGAATAACTGCTCCACCATCATCTTCCATGGGCTGTGGGGGGACAGCCTGCCTCACCACTGTCTTCATCACAGTTTGCAGGGAAATCTCTGCTCCAGCATCTGGAGCACCTCCTCCCCCCTCCTCCTTCACTTACCTTGGTGTCTGTAGAGTTCTCTGTCTGTCTGTTTCATATTCTCACTCCTCTCTTCCAGCTGCTGTTGTGCAGCAGTTTTTACCTTTAAATATGTTATCACAGAGGTGCTGCCATAGTCACTGTTGGCTTGGCATTGGACAGGAGCAGGTCCATCTTGGAAACTGCTGGTGTTGGCTCTATCAGACATTGCAGGTGCTCATAGAAGCAACCCTTGAAGAACCCCTCCTACCAAAACCTTGCTATGCAAACCCAATGCACATGGCAACTTGCAACAGAAAAATCAATGATTACATTTGGTAAGCATGTGCTAGAAACACTTGGAATGTAAATGGAAAGATAACTGTGCAATAAGTTGTGTTGGTTGGCTTGTATTTTAATTTGGTATTTATTTTTCATGTTCACTTTAAAGCCATAGCCTTAAAGAAAGAAGAAAAAGAATTTCACCCCTCTTAAACATAAGGATAATTTCACCATTAAGCCTCAGGTCTTAACACATCCAGAGTCTTTTCTCTTGGCCGTCACACTGGCATGACTGCACAGCAATGCATACTCCCTGGGAGCTGGATAGTAATGGAAATCTATTTCATCATCTTCTCCATAATCCTTATTATGCATGCTGTGTTTGTTATGAGGCAGTAAGTTCATGGCTCCCTCTGATGTGACATGGCAATATGAGAATCCTGGGTCAGTAACTTGGGTCTTGAATTTTTCATATTCTAAGGCACTGGTGGTGGTGTTGTAGTGGTCCTGAGCTCCTGAAAAAGGTGTTATGGAAACTTCATTACAGCTTTCTTAAAAGCAAACAAATAAAAAACCCAAGGAAAAGCTTTTTAAAACATCAGATGCTTATTTTTGTGATGTCAAAAATGTTGTGTTACGGCATTTTTTCATTAATTAAGTTTAGAAATTTGGTATATAGACTACTGCATTCATGTGCAAGTTTATGCAGCATATAAAGTTTGCTTATGGGCCTCATGTTACTTGTTGTCCCTATTATTCTTATTGCTATTATTTCTAGTTCCTTGAAGAATAACCACAAAATGTCCCTGCTGTGCTAGGGAGCAAGGATAAACAGAGGTCCTGTTCTGAGCTGGAGCTGTGCTAGTGACTCAGGCAAGCTGGATACGCAGTAGTGGCACCACCAGGCCAAGCGAATTCAGTAACAACAGTGGATAAAGCGAAAGGTCCAAGTGCAGGGATGAATAATACAAGTGTAGAGACAAAAAGGCCCTGGGAGTAGAGGTCGAATAAAGTTTCTTTGTGAAGTCTATTCAAAATTCTAAACAGGCTGAAAACCCCAAAGTGTTGCTTCTCTGTTTGGATCTTGTTTGTGATTATGCTTTTTCTCCAGAAGAAGTAGCTGAGTTTGAAGGAGACCTCTAGGCTAGAGTGGTCCCATTTTATTGTTTTCCCTACTGTGGTGGGTTCTGGCATTGTGGTTCTTCAGCTTAATGGTCCACAGTTGATCAAGGGGAGTTTCTGTTTTAGCCATTTAAATTTTTTCCATTTGTTTTTCTTTTAAAGTTGTAATATCTCTTCAAAACTATGAAAGATAAATAGCGCTTAATATTTTTTTTCTCATTCATTAACTGATTTTTGACTAGGAATTCTTCAGAGGAAAAAGAGGATTCAAGTAATGATAATGTATTCCTTCCACAGGATATATGAACGTGTCATTGATCCCCCAGAAACAAATCTAACACCTGAAAGCAATTTATGGCTTGGACAGAGAAACAGAAAACACGGTTTCTTCAAGGTAAGCAGATATGAAATGGCACATAGAGAAGGAAATTAATAAATAGTAAAAAAGATATTTTTGATTAGTTGTCTTACACTCTTGAAATCTGATTTGTATGAATTTTAGTAGAAATTGGGGACTTGGGATTTGAGGTAGGTCCAACACTTAGAGAAAAGTGTCTCTTCCTGCAAGGTGAGAGTATTTTAGAGACTTCCTGAAGTGCCCCATATTTTAAGGTTTTGTTTGGTTTCCTTAATTTTCTGCCTAGCTGCTGTGCCCTGCCTTACTGTTCCTGGAAACAGAACAAGACTGTAGGCAGCATAGGAGTCTATTCTTGGCTTTCATCTTAAACTTTCCTGAACTGTTTGCTGCTGTTTCCTGGCCAGACAGTGGTGCTCTTAATCCCTTTCTGAGGTCATTTCCTCCTCGACTTCATATACAGAGCACTCTCACCCATCTGTTGTTGGCTTCCCATGACTCTTCATTGTTTGCTGTTGTCAGCACTGACTTACAGAGCAAAAAAGGTCTCTGATCTTCCTGGCTTTGGCAGATGCAAGCTACTGTATGCAGTGCATTTGCCTTGCTGCAAAACAGTAGTTTTTTATGTTCCTGGAGTACCTTCCTTTCTGTTTTTCACAACTGTGTTACTCTGTTTCTCAACAGAGAGTGAAGAGTGGGTTACTGTGTTTTATTCATGAGCCTCTTTGTCCATCTGAGTTGCTATCACTTCCAAACAGCTGAGGCTGAGAGGCTGGGTAGCTGGCAGGACTCAGGTTGCTCCTACCTTCTAGCTGGAAAGCTTGTCTTTTTCCATTTATGAGGCTCCCCAAGACATCATCACTGACTAGGCCAGTAGGGACATGAGGAACTTTTCAGACGAAAAAAGAGGATTCAAGTAATGGCAATATATCCCAGATTAAATTAATGACAATATATTCCCAAAATTGCAAAGGACAGAGAAATTACCTACAACTTCAGAAGTCCTCTCTTGTATGTTTCTTTCAGCAATTTTTTGGCCACTGGCGAGGTTGTATGATTTTTCTGGTCAAAGTTGAGTTGCTGAACCAAGCAGCAAACAAAATCCACCAACAAATGAAAACCTCCACCTTAAAATGAATTCTTTTGCTTTGTAAGCAAGCTACAGAAAAGTTTCTGATATTTCTTTCAAGTTCTGGGTGACAAGCTACAGTGCAAGTGTTTATCAGTAAGAGTCTATAGTCAGTGATAGACCAATCTGCCCATTCCCTCTATATTGGCATGGATTTGTTGCCAAGGTGATTCACCACCCACTCAGTTTCTCTTTGGAGCTGTCAGTTTATAAAACAATTTTACAAGTTGCTGTTTTCCTGAGGACCTTTCCTTGAAGTCCCCAGATTTCAACAAGCTTGGGAAATAATTTTATGCTAAAATTATTTAAGCATGGCAACTAACAATTTTAATTGTGAAACAGAGGTAAAAGCTCACTTTTAACTTAAATTATGGTCCAAGAGTTGCTCTGAACCTAGAGTACGTTTCATCCTCCAGCAGCTGAGCTGTCACTGTGAAGTGAAATTGATAGTATTATTTTATTCTACAGCTGTTGTTTTTTTACCTCAGCTGCTTCCCATAATTCCACAGATGGTAAACATATGTTTATAGCTACATAGGAGAAAAAGAAGTTATATTGGATTTGCCCATCCTAAATTCTTATTTTATGCAGGCAGTCAGAGCCTCAGAACTCTGGGATATTATATGTTTGTAAATTAATATTTCTATGCGTTAACACTTTGGAAACAGCAGGGTAGCTAATGATATGCTAATGAACTGACAGTTTTTATTGATCGTAATGAAAGCCGACAAGTGCCTTACTTTGCTTTATGCATGCTTGAATATTTTACTAACTTTCTTCAGGGCAGAAATATAATTACTTATATTTTTTTAATTCTGCTTGAGAGTTTCCAAATTCTTACTTTTTTTTTTTAAATGTTACTCATTGAAAAAACTTGGTATTTTGCCAGTTTGTAAAGAGTACCCATCTCTTTCCATATATTTACATGCTCAGCAGGACCTCCCTTTCTTTTTCAGAACAATTTGTTTCACTGTTTTAGCATATAAAAAAGAAGATCTATTTTCCTTAATGTAAACAGAGATCTGCAGGGAAATAAGAGTGTTAAAAAAGAATTAGCATTTTGGTATGTGTGCTGGAGTCACGATAATGTATGTAGCAAAAAGCACCGAGTATCATCTTTGCTCTTCCAAACATTTTCTTACTTTAGTGGTAGTTGGTGAATTGTTGTGTCTAAACACAATAAAGCACATGTGGGCCATTCTTATGCCTATCATAATTATTCAGTATCTCAGAAGAGGAAGGAGGGGATTTGAAATTTGTAAGTCACTGTGGCCAGTTGCTGCCACTTTTTTTATTTATGTATTTGTTCCACATTCTTCCCTAAAGTGATTCTTTCACAGGCAGCCCTGCTGTGTCTGTGGCCTTGCTGGAGAATGAAGTGCTCCATGGCATAGTCAAGGGAGTTGAAGTCTTGCCCCTTTCAGCTAGTATCTCTTACTAGTTGCAACTTACTGCTTAACAACTAAGCATTTGGAGTTGAGATAAGACAGGATGGTTTTACTACAACAGTGGCAGGAGCAAATGTGGAGCAGACTTAAAATAGCTTTGTCTGCTTTGAAGGGAATCTCAGGAATTACTTCCTTTGAAAAACCCACGCTGACCCTTCAGGTTTCTTTGTGTGGCCCAAAAGCAAGATTTGTTTTGGGGTTAAGGAATACTGTTATAATCAGATTAGGAAATCAAAGTAAACGCCACTGAAAGCAGAAAGAGGGTGATACCAGACATCAGGGAGCCCTCACTCTTGAATGGATATGATTGCTATCAGGATGAGAATTATCTGCAAAATTAATTTTGTCACTGGGGAGAACCCTTCCCCCAAGGCTCCCTCCAAAGAGCTGCTGCAGAATGAGTTTATTAATGCAGTGCTGACTAGGTGATTCATGTTGAAAGATGGTAATTTTCCTATCTGCTACAGCAGGCTCTATTGATCCCGCTCTCTGTCTGAGGACTGTATAGTAGGTGCTTGAGGACTGTGTTGGTATTTTTACTGCACAGCATCTCATGTGTACTTGGGCCTCTGTGATTTTGATCTTGGAGTTGCACAGACTGAGGTGAGGTCAATTCAGTGCCAAGGGCAGCTATTCAGGTGCCTGGCATGGGCCATGCCTGCCCTGTGTAGAGAAGCAGAGTGCTGATCTACTGGAGATCCAGTAGTGTTGGCACAGTGTGGCCTAGGCGCAGGGTTTCAGGCACATCTGCTGGTGCCTCCATTCAGAGCCTGTCACCATGAATCTTGCACAGCTGTGTGGTAAGCAATATCTCTATGGGAGAAGTAGGTTTTGAAGAGGGTGAAAGGCAATGGAGGAAACAAAAATGCAAAAGGGAAGGGCTCCTGAAATACACAAGCCTTTTCACAGGATGTGGGAGGAGTCCTCTCTTTAATAGAGACATGAGAAGTGCAATAAACAGGGTTTTTGTATTACATCCTCATGGGATGGGCTTGATATTTAGTGCTGCAGGGCTGAATTTAATCTTGTAGCTGGTAATCTGCCTGTGCAGATGAAGGCTTTTCAAGCTAGCGAGTCCTGATGCTGAACTGAAGCTTTGGTTGTAATTAGCCAAATGCTTTAATAATAATATAAAGGTGGTGTCTGCTTGGGAAAAGAAAAACCAGGAAGATTTTGACCACTGACATTTCCCTGTTAAGGCCAAATCCTGATGTCCTGTGCCAGAGTAAACCAGCGAGGGCCTTGTGCTTCCCCGGGGAGCTGTGCATGCCTAATTCTTCTCTGGCTGTGGTTGTAGAAAGCCCTCAGAGGCCTAGACTTAATCCTGAAAGGGGAATAGTCCAAGTTTGTTTCTATGCATGACAATAATTATGGCTGTAATAAGTGTTTGCCTATAATGAGGTCTTACTATTAAAAAAATACATCAGCAAAATTTCTGCTCTTTGAATGGTTCACTTCTATATTTGATTGTATTAATTCCATTTCAGAGGGTTTATAGACTTAAAAAGCATTCCTGTCTGTGAATTGAAGTTCATACATTTTTTCCATGGTAATATGTGTTCATGTAGCCAGAAATTAAGACATGAAAAATAGTTGTGTTCCCTTTTCAGCATGTATGTAAATGGATATTTATCAAAAGGTAGTCAAAAGACAATTGAGCATTGGTGCTCTGATGCAGCATAAGTATTTGAAGTCCAATACACACTTTTTTAAAACATAGACCAAGGAAAACATCTTCTTGCTTCTCTCTGGGTGACGTCTTGTTAGCTGTGTGATACGGTCTGGTGAAACTTTGTAATCTCATTTACTCTTGGTTGAGCGGGAGAGGCTTAAGCATTGAAATATATTTTTGTGCTTCACCTAATTTCTCACTGATGACTGCTGGCAGAGAGTATGTAAAATGTCTTTCAGGATGTTCCATTTCCAGTGACAGTATTACTTCTCATTATTATGATGGTTTCATTATTCTCATAGATGAAAAGGTTAATAAATGTATATACTTCTGCAAGAAAGACAGGGTGATCTTATTATGTCTATTAATATTTTCAGTTAATATTTGATCATGAAACAGTAAGCAGGAAACAGTGCTTGCTGATTACCTTCTGCTGTTTTAGCAAACGAACATGTAAATGTTAAATGTTACTTACTGTACTTGCCAGGCTCCAAGGGCTATCTGAGGCCTATGCTTTATTTATGGATCGAGCTCAATGCTTTGAGCAGATGACTATGTCCTCGGTCTGCAAAATTTACTCTATTGCAATTTAACTGAAAATTAAAACATAGTCCTACAGCCAGGTTGGATGGGGCTTTGGGCAATCTGGGCTGGGCTGGCGGAGGTTGTCCCTGCCCATAGTAGGGGGGAAAGGGAGGGGGATTTGAACTAGATTAAGGTCCCTTTCAAGACAAACTCTTCTATGAATCTATGAAATTTAATTAGATAATAACTGTCATGAGGATAACTTCCCTTTCAAATTAAAGAAATTGTTCTGTGTCTGGGAGGAAGATGGAGCCTTGTCACAACATCTGATTAACAGTCAGCAAATAGCAGCACCCGAAGTCCCTTGTTTTCTCTTGCTCCTCTCCCGTAGTAACCGTGACATTATTAAAGCTAGTGTGTCTTTGGAGTAAGTATGTTACACAGCTGGAGGTGGAGCAAGAGCTGTGTCCTGAGCTTAAAAGTGCAAACACAAGTTTCAGCATTTTCTAGGCTATTTGGAAGATCTAGGGTTCTGCAGGGCCTAGGTGTGCAGGGACACTGGGGCAACCCCTTGGTGTCTGCTGCTTCCGTCAGGGATATCCTTGCCAGTCAGACACCACAGGGGATGCAGCTGACACTGGACTTCTCGGTCCTTCCTCTGTCCTGTCCTGCCTGGTTCAGTTTTGGGCTTCATACAACCTGCACTAGCTGACTCTGACCTTGGAGTCCTGATGTCTGGCAGTTCTGCACAGGGGATTTTTCCATCTGTCTGGGTTAGTGAGGATTTAATTTGAACTGATTAGCAATTACATGAACTGCCTGTTGAAGAACAAAGCTAGTAGGCTAAACTAAACCAAACTGAAGCATAGACTCTTACCTCTTGCGCTGTATACTGTTTTTGTAATGTTTGCTTTCAGTCTTACTTGGCTAAATCACTAAAGAGTGTTGCTGTGCCGCCTTTTCGTCTATTGGAAAAGTGTGTCATAGGCTTGAATAATGGTTAAAGCAGCTTCCACTGCTATTTCACCAGTCTTGTCCCATTTTAAGACGTTTAAGCAGCTTATATTTGTTGATTGCAAAAGACAAAGCAGTATTATTCCTCTGTGTTATGAAAATTAATATCCAAACACATGAGGAGATAGGAGGGATTGTTCTGTTTTGTCCAGCTTCAGTTACTTTCCGCACAAGAAGAATGAGCTGGTCAATTTTTTGTACCCACTTCAGAAAAGTCTTGTGAAACAAGTTGTACATACTGAAGTGAATGCTTGTAATCTGTGTTACCGGTTTTCTCTTCTTTTATAAAGGGTGTTATTCAAGATGTGAAAGTCATCTTTATACCTAATGGATATATAATGCAGTGTCCTAATCTGAATCGCAGTAAGTAGCAATGTCTTTATTATCTCCATTTTAGATTTTTTTAAAATACAAATTATTTCTTTGTTTTAAAAATAATATTTTCAGGCTTTTTATTTTTGCATGTGCTGACTTCCAGAAGGCAAATATTCTGTATTTTGTATTCAGATAAATCAAGTCTGATATGCTGTTGGTTATTTACGAGTTATTGTGTCTTTCCTTCTCTTTCCTTTCCTTTTACTCTTCCTTTATTGAGCATGCCCGACCTGCAGTGATTTCTTAAGTCTGGTGCAAGGAATCATGGATTTGCAAGAACTCCTGGCAAAAATGACTGCAAAAGTAGGTACCTAAGCTTCTTTGTCAATTCCCCGTTTCCTTCTCTGCCAAGATCAACATGAAAATATTTCTTTGGCAATTATTCTACATTTTCATAGTGGACTTTTTTTTTCCTCCTTCTGCAAGTAGCCTTGTCTGCGGTGGACCTAGGGATATAGCTTCATGGATGTCACTTAAGACTTATACAGCTCCTATTGTCTGCCTTATTTTTTGTGAGATAGTGACAAAATGCCCAGGGTCTGATTCTTGTGAGAAGTCTTAGCATGATTTCCCTTTTCATGCTGAGGGATAAATGCAGAAACAAAGGAGTGAAATCCCTCAACGATTTCTTCTCCATGTGATGCTGTCAGAGGATGCATGTTTGCCTGTGGGAAGTCCTGTGAAGTCTTCAGGACTGGCATAGTCTCCTTCCTGGGAATTGAAATGAGGCCCCAAAATAGAAATGCCTGTGAAGTTGCTGGCTGTGCTGATCTTGACATCACCTTTCATCAATAGTTTTTACAGTGTAAAAGTTAACCCAGCTCCAGGTAGTGTGGTGCATGCAGGTTTTTGCTTCCTCCTGCTCCCCTCATATCCCCCCCATTTATTTTTTTTGTCTTCTGTTGGAGTTGTGGGTAGGATAAATAGGATGCTATGATGGGTTTTTTTGTTTGGGATTTTGGAGATTTTAAGCTCTGCTCCCACACTACATAGTCAACCTCTGTGTTGGCCAAGGCACTTCAGCCAGGGCTGTGGTGAAGTTTTGGGGTAGGAAGCTGTGTTTTAGAGGTGACTGAACCCCTGGTGTGTGTTAAAGGGCAATCTGTGAACACTTTCTGAGGTTAATGCTGCTAAACCATCTAGCCTGTGGCAAAAGGCAATTAATTGCCTCTTCTGAAAGAGCCCTTACACACTAATTATAGATTTAAGTGCAACTACAACCAAACTGTAGATGCCTTTAATCTCAGTGTACTTACTGACCAGAAATTTCAGAAATAGGATTTACATAGTAGTGCTACTAGCATAAAAGAATTATACTTGTTACTGTGCTGACTTTAAGTGTTCTTTCTTCTTTTCCTCTCTAATAAGAAAGGGGAAACTTTGTTTTTAGAGAGCGTATGCATTATACCGACAATTCACTTACTCTGCTGACATGCCTTGGACAGGCTGATTCCAAATGCGAAATGTGAAGCTTTTAGTTCAGTTTGCTGCTTGTGCTGTGAAAGGAAGGCAATTATTTTGAGCCCTGCTGGTGGTATGGGCAAGTTCCAATTATGCACTGTACTGACTAACTTGCTTTCTCTGCTGTTAATTATATTTTTGCTTGCTAGTACTTGATGATGGGAACCAAATAACACAGTATTTGTACTGCTTCCATAAAGTGGTGCCGGGGTGATCCTTCATTGCGAGTTCCTTTTCTGGTACAACAGTACGCTGGCTGTTCTGTTGCTGTTGTCCAGGAAAAATGCATGCAGCAGGCAAGGAAGTTAATTTGGTAGACAAATGCAAGGCAAAAATGGAGGGACTTGAGGGAAACATTTAAGTTTTGTGTCTGTCTTTTAAGTCCTAGGGGTCAATAGCCACAAGCAGTACTAATGTAGATGTAAGTACACCATATGGGAATGATGTATGGCAAGGCAAAGAGCAGGGCTTAGGAGGGCTCTACAGATGCCTGCAGAGCTTATGTTTGGCATGGCAGGAGGTCAGAGATGGCTTGCTAATGTACATGAGCAATGAGCCCCAGCACCTGGTCCTGCACTGAGAGATGCGGAGCATGAAAATGGTGTTACGCAAAAGCGGGCCCCATGGTTTGATGTCTGGCTGTGGATTTTAAGCTCTACTGTATCTAGCACTTGAGTTTCTCACTGTATCTAGGAATTGAGTTTCTCACTCAATTTCTGTTTGGTCACAACTGTATTACAGCATTGAACAGACCAGGGAATGTCATACGTGCAGTCTGTGTAATGTCAAATGGTGAAAACTCATCCTAGGGCTTGTCTGGGAAGGAAACATTAGGCTAGTGGCTTCAGGCTCCAGTAATTTTGGTATCAGTACAAATTATGCATATGTGGGGAGATGGAAAGAATACCCTCATGCGTGGGGTTTCCTTCAGGGTCCCATGAGCCTAATGCTGGCTCAGAATGGGACATGGGGGGCTGTATTCTCTACAGCAGTTTGTTATGGAGTGCTATGTACAGGAGCATTTGATCATGGTCTCTAGCAAACTAATCACCATTATGTCTTCTTCCTACCTATGTGTTGTAAACACATAGCTTTTAAAAATTAATACATGCTAGCTTTTAAATCCTATTTTATTTTTGTCATAATTAAAATTTTGAATCTTTCCAGTATATATGTTTAATTGATATGGTCATCTATCTTTAAATAGGGAGCCACCATAGGTCAGTGTGTTGGAAATCTGGTTAAAATATCGATTTGCTACAGGAGAAAAGGATTGTGTTATGTTTCAGTGTTCCTGCTGGCATGCTGGAATACTGTTGGTTCCTCTTAAAATATACTGGCTCAAATAATTCATGCAACTTTAACAGTCTACTGAAATCAGTCTGGGCACCTCCTGCATTTCTTCAAGTGAAATATAATTTCTTTTTGGTAAATTATGGGCTCACACTGCAGTGTGCTTTGTATTCAGATGTGTTTGTTACACACAGACTTCCAGCACAAAACTTTCTACTGAATCTTTCCTTGGTTGAGGTCAGAAAGGTTGAAGCTTGAATTTGATTAAATCCAAGAAGAATCAAGCACTTGAATTCATTGATGGACTAGTTAATCTGGTTTGTTTACATCATGGATTTATATGGCTGTGAATAGTCTTACAAATAACAAAATTTTCCATGTAAATTTTGACAGTCTGGAGGGGGTTTAGGTATTTTTGTTATTAGTTTTGCCAGAAGCAATGCATGTTTAACAGAAGCCTGTCCTTTCTCAGTTATTGGTATGGTCAGAGAAGCAAAAGAAGTGCTAACTAAGTTTTGTGAATGATAGCTAGCCAAATATGTTAAAGAACTTAAGATTTGATTAGTGTATGGAAAATGTTTGGAAAATATTTAGCTAATTTTAAGGAGCTAATTTTGAGTTTGATAGAATGTTTGTCAATTAAGACTAGAAGCTTAGGAACCGAATGCTCTCTGTCACCCTAGTATAGCAGGAGCAGGAAGGAGCTAAATGTTGTTTCTCAACAAATTCCGTGGGCTCTGATACATTCATTGGCCTCTGTGTATTAGAGCATTTGTTGTTGCATGCCTTTCTTCTAGTGGTCTCCTTGATTGATCTGCTGTGTTTAAAGATTTTTATTTTTTAATTATTTTTAGAACAAGAAGTAAATGTTTTTGAAGTAAATGAAATGTAGCAAGATAATGCAAATGACAGAAAAAGTTAAACTGAAAATATTCTTTCTCCTAGAGTTTCTTCTTTTTCTAGGGAATAGTTTGGAATAATCATATGGGAATGTTCATTAAAAAAAAGAGTAGATGTAAGCCAAATCAAATGCCTTTTTACCAAAACTGCATATATTTTATATACTGTAAATATAACGACTAAATATAATGATCTGAAAAGGTTCTCTGCTGAAAAAAAGCAGTTCAGTGGGAGGATAGTTTTGCCTCTAAAATGTGAAAAACAGTTTTGAAGTCACCAGCTTGTACGGAGTCTGAAGGAGATGACTATCAATCCCCTATTATCCCAGAATAACAACTTAAGAAATAAAGAGCTTTTATTCAGGGTGTTCTCTCATGAAGACTGCAGAGGAGAAAACAAAACACAATTTCACCTTTTCTTTTTTCTCTTCCCCCTAAATACATTGCTCTTTTACTGGCAGCAATGAAAAAGGATATGTTAGATATATTAGAATACTTTCATTTAAAGTGGATGGAAATATATGACATTCAGGCACATGCCATTAGGTAAAATACACTATAGCAGTGTGCATTCTTTTTCAATAAAATTTGCTATTATTAAAATGTAGCAACTTATAATGTAGGATAATAGCATCATATTTACAGGAGAATAGAGTATGCATTCATCTTGTTTTGGGCCAGATTTTAGGTAGCCTTCCTCTTCACAGTGGCATCAGTCTGATGCCTTATATGCATAAGACAAATGTGAATATAAAATTCAAGACCTGGAGAAACTGTCATCCACCAGGGTAATTTTTAGAGCAATGGAAGAATGCATGCATTTACCTCTAAATATTAAGTCTGTATTGATTTATTTTTAGTATTAGTAGATGGGAAAGTAATTTTGAGTGCTCTTAGGGTTTAGAGATGATGGCACAAGCTGTGCATAAACAGGGAATGTTCCTCTCTGGCGGGTGATACCTTGTAGGGTATCTGGATAGGATGGTACCTTCTATGAAGGGGAAGGGCTGTGATGGCTTAGGAGTGGGTAGTTCAAAAAAACCTTTTCCTTTTCTGCTGCTACATGAAGAAGCATTGTCCCCACACATTGCATAGTGCCTCTCCAGTAAGTACAGCAATTGCCAGTGTGCAGATATAATTCTTGGAAAACATACATTGGTTTTAGTTTCTTGATTTGTTTTTTAGTGATTGGAGTTGAGGAGGTTAATGAGTACAGCAAAGAGTGTTAAGAGGTAGCCACCAGCCTAGGGTTTACTCCAGGAGCATGGCTTCTCCATTATTCACAGTCTGGGAATATTTTGTGCTACACTAAATTGAAATGCTTTCTTTCCCCTCGAAATCTCACTTGGCATTATAAGGTTAAGACCTTTCTAAAAGTCAGAAAGTATTAGTCTGGCTGCTGCTTAGCAGTGATGAGATAGGGATGATAAGGAATAGTCTGCCTGCCATGCCAGTCTTCATGCTTTTTGACTTGTAATCAGGTGGTTGAACAATAAGACTTTTTTTTTTTTTTAATAACTATAGTTCATATACTTTTGGTAGTCCTGGGACATTCTTGAGGCGATCTTTGTGGGGTTTGTTACAGCACAAGAGATGATTGCATGAGTCATGAACTGTTGTCAGCTGGCATGGATAGCTCCGTCAAAATTCGAGAAGCGGGATTAGTTTATAACTGCTTACATCCTGGTTCAGTGTTTCAAGGGCTGTAGTCAAACTTGGTTTGGCTAAAAACAAATATACTGCTTTCTCATATTTGCTTTTTTAAATCATGTGTTTGAATTGCAGAAATCTCATCAAGTTACTTTCATTTATAGTTAAATTATGCAGAAACAAGACTGAGTCAATTGGAAGACTGTCATTGTGAGAAGACTTGTCAAGTAAATGGATTGATCTATAGAGACAAAGACTCATGGGTTGAAGATGATCACTGCAGGAATTGCACTTGCAAAGTAAGAATTTCCAAGGAGTTTAAGGAGTGGGACCTAATTGTAAAAATCGAAAGTGGTGCCTGAATACGTGTTGACTCTGACAATTGTGTTTTTAGCATGCATCTAGTGGCAGTATGAACAACAGGGAGGAAAATGGTAAAATAAACAAGAAATTGACATTGCTTATGTACAAGCTTCATAAATAAAATCTCCTTTCCCTTGATAACACTACCTTATTTGTTCTAATTATATCTGAGAGGACTTTGTTGTTTTGGGGTGAAAGCGTGGCATTGTATTTGATTTGGAATTGTTTTCGCTGCAGTAGTTTTTTCAAAAAGGAAGCATTATCTTAATAGTATTCATAGATGCTTTGTTGCTCTTGCATGCTAACAACATGCAGATTCCCTTTTCACTGTTTATCATTCTGAAAAATCGAGGGACAGAGGACAATTAGTATGTAAATCTTGTCTCGTTGAAATGATTTGATAAATATCTGAGGAGTCTTTGTTTGCCCAAGAAAACCGAAAACCGATTGTTAAAAATCTCAGAGATGATTGGCGCAGTCTACAGAAAGTGATGCTTATGTTCTTCTAAAGATGGGTTTCGTTTTTCCCACTTGATGTGCTTTACCCAGGGGAAGTGGGGTAAACCCAGCAATATATATAGCAAAATGGAGGGATTCACCTGCACATGCATTTTGATTCAAGTCTGTAGTTAGATAGGATTAAACTTGCTACTGAAGGATGATTCTGTAATCCACAATGCTATTTTCATTTATTTATGTAGTTTTGTCTACTGTGTATAAAATGTTCACTAATTACAACAGTCATAGTTGAATTTTATCTTAAAACCTTTGCTTAGAGTGGAGTTGTGGAGTGCCGAAGGATGTCCTGTCCCCAACTCGATTGCCCTCCTGATGCTCTCCCAGTGCATGTGGAAAACCAGTGCTGCAAAATATGCAAGGGTAAGTACATCAGGTGGACCTTTTCATCTCACCCTCTATTTAAGTGGAGTCAAACTTGGCCCAAAACGAGGTGCATTTTATAATGACTTTCACAGGTCTCAGTAATTCAGGTAACACAAGTCATAGTAGCCAACTTATTTAAGAAGCAAATAAGTAATTGCTGAGAAATGAACTAGCATTGCAAATTTCTATGATTCTCTTTTTACTTACTGTCAATGTAAAATTATTAATCTGTTTGGGCCTTGGAAGCTTTATTTGGCTTCACCTTGTATCTCCTGCTGATGTTGAGAAGCATAAGGCCTATGATCTGAACTTTCTCTACTGATGAGTAATAAACTGAGCTGTTGTCTTTTTGCCTATCTTTTATTTTGGGTTGGAAGGTTGTTCTTTAAAATAAACATGACAGCTTCAGACCTTGAGGTGGTATCATTTTGTGGAATGATAGTTTGCTGTAAGTAATTTCAAAATACTTTTATGAGAAGAAAGTGGGGAAAAAGTAAATTTTGTGATGAGTGTTTTTGCCAGCTTTCAGTTCCTTCTTCTGGAAATGAAGGGTATCAGTAACATTCCTGGAAAGAATATTCATTATTTGTTGCCTTAATGGTGATACAAGGGACAAAGCCAATTTATGTATGGAGATTTTATCTGAATACTGATGCCGGTCTTACCTTAAGAAACACAAATTGCCTTTGTTTTGTTTTGCCCCTCTGTTCTTGGAGACTAGCAAACTTCATATACAGGTTTTTCAATAATTTGTAATACAGGGTAGTTGAATTATTTTAAGATTTATTAGGAAAGTAATAATGCTTTTGAGTATTCTGTCACCTTTCTTCAGTCACTGAATTCATTTGTCACGTGCACGAATGTCCTTTAGCTGTGATCTTGCACTTGCTCATGTTTACTCATGTCATCTCATTTCTCTCAGCTATATGTTTGCGTGAGTATTCCACTTACTAAAAGAGGTTTATGTACAGAGTGTTTGAGTGGTAAAGTGGGTATGCTGGTTTGTATTTTGTAACATTGGGAATCTGGAAAGTTCTTTTGTGAAACTGGATGCTTCTCTTGGCATGCCTGTGCTGATATGCATGTATGCACAATGGTCAATGACACAAAGGAATCGGAAGGCATAAAATTGTAGATTCACTGTAAATCCTCATGAGTAAACTGTGTTCCTGTTATTTGTAATGGAAAGATGAACAATCAAACTTGCCTTTTGTCAGTGATTGGCACAAACTTGACTCGTTATTCTGACAAGAACTCAGCATGTCAGTCAATGGGAAGAGATGTATGGAAGTTGATTGAAATTGATTGTAAATGCCAGCTCCTTGACAGAATGATGTGCTAGGGCCACAGTCAGTCACTTTTGGGTAGATAGTGGTAATTGCTGAGGCTTTCCGAAGAGCTGCACTGCAGGTGTTAATTTCTCCGTGCTTTTCCTATTTAGGTCTGATAGAATCATCAGTTGTAATTTGCAGTCTCTAGGGATTATTGAATGGCTGGCTTATTGAACAGTTTCCTGTCTTAGCTGAGGGTTAACGAACAAAGTAGCTCTAATATCTGATATGTTAAGGGCTTTAAAACTGAGGCAATTCTGTTTTGATCCCTGCCATCTTGTGTTAGCCTTCCAACTAATTCTTGACAAAAGACTATAATTTTGTTTAAAATATCATCATTTTTCTGAGTTGTGCATTAACTTGCTTTCTGGTGTGTCCATTCCTTTGTTAAAAGCAGTCATGTCAGAAGAATAGACTGAAAGAAAAAGGGAGTTTTTCTAATTAATCTTCTCCCAAAATTAGTTACTGAGATTCCTAATTAAGAGCACAACAACTCAGGCATAAAAGCTAAGGCAGCTTTAGAAAAATGAAGAAAACTTGGATACCAAAGTGAAGCGTTGTTTTTAAATACACTGTTGATGATGAAAACTGAGTTGCCCTGAAAATCTTGCTTTTTTTTTTTTTTTCTTTTGAATAGAACATTTTTAGGACTGGAAGTTTAAACATAAAGTCCTTAGAAGGAAATATGTATCTTATGAAAGTTTATGAGGGTTGATCTAGCAGTTCATTATGTTTAAAACTTGGGAATCACACTGGCTCCTGTAGCATGCTCCTCTTGGTATCACCCATAAGGGGTACACATGCACACCTGTACATGCTTGGTTCCCTTACCTTGGGGATCAAGAGAGAGATTGAGGTAAAATGGTTACTGGACACACTGTGACTTTATTTTTTTTTTAGAACCAAGTATTTTCAACACTTTCCCTGCATGGTCCTTGACTTGAGAGACTTGAAAGGCTTTGTTCAAATTGCAACATAGGATTTGCACCTTTTCACTCTTCTTTCAGTGTCATAGGTCAGCCTGATATTGATCAGGTGCAGAGGGAGCTGAAAAACCACAACAAAAAGTTATTTTATCAGTGATTTAGTTTTGATTTTGTTAGTAAAGTGCATTTATGATGGATATTTGTTTTCTGTAGGATCATAGTAGTCCAGCTGTTTTCTTTAATTAATGGATTTACTGTCCTCTTCTGGGTTTGCAGTTTTGACAGTTAGTTCCCAGAGGCCTGTGACAGTTGTGGTGGTACTTGACTGAGCTGTGTGGTACTTGACTGAGCTGTGTGGTACTTGACTGAGCTGTGGGGTACTTGACTGAACTGTGTGCTACTGTGGCCTTGCTGGAGGTTACCTTCTTCATGGTGGCAGTAGTCCTAAGCTAAGGTAGTTATCTCTCCATTGAAATAAACGAGCAGTTCTCCTGTGTTCTAGTCTGTTGGTTTGGTTGTGGAGCTGGTTATCTTTAGCAGAAGGATCAAAACTTCAGTCAGGAAATTTTCAGCAGGAGCTTTCAGTTTCCCTGGAAATCGACTTATTTAGCGTGTGTTTTAAGAATATTTTTCTCAAATAGATTTCTACAGTTTGTTGATCCAGTATAGTCGTTTGCTTCATCTGATCCATTTTTGCAGAGCTCCAACAAGTTGAAGAGTTCATCTTTGTGCCCACAAAAACTCTGAAGGTTTAATTGAAATTTGTGCTTATATTATTCTCTTGATGAACAATACAGTAATAAATGTCTCCAGTTCTTGAAGTGAGTCATGAAGACCTCGAGTAACGTAACTGCTGTAGCTAATCTACAGAATGTCAGTAATAAAAATATTTTCTATTGAATACTAATGAATTTTGTCTAGTACCTATTGTCTGATGCTTTTATTCCTCCTCTTTAGTTTGGGTAAAGGTGCTGCTTGCTCTTAAAATTAATTTGTTAGCTGCCTTGGTTGTTATTCTATGTAATACTGACTTCTGATGAAAGCAAAATGCATCGTTTTTAATGTATCCATATTTTTCATTACATGTGCATGCATACTGGCCTATTTCTGTGTTATACCTTGGAATTCCCTTTTTTTTACTACTTAATTACCGATTTAATTTATCTTTAATCTCGTGCCTTCTCCTCTCAAATTACAGCAAAGTGTATCTACGGAGGCAAGGTGCTAGCAGAGGGGCAACGAATATTAACCAAGAGCTGCAGGGAATGTCGAGTAAGTTTCAGTTGTATATAAACTTTTCTTGATTTTAAATGTTTGTGTGGTTTTCAAAAGTGACAATGATAAGTTAGAGCATTTCTTTAGTCTTTCTTCATGCAAATATGACAAGGTGACCTTGAAGCCAGTGAAAGCCACAAATACAAAAACAAGGCAGGACTATGACCCTTGCAGGGTAATAATAAATAGGGAAAAATAACTTGGAGGCATCTTTTCTCTTTTATCTCTGCTTTCATGAGCTCTAGAAAAACACAGCATGATCTTGAGCCAGTAACTAATTACAGCCAAATTGCTCAAATTTGAAGCAACCTGGTTTATATTACGTGAGTTACTCTATTATATTTGCCCTAGTATAATTTAAATTATATTTAGGCTGCTAATAATTGAGGAAAATTACTAAGTATTGGACTGGACTGTGGTCTTTCTTGGCAAGTTCATAGCAGTATTTAAGAGGACAGAACAGATTAGTATTTCAGAACACAGATAAATGGAGGCATTGTTAGGTTAGGGGACCATTCAGGGAGCATTAGTGTATATGAGTGCTCTACAGTGCTCAAGTGTGGCAGAAACCAGTTGTTGTCAGGACAATTCTTAGACGAAGAAAGGAGAAGGTGATTATAAAAGGCCCATTGCTTTGCAGAGACATGTATTTGTTGAACATGTGCACTTTAAATATGATCTATCACTTCAGAAAGGCACAGCTATTTTAAACACATTTGCTCTTGTGCAATTTTCAAGTATTTTTGTTTTTACATATTGTTGAATATGTAGAGGAGGAAGGGTGATAAATGGGAGGCTTACAAATGTTATTGACAGATCAGTATGCTAGAACAATTATGAAAAACATTTGGAAAAGATTACAATGATCTGGTTATTGTGCTTGTAGCTGAGTGTACAGAGTAGCAATTTTACGTTCACTAATGGAAATGGACAATAACTGGTTGCAGATGTTGTGAAAGCAGCTTGTTATGCAGAATTACTTTGCTGCTGTTAGTGTTTAGCGTTAGAGGGGTGCTCAACATTGTATGTACAAATACGTGGGCAAGGTCGTTGCCTTGAAGACAGACTAAGGTGCTTGCTATTTATAATATGACATAGAATGTTTATTTGGGAGGGAGAGTGCCTATATGGAATAAGATGAGAATAGGAGGATTTTCACATTAAAGTAAAACCAGAGAGAGTAATCTGAATTATGTCAGTGGAACTTCTCTGTGCTATACATAAGAGGATTATATTCATCATTATAAGTATATTAATACATTAATGAAGATAAAAAGCAAATACTGACCACAAAATATCTGTCATATTAGAAATGACTAAAATAATAATGAAAAGAGCTTTTGCATTTTACTTAATGTTAAAGGACGTTGATATGCCAATGTTAATGATAAGCAGAAATGTTGCAGTTTGTATTAGTTCCATCTTAATGGTGAATATTGATAAGGATTTGAAGCAGTATATGTGAATGCAGTAACATTCACCTGAGTGAATGCACCACAAACAGACACCTGAGTCCGTGTTGCAAAAATCAACAAAGATATTTCCACAGCTGTGTTTCAAGATGGCATTGCATCTTGCTGGCAAAGCTTATCATTCTGCTTTGGGAGACTTTTTAAGTGGGTGCTTACTTCTGCTTCTATGAAATGATGCGTCCCCAGACAGGAAGTTCATTCAGTGTGTCTTCAGCATGACCTTTTAAAAGCTGTAAGCAAGATACCTACTTATTTACTGCCTCAATTAGGAATGCTTACTAGATGAAAGATGAATGGTGATGATTCAAGCTGTGAAAGCTGTCATTGTTTTCTCTCTGATGCAGGCCTGCTGGTGGACAAGGTGTTGTATGAGTAAATGAAGGGGTTTGTGCTGGGTGAAGGGACATAAAAAAATTTAGTATGGTTTAATTTTCCAGACTTGAAAAACAGACATCAAGTTTGAAAAGCTGTTGATCCATAAAGGGTCAAAAATACAATAGAGGATATGCATCAACTGTCAATTTATTAGTGTTAATAAAGATGACTTAAAAATATTGGGGCTTAGTTCTTGTCTGTAAAGGAGGATATATTTCTAAATGGAGTAAAAAAAAAAAAAGTTGGAATTTCACATTTCAATATATATTCGAAGATATTTATTTTATTCTTTGCGTAGGAACTAATCCAAGCTTAAGAGGCTTTTAACTTTGATATTTTTTTCCATCTAACAATAATAATAACACTGATGGATCCAGATTGATAAAGTCCAGATAGACTTTATCAGTCTGGGAATAGTTGAAGTTTCTTTATTTTATTTTTGAAAACTAATCCAGACTAAAAATATATTTATGATGCACATCCTCTTAACCATAAGCACAGATGTTACTGATGGACAGCCATTTACAACTGGAAGTCTGCCCACAGCCTGGATTAATATACAATGATGAAATGACAAAATTAGTCATGGGGTTGTTCCTCACCAGGTGCAGGACTTTGCACTTCTCTTAGTTAAACTTCTTGAGGTCAGACCAGTTCTCCAACCTGTTGAGGTGTCTCTAAAAAAAGGTGTGTTTGCACTATAGAAAACGGCACCTTTCTGCCTTCAGTAAGTGGTTATTTTGGCTGGTGGATTTCAGCAATGTGGGGATGTGGCTCACTTGACATCAGTGGCAAGAATTCTAAACTTTTGTTGGATCAGGAGTTTAGTACTGATCAGTTGACTTCTTGGTTAATGCCTGTGAATGACATGATGCCTTTTCATAGTATAATGTAATAGACAGCGTGCTTGACATCAGAGGCTACAGGAATAGATTCCTCTTCATGTGGGAGGCGGGCAGTCAGAGTGCCATACAGATACTAAAGAGATGGGCAGGACTCCACTGACTTTCAGGAAGCTTGATTGAAAAGTTTTTTCATAAAGATAAGGAACAATGTGGTTCCCAGCGTGACAGCTAAGGATGCTATTTAGAACTTTTTCCTGAAAGGCTGATCAATAACAGGGAAAAGAAACCAACCCAAACAACGACAAAACAAGCAAAATAACCTTATCTGAAATCTTGCTGATATTTTCCAAAGCTGATCATTTGAGATGAGCTGTTTGTGGCTTAGATTTTCACTGTGTGTGACTGATTAGGCTTATAGCCAATCCTTTATGTACTTACCTTTGTAATTACAAGAAATTTAATTATCTTGTTGTAAAAGTTTGATTCCAAATATCATTCTTCGTGGATTATATGTCAGAGCTGGAGCATGACCTATTATTCCAGACAAATGTCTTTTTGACATCTCTTTCTGTCCAGATTCTATGACTACATATGTGAATTGAGTATAAAATGTTAGTAGCTTTCCTAAGGCTGCCTGAAGCAATAACTCTGAAGTGTGAACTAGCTCAGTGGATAAAACCTGAAATCTAATGATAATTCTTGGAGCTGAATCCATACTAGTTTATAACAAATTGATTTTAAGTCAAAGAATACTCAACATGAAAATATTTTGTTTTAAAACAATTACAGATGTGTTCAATTTTTTTCATAAGATGCAAATTCTGCAGAAAATAGGAAACTTTAGGGGAAATAAAATCTTACTGTTGTTAAATTAATGGAATTCTCAATTTGTGGGTTTTTAAAATCACATTATGATTCAATAAAGAAGGTCTGAGCTTGGTTGAATTTGTCTTTAGCTTTTTGACTTGCCCCGATAATTGATCTGACTTTTATGCAAGTTCTTGATTTCTTGCCATCTTTTTGACCAGATTTATTGTCAGCCAACATTCTTTGTCCACAAGTACCCTTTCTCGGGCAGCAGTCTTGACTGAGCTTGCTTAGGTGATGCATTATAGCCAGGGCTTTTCCAGCCTGTAGTTTGATAACATGATAGTAAATGATGGCTCTGTATGTCTGGTTCTTTATCACTTCTGCTGCTGCAGTAGCAGAGGCACCCGTGGGGGATTCCTCCCTTCCACTTATGGAAGTGAGATCAGAAGGAGACCTGATACCTCCATTAACTTCACTGCTCTTGTGTGGGCACTTGATTCAGTGAAGTGTGCTCTATGTGATACTGTAGGGAGCTGCTTTTTATTTTTTTTTAAAAAAAAACCCACACCACAAAACCAAAAAACCCAACCACAACCCCCAGAAAACCCTGATTTTAAATATAATTTTTCATGACAGCGACCGATGCAACATGCCAGTAAAGACAATTGGGAAGCAAGAAAAATGGCTTGGCCTCGCTTAGCCTTACAATGGTTATCTCGAGGGCAGTCGCTAGCAATGATGGTGGAACGGTCAGTTCTGCGTTCCCTAGGCCTGCCAGCTGCCAAGAACCTTGTGTGTCGTTGGCTCCTTGTAGACTCAGCAGCCGTTTCTGCTACTGTGAGAGCTCACTGTGGAGCCTGAAGCAAGGCAGCTGAATCCGTGTGGCTGGTGAGGGTTTTACCTGTGCTGGTCTGGCACGTGAGCTGGTCTTTCAGCATGGTGTGGCACAGTGTCTTGTAGATAAGAAAGCAAGCTTCTGGCTAGCAAGGCTGTCTCTGCTCAGGGGTGTTTATTCATACAGGGTAGACATACAGGTATTTTCACTGTTTTATGTTCAAAGTCACATATCTGATCCCTTAGATTATAAGAATGGTGGCTTTAATAACATATTTTGTCTTTTTTTTGGTATTCTTTTTTCTGGTTTTTTTTTTTTTTTTTGAGTCCTAGATGTGTTTGGATCATATTTCCAGGCTTTTCTCTGAGATCATGATAGCCAGAAAGTGCAATTTATTTCTTTGAAGAAAGCAGAAATTCTCATTCCATCTTTTCGTTCCACCATCTGAGACATCGTGAAAAATATTTTGGGAGCATTGGGGACTTAGATTCATTTTAAAAAGGTGTACTGGCATTCTAGCTGGCTGCCTGCTTTCTTAGTGGAGTTTCACAGGAAAATTGGATTACTGATGGTGGACAGTCCTGTGGGATACTTATTGTGTGTCTTACTGAGCACAAATCCTGGTTGTTAGTCTCTGCTCCACTTGCCAGTTCGCAGTGATGGCAGAGCAGCAGAAAGGATGCTGAAGAAGTTATTGTGGCATTGGGAAAGGTAGAGTGGGGTAAGGGAGAAGAGGAGGCTATTTCTGGGACAAGATACTAAGAAACAACTAGCTGAAGAGCAAGACACCTGTTTGGTCTGGAGACATAGTGAAGTTGATTTCCTGGATGGGAAAAAAGGATAGAGTAAAATTTGGTTACAATCTTCCCAGAAAGTCTCATTTTTGAGAATTTCTACCAGGAACTAGATCTCCTATGCACAGTCTTATTCTAAATCTAGCAGAAATAAAAACCATAGAGATATCTTGACCTTGATTTATGTTTTATATGTAAATATTTCTGCATGGATGCCTCGAGATGGGATTTCTCTTTTGTCATACCTTTGAAGGGCCTAATTTTTGGAAATTAAGTGATCAGTAATTCTAAAGAACAGACTTTTAACTGGACACAGCAGAGCAACACATGACACTTGAAAATGTTGGTCTTCTATTCGCTGTGTTTGTTTTAGCTGGATAACTTATCAATGCATTATGTAGAATATAAAATAAGAGGCATAAAACTCAGACTTGCATAAAGCAGAAAGACTGTCCTGAGCAAAAACCTGGAGTAAAGTTCTTTCATTCCTTTATATATTGGGAAGGAAAGCAACTACTTAGAGACAACATATTTGGAAAAACTACTTTAGAATTCCAAGCTTAAGCTCCTCCTTTTCTTCTCTCTCCCTCTTTCATCTTTGAAATGTCCAAGTGGATTGCTTTAGATTCAGTGTTACGGTGTAAAGAATGAACTTGTTGACTGCCAATTTACCAGTGTTATTAGAGATTACTGGAGTTACAGATGGAAAATCTGTGTTCCTTGTCATTGCACATGTTTAATCAATGTAATTTTAAAATATTTTGTTTGTTTTTCAGAATGGAGTTTTAGTAAAAGTAACAGAGACTTGTCCACCCTTGAATTGCTCAGAAAAAGATCATGTTCTTCCAGAAAACCAGTGTTGCAGTGTTTGTAGAGGTAAGCCAGAGACTATGCATATTTGGAAGGAATTGAACCGCTACAAAGATGATGAGGGGACTGGACCACCTCACTTATGAGGAAAGGCTCAGAGAGCTGGAGCTGTTCAGTCTGAGAAGAGAAACAGAGAGGGGATCTAAAGAGTGGATGTCTAGAGGAAGGGGCTAGACTTGAGGAAGTGATCTGACGCTTCTCAATGGTGTCTAGTGACAGGACAAGAAGGAATGGGAACAAACTGGAACGGAGGAAGTTCTGGCTGAACATGAGGAACAACTCCTTTACTTGGAGGGTGACAGAGCACTGGAACAGGTTGCCCAGAGAGGTTGTGGAGTCTCCTTCTCTGGAGCTATTCAAAACTCACCTGGATGCTGTCCTGTGCAACCTGCTCTAGGTGATCCTGCTCTAGCCAGGGGGGTTGGACTAGATTTCCAGAGGTCACTTCCAACCCCTGCTGTTTTGTGATTCTGTGAGTATAAGTTGCTGATTCAATGGGAGGATACACTGGGAGGAACAATTACTTTTTAATGAGGTATTAGGTACCTCTATAAACCTGAGTCTATAATTACCGTTCTTGTAAAACCAGTCTGTGATATTCCTTTGGGTAGAAGACTTAACCAGATATAAAGCTGTAACTGCTTTGAATTAGGGGAGGAGAGGGAGAAATTTAAGAGTTGGGGGAGAAAGGGCCCAGTATTTCTTAAGAATCCCCACTTTTAAGAAGCTATGTTTGAAGAGATATTTTGTGTTGCTTAAACTTGAAACTGTGCTGAACATACATGGAAAAATATTTTTAAGCTCTCTATTTTAAAATCATAACAATTAGTGTGATTGCAGTTTGGATGTTTTGATGTTGGTTTGGATTTGACTACTCTCAGGACTCATGAGTTAAGCTGGACAACTACAGAATAAATATGAAAAAAATAACCTTATAGCTCAGAGCCCCATTTCTTCTCCTTCCAGTGTGGGTTGGAGATGCAGGTTCCACTTCCTTGCTCCCTTTCGGCCTTGGTGAATCCTGGTTGTATGCTTTTAGATAGCTCTTAGTTGAGGAAATCACCTTAAGTATGAAAAATGCAGGTGTCACAGGGATGGACAACTCAAGCTGTCTTCTTAGTGTGTTGTAGTGAACGAGCTGTTCAGTGAAAGGTGTTAGAAAAGTGGTTCCCTGTGTACATCTGTGTTGTATCTTTGTTCCACACCTTTCCTTTGGGGCTGAGTCTCAGATGAGCTTAAGGGGAGCGTGGTCTCTCAGGGCAGGACTTCTGTGTCAGCTTCTAGTGGTGCCCCTCAGAAATTTTAAGTGAGGGGCTTGCCAAATGTGCATTAGACATATACAGGCTGAGATGTTTCTTGATGCCTGCTGCACTGCTTTTCTTGCCTGTGTGTAAATTCCTCTGGTGTCATTGCAGATGCGAGGGAAGGGTCTCTGAGTCTCTCCTTTAGCCAGTAAATATTAATTAATAAACGTGCATGGTTAAATATTTACTCAGGCCTTGAACTTGCAATCAGAGGCGTATGATTGCAGGAGCCAGCTTTTTTGCAGGCTGCTTGCTGGATCAGAGTCTGGGAATATACACAGTATTTTTTTGTACCAGTTTCTAGAAACATCTGTAGCTATTTAAGCAAGCAGTGAATGTTGTTTCTTTGTCCCTCAGAGGGCTCCATGTCTTAATGATACTTCTTAACAGATGGCCCAGTTTGATGTAGTGCAGGGCTGAAAAAATTATCTTCATTACTTAAAAGCATTAGAAATCTGAAAGCTTCAAAGTTGATGAAAGATAAGTTCTGTAATTATTCAGCTCTGTATCATTGTTAATGACAGATACTCTTTTGAGATACGAATCCCAAACCTGTTTTTATTATTTATAAAATAGCATGAATGTGTACACTTATGTGATGATCTCCAGGATGACTTCTCTAGGTGACTTGTACTTTCACTTCCTATGTATTCTGATGCATGGTGCTTTCAAATTGATAAATTAAACTTCCACTTCAGTTCTGCTTTAGTTGACTGCTAAAACAGTACCACCTACTTGCTTATTTCATCTTTGCTTTTTAAAATTCTTTTGAAAATCATGCTTAAAGATATGATTAATTTTGTCAACTTTACAAAGGCAGAAATTGAAGCTGGCACTCTTAGATGGCTTTTTTATATCTTGAAGTAGAATATATGTTGCTTGACATTTTTGCTTCAGTTGCACACAACCTAAAGTGGTACTATATAATTTTGTCATATGTAGAGCACTGGTGTTAAAAATGGATATTCCTTAATAAATCCACGTTTGGTATGGGTTTCATGATCAAACAGGTGCTCTCTGATACGGCAAGCAGGCTACAGTTTCTGGTCCTGTCCTGTGCCAACACATCCTTTACTGGGGAAGGATAGAGTGCTTCTCTGGTTTTGCATTAATGACCTCTTACAGAGACTGCATTCAGCTTTTGTTGTCCAAACAAAAGCAGTGAAGAAGAAATACAGTAGTAAATATGGTCCTGAGTAATCAGGACATTTATTGGGAGCACGTACGGATCGATTGAACATGATATGCAAATTTCACATTGTATGTATGATATGGATCATTCTTAGGATCAGCACTCAGCTAGGCCTGTAGTTAGCCAACAGGATCATTAGTAAGCATTTCCTAGTAATGTTAAATGAGAGCAGTAATTCTGTGTGAAGTTTATCAGGGCATACTAGTGACTGGTAAGTTCTGGTTTTGCATCAATTTGTGCTTTCTTTAGCATCTAGTTGTGGAAACAGCAAACGTCTGAAATGAATGCTTTGTAGCATATAGAATGCTTTTGCTGAATTGAGCAGGAGTAGGAGGCTTGCAGCTTGTGCTCTTCTCACTGCAGCAAAGGATTTTCCATTTAATGAAAGGGTAAATGTGAGGGATCAACAGAGAAATATGGAGAAATGCAGAAACTTCTTGATGCTGTGGTATAAGACTCTCCCCTCTGCAGGGATCTCTGTAATACCAATCAGAATAATAAGTGCCTAAAATAAAATAGGGTATGCAAGGAAAAAAATAAATCTGTGGTGTTTATGGTGATTGAGATTGTGAGTCAGCAAAGGATCGAGTTGAATACTGTAATGTACTCAGCTGGTGGGATTCCTGGATAGTCATTATTGTTTGTAAATGGTTAGAAAAGTAAAGACAGCAAATAATACCTTTTCTTCTTTAGGTTTGCTATGTGAGTTGATAGTATACCAAAAGCTAATCTATTGCTAAAAGCCAATTTCTAGATTTCAGTAAAATGATTGTAGAAGCTGTATGGCAAGGCAGGCATACTATGGAAGAACTCTGCTGTACAATGACAGCTTATTTTTGTGATTTGGTGTACCTGAGTGCAAAAATGGGCCTCATCAGATCTGTAAATAGGATCTATCCTTGACTCTTTTGTAGAGTGTACTTAGTTTTGCCCTTCATCTGTGTGCTTTAATATAAATGTCTGCTTATACTATGTGGCTATGGTATACTTTTCAGCAGGACAATGTGGAATTATTAAGCTCTCTTTTAGGCTTACAGAAATTTTAGTTAATTTTCCAATTTTATAAAGAATCATTCTGCAATAAAATATATTTTTTTACTACTTTTTTGAGAATCAGTCATTTTTCTTACAGCATGCCTGCTGCATTTTTTATAGTCCAGGGACAAATCTAATATAAAGTACAGTGTCATAAAAGTGGTTTATTGTTCCCTTCAGCTGTTTTTCTCCTTGCCAAAGATAGTGTATAATTTTGAAAGAGTGGATTTTTTTCTCTTTTGAATGAGTGATCCAAATAAAGTTTCATGAGAGAATTTTTATGTTGCTATGCTCACAATTTCAGTATGTAAGAGTAGCCTTAACAGGCCTTCACAGCATCAGTTGTGCTGTCCTTAAAAGAGAGAGTGTAAGGAAATGAAGTAGTAGTGAGAGCTGTTTGATTTCTGGAGAAAGTAATTTTTATTTGCTGTCCTGTAATAAGGTTTGGCTGATGAAGTTCGATTGACTGCTGATGCTGGTTAGCAGGAACCGGAGTATACTACTGGTGAGCTGAAGTGTGCATTTTATGGCAGGGAACAGAATTTAAATCTAAAAATGGTGCTTTTGCCACCCTTACTTGTGTCACTTTGTTTTGTTTTAAGGAGGGTTTTATTCTTTAGATTAGAGGATGATAAGGCTCTTCACTTACTGTGTTTCCCACGTCTCCCTGTCTAGCTGTGAAACTGGGTTTTGCAGAAGTTGAATGTTTCTCACTCATTGCTGAGAGGTAGAAGTTATTTCAGGGTTTTAGTTTTATTAAGATTTAATGGAGGTTGATAAATATGAATTAGTTTATTTCTAAGCATAGTTATAATGTTTCTTAGGATTTAGAAGAGCTTTATATCTGGGGGGAGGGAAAAAAAAAATCTTTATAAGCTTGTTAGGCTGTGCAGTACCATTATTCTAATGAACACAAATAAGCAGAATGTAATAAGGTCTGCATTGATATAGCAGCTTGAAAGAATTAATGAAGTTACTGTTTTATGTCAGACCACTGAGTTCTGGGACCACAGTCTCTGAAGGCGTAAAAACTGCTGTTCGAAGTGCTTTGTTGCTCATGACTCATTAAAAACTGATTCAGATCATGAAAGGGCATAATTGCTAGTGCAAATTTTATGACTCTTCCTGTGAGTTGTCTCTCAGATTTATTTTGCACATTTATGTAGTAACTGTGGGGTTAAATTATAACAATAGCAAAGATGTTGAGGTTGAAATAACCTTGGACCTTTTGAACATTGCTAATGCTACTAATGAAAGCATTGTCAGTGTTCTTTTTAGAAGCCTCTGAGATGGGAAACAGTGAAAAGTGGATTGCTGAAGGGTAGCTTCTTGAACAGCAAAAGAACAGGGGTTTTGCAGGTTTTTTTGAAGTGAATAGCTAGGGATTATTGGAAGAAGTACAGAAAGCATTACAGATGCTGTAACGAAACTCAGAAAAATGAGGTGCATGTTAGTGTTGCCCATAATAAAAAACAGGAAGAGATATGAATATATTGATTGCAACTGTAGTCTTGAGGGAGTTTTTGTGTTCTTCAATTGGTAATTAAACCACATTACCAAATATTTTAGGAACATAAAAAAAAAGGATGACAGCACAAAACAGCTTATCATGCTGTTCTGGAAAAGCAGATTCAGGGAACTGGAACCTGAAGATGTTGAGAAAGGTGGAAAAATAAGAGTAATGTTCAGGTGACCCAAAATGGAGTTGATGTTTAATTTTAGATGATATGACTTGGGATCACTAAGTCCTAGCCAGTTGTGCCATTCCTGATGCCACAGAAGTGATAGCTTTATGTCTGCTAGTGTGAAATCTGATCTCTTTCATAACTGTCTTAGTAGATTTATTAATCTACAGTCAGAAGTAGAAAAATACAAATATGTTCTTAAGAAAAATTGGAGCAAACGTTTCAGCAGCCTTGATAAATGAAGGGAGTAATGTTATCAGAAATGTTTGGGGAAGGAACAGAGGTCATCAGGCCCATCAAAAATCTAAACACACTCTTCAATATTTAATTCCCCTGTTGGTAGTATCTAATTGTATCTTGAATGTCTTGAATGACTTTGAAGGGCTGTTGTGCACATTTATCACTCTGTGTGTATGTGTTATGTGTGAGGAAAATGGTTTCTGACATCTGTTCTGAATGTGTTTATCTGTAATTTTAATTCATGCTCACTTGCCTTGTCATCTGTGTTGGCCTGAAATTAGTTTAGATTATCAGAACTATTTAAGATTTTCTGTGCTTCTGTCAAATCCTCCCCAATTGCCTGCTTGCTCAGATGTGATGATTCTATTTTAAGCCATTTCTTATATTTAGAGAGGAGCTGACTGTCTCAGATAAGACTTTGCTGAATATTCTGGAGTCTGGGTAATTCAGTTATTTTCACCTGGGCAGTCAGAATGTGTGCCCTCTGCCAGCTTCCACTCATGGCTGCGATTCAGAGATCCTGCTGCCGTATCCATGGGTGGTTTTGCCATCTGTGTAGGTATGTTAAAGTAGCCCTATAATCCATTTCACACCAAAGAATTAATAAAAATCAGATGCTTGCATTTTTTTTCCCATTCTGCTTGCCTGGGGATAAGTGATTGCTCCTACGAATAGATTGGCCATGGATAGATTTAAGTGAATGCTTAGGTCCCTCTCAGTTTAGTCAGGATATAAGCATGGTTGTCGTGATCAGTGTGCATTCCTGACTGTTGTGATGAATAAGAATGAATTAGAATATTTTGCTAGATTAGGTGTTGAATTAAGATTGCTAAATGTGAGAACACCACAGTTTATTTCTTTGCATTCCAGCCAAAATCTGAGGTGGCCTTTATTTGCCATGTGAGCCAGGAAAAGCCCAATATGAACTAAGATAGTCTTTTATTCCTTTCTCACCTCCAAAACCCCAGCTGGGGAGAATATAGACAGGGTTTAAGAAACCCAAGAACCACGCTTCCTTGGTATGCACCTCTTCACCCTTTAGAAGTGCTAAATGTGCATCTTCACTGCAAAAGAAACGGGCTGGGAAAAGCCCCCGATCACATCAATAGTACATCCGCTCTGACAGAGGCACAGGGAACCCCTTACTCTTCTATAGCATCAAGTTCATTTAATTTTTCCATTTGATTTACCTTAAGTTGCATTTGTTTGTAAAACCTCAGTAACATAGAGTGAGGTAGCTCCATGCATGCTCTTAACATGAATAGCTTCCCCTTATGGAGGTATTGAACAAGATTTCTGAAATGTTATGGGAAAGTGAAGTTGAGTAAATTCAGTCAGAGTTTTTAAAAGGCAGGAAACAGTGTTTCACAGATCCTTTATAATCGTTAATGCCAAGGCAATCTAGAGATGTAGTAGGTGTTCTACCATTGTGTATTCCTAATGAGAGGAGAACAATGAGAAGTTCTTTAGAGCCTCTTATTACACAAGTTACAGAACCGTAGCATTACTTTTTTCTTCTATGCTCTTTAACAGCCTTCAAGCTTGAAAACATAAAAAAAAAAGTCTGATTCTGAATGGAGATGGTTCGTATTTGAGTTGATAACAAGGGAACAAAAGCAATACAGGTTTTTCCAGAGTTTTTTTAACAAAAGGTGACAGCTCTAGCAATACAAAATGGGCGGCTACCATAGTCATCATATCTACTGATGAATTTCAGAGGTGGCGAAAAGCAGTGAAGAATTCCTAGGGCTCTGATGTGATACTGAAAACTAATCAGTGAGAGAAAGTGCCATTAGAGAACAGTTGAATTGGGACTTGTGATGAAATTTAACGTTGAAAAGCCATCCCTTTGGCTAATTGTGTTAGATTTGCCATGGACTGATCACAGGGTAAAATGTTGACTCAGTGGGATAAAGGCATTCTAGAAATGAAGGTGAGTTTTTTTGGTGGTGATTTTTTTTGTTTGTTTGGGGTGTTTTTGGATTTTTTGGGGGCTTTTTTTTGAGCAGAGAGTTGCATAAGGACTATTTTAACTGACAGACGCTGAGAAATATGAAATATTCTTTTCAAGTTTGGATAAGAGGGAAGTATAAATAACTAAATGAAAATATCCTAAGACAGTAGTAGCAATCCACACTAAATGAGAATGTGGTATTTTTATAATGCCTATCTTAAGACACTGATATGTTACATGAGTTCTGGGTAGTAGTATCCACCAATAATAATAAAATATTAGCTAATATAGTTTATGAGTTCAAAGGAGGATTATTATTCTAAAGAGCAGGAAATGGACTAGGATGCCATAGTCTTAGGGGAAACAGTGACAAAGAAAATGTTATAAAACTTGTTGTCTCTTAGATATTATCTAGAATGCCAGCAGAATAGTAATCCTGCTTAGGGAGTATAAATTAAATGCTGAATGGATAAGTTTAGAGAGATGGGTTCCAGTGTTCAGTTTCAATTATAATTATAAGGGCATGATATAGAATATAGAGAAGTCAAATACTGTGATTGCATAAATGGCTAAAGGCAGTGTAGCTGCACCCTTTTTTACCAGTATAAAACGTATGCAGGCTTGACATGTCTTTACTTGGAATACTTGAGTGGTTTTTACCAGACTGTGAAATGAATGAGAACTAGAAGGGACATCTGCAGTTTTCATTAAAGGAGCCGATTCGTTTCTTCACCAGTTGGATTACAGTGAGAGAATGGGCTGAGCATATAGAAGGCATCTTGGTTGTTAACAAAATTAATCTGAAGTTTAAGTGTAGAGTTGAACGTTGACATTGAGAAAATGTCCTCCTTGCCAACACGTGTTTCACTTTCTATAAAAGTGACCTTGCAACCCAGTGTTAATTGATCAGACTCGTAAAGTTGGAGTGGACTAAAATTATGAAACCTGATTTTTAAATTAGGAGATGACTGAAGTGTGTGTTTAAAAACAAATTAAACCCTCAGTGAACAATAGCTAGAGGATACCCCCATGAAAATTTGCTTACTGTAGATGAAAACTATATATAGTGTAAGCTAAAGTCTTCCAAAGTTCCTTAAAGAATATCAAAGCAAGGGATACGTGCAAAGATTGGAGTCTGGTATTTAGATGTTAGAAGCCATCTCTTTCTTATCTGTCTTTAGGGGATGTTAGTAAAGCTTAAGATCAGTGCAACAGAAGTTGTAGTTTGCTCCTTAATGACCAGGCAGAATTGGCAGAAACTGGTTTTGTATTCATATACCTGCAAGTTGGAAGACAGGTAGCTGATGGTATGTCATAGGTTTCTGGTTTCCCTCCTTCCAGGTGAGAAAATCCAGAAAAAAAAAAAAAATTACCAAAATTACTCTTTATATAAAACTCAGGCAAATAGAAATTAACTCTTGGATAGTAATAGAGTAAAATCCATCAAAAATACACCAATGGGAGAGTAGGGGGGTGTGGGATATGCTGTTGTCAAATTCTGTAAGGTATTTAGTTATCTCTTACAGTACTTGCAGTCAGTGCCATTAAAGAGATAAAGTTGCAATTACTTTCACTTTAGGCTTCAGCAGAGAGAGATTTTGACACATCTTTGAGAAATAGTGAAAATTGGGAAGAACTAACTTCAGGCAGCTGTGCCTTTATAGAAGGAAGTGGGTAAAGCTCAGAAATTGTGTCAAGGAAAAAAGGAAATTAATAAAAATTCTTCCCTATAAAACATGATGCATGGATTAATTAGCTGGATTGTTTCTACAGTTTATAGTTTTTTGATGACAGAATTACAAGGCAGTGTGGGAAGGTTTTTTGACTGCCAGGATAGTTTTGTCTTCTCATGCAATGTCTCATTTTTGCTCTTCTAAAAGCATGCTTTAGTATGTATTCTGAGAGACCTGTGAAGGATTTCTGTTTGTTTTATATTACACTTATTGTGTAAGTCAGTATTACACTTGGCAATCGGAGATAAGGTGGCCTTTTATCCTACATGGGTTCAGTAGAAGACTGGTGTATTGTCATGGCTTCCTGCTTTGAAGTGGTCTTTTCTCCTGACTAAAACGAGCCTTACAAATACATTTTTGAACAACATGGTTATATTGAGAATGAATTGATGGAGGAATAAAAAAGACCCCGGGTGTACCACATAGGTTTATAGAGAGAATTTCTGGAATGTAGCATGCTAAAGTTGTTCCAGAGTAGTACTGTCAATGTTAATATTAAACCTGAGTATCTGAAGTAAAGATGTCTTAATAACAGGTTGTGTGTTCCTTGTATTTCAGGCCATAACTTCTGTGCAGAGGGACACGGATGTGGTGAAAATTCAGAGTGCAAAAACTGGAACACGAAAGCTACTTGTGAATGCAAGAATGGTTATCTCTCTGTCCAAGGGGACTCTGCATATTGTGAAGGTAAACAAAGTATTCAAAGACCTGTCCTCTTACCAGCCTACTCGGAAACATAGTATTAAATAAATGGCTGGTGACTGAATTTCATTGCAAAGTTCAGATTCATGATCGTGAATATCACGAGTCACTTCTGCATTCGTAAATATGGATTGAAGATTACAAGTGGTGCTGGACCATTCAGATTAGCTGTCTATTGGCACATGTCATGTTTGCAGTTGTGCCTTGGCACACCACAGTCATGTTTTCATTACAATTTTTAAAATACTATTTTTCAGAGAACAGCACCTGCCTTTAAAACTGTTGTTAGAAAACAACATCTTTGTAAGATGCATTAGTTTAGAAAGGGACAATTTCTGCTGATGTTAGTGAGAAACGTAAGTGGGAAGGTGTGCTGAGGCTTGAATATCGAAATGAAGATCGTCAGTCCTTCCTGAAGTGTACTTCTGTGGGTCAGGTACTTTACTGAAACGTACCTTACTTTACAGAAGAGACCTGTTTGTTAGAAGAATGTAGCTGAGGTGCTTCTTTTGATGTATTATTCCATCACAGGGACAAATGCAATGGGGCATTATTCTCCTTTTTTGTTCCTCAGTGTCTTCTAGACCTTGATGACATTCATAGCTATGATGTACTTATTAAAAGCTGAATCGATGAATCAACATAGACCACATTCCTCCTTGCCTCTGTATTGTGGGGTGGGTTTTTTTGTTTCTTGTTGGTTTTTTTTTTGTTTTTTAAATGCCCTTGTTTGTCAGGCTGCAATATTTAATCTTTTGGCCATCATAGTAAGTTTTTGAGCTACTTCGTAAAAAATATTTCCCTAGATTCTTTTTCCAATAGTACTGGTGATGGAAGGAAGATGGCATTTTTGACAACCTCTTAAAATATACTGTGAGAATTGGAAGATGGGATGAAAGAATGAGAGTTGTTCAGTAAATTGCAACTATAAATCTTAGGGTATTTAGTCAATTTTCTACAAAACAAAAGTTTGAATCGTCCTATAGATGCACTTTCAGTGCCCATTTCTTTTTAAAGTAAGGCAGAAGATTTATTGATATAGAGAAACTTATTTTTTGTACAAAAATTTGTGAGAAGACCTGCTCTATACATAATTATACATTTGCTAGATGGAGAGTAGTTCTTGGGAGTAACCTATATCACACACATGATGTGCTTGTAAGTGGTCCCTTAGTTTGGAGTGCTCCAGATTACTAACTTGGAGCTTTCCATATTTCTCCTTTCTTCCAAAGTGTTTGAGGTACCTGTGAATTCTACTGTATGGTATTATTTTACCTTACCTGTGTTTTTGCTGTTATTTCTGCTTACTCTTATTCACATGGTTCTATTCTGCTGGACCTTATGGCATCATTTTGATCTTGTGAGATCTCTGAAGAATTGTATTTGAGTCTGCTTTGTTTTTTGACACATCTTTTTTTAACAGGCCATATCAAATTTGCACTACAGGGGAAAAATTAAAAAGATTCTGCCTTTTGTCAGAGAATTGGTGTCAGCAAATTTATAAAATAAGTAACAAAAACCTGAGAGGCTTTTACTATTCATTCTCAGTAACTAATTTGCAAGTAGTTAGGAGCTCCTCAGGTCAAAATATACATGTAGGATAACCATGATATGATGCATTCAATTTTTGAAATAACATAGACGTGTTATTCAGATGGTTTATGAAAAATAAACAAGTAAATGAAGTCTGTAATGAATGAAGGAGATAAATGGAGATTCTCTTTGTTCTGTAAAAGCAACGTATTTCACTTTAAAAAGTTCTGGATTATTTTTAATTTTACGTTTTCCTACTTGTCCCACATATGAGCCATAATTAGAGCATTCATCATTTGCAGAGAGATGTATAGAGATATTTCTATTGTTGACTGAGGTATAACTACTAATGGGGATACTTAGGCACAGGCGTTGAACTAATGTCCATTTATTTCTGTCACATGTGTGGATCAATTCTGGGAACCCCCCAGGGAGCTAGGAAGCCCAGTGTCTGTAGGTATTTGAGTTGTCCTAGTATGTGCACACTTGCAGCTGTGACTTTTTAGCACATGACACGTAAATCTTGTGCTGAGAGCTGGAAGTTGTGTGCATGAGACTTAGTTACAAATGGTGCAGCAGTTCAGTGGCAAAACCAGGACTGAAACAGGGAGTTCATTTGAGTTTGCCTCATACTGATTCTTCCAGACACATTTGATAGATATAGCAGACCTACAAATGCTCTGTCTCTACTCTGTGCTCTTTGTCCTGATAGAATTCTCTAGAACCACTTGTGAATTTAATTCAGAAGGAACTTGATTAAATCAGTCTTTCTCTTCTATGTGCCAAACATGTTATCTTCATTTGTTGGTAACAAATCATTGGTCGTTACATAAGCTATGAAATACTAGCCAACTTGAGGAAACCTGCTAATTTCATGACTCAAGAGCTATGATAATTTTACTGGACTGGTGGATTTTGGTTTCGATGGCATAAAGGTGAATCAGAGCTTTGGGAGAAAAGATAGTGCTTCATTGGCCTCTGAGCACGGGTCCAGTCATGCAACCAGGAAAGACCAGGCAAATGGGCTGCCTGATATGCCATATCACACATGTGGTGGTCTCCTGTAGTTTCTGCTCCCTTGTTAGCCATCCAGTCTGCCCCTAATTCCTTCTGGGTTTGTGGTTGGTTTGACTTCCCCCCCTGCCCTCCCCACCTCCCCCCTTACGTAAATTAATTTAGAGCTCTGCAAGTTGGTTTTCTCAGTATTTGAGCTGGCAAAGCAAGAGGTCCCATTCTTTCTTATCTTAGGTTTGTAGAACAATACTCTTTCCCAACATAGGAGTGTTGGTTAGCTTACATACATAAAGATACTAAGCTCTGAACCTGAAGGAGAGTAAGCGTGGAACCTCAGGATTCTGCTGCTAGTTATTTTAAAAACAAAGGTATATTTAATTTTCTTGTTATTTGTAAGTATGCCCCAGACACATACAGGGATCTTTACTGCTTTCTGTTTCTTCTCCTTTGAACTTGATGATGTCAGATGCAGTCAGGAAATTGTTTACAGAAAGATAGATATGTAAATATGTTAAAAAGTCCATTCTGAAGGAACTCACATTAGGTTTTGTGTTTGTTTTCTGAAAGTTGGGTAGAAAAAAAAGGGTGAAATGTAAGGAAAAAAGATGTTTTCTCCTATTGCACAGAAATCACGAAAAACTAACCTTTTAAGGTTAATGATTGAATTCCAAATGCAAAGACTTCACTATTGGCATACTTTAATGAAAAACAAAAATAAAAGTTTCCTTCTGTTGGAAAACACAGAGGAACAAGAGAATTGTTGATCTTACAATGTGGCTTCTGTTACGGTTCTAAAGATGAGAACGCTTCAAAGATCTTCTCCTTAATCCTTTGACTCATGCCATGCTGTAGGTCAATAGCTGTTCAGCGTGCAGAACTTTTCACAAAAAGTTTAAATTGGAAAAGAATAAATCCAGTTCTGCATATGGCCCTCAGAGTAAAAGCCTGCTGGCAAACCACTGAGTTTCTGCAGCTGATGTTTTTCTTGCTGTATCGCATAAGTTGAATTTTGTTGTATTTTCCCCTCCTTCCTCTGTAGTGATTTCAGTGCAGCTGTTCTAATTTCAGTGCATTGTGGCTTGGGAGGTGACATTACCACTGTGTGCTGTCATATAAACCTCCTGTGTGGCATTGATGTATGACTGTGGTTTTGGATGGTCTCCATTGGCTTGACTTCTGGGTCAGCTTTTAATGATAATCCTTCTGTTTGTTGTACTCCTAAACCCTGCCTCATGAGATACCTATATTCCCTGCAGTGGCTAATTACCGTATACTATAATAAACTTAGATTCCATGTTGCATGGGTGTACCTATATGCCTAACTGTATATAGAGAGATACTTCATGAAATGAAGTAAAGAAAATGGGACACCTATCGATGGTGAATGACTCTGTTCATTGCAAATGCAGTGAATTATTCAAATTATTCTTTGCACTGGAACTGTAAAGGAGTGCAGGAGAAGAATATAAAACTGTTACAGTCAAGATCATCATCAGTGACACAAAAGCCATCTCAGTGGCAGCATTTCAGTTAGAACCACATCCTCACATAGTGACTTGAACCAAAAAAGCCAAACAAAACCCACAATCACCCCACAAACATAACAATAAAATCCCTAAAACTAAGCCACGCTCCCTTCAACACCAAAAGCCCCGAAGAAACAAAGCCCATCTACTTTCTCCACATCCTCTTTTTATAAACCTGTGACTTTGACTTGGGTCAGGTTGGTTTTTATTTTTTTTTAAAAACTTCCCATTACTTTGAAACACACCCATTAACCTGCTTTTTAAGACTTCTGTTACCTGATGGTATAAATTTTAACCTTCCAGTCGTATGTAATCCTAATTATCAGTAGAGTCCCTTCTCCTAGTGATGTAACACAAATACACCTATCTTGCCTACTGTTTTCATAGAGAAAGGCATTTTATTTTAAATGAAAATCTTAACCATTGCATGAGCAGCATCTTTGGTAACACGATCAAAAGGCAGGCACTTGCCAGGCTCCTCCATTTGTGGGTTTAGGGACTTTAATAAAGGAGACTGCAGTTTCCTTGTGCTGTGAGCTGCTAGTGGAGGAGACTGATTTATAAACAAAGCAGTTCTGTCAAGTAAATGCATATGTCCAAAGGCAGAGATGATGTCTTTGCTAGTGGACAGAAAGTTTTCAAACAAAATGTTAAAATTTTTTACTAAGAAAATTGAGGAGCTTGTTGGAAAAATTATGCTTCTGATGTATATGGCACTATGTGGATTAGTTGTGTTATCAAAACTGCTTTTTCCGAGCAAATTAGTTTAAATTCTTATTCAAATACCAAACCCTGGAAAGTGAAATTATTTGCCATCCCCTGGAGTAACTTTAGTTCTTTTGGTGTAATGTCATGCTGAGTTTTATATGAAAATAAATATTAATATCTAAAAAGGTAACCATATGTTTTGGAGCTGTTGTAATAAAGTGTCATAGGTAATTATGGTTCCAAAGAAATTCAGCCTTGCAACTGTCAATTCTTATATTAGTAACTTATATATGAATAGATTACAATCATTGCTATTAAAGGGAAAAATCTCCTCACCTCTTCAGAATGGCTATGAAAAACCTGCTCTGAGGCTGTTGTTTACATGAAACAATTGGGGATACTGTCTCCCTTTCAGTAAGTACTCTTACATGTTAGGGTTGCATTCTTCTGAATTGTGTTGGACATAATATTTCATATATAAAGATTTGCTTTTCCTCTTTTCTTGTTTGCCAAGAATAGGCTGATAATTTCCAATATGGAAGGAAACAATACAGGTCTAGTTCATTGTCTCTCCAATCTATATTTGAATTCAACCTCCAAGACAGTAACTTAGGGAGCTTCTGCAATCAAGATCTCTTTGTATGCCCACATTCCAGATTTGGGGCAGGGGTACATTTGTCTATTTTTGACTTTGTAGAGAGAGGCAGGTGGGAGCAGAGGTGGAATGCACTGTCTCTCTCTAGGACCACCTTTCTTGGAGGTGGCCTGGAGCTTGAGTGCCTCATAAACTGTACTTTCACAGCCTTCACTTCTAATTACTTCTAAAAATAAAACTTTATCTCATTTTTAGATGGGTTGTTGTTGGCTATTAATTTGCACAGAATCTGACTTAAAAGCTGACCAGTTGGAGGAAAAAAATATTGTATGTTCCTCTTGGGTCAGCATCATTATCTTTATAATGACCCTTACAGCAAATTGTCCCTATTGCATGTTCCACTGCTGAAAGAGGGAGAAATTCATGCAAGAAATGGTGTCTTGATGTTTATGCACTAAGCTTTGTGAGCAGAAAGAGCTCTCGCTGCTCTTTACCCATTAAGCCCTTGTGTTGATCCTGATATTGCTGAAATTCTTTCTTCAAATGATGACATAGTATAGCTCCTGTCATGTTTCTGTTGACATCAAATGAAGAGGGAAAAATTTGGATGACTTTTTAGTGGAGCTGTGGCAGTTTAGACCAGGTGAGTGTTTGCATCAAACACTCAGCAGCAAAGCAAAGGAAAAATTAGAGGATTGTTGTGGAGCTGATCAGAAGTTTGCTTGTGGTTGAGCTGGACTGTAAAATGCTGAGAAATACTTGTATATAATGAGGAAGCTTTGCTTGGACTTGAGTTGAAGCCACTTACTGGTACTTTTATACCAGCTGCTAAAAAATTCACTTTTTAAAATATCTGGAGCATAATCAGAATCATTGAAAGATTTTCATAAGTGAGTGTGTGTATCTGTGACGTGCACGCTTGCATGCAAACTGGTGGTTTCCTATCACAGCACAAAAGCCTTTAGCTACCCAGAATCTAAGGGAATAGCAACTTCTTACGGGCCTGTGAAGTCAAAGTGAAGATTCCAAGGATCACGCTTAAATTGTATCTTAGGCAGTTTTGGTAGAACTAAAAAAAAGTATATTTGAGTCATATGGTCCTGTATTTAATTGACTTTCTGTGCTGTGGAGCCCAGGGAATAATTACTTTTAATTTTGATCCTTCGTATGAGGCCCTATATATGGGAAAGGGCTCTGACAAGGCAGCAGGCTCTTAGGTGCTATGAGTTAGCATAGCTCCACAGCCAGCTGTTTTCAGCTGGAGGTCTGCCGGCTTCAGACAGGAATTCAGATCAGGTTCTCCTTCCTCCACTAAACTACTGTTGTTCTGTCAGACAGTATAAGAAATCATCTTGTTTTGAGGCTGTTTTTCCTTCCTAGTAGCAAACAGCATTAATGGTTAAGCTTGATTTTAAAATCTTTTGGGTTGAATGCTGTTGAACAAGCTGTCTCTGAATTATCTCCTGTATGCAGGATCATCATAAACCCGGGCTTCTAATGTGAGAAACATACTGAGTGGGTTCAAAATGGATAGATACAATATATCTTGTATAGCTGCTGTTACCGAGCTGTATGCTCTGTTATTATTTGGAAGAAGCTATGGGATTAAGTACTACAGCCAAGTCCAACTAAGTTTAATATCACACAACTGCAAGAGCAATACATTTTGAGAACATGGGTTTAAAGCTCTGGCAAATGGAAATGTCAATCAACATGACATAAGATTACTTTGGCTGTCTTTTCCTTTCGTTATGATATCTGTTTTGTAAAGGACATCATTACTCTAGAGTGTATCACTAATTGTTTTTTCAGTGCCTGGAAGGTCAATTCTTTTAAAAGCTAGTGGATGTTCATGATTTAAGTTGACAAGAAAATTCAATAACAGAAAGTATTTACTGAAAAACAAATGTCAGTAATGGACCAGTACATTTTTTCTGGGTGGCTGAGCAAGTCTTGCCTTATGTGATTTAGGGAATATTTCTGGCATAGATTATGGTTATGGCTGGGCAGTTGCTGCATTTTTGAACAACTGGGGTTAGATGGGCCCCATATAATGAAATGTCATTTTGAAGTTATCACTGCTTACAAAAGGGGTTTGGATAAGACAACCTCCAGCAGTACCTTCCAACCTAATTTTTTGTGTGATTCTGTTATCTTTTGTCCTGTACTGTCTTTTGCATCAAGAGCACTGGAGGGATGTCAGGTACTGTCAGCTCTCTATGGGTACTTTTTTCAGTGCTTGGGAATGTAGAGAGGGCCCCTGTTTTGCGTAGGTGAAAGTCTTGAAATCAGAAAATTTCTTAAATGTTGGCACTAGTAGACCTTTTTTTTCAGCTACTTGAAAGAAACTTGTGCAGTTTTGATGCTCAAGTTGTTTCTCCATTGGTTTAAAGAATGACTTTGGGTGCCTGGAGTCCCTCGTCCAAATGGAAGCCACTTTATAGATAACCTGTTAGGATTGGGCTTGACTGTGACCATGTGAAAAAGCATCTTGTAAATGATGCCATCGGGCCTCTTCGAGGTCTGTGCTGGCAATACGCTAGTAGAACAAGAGATCTGATTTTGCAGCTGTCTAGATGTAACTATAAGGTTGTCATGGAGAGATCAGAGGAGAGAAGGATGTCTGCTTATCCTACAGCAAGATCTATTACAAACTGACATGAACATGCCCCCCCCGATCCCCCATCAATTTTGGGAGCACTGGAAAAAAGCTTCATTCACTACAGGACTTAGAGGACTCTGATCTCAGCCTGGGGAGTGTTGAGTCCTGAGGTAATGGATGCAGTGATGTATCTGTAGAAAATAATTTTATTCAGGTTTGTATATAGATGTCAGGGATCTTTGTCAAAAAATAGCATTAAACTCTGCTGGGATGCTGTCATTATTGTGATGTGTCAAATAATTTCTTTATTAAGCCTTTTAAGTAGTTTCAACTGCTTCTGTGCAGGAGGGTCTGGGTCTCTGGTTCTTCTTGAACAGATGCTGAGCCACAAGTGTATAGGGACCCTGCAAGAGCCAGTGACACTTTGCCTGGCCCTAAAGCCACAGCACCCCAGCTCGGGAGAAGGTAATGCAGATGGGTATTGCTGCAAAGAACGTGAAAGTGAAAGGAAAGGGCTTTTGGGGAGCCAGGAAACTTATAGTGCCCAGGGTCTGACATACAGGCTACAAGTAACGCAGCTTTGCTGCATCCGGAAAAGAGCATCTAGCAGATGTTTGGTGTTGACCAGTTGTAGGATTATAATTAAAGGCTTCTCTCAATTTAAAGATGCAAAAGAAAAATAAAAAAGGGTAATGAACCAAAAAACTCCCTTCTCTCCACAACTGTTTGTTTTTTTGGTTTTTATTTTTGAAATTACTAAATGAAATTATGTTTTTTATCCTTTAGTCAAAAAGAACTAAGTGGGAAAATCAGCCAGTTTTTCATAAAAGTACTTATTTTTTTATTATTGTTAATGGAAAATGTGTTTTGCCTTTGATAAAAGCACAACTGGGGGCTGTTCCAGTGAATATTATTTTTCCTTATATGAATATATTTTGCTTCCAGTAGATGGAAAGCTAAAATTGGTTCTAAAAGCACAAGAGTCTCTAAATCCATGACAAATGTCAGTTTCTACTGACACATTTTTTTTCTCCGCAAGATTGAATAAGTGACTTCTTGATATGGTTTTGGGTATTCAAAGCTAATGTGCAAGAAAGCAAGAATGAAAGTTAAGAAATCATGGGAAAAGACATTGCTAACCCAAGGCTTGAATGTATGGTTAACTCTCTACGTCCTTTCTGGTTTTTAGCATGCGTATTTTGGATCTTCTCCCTGCATTTGCTCAGATTAATGTGGAATTGAGTTGTACACTGATTCTACAGGATGTGTCTGTGTTAAGCACAATCCATTATGAATGTGTTGACAGACATTGAGCTTTTGACAAAATCCAGATGTAGTAGGGTTACACTGGTGTATAGCAATTTTAATGTATCTGTTTTTGCTCACAACTGAAATGGAGACATATTTGGTTTATATATTTGTATTAAATTTTATTATCAAATAATAAATTCCCTGATTTTTCAATGCAATTCATTTATGGAAACACATTTATGATTTTAATGAAGAAAAAGAGCAACATATTTTCTTAATGTATTGCATGAGGCAGTATTTTTGAACTGAAACTAGACATAAGGCTTCTTTGTCCAATTGTACCATCCCAGTAAGAAAAGGAAGCTTCACCTCCATGGATGTAGACTCTCTCTGTTTCCTGGTATATATCTCTGCAGGTTCCTCTGTTTTGGTTTGCTCTCCAGAAACTGGGATAGTAGCATTGACAAATCCTTTGTCTTGCTGAGGTATTCTGAGGCTTACTGATGAAGATAATCAATAAGGGACATCACAATAATACTAGAAAATAGACTGAAGTAAGTGTAGAAAAATAAGCAAACAGCTTATGTATTATATATAAGTTTTATTTTATTTATAATTTAATTTTTCAAAATTTACTAAATATTATTGACAGCTGAGGAAAGGCATAATGTATGTATTTAGTTTTTAGAGAGATAATTCCTCTTAGTCTGTAAGATTTTTGACAGACAATTTTATTTCATTCAGATAGGTAGCTGCCTCTGAAAAATCTCTCAAAAAATGCATTTTTCTAAGACATCTACTTCTAATAATAATCTGTTTCTTTGTACCTGAATCTATTTGGAGGCTGGGGAAAAGTTAAAGATGTTAGAGAGAGACTTCAATTTAAGTAATTGAAATTAGTACATAATGACATCTATGAAGACAGCTCTTCTACTGATGTTAGTTTCCTATTGATTTGTTGACTTTTACAATATTTTTAGTGGTTTTTTTTCACCAAAAAATATACCTTACCGTTTTTTACAGGTAGTGTGTCTGTTCATATCTAAGAGGTAAATTTCAAAATACCTTTTGGGTGTTCCAGAAATCTTTTCACTGTTCTTAGCACTTCCTTTTAATTCCCTCCTTTCATTTCTAGATTAGACATCTCAGTTTTCCTTCTCCTTCTCTTGATGGTTTCTGATTAACTGCATTTTATTAACCTAATTGTTTTGGTATTGGTTCTGTCGAAGATGTCTCATTATTTCTATCTTGTCCTGAACTTCCTCTCTGAAGCTGTATACTTGTTTTCCCTGTAGGGATCCCTGTGTTTCAATAATAAAAAAATATTTTCTACTGACAGACTTATGAAAGCACTTGAAAATTACTAGGCTGAAATTTGCCATATTAAATGTAAGCTAGATTTACATATTCTCAGTTCTGATTCTACTTTTCCCCCCTTGATCCGATTTCTTTAAATCTATTATTGTTGTGCCTAATGTACAGTAAAAACAACCAAAGCAAAACCCTTTCCCATGAAATGCAAACACTGTTACCTCTCATCTTCCTTAGGATTGTTTACCTCTCATCTTCGTTTCCATTATTTTGTTTCCTTGATTCTTATGACTCAGATTTTCCCTTCAAGCTTTCACCAGAGAATGTGTCTGTACATATTGGTAGCTATTAGTGCTGAGATAATTATATGAATACACAGTAGCTTCTTCAGACATGCATGTGAGTTAGTGTTAGCTCAGAGACACGCTGTGTTTTGCAAAAAGAGAGCAGATCTCATTTGCAAAGAGCTTGCATCTGAAAATTACTGGTTGCTTCAGGGCTGGCTCTAGGCATAGGGAAAGTAGGGGCTTTCCTGGGGCAGTGGGCCTTCATTGTGGCAGGTTGGTCAGGCACTTACTTGCTTTCCACCTGTTGGACCCCAAGATGTGGGAATTAGTGGTGCTCCTGCTTCTGCTGCCCAGGGAAGAGATTATAAAGTAGGACCTGTCATCATGGTGGATGTTCAAGAAGCACCTGTGGTCATTCCTACTTTCTCTGTTTCCTTGAAAGCGGATCAGCCTGCTCTTTGTTTCCTTGATTTCCAGGCTCCGTCCATAAGGCAGTATAACTCAATTTTGTGTGGAGTTAATTCAGTGCTTTGTGATGTCATGACTGCTGTGAGTTGGTTTGTTTCTTCATCTCCAGACTGTTTCAAAGATCACAGGGCAATATTTAGGCCATAGGGATCCAATGGCAGCCAGAAAGTGTTGCGAATGTATTCGTGCTTTCAGGAGTAAGAATGATCCTGATTATTTTTTCTCCGTGAAGCTCTTCCTTAGCACCAGACTATGGACATTGCTTTCCACTGTGAATTGATTAGTAAGAATTCTTCAGTACTTGTATGGATTTGTATGGCAACTTAACTAACAAAATGGAAAATTAGGCAAGCATCCTGGGAAGATAAAGGCAATTGCTAGATATTAGAATCTGTGTAACCAACATTTAGGCTGATTCAGACTCTCCATTTCCTTGGGCAGAAGTGACATTAACCTTTGGAAGTCAAGCTTCCTGCTCTTGTTCTGGAGCTTGCTTTAACATGTTACCCCTTAGGTGAATTTATTTGCTTTTTGGCTTTCAGTCTACCAGCTGAATCGGTGCTGTTGTGAAAAGGTCAGCAGCAATCTGAAGCGCATTCAGTTTGTGAAAGAATATAAGGCACAATTCCCAGTCTTTCTTTTCTCCAAGAATCAATTCAGAGCCTGGCACTGCCACTGTGTGTGATTTTAATCTAACGATTTTTCTGTACCAACAGTAATACTGAATTTGGCTAAAACATTGACACGCCTTTGTGGCTGGTAGGGCAGCTGATGCTTGACAACAGAACAGCTGCAGTATACCAACATACCTTTCAGTAATTAGCACCTTGCTGTTTTTACTGTCAGGGCTATCCTGCACAAAAGCCTACAAAACACTGGATGTTACAAAGCCGTACAGCTTTTGTCATACGCTGGGTCGGTTGCCAAGAGTACTTGGTCTTGTGTTGTGGTTACACAGGGAAAGTGGCGACTCTGTCTGAGTGCTAACAGAGTCTGTCAGTTGTTTCTTGGTTAGTATTGGCATTATTGGATATTCATTAATGTGCAACAGATGATGAATGTGGAGGCGGAGTGAGACATCCTCTCTCATTAAACATTTGGAAACAAATGAATTTCTGTTTCAGGTGAGTAGAATTATTTTTTTTTCTTAGTTAACACGATATAAATAACTGGAGCTCAGTTACATCTATTTTGCAATTCACATAAATCTTGAAATGGACTAATGAGGAACATGGAAGAGAGAACTGTATCTTGGACTACACAGGAATCCGATCAATATGAATTCCCCTGAGCTGTATCTGTTTTGTGTTAGGTTCCCATTGATTTTGTAAACATTTTAGTGTTAGCCATAATCCCCTTTGAATATAAATCATTCTCCAGTAGTTTATTCTGTATTTTAATTAATTCTAAAGTGACCAACTTGAGAACTCTTCCTTTAATGTTACTACTAAACCAGAGAAATTCTTACTTGTTTTCTTCACAGCCCTAATCTGCCTTCTAAGAAATCAGTAGGCATATTGAATTCTCAAGAATAGGTGATGCTGAGAAAACCTGAGAGAGCCAGAAAGTGGCAAAGTTAAAAAACTTCAAGAAAAATCAGAAATCTTGAGGGAAGAGCAACCCACTTGTAGTGAAGTATTTTCTTTAATTTAACTTGTGTGAGTTTCTGTTACAGTTGATAACTTTCTATCCTTCAGAAGAATACCTAGAGGTGGCTGAGATGCCCTTCTGGGACTGCAGAGTTGGGATGAGGGCATTATGCCCTCGTTCCCCTTTAAGTGTAGAGGGGCATGAGCTGCCTGTTCCTTTTCAAATTGAATCAGTTAAAGAAGAAAATGATTTTGATCTGTAAATTGCTTGGCGCAATCTCGTTGACTTAAGTCTTGGATAACAGTATTACTTAAGTTGGAGAGATGATACCAAAATTGTTTTGCTGTGACATAAGTATGCAACAACAAGTGTAAGAGCTAGCACTGTTACTCCTTGAAATACACGTAGCAGTAGGAGGTATTCTGGCCTGTAGAAAGAAAGACTATCAGCTGTTTGACTGAAGCTACTGGGCACAATCTAATTGAGGGCTGTTTTAACTGTAGCAATGTCAGATGTTGTTCTTCAGCATTCCTTATCAGGGGTGTATTTGAACCCCACGGGCATTTTGTTTGAACATGTCAGTTGAATGTCTTATCATAGGTCAGTTTTATGTAGTGGGATATATTAATGTGTTGCTTGGCTATATCTAGGAAAAAAAAATATGCTTTGCTTAAAAAAATGGAGAGTATATTTCTGTTGCAGTTGTTTGACCAACAGCAGGACTGAATGGCTGTGTACCGCTTAGCTGAACTGAAGGAATAATGTGACATTATGGTAGGCATATATAGAGAAAGAGTCTGTATACATATATATCTATATTATTAACTTAAATCAGTGTGCTTGTGGTGTGCCACTAAAGCTCTGCTGTTTTGTTTTTTGCTGGTTTTATAGTGTCCTGGTTTCAGCTATGATGGAGTTAAACTTTTTTTTAGCAGTGGATGGAATGCCATGTTTGGGTGTTAGCATGAGAATAGTGCTGATAGCACCCTGATGTTTTCCGATTTGTTGCCGGGCAATCAAGGACCTTTCTCAGCTCTGCATACTTCCTTACTAGTGAGAAAGGAGGGGACGCAGCCAGGACAGGTGATCCGAATTGGCCAAAGAGGATATTCCATACCAGTTACGTCATGTTCAGTATAAGGGGGAACTGGGGGGAAGAGGGGGAGGCAACGCCAGGACGTGCAGTTTCTGGGGCGGTCGGGTTGTCCGGGACGGGCTCTAAGCTGTGCGGCCTGAGTTGTGTGGTTTGGTGAGAAATTGCATTGTGTATCACCAGTTTCATCTATTTTGTGCTTTAAACTTATGTTATTGTTATATCTAGTTTTCTGTTATTGTTTAGTAAACTATCCTTATCCCAACCTGCGTGGTTCTGGTTTCTAGGTTGTGGTTTCTTTTCCTCCTTTCTTCCTTCCCTTTTCCCCTTCCCCCAACTTTCCCTCCCCCTTCCTTTTAAAAGTACAAGCGACTGTGTGGGGTGCGGCCCTTGGCTGGGGCAAAACCACGACAGTTATTTTGGCGCCCAATGTGGGGCACGAACGGTTGGGATAACGGTAGATCTGACCCTAACTATCGCAATTAAGATAAGCACTGTTGTTTAAGCAATCTCTGGTCACGATGTTGTGGTATTTATTTACAAGGCTGTGGCAGCTAAACCACCGCATGCTGTATACAATCCTGGCAGGATTCTTTACTCTCTCAGGTCTGCGGCTCCTGTATTTGTTCCCATACTTCATTATAGTGTATTTTATGATATCGGTCTATGATACAATAATATCGATGATCATGAGCTTAAGCTGGTACTTGTATGAGGTTTTGCTGTCCTGTCCATTCTTTGGACAGGGAGGGGTTAATAACAGCAGCTGGTATGGTGGGGGCACTGCTTTCTTTTCCTTTGGGCTAAATACAACAGCTCTTAGGGCAGTTTTTGAAAATCTTCAATATCTCTGGGATATTCAAACTAGCATTTTGCTATTGGTAGGCTTGGTGCAGATGGTTCAGTTTTTGTTATATATCAGGCATAGGTTTATGAATACCACTGAAGAGCTTTCTCCGAGACAGAATAATCACGAGTGGCAGGGCATGTGGCAAAGTATGGGCAAGTACCTAGGTACTTTCTCACGCCCGATGGTTTGGAACTTCACTCCTGAACAGTTACAAGACCCCGATCAAGTGACTGCATACCTAAGGGAAAATTGCTGTAGGTTTCCCAGAGATGGACACCTTACTGCACTGTGCTGGGCTCTGGCCACTATTTATCAAACACTGCTTGATAGCAGGCAGCACTGTCAGCACTGTCAGCACTGTCAGGGAGAAGGGAAAGGAAACAGACTGGCAGATACTATAGCTGCTGCAACCACTGGGGCTGACACTGCAGCTACTGCAACCCCTGTGACCGACACTGCAGCTACTGTAATCTCTACAGCAGACACTGCAGATGATCCGAAAAACCAATCCACACCAGTGTCTGTTGCTCCTGTACAAAAGAGGAAAGGCACAAAGAAATCAGTTCGCATAGTGACGGATAAAGATGATGATCAACCGGGATCATCTCGAGGATATCAGGATGAGGCAGAACCAGAGATTGTTACCCGATCCCTGACTCTGAGTGAGCTGCGTGAGGTTCGAAAAGATTTCACTCGCCACCCAAGTGAGCACATTATCACTTGGTTGCTCCGATGTTGGGATCACGGGGCCAGTAGTTTGGAATTAGAAGGCAGAGAGGCCAAGCAGTTGGGATCCCTAGCTAGAGAAGGAGGAATTGACAAAGCAATTGGGAGGAGGCCGGAAATCCTCAGCCTCTGGAGGCGACTACTGTCAAGTGTGAAGGAAAGATATCCCATAAAGGAATATATTACATGCCAGACACCTAAGTGTAACAGCATAGAGACATCTGTCCAGCACCTGAGAGAATTAGCTGTACGGGAGATAATTTATTATGATCTGGACAATTCACGGCTTCCCGCTGATCCCGATGAAGTCCTATGCACTCCAGATATGTGGCGTAAGGTTGTACGAAGTGCACCAGCAGGGTATACCAATTCACTGGCAGCAATTGACTGGAATGATACGAATCCGCCAACCGTAAATGAGGTGGCCTGCCGACTCCGGAAATACCAAGACAATGTTTCCCTCTCCGTCATTTCAGCAGTAGAGAAACTGGTTCAACGACTTGACAACAATGTGTCCAACTCCCAACCCGTATGGAGCAATGTTGCAGCTACTGGGAGAAAGCGTCCATCGTTCCAAGAGGGAGAATACACACCACGACGTACATTGTGGTTTTACCTGCTTGATCATGGAGAGGACATGAGGAAATGGGATATGCAGCCCACCTCAGCCCTTCGAGCACGAGTAAATGAGCTGCGGGGTAAAACATTCGCACAACGAGATTCTGCCAGGAAGAAGGCTGCACCAGTTTCTACTGGGCAGTTCCCTAGACCAACTGGAAGGCCTACCTATATGTCTGATGTGCCTGATCCTTTTGAAGGGACCTCTAAGTCCTTTATGCAACCAGTGGAAAACAAGTATGATCAGCAGCAATAGAGGGGCCCTGCCTCCAGCCAGGTGGAGGAGAGGGACAATCGGGTTTATTGGACTGTGTGGATCCGATGGCCTGGCACGTCAGACCCACAAGAGTACAAAGCTCTGGTGGATACTGGTGCCCAGTGTACTCTAATGCCATCGAATCATGAAGGGGTAGAACCTGTTTGTATTTCTGGAGTGACAGGGGGATCCCAACAACTAACTGTGCTAGAGGCTGAGGTGAGCTTAACTGGGAAGGACTGGGAAAAACACCCCATTGTGACTGGTCCAGAAGCTCCGTGCATTTTAGGTATAGATTATCTACGTAGAGGGTATTTTAAAGACCCAAAAGGGTACCGATGGGCTTTTGGAATAGCTGCTTTGGAAACAGAAGAAATTGAACAATTGTGTGCCTTGCCTGGACTCTCGGAGGATTCTGCTGTTGTGGGGTTGTTGAAGGGTGAAGAACAGCAAGTGCCAGTTGCTACGACGACGGTGCACAGACGACAATACCGTACTAACCGAGATTCCCTGATTCCCATCCATAAGCTGATTCGTCAACTGGAGGATCAGGGAGTGATCAGCCGAACCCACTCACCCTTTAATAGTCCCATATGGCCAGTGAGGAAGTCCAATGGAGAGTGGAGGCTGACAGTAGATTATCGTGGCCTAAATGAAGTCACTCCAGGTATGAGTGCTGCTGTGCCAGACATGTTAGAGCTCCAGTATGAATTGGAATCGAAGGCAGCCAAGTGGTACGCCACAATCGACATTGCGAATGCTTTCTTCTCGATCCCACTGGCGCCAGAGTGCAGGCCACAGTTTGCTTTCACTTGGAGAGGCATCCAATACACGTGGAATCGTCTGCCCCAGGGGTGGAAACATAGCCCCACCATCTGCCATGGACTAATCCAGAATACACTGGAAAAGGGTGAAGCACCAGAGCACCTGCAGTATATTGATGACATCATTGTATGGGGCAACACAGCAGAGGAAGTTTTTGAAAAAGGAAACAGGGTAATTAAAATCCTTTTAGAAGCCGGTTTTGCTATAAAACGAAGTAAAGTCAAGGGGCCTACGCGAGAAATCCAGTTTTTAGGAATAAAATGGCAGGATGGGCGTCGTCACATCCCAATGGACATTATTAATAAAATAGCAGCTATGTCTCCACCAAGCAACAAAAAGGAAACACAAGCTTTCTTAGGTGTTATAGGTTTTTGGCGAATGCATGTCCCAAACTACAGTCTCATTGTGAGCCCACTCTACCATGTAACTCGAAAGAAGAATGATTTCCAATGGGGCCCTGAGCAACAGCAAGCCTTTGAGCAGATCAAACGCGAGATAGTCCATGCAGTGGCCCTTGGGCCTGTCCGGACAGGGACAGATATTAAAAATGTGCTCTACACTGCAGCTGGGGAGAACGGCCCGACCTGGAGTCTCTGGCAGAAAGCACAAGGGGAGACTCGAGGTCGACCGCTGGGGTTTTGGAGTCGGGCCTACAAAGGATCTGAGGCCAATTATACTCCAACAGAAAAGGAAATACTGGCCGCCTACGAAGGGGTTCGAGCCGCCTCAGAAGTGATTGGAACTGAAGCCCAGCTCCTCCTGGCACCCCGACTGCCGGTGCTGGGCTGGATGTTCAAAGGGAAGGTTCCTTCTACACACCATGCCACTGATGCTACGTGGAGCAAGTGGGTTGCATTAATTACACAGCGGGCTCGAATAGGAAACCCCAATCGCCCAGGAATCGTGGAGGTGATCACAGACTGGCCAGAAGGCAAAGATTTTGGGATGTCACCAGAGGATGAGGAGGTAACACGCGCTGAAGAAGCCCCACCCTACAACGAACTGCCAGAGAATGAGAAGCGATATGCCCTGTTCACTGATGGGTCTTGTCGCATTGTGGGTAAGCATCGGAGATGGAAAGCTGCTGTATGGAATCCTATAAGAAGAGTAGCAGAAGCCACTGAAGGAAAAGGTGAATCAAGCCAGTTCGCTGAGGTGAAGGCCATCCAGTTAGCCCTGGACATTGCTGAGAGAGAAAAGTGGCCAAGGCTCTACCTTTATACTGATTCATGGATGGTGGCGAATGCCCTGTGGGGGTGGTTGCAGCAGTGGAAAAAGAACAACTGGCAGCGTAGAGGCAAACCTATATGGGCTGATGACTTATGGCAAGATATCTCCGCTCGGTTAGAGAAACTTGTTGTAAAGGTACGTCATGTCGACGCCCATGTACCTAAGAGTCGGGCCATGGAGGAACATGAAAACAACCATCAGGTAGATAAGGCTGCTAGGATTAAAGTGGCTCAGGTAGATCTAGACTGGCAACGTAAGGGTGAATTATTCATGGCTCGATGGGCTCATGATACCTCGGGTCATCAAGGGAGAGATGCAACATATAGATGGGCTCGGGATCGAGGGGTGGACTTGACCATGGACGCCATTGCACAAGTTGTCCACGAATGTGAGACATGTGCTGCAATCAAGCAAGCTAAGCGGTTAAAGCCCCTTTGGTATGGAGGACGGTGGATGAAATATAAATATGGGGAGGCTTGGCAGATTGATTACATCACCCTCCCACAAACCCGCCATGGCAAACGTTATGTGCTTACAATGGTGGAGGCAACTACCGGCTGGCTAGAAACATATCCCGTACCCCATGCCACTGCTCGAAATACAATTCTGGGCCTTGAAAGGCAAGTCCTCTGGCGACATGGTACTCCAGAAAGAATCGAGTCAGACAATGGGACTCATTTCCGAAACACTCTTATAGACACCTGGGCCAAAGAGCATGGCATTGAGTGGGTGTACCACATTCCTTATCATGCACCGGCCTCTGGGAAAATTGAACAATATAATGGACTTTTAAAAACTACACTGAAAGCAATGTGTGGTGGGACATTCAAGCATTGGGATACACATTTGGCCAAAGCCACGTGGTTAGTTAACTCTAGGGGATCTACCAATCGGGCTGGCCCTGCCCAGTCAAAATTTCCACGTACTGTAGAGGGAGACAGAGTCCCAGTAGTGCATATGAAGAGTGTATTGGGAAAGAGAGTTTGGGTCATCCCTGCTTTAGGCAAAGGTAAACCCATGTCTGGAATTGTTTTTGCTCAAGGACCTGGCTGTACTTGGTGGGTAATGCAGAGGGATGGAGAAGTTCGATGTGTACCTCAAGGGGATTTGATTTTGGGTGAGAATAGCCAATATAATTAATAAAGTAGAAATTGTAATAATTGCCAAATAACCCATTATTGTATATTTCATTATTGTTATGATTGCTGTATGTTGTACCATAGCATTATAGCCGGAGTCATACAAGTTAATGAAGAATGAGTGCCATGATGATGGAACTAAAGCCTGGCCTCTCAAGAACTTTTTGCTCCCGTTGAAAATAAACTCTGACCCACAGACTATGAGCATGGACCATGCCAGGTGTATCAGTCAAGAGCCTGAGATGCAGCGTGCAACGAGCCAATGGAACATACAACTATCCTGAGAAACTGTTACGACAAATGGAGCCTGGAAATCATGGACTAAATGAACTCAACAACTTCAGAGGGATGATTCACAGACTGAGGGAATAAGATCTGTATGCACATATGTGTGCATACATGTGTACATACATATATGGGTGTGTGAAACACGAAACTGGTTGTACCCAAAGAAAATTGTTGGATCTGGTCATGACGTAAATGTTATGGAATAAGGGGTGGATAATGTCCTGGTTTCAGCTATGATGGAGTTAAACTTTTTTTTAGCAGTGGATGGAATGCCATGTTTGGGTGTTAGCATGAGAATAGTGCTGATAGCACCCTGATGTTTTCCGATTTGTTGCCGGGCAATCAAGGACCTTTCTCAGCTCTGCATACTTCCTTACTAGTGAGAAAGGAGGGGACGCAGCCAGGACAGGTGATCCGAATTGGCCAAAGAGGATATTCCATACCAGTTACGTCATGTTCAGTATAAGGGGGAACTGGGGGGAAGAGGGGGAGGCAACGCCAGGACGTGCAGTTTCTGGGGCGGTCGGGTTGTCCGGGACGGGCTCTAAGCTGTGCGGCCTGAGTTGTGTGGTTTGGTGAGAAATTGCATTGTGTATCACCAGTTTCATCTATTTTGTGCTTTAAACTTATGTTATTGTTATATCTAGTTTTCTGTTATTGTTTAGTAAACTATCCTTATCCCAACCTGCGTGGTTCTGGTTTCTAGGTTGTGGTTTCTTTTCCTCCTTTCTTCCTTCCCTTTTCCCCTTCCCCCAACTTTCCCTCCCCCTTCCTTTTAAAAGTACAAGCGACTGTGTGGGGTGCGGCCCTTGGCTGGGGCAAAACCACGACATATAGTTAGCCTTCCTTAAGGGTTACCATGGCAGTTTTAGGGTAGCTATGGGATGCCATTGTATTTTCTTACTCGTGGTTAGATATATCAGTAAGTGTATGTGCATACCACATGACATAGGAAGATCTAAAGATAGAGTAGTGTTATATGCTTATAATTCTTGTTATTTCTCCAGTGTCTGGGACTTAGGTTTCGGAACACAGGCTATCACTGTGGTAGGTGTTATTCAGATGTAAGATAAAAATATTAGTCCTTTTCCAGGAGGCTTTAATAACCAAAGTATAAGACAAGAAACCATGTTTCAGGTGTGAGGGAAAAAAAATATGGGAATATGATTTGAAGCTGAAATCCTAGAACAGTTTCCTTTTTTGATTTAGTAAAATCCTACTTTTTTAAGTGAATCATTTCCACTTTGAAACTTTTTTGTAAACCTAGAATAATTCTGCTCACAGGCATTGGTTGTGGTGAAGGAAAGTTAAGCAGAGCCATCTCTCTGAAAAGTAGGAAGTCGCAGTCAGTTCTTCAGTGAGAACTGCCAGCCTCTACAAGAGCCTTTGTCCCCAACTGAAGTCTGCAACGCACAGCTCAAGGTCAGCGTTCAGCAAGGGTTTCCTTTCTGTCCTGTTCCATGGGGCTGGTAGTCTCCTCAGTGTAGCAGGGGCTCATTTCCATCCAAGGGAGAGCTGCGGTGTGGCATACTGCCCCGTGTCAAACTCTGTCAGTCAGTAACAGGAAACCACAGACAGCTGGAATGATGCAAACAGGTGGAACTGGTTGGAGTACACCTTTAGCTGAACCATTTGTCAGGGCTTTTAGAGAAGGAAAAGGACTAGTCCAAGTTGATTTGGAAGGGAGTGATGCTGCTAGTGCGGAACTAATCTCAAGTGCGGTGTGAGAGAATGAGAGACTGTGCTTGATTTTGGTTTTGGGTTATTTTTGTTTTGTTTTAAGGAAATTGATGAATTATCAAAGGTGAACTGTTGTGATTTGATTTGCACCAAATGAGAATGAGTGGTTATAGGTACAATGAGGCGGGGGAAGTACATGATAGCCCTTGAAACTCGAGAAAAACATGATAGAAAATGGCAAATCAGTCAAGGAAAGTATAGAGCAGGTCTGATGAAATCTTTTATTAACTCTAAAACATGTGAACTTGGACTCACATATTGACTTGTGTAGCCTCACATGATAGAACTGAAAAAAAATTGCTGAGAGCAGGTGTAGTTAGTGTTGTGTGGTGTGCTCTTTGCATGTGTTGGTTCTCCATTGCTGACCACTGGGGAAGAAGCTAGAGCAGAAAGCCATTTCCTATTATTCTTCTGCTGGCTTTTCTGATAAGAGAAGCATCGCTGGTTAGGTTTGGGAAGACTCCTCTGCAGCACCCAACTTCCTGATTTCTCTAGCATTTTTGAGCATGAGTGTTCAGCTCAGTACTCTGTGTGACAGTTAGCTGTGGTGTTTATGAGGTGGCTTGTGATAATTGTATGCTGACGTGATTGCCTATGCATGCATGAAATATAATTTATTCAAAGTCTTAAAAGCTGGGAGTATCTAGCACTGTAGTGCAAGAGAACTGAACAGAGTCCTTGGTAAGTAGTGAGGGTGGGAATTGTGCTTAGGCTGCAGCTATGAAGCACTGAACTGAACATTGCCTAAAGAGTTCAGGTGAATTTTGTTTTAAACCCAGTGTTCTGTTCTCATGTTCCTCTGCATGTAAAAGCCAAGTCTTTTAATATTTTACCATCAAAGTTGGCTCAGATGACGTGTGAATAGTGAGATGTAAGCATGAAGATAGACGTTAATGTATGATCAAATCATTATGTACTTCCCACTTTATGTATTGAGCACTTCCATTTAATGACAGGTGTCTCACAAGAAGTTTTCTGTTTCCTCCCATCACCTTTTTTATCCCTGCAAAAGAATGAGTGATGTTTAGTCATCCAAGTCACTTTCTTGTGATAGGAAGGATGTTAATATACTAAAGGGGAAGGTACCAGAAAAAGTGTTCTAAGCTTTGATTATATGAGTTGGTTTATGATTATATGAGTTGGTTATTTATGAAAAGAAGCATCGTCCATAGTGGTATGCATACTCATGCATATTTATACACTAGTATATTTTAGATGTTGGCTGCATCTGTACCTTTAGGCTGTTTTGTCTGTTGTAATCATGTTGCAATAATTAAAACATCAGAGGAACAAACAAACACAACCTCGTTGTAGTGTAATAGAGCTTATGATGCCTGACATAGAAGTAATTAATTTTTGCATGAAAAGCATACAATAGGAATGATATCAAAACTGTGTGCTAACCAAACTGTGTGTTGAGAAGCCACTAAGTAAGTTGAACTGCATGGTACTTACTGGTACAGGACACATTTGGGGTTTCTTGTTTGTTCCTTTCCAGTACTTGGTTGCACTGAAGGGCTAGTTACTCACCAGCTGCTTTCACTGGGTGGTTTACTAAATTCATGAGTACTGCAAATGGTATCTTTCCTTTCAAAAGGTGCCAGTCATGTTTGTTTCCTAAATGTCGCATCAAACTTGGTATACACATAAACCCCAGGCTCTTCCTGTGTGGTTTTCTTTTTTAATTTAATTGGCCAGTTTAGCTGTGTAGACTCTCTGTCCTTCTGAATTTTTTAAATAAGATTCTTGATTTTAGCTGAAATCTTTTTTTATTTTTTTTTTTCCTGAGAACTTTCTTATACCCTGTGATCAGAATATATTTTTGCTAAAGCTTAGGCCAGCAGTTTTACTTCACTAGAAGTGAATTGTTAAGCATTCTGCTTTTAACTGTGCTTGCCTTACTGTCAATAGATGGGCCAAAGAACTATTTACGTGTGGTTTAAGTAAAATACAAATACTTTCTCAAGCCCTTCATTGTTATTTTTCCTATTGTCTGTGCACTGACATTCCTTTCCTAATGTCTTATTTTTCAAAGTTACTGAAAAGACTTCCTAGTCTCTCCATTGGCTCCTTAAATTCCACTTCCACTGAAACCAGAGCTCAGTGTGGCCCAACAAAAGCTGCAGCTGATTGCCAGGGCCCAGCATTGTTGTGTTGCCGCAGTTTCCAACATGCTGGATCCCAAGAACGTGTCTCCCAGGGTACCTGGAGTTGACTTCACAAAGCAGTAATGATGCAGTAACTTGCTGATTGCCATAGGGACAGGAGCAGTGCTCACAACCAACAGATGAAAAAAACCCCTAAAAATCCATCTCTGCTGTTAGCAAGGCTATTGTAAAAGTGCATTACATGCAGAATAAATGATATGCTCTCACAAAAGGAAACTGTACTTAAGAGTATAATTGGTCACTGCAGTCATTTTTTTCCTGACAAAAATTAAGCAAACGCTCCATGAACTAGTGGGCATGATTAAAAAACCCCAGCATGGCTCTTTTGAGTCAGCATGGCAGATTGGAATCAAGTTATCTAAGATTTATTATGACACTTCAAATGACAGTAATCTATGCATCTTGGATGACACCCTGTGTCATTGAATGTTAGTTTGGACTTAAAAGTCTCATGAGATACTGCCTTTAAGGTCAGCAAAAGAGATTTTAATGGGAATGAAATATATAGTAAGAAACTTATTAAAATCATAACAAGGCTTCTCTACTGACAGTTTTCAACTGTTGGAGTGAAATCATTCTCAGTTTTGTTATATGTTTCTCCCATTATTGGTACGTTATTCTATTGTGATTAAACATTTAGGTCTGGATTTAAAAAAACCCCAACTTAAAAAAAAAATTTAGCATCCTCAGCCAAGCAATGTCTCTGTTTTTGTTTCTCCAGAGGATGAAAGGGCTCACAGCCCTCTCAGGACCAAACTTTTTGTATCCACTAGGTACTGTGGTACAGTTAAATATGAGTATGTTCTATGAGGAGAATAGTTGGCACAGTGTGCCTGAATGCATTTAATGGGTGGGCTGTTTCACAGAGGGAAGAAGCTGCTTCTTTCTCCTCTACTGGAAGAAAAAAAGAAAAGAAGAAAAAGAAAAAAGGTGGTAGTTGTGTTTTGAGAAAGGATCAATCCTTAAAGATACTTCAGCTCTTAATCTTCTATTTAAATCCTTACATTCTCATGACCTTAATGGCTGTTTTAAGTGCTTAAGTAGGAATTAGGAGCCTACAGGTTTTGGCTGATCATGCCTATGTTCTTGGAAAAATGTGAGGTGGATGCAAGTGTTTCACTGTTGAATGGAGTGAGGCCTTTAAGCCTGAAGGAGAGAAGGGATTTGGGCCAAACGCTTGCCATCACCTTCTTTTTTATGTGTCGACTAGCATGGGCAGGTTCCTGCTCAGCAGGCTCACTGATGATCCTGGGTGGAAGAAGCAAGCCAAAAAGTAGGATAGCTACCCTGAATTTTGGTAGAGCTAACTTTGATCTCCTCCGCCACTTAATGGGGGCTATCCCGTGGGCTACGCTGTTTGAAGGAATGGGAGCCTGCGAGAGCTGGCTAGCATTCAAACAGCACTTCTTCCAAGCACAGGAAAGATGCATCCCTTTGAGGAGGAAATGGGGAAAGAGAGGCAGAAGACCTGCATGGATGAACAGGGAGCTATTGAGCAAACTCAAAGAGAAGCAGAAGATCTATGAATCGTGGAAAAAGGGTCTGAGCACCTGGGAAGAATACAGGAATGTGGTCAGGGCCTGTAGGGATGCAACTAGGAAGGCTAAAGCCCTCTTGGAAATTAAGCTGGCAAGGGACATAAAGGATAATAAAAAGGGGTTTTTTAGATACGTGAACAGTAAGAGGATGTCCAGGGATAATGTAGGTCCCTTGCTGAATAAGGAGGGTGTCCTGGTTACGGGGGATGCTGAGAAAGTGGAGATATTGAATGCCGCCTTTGCTTCGGTCTTCACTTCAAAGGCCCCCCGGGACCCACAGACACTGGATGAGAGTAGGACTGATTGGGAAATGAAGAATTTCCCTCTGGTTCAAGTAGGGGAGGTCCAGGAGCGGCTCAAAGGGATTAATGCACACAAATCCATGGGCCCAGATGGGTTACATCCACGTGTGCTGAGGGAGCTGGCGGAGGTGATTGCTGAGCCGCTCTCTATCATCTTCGACGGGTCTTGGAGGACAGGAGAAGTGCCTGAAGACTGGAGGATAGCCAATGTCACTCCAGTCTTTAAAAAGGGCAAGAAGGAGGAACCTAGTAACTATAGGCCAGTCAGCCTCACCTCTGCCCCTGGAAAGGTAATGGAACAGCTTGTTCTGGATGCCATCTCCAAGCAATTGGAAGAGAAGAAGGTCATGAGGAGTAGTCAGCATGGATTCACTAAGGGGAAATCGTGCTCGACCAACCTCATAGCCTTCTACGATCTCATGACAGGCTGGGTAGATGGAGGGAGAGCAGTGGATGTCATCTACCTTGACTTCAGCAAGGCCTTTGATACTGTCTCCCATGACATCCTGATAGCAAAGCTGAGAAAGCATGGGATAGATGAGTGGACAGTGAGGTGGGTTGAGAATTGGCTGTCGGACCGAACCCAGAGGGTTGTGATTCGTGGAGTAGAATCTGACTGGAGGCCTGTTACCAGCGGTGTTCCCCAGGGCTCAGTGTTGGGTCCAGTCCTGTTTAATATCTTCATTGACGATCTTGATGAGGGAATAACATCCACCCTCAGCAAGTACGCCGATGATACAAAGCTGGGAGGAGTGGCTGACACGCAGGAGCACTGCGCTGCCATCCAGAGAGACCTGGACAGGCTGGAGAGCTGGGCAGTGAGAAACCAGATGAAGTTCAACAAAAGCAAGTGTAAAGTCTTGCACCTGGGAAGGAACAACTGTTTGTATCAGTACAGGCTGGGGGATGACCTGCTGGAGAAGAGCTCAGTGGAGAAGGACCTGGGGGTCCTGGTAGATGACAGGTTGGCCATGAGCCAGCAGTGTGCCTCGGTGGCCAAGAGAGCCAATGGGATCCTGGGATGCATCAGGAGGAGTGTAGCCAGCAGGTCAAAGGAGGTGATCCTCCCTCTCTACTCTGCCCTGGTCAGGCCCCACCTGGAGTATTGTGTCCAGTTCTGGGCTCCTTGGTATAAAAAGGACAGGGATCTCCTGGAAAGAGTCCAAAGAAGGGCTACGAAGATGATTAAGGGCCTAGAGCATCTCCCCTATGAGGAAAGGCTGAGTAAGCTGGGACTGTTCAGCCTTGAGAAGAGAAGACTAAGGGGGGACCTAATCAAAGTTTATAATTATCTGAAGCAGGGGATGCAGGGGGAATCAGCCAGCCCCTTTTCAGTGGTCTGTGGGGATAGGACAAGGGGCAATGGCTGCAAGTTGGAGCATAGGAAGTTCCGCACCAACATGCGGAAGAACTTTTTCACAGTGAGGGTGACTGAGCACTGGAATAGGCTGCCCAGGGGGGTGGTGGAGTCTCCTTCACTGGAGATATTCAAGACCCGCCTGGACGCCTATCTGAGCAATATGAGCTAGGGAGCCTGCTTTGGCAGGGGGGTTGGACCCGATGATCTCTCGAGGTCCCTTCCAACCCCTACAATTCTGTCATTCTGTGATTCTGTGATGTGAATCCAATGCTGAAAATCGTCCTTTTCTTGTAATGGACCCTATAACCTTAGGGTTATAGATTTTGATCTAGAAACCAGACACCTCAGCTAGTAATAGTTATGTGGGAGTTAGGACCTCTAAAATAGCAGTTTGGACCCAAGCATTTGTTATGTCTACCTCTACGTTATTTGACTAAACGATTTCAATGTTTGGAAAGATTGTGTGCATCTGAGATCAGTTCTCCTTATTTATAGGCTGAGTAAACACAATAATTATCTAAAGATAGCACAGTGCAGCAGTACTCTTGGCCAGCTCAGCACAAAGAACAAAATGTGGCTTCTAGTTTACGAAAGTGTCGTGGTTTTGCCCCAGCCGAGGGCCGCACCCCACACAGTCGCTTGTACTTTTAAAAGGAAGGGGGAAGGAAAGTTGGGGGAGGGGGGAAAGGGAAGGAAGAAAGGAGGAAAAGAAACCACAACCTAGAAACCAGAACCACGCAGGTTGGGATAAGGATAGTTTACTAAACAATAACAGAAAACTAGATATAACAATAACAGAAGTTTAAAGCACAAAATAGATGAAACTGGTGATACACAATGCAATTTCTCACCAAACCACACAACTCAGGCCGCACAGCTTAGAGCCGTCCCCGAACCCGACCGTCCCCAGAAACTGCACGTCCTGGCGTTGTCTCCTCCTCCTTCCCCCAGTCCCCCTTTATACTGAGCATGACGTAACTGGCATGGAATGTCCTCTTTGGCCAATTCGGGTCACCTGTCCTGGCTGCGTCCCCTCCTTTCTCATTAGTAAGGAAGTATGAAGAACTGAGAAAGGTCCTTGATTGCCCGGCAACAATCAGAACCATCAGGGTGCTATTAGCACTGTTCTCATCCTAACACCCAAACATGGCATTCCATTCACTGCTAAAAAACAATTTAACTCCATCATAGCTGAAACCAGGACATTATCCACCCCTTATTCCATACCATTTACGTCATGACCAGATCCAACAATTTTCTTTGGGTACAACCAGTTTCGTGTTTCACACACCCATATATGTATGTACACATATATGCACACATACGTGCATACAGATCTTATTCCCTCAGTCTGTGAATCATCCCTCTGAAGTTGTTGAGTTCATTTAGTCCATGATTTTCAGGCTCCATTTGTCGTAACAGTTTCTCAGGATAATTGTATGTTCCATTGGCTCGTTGCATGCTGCATCTCAGGCTCTTGACTGATACACCTGGCATGGTCCATGCTCATAGTCTGTGGGTCAGAGTTTATTTTCAAAGGGAGAAAAAAAGTTCTTAAGAGGCCAGGCTTTAGTTCCATCATCATGGCACTCATTCTTCATTAACTTGTATGACTCCGGCTATAATGCTATGGTACAACATACAGCAATCATAACAATAATGAATATACAATAATGGGTTATTTGGCAATTATTATAATTTCTACTTTATTAATTATATTGGCTATTCTCACCCAAAATCAAATCCCCTTGAGGTACGCATCGAACTTCTCCATTCCTCTGCATTACCCACCAAGTACAGCCAGGTCCTTGAGCAAAAACAATTCCAGACATGGGTTTACCTTTGCCTGAAGCAGGGATGACCCAAACTCTCTTTCCCAATACACTCTTCATATGCACTACTGGGACTCTGTCTCCCTCTACAGTACGTGGAAATTTTGACTGGGCAGGGCCAGCCCGATTGGTAGATCCCCTAGTGTTAACTAACCATGTGGCTTTGGCCAAATGTGTATCCCAATGCTTGAATGTCCCACCACACATTGCTTTCAGTGTAGTTTTTAAAAGTCCATTATATCGTTCAATTTTCCCAGAGGCCGGTGCATGATAAGGAATGTGGTACACCCACTCAATGCCATGCTCTTTGGCCCAGGTGTCTATAAGAGTGTTTCGGAAATGAGTCCCATTGTCTGACTCGATTCTTTCTGGAGTACCATGTCGCCAGAAGACTTGCCTTTCAAGGCCCAGAATTGTATTTCGAGCAGTGGCATGGGGTACGGGATATGTTTCTAGCCAGCCGGTAGTTGCCTCCACCATTGTAAGCACATAACGTTTGCCATGGCGGGTTTGTGGGAGGGTGATGTAATCAATCTGCCAAGCCTCCCCATATTTATATTTCATCCACCGTCCTCCATACCAAAGGGGCTTTAACCGCTTAGCTTGCTTGATTGCAGCACATGTCTCACATTCGTGGACAACTTGTGCGATGGTGTCCATGGTCAAGTCCACCCCTCGATCCCGAGCCCATCTATATGTTGCATCTCTCCCTTGATGACCCGAGGTATCATGAGCCCATCGAGCCATGAATAATTCACCCTTACGTTGCCAGTCTAGATCTACCTGAGCCACTTTAATCCTAGCCGCCTTATCTACCTGATGGTTGTTTTCATGTTCCTCCATGGCCCGACTCTTAGGTACATGGGCGTCGACATGACGTACCTTTACAACAAGTTTCTCTAACCGAGCAGAGATATCTTGCCATAAGTCATCAGCCCATATAGGTTTGCCTCTACGCTGCCAGTTGTTCTTTTTCCACTGCTGCAACCACCCCCACAGGGCATTCGCCACCATCCATGAATCAGTATAAAGGTAGAGCCTTGGCCACTTTTCTCTCTCAGCAATGTCCAGGGCTAACTGGATGGCCTTCACCTCAGCGAACTGGCTTGATTCACCTTTTCCTTCAGTGGCTTCTGCTACTCTTCTTATAGGATTCCATACAGCGGCTTTCCATCTCCGATGCTTACCCACAATGCGACAAGACCCATCAGTGAACAGGGCATATCGCTTCTCATTCTCTGGCAGTTCGTTGTAGGGTGGGGCTTCTTCAGCGCGTGTTACCTCCTCATCCTCTGGTGACATCCCAAAATCTTTGCCTTCTGGCCAGTCTGTGATCACCTCCACGATTCCTGGGCGATTGGGGTTTCCTATTTGAGCCCGCTGTGTAATTAGTGCAACCCACTTGCTCCACGTGGCATCAGTGGCATGGTGTGTAGAAGGAATCTTCCCTTTGAACATCCAGCTCAGCACCGGCAGTCGGGGTGCCAGGAGGAGCTGGGCTTCAGTTCCAATCACTTCTGAGGCGGCTCGAACCCCTTCATAGGCGGCCAGTATTTCCTTTTCTGTTGGAGTATAATTGGCCTCAGATCCTTTGTAGGCCCGACTCCAAAACCCCAGCGGTCGACCTCGAGTCTCCCCTTGTGCTTTCTGCCAGAGACTCCAGGTCGGGCCGTTCTCCCCAGCTGCAGTGTAGAGCACATTTTTAATATCTGTCCCTGTCCGGACAGGCCCAAGGGCCACTGCATGGACTATCTCGCGTTTGATCTGCTCAAAGGCTTGCTGTTGCTCAGGGCCCCATTGGAAATCATTCTTCTTTCGAGTTACATGGTAGAGTGGGCTCACAATGAGACTGTAGTTTGGGACATGCAGTCGCCAAAAACCTATAACACCTAAGAAAGCTTGTGTTTCCTTTTTGTTGCTTGGTGGAGACATAGCTGCTATTTTATTAATAATGTCCATTGGGATCTGACGACGCCCATCCTGCCATTTTATTCCTAAAAACTGGATTTCTCGCATAGGCCCCTTGACTTTACTTCGTTTTATAGCAAAACCAGCTTCTAAAAGGATTTTAATTACCCTGTTTCCTTTTTCAAAAACTTCCTCTGCTGTGTTGCCCCATACAATGATGTCATCAATATACTGCAGGTGCTCTGGTGCTTCACCCTTTTCCAGTGTATTCTGGATTAGTCCATGGCAGATGGTGGGGCTATGTTTCCACCCCTGGGGCAGACGATTCCACGTGTATTGGATGCCTCTCCAAGTGAAAGCAAACTGTGGCCTGCACTCTGGCGCCAGTGGGATCGAGAAGAAAGCATTCGCAATGTCGATTGTGGCGTACCACTTGGCTGCCTTTGATTCCAATTCATACTGGAGCTCTAACATGTCTGGCACAGCAGCACTCATACCTGGAGTGACTTCATTTAGGCCACGATAATCTACTGTCAGCCTCCACTCTCCATTGGACTGCCTCACTGGCCATATGGGACTATTAAAGGGTGAGTGGGTTCGGCTGATCACTCCCTGATCCTCCAGTTGACGAATCAGCTTATGGATGGGAATCAGGGAATCTCGGTTAGTACGGTATTGTCGTCTGTGCACCATCGTCGTAGCAACTGGCACTTGCTGTTCTTCACCCTTCGACAACCCCACAACAGCAGAATCCTCCGAGAGTCCAGGCAAGGCACACAGTTGTTCAATTCCTTCTGTTTCCAAAGCAGCTATTCCAAAAGCCCATCGGTACCCTTTTGGGTCTTTAAAATACCCTCTACATAGATAATCTATACCTAAAATGCACGGAGCTTCTGGACCAGTCACAATGGGGTGTTTTTCCCAGTCCTTCCCAGTTAGGCTCACCTCAGCCTCTAGCACAGTTAGTTGTTGGGATCCCCCTGTCACTCCAGAAATACAAACGGGTTCTACCCCTTCATGATTCGATGGCATTAGAGTACACTGGGCACCAGTATCCACCAGAGCTTTGTACTCTTGTGGGTCTGACATGCCAGGCCAACGGATCCACACAGTCCAATAAACCCGATTATCCCTCTCCTCCACCTGGCTGGAGGCAGGGCCCCTCTATTGCTGCTGATCATATTTGTTTTCCACTGGTTGCATAAAGGACTTAGAGGTCCCTTCAAGAGGATCAGGCACATCAGACATATAGGTAGGCCTTCCAGTTGGTCTAGGGAACTGCCCAGTAGAAACTGGTGCAGCCTTCTTCCTGGCAGAATCTCGTTGTGCGAATGTTTTACCCCGCAGCTCATTTACTCGTGCTCGAAGGGCTGAGGTGGGCTGCATATCCCATTTCCTCATGTCCTCTCCATGATCAAGCAGGTAAAACCACAATGTACGTCGTGGTGTGTATTCTCCCTCTTGGAACGATGGACACTTTCTCCCAGTAGCTGCAACATTGCTCCATACGGCTTGGGAGTTGGACAAGTTGTCAAGTCGTTGAACCAGTTTTTCTACTGCTGCAATGACGGAGAGGGAAACATTGTCTTGGTATTTCCGGAGTCGGCAGGCCACCTCATTTACGGTTGGCAGATCCATATCATTCCAGTCAATTGCTGCCAGTGAATTGGTGTACCCTGACGGTGCACTTCGTACAACCTTACGCCACATATCTGGAGTGCATAGGACTTCATCAGGATCAGCGGTAAGCCGTGAATTGTCGAGATCATAATAAATTATCTCCCGTACAGCTAATTCTCTCAGGTGCTGGATAGCTGTCTCTATGCTGTTACACTTGGGTGTCTGACATGTAATATATTCCTTTATGGGATATCTTTCCTGCACACTTGACAGTAGTCGCCTCCAGAGGCTGAGGATTTCCGGCCTACTCCCAATTGCTTTGTCAATTCCTCCTTCTCTAGCTAGGGATCCCAACTGCTTGGCCTCTCTGCCTTCTAATTCCAAACTATTGGCCCCGTGATCCCAACATCAGAGCAACCAAGTGATAATGTGCTCACTTGGGTGGCGAGTGAAATCTTTTCGAACCTCACGCAGCTCACTCAGAGTCAGGGATCGGGTAACAATCTCTGGTTCTGCCTCCTCCTGATATCCTCGAGATGGTCCCGGTTGATCATCATCCTTATCCATCACTATGCGAACTGATTTCTTTGTGCATTTCCTCTTTTGTACGGGAGCAACAGACACTGGTGTGGGTTGGTTTTTTGGATCATCTGCAGTGTCTGCTGTAGAGATTACAGTAGCTGCAGTGTCTGTCACAGGGGTTGCAGTAGCTGCAGTGTCAGCCCCAGTGGTTGCAGCAGCTATAGTATCTGCCAGTCTGTTTCCTTTCCCTTCTCCCTGACAGTGCTGACAGTGCTGCCTGCTATCAAGCAGTGTTTGATAAATAGTGGCCAGAGCCCAGCACAGTGCAGTAAGGTGTCCATCTCTGGGAAACCTGCAGCAATTTTTCCTTAGGTATGCAGTCACTTGATGGGGGTCTTGTAGTTGTTCAGGAGTGAAGTTCCAAACCATCAGGCGTGAGAAAGTACCTAGGTACTTGCCCATACTTTGCCACATGCCCTGCCACTCGTGATTATTCTGTCTCGGAGAAAGCTCTTCAGTGGTATTCATAAACCTATGCTTGATATATAACAAAAACTGAACCATCTGCCCCAAACCTACCAATAGCAAAATGCTAGTTTGAATATCCCAGAGATATTGAAGATTTTCAAAAACTGCCATAAGAGCTGTTGTATTTAGCCCAAAGGAGAAGAAAGCAGTGCCCCCACCATACCGGCTGCTGTTATTAACCCCTCCCTGTCCAAAGCATGGACAGGACAGCAAAACCTCATACAAGTACCAGCTTAAGCTCATGGTCATCGATATTATTGTATCATAGACCGATATCATAAAATACACTATAATGAAGTATGGGAACAAATACGGGAGCCGCAGACCTGAGAGAGTAAAGAATCCTGCCAGGATTGTTTACAGCATGCGGTGGTTTTGCTGCCACAGCCTTGTGAATAAATACCACAGCATCATGACCAGAGATTGCTTAAACAACAGTGCTTATCTTAATTGCGATAGTTAGGGTCAGATCTACCATTATCCCAACCGTTCGAGCCCTACGTTGGGCGCCAAAATGACTGTAGTGGTTTTGCCCCAGCCGGGGGCCGCACCCCACACAGTCGCTTGTACTTTTAAAAGGAAGGGGGAAGGAGAGTTGGGAGAGGGGGAAAAGGGAAGGAAGAAAGGAGGAAAAGAAACCACAACCTATAAACCAGAACCACGCAGGTTGGGATAAGGATAGTTTACTAAACAATAACAGAAGTTTAAAGCACAAAATAGATGAAACTTGTGATACACAATGCAATTTCTCACCAAACCACACAACTCAGGCCGCACAGCTTAGAGCCGTCCCCGAACCCGACCGTCCCCAGAAACTGCACGTCCTGGCGTTGTCTCCTCCTCCTCCCCCCAGTCCCCCTTTATACTGAGCATGACGTAACTGGCATGGAATGTCCTCTTTGGCCAATTCGGGTCACCTGTCCTGGCTGCGTCCCCTCCTTTCTCATTAGTAAGGAAGTATGCAGAGCTGAGAATGGTCCTTGATTGCCCGGCAACAATCAGAACCATCAGGGTGCTATTAGCACTGTTCTCATCCTAACACCCAAACATGGCATTCCATTCACTGCTAAAAAACAATTTAACTCCATCATAGCTGAAACCAGGACAGAAAGAAAAGAACTGTCTGTATCCTTAAAGATGAGAAAATTAAGCTGAAGTAAGCCAAGCCTTTTCTGAGGTATGGCTACGGAACGGGTCACTTAATCCAGCAAAATGTTTCATTAACATATAGAAAGAAATAGGTGAGATGTATGGTTGTGCTTCCATTATGAACTGATGCACAGACAGTTTTCTGCATGAGAGATGAAGGTAACTTGACAACAGTTGAAAATTACGATTTTAAATTAGGTGTACAATATAAGATCCTTACGTCCTAAAAGTTACAGCATAATTTCTTGTAGAATTTAGTGTAAAATTTTCATCTTTTTAAAGTAAAAGCCCCACCCAGGGAAAAAAACCCCAAACAAACAGTGTCAGAAAACTAGAAATTTGTATCTATGCATGTTTCTGATCTGAAAAGGTGAAATTTTAATTGCCTGCTTTGATAGTATCAGTATGGGTACATGTTCTTTCTGAGTGGTGGCATTAGGAGCAGGAAACAACTGGAAGTAGAAACTTTATTTTGAAGTAGAAGCCACTGGAATGTGGTGGTATGTTAGAAAGAATTTTAATTTCATCAGTCTTCTATAATATTCAGCTGTTTTATGGCTCATGCTTCATTTACTGTCTTCATTAAAGACTGAGTAACTTTATAATCTGACTTGAAAAAAAATCCAAAAGTAAAATTGAAAATTGTTTGTCTCAGAGTGTTTATAAGCTTGGTCGTTTGAGTTCTTTTATTCCCTTTGAGAACAGAATACTCTTTTCTTAGTGCCAAATTTGAAGAGCTGGATTCAAAAGTGCTATTCTTTGCCACCTACGGAGATCCAAGGTCTTTTAGAAGTCCTTCCAGTTTTTTGTGGATCATATGAAATAGAATATAGAGGACAATTTCACAGCACAGAGTTATTGTCTATACTGTGTTTTAGCCATAACAACAATGTCTAAGCAGAATTGACACGAGTACCTAAGATTTTGTACCTGTTCTCACAAATTAGCGCTTACTTTACTACTTGCATGGCCTCACCTCCATAATGAGATCTGAGATGTTCTACCCACACATCAAAGACCTCTTGCTGTTTAAGTCACATCTTGAGGAACTGAATACAGTTCTTCATAATTTCTTGTAATTATTACCTCAAAAGGCTACATGCAGATCTTCTTCAAGGGGAGTTTAAGGAGAGAATTTTGTGTTGAAAGAAACAAAAGACTGTTTTTCAGTGTTTTATGTGGTAGAAATACACTGTCTTTTCAGGTCTGTGCTGCTGCTTCTCTTTTTGCGTATCCTTAGTATGTTCAGGTTAAACTTTCATGAGTTGTATGGGATTTCAGGAGCTGATTGTGAGTATGATCATCCCAGTTTAGGCTGAGAATACTCTGATGTGCTGGCAGAGCTGTGTGACTGTGACAGTGAACAACAATATTAATCAGTCTCAATTGTCATTTCCTTCCTGTGCTTTTGTATCTTCACTTACACTTTTACTGGAAAAGCCAGTGCTGAAAGATAAGAAACAGGTCTGAGAGATCAAGTATGGTACGTTTTGCTTGCTCAGTGGTGGATTAACTTAACAAATAATTGTGAAGGATAGTTTCCTGATCCCCTCTTAAAAAAGTCTCTGGAGTGGCCATCTCTACTTCTTCCATTTGGAAATCCGTTCCAGTGCTTTACCATTAGATTATCTTTTCTAATACTAATCTATTTCAATCCTAATTTAATAGGTGAGTTGGGGGGGAAAAAAAAAGAGGATCTAAGGAGGATCCAGTGTGTCAAGTATCATATTGTTGCAAAGTTAGGCCAGCTTCATCATGAAAGAAGTGCAAAGTGTAGTCAATCTTTTTGCTCCCCTCAGCCTGCAAGACATCACTTAGAGCATTTCCTCCAGATCTGGACACCGCATGTCAGGTTTGGATTTGTTGGGAAAAGTCCAGGGAATAAGCAGATGTTGATAATGATCTTCATTGAAAGGGCTTGTGATGTTAGGCTATAGGCAAAGAGGACATATCGTAGCAGTCTTCAAATACATAAACAGCTGCTTCAAGGAGGTATGACATAATCCTTTTTAACCCTTGTCTTTGGTGTGGGGCTTTGCTTGTTTGTTCAGTTTTCCTGCCAAACAGCCATCTCCCACCCAGTATCAGTGTAGCTGATGATTTCTGAGTAAATGTATAACCTTGCCCTTTTGAATTGCATTCTATTTTTAAAGAATTATTTCTCCAATTTATCAAGTCAGGTTTGAATTCTTATGCCCAGCAACATTCTTGGAATTCCTGACAGAGTAGAACAGTTGGCAAATTTTCTCTGTGTACTCTTTATTTCATCATCCAGGTGAGATCACTGAGTAATATGAGAGTCAGGACAAACCCTGTGGAAATGGTGCTTAACAGTATCGAGCTTGATTGGTAAAACAAATACAAGCTTCACGCATAGTTCAGAAATTTTTTGAGGACACAATATATGTGACAAAAAATCCTTAGAGTCTTAGCTGATCTGTTTGTGTTTTGAAATAACTCTGGGGTCTTCAGTGACAAATGTAAGAGGGCTAAAATGTCCTGCATCCCATCATGGATAAAATAAAGCAAGTGCTGTTGTAGATGACACGTGCTTTTAATATTGTGTGAGGCAGGTGGTGCAGTAGCAAATTAAGTAGAAGTTGGACTATATGTTAAAAAACCCACCGTTGTTCAGAATCCCTAAAACCTGCTGGTTTAAATATGGGGTGGGGTTTCTTGCATGAATTCAGTATTCACCATTTTGTGTGGGTTAAGCTTTTTCCATTTACGAGTGAAATTGAAAATTTAAAGCATTAATGAATGTTTGAGTCAAGAATTGTGTACTAAAATCTGATTGAAAGAAGACATTTGATTTAATTGCAGGTTTTGGACACAGAGATAATGAAATCGGTCAACAGACTAATTGTATATATTATTTCATGTATAGTGCCTGTTAATAGCAAGTATATAAATAATAGTATGTAAATAGTATATAAAATTGTGGTTTTAAAGGAAATTGATGACCAAAGGAAGAAAAAAGGCAAAGAAGTATTTTTCCCATTGTAAGTGAATGTTATTCCTGAATGCATGGTTAGAACAACTTATTGTTTCACCTTTTCAAAACAAACAAAAACCTCCTATAAAATAAAGTGTAGGTGAGGGTCACTAGCAGTGTTTAATCTCTTGGGTTCTAGTTTGTCTTTGTTATTAATGGCATCAGCCTGCACAGTGATTCCAGGCAAGATTTTAAAGTTAAGGTAAAAGGGAGGGGAAAAAAAAAGAAGCTTAATAAAATGTTAGCATGACAATAAGTGAGTCTGCTAGAAACACAAAAGTTGAATGTCAGTCAGTGACATTCATAAATTGTGAGTTAAAAGCACTAGAAGTTTCTCTGGTATCAGAAAAAGAAAGTCATTGGTGTCTGCCATTGTCAGCAGTATTCTTTTTCTTCAGTATTTTCCCTTTTGTTGCTTGAGATGATCTGTGTAATTTCTTTCTCCCTTAGCCTTGAGAATGGAGAATAGAAGGAAAGCCAGAAAAGCAAGAGAAGGGAAGCTCGCTTAGTGATGTGTTTCAACCCTCTCCCCTCCTCCCTTGCCTGGGGTGGTATAATAATATAAATCTTCTAAAAATGAGAGTTGAGATGGAATGCACTCAAAAATAATGCATTAAATAAGAATAGTTTTGACTTGCTTTTTCTCAAAAGTTGACTTAATCGCGATGTGTGGTCCGCAATAGAAAAGAGCTGAGCAGAGGCCTGTGCGCTGCTGGTCAGTTCAACATCAAAACCTCCCTTTTGTAGGATTTTTATTTTTCCCATTGCATAAAAACAGTCTTACATGCACAGAGATCTAGAACTGATGCTTTTATTTTCCTTCCTCTGTCCCTCTATAATTAGATTGGGCGAGGCAATTTCTAGATGTAATATTTCTAAATTGCACAACGAAGTCTTAGTACCAGCTAAGGTTTTTTGCAGCGAGGACTAGAGGCACATTCCCACTCCTGGCGGGTTTTTTAGAGTCTTAGCCTCAGTGTCTTGGCTAGAAACCGGTTTTGACCATCTCTCTGTGGCTCACTTTTGCTCTGCTTTTGAAACTGAAATGGCATCTTATACTGCTGATGTCTAGCCAAAAAGCATCGGGTTGTCCTAAAGTTGCACAATTTGAAGTGAAATTAAGACACAGAAGCAGATAACAACTGGTATACATTTAAAGCACATGCTTTGCTGTGCTGTGTATTCACAACTGGTCTTACTATGGATGTTGTTGGGTAAAGAAATAGTTGATGGGGGCTTGATTCTGCAGTTCAGTGACTCCATGGTCACTAAAGTTACTGATCTTGTATAAAAATTACTTTTCTGTCGTACCTTTGCAAAATTATTTCTCAAGGGAAGGTGTTTTGCTTCTCAGGAGAACACTGTACCCCAGGTGCTGTTGTGGTTGCCATGGCAGTTTGCTAGCAACCTCTTAAATACGTTACTACTGGAAAAGAAATGGTGTCTTGTTGATTGCTTTGACAGATGCTTATTTTATAGAATACTCTACACTGAATTGCTTGATTTTTTTGGATGAAATGTCCCTTTTTCTCCTGAAAGACCATTACTTTGAATAAATAAGTTTGAGTTAGCTTCACTTTTTAAAAAAAAAAAATCAATAAATGTATAAATCTCCTATTCTCTATCCCCCAGTCTTCCTCCTTTTTAGAAGCAGTTTTGATAACTGGTATGCAAGTGTGATTGAGCCAAGATGGCTTTGCTTACATAATCTTACTGAGAAATGAATTTTCAGAGATGTGATTTGCTTGTTGAGAATACCTGCTTTAATTTTGTTTGCAATCTGTCCCTTTTCCCTTGTTAAGTTCTGGGATGGAAAGTAGAACAGCCTGTGCACACACATGTGTGTGTGGGGAGGTGGGGTAGGAGGATGAGAGGGTGAGTGAGCTACTTTGCGGTTTAATAACTGAGTCTTTTTTTTTTCCTTTTTTTTTTAATCTTTGGAACTGCCTAGAAAAGGGGGGTTTTTAAAATTAAGAAAAAAAACAACCACCCAAACACTTTAATTAAAAAACAGTGTTTTCTTCAGACAAAGGTCTTGGTTAGTATTGTATCTTAATAAAGAAAGAAAAGATACAGGGATTTCTGTTTATAAGAAAGATGAGAGATTCTTTACACCTAAGCACCAAGGTAAGGAATTAAAACAAAGGGACTCAAGGCTAAACTGTACCTTTTGGCACTTGTCTGAATAAGAATTGCTGCTTAAACTGAATAGCTAAGGATTATTGCAGAAGCTGTTGAGGCCCAGGAACCTCTCTCCCTGAGGCCTTATTCCTGTGTTGTGGGGTTTTACAAGCAGCAGGGAAGTGGGGACACACTGCAGCAAATTGTGAGGGTTGTGCTGGCTCATCTGAGGAAAGCTAGGGAAGTGGGATATTGTCTCTGCACATTCTCCACATTTCTAGTCCACCTGCTCTGGGTGGGAAGGTGTTGGCATCTACTGCAGGAGTGGATTTATTATGACATATAGCATAAGTTGAAGTCACAGTCATGCCCTTAAGCAAGGTTTGATTTAGCTGCTCACATTTTTTTCTCGAGGCTGTAGGGAAACTTATTCAGAAGGTTATTCTAATCCTGTTCCGCAGTATGAAAATAAAAGTGTAATTTAAAACAAACGACTTGCCAGACATTGAATGCCTAGTGAGCTTGTGCTAGTCCCTCGTGCAGAGGGTCATCAAATCAAATATTGTGGCAGAATTTTTGAAGTGCTTGGATAATTTTATGACCAATAGTAGCATTTGTAGTTATGAAAGGTAAGATAAAGATCATCAGCTCTCATGCTTCAAGGCATAAAGTAATCACTGCAGTGTTACAGGAGGGATATTTCCCCACTGAGCAGCATTACACAGTTGGTTATGTACATTATGAGGTGTGTTCTTTCCTTAGATCTAAACCATTAGCCAAAGAGGTGACACTTGATGGGGGAACAGGTTACGAAGACAAATCTCATATTAGCCATAGATAGGATATATGCTTCTGTGTGAAAGGGTTTTGTTGCATCGTGTAATCCAAGCTGTTGCCTACAGGAATGTTGATTCACTAAAAATCATATAAAGGTGAGGGGTTCTCATTTCAGGCTTAGTAAATCTTGAGCTGCTGTGAGATGCTTACGGTGTTACTGTATATATGTGAAAGGTTGTTTGTTGTTTGCTGGGTTGGTGCTCTCTCCTGCCTTGCACGCCTTTGGAGCCAGCATCAAGCCACAGTCTGCAGGTGGGCACTTCTTGAGTTCACAGTAGTTGGCAGGCAGACACATGGGTTCAAGTGTAAAAGCTTGATGCTGACCCTGCATGAGATCAGTGCTGGGTCCTGCCCAAGGTGGTCTCTGCCTTGATGGATTAGGCTGAGCTTCCACTTGGCTGTTTAATACTTTCCCATTCTGTCCATATTTAGAGCTAACCATGAGAAAAAAGATAAGCATAGTAAGCTGCTACTAATAATAATAATAATAATTATAATAATAATATTGTCTGCATGCTCAGTCTTTGTTTAACTAGGCTGAAAAGGCCAGAGTTTCCTTCCTTCTTTTCCCATTCTTGCAATCGTCTTGGAAACCCTTTCCTGGACATGTTTCCAGATTTTGTTTTGAAAACAAGTGATCAGGAATCTCTGCTCTTTCACGTGAGATCTGACTAGTCCTTCTCTGAGTCAACTGAAAATGCCTTGTGCGTCCCAGAAATTCATTAGACCTTTTTGCATTTGCAACACATTGGTGCTTCATAATCATCCTATTGACCAGCTTTCTTCTTCCATTTCTTACAACTGATGAACCTCCAGTTAAAAGTAGAAATCCTGTCATTAGTTTCTCTTGTCATGATGTTGCGCCTTTAAATTTCATACCGTTCAGTTTTCTAGCTCACAAGGGTATCTCATTCTTCCTGTGTGATGATCTTCCCTCTTCTGTGCTAATAACTGTGTCTTCTTTGCATTTCATAATAAATCCTTGAGAAAGGCTATTGGTAACATCTCTCTACCTTGAGAACAGATTTTTTTCAGTATAGGCTCTTGTAGCACCTCCCATTGAGAGTCTTCTATCCATATTATGTTGTATTCTTATATTATTCCTCATTGTCTACCTTAATTAACACATTTTTTCTTAGGTGATCTCCTAGTGATAAGAATATATTTCTTTTGTCCCACTTCAAGTCTACCTCCATGCTTTTTTTGATTACTGCCTCTCCCAAAGCGGCTGTGTTCAGTGTCATCACATGAATATGTGTTCATCACTTCTGCTTTCTTGGAACACAGGTCCTATGTTCATGTTCTCCAGTGTTACTGTTGCTTTAGCAGTGATGATCTGGGATGCACAAAGGACAATGTTTTCAACTAAAGGCTTATGAAACCAACTGGTATAATAGAAAAACTTTAGTTTATGTGTTTACTTTATTGGCTGCATTAAAAAACATGTCTCTGAATTTGTATTTTTATCTGCTGACTCTTTCAGTATGCTGGAAATGCTCCTGCCTGTGTCTCAGTCTCATGAGAAAATGGGACGTTTTTCCAGGTTCGGGGCTACGCAGAGTTAACTTTTTATTGAATCTGTATGAGAATAAGAGGATCCATAGCTAGTTGTTCTCTTTATTTTCCTCATTCTCTTCTGCTTAGGTGATAAACAGCCTTTCACTGTTCATTCTGTTGTCCTTTGAAAGACTGTGTGGCTAACTTAGGAGACATGGCTTACCTTGTTAATCAACCACTCTTTCCCCATCTCTGTAAGTTTTTTGCTTACTCCTTATATCTTCTTTGAAGTGCTTTTCATCTTTGCTGTGTTTATCTCACTTTCATTCCAAATAGTTTCAACCTTTTATTAAAGTTATTTCTCTACATTCTTGAGCTCAGTGCAGTCCAATCAGTTGTGTTAGCTTAGGCACTCAGAGTTGGCCCTATTAAATCCCAAACCTTCTTTTTATATATCCTGTTATGTATCAATTAACTCATCCAAACACAAGTCAGGACAGAATCATTTGATCCATTTCTTTCTTTTGCTAGCTCTTCTATAGGATTAGTGCTGCTTTTACATTCTTCACCCTGATGTTGGTTCCCAGTGAGGCTCAACTGTGATTAGAGGTAAACCACCACCCTGAAGACTTCACATTGTGGGTTAAAAAATTGCCAATTGCCATCAAAAAAAGTCACTAACTCCCCATGTTTTCAGTCTATTCTTGACTTCTGTTTTGCTCTCAGTTGATAGGATGTGATGACAGGATTACTCCCAGCTTCATATATGTTGTACTGTTTTTTGTTTTCTACTTTTAATTTCTGGAGATTGATAAATATCTAGTTATATCTTTCAAGAAAGTATTTTACTGGATTTAGAACTGTCTTAATTTTAGTTTCACATTTATAACTGTAGTTAATCAAATTCTCTTGCACCTTAATTCACTTAGAAATAATTTCTAGTAATGAGGTTATGAGTTTTTAAAATTTGGACATTCAGAAGAACCTTTTTGAACCACTTGCAGTTTTAAAGGAAAACATTATCTGGATAGTGGGCATACTTCTTAGTACTCAACCACATAATTAAAAATAAGTGAAGTGAGAACAAATGGCATGCAGACTTATTTGATGCATTGTTATAGGATAAAAGAAATAGTGGTGTCCTTTTGTGTAAATGTATCCACAATTAAATTACTGTACTTGTTACAATTCTGTCACTTCTGTGGATGGCCATGGCTGGTCAGAGTATAACAAACTGCTACATCATACTTTTTGTTTCCTATTGTAAAACATGCCAAACTCCACTGAAATCACAGTTTGAAAATTAGATGTAAATTTTTGTAATAAAAGTATGGCAAAAAGAAACAAACCCATTGGTTCTTATTAAACTTTTGAATGAATGGCCTGGCTAAGAGAGTTTGTTTGTAGAATTGCTCCTTTTCACATGGGGCAGGCGTTGCATACTGGTGAATCAACATACTGATTCATTTGTGATCCATTCTACCTACTTTTTCCTGGAGGTTGTCCATATAAATTCTGATCCAGACATTCCTGACTGACATTGTGAAGTCTGAGAACTTCACAGGCATATGTGCAAAGGCTTTTGGTATGTAAATTTGCCATAGTTATTCTGCTTAAAACTTGTTTTGAAGTCTGAATTGGTGACAAAATGTAGATCTTAAAGCATATTTCTAAATGGAATACTTAGGGAAGTGTTCAAGAGAAATATGTGGTCACAGAAATATCCCTAGGTGTCCTCGATTTAGCCTACTCAAGGGAATTTAAACACATTGCATTGTAGGCATTAGATTTACATTTTTAAGGAATGCTCGCATCAATAGATTGGACTAGAAAGAGAAGAATGTAGGGACAAGATTATGTTTGCAGCCAGACTCGAGTTGAAGGGAAGAAAGGGAATATTCAGATTCATGAAAGATTCTCCTTAAAAGAAATCCTTGTCAAAATTAGTAAGAAACCACTAATGTAGCACGCAGTGTAATACCCAGGATGGAGAGATCAGAGAGACTAGATTGCTGGGGGGGGAGCCTGTGGGCTCAAAAAAAAACTCCCGCCAAAAAAACCTGAAACCAAAACAAATCAAAAAACCACAAAAAAGCCCCATCTGCTCATGGGAGAGGAATAATAACTAAAAGGTGACCTGAATAATGTCTGCTATTACAAGGTTTTAATTTGGTGGCATGAAAAGGCCAAACTCTCAGTTTTCAAATGGGGGATACTGTAGTGGTTTACAAATGGTGGGTTTTTTAGTATTTGAATTACTTTACTTGTATAAAGTGTTGTGACTCCTAGATTTGCATACGATTACTATCTCTGAAATAGGTATCAGAAAATTTATCTGAATTTATTACTCTTATTCTCCAGAAGCAAATGTTTCAGCTATTTATAGAGTAATTAACAAGTATTAAGATGTTAAGAAATGTATAGAAGTGGGATGAAGAATTGCAAGTGCTTGGGGAGTGTTGTAAAATAAAAAAAAAATTCCCAAGAGAGTAAACTCAACACCTCAAATAGAAAGACCCTTTGATATTGCCTCTACTTCTGCTTCTCCAAGCTGCAACTGTATTTTTGACATTTGACCCATTCACTAAAAATAAAAATAAGTCAACGATTAAAAATAAGTCAGTACCTCCCAAAACCCCAATAAATAGTTTCTAGTACTGGACTTTGCTCTTTTTAATTTGTGAGAGATTAATTCAGGCTGGAAAAGCTGCCTATTCCACATTCCCCATACAGACAGTCCGTATTTATCCCCTGCCTGTTCTTGTACCAAATTTGTTAGCTTCCATTCCTCAGGGAGAAACTCCAGGTTGTGCCTGTGGTCTTTGGAAAGCTCTCTAAAATCTTTAGGAATCTGAAAAAGCCTGACAGTGTCTCTGTTCCTAACAGTCCAAACTGGGAATATCAAGTTGGTAGGCAATATATAGAATATTTTTTTATTGTGTCTGTGTTTAGTCTCTACATATTTTTTTAATGTACATTTTTGGCATAACTGTCTGGTAAGGAGAAATAGGTCTATTATAATGATAATTTCAAACTTGCCATAGCTACAATAACATATGCTGCAATATGCTGTGAAAGTTACAATGCCTGAAAAAAAGCTATGGAAATAAGCTGGAGAAATAAGAGGGAATATTGCTACTACCTTGCAGTGTTGTTGTAATATGTCAATAATGGCATTTGTTAAAACAATTTTGCCCACTCAGAAAAAGCAATAATGGCAGTGAGTGAGCATGAAGGCCTGGACAATGTTGAATATTTTAGTCTGCATCTCCCTCTTTTTCTATAAAATGAGTGGGGTTTTTTCTTTCAGAGGCTTAAGGGGAAAATGGCTTCTGAACCCAGAGGCAAGAATACCAAAGGAGCGCTCATTGCATGTGAAATAGTTTGTTGATGTGTTTTCAGAAGTTGTTGCTTCCTCTGAGAAGGTAGTGTATCAGTTTGAGCTCCGGCTTTGAGACACAAGGACTGTGACAGGCTGATTTTAAAAACCACTGTTACAGTCCATGTTGAAAGGCTAAGCTGTTGTCAGAAATTGGGAAAGAATTCCAAAGCGATTTCTGAAGCAATTATAGGTAGGCTGCCTTTTTTTCTCTCTTGAATTTGGGAGGAGTTATCCTATTTTTTTTCCTGAATTGAGAGACACCATGTTGACTTGGGCTGTGCCTGGTGGTTTGTTTCTGAAGGAATCCAATGGTCTCCATCATGACCCCAGTGCTCTTCAGTACTGGGAACATAAAGTGTGGCTGATGAGGCTGAGGAATGATAAAGGGCAGCTGTTGCCGTGTTCCTTCTCCTCTTTCAGGCTAACAGAACATCACAGCTGATTGCTGCTGGTGAAATCTGCGGTTTTGATGGAGCCTGTTAGCACGTCTGGTAGACTAGGTACCCTGTAATCCATATCTGAGAGGGCCTCTACCATGTGAATTACAGAAGTCTTTTGCACAAAACTTTTCACGGAATTTGCAAGGCTGCAATGGATTGAAGTGGCTTATTGATCCCATGTCTCTGCACTGTGGTTACCAACCTAGGGAGCAATGGCAGGCAAGTTGACAGCTGCCTTATTTATTGTGGGAATGTGGTTGTTGACTTCTGAGGGTTTGTCATTACACTGTTGTCTTTCTTCTCTTGTTTTTTTGCTGTCAGTTTTCACTGTGCAGGGAAAACAGAAGGCTCATAGAGAATCAAATAATCTTTGAATTGCATAATTTTTCTCTCTGACAATGTTGTGAGATAATTTTATGTTTAATAGTGTAACTAACACGCCAACCCGCAGACTGTGGACATTTGGACTTTACTTTCTCTGTATAATACGCTGTAAAGGATAGCTTCTCAGGTACAACACCACAATGACATCTGTAGTTGAGTGGATAGTTTAGTCCAACTGGATGGAAGATGCCAGACTGGGGAACCTGTCTCTTTCTTCAAGGACAGCATAGCTTTGATCTGCAGCCATCTGTGTAGCTTTGCCATGGCAAGCTTGATTTGTTTGTTCCCTGCTCTTCTTTTTACCCATGGAGACAAAACTGCGTACAATTATCTCTGCTGAAATTAATTGAATTATATCTCTCCAGAAGGACTTTTGAGATCAGAAATGCATCTACTGTGGTTTATGGCTAAATTCAGAGGTCTAACAGTCAGAGAAACTATTGTTTTAAGCCCATAATACATGTTTCTTCACATTGTATATCAGCTTGCATCAATAGCTACTGATGAACCAATTCCTTTATGCCTTCAAGATGTCTGGGCCTTTTGGGTTGGTTGTAAGACATCAACTATCAGTATTTATTTACATGGCTACCAGATAAAATGGCAGGTTAAAATAAGATTGATAAATTGCAACACTGCAAAAATATAAACCAGTGAGATTTGTACTCAGCAATAGGAACAGTTTTCTCATCAGAGAAACAGCAAGAGAACTAAAAAATCCTCCCAGCAAACCAGGAGAAAAAGAGGGGCAGCAATTTTGAAAGATGCTGTGAGTGGAGGAAGAATTTCTTTTTTGCAAGGTAGTAACAAGTTGCTATACCTAAAGGAAATTTGGTGAGGAATAACGATCACTTTGGTCACCTCGGAAACAAGCTGTTCATCTGCCAGTAGATATCTGAATTATTATTAAAATATTTTGTTATTGTTATATCAACAGTATGGCTAATCAGATGTTTTAATATGTGATACTGCAACAAATGAATTCACTGACATAGAACCAAATATGGATTTTAGCATATGGGTAATAATATCCTGGATATGCTCTTAGTGTTTACTAGCTAAGTCTTAAAAACTCCCTGTGACTGAGTGAAGATGGATGGTTTTGAATTTTTATCTGCTATGTGTTAGTGCTTATCTTTTGTTACTGATTCCTGAACAAATTGCAGTGTGTGATGCCCCTTTAATTACATGCCTGTGCTTAGGATGCCCAGATAGAGACTTAAGGGTTTTAAAGTCTGAAAAATGCATTTATTTAAGACGAGCACAGCATGCACAGGCAACATAGTCCCTCCTGCATCTGCATGGGGAAGTTGTGGATTGTTTTAATTCACATTGTTTACCCCACTTTTAAAAACTAGTGGAGATGTCAGTTACGTCTTTTTTTTTTTTAACCAGCTGATGATTTGGCATGTAGACATTCTAGTGCACCTCATGAGCTGAGTCTTGCCCTTGAGCCAAAGAAAAACATCCTCTGCCCATCATTCTTGGGATTATGTATCTTCCCAAGATATTGTATTTTAACTAATAGCTGATTTATGGGGCATTTATCAGTGTACAAGAATCTAGTACCTAGTTGAAAACAGAAAGAGCATTTGTATAACCTAGAATCAGTGGAAATAACACGCTATGTAACTATTTATAATAAATTCTTACCAACCTTCCTTTGGTTCTTTATGATACTTTGTAAATCTCAGAATGATTTAACAGTGATTTCACTATTCCTTTGGATTTCACAGAATCACAAGGTTGGAAAAGACCTTTAAGATCATCAAGTCCAACCTTTCTCATCCTAAACTAAATCATATACTTAAGTACCTCATCTACCCTTTTTTTGAACACATCCAGGGAAGGTGACTCAACCCCCTCCCTGGGCAGCCTGTTCCAGGCCCTGACAACTCTTTCAGTAAAAAATTTTTTTCTAACATCTAATCTGACCCTGCCCTGGCACAGCTTCATGCCATTCCCCCCTGTCCTATCTCCTGTCACCTGGCTGAAGAGACAGACCATCACCTACCTCTCTACAACCTCCCTTCAGGTAGTTGTAGGTGGTGATAAGGTCTCCCCTCAGCCTCCTCTTTTCTAAGCTAAACACCCCCAGCTCCCTCAGCCGCTCCTCATAGGATTTGCCCTCCAGCCCCTTCACCAGCCTGGTTGCCCTTCTCTGGACTTGCTCGAGGACCTCAATGTCATGTCTTCTCTAAAACTTTTTAAAGAGAATCTGGTTCTGTGATAATTTCCCAATGTCAAAGCAGTATCTGATTTTACCCTTCCAAAATCTTTGTGAAGATTCAGAAGCAGAGTTCAGACCATGTGACACGTTGAGGCAAATGACACATGCAGTTAGATAATTTAAAATTAATAAATAGAAAGCTATTCAGAAGGAACTGTAAAAATGATGAAGGGATTGTAGGAACTGATTTATGAGGCAAGACCAGAAGTTAGATATGTATAGCTTGGTTGAGGAGAACGGATGAACAGAACTGTCTTCAAATCTATGCGTGAACAGTCAGAGAGCAGCTTTTTGCGAATTCAGGTTTGTGGACAAGACAAAAGAAGTGTTTTAGGGCTGCCAAGATAATGAGAAGGTAGAGCTAAGAAACAAAGTTACGAGGGTTTCTGAAACACTGGAAGGTAAATAGAAACTAATTGTTAAGGAGAAATTTCTATATAAATTAATCTTTGTTAGAACATAGGATTGATCCGTCTATTGTGTTGTTAGATTATTTCACTGATTTATATTTGGGTTTCTAAAAGTACTACAGGATGACAAGAAGCTGTTCATTGTTGGAAGAAGTTAGATTAGTTTTTAAAAAGAAATCTTGAATATCAATGTTTTGTGAGAAAGCAGCATGTGCTCAGTGTACAAATCTTGTTATTTTGCATAACTAATTTTTCCTTGACATTTATTATACCCAGAAATACAGATGCAGCCTAGATACAGTAGTCACACCTTTCCTTTGATTTAATAGAATGTCAAGTGAATTGCCTCAAGAAGACTGGGACTTTTGTTAAATGGTGGGTTTATGACTTAATAGGGTTTCAGTACATCACTCACCTTAATAAAAAACAATGCCTAACTAATTAAAATTGCATCTATCAGTTGTTAAAATTATAGGTATTAGCATCATTCTTAGAGGACTTAAGTAGAGTGGAAACTTGAAAAAACTTGATTTTGCCTTCCCGTATTAAATGGGTCTCTGATTCTTCATTCTTTAGTGCTTGAGAGATACCAAATATGACATAATTGCTTACGTTACTTTTTCACAGGCTAAAGGAAATAAAATTCTTAGTTTACAGTGATAAGTAAATTAAGTGGGTTGACCTTGGCTAGCTGCTAGGTGCACAACAAGCTGCTCAGTCACTCCCCCTCCTTAACAAGACAGGGGGAGAAAATACAGTGAAAAGCTTCTGGGTCAAGATAAGGACAGGAAGATCACTTGTTGGTTACCGTCTTGAGGAAAACAGACTTGACTTGAGGAAAATGAATTTAATTTATTGACAATAAAATCAGACTAAGATAAGGAGAAAAAGTAAATCTAAAACCCTCTTCTAAAAAAATAAATCTAAAACCCACTTTCCTCCACCCCTCCCTTCTTCCCAGGCTCAACTTCACTCACGATTCTTCTACCTCCTCCTCCAGAGCAGCACAGGGGGGATGGGGAATGGGACATACAGTCTATCATGTTGTCTCTGCCTCTCCTTCCACCCTACACTCTTTCCCTGCTCCACCATGGGGTCCCTTCCATGAGAGGCAGTCTTTCATGAACTCCAATTTGGGTCCTTCCTATGAACTCCAGTTCTTCACTAACTGCTCCAGTGTGGGCCTTTTCCTACCCTTCTCTCTTCACTGACCTTGGTATCACCAGCTGTTGCAGTGTTTTTTTACCCTTTCATAAATATTTTATCACAGAGGCATTGCTGATGTCACTTGACTCAGTTTCAGCCAATGACAGGTCCTTCTTGGAGCTACTTGGCATTGGCTCTGTCAGACATGGAGGAAACTCCTGGCATCTTCTCATAGAAGCCACTCCTACGGCTCCCAAGGTACCAAAACCTTGCCACACAAACACAATAAAGGAAGAGTTTATTTTCTGCAGAAAGTCACGTGGTCTCAGTGATCATGACATACCTTTTCAAACTGTTCTCTTTCTACACTTTCTCAGCAGAAGGAGCTGCTATATTTATGGTTTTTAGGAGGGAAAACACCCTTGCATGGTGCTACAAGGGCTTTGACTGTTGTGGAAATGGAATGTGTTGTGTTTGTCATATTTCAGTTATATAGCCATCTCAGTCTTGTTTTCCAGCCCATCATCGGGACCTTTAGCCTGACCACTTTGTTCCCTAGCAGTATGTACTCCTTGGACTGTTATCCTAACATCTAGACTCTTTCTTCCCTCTCTAGCTCAGTTTGGTTGGTTTTTTTTTAAATTTTTCTTGTGCCTTTCCCCAAACATTAAAGTTCTCCTTCTCCATGAACATTGTTATTCTGAACCTGTTTTGAGATGTTTTTCTCTGCTTTCCATCAAGAGGCATGCATTAAAGATGGAAATACAGGCAGGGACTTCTGCCCTCGCTTCTCTTTACAGCAATCCTAAAAGTGCTGTTATTTCTCTTGTAAAGAGGAGGTTTCTGTGGTCTTTGCTTTCATGGAGGCTGTGGTGTGCTGCTTTGCAGGGATGCACATCTGTGAGAGGTTGTCCTCTCTACCCCAGTGTGTGCTGGTGAATGGACCAGATGTCAGTCTGTTTACACTTTTACTGAAAGAGCATTGTATGTACCGGTTCTCCTGTAGACTGGCTGGTAAGAGTCATTTTTGGCAGCCATTATCCTAGCAATAGCAGCTAGACAAGATTGCAGTTCAGGAAAGGAAAGGATACACAAGACTGGGACATGTGAACAGAGCACAGATGAGTGGAACAGTGTAGCTTAATCCAGGAGTTTGTTAAGGTAAGAAGCAAGACTTTTTTTTTAAACAACTTTTGTTTAAACATCTATTTTGTTAAACATCTTTTGTCAAAGATTCAAGGGTCATACAGTAATCTGCAGCAGCCAGGCCTGTTGGGGAACAAGTCCCACAGGTGCCTGCAAGCCCTCTTTACCAGCAGCTACAAATTTGGCCACCATTTGGCAGCTACAAATTGGCATTCGCTATTATATGCTGGTCTCAGTGTGTTGATATGCACTGATGTGGGCTTTGTGTTCTCAATTTTATTTTTTTCAATAACAAAATCCAGATACTTTGTGTTAAGAAAACAAATCACAGAGACGCTTCAAAAGTAGGGTCTTTATAATCACATGAGTTCTATGTGGGGTAGCTTTACTTTGACAGTCATCACCTGTCGTGTTTTTAGAAGTCTCTGGTGATGATAGCATGTTTTCATAAAGCAAGTGGCGTCCTGTCTGGCTGTGGTATGTGGCTGACTTCACACTGGGTGCTACAATGTGAATTGGTTACATTGCTGGTAATAAAAGAACAGTAGCTTGCAGTGTATGTGAAAAGAAAGTTTTGGAAACTATTAGATATGGTCTTTTGCACTGAATTTTGGGGTTTTTTTTCCCTATAGTTTATTTACAACAAATGTAGAATGACAATTGAGATTAAGCAAGAATTTTGCATCTTAGAGCTGGTGAAAATGCATTTTAGACCTATATAGAAGTCTCAATATCGATAGTGGAAGCTTGTACTCTTTCTATATTATTTCTCTCCAGGAACAAAAGAAATGAAGATTTTATCAACAGCAATCCAGCAGTTACTAGTTTGTTTTTAAATAAAGCTTAATCTAGCTTTAAAAATTGAGATGGAGCACAGCACTTGAAAGCAGTAATGTTGGTTCAACTCTCCTTTTCTTCTCATTCAGCATGAGATCTTTGATTCAGGACTCGTGAAGGACTGTCTCCCATGGGTGGGACTCCACAGTGCAGCAGGGGAAGGGTGTGAGGAATGTTCCCCCCCCGCCCCCCAAATCCCTAAGCATATGGTTATGAAGGGAAACAACTTGTGAGGAACTGACTGAAGCCCCCATTCCCTGCCCCTCCCCGTGCCCCATTGAACTCAGAATCTTTCTCTTCACTTTCATGAGGATTACTGCAACCTTCTGCCACTGCCCTGCTGTACCAGGTCTGTGTTTCACAGAATTTTGCTGGGTTTTGAGAGAACTGCTTATAATTGGTAAAAGCCTTTCTTAGTCATGCTGGAATTGGGACTTACTGCTAATAACATGCTATGAAATGTACATAATGATGTTGGCAAGAAAATAGTAATTTAGTATGACAAATAATAACACAATGCTACCTCTATTCCTGACCTCCACTCCCAAAGGTCAGGGTGCTGTGTACTACAAATTAAAACCCTGCTTCTGGAAGAGTCTCAGGAAGCTTGTTTACAGTACAGCCTTTTGCAGGAGGGCACATGCTCATTCAAGATCTTCTGTTAAAATGTCAACCAAGCAACAGACGTGTTTGCAGTTTGCTTTCATGGCCATGAAGGATTTGGTCAGCATCTCTCTTCCATCCTTTCTCTGTGCTCTGACCACTGGTCTTGGTGGAACTCGAGGGAATCTGTGTGAATGCATTCACCAGTAGTTGATACCGATAAAGGAAACGTGAGTAGAGACATCAGTGATTCACTGATGGTAATGGATATAGTAATTCTGATGTGGAGTGAGTAGAAATGAAATAAGAAGGACCTGAGTGTCCCAATTTATTTTTTTTTTAACTGCAGCTAAACGTTGAGTATGGTATGAAAGGGGAAAGCGTTAAACCACCAGTTCAATTTCATAGCCAAATGCAAAACACTTAAAACTTCATACTAAGTGTTGAGGCAGGAATTAGGATTGCAGATAGATTATTTTTACAATCAACTGCTGGATTCCCCCTGCCCCCTTTTAGTGTTCCTCCTGCTTACCTCACCTCGTTATGCCAAAGGAATGCAGTATTGTCGCAATCTCCAAACCAGAAATGCCTCTTTCAGTAACTCATGCTATAAATCACACCTGATTACCATATTTGCTTAGATGAGAAATGCATCTTGCACTTTACAGTTATGTCAATTAAGGTTATGTTTCTAGGGGAAAAAAATTTATAATATTGAAAATTAGGTGTTTTTCCTTTGCTGATGTTTGCGTATTTACTTATTTTTACATTATAGATTAAATTATATTTAAGGCAGCACAAAGAATAACACTAGATTGTGTGTCAACAGTGTAGAATAAAAAATGGTGTTTAGCATGGCTTAGGGGAATATTAGGAAAGGAACTGTTTCACAACCATCTATAAATTTCTCATCTGAATAAGATATTTGTCTCTAACCCTGTGTGGACTTGATTACCAGGGAATAGTCTGTCCCCATGAAATTAAAATCAGTAAATCCTCTATCATGTGAAACGGCCTGGTTTGGCTTGTGTGGTGTTGAAGAGGCATAGTTGCCAACTTCGCAATGATGATGAGTTCAATGTTTCCACATGGATTTTTCAGCAGAGTTGGTTGGAGGAACAAGATGTGATGGAAACGGATGAATAATGAATGGTTAAAAAAATGTTGAGAGAGAACATTTGGGAAAATGCAAATAGTGTTGTGAAGGCCATCAACATAGAAGATAGGGCACAGTGAATGTTTACAACATGGGACAGTGTTTTTCCATTAACTGTGTGCTGCTTTGCACTGCACAAATGGTCACTGAGTGAATAAATTTAGTGTGAAAGTTAATGTTGTATTATTTGTTGCTTTAGGGTTGGGTATTTTTTTCTAAGAAATGGAAAAAGCAACACCCTCCCTCCTGCCCCCAAGCCCCCCCAAAATCCCTAAGCATACGGTTTCCACCAGCATTTAATTTTTCAGAGAGATACAATGTCCTTCAAAATGCCACAGTAAAAGGTTGCTGTGGGCACAGGGATTCTAGATCAATTATATGGGTAGCCTTCTACAATTTATCATTTGAAGATAGCATCTGTGTGGATTTGAAAGAGTAAAGCCAGTCAATATCGCAGGACATAGAAGACGACAAACTGGGTAAGAGAATTAGGGATAAAAATAGAACAGTGAAACAAAAATTGTGGGTGACGATATGAGACCAGTGCTGCTGAAACCAGGTATTTAATGTAATTGCTCTCAGTACAGGGATATGAAGAAAGAATTGCTGGTTTTGATACAGTAATCCATTGTTCACCCTCACCCATTAGTAAAATCAGATAGAAGGGATTGAAAAGGTAAGGTAGTAGCTGAATGAAAAAGGATATGGTTATTTCAATGTATCATATTACTTTGCTAACATAGGTGAACGGAAGATTAGAGGAAAAACAATGCTTGCCTCACCTTTTCCCTTCTTCTCTTGTCCCCATATAAGCATCACTGGTTTCTCTGAGAATGCTTAGCAAGATTAAAAAATAACGATTAATAAATAGGGGAATCTGTTACAGAAACCTAACATTCCATTTTCAACAGCAGTATTTATTTCATCAGTGCTTACTGAGATAACTCCAAAAGGAGTTTGTTTCCAAAGTGAAATCAAAGTCAAAGCAAGCAGGGCTTTTGGGACTACGTTTATATGATCAGTCAACTAGAGGCAATCTTTCTAGAGAACAGAGCAGTTTTGGTAAGAGTGAAGTGTTTATATTGCTTTGTTTTCTAATGGGCTATAATATATTTGGGAGCAGTAGTAGCATAACCTTTTGTTTGACGTAGACTTATGTAATGGTAACTCTTCCGGCCAAGCATGAAGTAGTTAGATTTGGAATGAATTCTTGTGCATTAAGAGCCTTTGAAGAAGAAAAATGGTCGTACTAAATACTAAAGGAGAGTAGTCCAGTTAGATTTATTATATATAACTCTTCCTACTGCAAATTCCTGTAGTAATTGCAGTTTCTGTCGTGGGTTCTAGCCAGGGGAAGGTGGTTTAACTCCCTCTGTGTCCCAGGTAGGCAAATTGCATCGCACTGCTGAGCACCATTTATGTAGGGGAATAGACTTTACTGATACTCATATGTTAGTTGCCCTGTACAGATTCATTGTATGAGACATGTATTCCCGTACAGGTGCAGATCAAACCCATGTCATCCTACTCCAGGTTTTAGTGAGGAAGGAATGGAGAACAGTGTCAAGTTGCTGATTCCAAACTTTAAAGCTCATAGCTGCCCAGAGTTGTGCAGTGCTGACAGACTGTGAAAGTATAGCTCACAGCTTACAGTTTGGCTTATCAAATTATCCTTGGTGGCAAGAATTTGTCCCACAAGCCTTATGATAAACTTTGGGGGTTTTTTTACCATCTTCTTCTCAACAGCTAGGAGATTCCCAAAGCACCTCCTGCTTTAGGGAAAGATATATAGGATGCCTAGGGAGGAATGTCATTATTTTTTCACAGTCTGTTGCCTACTGCAGGATGGAGAGAGCCAGTGGCTTTTTGTGTTTTGTATACTGTTTCTTATCCAATGAACTGTCAAACATGATTACTGTGGTGAAGTTAAGCAATGTTTTCTTTATTGGGATACATGTTCCTACACATGTGTAGGCATTTGTTACATTTATAAAGATGAACATTGGGTACCCCAACTTCTTACTTAAAACATCTGTGGGCATTTTTATTTGTTCCAGAAATGGAATGTTAACATTCGGAGTGAAGCCTTAAAAAAACTTCTGAGAAAGGTAGAATGTATGATTATTTCCAAAATTTGACTAAGTATGAGTGATGGATGAAAGAGTTTATAATGTGAATTACTGGACACGCCACCTCTAAAAGTGAATAAAAAAGAATAACAAACAGGTTTTGGAGCTGTTTTTAAGATAATATGAAAGAAAAGCTAATGCTGTTGTGGGACTTAGAGCTACAGGGGCTTTTTTCTAATTTCACATTTTTATAAAAGAAGATTTCAAAATGCATCGTATTCAAATTGCATGCCTTTTCCTGAGTTTGCTTTTTATCTTTCTCTGAATGTAACTCTTATTGCAATGTCACTGGCAATATTGTCAGCAGCATCACTGTGGCTACAGATTGAGGTAGCTCAGATTCCTACTGGTTCATTGTGTAGTCCTGTTCTCGAGGGGTACAGTGACAGTTCCTGTGATAGTAATCTGTGAAAACCCCTGGGTACTCCCAACCAAAGAGGAGAAAACTTGTGTTGTATGCTTCTTCCTGCAAAGTTCCCACAGCCACCATCTCCCGCAGAGCCAGCACCAGCTTATTTGGGATTAGCTCCATTTTACTTGGGCTGGTCTCATTATAATCATCATCAGTTGCATCTTACGTTTGACTATTCAGAGGGCTTAATACAGCTCAAGAGGACATAAGTGTTTGAGTTTTCTTCTGATAGATAACAGGCAATTTCCCTGATATATAGAATCGTTTCTTGATGTAGCTGCTGGTATTCCTCAGTATGCTGAAATCCCTGGGACTGATGAAACACCTCTCTCCTGTAATGTCCTTGAGAGGACATAATGAATGTTCCTCAGAATCCATGAATAGCACAGAGGCCTCAAAGAAATGGAGACACTTGATTGAGTCCAAGAGACCAGAGCATTGCTGAAGAGCAGGGACAGTGGCACTGACTTGGGTAAGCGTTCTGAATCCAGCTGGCCAGGCAGACCCTGAAACCGAGAAGTAGCTTGCTCCTTCCATAGCCTCTCATAAGCCACTTAGTGGAAGAGCAAATTAAGCAGCATCTTTAAGGAAAAGCCTTTACACCCACTCAGGCACAGTAGCCTGTTTTGCTGCTTTGCATTTTAAGACAATTATCAGTCTATTTTCAAAGAAGAATTAGAAAGAGAAAATCAAAAGGCTTGAATAATCCTGGATAAAGCCATCTTTCCTAACTTCAGTTAAGTTCTAAGCATCATAGCGGCTGCTATTATACAAGAAGAATCTTGACTTGTTTTTGCTAGTTGCTTTGGCATGTTTGAGCAAATGACTGAGCTGCTGCCGTTAGCCAAAACCTGTTCCCCCAAATGTTTCATTCTGCTTTTTGTGATTATTTTTAATCTGTGTTCTCTAAGCTGCATTATCATATACGAATTCTGGCTGCGTATTTTTAAAAATAACTTATTTGCAACTGTCAGAGATACCTTCTGAATAAGTTATCAACCATCCCTAAGAGCTTATAGCTACAAACGTTTTAGAAGGAGTAATATTTATAAGTCTGGGAACATTTTCTATTAATGTATTTATCAAATGAGTGCAGTTGTTCACTTAGGGTTAAGGCTCCTTTCTGTTAAAAACACCACCACATTACTTGTATTTTCTTTAATGCTAACACATCAGTGGCAGCTTTCTAATGGATTTAAATGATCTTTTGCAAAAAGTGCAGTTTAAATAAACCGGTTTTATCCTAACAGATTTCAAGGCTCTTGAGGACAATCTGCCCCAAAACAACCACACAGACATTTAATAATGCATCCTAAATTGCCAGTGTAATGATGGGAAGTGCAAGGGAGAGTGGAACTGCAAATTTTCATTTTTCCTTTGAGAGTAGCAGAGTTTAGTGGAATAATAAAAGGGAAATCTTTTCACTTAGAGGGACACCGGATAGTCTGGACAGCAAGCTTTACAGAGTCTGATGCTGTCATTCATAATAGGATGGTGATATTTTGAGGAATGGAGACCAAAATGACTGTAGCTGAAATATTCTGGTTCCAAAGAGTTGGTCAGATCATTGGAGACTCAGGTTATGGAAAGCTTTGGTGGTTTTTTTTTTAATTTTCATCTTTTTAAGGCAAGATATTGTAACCTGTTGTGATTTTTTTTTTTTGAGAATGACCATTTGCTTTCCTGAGTGTAATTAGTAAAATAATTTAAACTTAACAGTATTGAAATAAAGAGGAGGAAGAAACTTCATTTGAATTCTTATTTTTGTCCTTCTTGGGAATGTTACATTAGTTCAGGGCTGGAATGTGCATTGCATGTGCCTGTATGTTTTTAAATATTTGTTTAACCTGATATTTATGTAGTTGCTGTCTTTAGAGGGGCAGTTGAATTGCTAGAAAGTGGATTTGGAATATTAATACTCTTGTCTTGATCATAAAATAGGTATATATCAATGCAAAGCACTTTTACATGGTGCGCAGAGGAAGGGGCTGCACCATTTTAATGATGCTCTAAAAGCCAAAGTGATAGTATCTCCCGACGTTATTATATTGATAGTTATTTTATTGCTTATGAATTCCCAGGTGATTTGACACCGGCCCTAATTTATGAAGGAATTTTTAGTTACTTGGTTGCTTAACGACATTAGGGTAGTATTTCTCAGCTTTATTGATAGCGAAATTTTCCTCTGTTTTATCTGCTTTGGGTTGTTTCCCTGCCTCTGAATGGGCTGCAGCTCTGTCCCTCAAAGAGGAATGGTGAGGGGCTGCTGTGTTTGCTCTGCTGCCCTGCCTTGGAGGAGATGAATTGCTATCAAAGAGTACAAGCTGGTAAACAGTTTTTAAGGGTAGCCTAAACATTTGCAGCCAATAATTAGTCTTTTCTTACTTAGACAACCAAGGGAAGCTGAGCTGCTGCCAGCTCACAGGGAACTGCTGACTGCTGCTGTCTAATGCTTTATGGCTCCCTGAGGGTTATGTTGCAGAATTTGAGAAAGCAATACTGTGTTAAAAGTCAAATCCAGGTATGGGGTATGTTAGACATATGCAGAAGAAGACAGGCAGTGGGAGGATAAAAAATAAGGTAAGCAGAGCTGAAGACAAGTGAGTCTGGCAGTGGAAAGATGAGAGCAGGAGGACAGAATCAGGGAGAATTTGGAGAATGAAAAGTAAATGTAATGAACAAGGAGCTGCTGAGTCAGTGGAGTGAAAATAGTATGTGTTTGTTTTTGCATAAGCACAGGGTGACTGAAATTTTAGGACCTCTCATGCTCTAGTACTCTTGAGGTCTACTGTTTTGGAAATTTTGTTTATATAATTCCATCAACTTTTGTATATAAGATTTTATAAAATTTAAATAAGAACACAGATTCATTTTGCATTTTTAAAAATCCAGCTTATTTAGACCAGGGTTAATAAAGTTCAAGTGAAGACATAATATTAACTTGAATAAAAAGAAGGGAGGGAAATTCATGCACCCCCCAGCCCCCATTAATAATGTTTTCTAGTTGGGAGTCATGAATTAGAGATCAGAACTTTTTCCAAAGCTGTTCTTCACCCCTCCACCCCCTTTTGATCTTATGTCTTTGCTTCCTTACAGAGTGCTTGAAAATTAGAATTAAGTTTGGGAAAATATGCTCCCCAACCTGAAAGTGAGTAATTAGGAGGCAGTTGCAAATGGAGTAATTGATTCTGATACTTAGCAGATTTCCAAATACATCATTGCTGGTGCTCTGGAACACTGCATAGTTTGTTTTGATTTCAACATTAGTGTCTTCCAGGAGTTAAACTGTGAAGCCCCAAACAACTGGTGATGATACTGCTAATGTCCAAGTGGATTATTATTAAATGCATGCAAATGGTGGTCTGTAATTCCAGAGGCAGGGTGTATTTTGTTTCAAGATTGCTCATTTGTGATTTTTACAGGGCTAACAGTTTAAAAAATAGTAGGCCCATTTCACCTTTTGGGGACAAAACTCCCAATGCCATTAACAGGAACTGTGCCCCCTTTACAGCAGAGATTAATTAGGTTTGATGTGACTTGTTGGTGGCTACAAACAATAGAAGGATCCTCTAGTTGTGATTTGGTGTCTCATTGTCATCTGTATTATCTCTATTTAGCAATAGGATTCCAAGTCAGGCCTGGAAAAAGTGGTTTGTAAAGTACGTTTTCAGATGAGAGAACCTCTTTCACTGGCCATGGCTCGAACACCATGTGTATGGTCTTTCCATCCCATTTTGTTTCTCTCAGTTGGTATGAGATGATTAGTGCCTGCTGTGCAGGAAAAAGCATGTCAGGTGCTAAGCAGGTATCTCCACTGAGATACTGTTCTTGTGCTCTGTCCCAGTGTACTCATAGCATTGCTGAGTGCAGTGGCACAACTAATAAAAGATAAAAAGCCTGTATTTTCCTGTAAGTTTGCAAAAACTATTCAGAAGTGTTGTAAGGAGTAATGATGGTAACTGATTAGCTGTAGGGTAGGTGAGTACTGCGCTAAAGATAGCTCTGCATAGGGAATGAACTCTGTTTTGCCAACTGTTAAGGAAAGGCTTGAACACAACAGAACAGCAGTCGCTAATGTGATGGTCCTTACTGAGAAGCTGAAGCCCAAATGTCTTTATTGTTGCAAAGACCAAGCTTATGTAGATGGAAGCTGGTGATACATGAATGATCATTATGCTGTGTCAAGTCTCATTTTAAAGACCATAAGTATACCTTTTTAAAAGAAAAACAAACTACTTCACCAGTCTAGAGGGAAACATAAATCATGTATTTTTATCACCTCAAAAGACCACTAGAAGATGAGGTCTAATATTTCAAATGCGACAAGCAATCTATACACATGAATCACAATTTGAGTTCCATTACAACTGAGCTGATATATACCACTGTGTGCTTTATGGATTTTGCTCTAACAATATTAAGTAAAAACCCAAAGCTTTTTGTGATGAATACCTAACCTTTTACAAGAATTTCTAGAAGTGTGGCCCAGAACAACAGCTTTAGCATTGCCCTACAGGCTTTAATAAGAAAATGCTCCTGCCAGTTTTGACCTCTCAATATTATTCTCTGGAAGGGAAATGCTTGTGCTGGTAGAAGGCTAATACTGCAAAAGTAAAAGCAAATGTGAAATACTAAAATGTCTTAGGGAAAATGGACCAGGAAAGATTGAGAAGAGAGTTAAATAAATGAGCAAAGTTTGAAGAGAGGGATCTTTTGTTCCTGCTGCTTCCTTTGTTAGGACCAGTCTTTTTCTTCCCATACTCAAGGACTTCTGCAGCAACTGTGTCAGTTGTTCTCAGTTTCCCTATTTATAGTCAAGTCATCACTTGAAGTCCTTAGTCTCTTTTTGAGAAATTCTCCCACGGTGATATTTTCACATAGGCTTCTGTGAATTTTCTTTTTATCTCTGGGTATTCTCATATTTTATGTTACAGTAATGTGGACCTTGCTTGCAATGAATCAAAGTTCAAACATCTTCACCTTTGAGACTTTGAATCCTCTCACTTCTCTTTGGGGGAAGAAAGAGGAATGTTGTCCACTGAATTCCATGAGGAAGCTGGAGACAGGGTAGCACATAAGGTTAATTTTCAGGTGGACTGGTTGCTGTTTTGACATTCTTGCTTTCTTTTCAGACATCTTTTTGTTCCTTTCCCTTTTATGCTAGAAAATTATTAGATATGCAAGAACAAAACTCCTCAAAGCTATGCTCCAAAAGCCTATTAAAAAGATGCTGCAAGCAGAACAGTGTGAACACACGTCAACACCTGAGTGTTTCCCAAGTGGCTCTAGCACTCAGTAGTGTGATAACAAGACATGTGGGAGGATTTATCTTGGCTTTTATCTTCCATATATTGATGCTCCTGACTTTTTAAAATTCACTTCATCAAGTGCCACTGCAACAGAAACAACAGAAATGTGGGAATGAGATAGTTCAAGGTGTTTGCAGTGGTATACAAAGTCTTTTGTCTCCAGGCCATCGTTTCTAATTCAGCCCAAGTTGGCAGCAGTCAGAAATTACTGCCAACTGACAGCTGTTTGGTGGCCAACATGAAGTGATTTAGCTAGTCATTCCTACTGGACAGATGTCTGTAGTATAGAAAGTGTGAGCACAGCTGGCATATGTTTCATTTTTAGAGACTGGAAAGTGTGTGTGTTTCTCAACTGCAGCTACTTCACTTTAGGGAGGTTAAACAGAATACCTGAATTTGGGCAACCAAGAACTCAGTATGTGCACAGTTCAACTCCTCCACCTTCCACTGTGAGATCCTGATGTTCTGGCAGTAACCCCTTGTAGCCCTTCCATAAGCACCACGTAGTAAGGCAGATGGAAGACTGTAGCTTGACTTCTACAAGTGGCTGTGCAGAGGGATGTGGTAGGAGGCCACGCTGTGGGGTTACTAACTCATCTGTACCCCACTGGCCAAGGAAGTTCTTCAGTTGTGTTGTCAATTAATACCTTTCCTGAATGTGAGCAAGCAATAACAAGGAGAAAGTCATAGGAGGTAAAAATGAGTCTGATTCATCTTCCTTTGTGTGGACCAATGTAACACTAGAATTAATCTTTTGAAAACCATGAATTACTTTATGTAAAATCTGTGCTACTAAGCAGAAAATCTATCCTGCTGAGAAGAAAACCAAAGAGAATTCTTCAATATAATGGCTGGGTTTGTGGGGAAGGACGGGGGAAGATATTACAGTTTACAATATCACAGAGCTTTGGGATATTTAAACAGGCAAGTAAATGATAGGTTTGATTCACTATTGTGAAAAGTTTTGAACTTTGAATTTGCAGCAGCAGTAGAGATTGCTCAAACAAACAGAGATATGAGGTCAAGTTTCTACTGCTCCTTCGTCATCTCTTTTTTTTTCTCCTCCCATTGGTATGATGTAGAGCAGGCTAAAATGGGCTTAGGTGACTGCCTCAGTCTTCTGCTTGTGTGGGATGTGGAATCAGCAGAGTGCTGTTCAGTAGGTCCTGCAATAGAAGCGTGTTTCAGGGACAGGGCACTGTTAATTCAGCAGTTGAATCTGCTACATTACTCTGACAAACGTCGTCGTGCCATATCTATCCAGAACTGCAACTGGTATCATGCTGTGCAGTTGTTATGCCTTCATGGTTCAGTTTACTGATGAGACAGAACTAGGATTTTGTGGGTTGCAGACTTCCAACACTCTTTAATGTTTTGAAAATTCTGCTTTGGTTTTTGCATTTTAATACTGTAATTGGAAAAAAAAGAATGTATGTGTTATTTTTCCAGAGTTTAAAAAAAAAAAAAATCATGAAGAACACTGGAAGAAACCCATTATTATAATACAGGAATTTTAGCTCTCCTAAGGAATACTTTTCTACTAAACTTGCCTTGTTGCTTAATGTTGGAGTTAAACCAAATTGCCTTTGGAGTGGTAAACGAAATTTATTTTCTCTTATTCTAATATTGTGTCGTGTTAGTAGTTTTACTAAACCTGACTGTAACTTTCCATGCTGATTCTTCCCTGCAGATATTGACGAGTGCGCTGCCAAGATGCATTACTGTCACGCCAATACGGTGTGCGTTAACTTGCCTGGATCCTACCGCTGTGACTGTGTCATGGGATACGTACGTGTGGATGATTTCTCCTGTACAGGTGAGCTCTTAAGGGTACAGCAGTACTAGTGGTATACTCTGTGTGTTGCGAGTGTGTGTTACCTCACTGCCATACTGAACCCCACATGCAACCGGCCCCCCCGCTGGCATAACACTTAGGCACAGGCAAGGTAGGTAGATGTGGTATGAGAGGTACCTTTCCTATGTGTGGGCCCTTTGGGCTTAGTTTGAAACGTGGCTCAAGAAGCCCTGTGGTGCACATGCTGAGTGATGTTGTCAGCCAGAACACGGCCCCTTCATGTCCCACTGCGGCTTGCGTATGAGGTGCAATGGCTGAGGTCAGATCAAATGTGTAGTAAGAAGCAGCAACATTTTATTACCTGTGGTTTGAAGCTGGTCAGTGGATTGAAATGTGAGAAATTATCCAGGAGGAGAAGCTTTCTGGACAGGGCTGACACAAGCATATAAAAGCAAAAGTGAAAATGTGTAAAGTCCTCAAAACCATTTCCTGTTAGGTGGCTTGGAAATTGTTATTAATATTGCTGAGAATTAATGTCTCCAGGACACATTATTTAGAGGAGAAACAAGTGTGATAGCATTGGACAATAAATCCAGTGATTCTTTTTTAATATTGGTCAGGAAAATGAAATCTGATATCTTAAAATCTTAGTGGAAAGTGGGTAGGTCTCCTTTCCATCTAGAGGTTTTTAAAGAACTTTCCCTGGCAATCTCTGGGAAACATGGAGAAGCTGCTGAAGTGCTTGGCTCAACAGTACCTAACATCTTTCAACCACAAGCCCCCAAAAAGGCTGATCTCAGGATTATTTTGATGGTGCACCTGTCTGTCAAAGGAGGAAAATACCAGGCAGATTTATTGAAATGGAAATAAGTCATCTTGACACAACACCACGCTTAGAATTGTGTTGGGTGAGATATTTTCTCAAGTGGAAGGATGGCACAGGAGTATTCAATATGAGAATGATTTCCAGTCTGGAATAATTATGTTGTAATGCACATGTTATCCTTAGGGGAGGTCATAGGGAATCTTGACTTTCATAATGACAGGATATCTTGTAGCTAATATTATGTAGTTTTTAAAATTGTAGCACTACCTACCTCCTGAGAGAGGCTGATAGTACATAGTTGTCTATAAACAGATTTTTATTTTGCCCTGAGAGTCATTATTTTTGTATCATCTGTACCTTTTGAGTAAATTTTTGAATTTTCCTCGATCTTTCACAGTCTGCCATGTCAGAAAAGTTTCAGACCTTAAATCTTGTTCTAAATGAGTGTGCTCTGGGTGAGGTAGTGGCCTTTGCAGTGATGAGGAAATGTTTTTGATAATCTGGCACTTGCTTACTGTATGTGCACTTCTAATTTCCTAATGTTCCTTTCATTCCAGCAAGGCAGTACTGCTGGGCATGGAAATGATTTAGAAAGCTGAGTGTTTGTGATTTACAGAAAAAGTGTGAAGTAGTAAGACAAGTTGCTTGACAGTAATGGGTGAACATTCATTTAAAGTGCATGCACAAAAAAAATCCAGAACAGGTATAATAACAAAATAACAGAATGAGATAACTATTTCTTGCAGGTTCATTATCTTGCTAAAAGGGCTTCCTATTAGACATCACAGTTAAAAAGCACAGATGAGGAGAAACTTGATTCATTGCCTGATGTATCTAGAAATGATAGTACATTATAATAATATATGTATTTAAAATAAGTACTATGCAGTAGAAGCACTAATCCTGCTTTTGTACCATGCTTTATGTTTATACAGACTTTTCCTCTCAATAATAGTAGTAATAATAATAATATCGGGCAGTAAATACTTAACTAGTTCTCCCTCATCCTGCCACTGATGTATAGCAGGCACAAGCAAAGTAGATTGTAGCTATTACTCAGTTTTTAAAATTTATTCTTCTTTAAAGAAACAAAACAAATAAGAAATTATCTTGGTATTGAACCAGGCATCTGGGGACAAATCTGAAAGCCTGAGATGGGCTGGCGTTCTGATGACAACTGAATTTTGTGTCTGTGGGTCAGGCTCTAATGAGTTCAAGGTAAGGGTTAATAAGTTTCAAATGTGAAGCACTGAGGGCACGTGCCCAGCATTGCATGTATTATCTACACTGTGAAGCTAAAAGCAGAGTTATTCTATAGAGCAGGACATACCACATCTTTGGAAACCTGAGTCTAATTCATTGAGGTACAAAGTCATCTGCTGTAGAGCAGATGCTCTCTGCTACTGCAAAGGCCTGTGCTTGGTGGCCTTGGTGGCTGGTGCTCCAAGTGAGATATTTCAGTATGATGCTGAGTGAGTGGTTTTATCTTTATAAAAAGAAATGAAGTGAATATTGAAATGCTAGGTCAGTTTGAAGTGAGCAAAATGAAATCCATTTGGATATAGCTGAATTTTAAATATGCAGCTTCCGGTGTGTTTCCTTATAATCTTGCATCTTTCTCAAGATAGACTAATATGCAGTGTTTTGCTCTTGATGAAACTTCATTTCCCAAAACATTTTTTGAATAATATTTCCTATTTCTGATCATGAAAACTGTGGAATAGAAACTTCAGTAAGAAGCTGAAGTTTCAGTGGTTATCAATAAGAAGCAACTGTGTTGGAAGCTGTGCTAATTGCACAGAAAATGCAGTCACAGAGGCAGAGTGACTAAAATAATATTTTAGATGAAGTATAAAATGATATTACCTTCTGAACTGTTTTAAATTTAGTGGCTATCTTAATAGATAATCAATATTCAGTCTCACACAAGCCTGGTGTGCTGAGGTTCATCCCATGGCATTCTGTGACAGGTTAGTCAGCCTATCAAGGCTTTAACCTACAGTCACCAGGAATGATACATTTAGTGTTTTTCTGCTCACCTATTCCTAGAACTTTGAACTCTGAATATTAATTAAGTTGTAGAGTGAAAGGCAGTTTTATTAAGAAAAGTTACCCTTGAGTAGGAAGCTGCTTTCAGTCTCTTCCTGTGACACTGGCAGGTTGTTTATCTGTTCTCAGGTAAATCACAGTCTGCCCATTTTGAAGCTGGCAGCAAGATTTGCTGCTCCAGATGCTCTCATTTGCTGGAATCTAGTGATTTAAAGCATTTTATTGACTTCCACAGGTTTTTACCCTGCTTGCTTGTTGAAAAATAAGTTCTCCTGGATTGCTTTCTTCTAACATACCAGTTTGGGAGTTTGCTTCCAAAGTGCTTTATTTATGTTAATGAAGTATTTTTTAAGCATTATAAATTACATAATTAAAACATCATAATTTTATTTCTGATGGGCTGTGTCTGTGCTCTGGTATGATTTTGGCACATACATGTTTTTCTGTAGTTTGAAACTACGATGTATAGTTTCTATATCCCACTGCCATTCAATCAAGTAAACAAATGCTGTTTCATTTTAATAGGCTGTAAATTATTTGGACTAATTATATATATATCATGCTGATACAAAGGGGAAACAGTGTAGGTGGGTCTGACTTGTTTTTGCATAGTGTTGGCATTTGCTGTGAAGACAATTGTGATAATCATGATAAAGATTCCTGGCCTTTAATATCTGTGATAACCACTGAAAAAAACATGCTTCATTTTGCAATGTTTTCCTTGGAGTTGCATGGGCTACTTCCTAAAAACATCCTGAAATCTTGCAGTCAGTCATTGCATTTTGTGTAGGGACTACTGGGGCTTAATGCTCTATTTTGGGGGGTTATTTTTTTTTAAATTTCAGACAACTATTTACTAATTATATACTAGAGCTTGACAGTGGGCCTTTAAAATGAGAGTGATGAGATTTTTATTCCCCTCTTTGCTCGTATTACTCATGGCCCTTTTGTAAAATGAAGAAACTTCCTTTGGACTTGGGAATGACTCAATTCATTTTGCTGTGGGAGACACCTATTCAGGAAATGGTATGGAAAGTTATCTAGTCACCCAATATATGTCAGCAGAACATTCTGCCAAGATGTGGTACAACCTATATGCAAACATCCTCCTCTTTATGCATCCAGCTTTGCTGACAGATGTTCCTCCATGAAAGGAATTAATCTCCAGACTTTACCATGCAGTTGTCCAGTTCTGCCTGATACTGAATATCGGACTTTTAGCACTTTTTCAGTCCTCATTTTGTGAAGTTTACAGAACTTCTTTTACCTTTAGCTTCTCTAAGCAATGAATTGCTACAATAATTACATGTAATAAAATAATTACATGTAATAATGACTTGTATAAAACAAACCCCTATCTACCATAGAAACAGGAAGAATTTACTGAATGATGTATTTTGAATTTTAATTCTGTGGAATAATTTATGGTGCATAGAAATACATTGTTTAGAAGTAGTCCTGAAATTTAAATGCTAGTCTGCAGTTTATATGCTAATTTGATTTACAGTGTGGGTAGAGAAGAAGTAAGAAAATTGAATTATTTTGACAGGTTATGGCATCAGACCCTTTACTTCTATCCTGTGTGGTTTCTGGATTTGAATCTGATGCAGCTTTCAGAACAAGCCCTTCTGTAGCATGTTGTTGGAAAAGTTCTGCCTAAAGCATAGAGAAGTGTAAACTTCTGAGAAATCTCAATTTCAAGGGAAAAACCCAACCAATGCCCTTCTCCTGCTCTTTCCTTCTTACCTTCCCCTGTCTGTGAGAGACAACTCAAGTGCAGATATTTCCCGCTATGGTTAGAACAAATGTTCAAATTGTTTGCTATCACTAAAATTGATGCCTTGAGATTTTTGTTGCTGCAGTTTACCTGTCAGGTTCAAGGTGGTATAGTTGACCCCATAATAATACTAATAATGCAGCAAGTTTCACAGTGGTGAAGTGGCAATCTCAAAGGGCAGGTTACTGGCCTCTCATCCAGAACCACTGTATGTGTTTGAAGAAGACCTGAATAGAAGCTTTTAGGCAGCCAATTGATAATGCAGTCACTCTTTTAGAGACAGCGCTATTTCTGCCATCTAATCTACTGACCCTCTTTGCCACCTTTTCCTTTTCAGTGAACTAAATTAGCATTCCAGAAAGAAACATTAATACTTTTGGTGTGGCACTTGAACTTCCAAAGTACTGTGCAGGGTCTTGGATGTTCACAGAGGTCAGTAAACAAGCTCACATCGTGGCCCAGAGCCATGGTGAATTGATAGATGTGTCTGCTAGCTGAAAACCCCAATCTGAGTCAGTAAGGAGTGAAGGTAGCTCTGCAGTGGGATAGTTTTTCAGGTATTTTGTGAGGAAAGAGCCCTCTTTAGATCTTGCTGTTCTAACTCTCATTAGTGAGTTATCTTGCCTAAAACAACATAACTTTTAAAGAACCATGAAAATATTGATTGTGTTGGGGTCATAGTTATGTGTCACCATTTATGGATTAGATAGCAGATATCCAACACAATGGGTATGACTGTGGATAAGGACCTTGGGCAGATCTGGACCCTCTGGATTTTACTTGGCCCTGACATATCAATACTTCTCTGAAGCATTCCTTGCTTTTGGAGTCCACTCTGTTCTCTACATGCTGAGCACAGCTCATTGTCCTGCTACAAGTTGCATCTTAAATTGTGTGCTTGTCTTCTCACTGCACTTTATCCTTCAAGGTAACACGGGCATTTCCAAATGCATTTGGAATTTGGTCTTAAGACAACCTGAATCAACAGCACTGATTGTATTAACACAGTAGGCACAAAATACTCTTACACTGGTCTTTCCTTTCCTGAAATCCTTAAGTGGCAGGTGCTAAATGTAAGACAGGGCTTAGATTCTAGTGTTAAGTAATACTCTTTTGTTTGAACTGCAGTCAAGAGCATCTCTGTGCCCAGAACAGTGAAGGGAAATGTTTAGTTCTAGGTGCCTTGAAATGCAGAAACATGTTTCAAGTCCCTTAGTGGGCTGTTGGCCAAGTTCAGCAGCAGGTAATCTATGCACCAGTGGGTATTGCCTGCATCAGAGAGCATTTCTTTGCTCTGCAAGACAAATCAGCAGAAGAGTATTGAGCCCATCCAGCAAAACAAAAAAGGAGCAACTCCATGTCAGGTGACTCATTCTCACGCAGGTCTTGACTCAACACCCATTAACTCAATAGAAAGCTTTTGGTTGCATTCATTTCGGCTTTAGATAAGTCCCACAGAGAGATAGCTAGTGCACTCTTGCCATAGGGAAGCTCTGTTCATAATAATACTAAAAAGAATGGTTCTTTTGTGTTGTCAGAGAATGCTGTACTAACATGGATAAGGTAGCTTCTCAGTGCACCCCTAGAAGGCTGATAAGTATTTAATTGCTGTTTTGGAAAAGGGGAAGCTGAGGCACAAAGGAGTGGAACATCTTGCCACAATTCATGCTGAGAGAGTAGCAGCCTTGGAGAGTCTAGTAAACAGTCACAACAATTAGATGTGGGAAAACCACAGACTTCATACCAACAAGGATCCAGTGAACAGTGTGGTTTATTTTTATAGGTATTGATATTTTAACAAGAAACAATAGCGGTTCACTGAAGCACAGTGTGTGTGGGCCCTGAGTAACCACATATTATAAATCTTCTCCTTCCTCTTTCCGTGCAGTTTTGTAACATCTTTTGTTACTTTGGAGTTGAATTATTCCCCAGTTCTCTGATTTTAAATGCCATGTTACATTCTTTTGTTCCTGACTTCACCTTCAGTTACTGGATTTAACTGCAACATTTTTTACATCCCTTCCTTTAAAAAAAATGCCTTTGGGAAACTGCATATTATATGCTCCTAACTGCTTTCAATCGGAGGAAAAAATGTACTTAAAAGTGTAATATTTATAGTGATTTAAAATTCCTCACTGGTAAACAGTTTAATTAAACATCTTTGTGCTTTCCTGTGCTCTAGGCATGGAAGTGTTGCTAATTTGTCCAGAGTAGTTCGTAATCCTTTCAAGTCCTTTTGACACATTGATTTTCTGTAACTTTATTAATACTAAAATTAATTAAAAGGCTGACCGCAAATCATGCTGATAGCTGTATTTCTTGACTTAGGCATAATTAGCATTTTTACACAATTTCTTAGCTGCAGCCTTTTGTACTGGTGTATATGCTATCACAGAAATATAGTGCTTCAAATTGTTTTGCACAGGCATGTTTATGGTTATGCGTGAACTTAAACCTTAAGCTCATGCTTCAATATTATTACTACTATTATTATTATTATTTAATACTCATTCAAGACTGGTGAATGAAGCTGTCTATCTAAAGAACAAGCAAGGGCGAGGCTTTCCATGTCAGCTAAGCTCTCTTACGGCAGGATTTAAATTCTTTACTACAAGGGTGGTGAGACACTGGAACAGGCTGCCCAGAGAGGTGGTGGAGGTCCCATCCCTGGAGAAATTCAAGGTCAGGCTTGATGAAGCTCCGAGCAACCTCATCTAGTTACAGATGTCCCTGTTTACTGCAGGGGTGTTGGACTAGATGACCTTTAAAGGTTGCTTTCAACCTAATGCACTATGATGCAATAGGACTAAATCCACTTCTATGCTTCCACAGTAAGTGCGGATGAAAATATAACTTGCTTTTGGGAAAGAGTTTATTCAACTAAGTTCTGATCTTTTTGGAGCTCTAACAGCCAGGGTTTGTCGTCATCTCTGTCTAAACAAGCAAAAAAATTCCATCATTCTGTCTTCTCTTACTAGAAACCATTTGTACCAATCTCTCTGTTCTTCAGACACAGAATTGAACTCTTCTACTCAATCACGGAAGCAAGTGAATCATAGAGAAGGGCATCTGATTCACCACTCCTCCTCATGGCAGGATCCATTGTCTTACCTGCTCTTAAAAACACCCAAATAACTTCAGTGAGGGCAAATCCTTCATACCCTTTTTGTCCCCTCCCCTCTCCCACGGCTTACTCAGCCATTTAGAAAGATTTGCTTAATGACTACCAAATCTCCCTCACCACACCTCTTGTTGTACTCTCAGTGAGCATGGAGAACACTTTGACCTTTCTGTTTGGAGTCCTTTTTAACATTTAAAGTATATTTTCACAAATATGCTTATTATCTGTAGCCTAAAAAGCCTAATTTTAGGTTTATAGCTGGACAGTACAAAAACATTCTAAGGGGCTTTTCATCATAGCTTGATGTTTTCCCTTCAGAAAATTCTGGGCCTCTGTCCCCAAACTTTTGGTATCTCAGAAAAAAACCCGGTTTGTGTTCAGCTGCAAGTTTGTTGGTGTGTGCCAAGATGCTGTAAAGAATGGTCCCAGGTAAGAGGCGCAGTGTGCATGGGGTCAGCAAGTCAGACAGATGGATGTGGTCTAAACATCCTGTATTGATTCTCAGAGTCCTGGCTTGCATTAATGTCTTTAGCCGAAGGCTGGTTAGCCAGTCACAACATTGCCCACGGTAGATAGGAATTCTCTGTTTTCCCTGCTATACCCTCTTTTTTTTGTCCCAATGCATTATTGAGCTAGACAAAGGAGAAATGTCAGGTGGGTGACTAATGGCCAGATACAGGCTCCCTATATTGTGTTTGCTTTCTGGTGCTTGAATGGGTTATATGGTTTGTCTCCTTTCAGTAACAGTGAGCACTGATGTTACTCTTGAGAAATACCAGGAAAAAAGGCTCAAATGCTCCTCAATTGCATATGTTGCAACGTATAGTATCTGAAGTCTGCTGCCACCAAAATCTGTACAGCTTATGGCACATACAAATACATTTCTTCCAAAGAAATCCCATACAGAGGAAGAGGAGCCCATTCACCTTGAAACATGGAAATGCCAAATACCTACCACACTGATTTAGGGAATGGTAGAAATGATCAGGGATGCAGTCACTGGACCTCTAGAAAGGCCAGAAACTTGCAGGATATTAACTTGGATTTGACAAGTGTGTAACGGGGATTTCCTCTTGGAAGGCAGTGTGCCATGGTGGATGAGATTAGTTTGTCAAGAAACAGCAGGCATATCTGTGGAGTATGCAGTACTTTGCTCCTCTGCTGTTGTATTTTTGTATTTGCTGCTTGGATTTAAGATTCCAGAGTAAGGCCTTTATTTCTAAAACAAAGGAATTATACAAGGCTTCTTAAGCTCAACAAAAATTTTTCCATAAAGTTCATGGTGCTTATGGCTAATGGGCTTTTCTGACAGTAAGAAATATGTATGACGAAGGCTTTTGCAGGCATTGGTTTTAACTTTTTTAATCTAAAGGTGTATTTTATGCACAAGGAAATAATATATTAATATTTCTTACTTTGCAATGATCTCCATTTTATACCTGTGCTGACTGTTTCATAGAAGTGTGCATATTGATTGAAAGCTAATATTTTATTAAAAACTATTGATTCTTAAGTATCAATAGTGGTGATCAAAGAATCACTTTCTGAGTGCAACCTTTGATACTGAAAAGATCTCAGGACCCTGATTCAATGATAGGCATTTGTTATCTGTTTGAAGTAGCTGGGGGTTTGTGTAAGTCCTGATAAACATGTTTTTCAGATTGTCCAGCTCTTGCTTTGCTGGTCCTGTAGCTTCCCAGATAACCCAAGAAATGGTTTTGTTTTTCAGCAGAAATGTGTGCCCTAGGGAGTGGGGGACACAGGGCAGTTTTTGTCCTTTTGGGTAGTCTTGTTCTAGTTTTAGAGGACCTTTATGTTCTGCCTACGAACAATAATATAAAGATATATCATGGGTTATATTTGCAGGTGAATGCTGGTGTGTCTGATAACCTAGCTATCCTAAATTTATTTCTGGATTTGTAACCACCAGTGAATAACCATAAATCTCATGGTGTTGCCTTCCTGCAATGTTTGTGAAATAATTTTAAAGGGTGTAGAGGAGCTGCCACTGGCAAGCAGACTTGCTTGGTCCTTAAGAAATACAGCCTTTGGGAAATTAGTGCAGGCAGGGATCCTTTGATCTATCACTTTGTAGTTAATATTTTCATGCTTTCCACTGTGGGCTTTTTGCCTCCTAGAATGAAACTTCCTACTTAGGTACATGATTGCATGTAATAATTGCTCAAACTGGGGATTTTTCTGATTTTCTCAGAAATAGCTCTTATTCGTCATTGTCAGAGAAGTGGGATAGAGCTAGGCAAATGAGTGATCTAGTCTTGCTACTCGTGCTCCCATTAGAATATAGTCTTTTGTCATTTTTGCGTGCTGAGTTTTTTGGTTTTCTTTTCAGATTTTTACCAAAACCCCCTTCATTTTTAGAAAACACAGTTAATGCTGCTAGACTGAGATTATCAGGTGTTTTGGGGAAACCTTTCCTGTTGTGACAGATGATGGCAGAAGGGTCCAGAAAATAGGGCTGCCAAGCAAAGGATAAACACAGCCACATAATGACCTGTAAGGGAAAAATATTTTTTTCCTATTTATTGTGAAGAAGTATTTCTGTGTTTTCAGGATCCTAGGGATTATATACAGTCTGCTTTCTGCTTCTTATGGAGGGTTCTGTTTCACAAACCTTAATGTATATAAGCTTTTGTAATGCTGAACCATCTACCTTTTAAGCTAGATTTTGGCTTGTTTGTTTGTTGGTGGTGTTTTGCTTTAAAAACAGCCCAAATGTTGAAAGCAGTATTCTGTGAAATACCTGACATGCAAATTCTTCTTCAGACAGGAAATTAAGGATGCATATATTTAGGCACACGTGCAGTGCACAAAGCGGTAAAGCAACCCTCTGATCTTTGGAGCTGTGCTTTCAGACAGATTCCTTGTTTCCTATTCAGTTCTGAACTGCCTCCTATATTTTACTCAGACCATAAATGTGGCTTTGCAATAAAGCAAAGACGTTCCAAATGTAATCACACTTCACCACGACATAAAATGTTATTGTCTTTTTTGCATGTACTAGTAGTATCTGCCCAGTGCAAGGCTAAACAATTGCTCTGTCCTTTTACTTCAGTCTTTACATGCTTCTAGGAGTTCTACAAACCCTGTGATGTGTTATGCAAAAACATCAATTACAAATGAGTTACGAACAGAAAAGGTAAACAGTTATCCCACCTGGCTTTGGAGTATCTAGATGCAGCGTAACAGAGTGGGGCAAGAAGGTAGACTCCATCTAATCTTGCTCTACTGGTGTATGTCCTTCTGTGTAGGTCCTTTCACTCCTTGCCTTCATTGCATCATCAGTACTCTTTCACCTATAGGAAAAAGCTTGCATGTGCAGAGTACTGAAATCACAGAATCATAAAATCATAGGGGTTGGAAGGGACCTCGAGAGATCATCGGGTCCAACCCCCCTGCCAAAGCAGGCTCCCTAGCTCCTATTGCACAGATAGGCATCCGGATGGGTCTTGAATATCCCCAGAGAAGGAGACTCCACACCTCCCTGGGCAGCCTATTCCAGTGCTCTGTCGCCCTCACTGTGTAAAAATTCTCCCACATGTTGGTGCAGAACTTCCTGTGCTCTAACTTGCAGCCATTGCCCCTTGTTCTGTCCCCACAGACCACTGAAAAGGGGCTGGCCATTTCCCCCTGCATCCCATACTTAAGATATTTATAAATATTAATTAGGTCCCCCCTCAGTCTTCTTTTCTCCAGGCTGAACAGTCCCAGCTCACTCAGCCTTTCCTCATACGGGAGATGCTCCAGGCCCTTAATCATCTTCGTAGCCCTTCTCTGGACTCTCTCCAGGAGATCCCTGTCTTTTTTATACCAGGGAGCCCAGAACTGGACACAATACTCCAGGTGGGGCCTGACCAGGGCAGAGTAGAGGGGGAGGATCACCTCCTGTGACCTGCTGGCCACACTCTTCCTGATGCATCCCAGGATCCCATTGGCCCTCTTAGCCACTAGGGAACACTGCTGGCTCATAGCCAACCTGTCATCAACCAGGACCCCCAGGTCCTTCTCCACAGAGCTCTTCTCCAGCAGGTCATCCCCCAGCCTGTACTGATACAGATGGTTATTCCTCCCCAGGTGCAAGACTTTACACTTGCTTTTATTAAACCTCACCTGGTTTCTCCCTGCCCAGCTTTCCAGCCTGTCCAGGTCTCGCTGGATGGCAGCGCAGTGTTCCTGCATGTCAGCCACCCCTCCCAGCTTTGTATCATTGGCACTTGCTGAGGGTGGATGCTATTCCCTCATCAAGGACGTCGATGAAGATATTAAACAGGACTGGACCCAACACCGAGCCCTGGGGAACACTGCTAGTCACAGGTCTCCAGTCAGACTCTGCTCCCTCTGAGCCCAGTCCAACAGCCAGTTCTCAACCCACCTCACTGTCCACTCATCTATCCCATGATCTCTCAGCTTTGCTATCAGGATGTCATGGGAGACAGTATCAAAAGGCTTGCTGAAGTCAAGGTAGATGACATCCACTGCTCTCCCTCCATCCACCCAGCCGGTGATGAGATCATAGAAGGCTATGAGATTGGTCGAGCAGGATCTCCCCTTGGTGAATCCATGCTGACTGCTCCTCATGACCTTCTTCTCTTCCAGTTGCTTGGTAATGGCATCCAGAACAAGCTGTTCCATCACCTTTCCAGGGACAGAAGTGAGGCTGACTGGCCTATAATTGTTAGGGTCCTGCTTTTTGCCCTTTTTGAAGACTGGAGTGATATTGGCTATCCTCCAATCCTCAGGTACTTCTCCTGTTCTCCAAGAGCTGTTGAAGATGATAGCAAGCGGCTCCGCAATCACTTCCGCCAGCTCCCTCAGCACACGTGGATGTAACCCATCCGGGCCCATGGATTTATTTGCATTAATCCCTTTGAGCTGCTCCTGGACCACCCCTACCTCAACTAGAGGGAAGCTCTTCATTCCCCAAACACTCCTACTTTCTTCCAGTGTCTGTGGGTCCTGAGGGGCCTTTGAAGTGAAGACCAAGGCAAAGAAGGCATTCAGTATCTCCACCTTCTCAGCATCCCCCGTAACCAGGAGAGCTGCCTTGTTCAGCAAGGGACTCACACTATCCCTGACCATCCTCTTACTATTCACATATCTAAAAAACCCCTTTTTATTATCCTTTATGTCTCTTGCCAGTTTCATCTCCAAGCGGGCTTTAGCCTTCCTAGTCACATCCCTACAGGCCCTGACAACATCCCTATATTCCTCCCAAGTGCTCAAACCCTTTTTCCACAATTCATAGATCTTCTGCTTCCCTTTGAGTTTACACATTAGCTCCCTGCTCATCCACACAGGTCTTCTGCCTCTCTTTCCCGATTTCTTACTCAAAGGGATGCACCTATCCTGTGCTTGGAAGAAGTGCTGTTTAAATGCTAGCCAGCTCTCACAGGCTCCCTTGCCTTCTAACAGCGTAGCCCACGGGATAGCTCCTAATAGGTTGTGGAGGAGATCAAAGTTAGCTCTTCCAAAATTCAGGGTAGCTATCCTGCTTTTTGGCTTGCTTCTTCCACTCAGGATCTTGAACTCTACCATTTCGTGGTCACTTTGTCCCAAGCTGCCCCTGACCTTCACTTCCCTGATGAGCCCATCCTTGTTGGTTAAAACAAGGTCCAGTACCCGCCCTCCCCTTGTAGGTTCCTGCACCATCTGTAGCAGGAAATTATCTTCAACATACTGCAGAAATTGTCTGGACTGGGTATGACTGGCCCCGTTGCTTGCCCAGCAAATATCTGGGTAATTGAAGTCCCCCATAAGGACCAGGGCCTGGGATCTCGAGGCTACTTCTAGCTGCTCATAGAAAGCACTATCAGCCCGCTCCTCTTGATCAGGGGGCCTATAGCACACACCCACAACAGTGTCACTCATACTAGTGTGACCCTTGATTCTTACCCACAAGCTCTCAACTGATGGATCATCCTTCCCCAGATGGAGTTCAATACATTCTAGCTGCTCTCACATAAAGAGCAACTCCTCCACCTCGCCTCCCTAGCCTGTCTTTCCTGAAAAGCACATAGCCATCCATGACAGTGTGCCAGTCATCCAGGCTGTCCCACCACGTCTCTGTGATCGCAATGAGATCGTGGGCCTGCGACCGCACAAAGATCTCTAACTCTTCCTGTTTATTACCCATGCTACGTGCATTTGTATAAAGGCACTTTAGGGAGGCAGGAGATGCAGGTATCCTCAACAGGTCACAGGAAGAATTCCAACAGGGGATGGGCAATGGTGGCTCCACTGAGGAGTCCTCAGGGCAATCCACAGAATTTTCCCTACTACCACATGAAGCAGTATTCCCAAGTCCATTACTGTGTCATTGGCCTTTAGCTTCTTCCGCCATCAACACTGTGTAAAGACACTTCAGTTGGGCTTTCTGGCTCACTACCTTTTTTGAGGAGCCCTCCCTCAAACCTCTGGGAGGGATCTGAAGTTTTTCCTCACTGCCTCCTAGAGGGGCATTAAAAGGTTCCAGAAGTGGGGTCAGCAATACTACCTCCTCTGAAGAGTCCCCAGAAGTTCCTATGGGACACTTTAGAGGTATTTCCCTACAGTCTTGTAGAATTCAGCATCCCCAAGCCCTCCTCTATCTCATTGAATTTCTCCCTCTTCACCCTTTGAATCTAGTATAAAGCTACAGGCTACTTGCTCTACCCTAGCAAGCCTCACTATATCCCCTCCCCCCTTCCTAACTAGTTTAAAGACCTGTCAACAAGGCCTGCCAGCTCTTGAGCTGGGGGAATCAGCCAGCCCCTTTTCAGTGGTCTGTGGGGATAGGACAAGGGGCAATGGCTGCAAGTTGGAGCATAGGAAGTTCCGCACCAACATGCGGAAGAACTTTTTCACAGTGAGGGTGACTGAGCACTGGAATAGGCTGCCCAGGGGGGTGGTGGAGTCTCCTTCACTGGAGATATTCAAGACCCGCCTGGACGCCTATCTGAGCAATATGAGCTAGGGAGCCTGCTTTGGCAGGGGGGTTGGACCCGATGATCTCTCGAGGTCCCTTCCAACCCCTACAATTCTGTGATTCTGTGATTCTGTGATTCTTGTCCCTCTTGAAGACAGGCGGCACCCATCTGCTGCTATCAGGCCAGGCGCTGAGTAAACAGCCCTGTGATTGAAAAACCCAAAGTTCCTAAGGTGTCACCAGCCCCTCAGCCAACTATTCAACACCTCTGTTTTCCTGGCCCACTTCGTGTTCTCTGCTGCCCCACATGGGATAGAAGAAAACACCACTTGCATTCCCCCTCCCTCAATCAGCCTCCCTAAACCCTTGAAGTCTCTTTTGATACTTCTCAGACTTCTTTGAGAGATTTCATCACTGCCTGCCTGAACAATAAGTAATGGATAGTAATCAGAGGGACGAACCAGATCCGGGAGTTTTCTAGTTATGTCCTTGATCCGCGCCCCAGGGAGGCAGCACACTTCCCTACAGGTAGGGTCTGGCCTGAATATGGGGCCCAACCAAAATCACCTTTCTGTCTTTCCTAGTGGAGGCAGTCTTGAGGTGTGGAGTTGACTTCCTCACTCTTGGCCTCCTATTAGGGGGATTGTCCCCCACCTTCCCATTTGCTTCTTCTTCAACTCCCAGCACCTCAAACCTATTGCTTAGAGGGACCTGGGGAACCAAGGTAGGCAGGGAGGAAGTTTTCCTATGGTGCTGAGCCGGGACTATCTTCCAACCCTCTCCGTCTTTCTGGTCACCCACTTCTCCCAGTTCTTCTTGATAGGGCTGGGGATCCATCATTTTTTGGGGAAAATTTCCCTGGTGACTTTCCTTCTGGCATGAGAGCGAGTTGCTCCACCAATCAACCTCCCTCTTGCACTCCCTCATGCTTCTCAGTCTCTCCACCTCTTTGAGCTCTGTCCCCATGCTAAGCAGATCTTCCACCTGCTCACAGCTCACACAGGTGGAATTGCCACCATCATCCGCCAGCAGGAGCAGGCTCAGGCACTCCCTGCAGCCAGAGACTTGCACAGCCTCACTCCTAGGCGTGCCCTCAGTCTGGGTCGCCATGCTCTTTACAGGGCAATGGAAACATCTTGCAGGCCTTCTGTGAATATGTAGCTGTGTTCTGACTGACAGCCCTGCTCTGTGAGTGGTAGCATGCTGTACCTGCTTCTAGGGTGCTGGAAGTCTCAGGGGATTTGTGACATCTTCAGCCACAGTGCAGGGAACCTCATATTTCTGGGACTGTGATGAAATCACAGAGAAAATCACATTTATGATCTCAGCTTTGACCAGAGTGTGCGTTTTGGGGAACGTGGCACTGTGGTGTGGATGCCAGTAAACTTGATGTCTTTCATTAGAGTCGTGGCCCCACCTATCTTGGGGGTTGTCTTAGGCATGAGGGCTAATCCTCCCTCTCTAGGAACAGGGTAGCTAAATATATTAAAAGCATAAACAGTTCCCAGTTTCTCTGCCTGGCATGCTAAAGACACTACAGTATTTTGATCACTTCACACTTAGGAAACTAGGTTTATTCTGTTCATTGGGGAAGATTTAGATCCACAGTGCAAGCGACTCTGCTCAGGTCTGGTGTTTCTAATTGTTGGAAGCTCAGGTAAGGTGCATATGGCATCTGATGATGCATGTTCCTTTCCATTCTTTTGTTGCTGCTGTTGAACCACTGACTTGGGATTATTAGCATTATTAAAATAAAGACATTACAGATGAAAATGAGAAAAAAAAAGTTAAATAAAATTCCTAGCTGACGTTGAACGTATGACAGTACCAGAAATGGCAGACCTTACAGAGTTGTTTGCCTAGGGCACCAGGTAGAGTGAAACATGCAAACACACATGATGTCTTTCATGGTTGATGCTTCCAGGAGAAACAGAAAGGACTGGTTATAAGGGCAACAGAGCAGCCTTACGCCATCTGGATTGCTGAAGTTTTGAGTGATTGACCACTTTTGAGTTATTGAGTATCCACAGCTGAGCATCACTGATGGTCCTTTTAAAGACACCAAGAGGCTTCTTTATAGCACAGAAACTGAAGTAGTTGCACAAAGTCAGCTGAAAAGACTTAATCTGAGGCATTGATGGATTTTCAAACGTAAACTTCTTTAAAGGAACTTTGGAAACAAAAAGGTATCATGAGATTGCAGAATTTATTCTTACATGTAATATATGCCAGCCTTTCATGTATGTTTTATCAATAAATAGTCAAATAAACATTTTTGACTTGGAAGAAACTCAGCTGTGAATATTACCAGGGAGGGTTGGGGGAATTTTTTTTTTGTTTGTTTGTTGGTTTGTTTTTTGCTTACATGTGGCTTCATATAATAAAGTAACACGGTGACATAGTCAGGTAACAGCCAATGCTGGGACTGCTGAAAGTGAGGTTATCTGCAATTCACAAACTCCAAAGGCTGGGTTTATAGCTGATAGAAATCAAACTATAAATAGTCTTTAGGTCTACTGTCAAACTGGATTCTGAAGTTTCTGAAGTTGCTGCTGCTTTTGATTTATTGCTCTGAGATTATTGATTTATTAAAAATCATCTGTGCCGTTAGACTGCACGTCAGGATCTGTAAATTGGATTGGGGACCGAGAGCAGTTACTACCCTACGTGGATTTTGTTATTGCGCAGCAGAAAAGAGGCTAATTAATTCACTGACAGAATGAATTCATGCTTCTTTTGAAATATGAAGCCCTTACCTGATTTTTTTTTCTGGTATCTGTAAAGATAATTTTCTTAAATTATTTCAGTGTCTTAATTGCCTTTATAGTCCAAATTTCTGTTCCAGCAGAAAACTCAGTGTTCTTAACACAGTTAACTTGAGATGCTGAGTTTAAAATAGATGACAAAATACAGAGAACTATAGAAATGAATGCTGCATTAAGGTTAACTGCTTACTGTGCATGGCATCTGTGTACATTCAGATGGCTCTTGAAGGACGTTAACAGATAAATTGTGAATCCTGTGCTGTAGTTCCACTTGCATAGGTTTTCCAGCAACAAATGGTTTAAGGATAAGCTACTACCAAAATGAAAAGCTGTTATTCCTGCTTTATTAGTATGGCACAACTCTTAACAGTTCACGATTTGTGTACTAAACAGATAAAATCAATATGTCAATATGCCTTACAGGAAGTTGGGGTAAGCCTTAAGAACTACTCAAGTAATTGTAAAGATTTTTGCAAGGGGCCGAGCTGCTGGATGCCACCACAGGCATGTGTTGGCTTTTCATTCAACAGTAAAACTTGTCAAGCTGGATCTGAGCCTGCAAAGTGTTAAGCTTGTGCTGCAAAATTTTAAGTTCCTTCCCTTTGTGAACGTTTATGAGGGTAACGGGTTGTCAACAAATCCCTGGAAGGACTCCATACTATATATTTTGGACTCTGATGATTTTTTTCGATGTACTTGGGCCAGAAGAATCCCAGACATAGATACAGATTGGGAGAAGAGCTCCTTGAGAGTAGCCCTGCTGAGAAGGACTTGGGGATTCTGGTAGATGAGAAACTTAACATGAGCCAGCAGTGTGCTCTTGCAGCTCGCAAGGCCAATGGTGTCCTGGGCTCCATCAGAAGAGGGGTGGCAGCAGGGACAGGGAGGGGATTGTCCCTCTCTACTCTGCCCTTGTGAGGCCCCATCTGGAGTCCCACGTCCAGATCTGGGGCCCCCAATACAAGAAGGATGTGGAACTGTTGGAGAGGGTTCAGAGGAGGCCACAAAGATGATCAGAGGGCTGGAGCACCTGCCCTACGAAGAGAGGCTGGGGGAGCTGGGCTTGTTCAATCTGGAGAAGGCTGCAGGGGACCTCAATGCAACCTTCCAGTCCCTGAAGGGAGCAGAGAAACAGGAGGGGAATCAACTTATTAAAAGGGCAGACAATGGCAGGACAAGGGGGATGGATTGAAGCTGAAGGAGGGAAGGTTTAGATTAGATATTAGGGGGAAGTTTTTTACAGAGAGAGTGGTGAGGTGCTGGAACAGGCTGCCCAGAGAGGTGGTGGATGCCCCATCCCTGGAGGTGTTCAAGGCCAGGTTGGATGGGGCCCTGGGCAACCTTGTGTAGATCCAGGCCTGAGGTTGGTGGCCCTGCCTGTGGTCGGGGGGCTGGAGCTCTGTGATCCTTGGGGTCCCTTCCAGCCCAGACCATTCTATGATTCTATTTTTCTACTTCATGGGAATAGAAATTAAGCAATATTAGGTAGTGACTGATGCCATCAACTCTGTAAACAGACAGACCACCAGCTATTATTATTTTAGTCTTTTAATATCTCAGACATTTATTTCTCTAAATGGATTTAAGTTAAGAGTGTAAGCTACTTTCTGAACAGAGGTTGCTTATAAAAAGGTGCCATATCTCTCTTACAATGTTTGTTTGGGGTTTTCTTTTTAAATAAATTGCTAGCATGGACTCTTTCCAATGACTTCTTTAATGAATCTTGCTTGTGTTTCTCCTTGCTGACAGCTCTATGACCACAATAATTCTGTGCAGAGAAAGGTCTTCTGTCCTTATCTTTTATATCGTGTGAAAATAGCACTTTGGGTGGATGTCTCAGAATATTTTTTTTTAATTATTATTCAAGTACATCTTAGGAATATAAAGCTAGAGTCCCTTTTTAAAGCTATGATTTACACAGGTGGTGTTTCTTACCTTATTTCTATTATTATCTAGAACTAGATAAACATTTTTACAGAAGTTAGATTTGAGATATAAACAATGCTGTTCTGAAGATCCTGTGACAGTTTTTTTCCTCTCTTATCCACAATTCAATATGATGTTACCTTTTAGAAAGAAACATTGTAAAGATAAGATATAATAAGTACTGTAGGAGGAATAAACCCAACCTACTGTCCACTTGGTACAGCACAGGGTTGTCTAAAAATGATAGAGAAGTACTGAATTAGTCCAGGACCCTGCCCAGGCAAGCTTACATTGCTTCTCAAAAACTTTTGTATAAGCTGTTTTAAGATTGGTATTCAGAAACTAAAGTTAAAAGTCCTCTCCACTATTATGAAGGATTTGTGCCCAATTGCTTGCTTTGCCTATAATGAGAGAGTATATTTTTTGTTCGTTGAGTATGCTAAATCTTCACATTGTGTGACTGAACACATTAGCCTTTTCTAATGCAAAGAAATCAGAAAATTCCTTTTAGTGAATGCTTCCTGATAAAACAAAAAGGCAAATTAATCTTGGAAGTGCATGCTGTCCTTTTGCCTTCAATGAGGTCTATATTTGCATGATTCGTAGGTAACCACACTGTCCACCCATTCTATGTCAGCTAAAAATCATCAGGAAGAAGAGTTTCCTCTCATGTAACACCTGCTTTAAAGTAGTCCTATGCTGCTGCATGATGTGGTTCAGCTAGCTTCAGAAGAAGATCAACTTCACACTCTTCCCCCTTCCCACAACCAACCTGAGTGTAAACTTGGTCTTCTGTTATCTGGCTAATAAAGAACAAATAATTATCGTGGTGTAACCTGGAAGAACTATTGTTGTATACAGTAGTCCTGGATAACCTCCTCGCTGAGATCCCTTCAGACACCAGCCTAAAATCCATGGTTGCTTCTTTTTTTCAGTTAAAATTAACTGCCTTTTTATTAGAACCTGGCATCCTGACCTGCAGTTGACCTAGTATTTATTCTTTGACAGCAAAGTTGGTTGCCTCAGACGAAACATAGGCCACCCTGTAATTATAACATATCATAGAAGGAATCTCTTGCCTTACTTCAATCGTACAATCATTTGTGCCTTGAACCATAACAATCAATAGTTTCATAATTAAATCCCAGCTATCAAAACTATTCACGCTATTCACATACTTTAAATGGCTACTATTGTGAATATTATTGGACTTAATGCGTTTTAAAGTCTTTATCAGATATACCTGTTCCACAAAATGACTGTTTTTATCTCTCCACCCTTATTTTTTCCCCTTTAATTTCACAAAGCAAGAGAGCCTTTCTTATTAACGTTGGGTAAGAGAGTTTTCTACATTCTGTGACTCATTTTACATACTTTTGTCGTAGCTGCTATTCGTTTTCTCCTAAGTACTGAGTAATCATAATCTTTTAAATCTTCTTATTCATTTCCTTAAAGAAAACAAATGGGACCTTACAAGAAAGTAAGTTAAGTAGATACATGAATATTATAGTGATCTTGGAAAAATAATAATTTTTATCACTTTCATGCTCCACAAAGAGGAGGATAATTGCTGCTATCTGCTCAAATCCTTCAAATGCTATTTGTTGGTATAATTTCATTTGGCCACAACACATTATTTTCAATGTCCTTGTATTTTAAGCTTTAATATAAAATGTGATTTCTTAACATGATAAAAGTAAAATTGTGTCTGGAAAGGCAGTCAGGTTAATATAAAATATCTAATTAAACCAATCTGCTAGAAGCAACAGTCAAAGGATAATAACAGCTAGATAGTATTTAACAACAACAATAATAGTCCTAAAATAGTTCCATTTGAATTCTTATAAATCTTTCAAAACAAGAGTATGTGGAGTATCTTAGTAATTTTGTGAATCAGTTACCTTAGTTTTACAATGAAGCACACGTTACACACAGAATCCTGTCGCAGGGAATTTAGTAAGCTTATCTTTTTTTTTCTTTAAAAAAAAAATACTCTGATTGTAACTGTTCAAATGACAACCCTTAAACCTCAGCAGGCACCAAAGTTTAGTCCTAGAGAAATACCAATTTCAGATACTGTATAATGATGATATTTACATTTTTTTCCCTGTAGTTTCTTGAAGTTTATGAATTGGTGCAGACAAAAACACTCGTAATCTTCTTCTGCTTTCTAAATGGTATCTCATCTTTCTTTTATAATAATTGGAAAGAATATGCAAAACTTTGTAAGAATTACATTTGTAGAAATGCATTCTTGCATTTTTTAATGTTTCAGTTAGTATATGAAGTATATGCTTTTGTTTTTCTTTACAGAGAATACCATTAAATATTCTGTTCTAGTTCATCTCCTGTCATTTTCATTTGAGTTTATTCTTTCTGAGCCTCAATATTACCCCTTTGTTTCTTTTTAGGTCTTTTTTTCTGTACTGAGTTTTGTTTGTTACTCATTAGCTCTTTCTTTCCTCAGAGAATCTAAAGCTATTTGCATTCTATTATATTGCATTTCATATCTTTGTCCTCCTATATCTTTTCTTGCTGGCAAATGGAACTAATTTGTATATTATTCTTATGCAAGCTCCCCTTTCTGTATACAACTGATAGAAATCTGAGCTATGAGCTTTCCTCCTTTGCACATGTAGTTCAGGACCACCCCATTTTCAGGTATTTTCCTTTAAAGCTGTTTATTGTATTTTAATCCTGTTATATTTCTGTGGCTGGCCTGATGATTATCGTACCAGCATTGATCAGAGATGTGGTGATCTCTTCCACCCACACAGAAAATGAGAGAAGCCTGCCCCAAGATGAGGTAATCCTGCTGTAGTTAATGATCTTCTTTTGATAGCTCTATTATTATTATACAACCTATACTATGCCTTCTCAGGCAAGAAATGGTGCTCAGTGAGCATCACAGAATAATAAATATTTCTTTTTGAAAGAGCTTTTGAAAACCTTACAGCACAAAGTCACAGGCTGTAATAATGCAAACTAAGTATTTCAAAGAGAATAAACCTAAAATATGAATCTTCCCCATGAATTGTTCAGAAAAAAGAATGAAAATAAGATTGAGCCAGAAATTGTCACTGTTCTTTTTGTTAAAAACAAAAGGTGGAAATTACTTTTGGTCCAGAACTGTCCATTGGTTCACTCAGTCCAAATTTACCATTTCCCCACCGGTGCTTGGGCTAGTGAAGTTTCAGAGAAACATCAAGGTAGAAGATGCCTTGTGAAGCAGAATCTTCACTGTAGCATGCTACAGGCTTATCTCAAATCATTGTTTGTCCATGTTAAACATGCTCAGTTTTAAAGACACGTTTCTGCTTTATTGTGCCACAGTTATTTATTCCAATTTTTTGGTGAAAAGGAAGGATCTCCTGATGCTTATGTTGTCCTTATATTCCCATAGTGTCACCCCTCCAGCAGGGATCTGCTTAGCTGTGTCAGCTATTTCTGAAGGCCCATGCTTAGGCAAAACCAGAAACAGGTCTTTGTTGGCAGTAAGGATTAAACGCTGGACTGCACTATGCACTGTTGTTCAGGTCTCTCTTAGGGTTAACTCAGGTGAACTTCTCTTGCTTTGCCTGGCTATGTTTTGTAAGCTCTTTGAAAATGCAGCAGTTTTACCAGCTTTCTATGGTCCCTGGTGACAGGACTAGTGACATGTCATTCCTCTTTGCCAGTGTGAATATTTTTCAGGATGTCAAACATGTACCAACTAGAAAAGCTCTTTCTGATTGAAAAAGATTACTTTTCTATCTTTACAGGAGAGTTATAAGAATCAATGCTGTATATGTATAAATTTTCAGCTGAGATTATTCCTGGTTGACCTTAATATTGAACCATAGAGTGGTTTGGGTTGGAAGGGACTATAAAGATGATCTAGTCCCACTCCCTGCCATAGGCAGGGGACACCCTCCACTAGATCAGGTTTCCCAAAGCCCCATCCAGCCTGGCCTTGAACACTGCCAAGGAGGGGGCTTCCAGAGCTTCTCTGGGTAACCTTTGCCAGGGCTTCATCACCCAAATTCTTTCCAAATATCTAATCTCAATCTCCCCTCTTTCAACCTAAAACCATCACCCCTTGTCCTATCACTGTGTGTCCTTGTAAACAGCTTTCTTGTAGGCCCTTTCAGGTACTGGAAGGCTGCTGTGACGTCTCCCTACAGCGTCCTCCAGGCTGAACAAGCCCAATTGTCTCAGCCTGATCTCTTAAGAGAGGTGCTCCGGCCCTCTGAGCATCTCTGTGGCCTCCTCTGTGTGCACTCCAACAGGTCCGCATCTGTCTTGTATGGTTGGGAATCTTGTCTCTTGTTCAATATTTGAAACACATTTTTGTCATATTAACTTTCTAAATGGCACGTGAACCCAGTGAAGTGTGCCCCACAAGATGACTTCCTTGGGTTGTAGCAGCATGACGTACCCTATTGAAATTCAATTTGTGGTTCCAGGCAATTGCTTTGTTACACTAATTTGTTTCACCTGTCATCTTCCTTGTGAGGTCAACCAGGATACAGAGTCAAATTACTATCAAAAGAAAACCTTTTATCTCCTTCCAGATTAAACTATTAATATTTAACTATTCAAATGACTCTTAATTTTTAACATCTTAATTCGCTGATCTCTTTCTTTGGCATCGGTGTGGTTGTGACTGTTATGCGTAAGGATCCTGCTTCTGTCACTGTAAGATGGAGGTGAGATGGAGGGCTCTTAGCTGACATCTGATCTGCATGTATGGGAGTGTGTGGCAGGAGATTTCCTCCGGGGGATTTATGCTGCAGGTCCTGGCTGTGTGTTCAGGCTTTCTGAGGAGTAGTCAAAATCAAAAGCATCATAGTCTTCTGTATGAAAAGTTACTTAATTACTCCAATGCTACTTAAGTGCTGATTTCAGCTCTTATCCAACATAACTCTGGGATCCTTTGGCAAGGTGTATGCCTCTCCTCTGCAACAGTATTTTACATTGTTTGCAGACATTTGTTACATGTCACCGAAGTGGCAGAAGATGCTGATCATTAATGATTGTAATTGGGTTTAAGCCCCTTAGGTGGAAGATGTAAAAGGACTTTATGTTAGGTCACATCCTTTCCTTTCCCTGCCTGTGGGACCTGGGGGGTGGGAGGCAGGGGAATCAGGAACCTTGTCTTTTCCTCTCCACAGAGGAGTGTTCTAGGAAATAGTCAGTGAAGACACAAAATGCCTTTGCAGGGCGTAGGGATAGTATCTAGAGCAGAAATACTGTTTGATGTGTAAAGTATGTCTTAATTTAAATAATAAAAGCATTTGATCTTTTTATTTCTTGAAATTCTGTGAAGCTAATGTCTGAGTATGTACCTCCTGACACCTTCCTCTAAATAATTGTATGGTGATTGTGTCTCTGACGCTTAACCCATGACAATAAGTTTACATCTATCGCTTTCCCAGGGGGCTTTTGTCAGACTTGTTTCAGCCATTACTTGTCTCATTATGTGACTACCAGTAACCCTTTTTACATTGTCTCTTGATTTTTTCCTAGCTCTTGCACATACAGGCTATCCCTGTGTGGTGGTTTGACCCTGGCTGGAGGCCAGATGCCTACCAAAGTCCCTCTGTCACTCCCCTTTTCAGCCGGACAGGGGAGAGGCTTAGGAGTGGACCTAAGGACAGGGAGTGATCATTCCACAGACAGACTCGAAACAGAATAAAGGAAAGAAAACACAGGCTCCAGGGGAATCTCCCTCTCTGGCACCTGGAGTGCCTCATTCTTCCCCCCTCCCTCCTTCTTCCCTGGCCTTGGTGTCTGTGTGGCTTCTTAAATCTTCTCACTCCTTTCTCTGGTGGCAAAATGCACCTGCCTGCGGTTTTTTTCTCCTAAATGTGATTCCCAGAGGCGCTGTGACCACCACTGATTGGCTTGGCCTTGGTCAGCAGCAACTCTGGCCTTGAATCGGCCGATGTTTACTCTCTGGGGCTTGCAGAGAGCTTCTAGCTGCTTCCTGCAGCAGCCATGTTTGCAGCCCCTCCCTTCTCTATCAGCACCCAGCTATGCAAAACTGCGATGCCATTCTTGTCTGTTAGCAAACAGTTTCAAGATATTAGGTGAGTTTTGCATTGACATCACACCTATCTAACCATTGCTTTACAAAAGAGGTGGTAAAAGTATCTTAGTCACCAAGTCAAGTAGCTGGTTAATGAGAGAGAAGGGTGGAATTCAGACTGTGCCAGATGTTCTCACTCCTGGATTGTGCTTTATCCTCTGGGCATGTTCTGTGGAGAGATCTGTGCTGACTTTAGCTGTCAGCATCATTGCTCCCTTTTCTGATCTGAATTGCTCTTTATAATCCTGCTTTTCTTCCCTGGAATATATGCCAGAATTAAATTTTAAGCAGCACAGCAGCATGCAATAGGTACAGCTACACATGTTGTGTGGAGGTTGTTTATTCTGAACAAGAAACGTGTTCTTTCCAAGTTCACCATTTCTCAATTCTCATTTCTGATTTTCTCTCTTCTTTGACTTTTCTCATGTTTTCTAGTTAAACATTCCAATCTGCTACCTGAAATGTCATACTTCCTTCATGATTTGTGGCTATTTAACCTCAGTTTCTCTGTCTCATCGGGTGCATGTGTATGGACTTCTCTTGTCAGCATTAGGTACTCAAGCTAGATACAACTCCACTGTGCCTTGTAAGTTCCTTTTTGCAAACATTCCTCACACCTTGTGTTTATCTAACTTTCCTAATTAGCCCATGTTTCGCTAAAGGCTGAATGCAGTGTCCTAGTACACGTGGCAGAGAGACTTTGGGTAGCACTTTGTGAGTCAGCCACTCGATAACACTGAAAAAGGACCCAGCAAATGAATGTGACTTCATCCCCTAGAGGCCCTTGCTCTGAATCTCCAGTGTATTTCTGCAATCCTTTCTGTAGTGGTTGATGATTTTAGGTACTTCATGTTACTGCCTCTATCCTTAGAATTATGTTTGAAGTTGTATTTGAGAGAAGACACCTTTCTTGGATCATAGTTTTCTTGGATAATCCTCTCCTTAAATCCCCATTTTTCTTGGACAGTAATACATGCTGCTCATTAGCACCTTCTGTGACTGACTGTGGCTCTTTTTAATGCATTTCGAGCAGAACTCTTTTAGAGAATTCCCCAATTGAATCAACATCAACTCACCATGTATTTCTTTCAGTCTTGTGGACGATATGCTTGCATATCTAAGAAATTTTTATTAATTTTTACTTAAGTGATGAAAGTGCAAAATAAAGTTGTACTGTCATTATTCTTTAGTGACTTGGTTCTGAAAGCCTGAGCAATGCACAGCATATAAATTCTGTTTGATCTGTTTTATCTCAGCCGTGGGTTCTTCATACTGTGTGATGTTTTACTGATATAAGTAGGTATAGTTGCAGCCAAGGAACTCAGGCTGCAATCATCAGGTCTCCTAAGTCAAGAGTAGTCCATTGTGATCACCATTATGGTAGAATATCTCTAGGGAAAAACATATCTGCCTTAGGAAAAGGTGATGCACTAGTTGCCACTTGTGCTTTCAAATAAGAGTTGATTCTGTCTCTTGAGAGTAAATGCAGTGCTGAAGTTGCACTCTGAGGGGTAGAATTATTTGATCGCTTCATTCCATGTAAAAATTCCACAGTATTTTAGTGAGACTAAGGAGTAAACTAAAGACAAGTACACAGGAGTGACACTAAGAACTGGACTTGTTTTTTCTTTATGTGCTGAGAACCCATTTGCCCTAGTTAAACTCATTGGATGAAGCTAGGTTTTCAGCACTCTGAACAAGCAAACCTTTTAGGAATTTAGCTGCCTAAGTACTCTCTCAGTAAACAGTTTTTAGACATCCATTGTTAAGAATCGCAGTCAGCGCTCACCTGCTTTGTTTAGTAAGCTGCAACTAGGCAGATACTCTGTTTACTTTTACTAAGAGGCAACAGTCCATCTCTGCTCTGTCAAAAGCTTAAAATATTTTGGAGCCCATCCTTTTTGCAGCTCTTACTTAAATGGAAACTTGTACACAAAACGTAAAGGTGCAAAGTCTGCAGGGGGACCTAATGGCTGAGCTCTGCCTGGCTTTGAAAACAGGCAATTGAGAAACTTACGCTAAGCCTTTGGGACTTCTGTATCACCTGTAATACATGCTCCAATGCTCTGCAAGCCTTTTCATTGCATCTCTGATAGGTGCAAGGAATAACACGTGTTCTGTCCTCATTATATGAACTCCGCTGCAAGACTTAACTGTGATTTTTATGTGGTTTTATATCAGTAGATTGACGCATCTGTCATACATGTGGGTTCATGTAGAAACAATTGCACCTTACCATACTGCAGTAGCACTTGGGTGGAAGTTTGAAATAGGGTATGTATTGCTTTTTTGTATTTTTATGTGGAAGTTAAAGCATCATAAAGCGCTGAAACCTGAAACTCTTTTGAACTTGTATCATCAATATAAGTTTGTCAAGCTGTGATGAAGTGTTGGCTAAAAGTTTTATCCAAAGGTCTATTTCATAGTTTTTGTATTAGTGGTTTTTGAGATTTCTGCAATATAAAGCTTGCAGCTATTGTTGAACTGAAGGTAGCTGAAAGATGAGGTTCTGATATCAACTTCATAAAATATGCAGCTTTCACAATTTTATGGATAAAAAGCAGCCTGTCCTTTCAGATTAAGTTATATTGATATATAAATAAATCAGTACCATATTGCTTTAGAGCTTCTATTCTGACATGATGCAGGTACTTGGACCACGGTCAACTTTTAGCAACACAGAGGCAAAATAAAACTGTATCAAAAGATGTAATGGTAACAGGCATCACTCCAAAAACCTAAACTAGGCAGTAGCAACTGTTAGACAAACTCAGTTTTTCAGGTGATGTCACTGTGTGTGATTTCCTATGTGACTGTCCTATGATTTAGAGAAACTAACTCCATAGAACTGTGTTTTTACTGTTCTTCTATCAGTGGTGTTGTCACTGCTCCAGTGTAGCTGGAACTGTGCAGTTGCTCTCCTTCAGTGTGCTGTGTCACATTGAATTCAAGGCTTTGCTTTCTGTGTGACATTCTCTGCTTTGTAACTACGTCAAGAAAAGCAACAGCTATTTAGAAAAAAATCTAGAATAACTAATGGTTTGCAAATATACAACTCTACATACATCAGTCTGGGGGTCTGGGCCTGGGATTTTGGTTTTGTGGGGCTGACTCCTGATTCCACTGAAGGCATCGGTAAAGAAAGTCACATTTGACCTATTCAGATCGGGCCAAAGGTCATGGGAGGTGCCTCATAAAAGTCCAATGTCTTGATGCCTAACTGGTTTGTGGGGCCTGGAACAGGCTGCCCAGGGAGGTGGTTGAGTCACCTTCCCCGGATGTGTTTAAAAAAAGGGTAGATGAGGTACTTAGGGATATGGTTTAGCATAGGACAGGAGTGGTTGGACTTGATGATCTTAAAGGTCTTTTCCAACCTTGTGATTCTGTAAAAGATAGGTATTCTATTAGAAGTTTAATATCCCAGGATAATAATAATAATAATCAAGATGACCATATTGTTCAGTGTGTTCCCATTAAAAAATGTTTGTATGCGTTATAATTCAGGCATGATAATGAGACTTGTGTGATGTACTGTGTGCATGACAGCTTCCAGCATAGGGACCTGGGCTCTGACACATCTTGGGGCCACACCGCATCTCTTCCAAAATCTGGAATTTCTCCTGGCTTCCTTGAGTGAATGAATCCCTAAGAGACTACACACAGTTCAGGTTACTGCAAACCTCCAGCCACGCAGTGCATAAACTGTTTGTTCTGGTTTATAAATCCAGTAAGGGGAAACGCTTTTAAGATGTTTTGGTTCTTGCAGATAAGCGTTAAGCTATTTGCTTTTCAACACTGCATGTGTTTCCCATGTGTACATTATCACATTTTTGATAACTTTGTGAACCATTTCTTGTTCCTCTCAGACTTTGATTTAGTCATTAATACCCCTCACTCTTAAAAAATGGGCTTATGTTGGGCTGTTTCTTTAGTAATTTGCTGTGAGCTCCTTTCACCCTGTGCAGAAGTTTGCATAATGAGAGATTCATTCTGAGGTCTAGGGCCAGAAATGGAGCTCTGATGCACTCTGTTATCATTAAATGAAGGAATTCTTTTCCGTCTGTAAAATGGAAAATGGGCAATCCTTACTACTTAGTCATAGTTCCGAAGGGTCATCTGATCTTCGTGGAGTTCAGCATCAGTTCTGAAGACTATGAGTGGTATGGATACACCAGCTCCTTGCTCAGAGAGAAACTGTACTTGCAAGAGAGTTCTTTCTTTTGATGGTGTGAATTTCCAGCTCTTCAAAGTACAAGGAGAACAAGAGAGCTTTTTTGACAATCCTTCTGTAGTGGAATTTTTCATTGGAATCTCTAAATCTGCAATATGCAGAAGTCTCCAAACTCTTGTAACAAGTTTCTTGTCTAGATATGGTCTGAATTTGACACTTGTCTCCACAATTGTGCTCAAAGTGTGTCGGCAAATTGTAGAATTAAAGATGCCTCACATATTTTATAGAATCATAGAATGTCCTGAGTTGGAAGGGACCTGTAAGGATCATCGAGTCCGACTCCTGGCTCCACACAGGGACAGCCAAGTCAGAGCTGTCCAGATTCTTCTTGAACTCAGTCAGGCTCGGTGCTGCGACCACATTTTTGTTAAGTGAGGAATACATGGAGATGGAACATGTGAAAACTGTACTGGATTATTATTAATCCTCTACTGCATTTATACAAGCTGTCCTGCTGTGTGGTGTTTACATACTGATTTTTTTCTCAGCACCACTTTTCAGCATTAGGAAATAAGACAATACTGTGTCCAAACAGGAATAATCTGGCTTTCAAAGCAAAGCCCTCAAACTGCAGCAAAGTGTCTGGTTTAAATTGAGAGTATGCCAGGTGGATTGCCATCATATTATCAGCCTGCTTGCTTGTTAAGGACACATTCTGGAATGTCTGTATGTGTCACCATTGCTAATATCTCCCTGGTATATACAACGTGGAAGTTCAATGTCAAATCCCCCCCGATACTGTGACTCTTCACACCAATAATCTAGCAGCTCTTCTTACATATTAAGAAAATAGTTTTAATATTCTTTATTGATTTGTCTCCTGAGACACTTTAAAATATTAGGAGAATAGAATTTAAATGTAAAGAAAAAATGTCGTACACTTCCAATGATTCTTGAATTTTCAAACATTTTACCTATTTTGTTCAATGCTGTTTTTCTTTAACCATGGGGAGCTTTTTATCAGGGTGCAATGTGCTCGAGATTTAAATGCAGTTTTTCAGGATTTAACTTTTTCACATTTTCCTCTTGTTCATTTTCTTTCTTGTTTCTTTTTTAGTATTGTGTTCAGAAAGCAATAAAGACAAAAACTCTTTGTCTTCCCACTTCCTAACAAATGGTATATAGGCATTTAAAATATATGTGCAAATATTTTATTCTGTGCTTGCAAGAGGTCCACTTCTCTTTTTATTTTCCCCTTGCAGAAAACAAATGCAATGTTACTGTTGGGAAGGCTACCTATTATTCATCTTGATTTAACCAAAAAGAAACCTTTTTTTTATTGTAAGAATTTAGAATTTTCTATTGCTGCTCAGTGAACTTATCTAATGGGAGTCCAAACAGGTACTATTGATAGTTGTTTTTGTAAAGTAGTGAGGCAGAACAGAGGATCAGGGTATTAAGTACTTTTCCTTTAGAGTAAACAGAAAAGAAAAAAGGAAAAGACAAGTATATCTACAAATGCTCTAAATTAGCTATTACCACTCAGAGAAAATATATTAGAATTATTGAAGATAGTTACCTGAAAATGTTAGCTCACTGCTCAGCTGTGGTCAGAGAAGCAGAATAGTGAGATCCTTTGGGAAAGGCATTGAGAACAAAAGGAAAAATATTATTATGCTCTTGTGTAAATCCATGATTTTCTGGTGTCTTGAATACTGTGTGCACTTCTGGTCCCTCCATCTCAAAAACTGAGGGGGTGACGCAAAGACCTTCAGTGCAAGAGGGGATTTGGTAAAGCAGAAGTCCTGCAGATTGTAGAACTAGACACATCATATGCATGCTTGCACACATGCTCTTTAGGATGCTTATGCTGTGAATAGCTGCCAGCAAAGGAGGAAAACAGAGGAAAAGGATCTGGGGGTGTTGGTTGACACTGACCTGAACATGAGCCATCAGTGTGCCCAGGTGGCCAAGAAGGCCAATGGCATCCTGTCTTGTATCAGGAGTAGTGTAATCAGCAGGACCAGAGAGGTCATCATCCCTACAACCCAAATACTGTGTTCAGTGTTGGGCCCCTCAGTACAAGAAAGACACTGAGGCCCTGGGGCATGTCCAGAGAAGGGTGATGAGGCTGGTGAAGGGGCTGGAACACAAGTCCGATGAGGAGCAGCTGAGAGACCTGGGACTGTTTAGCCTGGAGAAGAGGAGGCTCAGGGCAGACCTTATCATTCTCTGAAAGGAGGTTGTGGTGAGCTGGGAATCAGCTGCTTCTTGCAGATAAATAGTGATGGGACAAGAGGGAATGGCTGCAATTTGAATCAGGGGAGATTCAAGTTAGAAATTGAGGAGAAATCTCTTCTCAGAAGGAGTGGTTGGGCATTGGAAGGGGTTGCCCAGGGAGGTGGTGGAGTCACCATCCCTCGGGGTGTTCAAGGAAAGGTTGGATGAGGTACTTACTTAGGGACATGGTTTATTTAGCAATATAGGTGGTAGGGGGACGGTTGGACTAGGTGATCTTGGAGGTCTTTTCCAACCTTAATGATTCTGTGAAAAGGTCTTGTGTTGATGTCAAAGAAAATGTAAATGATGTCTGATATCTTTTAATTTCAAACAGAACCTGAGCTTTGCTTTTATGCATTAGGTTTATTCACATAATTTCGAGTATAATATGAAAAATGGATTTAACAGGACTGAGTGGAGTCAAAGATGGAAAGTGTAAACTGAACTGAATACTAAAGAGGACAGATCATGCAAACTTATTAGCAAATTCTTTTTCCTTGACTATTCAAAAATAGTTTCAACTCAATATACTTTAGATTTCTGTCTTTTAAATTAAGGTATGCATAAAAGGGAAAACAAAAGCCCCCTATGAAAATTACTGGATTATGAAATGCTTTGTGTGCTACAAATGTTTCTGGAAAAAAATTTCCTCTTACACTATATATTTTTGTCATCCACGGTAGTTCTTATTTCTATCCATATATATATAACTTAAGGGTGGAACTTATGGGATTCATATGAATAAGGTCAATTTTTTGGCAACAAACAATAAAGTCTTTATCTGCTGGAACAGAATAGAGACCTTTGCATTCATGTCTGCTTTGTGCTTCTCGCTGAAGGAAATGAAGGCAGCCAAGCATCTCAGTGCAGAAAGCATAAATAGCAAAGGCTTCACACCCAGAACACCAAAATCCTCTCGACTCTTGTACCGGTGTCATTATTGCCTACATTTGCATATTGTCCTCCTTAGGATGAGATAGTAGTTTTTGTCCATTTTCCTCTTGATATATCCATATATTGTGTTAGTTATGATACATATTAAGTACATGAATAACATTAATTGGGTTTGCAGATGATCATGTAATACAAAGAAGATTTCATTGTGCTGTGAAAATCTAAACTTAACCAACTAATAATGGAAGCTGAAATTGAATCAATGAGACAAATCTCAGGGATTCTTTCTAAATACTAGTTTAGGAACATGACTATTTTGTTACATTGGTTTCCAGACATATTAGTTTTATAAATTAGAACAAAATAGAACAAGCGTGGATTACATTAGTAGTTTATTTTATAAACTTGTTTGTAGGTAGTCAGGTGTGATTAAAATCTAACCAGGTACCAGAAAACTAAAGACAGAGTTGTAGTTTATAACTCAAGAGGAAACATTCAAGAGATTTTTATTCCATCAGACAACTGTGTGCATATTCAGAATTCTATATTCAAATAAATCCCCCTATTTTCTCCTAATTATCTCTGCTCTTTTAGAATGCAGACTAAATAATTTCATGTTAGACACTAGAAGCTGCTTGTTCTGTCGTAAATTACAATAGCATTTTGGTTTCTTATTGAGAGAACTGGAAATCTGCTCCTAAGGATGAAGTTGCTGCATAGTCTTGTCTCAAGGAGCAGTGGGGCTTTTCCCTTCTGTGTCCTGTTCCTTCTTCCCATTTCTTTGTGTAAATGGACAGGGTAAACTTGGATGACTGATGTTCAGAATGGGCGTAGATAAACTTTGCTTTCTTTCTTTAATTCTTGTGAGTAGGGGAAAATACAGAGGCTTTTTTTTCCCCCCAGGTTTGTCAGGATTTACGATTAGCTATTATCTTTCACCAGCTTACCATCTGTGATGTCATTCCTTGTTTGATGTATGCATCTTGTTTCTGATTGTCCTGGCTTTCAGGGGGAGATTCTTCCTATGTGTTCACATAATGCGTCCTTTTATTTGGTGTACTTAAAAGCTATCCTTTCTGTTTCATCAGAAATACTTATTAGCTGAAATTCTGCTTCCACTAATTCTGCTACTATTACTAAATTAAATTTTTAATTTTTTATTTTTAAAGCCTCAGTTATTGCACAGACATTTGAATCCTAAAGCAATGCAACAAAGCATTACTTCTTAAAAGTACTTGGAAAGATGGCTTTCTCCTTTTTGAGTTTTCAAAGGCCATCACTTATCTTTTGCCACAGAGCTAATTAATTTTACATTAGGTCGTGTATTCTATACAAATGGCCTCTGTATTAATCAACAGCAGCAGCATCTGGTGACCTTGTGGTTCCATAAGTGAGTTGTGTCTCTATTGTAAGTCTCTTGGTCTATAGAAATGTTTGCTGCGTTTGTGGTTACATCCACAAATGTCATGTCCACAATTCAGAGAACAGCTAAGATTTCCTTTAAGTGTTGTAAAAATAAGAATAAATAAAAATAGTCAGATGCTTTGCACAGTGTTTTCATAAGATGAATGTTTTATTATGAAGGCTTTGGGAAAGGAAATTGCTTCCATCTTGTAAGCAAGTTTAAATTGGGACCTTTTCTTGTAATGAGGAGAGCAGCTCTAGTGAAAGACCATTCAATGGAGTATGTCTCCAGTAATTGCATTCCAGTGTCAATCCTTTTTCGAAGAGCATCCTTATTTAAAGAAAATAAAGATGATAAGGTCAGCACTGAAAAATAACTCCTGTGTCAAATGTACTTTTAGAAATTATAAGTTTGAAATCCATTATGGGCTTTTGAACTGTGCAAGTGAAAGCTATGCTGATGTTATAGTCAGTTAGGACTCTTGAACCAAGGGGTTCTTAGCCTTACTATGTGGTGTTTGCTCTGTATTTTCAACCTATGTTTCCAATTTGCTTTTAAATATTATAGACAAGGTGTACGACAATATGAATACTTGAGTTATTCCAAGCATGGACAGAAAAGGGAGAAAAGACAAAGCTAAAGCAAAGTAGATCCTGCCTTTAGAGCCCAATGCAAATCTAGGAAGTTTAATATCGTTGTCTCTTTCTGCATGGGAAAACAGAAGCATCCTAGAAATTCTGTAGTACCTCTGAAGAATTGCATTTAAAAAAAACCCCAAACATGCAAAATAGAAGCAGAGGTCATCTTCCTTTTATATAATGAAGAAAAAAGATTTTACTGAAAATGTCTTATTAGTAAAAATGCGGATGTTTATCATACCCAGAACTTCAAGAGTATAGAAACACGTGGGTTTTGATTACTGACAGTTCTCTTGATGATTTTCAGAGCTGCCTAGAACCTTTTATAAACACTACATTTCATGTGCATATGAATGGAGAGAATTTGTATTTGAGGTGTGCTGGAGCTGCTACAACCTCCAGATGCCTTAACTTCATTAGCCTAAATAGGTAGCTGTATTTTAAAGAAAGCTACAGGTCTCTAAAATTTAACCAAGTGGCTGCTCAGCTAACTGCATCATGATTGAGTGTTCTGCTGTTGCTGAAGGTGTAGCTAATACAGCTATTAGCTATAAAAGGCTTGACCTTTTATAGTGAATGTTCTGTTAGCAGATGTGGAGATTCGTTGTGTTTCTGGTCTCCTGCTGCCTCAGGTATTAAATTTTTATCTCATTTTTTACTTCTGTCCACTGTAGATGTTGGCTGTTGATGTTGGAGATGTTGGTGTGCTGTTTGGTTGAGGTCTGTCTGCCTTGAGCGTGCACCCCAGTGCAGGGGGACGCAGTGTGGTCGCAGCTCTCTCCATGGCAGCCTGGCAATTATTAGTGATTATTTCAGCAGTTTCTTACTCACTTCAGGTTACTGAGACTGATCAGGAAATGAACTGTGTTTTCCCATTGTGCTGTAAGTAGTTTCTTCTCTGGGATTTCAGGACAAAGGAGATACCGTGTGACCGAGTGTCACTGTGCTTGCAGACCAGGCTGTGTTTTGGTGTGGGGTGGTTCTCTGTGATCTGTAGGATGCATTGGTGCTTCTGATTATAGGATATGCAAGTGAATTAACTTTGCTTTTTATGTGATTGTTATCTCTGTAAGGCTATGTAATATTGAAAGCAATTCTGTCAGAAAGCTTCTGAGTATTCTAATCATCAAGACAAACTTATTTTTATTAGGTTGCCTGTGAAGAAAGCAGAGATAACTATAATACTGATCTTCAACCAGTGTGCACAACCTGTCATATAACACTACCCACATATAAACACCGGTGTCCCCAGACACACAGGGGTATCAGAGTGGGCTTCTGTTGGAGTTGATGCAGCTTCAGTTGCCTGAGGCACACAGTTAACCAGGGCTGACTTTCCAGTGACAGCTTTTTCACATGGACATTTTCTGTAGAGTTTTGTTGGGGTTTTTTAATGCCTTAGTTCTTCAAAACTGAAGTATTGCTTAATGTATGCACAGAGGCACCCACAGAGTCACGCATCACAGGTGTCAGAGATATATTATTGTAAAAGGAGGATGAATCTCTTCTTACCAGTGATCTCTCAAGTGTTTTTGGAGGCTGAAGGCCATCCTCAGGTAAAGGCAGAGGAGAGAATAAACTTTGTAGTTGTTATTTCACAACCTGGACTGGTTCAGGTGTGAACTCAGAAAATGAGACACTTGAGAATTTTGGAAAAGTTTATGAAAGCTTTTGTAAATTCTAGAAGGCTTTTATCCAGAAGGAAGGTGTTAGGTTTTAATGTGTAGTTTACTGGCCTTAATTGTAGCTTGGTGGCTAGGAAACAGGGGCAGGAGAGCTGAAGCTTCAGAGGTGATACATCCTTTCTATGCCTTGTCTCTGCTTGCACGAAAAATAAATTAAATAGAAGGTAAACCAACAGTTGATATTTGATTCTTCCTTTTTTTTTCACTAGGAGATTGATAGCCTTTAATTTTCTTGAAAATTTTTACTATTACAGCACTTCAGAAGAATGACAAACACTTTAAACAAAATCTTTTAGTATTCTCATTTTATAGAGGAAAACAGAGGCACAAAAATGTTACTGATCTCTGGCTGTATCGAAGGCAAAGTGTGTGCCCTGGGTTTGGTATGGACAGAGTTAATTTTCTTTCCAGCAGCTGGGGTAGTGGTGTGTTTGGGAGCTAGGGGAAGAGCAATGTTGATAACAGAGGGGTGATTTAGTTGTTGCCAGGCAGCCAAGGACTTTTCAGCTACTCACACATCCCTGCCAATGAGAAGGTGGGGGGCACCCAGGAAGCTGGGAGGGGACACAGACAGAACCCAAACTGGCCAAAGGGGGTATTCCATACCATGCAACATCATGTTCCATTTGTAACTGGGGTTGGGCTGAGGGCCCAGTGTGGCAGCTGGGGGTCTTGTGAGCCCTGAGTTTGGGCTGATGGCTGAACACCTGCCTGCTGATGGGAAGTGGTGAACAAATTCCTTGTTTGCCTTTGCTTGTGCCTGTGGGCTGAGAGGCTGGTCAGTTTGGGGGTCTTGCATGGAAGCTGGAAGCTATTGGGCAGCATTGACTTTGGGTGGAGAGAAACCACGCTGTTTGTCCGTTGTTTTGTGTATATATTATTAATATATATTATTATCATTATCTTCTGGTTTTGTGTGTCCTGCTAAACTGTTTCTGTCTCAACCCACAAGTTCTCTTACTCTTCTTATTCTCTGCCTAGTCCCACTGGGGGGGCTGTGTGGAGTGAGGAAGCAGCTCTGGGTGCTTAATTGTTGACCAGGGCTAAACCACAACAGTTTGGAATAGAGAGAGTGAGAACAAGGACTTCTGAGTAACAGAAACACTGATGCTGAAGAGAGCTCACAGAGTTCCTAAATTGACTTGTCTGTGAGGAGAGAACGGTGCTGCTGTTGTAATTGTTCTGAAATGTTACCTGTTTCTTGAAATGGATATTGATAATCCAGGGGAGTGAGTGTTGGGTCAGGGAATTGCACCCTACAGCACTGTCCTTCTCAGTGAACCTGCCAGTTAATTTTGTCACAGAATTTTAGGGGTTGGAAGGGACCTCAAGAGATCATCAGGTCCAACCCCCTGCCAAAGCAGTGTCCCTAGGACAGGTCACACAGGGAGGCATCCAGATGGGTCTGGAATCTCTCCAGAGAAGGAGACTCCACACCCCCCTGGGCAGCCTGTCCCAGGGCTCCCTCACCTTCACTGGGAAAAAGTTCTCCCACATACTGGTGTGGAACTTCCTGTGCTCCAACTTGAGGCCATTGCCCCTTGTCCTGTCCCCACAGAGCACTGAGAAGAGGCTGGCCATTTTCCCCTGTGTCCCACACTTCAGGTATTGATAAACATTGATTCAAACCCCTCTCAGGCTTCTTTTCTCCAGGCTGAACAGTCCCAGCTCACTCAGCCTTTCCTCATAGGGGAGATGCTCCAGGCTTTTAATCACCTTCATAGCCTCCTCTGGACTCTCTCCAGGAGATCCCTGTCTTTTTTATACCAGGGAGCCCAGAACTGGACACAATACTCCAGGTGGGGCCTGATCAGGGCAGAGTAGAGGGGGAGGATCACCTCCTTGGACCTGCTGGCCACGCTCCCTTTGATGCACCCCAGATCATGTGTTTGATCATAATGTCTTTGATCATAAGCTCCTTTTGTGTATGCTAGGTAAAAAATAGAAGTCAGAGAGAGATAGATGACTTCAATCAAACTTAATGATGAGAGTTTAATTCCTGAGCATAACAGTATATTTATTTATATATATGTACGTGTGTGTGTGTGTGTGTGTTTGTGAAAGAAGAAAAAAAAATAAACTAAAACTTTTTCAGAATCATCTTTCTTCTCCCTCTAATTTTCAGCTGAAAGGGAAATTGTTGAGATGTAAGAGATGACTGAGATTTTTGTCCCAGCTCTCTCACCTCTCTGGTGCTTTGGAATGATAGTGTTTTGACTCCTTTCACTTGTTTCTCAGTGCCATTCTCTTCCACTGCTTGATTGTATCTAGTCAGATAGTCTGGGACTGACATAACACTGAAGCAGAAGCAGGTTCTGTCTGTTGTGCTCGAATGGCAGATTTTGGAAAATGATGTGTGTAAGAAAGCAATATTCTTTGCAAATTAGTCATAATCTCCTTTGACTTTAAATAAAATAGGAACCCACCTTCCATGCTCATTTCCCAGTGTGAACACCATGCTCCCAGGGGATGAAGAGAGGGAGAAGGAAACCCAAGATAACTCACTACTGACAGAATTTTAAGGTTTTTTCCATCTGGAATAAAAGATTTTTGTAGCTTGACAGGAAATCAATACTTTCTCATTCTTATTAGGCTTGTAGGGACATCATCTACAGACATCGCTACACCAGGGAAAATTTAATTTAAAGTTCCTATCATTGCAGCCACACTGCTGCTAAGGAATCTTGGGATTCCTCATGCAGATGAGATTCCCTCAGTCCTCCTTGTGCCAGCAGCATCAGAGTGTCTCATGGAGGGCAGGTCCCCATGATCAGATTTGTTGCTAACTCTTCAAATGATATGTCCTTAGAGAAAAATGACCTCTGTTTTGACTGTGGGAATGCAGGTTTGTCAGTGTTACATCTTTCAGCACTGTCAGCATAGGCATATCTGCAGGAGTGGTAAATATAGTAATTTACATTGTCAAAGCCCTAGAACAACATAGCAGAGTATAATATCATGTGTGTTTTGGCAAAACACGTTGCCACAGGGAAATCTTTTGCTTGTAATTGAAGTGCTGAGAAAGTAATTGAGTAATTTTGGCAATTCTTTGAGTAGGAGTGTGCTTGTGTGCACATGACCCTATCAGAAAGGCTTTCTCATTACAGTTGAATATAAACACATGAAAGCTAATGGCAAGAACTAGTAAAAGTAAGAGGAGTAAGAGATGATGGAGAGGATGTGTCTTTTTAAAAAGAAATCATCATTCAACTTCAGCTGCCTGCTGAGCACTTCCTTGGTGAGGGCAACTCTGTGCTTTTTGTGTCTGACCCAGCAGCTTCCACACCAGGAGCCCAGAGTGGCAGGAATAAGGCTGCAGTACAGTTTCTTAAAGGCCGAAGGAGAGAGCAGGCAGCCCTTGGAGAAGTCTTGCATTCAGAGTATGTAAGGTGTCTGAAAATTGGGAAGGAGCTGCAGTGAATTACTAAGCAGAGCCAGGGACTGACATGAACTAACAAGTGTAAATGCAAGCCTGCATTTATCAGCTGCAGCCAGGCACGTTTGAGTCTGTGTTTGTATGAGAGTTTCCTGCTAAAAGCAAAGGGTTAGTGAGCGATACGATGCTTTGATGCTCTTTAGAAGAAAATGGTTACCATCCATATCATTTTGCTGTGAGATGTATTTGAAAAATAGAAAACATGTCAGATCTATGTTCTGCACATAGTTATCAATGCTGTTTCAAAAGTCTTTGGTTTAGAGGGCTCCTTGGAATCCACCATTCAACCTACATGTAACTTGAAATTGGCTGTCACTCTGTACTACAGTAAAGTGGGGGCATTGCAGAGGTTAACTTGGTGACGCCTGGGATCCTGTTGCTCTCAGTGGAGAGGATCTTCCAAAGGGGTTAATTCAAAGTCTGTAAAAGTGAGTCTTTTGCTCATGCTTTAGAGACCTCTTTCTGTGGTCTGTAGAAGGCTAAATTTAGTCTGTGGTCCTTTGAACACCCCTTATTCACTGGTATGTCTAGCAAATCCCTGGTTCCAGAGAGGGGGATACCTTTTACCTCTGAGTGTATGGATACTAGCCTGATGATTGCAGTTGCATGAAGGCAGTTGCATACTGAGAAGGGTTCCAGATTCTGATATATTTTTTTTGTCTGTTGCCCTTTATATGGTTTATAGAAATTCCATGGCAATCCTCTTGATTCCACTGAACAAAACTGTAAATCCACCAGTGGAAGGGTGTAAAATATTCAGGTTTTGTTTTTGCAATCCTCCGGTGTGAGGGAAGCTGCTAGTAATTGCATGAAGAAGTGAGAAACTTCAGGGTCAGGTAGCTTGCCACCTCTAACTGATGCTTCACTAGAACAAAACGTAGCAGGAGAGTTAAGTGCAGGAGCTGCAGCAAATTAGGTTCAGTGGCAGCAGTTAGAGTTGTAGGATGAAAGCAAAATATGGCCCATTTGTCTGGAAGTCTCTTTGGGGTTCGGGGGTGTGAATGGTACTCTAAACATGCAAAATGCTATTACACTCTATTAGAGAAAGAGTCAGCTCAGCATGCATTAGAGCAAGTGGCTGTGACAACTGAACTGTGTATTTAAAGGGCATGCTGTTAGGGTCCCTCTCTTGTGTTCACTTACCTTGTACTTATACTTGTTACTGGTGGTGATGGGCAGCAATGTAAAGGTTACTCTTCACAGCAGGGATTTTCCTGTTATTTGTCATAGCTGTACTTTGCTTTCACCAATTCTTTTTTTTTCCCCTGCTTTTGTATCTAAATAATCTGCTGTCACCACGCACACATTGTTGAGTCTTGCAATTGAAGCAGACCCAGAGCTGACTCCCCACCAAACTCCCAGCGTTCAGCTGCTGTGGCAGCCTTGTTATTCCACTTGTTCTTCAGAACTTCATCACTCTGAAAAACTCACTGTCTCTCTTGTAATTTCTTTTCCTTCCCTCCCCCTTGTAGAGCACGATGAGTGTGGCAGCGGGCAGCACAACTGTGATGAGAATGCCATCTGTACCAACACTGTCAGGGGACACAGCTGCACCTGCAAACCTGGATACGTGGGGAATGGGACCATCTGCCGAGGTGAGGCTCTGGCTCCCGCCACACTGGACAAGTGGCAGACTATTAATGTTTCACGACCATCACCTACATGCTGGTAACTTGTGATGGCTGGATTCTGTCAATGGTTCAGTATAAGATTTATCACGTAGACAATGTAGTGTGCATGGAGATGATGGGAGTTGATTTAAGCATAAGTTCTTGGCAAGAAGGAAACATTTATTGTCCCCCAACACCGTCAGTTGAGCTGGTGTCATTCAACTTTTAAGTGATGTTCATAGTTTTACAAGCCATGGATGGTATGTGCTGTGATCTTTGGCTTTTAAAATTTAATCAGATGCTTTTTAAATTAGGGTAATTGTCTTTTATTCTAACATCCTATGGTTGTTATTTGACTGCTTGCATCAGAATGCTTTATTTTTTTTTTTTTCAATCTTTACCTTTAAATGTGTATCTTTGACTTGTCTCTATTGAAGGTCAAGTAGTGGTGCTGGGGAGAATTCATTATGGTATGTTTCCAGTCTTTGCTTAGAGAGAATGTAAACTGAAGCGTAGGCAACTATAGTTTCAGGGGAGTTTTGAGTGAGCAGCCTGTCCTTTTGACTGATTGTTTGTTTGTTTTGTGGCTTTTTGTTTGGTTGGTTTTTGTTGTTGTTTTTAAATATCTTCCCCCCCCCCCGCTTCCCAGGAATAACACAACAAACCAAACCCTTAATCATTTTTCTTTGAAACAGGGATGTTCGGATTATTTCATAACCAAACATGTTTACACATTGGTTTTCTTTATTTGCACACCTGGATATTTGGTTTAATGTGCCAAAACCTCAAAGCAAAACTCCCACTGCATATTTATTAATCTGGTAATGTTGGAGTAATGAAGTTGCACTGGAGAAAAGTAGTGATGTTTTTACCCTTTCAGATCTGTTGCAATCTGAGCTGTGGATAAAATATGTGTTGCATGTGTGTGTTTGTGCTTTGAGTTGCACATGTGGGTGCAGCCATAGTTGTCTTTTTCAGGTAGGTGTATGTGGGAATAGAGGAAATGAATTATGTTCTTAAAGTCTGACTGGGAGGAATAAACTGAAGACAGGAGATTGTAGAAAGGGGTTTGCAGTCTAATGCTTATTGAAGTCTTTAGGGCTAAGAATAATCTGGCACTGCATGGAATAGGTGCTGCTGCCAGCCAGCTGGTATTAGAGTGGGGTTTATTTCAGTAAATAGCAAAACACTCAAATGTAAAGTGGTGACGTGAGCGGTTCTGTGGCCACTTGAGGTCTCTAAGTTTGGGCTGCTAATTTAAGACATGTTCCCATTCTTTTCCTGGTAGCACCAGAAACACCACTTTTGCCTCTTGTTTTCTTTGGAAAGGTTAATGGTGATATGTTATCAGTTACTGCTCACAGAGGTTTCCTTGCACAAGCATGAGGGTTGGCACAAGGAAGGAGGTGTGAACGTGTCAGGACAACCGTAATCTGCTTAGGATGTTTTGTAATAATTCTGAGGCTTTATCTTCAGGTGATGTAGACTGGAAAAAATAGATATTAGCCAAGGTGATAAATTTTGATGTAAAATACCATAACTCAAGATATGATAAACATTCATCTTCAGTCATCTCTAAGTGCTTTATAAATGTTTACATATTACAGGTATCTACATACACAAAATTGTTCTCCCAACTAATACTGAAACAGTCTATTTCTGTAGTTCAATAAATCTTATTAATATTGTCCAATAGACCTGTAAATAGAAATCTTACAACTTTATGATACGAGCAAAGGACTTGCTTTGTGCCTGATGCTACGATCTATTTCAGAAATGTCATAAAAACCCTAATGTTCCTCTTTGACTTTACTGGATAATACTGTGATAGCCTTTATAAAAAACCCCACCAAACCAGAATACTGTTATTTGTATTTTAGAAAAGAAAATGTATGTGTAGTTAAATTAAATTGCATTGTGAACTACTGGTAAATATAATGAAATTACTCTGGCAGGAATTGGTGATGTTTGCATTTTTTTGTGAAAAGTACAGAGCAATGAAAAGGACAGAGATAATCTGGGTATGAATATTGTGATTGCTGGGGATTTAGAAATAAAGACAAAAAACCAAATGTTGCAGGGGAAAGCAAATAATCATCAGGCTGTCAAACTTCTTGAGTAGAAAAATAAATCTAATGCATAAGGAATTGCTTTAGTGTAAGTGTGGTAGGCTAGGCTATGTAATTAAGGACTGGATTGTGTCAAACTAGATATGGAAGGAAGGTGGGGGAGAAGGGCGCAGACAGACCAAATGCACTTCTGTGTTAAAATAGATACTGTCACAGTTGAAGTGACATAAACCTGGGAAAACAAGAAAATCTTTATGAAAACACAGTTACAACTATATAGGGGTGAGACCATAGAATAGAATCAAATGGATTTTATTTCCTAGGGATGCTTTCAGTATCCCTGTGAGAAGTGGGCTTTAGTGCCACCAGAAAGTCACTGACATTTTGGCAACAGATGGGAACAGAGTGAGGCTGAGAGGAGCTGAAATGACAAGATAAGACAGTGCTGGGCCATCGCCGTTAGTAAATGTGACCAAGTACTGGACCCAGAATCAGATAGATTCTGTCTTAGGGTTTCTTCAGGGAATGAAAAGTGAAATAGGGAAGTCTTTGCTGGAAGAAATAACATCATTGGAAGTAAAGGATAGAGGTAAAACTAGTTGAATAAAGGGAGATTTTGGATCTACAGACTTTTAAAAGTTGCTCTTCTCTATGAACGAGACTTGACAAAACTCAAAGGAGTTATGACTGTTTCAGGAAACAGAAGTTGTAGGAGAGTAATGGAAGACCCACGCCATGCCCGTTTCCTTGAGTTCTGTAAATGAATGATACCATTCAGGTGAGGGTGGAATAAGGATAAGGGGAGCAATTTCACTAAACCTCGGGATAGGATTTGGTAGTGCAGTAAAGGCAATTGACTTAGTGTGAAAGGGAAAGGTGATAAAAATTGGGTTAGCAGCTGAATGTACTAGTTAAAAGAAAAGGTGCTGTGGGCAAAGAAACACCTGGTACACAGGGCGCTTTACAGGGTGTCTGTCAGAAGGGACCTGGTAGGAAATCAGTGTTTAGTGGCAATGGTTAGATGGAAGAAGTCTGAAACCAGGACAGCCAGGTTTGTGGATAACCTGTCACCTTTAGACAGGGCGGTGTGTGGGTGAGAGTAAAACTCTGTCATGTACAAAATGAGTGAAACTCACTGTCATGACTCCAGCTGAAGAACCAGGATACCGAATACAGAGGTAAATACTGTATTCAGGCTATAGAGGCTTTTGGTCTGTGCAGTGTTGCAGTCTTTCTGTGTGAAATCTTGGCAAGGCTCGAATCTGGCAAGCTGGGTATTGGATATGGGGAAAACGCCTTTCTCTGCTTTTTGCCATGGTAAGTTTTAGTTCCAGTTCCACTTGGCAGCCTTGCACCACAAGCTAGGGGAAGCGACATGTTGAAGAGGGATGTCCTTTGTTAAAACACCAAGAACCTCCTGCTCCACCATCTACTTTCCCTTGTTGAGATGGTATTTGCAGCGGGACACACAGTCCTGCAGTTGAGCAGAAGTTCATGAGTACTGCTAATGGGGCTCACCTGTCCTATAAAGGAAAGCGGATCCTCGCCCAGGAGATAGCAGGGCTCATCGATCGTGCTTTAAACTAGTTAGGAAGGGGGAAGGGGATATTAAGGCGGCTGCCAGGGTTAGGCTTCGGGAGACACAACGGGAGTTGACGGTGGGAAGAGGTAAATACCAACAGCACAGTCGTGGACTTGGGGACGTTTTTCCACGTGAGAGTAGGGAAAATTCTGTGGACTGCCCTGAGTACTCCTCCGTGGAGCCACTTTTGCCAGTCCCCTGTCAGAAATCTCGCTGTGGGCCGTTGAGGATACCTACATCTGCTTCACCACTGAACTGTCTTTACACAAATGCACGTAGCATGGGGAACAAACAAGAAGAACTAGAGATCTTTGTGCGGTCGCAGGGCCATGATCTCATCGCAATCACAGAGACGTGGTGGGACAACCTGGACGACTGGCACACTGTCATGGATGGCTATGTGCTTTTTAGGAAAGACAGGCTAGGGAAGCGAGGTGGAGGAGTTGCTCTTTATGTGAGAGAGCACCTAGAATGTGTTGAGCTCCACCTGGGGAAGGATGAACCTTCTGTCGAGTGCTTGTGGGTTAAAATCAAGGGGCAAACCGGTATGGGGGACATTGTTGTGGGAGTGTGCTATAGGCCCCCTGATCAAGAGGAGCAGGTAGATAACGCATTCCATAAACAGTTAGAAGTAGCCTCAAGTTCCCGGGCACTGATCCTTATGGGGGACTTCAACTACCCAGATATTTGCTGGGCAAGCAATACGGCCAGTCGTATGCAGTCCAGACAATTTCTGCAGTGTGTTGAAGACAATTTCCTGCTACAGATGGTGCAGGAGCCCACAAGGGGAGGGCGGCTGCTGGACCTTGTTTTCACTAACAAGGATGGACTTGTTAGGGAAGTGAAGGTCGGGGGCAGCTTAGGGCAAAGCGACCATGAAATGGTTCAGTTCATGATCCTGGGTGGAAGAAGCAAGCCAAAAAGTAGGATAGCTACCCTGAATTTTGGTAGAGCTAACTTTGATCTCCTCCACCACTTAATGGGGGCTATCCCGTGGGCTACGCTGTTTGAAGGAATGGGAGCCTGCGAGAGCTGGCTAGCATTCAAACAGCACTTCTTCCAAGCACAGGAACGATGCATCCCTTTGAGGAAGAAATGGGGAAAGAGAGGCAGAAGACCTGCATGGATGAACAGGGAGCTATTGAGCAAACTCAAAGAGAAGCAGAAGATCTATGAATCATGGAAAAAGGGTCTGAGCACCTGGGAAGAATACAGGAATGTGGTCAGGGCCTGTAGGGATGCAACTAGGAAGGCTAAAGCCCTCTTGGAAATTAAGCTGGCAAGGGACATAAAGGATAATAAAAAGGGGTTTTTTAGACACGTGAACAGTAAGAGGATGTCCAGGGATAATGTAGGTCCCTTGCTGAATAAGGAGGGTGTCCTGGTTACGGGGGATGCTGAGAAAGTGGAGATATTGAATGCCGCCTTTGCTTCGGTCTTCACTTCAAAGGCCCCCCGGGACCCACAGACACTGGATGAGAGTAGGACTGATTGGGAAATGAAGAATTTCCCTCTGGTTCAAGTAGGGGAGGTCCAGGAGCGGCTCAAAGGGATTAATGCACACAAATCCATGGGCCCAGATGGGTTACATCCACATGTGCTGAGGGAGCTGGCGGAGGTGATTGCTGAGCCGCTCTCTATCATCTTCGACGGGTCTTGGAGGACAGGAGAAGTGCCTGAAGACTGGAGGATAGCCAATGTCACTCCAGTCTTTAAAAAGGGCAAGAAGGAGGAACCTAGTAACTATAGGCCAGTCAGCCTCACCTCTGCCCCTGGAAAGGTAATGGAACAGCTTGTTCTGGATGCCATCTCCAAGCAATTGGAAGAGAAGAAGGTCATGAGGAGTAGTCAGCATGGATTCACTAAGGGGAAATCGTGCTCGACCAACCTCATAGCCTTCTACGATCTCATGACAGGCTGGGTAGATGGAGGGAGAGCAGTGGATGTCATCTACCTTGACTTCAGCAAGGCCTTTGATACTGTCTCCCATGACATCCTGATAGCAAAGCTGAGAAAGCATGGGATAGATGAGTGGACAGTGAGGTGGGTTGAGAATTGGCTGTCGGACCAAACCCAGAGGGTTGTGATTCGTGGAGTAGAATCTGACTGGAGGCCTGTTACCAGCGGTGTTCCCCAGGGCTCAGTGTTGGGTCCAGTCCTGTTTAATATCTTCATTGACGATCTTGATGAGGGAATAACATCCACCCTCAGCAAGTACGCCGATGATACAAAGCTGGGAGGAGTGGCTGACACGCAGGAGCACTGCGCTGCCATCCAGAGAGACCTGGACAGGCTGGAGAGCTGGGCAGTGAGAAACCAGATGAAGTTCAACAAAAGCAAGTGTAAAGTCTTGCACCTGGGAAGGAACAACTGTTTGTATCAGTACAGGCTGGGGGATGACCTGCTGGAGAAGAGCTCAGTGGAGAAGGACCTGGGGGTCCTGGTAGATGACAGGTTGGCCATGAGCCAGCAGTGTGCCTCGGTGGCCAAGAGAGCCAATGGGATCCTGGGATGCATCAGGAGGAGTGTAGCCAGCAGGTCAAAGGAGGTGATCCTCCCTCTCTACTCTGCCCTGGTCAGGCCCCACCTGGAGTATTGTGTCCAGTTCTGGGCTCCTTGGTATAAAAAGGACAGGGATCTCCTGGAAAGAGTCCAGAGAAGGGCTACGAAGATGATTAAGGGCCTAGAGCATCTCCCCTATGAGGAAAGGCTGAGTAAGCTGGGACTGTTCAGCCTTGAGAAGAGAAGACTAAGGGGGGACCTAATCAAAGTTTATAATTATCTGAAGCAGGGGATGCAGGGGGAATCAGCCAGCCCCTTTTCAGTGGTCTGTGGGGATAGGACAAGGGGCAATGGCTGCAAGTTGGAGCATAGGAAGTTCCGCACCAACATGCGGAAGAACTTTTTCACAGTGAGGGTGACTGAGCACTGGAATAGGCTGCCCAGGGGGGTGGTGGAGTCTCCTTCACTGGAGATATTCAAGACCCGCCTGGACGCCTATCTGAGCAATATGAGCTAGGGAGCCTGCTTTGGCAGGGGGGTTGGACCCGATGATCTCTCGAGGTCCCTTCCAACCCCTACAATTCTGTGATTCTGTGATTCTGTGATTCACTACAGAGCTTGTGCCTCATACCACTGACAGGAGTCAACGGAAGGAGCCATGGTATATTGGAACATAAGCAAGTTTCATAAATAATGGATGGCGTTTGGGATTAAATACCTTAAAGCAAACAAAGAGATCCCCACCCTCCAGATTTGGTAGTGGCTATAGATCTGACTTTTCAGCATGAGCAACATGCAAATCACCATTGAGGTTCTGTTCCAGTCAGTTGTGTTGTTTTGTACAAGGAGACCTATAGTGTACAAGCCTTTCCGTAGCTCCCAGTGTTTTGTTCCAAATGTTTGAAGTATAAATTCTGCCTGTATAAGTCCTTATATGTCATCAGAAAAATAGAAATGGCCTTGAATATACTCAGTTGGTAACAGGGGCAGTTCTGAAACATGGTCAAGATGTGTTTGCTGATCATTGTTTTGCATATCTTTGTAGTGCGGAATGAACAGAAGTCTGGTACTTAAACAAGTGCAAATATTATTCATTGTACTGACATATTTTCCTTGTATAGCCTATCTAACAGGTATATTTAGTGTGCTATTAATATCTCATTTAGTAGTTTCTACTGAGGTGTAGATTTATTAGAATGATTAAATGAGGTGGATTTAGAGTCATAAACCTTAAAGCAAATGTGTGCAATGTGACTGATGCCTGGGCAGAGAAACGCCAGGTATTATGAAATCAAAATCAAAACAGTGTTTATTCTAATTAGTATTCAGGCTGCAGAATGGTTTGTTTCTGCCAGGGTATAGAATATGATTTTTTTTTTTCCTCCCTGTGATACTCTGCAGCATTTCACAGTAGACACTTAAGGGATTACAACTCAGTGTACGGTAGAGTCTTAAAGATGAAAGCCATTATTTTTAGAGTGGCTCAGTTGTGGTGTAATCTTGAAGTCCAGATTAGTTTCTTAATTGCAGTGTGATTCTTCATATATATTTGCCTTGGAAGGTGTGTTTGAAAGTGTGGTTGTTATTGATGAACTTGCTGGTCACTTTTCATGAATAACTTATTTGGAACCCTCTATGAACAACTGACCAGTTTTTGAACAGATACTCTTATCTTTTAGAAGATAATGGAAATAATCATATGGAGTATTCGTAACACAGAATGTATACTGATGACCACAGCACTTCACAGGCCTGAGAATCTTGATGTACGTCAGAAAGTTGTCTTATTTTACACTGGTTTAACCATACATTCTAGTTGGATGCTCTAAGAAATGGCAGCCTGAGAGCTTTCTTTCATTGCAGTTTTCTTTGTTTCAGAGCAGGTATTTTTAAAAGTAATTCATGGTCTGAAATATATGTCATAACCTGAATGATATGTCCATGAAAGAAGTCATGTATCTTCCAATGTGTAGGCAGGATAGTGATGGTGTAGTAAACAGATTACTAAAGACAAAGACATTTTCGTCTGTTGTGACATTTCACCTGCTATGAAAAAAAACCCTCAAGAGAACTTTTAATAAGAGAGAAATGAGGAAAAAGTAATCGTTCTCTTTGGTTTTTTCTGTGGTGGGTTGTCTGCTTTTTTGTGTCCCTTTTACACTGATATCAGCATTAGCTTTAAATGCCAGCACTGTGAGACATACCAAGATATCAGCATATGTGACTTAAAGCCTATCAGGTCACTGAAGGTGACTAACTGCCACTGAGGTTTATGTTTTTGACATGTGAGTGTGTCTGTTGGGGGCAGAGTTGAAAGCCTTTATGGAGCATTGAGGTGCATTAGGAACAACATGTAGGCCAGAACTGAAGCAGAAAAGAACGAGCAAGTCTTTCCCCATAGCCCCTGATTTGTAGCTGTGTAAGGCTTTGAATAGTTGATAAGCCCTATCGTGGCTTTAATTGCTGCTTTGGTGTAATAGTCACAAGTCTGATTCAGGAATATAGATATTTTAATTTGTACTGAGATCCTCCTCTTCATTCTCACTGGAGCTCTGCATATTTTTTTTGAACCTAATAGATAGTGAATAAATCACTGCAGGAGCAGGTAAGTGCATTCACTTGCATTCTGGTGTCATGGCATGTGTTGAAGATGCCATGGAAAGTGTAAGACACTGATTAGTCCTATTTTTTGGGTGAAACATGCTAGATGTAACTGATGTAATAGTTTAAAATTGATATACACAACAGTGCCATGAATTCTTACAGATTTTTCATTCTAAAACTAGCACACTTGGACTTAGAATCAAGAGAGTCTCATTGAAGCCAATAAATTTTCTATAGTCTTAAATCCACTGTTTTCATAAAAATGAAAATTTGACCTTTTAATATAAGATTTTTTTTGTAGTTTTGTGTGTGACTAGATAGTTCTAAAGTGTGGTACATTAATAATAATTGCTGTGGTTGTGTGTAGGGTTTTGAGTTATATAAGCTCTCTTTGTAAGTTGTCATGCACTTTTTAAGCTTCTTTAATTCTAATGTTGTTCTTGACTTGGTTTTGGACTGTAATGATTTAAAAGTATTTTGATAACATTAAGGTGATTTATGATAACTTTTTCTTGCCTTTAAAACGTCATCACCCCAATTTAGCTGTGTGAGATGTTGAAATTCAGGCCTAATTATTTTTGTATGAAGAGCTGAGCTCTACATATCTACCGCTCTCCGGTCCGGTTTTATAGCCTCTCCAAAAGCTCAGTATTTCCTGCTGATTGGATCCTGTTCTATGTGTGAGATTGTTCAAGATGATTTAGAATGCACATTGGTTATGGAAATAGATCATTTAAAAACCATGATTAATTTAACTTGTCAGGATCCAGACCTTGATCTCTTTGCCGTCACAGACTGTCTCACTGCTATGGATTTACAGCCCATTTGAAAAAGGTGCAGCACTGATCTGTGCTTGCTGAGGAAACGGTCCAGTCCAGAGCAGCTGCTCTGCCTGTATGAAAGGAAGGGAATGCTGTAGTTACCTGCAGGGGAAATGGTTTAGAACTTGATCTGACAGTTTTTTCTGCTTATCTGAGTAGGTCCAAAGGGCTCACCAGACCCATTCCAAAATGTTTATGAGGGTTCCTAGGTTCTGATTCTGAACTGGAGATTCTCTTGTTGACTCAGTTGCTTATTGTTTCCTATTGCATTGATTCACCTTGGTTTGTTTAGAATGAGCAGTTTGCTGTAAGGATCAAGGTACTTTATGACCTGTACAAAAGAATTACAAAGTTGAGGACAACTGGTATGTTCCTCATGATCTCCAAAGCAGTGAAACTGGGTTGTATGAGAATATGGAACTAGTTCAATATTCTTTTTAAAAAGTAGTTAGTAAAACCAAAATGTGAAGTTTTTTACTTTATAATGTCTGCACCATACATTGTATTTATTTTCTAATCTCTGAGACAGTCTCAATCAGTAACTCCTGTTGGCAGTGGGTGTACCACCTCCCAGGTCTCTGTCGCAGAAATCCTTCAGGAGCCAAATCCAGAGTCTCCTGAAGTAAAGACAAAGCTTTTCAGTGCTACTAGAATGTTTCATTCATGTAACCCAAAATAGTACTTTTTTATTTCTTCCTGTGGTATTAAAAGCTAAAATCTGAACAGAAATTATCAAGTCCCAAAACACACCCTTCATTCAGAGAAGCTGTGCTCTGCTGGGGTTTTTTGGCAGTAGAGCAATAGACATCGTGGGTCAGTCCTTTGGTTTGCTTTCAGCTTCTGATCTGTATGATGTGTGAAACCGAGTCTACGTAGATCTGTGACCCTCCTGGCCTGCCCTGGGAGCTTGCCATGCAATTATTTGGAACCAAGTACTTATTTTTTTTATGGCAGGTAAGAACAATTGATTCAGTAAGAGCATCTTGGAAGATATAGAATCATAGAATGATTCTATCACTGCCCAGAGCTTGTTGCAGCGTGGGCTTGACTCTTAGCCACAATAGGAGCACAAGAGCAATAGCAGCACAGAGTGTGTGCTCTCTGGTGAAATCACTTAGAATGTGCAACCATTTCAGGTTTAATATGTATGGAACAGACATGTCAGAAAGCAAGAGGATGCCAAACCCATGAAATTCTTTCTGTTCCCTGTAGAACATAACCAAACAATACTGAAATCTGGGTATCAGTATCTTGCCCAAATGTGAAAGAAGACCATTGCAGTTGCTGGTTTTGGCAGCAGTGGTACTGCTGCACTGTCACCCTGGTGTGGAAGGAAGTGCTTTTTCACACAGCACATGATTAATCTGGAGAACTTTGGTGCCAGGCTGGTGAGGAGACCAGGCACATTGAGAAAGCTGCTGTGTCAGAAGAAAATCCCAACGGGTGGGTGCAAAATATTTGGTTTAAGGAAGGTCTTGGGGGATCGTTAAGAAATGTCACCAGGTTCTTGCCCTGCTCTTTCCCTTGACATTCATTATGGGCTGTAGTCACACAGAGGATGCTAGGCTAGTAGGCCCTCTGGAATGACCTAGTTGATTTATATTTATGTTCTTCTGTCTGAGATGATTATTAGAGCAATCCCTTCTGCATAAGGATGATATTAGCCATTCACTTACGGGTGTTTTTTCTATTCTACTGTAGCAGTAGAATAGAATCCAGCCAGAAACCTTCTTTCAGCCTTCTGTTCCTGTGAATTTCTCACACTATGGTAAACGAAGGTAAAAACATTAAGTGATTTGTCGAATGTGACACACTCAGTCAGTACCTGATCCAGGATTCAGGTTGTTCCCAGACTGACAGCTCTGTTCCTAAACCGTTGTGCTGCGATTTCTCCACGGAAAGTATCAGAGGTGTTTTAAAAATACCTGAGGAATCAAACAAAAAGAAAGACTAAGACTCCAAAATGGAGCATTTTGGGATGTTTAAAATTTAGGTCACCTATTCAGTCTTAAGTCGCTTGCACCCACTGCTGAAATACTGTCCTTACTGATAAAAACTCAGGTGTTGTGGGTCTCTTTTGGTCCCTCTGCCTCATTCAGGGCACAGTAAAGACCCATCAGTCAGTGAAGGAGATGAAGTCCTGGAAGTAGGTGTTCTTGTTTATTATTTTTGCCATTCTTTGTGTGACCCTATTATTATTAACTATTGTCCCAATGCCTGTACTGAATTTAAGATGTTAGCACGTCCTTCAGAAAACAATCTATCTTGTTCTTATCAAATGATTGCAATGAGATGGAAATGTACCTTAGCTGTCTTGACATTAGCTCTTTGGTGTCAGTGTAATGTGGCAATTTAGTGGTTCAAGCATTTGCCCAGGTTTTCAGGAAGGGTCTGTAACTTGCTCTATTCTCTGTTTTTCCATAACTTGAAGAGCATGATGTTCCTCGTTGTGGTCTTGCCATTGGAGAAGGATGTGGGAAAAGGGGTTCAGTTCCAGGCTTGTAGGTGTGTTACAATTGCCTTTCTTCTCTGCAGCTCCTTAGTCCTCATTGTCTTCTTGTTCCCTCTGCTCCTCAGCTGCATCTTTCCTCTGTAGCCTTTTCCTCTCCTGCCTTGGACTGGCTCGTGCACCACTGTGAAATGTGATGAATGGTGCGAGAATGTTAAGAGGGTGACATTAAACATTTACAAACTGAGCTGATTCAGAGACATGGCAAAAGGCAGAGTCTCAAAATCTCTGTGTTAAAGTGGGGACCTAAGGACAGGGGAGAATAAAAAAAGAAAACCAAAGCAACCCACTGATTACTTATTTTGAGAAATAGATTTTTTCCACAATGCAGCTTCTGGTAGATACCCAGCATAGGAAAAATATAATTATGAATAGTTTACTTGTCCATATTACTGAAAATGATATTTTATAGCAAGGAAAACGTGGATTGCTCTGCATGTAGGTATTGCTTACTTTGTATGCATGAGTTACGTGGGTTGGCTTACTAGTTTTGGAGGCCCCATTTATTTTTTGAGCACTGGGAGGGGCAAATCTGGAAGCCATGCAGGATGTTTGATCGCACAATTTGCATATTTTTCTCTCGAAAGATTCTCCAGTTCAACTGTTTCCCAGTGGTGCTGGTGCTTCAGCCTTTGCAACATGCTGACAAGTTGAGGCACCCCTGTGTGTGTCTACAGTTCTTATCTAAAGTGTTCAACGATAAAGATAATAAATGTGACTATGCTGAAGCGAGCATATGCTAAGTACAAGACTAATGGCAAGCTGGAACAGTATCCTGTGAATAGTACCTGAAAGAAATGTTGCTGTGAAAAAGAGACTGTTCCAGAACCTACTAAAAACTCCAAATGGTGCTTTGAAGATTGTATCATCAAAATGACTTATGAGGGGAATTCAGTACACGAACCACAAGAAGAATGTGAATTAAAATAGCTTAGAACACATTAAATGCAGAGGGAATGAGAAGTTAAAGGAAACGAAGTAGAGGTGGGAATTGAAGGGGTCCTGCTTTTCAACGTGGTTTAAAATTCAGTCATCCAAGAGTGAAAATGAACAATTTGTGTGTCATAAAAACCTAAGAGTTGAAATTTAGGTATTCCTGAAGGGCCAGAGCTGCGTGCCCTATGTGGCTGTTCTGCTGATAAATACTCAAACATCTCAGTGTGTCACCTTGATGGTGTTTGCAGTTTTCTCTTTTTTTCTTTTTTTTTCTTTTCTGTCTGCATGCCTAAAGATGGGAATTGTCAGGTTGGATTTTTGAAGCAAAACTTCAAAACAGCCTATTTATTTGAAGGGTACATGCTACACAGGCATATCAAGCAGGGCTTGGAATTCCAAGAGGATGTAAAATTCACAAATGTACCTCGGTTTTTTAAAAAAATAAAAGCACTACACATCCATATCTTTGCACGTCCATTTTATCCATCTTCCTCTGTAGCCTGTTAATTATGTTGTAGCCTCAAGGGTATAAGTGTATGCCTCCCGTAGATTATGGGATGCATTTGCTGCCACTGATGAACAGACTGGATGGCTGTTCTCCACTGTCACTTGTACTATTAAAATGTATTCACCCGTTCCCTCGAGCATATGATTTCACAGTGTCTGATGGCTTTGTGAAGGAGCTGCTGTGAGTGGAAAGCCCTGGGATGGAATAAAATGGCAGTTGGGTGTGGAGCTACTAGAACACTTGCAGAGTTTAAGTAGGCAATATCCATTCCCCTGCATTAATTATAATGGTTTACGGATGCTCATTAATATGCCACTTTTATTACTGAGACACATGGTTGGGCTGCTTTCCTGACACCTATTATTTCCTCCCTCTGAACAGAACAAAGGAAACAATAGTCGTCTGACATTGCCATGACATACGTTATTTCCCAGTAAAAGATTGAGGTAATCAAATCAGTCCTGCCTGCACAGCACAGTATTCCCACAGCCTTCGGAGAGAGGCAAGTGAGGAAATTCTTAATGTGGTAATTTTAGACCTGACTGAGCAAGGTGTGTGTCTAACTAAAAGTCAGTGGTTGGCTCCAATGAGACAGCTCACATAATTAGGCACTCGGTTTTTATTTCCATGCTAAATGGGCTTTGCTGTGTTTGTACCACACAGGTTGGAATAAACACAGTGAGCGTTCCTCTTCTGCTGTGGGTATCAAGGGGAGGTTGGATTCATCGTCTCTGAGGAAAGGATAACTGAATAGCCAAATCCGCCTCTCACTTATCTCTGACTCCTCGGCAAATAGAGTGGGCTTAGAAAAAGATTTAGGGACTAATTTTCAGTGACATCACAAAGAAGTAGTTGGAGACAAAATAAAAATGAGTGGGAATCTCTAAGTGGTTGCTAGTGGTTATTGCCAAATGATTTTGAGTGCTACATTATTTATTTATTCTTTTGCTGCTGTAAAAGCACTGGAATTCAGAAATAGCTCAGATGTTAAGGTTTGATCTGCTGAGTACTTGTACCCATTGCATGAAATGTTCATCAGGTGAAAGAAAAAGAAACAAAAAAGCACCTGCTTTCAGCTTGAGTAGAAGACAGGCAATAGACTTTTGATCTCATGGCTGCTTGCTGTAGCCACTAATGTGGGGAGTTATGCATCCTTACTCTTGCTTTTCTGCTCCTGTGTTTCCCATGTGTTCAGTTGTGGGATGGAAGAGATAAAGATGGGGAAACCTCTCTCGCTTCCTTTGTCACAGTACACCCTGGACAGTTGCTTCAGCAGCAGACAGTTGTGCAGGGCATTGATGGTGCCATGTCTCCCTTGCCTTGATTCTCACAGAGCTGTGTGGCTTCAGGCCCAAGGCTCTTTCAAAGTCAATGCTTTCTGTGGGACTCTGGCAGCCTCTCAGGGCGCTTAGGCATGAGGAGAGTGGGATTGGGATTCCCATATGGACTGAGGCAGCTTGTTTTCCACTTATACCAGCTCTGACAGCACCTTGTTCGGTGCCATAAGCTTGTCTAGTGTCTCAAGATTTCTGTGCAAAACATAGGTGTCTGTTCAGAGTTTAAGGACCACCTGGAAGATGCTCTTTGTCACATGGTTTAGCTTTAGCTGGTCCTGCAAAGGGGCGGGGAGTTGGACTCAATGGTCCTTGTGCATCCCTTCCAACTTGAGCTATTCTGTGATCTCTAATGGGGCTCAGTGAGTAGACTGGGGAGAAGAGTCGAGGAAGAGTGCTGAATGGCATTTTAGATGTTGTTACCTAAAGGGGATTTGAGAACATGAGTGATTTTTTTTTTTTTTATCTTTCCCTGTGTGTTTTCCCTTTAGGTGTTGCTTATATTACTGTTCCTGTTGGTCTGGATGTCTACTGGGAGAGTTACACCCAGTCATACAGTAAATTATACCTACTGCATAAAATCAGACGCATGAAACCAAATGTAATTAACTGTCACTGATCAAGGTAGACACCAGAAATTTGTAAGCACTTTCTTTGTGCTGAGTGCTTAAAACTGAAGATTGCACATTAAACAGAAGCATGATACACATCTTGAAATATAATTTCAGGTGCTTTTATGATGTGTTTGGAAGCTCTGAACTGTGATTTTTGTGTAGGCTTCAAAAATCTCTTCTATTGCTCTGTTCTAGCAGTCAGTGAGAAATACGCTGGCCTTCAGCACAAATAAACTGTGCTGTAGAACGCGACCGAGCTTAATGTTAGCAAACCTGGCATACTGTATTTGCATCTAAATATAGTTATTTAATTTTTGTTTAAACCTGAATGTTCTTTCTGACACTGCGGCTCTGCTAAACCATGTAAACTGTCTCCTAGGTCATACCAGACAGGTCCAGTCAGGCTCCCATCTGTTCTAGGTAGGCATGCTAGGCACATGCTAATGAGGTGATATATAAGAGGACAGATAGTCTCTTCTTGCCTTGAAAATTGCATTTGACAGATGATACTTCAAACTGCTGTGAAAGCTTAAGCTGTTACTTCTCATGAAATTCTCCATGTATGGTGAGAAAAAGCATTTTCATTAAGAATTTGTTTGTGCTGCTTAAAGAATACATGCATTCTTCTGACACTGAGCACTTTGTAGCGTGCTGCAGTGCTGAAATGCTCCCCAGGACTGATGGCTCTGAAGTGTCGTAGGTTGTATTCATGTGTCTCATATTGGTGACTTCAGCGTACTGCACAGGCAACATTTATCTCCACTTAGCTGAGCCACTTAAGCACTTCTCTCACCCACAGACTGACTCTGCTGTACAAGGATGAAAAGACTTCTAATTGAAGGGAATTTTTTTTACCCCTGCAGCTGGTAACAGGCTGGTTTATAGAATGTGCAGTAGATGGAGGATGTGAAGCTGGAGCTTACGCGGGCAGTTCCTCACGTTTATGTGGCTGGTGACATTTGTTCCTGAGGACTGTGGAACACACGTTCAGAGGCTTTAACACAGCTTTTGTAGGGTGTGCAGTGATAAATGGCTGTAGATGTGGAAATGTCAGGAAAGGAGGTGATCTGACTAGATAGGAAGAAAGTAGAAACTTTCCTGCGATGAGATTAGAATCCCACTTGCACTTGCAAAGGGAGAGGCCTGAGAATCAGTGGAGTGTGGCCCAAGACCATAGGCAGCTGTGATGGTGCCGTGTTGGCCCGAGCACGCAGAGGGCACTGAGTGCCGAAAGCCAGGAGTTTGCTGAGCCCCGCACATGGTGAGCAGTGCTGAGCTGTATGAGCTGTGCCTGCAGAGCCAACTGCGGTGGCTGCTTCGCTGCTCCACGCATGTGTCTTGCTGCTTGCTCAGTGCTCCCTCAGGCATCTGGAGAATTGTGCCAGGCTGGTGTTCTTTTTTCCTTCTTTGTATGTAGTAATCTGAAGTCAATTTAGTATTTTCCATCATGTTTCCACTATTATTTTTATGTAATTAAGATACTAATATAATTACCAGAGTTATTGTTGAACCCAGCCTACCCTCCTTTTCATGAAAGTACCTGGTTAGATAATCGACCTTATTCAGTCATGTTAGGTATTTCTCATTAAACTAATAATTTGAAAAGTCTTCCAGTAAGTCAGGTGAGACTTTCTCATGAATGTATGATAATTATATTTGTGATAGATCATATTAAAAATATCTTCTTCTAGCAGGGTTATTTGCATTCCACTTGTGATGTCAACAGGCTGACATGAAATCTCTCTTCCTTTTATTGTGTTATTTCAAGGATGCAGGGAAGTGAGTACTGGGTATAAAATGATGTGAAAACATATAGATCTTTTAAATTTGAACCGATGTAAAACTGAATGTGATTGTTGGTTTGCGAGACCCAAATCAGTGCAGAGATGTGGCAGGTTCAGATTTGACCCTCAGCAGTTGCAGATGGTATTTATTAATGGCAGCGTGTACCTGTGCACTTAAACAGTGCCGAGAGAAGCGTTTGCCACACAATGGTGATGTTCTCAGTGTGTTTGAGTTGTGGCTGCTGCGTTGCCAAAATACAGTTTCATTGCAAGTCTGCCCCTCCAAAAATATATGATAGAAGCCAGAATTTGTCTTGTTAAACGAAATGTTGGAAATTCAAGTACATTTCAGTGCAAAACAGTGATAATTTGTTGAGCTGGTCAATTGCTGTAAAAGAAATGAGAACTATATAACCCACACATCAAAAAGAGAGCTGGCTCTGGCTGTTTTGACATGAAACTGCTTTCGTTATGTGGTTAAATACATACTGTGATCAGTTTTGAAGATGTGGAGCAGCTTTTGTGACTTGTATCACTTGAATAGCTTCCACTTTGCCTACAGGTATAAGAACAAACCACAAAATGATAAGAAGCCCTGTAAGGTCCAATACTGCAGTCTAGTTGCATGGAGTTGTGTGTGATTCTGACAGAAATTACTTGGTTTTAGGGACAAAGAAAAAGTATGATTTATTAATGTTTCCTTTTTTTGACTGAGGTGTTTCCTGTGCTGTATGGATTTGATGTATTGATAATGTATCGTATGGAATTTCTGCCTTTGGACGGATTTTCTGAAACCAACAACATCTTTGGTGACGTTTCCTGTGGTCGGGGTGATCAGATGCTGGTGCTGCTAAATGGGGGTGATGCTAAACGGCTTGTTCAATTTGGGCAGCGTGGATGGGCTGTCTTTGCTTCCATCAGCCTTTTTCATGAGATCCATTCAAATCCAGGTTGTGCAGGTTCTGCGCTGCCATGGTGCGCTGCGGAGCCACTCCGTCCCTTACGTGCTCTTGTGTAATGTGATCAGTAGTGACATAATAAATGTGTAGGGGGAAGGAAAATCCAGCAAGTTCAGTAACTCTGCAAGACAGGAATGGAAACCTTATCCACACTCTGCTCAGTGCTCATCGAGTCAGTTGGATTGGTCAGGTCAAAATTGTCTCCTCTTCCCTGTGGGAGGCCCAGTTTATCCAGTTGTTCAGTGCTTCTGTACACAGCAAATGGAGACTATATTTTGTACACATTATTGTTGGTGTCTTAGAACACCAGTTAATAAAGGCATGGAAACACCGCCTGCAGCCATCACTGCAGTGAGCAGAATGCTAAGAAACAGAAGACGGGATACTCAAAGGAAGCAACATAATGCAATTGTTTGTTTCCCTTCTTGTATCATATTTTCCTTTCTGGCTTTAATGACACAGTGGACTCTAGCCCTTGGAGTTGTTTTGGATTGCCTTTGATTATTTTCTCTCTCTCACTTTTTTTTTTTTCACTTTTTTTCCCCTTTTCTTTCTTTCTGACTTCCAAATTGCTGTCATCATTGCCCAGGAGCCTCTGCTGAAAGGGCAGGACCTCTGGACTGTCCTGAGGGTGTCCTTTATAATTGGTTCATGGAAGAACCAGCTGAGTTGTAGTGCAAGTGCTTTAGGTTGGCTCTTCCACAGAATGAAGCATATTAACTGTTTCAATGCATTTATTTTCCACTAGCTCCAGTAAAGGAGTATATTAAGGGCACTTTTTCTCCTGAGTCTCCCAGCTGGCAACATAAAATGTTCCTTCACCATCAGGACAGCATTTCTTTTGCTGTCGTATGATGCTGGGGATTAGTCTTGCTTTTTAGCTGATTGGGTAGAAGGATATCCCTGTGTACTTGGTTTATTGATTTTTGAAAAATACATGCTGTGAAATTAAATGAATAGTTAAATACTAAACTGTCAAGAAGAAATGCCCCTTTAGTGTCCTTTAGGTTAGAATTGATGAAGACAACTGCTTCCCTTTTTAAGTTCAGCATACCACCACAGACTAAATATACAACTATTTTTTTTCTTCATTGCTACTTGCTTTAGTGTGACTGAAATCAGATTGACAGTCCTGTAAGGCAGAAATCTGCAACTCAGCTTATACATAGTGTAACACTCACAGTAAGAAGGAAAGCTGCCATTCCCATGGTAAGGGGATGGCTATAAACCCCAGGAGTTCTAGTCTTCAATGGCTGTCAGCAAACTGGTAAAATATGGATAATTATTTTTATTAGGCTTTGTTAGTGGGCCACCACTAAAAGGATTATTTCATTTTTACAATCTGTTTGAGGGTTGAAATCTTCATCTTCCTATCTGCATGAGCCTGTCTATCTTTCTCATGCATCTTCATCGTCAGTTCTTTACCTTTTGTTTCCTCTCCCCAAGCAAGAAATTTGTGCATGTTCTGGTTGGAAACTCATACTTCAGAGATCTTTGCCACAAAAAGTTGGCCAGAGAATGTCAATTTTACACATTTTAAGGCAGATATTTTTCTCTAACACTGATTATTTCTTTTCCAACATTAGAAGCATCTCTAATTGTGAACTTTAAATAGGAATACAAGTGTGGCCAGCTTGTACAGCGAGAAAATGTTTAATTTCCAATTAAGTATTGGGGCAGCAATGCCTTGGGGGCAGAAAGGCAAGAGGGGGGAGGAATTAGTCAGTGGTATTTGCTGACTGGGTGATTATTAGTGATAGGAGATACTGAAACTTAATTAGACTTTCTGATCTGGAACAGTGTATTAGGTTTAATTATGTCTGGAAGTCTAATATTTTACACTTTTCCTTTTAATTAAAATGTATTATTTTAAGAAGCAGAATTTCTAAATCTTGCAGTCAGGGCAGAACAAGAGCAAGAAGAAACGACATTGTCTGCATTATGCCTTACTAAAAAATAAGTGGTAGAACCTGAGGAAGGAGGAAAAAAGGAGGACTTAGATGTCCGAGTTGTAAGAAATGAATTGTAATAGTGTACAGTGCCTGGCTTCTTGGCAGAACTGCACCCCGTACCTATAGGATCCTGTATGTAGCAGTTCATCTTATTCTGTGTTGTCATGGGGTCACACTGTGCTGCTGACTGCCCCATCTTCAACATGAAACATTGCATCTTTGATGTTTATATGGAGACAATTTAGAAGCATGCAGATGTGATCCCTGAGTGTCCTGGGGAAATTCCAGTTGCTGTTCAGCATCGCTGAGCTCCAGAGATCCATATCTCAGCAATGGCTGAAACAATTCCTCTGCTACAGCACAGAGTCATGTTCTAGAGGGTTACCCAGTGAGATGCTGTGTGAGACACAGCATACATTTTGAAGCACACAAGTTAAAAATTAAAAGGATGAAGTAATATAGGGCAATTGACACTTATCTTGATGAAAGCACTACTAAGGTTACTCTAATTACTCCCGATAACAAAATACAGTAATAGAAATGGTATCTTACACAGTATGAACTGATGTGTTCAGCATTTGAGTTACTTGGTACCTTTTAATCTATCCTGAAAGGGAGTGAGCCACCAGTAAGCTGTAGCTGATGGTGGTGATAGATGCAGACCATTTCAGCAATTCTCTCTGCCTTGACAGCTCTACTCACTCATCAGTGGCGCTCAGACCACTGGGATATATCTCCCTGGGGTTTGTTTTGTATCTCAGCAGATTTTCTCTTTCAAGTGATGCTTTTGTTTTATGTTGTGAGTGACGGTGTTTATTCCTCCTTGGAGTCTGGGTGGAAATGGCACAAATATAGTAACTCCTCACATCAACCATGTGCAGCTTGTTCTTTTCTCTGCTTCTGACCTCCAAGTGATGGAAGGTCTATATTTAGCACAGGTCAGGATATTAAGTTGAACATGGGTGCTAATACATCTTTCATTGAGCAAAAGGATCAAGAAACAGGGTGTGAGGTGGGGTGTAAGCATTTTAGCTGCATTAATATATGTTGTGGAGTCAGACAGGAAACTGAAGCATGGAGGAAGCAAGCAAATACAAACTATAAGCAGGTTATGTGGAACCGTTGATGTGCTCACTGGGTTGTGAGGGGCTTTCTTCAGTTGCAGGAAACATCGAAGAAAACCATGCACCACTGGGGGAAACTGCCCTTATGCCCTGGTGTGTCTTTGTGCTGCTGCTGAAATCTGTGCATGATTATTGTCATTATATCCCTCTCCCCAAGGTCACGAAATGCTATTCTTAATTGCAAGTACCTAGGAGTGCTTTAATATACTCCACAGAGGCTCTATGCTGTTAAAATATGTGTTGGATTAAAAGCCTCCATGTTACAGGAACATATGGGAAGAGAATAAATGGAAGACAACAAAAGTAAGATCTCTCTGGGTGGCAGTGACTTCGTAGCTTTGTTCTCTTCAGTCTCTCTTTGGGTTTGGCCATGGGCATGGGCAGTCTGTGTACATCTGGAGAACAGGGCAGGCATGGGGAAACAAAGGTGTGTGGTTGGCAGTGCAGGTATTGTTTTGTAGATGAGTGTTGAAAAAGAAGTAGACCCCAGTTCTGTAGACTGAGGATTTTAGTGATAACGGCAGAAATTGCAACTTTGAGACCTTACTGCTTCCTGTGTTGTCTTGCTTTAAATTGCACAGTTGAACACCATAGTGCAGCGAATAGCAGTCCAGAAGCTTGCATGACCCCGTGGAGGACCAGGCTGGACCAGTCTGGGCCCAAGAGACATTCTGTGATTTGTAACTGCACCCCAGAGCAGTGACCCACACTGGGACAGCTGGTGAAGAGCTGAAGCCCCATGGGAAAGGACTCATGTTGGAGAAGTTCGAGGAGAACTGTTTCCAATGGGTGGGACCCTATGCTGGAGCAGGGGAAGGGTGTGAGGAATGTGCACACCCCTCCCCTCCCTCCCCCAAGAAGGTAAAACTTGTGAGGAACTGACCAAAACCCCCATTCCCCCCACCTCACCGCCCTGGGTTGGGGGAAAGGGGAGAGAAATGATGACTAAAGTGAAAGTCTGGCCACACTTCTCATCACCTGACTCTGGTGTCACTGGGGGTGCAGGCCAGTGTCATCAATTAGAGAGTTTTCTTTCCTTTATTCAGTGCTGAGTCTGTTCTGCCCGTGATGCTGATTGTGGAATGATCTCTCCCTGTCCTTATCTCCACTCCTAAGCCTCTCAATATATATTTTCTCTCCTGTCCAACTGAAAAGGGGAGTGTAAAACTGACTTTGATGGGCATCTGGCCTCCAGCCAGGGTCAAAACACAGGTTGTTAACAAGTTAATTAGTGCAATGACATAAAGGTAGATCTAGTAGCCAGGATTGTAGTTCAGGAATGTCTCCATTCTATACTACCTTACTACAACTGGAATTTTTTGGTTTTGTTTTTCTTGACTTGAAGTCTCAGTCTTTTGGAACTTTCCAGTTGAACTCCCCCTTTTCTCTGCTGTCTTTACAATGCCTGCTTTTCTTGGACATCCATTGTGGTGGTTTTCCATGTTGGTAGCCATGTTTATTGGAGATTATAAAATACAAAGAATTGCGTATTTATTAAATTTCCCTAGGAACAGATTTTTGCCTTGAAATTTCCTTAGGTACTGCTGCATGCTGGAACACATGAATTGGAAAGATTGATTTTTGAAAGACTGCAGCATTTTTTTGTTGGTGGTAAACTGCATGTGGAATTGAAGAGTAGACTTCTGTTGTCTATGGGCAGCATGACATTCATCTTAAAAAGCAATCTCTGCCCACAAATGATGCTGTGGGAACAAGACTGCACGCAGTAGGCTTCTTCATTACTGCAGCTTCTGCATAAAATAACTAATTACAGAGAGCTTTGTTATGAAAGCTTGAGTGTTCCTGAGCTTTGAGGCAGGGCCTTGCAAAATGACAGACTGTGCCCTTGTTTCAGAGCTCTGGTTACAGTGTCCTGTATAAAATCTCTTTACATTTTGCTCTGGAAAAACGCCCCTACTTGGTTTCTGCTGCTTGGATCTTAGCTGCCTGGCTCCCCGGAGATTTTACAGGTATCTTGTTCTCTGGCATGTTACCCTGCAAACACTTGTCTTTGGGTAGTTCTTTATTGTATCTGTTGGAATGACCATAGAGCAAAGTCTGTGGAGGCCCATGAAATTATTGATCATTGTAGGTCCAAGTAGTCTCTAAGTGCAAAGTACTTCGTGGGGATGTTGATACTTCTATACACCAAAATGTAGAGTGCTGCTTTCAGCAATGTTAACTGTGCCACGGCTGCTATGGGCCTCCTTCAGGTCTTGGAAATTTGGGAGGAGCCTTTGCACTGAAGTATTGAGGATGGGTCTAGGTCTGTTGCAGGGTATTACTTGGTCAGAGGGTAGTCCTGAGAGCACAGTCTGAAAGCTACTAGATAGCATGAAAGGTTGCCATTCAGAATATCAAAAATGGCTCATTAATCTTAATTAATATATTAATGATGACTTATGGGGGCTTTGTGAAGACTTTCACCCCGAGTTCTCCTCCAGGAAGAATGATATGACCTTTTGAATTAGGGAAATCATCCACTTTAAATACTCTAATAGCCTAAGACCTCTTAGAAGCGGATTACAGGGATTTTTCTTTACAACTGGGGCTTCTCATTTTGAAGTAACAGGGAAAGTGAGGTGGCATTGGTCTACTGCTTGATCAGGAGTGAGTGAACTGCTACTGTGGGGCAGTTGAGAGAAAAGTGAGGTACTTTTGCTAGAAACAAAGAAACTTTAATATTGTACAAGAAATCATGTCAGTGCTCGTTGGAGACATTGTGTATAGTTCTGTCATGGCTGTTCCGAAAAGATGGTTTTAAACTGGGAATCTGTTCAGCATAGATGCAAGGACGTGTGCAGGAATGCAGAATCCATCTGATAAAAAGGGATTCAAGAGAGTTGCTTTTCTTAGCCTAGCAGAATGAAGCTTGTAAAAAGCTGGTACCATGGACAAATTCAGTGAGAAGTAAACATCAAGGAAGAAGAACATTTTAAAGGACACTGTTGTTACAAGAGTAAATAGAATAAATTCAGCTTGAAAATTAGAGGAAAGTTTCTGACCCTTCAAGGAGTAAGGATGCCAGAAGTTTAATGACTGATTCCACAGACAGTTATTCCACTGACAAATCTGAAGGGCTGATAGCTTTGGGACAGAAAAGGGCAGTCATGGGCTGCAAGGATTTGGTAGCTTCTTATGCTGCCATAGTTGCAGCTGGGGCAGCACTTCTGAGCAAAACTTTACATACCCTACATCACTGTTAGTTGTCTGTGTGTGAATGAGAGGAGGGTAATTATCATGAGAGATGTTTATGGGCATGGTCTTAGTGGTTTACTACTTCTGTGTGCACCATAAAGAGTGGTGAGACATTATTTACATGAGGGATGACGTCTGCTGATGTCATACACCAAGCCCACAGGTCCAACTGCATCCCCTGGCACCGCAGGAGTGAAACCAGTTGCAGTGCCATCCCACTTGTTGATGTCCTTGCTTGGTGGCAACAGTTGGGGTGGTTTGGGAATGGGAATGATCTCTGGTCCTGTTCATAGGTGCTGTGTCTGGATTCAGCCCCATGTAAGTTCTCCATGACCAGTATATGGTATCTTCTACTCAGTGACAACTAAGATGATGGGGTGGTTGATCTGCCAGACCAAGGCAATGCGTATCTATCACACCATGCACCTTATTCCAAAGTACAGGGAAGAGATGGTTTTCTGACAGTGATAAGTGATGATTTACTAGGTCAAGGTCTTTTGCTAATGAGGTGCAAAATGACAGGTGCTTTTAAGGCGTTAAAAAAGACATAAGAAAGATGTGGTTTGCATTTAGATGAAAGGATCAAAAAGAGAAAATCTCTATGTATGTTTAATAATTGGATCATTGTATAAGAAATCTAACCTAATTGCTAAATGCATTGAGCCAAAAATGTGAATGAAACTGTTTGGAGGAAGCAGTAAATGAAGAGATGAGAACATTTATATCTTGTTCAGTCAGAAACTAGAAGTTTAGAGAAAAAGGAGGTTTTTTTTCTGTGGCACAAAAAGCTGTGTGTGGATGAGGTAGCAGGAGGATGCATGTAACAGAAACGTGACTCCCTTGTCAGAGCATGTTCCATGTGTGAACTTAGATGTGGTCAGTGTGATGGTAGTGGTTTAGGGTGCTAGTTTATCCTGCTGTTTTACATGGCTGGTACCATTCATGCATCTGTGCTACCCACATGGATCTTGGTATGTCAGTAGATACATAAAAAACCAAGGAAAATATCCAGAAAATGCTTATCTGTTTCTTTCATTGAAAGAAAAAATCTCAATGAAAAATGCCTCTCTTCACCTACAGCTCAACAACGACTGTGGTGGGCAATGTCACATGCAACTGTCTGTAGAGAGAGAAATGAGGACAAGTGGCCTGAGGTGGAGCAAAGTGTCGGCCCACCCCTATCCTGTCTCACCTGAAAACAGTCCTACTGTGTAAAGTGCTGTTTGTTCATGGCTCTCTTTGCTATGAAAGAGAAGCAAAACCCAGCAGTCAAAGTCAGTTTCCTGACCTGGATGAGGAAAAATTAAATTCATGGGATAAAACTCAGTGAAAAAATTCCGATCTCCCCAGCACATATGCAAATGTTTAGAAATCAATACAGCTCAAGCCAGAGCAGTAAATAAAGATGAGCGCTGCAGTCAGCTCTTGTATCACTTAAGCATCTGGTCTGCTACGGTTAATGCCAAATTTAGTTCATGTAAAATAGATGTAAATGAATGTCTGTTGCAAAAGAGACTGAAAAGTGGATATCTGCTAAATAGAATGTTGCTGCGGCAGGGTGACAAGAAAAGAGATTTCAGAATTATTGTGTAGAAATCTCACAAGCCAACAGCATTTTCTGCAGCTGCAGTTGGGTTAACAAAGAGTATTCCAGCATCTTTTTGGAAGAAATGCAGTCAGGATTTCAGGAAAATCCATTTTTGCTATTTAAGAGACCAGCTAAGCCATATCTATTCTATTTTGTCTAATTCCAGTCAGCACTCTACATACACAATTTCTCTTCCAGACCTAGAGCTGTGCTAACACAGTATCTGTCTTGGAGAAATATTTCCCTTTCTGCTTCGTGTCAGCCCCAACATGGATCTGGGCAGAAGGGATACGATCGCTTGAGCGCGTGGTGCTCTCAAGCAGATGGACAGACAAGCTGCAGAAAGAGCAGGACTGAGCCAGGGGGCACAAGAGAATTGGCCAGTACCTGTAAAGACTAGAAATTCCTCCCTTCTTCCCCTTGACCAACCCTGCAAAGAGGTCACCACTTTCGAACTTCAACAGTCTCACTTCCTCTCTGCAGTTTCTCCTTGGAGAAGGTTAGTTTGTCTCCTATCTGGACTTCTGGAAGATGCCAAACATCCCTTTTGCAATATTAGTAGGAATATGTAATGATAGAAATAGTTTCTGTGGGTTAATTGTATTTGTTGTTGTTGTTATTGCAGCATTTAGAAGTTGAAGGGTTTGTAACAATAGCTGTTGTAGTCTTCCTCTCGTGCCTGGGCAGTGGGCTCACTGGAAGTTGTCCGAGTCCTGTGTTTGTACCTTTGCATCAGATGTAAGAATTTCAAGGCAAGAATTATTTTTGCTATCATAATTACTGCTGTACATGGTGACTGAGAGTCTCTTTGCCCTGCCTGGTTTTAGTATCTCTTTTTCAGTGGGAGTTTGGTATTTAGGTGGTCTTTTGCAAGCTTGGAGTTCCTCATTGTGTCTGTTGCAGAGGCATAGGCTCAACTTGGCTTATGGTCTTAGCTAAATAGTTATGATGTAAAATAAAATTTTGTGCTTCAGTATCTGAACAGCAAAACATGTTGTGTGAAAGCAAAGTTGTGTTACCTCAATTACCCATTTTGAACTAGCATGTCAGAGGATAAGTACTTCCACTATTGGAGGCTCTGGAATTCTGCCTCAAAACGGTATCCTTTTTCCTCCTGATCAAAATGTTCATATCTGTTTCTTGTTGTATTAAAGGAACAGGACAGTGTAGATGTGGGTGCAAGGGCATGAGGGGTCACATGTGAGAAACAGCAAATCCCACACATCATTAGCTTCTTACATATCCAGGGATTATTTTCTCAAAGGATTCAAACATAAGTCAAGGCTGACAATCATAGAAGTGAAATGCTGATGTTCTTCAGACACCTGTTCAGCAAGGGCACCCTGTAAAAAATGCTGTAGACTCAGTGATTATATTCTCCTTTATTCCACTTCCATTCTGTAGCAGTAAGATGAAGCCTTTTATCCATCGGACTATTTCTGAAGCTGCCTGTGTACTTTTTGTACTACTTTGGTAAAGAAAATGTAGCTGCCTGAAAGACTTCAAAGCAGCAAATGAGTAGGATCTTAGAAAAAAAATTTTTTTTTTGAAGCCTATTTTTAATATGCTTGTTGATTGTCTTGGTCAATATGAAGATTGAAACCTTCTGTTGGGGGGATTTTATCTGTCCAGAAGTGTTGCCTGTCGAGAAGTATTGCTGGATATTTTGGTCTTGGAGAGGAACTGAAGCATCCAGTTTCTTCTGAGGCTTATTTTGACACTGAAGAAGACAGCCTCTAAGCAGCCAAAGGTACTGTGCTCTGTGCCTTTCTCACCTATCCACAGGCTTGCCTTTGGATGGGTGACTTTATGTGCAAGGTTGCCTCCTGGTTACTGACCGACTTGCTTTGGCGGACAGGCAAGGCTGGTTAGTCTGGGTGTGACCTTAAAAGTCCTTAATAAGCAGGTTTCTGTGCAAGCCTTTTTTTCTCACTTGTAATGATTCTTATCTAATAGCTTGTGACTTTTTTTTAGTAGTTCTAGGAGAGGAGAAGGTGGACTAGGTTTTTGTAGATAGTATTTAGCCTTTCTCCTTTCTACTTAAATAGTTTGTAGTTTGTATCTCACTCAAAACTTAATTTAGAGGTTAATTTTTTTCTATCAGTGATATGTATACTTATCAAATCTGCAGTAGGCTTTGGGGAAAAACCATGATGCATATTAGAAATATATGATGTTAGCTTTATTATGGAACTGAACCACTCAAATTGCCACCCCGACATCTGTGGCCATCATTAAATGTGCAAAAGACCAAGCTGGAGCTGAACACTACTGTATCTGTGTTGGGGATGTGCCAGTGGCGTAAACGGGGAAGACAACAGCATGGAACAGCCTGCTGGACTTGAAAGCATTATGCCTTAGGCTGATCTGCCAATTCAGATGCTTATTTGGGAGAGCAGTTGTTCAAGCTGCAGTCACTGGAGCTGAGATTTCTTATTTCCACCAGACCTGCAGAATGTCCTTTTTCAGTTACTTATAGTCCATCTGCACTGACAGTTCCTGAATTTCATGTACATGAAAACTCTTTGCTACAAGATGTCTTGAAGAGCTGCAATCACTGGAGTGAAGGATCAGTAGGGCAGTGTCTTTACCCTTAATTTTACAGGTGAAGCCCTGTCATAATCTGGACAGTTGAAAATTATAATTCTAAACTGGTTCAGGACCAATGGTTTGTATTAGTTCTTGGTCACCATTTAGTCACCAGAATCTTTCAGACATGCTTTACTCTTATGTGCATCATGTGCATAATTAGACGGTGACTTTGTCCTTGGTGCCTTTTCCAAAGATAAATGCTTTTTATTTTAAACTGCTTCACTTTAATTATTAAAGTCTAAATATCCAAAGATGTGGCAAGAATTCCTGTAAAGCCAACAGTTTTCCGTCTGTGTGGTGATCTCTTGTGAATCAAATTTATAGCATCTAGGAGTGCTCTTGTTTTCCTATGTGTATTTTAATTTTCTCACTTCTTTCACTTCAGCACCTCTGCTTTTTTTGCTTCATTTGCTTTCTTCTGCCTCTGCTCCTTGCTGCTTTGTGTTACTTTCCAAAACGTTTGGGAAAGAGGAAATACAATGCCTTTGTCCCTTTCCTAACACAGAGTTGGAGCAAAGCTCCAAGTACCCTGCTGGAGATTTACTCCTCTGGAAGGCCAGCTGGCATTCCTTCTCTGCAGAAACAGCTCAAGAGATTGTATTCAAAACGCAATTCCAAGAGGCCCCTTGGCTATTTCTCATGTGGGTCTGGGGTTCTTTGTCCTCTCATACCTCATTTGCTGTGTGCTTACCAAGCAGAGCTCTTCTCAGCCCCATCCCTTGCTACGCCTGCTGATGCTGACAGACTGTTTTCAGCAACAGAGAAGAAAGGTGGAATCAGTGCCTTTCTGCCAGCTGAGAACTTCCACAATCCATTGATATAAAGCAAAAAAACCCCTCTTTCTAATGAGATTTGATTCCTTCTTGTTCCTTTAGGTGCATTCTTCCTTTTGTGTGCGGTAGCTCACTGTCTGGAAGACAGGTCAGCAGACTTCCATTTTTGAGATAAAGGTTTAGATTGAATTTGCAGCTCAGTATTGCAGCTCTCTTGCTCTCAGGATATTATCATTACTTTGCCACAGTTATGGTTTTTATAGGGATTGGCAGCAGCTTTTACAGGCAGGTTGAACTTCATAGAAACCTAACTTAAAATGCACAGAATGAGAAAAATGCCTCTCTTGTAAGGCTCCTGCTGAGCTGATAACAGTCTACAGGAAGACATCTATTTAAACAGAAATAAACATGCCTTAGGATGCTTGGATCCTATTTTCAGCTTTATTAAGCTATTTTCAGCTTTATTAAGAATGCTGTGTTTAATTTTTCCAGCATTTCCAGCCCCATTAATTTAGTTTACACTGCATTTGGATCAATTAGTGCACTTGATGATAATGCACTATTTGCCTCTGCCTATTTAAAACAAGAGAAACAACAGGATGGATTTTCAGTGAATTAAAGAATCTGGAGTTCCTCCAAAGACTCTGATTAGTCCAAATGGCAAATCTCAAATGCTGGCCAAGTGGAAACAAAAATTTCATGTTGGGTAACTGTCCAGTGATCTATTTGCTCACTCCAGTGACTTCTCAAACCATTTCTTCTAGTGACACCTTGGCTTCAGGAGTCAGCACCCCCTCATATTGTTATGACGACTGTATTTAACAGGAACACACACAAGTTAATAATAATAATAGGCATAGAGCCACAGAGTAGTCAGCAAAAAGGATAAAAGAGAAAAAAAAAAAGACCACTTAAAAACTGCAAGGATTTACAGACTTTCCGATGTGATGGCAATGCTGTTACAAACCAGTTGAAATCACATTCGGCTTTCTCCATTTTCTTCTTGGAGATTAAAACACATGGGAATTAGGACAGTCGTGAAGGCCACCTCTCCAAACCTGAGCTGCATAATCAGAATGTTGATATGTTCGATTTCCGCTTCATTGGATCTCTGCGACCTGCTGGATGGCATAAAAGGGGGTCAAAGTTGTGCTAAATTTTCATGTTTCATTTTTGTTTTAGTGAAGTGCTTGCTGTAAAAAGCAAATCTAAAACATGAATTTTATTACAACACTTTTCAAATACAGTAGGGTGTATTTAGTATTGTTTCAGGTCCTAATACCAACTGTGCCTGCCCTCTACTCCAGAGTATTGGCAGCATCAAACTGTGGTTATTAATGTAAAGCAGTGCTTGCTGCAGTTTTATTTGGAGCATATACATTACTGAAGTACCAATGTGCAGCATGTGAATTGTCTCTGGCAGGGAATATGATTAAGATGATGCAACTTGGAAAAACTACCTCTGTTTATCTTTGCTGCAAAATTATTTTGGAGGTTGTTATATTGTGTTATTGCACTGTGATCTTTTGCTTTTTCATGAGTGAATAGTATCACATTTTGCCTGGAAGTTTGGAGTGTTTATTGTACCCATGGGATACCTTGTTTATTTGTCTTGCTTCTGGCCTGTCACAACATTTTCAGTTTGAGGCAGATTGCTTACAAGTTTGCACATGGTGAGTCTTGTAATCTCATTTGGTTCAGCAAACTTCATATGCAGCTCTGAGAAACATTCCCATTTCACTGAAGTACCTCCTCAGTGGCACAATACAGATAAAGGCAGATATAAGTCACTGTAAAAATTGTATTGTGATGCTGGATTTGTTGATTTATTCAGCAATAACAAAATACAAAGCAATAGGTAAATGACCTAGGCTGAATTCCCCTGAGTATCTAACTGATACAGAAGTATTTTATTCCTTTATGCTGCTTTTGGAGACAACAAAACTCAATTCTTCCTTACGTATCTCTGTTCAGCTTCTTAATGTCTGAAATGTGTATTTAAATGCCCTCTTGCTGGTCAATTAAGTAAAGGTGGCTGTGGATCCAGAAGCAGCAGAGCTTTTTAGTGGAAATACAAGTAACACTGGGATTTGGCTATCTGGTACTCCATGGTAAGAAACGCGCTGTCTGTATCTTGCCCCATAGCTTTTGGTGTTCTGCCAGCCCCTTGAGCTTGAGAATCCCTGTGCTGGCCAACGTGCCCTAGAGACCATGATCTCAAAGGTTGATTTTAGACCCATGCAATAGTCTGTGGCAGTGTGCTGTGGGCATGGCAGTCTGTGGAATCTTGCCCTGCTGCTGGCACGAAATAGCCTGTGGATAAAATAGACGACTTCAGACTCTGGGTTACCTTTTAGAAGAGACAAACCACCAACCTGTCAGGCTGTGTGCTTGCTCCTGTGCAGTGGATTTCTCTCTGTAAAGGTTTGGTGCTGCTGTCTGTTAGTACTGCTGTCTGTTACTTTCCTTAAGTTCACTTGGTGCCTGTATGATCACAGGATCTCTGGCTTCATAATGACGTGTCACCTCCTGCAGTCTTGACACATCAACTGCAGTGTACACAGGAATGGTACTTGCTTTAACTGGAAGCTTGCCTTCTGCCCAGAACACAGTTACTCTGATGCTGCCCAGCAGCAGTTGTATTTATTTGCTATTAATGACTGATTATCTACACTGTAACTTTTGTTGCCTTTGGTTATGCAGTGTTATTCATAGGGTAGAACAAACATAGTAGTTTTACTGAGATTTTTTAGTGTGGATAAAAAAAAGAAAGCAGCAACATAACACTAGAAAGCTTCACAGAGGCATTGAGAGAGCATCTTTTCCCTACAATGTGACTTGTTCTGACAGTGTACGTTAGAGATGGCCACTTGATTGCTGCTCAGTGAAAACATACTATTCTGGTTGGTTTTTTAAGAGGCCAAATCTTATTTGGCTCAAAAAGTGTCTTGAAAGAGAAAATGCTTCAGTACTCAGCCAATTGTGTAAGAACATTCTAAATGTAAGATTTCAGGACTTTTATTTTTGCATGAATGGAGATGAAGCAATTTTAAAGGTTTCTTAACTCTGCTGGAATTGGTATTAGTGAGGCAATAGAACATTTAAGTTCTTGTGGTGCTATTTCTTTGATTTTATTTTCTACCGTGTATTATTAAGTATGTTGTCAGCTTAGCACAGGTGTAATTGGAAACACAAATGTCTTCAAAACAAACAAAACCGTTTTGTCTGATGTATGTCTCCATGACACACATCTATATGTCAGGCTTGGCTTTGGTGTTAAGCGAACTGTCATCTAGAATTATGCTTTGGATACACAGATTTCCAGGGAGATATATGAAGACTAGGTACCACAGGAGAGAATGGATTGCAGTGTGCTATGTTTATGATGATTTCTGAATCACAGTGTAGCATTGCTGTATTTCTCATACTTGATGAGTGGCATTTCAATATGGATGTGAGTATGAAACTATTGCACCATTGCATTGGGAAGTGTGTGACCTGAAGCATTTTCCTTTCTAGTCCAGGTTCTGCTTGCTTACAATGTTGAAATCTTTGAAGATGCCTTTGTATCAATGCATAAATCTAATAGTTTTCTTTTTGTCTTCACATATTTCCCCTGTAACTGTCTGTTTGTGCTTGAACCCCATTATTTTAAGCGAGTTAACCCTCTCAGAAGTCACTACTACAGTTTGTGACTGGCTTCGCAGAACACAGGCTTTGTGCAGGTCATTTGCCTCTTCTTTTTAAAATGATACTTGTAAATTCAAAGAATGTATTTTCTGAAAGTAGTTTTAGAACAAAGATTTTAGTGAAACCTGTTGAAGCTCCAGTATGCTGCATTTAAGAACGTGATATGAGGGGGTTAAGATCACTTGTGTTTTATAAAGTCCTGAGCTCCTCATCTGCCAGAGCTGCTGTTGCCAGGTTGCAGAAACCCCGGCTATGGGGAATATGGAGAACAGAAACATGAGTGTACGGGAAGAGTAACCATTTCCAAAACTGGCGCTCTCATTTATAGAAGCTGGTTACAACAGGCAGCTGGAAAAGCTAAGGATTAAATGAAGCTTACCAGCTTCCACATCACAATTTATATAGGGAAGTATTTCCACAAATCAAGTCATATAGCCATAATTTTGTCTTCTTCCAGATTGCTGCTTAAGCCTGTTAGTACGATGTCTGTCCGGGACAGCACAGTGACTCAACTGCTATGTGGCTGTGGTGGACCCCCAAAGCCATCCTTCTCAAAGAACCGAAACATATGCACATGGTTTTCCCTGAATTTAGTCAGGGAATATTGCAATTGAATTTTGTTCCCTTTGTTTTAAAATTTTCCAACACAGAGCAATTTTTTGTCTGTCAGGATGTGATTCAATGGGATCTTTAACTCAGATTTGGCAAGGAGGCTGACCTCTGCCAAGCCGAAGGCTGAATTTCATTTTGTGAAAATTGTCTTAATACTATTAATTTCTTTATTAGGAATTTCTTATCTATGAACATTTTTGTAATTCTTATGCACTTCAGGATGTGCAGCTGGGATGCCTTTTGCGCATAACCACCACATGTATGTAAGTATATATATGGCATACACATGATCAAGCCTGCTAAGAGCAGGCAAAGCTGTTTGTTGTTATTCAGGGAAGCACAATGTTACAAGCCAAGTAGAAGTGTATACTACAACAACAAAAATAAACTCCATAGCTTTGCTAGTTCCACACACAGCATTTAATGGGTATGAAGCAGTTTAGTCAGGATATCAGGGAACTGATACATCTGTTAAGAGAAATGCATTTTATGCACCATAAAATTAAATGATGCATTGCCAAGCAATATAGCAAGTATTCCTGTAGTCATTTTTTGCAAACTAAACATTGTAAAATTATATCATAAGAAGGTGGTAGTGGAAATCTGTTTTGAAAACATATTCCATTAGGAACACACACTGTACTTGATGGAAGGATTACAGCTGCCATTTATGGTGCTTTATTTTTCCTACACTAAGAATATACTGCATACCGTTAGCAGACTAAAGCGTGAGAAGGATATTTCACATTTATACTGAACCTTATCGTTCTAAATGAATCCAAAGTACTAAAAAAATCTATAGGGCATATGTTCTGTGGTGCTACTGAAGTGCTGTTATCGGGATGTGAGGCAAACAAACGCTGTCTGGAGCATTCTGCGTGCATTGGGAGAGGAAGTTTTGGTTAGACACACCAAGCTTTTTGTGTACTGTGCTGTTGAAAAGTTCCAGCCCCTTCAAGGCATGCTCAAGCCTGTTGTAGAGATTTTCATGACTTTGATTTCTTGAAGCACATGACATTGTGATGGGGCCCGTACAGCATGATACATAGTGCTCTGATGCAGGAGCATTGAGGTGGGATTTGTGACGAAGCTGGCATTGCTCTGTAAGAAGCAACCAAGGATCTATATTTCATCTTCCTTTGCCTTCACCATTCCCCAACATGTTACCACCCAGTGAGTTTTCTATAGAGAAAATAGCAGAGAGGGGGAACAGGTGGCAACAACTCAAGTGAATGTTGTGCCTACTCTCAGATATTAGTGAAAGGATTTGTGTGATTGTGTGTGTGTGTAAGGACCCAAGTCAGCAGCCTGGGTTTATAAATTGTGACAGAGAGGTACTCCTCAGAGTGTTGTAGCTTAAGAATTTAGGGGGTAAATTCTTAGTCACTGTGTAAATTGATATAGATTTACTAATTGACACTAGCAGAGACTGTGGCCCCTTGGGTTTCTAAAATGCTCTTGGCTCAGTCAAAGATTATACACACAAAGATTATATTAGCTTTTCTGCTCTGACTTGTTAAATGCGTTTTTTATTAAATTATATTTCTGTAGTTAACTCTCTTCTGAAAAAGTGCCTGGCAGGTTCAGGTTCTTAATGCGTCTTCCTCGCTGGGGGGTTGTAAGTCTTAATTGTTCCTAATGTGTAAAAGCTCAAGATGAAAGGATTTATGTAAAAGCAACGTATTATGATGATTATAAAGCTGATGGTGATGCATATCACACCTGCTGTCACACCAGCTTGAGCAAAAGCAATCTCTGCCTTCAGACTAAAATTTCTGTAACAGTGGGAACAATATCACTTCTCAGTGTTTCTTTTCCCTGTTGAAAAATCTGGTGGCGCTCTCAGTTTAGTTAAAACATTTCTGTTTATTCTCTCTTCTTCTGGATGAGCCTTGCACATCAGGATAAAACATATTTGGTCAGATTATTTTAGGTAAATCCAGATGTGGAGATGAATGTATCTTTTGCCACTGGGAAAATTAAGGTAATTGTTAAAAGTCTCCTTTCCTTTTTTCTTTGAGAACTCTGCTTTTCTTGTAATATTTTAGCTACTGTAGAACTTTCTGATTTAAAATACAGATAAGAACTGCTGTTAATTGTGTACTATTAATAGTTATTTGCATTTTAAATATAGCAATTGCAAAGGTCAAAAGTGTAGAGGAGTGCAAAAGTTATCTAGACCTAAGAGAATCCATTATTTAGTGTGGTATGTTTTAGCAGAGTGTTTGAATCTCTCCAACCCCCCTTTGTTGTTTTCTTTGTTGTTCTTTCTTTTCCTTATATAAATTTGATCTGAATGAGATGGAATACCCTGGGGTTTTGCTGATGGGATATAGGGCTTTTCATTTCTTGATTGCCTTCTTGGCGGTGTCTTCAGTGAATTCAAACCTTTATCTGTTAGAGATTGGAAGGTAAACTGGATTCTGGAAATTGAGATTAACTTTTAATTCTGTTCCTTAATGGGGAAACGTCTATATCTAACATGGCATCTTCCTTGATAAAGAGTGAAGGCTGGATAGGTATTGTGGATGAGCTTTGAAAGCTTCATGTACTAAAGCCTTCATGTAGCCAGAGCACTGATTTCTGGAGCTGACAATTCCCATCCTTCTGGTGTTGGTCAATAGAAAGCAGTCTGCTCTGAAAGAAGCATTTTATTTTGGGTGGAGTGTTTTGGCAAAATGAGTGAGATTTAAAAGATGATACAAAAGCTCATTAGAAAGTGTTTTCAGAGAGACATCCTGCTGTAGCTGTTACTTGCAGCATACCAGAAGTATGTTAAGACAATGAGAGAAGACACCTAAATTTTACTGTTCTTGTTTAAAGATACACTGTTGATGTCTTCATAAGTTATTTGTCTTTATATATCCTTGATCCAGACCAGAAAATCCCATTGCCATTTTATTTCCTCTTTTCTTCTTCTCCCTCCAGTAATGTCACCTTTAGATAGCTACATGCTATCAATAATTCCTTGATTCAATGTTGCAAATTTTGTGCAGCTATCAAAACAAGGGTGGGGTTTTTTTTTCCAGTTTCAATTGTTATGGTTGCAGTAAGGTACTAGCAACCTCCAGAAAAGTCGCTGAATGTAACAGTGTAGAGGCTGTGATTGCACCCAAGCAGCGTGTTCGCTTCCAGCCACAACTGAAAATGCTTTCTTGAAGTTTCTTTCCAATTTCAAAACTGTTCCTTGTTTAGAGCATTACCATAAAATAATATTTTAGCAAGACTTTAGGCATTTTTTAAAACAGTTTATTCAACATTCTGATGTTTTTAATAACACATGTGTCACAGTTTGGCGTAGCTGGGTGCTGGTAGAGAAGGGGGAAGCTGCAGAGATGGCACCTGCAGGAAGCAGCTAGAAGCTCTCTGCAGACCCTGGAGAGTAAACATCGGCCGATTCAAGGCTGGAGTTGCTGCTGACCAAGGCCAAGCCAATTGGCGATCATCCCAGCGTCTCTGGGAATCACATTTAGGGGAGAAAAAAAGGCAGGCAGGTGCATTTTGCCACTGGAGAAGGGAGTGAGAAGATGTAAGAAGCCGCACAGACACCAAGGCCAGCAAAAAAGGAGGCGGTGGGGAAGAATGAGGCAGGTCAGGTGCCACAGAGGGAGATTCCCCAGCAGTCCATGGAGAAGACCATGGTGGAGCAGGTGTACCCCCACAGCCCATGGATAAGGACGGGAAGCAGAGACAATCTATAGCCTGTGAAGACATCAACCCATGCCGCAGCAGGTTTGCCGGGGGAGTTGTCACTCTGGGGGGGACCAGGCCAGAGCAGTCTAGGCCTGAAGGTCAGCACCCCATGGAAGGGAGCCACACTGAGGCAATTGTTGAGGAGATGGCTCCCTGATAGAAAGGATTCATGCTGGAGAAGTTTGTGGAGGACTGTCTCCTGTGGGTGGGACCCCACAGTGCTGCAGGGGAAGGGTGCGTGTGTGGAATGCCTGTCCCCCCTCTCCCCTCCCAGCTAAGAAGGAAGACAACTTGGGAGGAACAGATTGAAAAACCCCATTTCCCATTCCCTGCCCCTCCCCATGCTGCGATGGGGGGGAAGAAGGGAGTGAATTTATGACTAAAGTCTGTGAAGAAGGGAGGGGTGGGGGAAAGTAGACGTGTTAAGATCTGGAGGAGGAAAGCAGCTTGTGAGGAATTGAACCAGAACCCCACTCCCCATTCCCTGCCCCTCCCTGCGTCATGTTGGGGAGGGACAAAGGGAGTAAAATTGTGAATAAAGTGAAGTCTGATAAGAAGGGAAGGGTACGGGGAAGGTGCTTTAAGACCTGGCCACACTTCTCATTACCTGACTCCAGTTTCACTGGGTGTGTAGTTGTAGTGTAATAAATTAGTTTCCTTTTCTTTATTCTGTGTCACGTCTGTTTTGCCCATGATGCTAATTGGAGAGTGATCCCTCTCTGTCCTTATCTCGACTCCTAAGCTTCCCAATATATATTTTCCCCCCTTTTGGGATGAAAAGGGGAGTGATAGAGCGGCTCTGGTGGGTATTTGGCCTCTAGCCAGGGCTAAACCACCTCAACATGATTATTTGAGGATGCTAGGTAGCTTTTCACTAAGCAAAACAGAGCAAATCTTTCACATTGAGACAGAATGTTTCTTATGGGTAAATACAGGTTTTACTGCTGAAGGCCCCTAGCAGTGCTACAGGGCAAAGCAAGAAGTGTGAATTTAAAGACCTGCTACATTAGGGTATAATTCAGCTAGTTTTGTGCTGAATGTGTGCACTGAGTGTGTTGGTATGGACCTGGAAGGCTAAATTCAGAGAACAATGAAACATACACAGCTAGAAAACTATTTTTATGATGTCTGAATATTCCGTAACCTGTAGTAAGGTCAAATAGGCCGAGATGGCATCCGCTGTTTGTTGAGTTCCGGTTGTTTAATATGATCAATGGCATTTGAATCAAGGTCTTTCTAAAGTTGTAATAATAGCTCAGGCAAGGGAAAATGCTTCTGCTGTGCTTCTGGAACATGCTGCTGTAGCCTTAAATTTAGATTGATTTAGAAACCTGTTACGCTTAAGACACTGAACCACAGTATCACAGCCAAAATGGAAGCAGGTCAGAAGTTTCATGTCCTCTCTTCCTTGTTAGAAATATTGCCTAGTTTTTAGTAGTGTTTTTCTGTTGGATTTGTTTTGGTAATTCCACTGTATATATAAAATTATAAATTGTGCTATGTTTATGTATTACTCTATACCCATTTGCTCAAAAGGAAAAAAACCCCAGAGTATAAGCAGTACGTTGATGTGGCACAAAGAAAAACTCCAATAATATATGTCATGTCATTCACTTCAGTTTGCTTTTACAGTTTTAACAGAGGAGTTGAATTTTGAAAGATGATGCTCAGTTAGTTTGTAGAAGTATTCTGCCCTATTTTGTCATGCTTAGTATTAGGTTCCTAGACAGACAGCTGCGGCTGGCTTAAAATGGTGCACTAAAAATATTGAAGAGCCTAGCCTTGAGGAAGCAGGGCAGTAAAATGGCAGTGAGAATATTTATTTAGCACAGAATCATCTGGGGATGGGAGAGATGTTTTCCAAGGTGTAATATATCACAGGACAAATTTTATTATATTACCTTTGTCTCTTACTGCTTCTATTGATCTTTTTCACATACAGTTTAGAAAATTGTCACATATCTGTCCTCAGAGCCATAAAATAAGTTTGTTATAAATGTTTCTGTGTGACGTTTTAGCAATAAATTAGAATGAACAGATTCTGTCCATTCAGTATGCTTTCTGAATTACTTTAATTAAATGAATAACTGTTCATTAGAAAAGATTTTAGGTGAAAATGTATTGATCGAGGTGGATGACTTCCACATTCAAAACTAAGGTCTGTTATTTTGGTGCTGTGAAGGAAATTATTATTATTTATCACTGTAATTCATTTTACTAATTTTAAGGAGCTGATGTTTCAGTTTTTCAAAAAAAATCCAGCATCTCCAGCCGTAACCAACACTTGAGCCCATCCTGAGGGCATCCAGATGAACATCCTGCTTCTTGAGTACAAATGGCCACAGCTTGATTACATATCAGTCAAGCAAAGCATGAGGCACTAAGAGGATGTAACATCATATAGCATCAGCAAAGGGCCCATTGTTAAGAGTTCTGTGCCTTCTGAGAGATGCTCAGCCTTCCAAAGTCACCTTAATCTTAATTTTGCAAGTGTCATGTGACAGAGCACTGGGTACTTGGAAAGATTCACTGCTGCATCAGCTAAAATAACCTAGTGACAAACTCTACAATATTAATTCACCGTTTTGATAAATTCTATATAGTAAAAAAATACATAGACATGTACAAACTTGGGCCCGCTGTGTATGTATGCCTCTATCCGGTATCTTTCACGTAACTTCTTCCCAGTATAATCTTTATAAACCTTCCAGGTACTTTTCTGCTTTGCCTTTTTTCCATCTTTACTCTCACTGTGCATCACCTCCCAAATTTGAAAGAAGCCTTTCATGCTTTTCTGAAAAAAACCCTCTCCAGAACTGAAATCCAAAATTATTAATCTCTGTTCAGACTTAGCTCTAACTAGTTTTACTACCAGGATTTGGAATTTTGACTATGGCAGGCAGCTAGTTATGCAAATTATGTTTGTAAAGTACGTCTTATATGTGAAATCTCTAGCAGTATAAATCAGGAATAACAACTTTACAATCGGCTGTTAGAAGACCTGAGATTTGTAGGGTCTTCCTGAACTGCACTAACTTGCATACATACCACACATAAAATCTGAAGCATAAATTAGGTTGGAAGCCACTCAAGAAGGTGATGAACTGCCCAGCTAAGGATTTGTCTTCCAGTCTTGGATTCACACCCAGATTTCCAGGTTGACCTGTTCTCCCCTTCTTGCTCCAACAGGTGGGATGAAATGTTTCCAGGACAATTCTTTAGCCCAAAGTTCATTCCTGCCAGATTTGTCCTTCTCTGACTCCGACCGGCTGTAAAAGTACTCCAGTGGTATTTGGCAGGCTGTGTGTTAAGTCACACCCTGTATCCAGTGGATGTAGTTCACTGAACCAAGAAGAGTTTTGTTCTTTTATAGATGATCTGGTCACACTTGAGTACAGAGGAAAAGAGCAGAACCTCTGCTGCTCCCTTATTTTGTGTGCTTTCTCCTTGCTTTTCCAGCTGTCCTCTAAACCTGCCTCAGCAACTTGCTATCATCTGATTATTCTGGTATTTGGCTTCCAGAGTTGGATTGTTATCAACTGTGACCTTGTGCGTACTTGGCTGTGTAAATTCAATCAGCTAATGAAACCCTGCTCTTCCCGTCAGTTGATTATCAAATCGCTTGTGTAGTTCAGCTGGCCCATCTCTTCTCCAGAGCTGCACGTGTCTGATTACCCCAGCAGTCTCTGCCTGATTCCTTCCTTGCCTTTCTTGAACATCCCTGTTTCCACTTTGCGTGCATACAGCCTTTGAGTCTTGCCAAATACCAGTGGACTTCACGGTAATTGTACTGACCACTGTGTTGAAAATGAAGGAGTAGAAAAGCATTTCAAAAGGGCAAGAGGAGTTAGTATGACTTCCTCTCTCATGCTGCCCTGTGTAGCAGTTCCAGATGCCTGTTGATTTACAAGGTGAACAAACGTGCTTGCTGACGCCCTGACCAGGAGGAGATGTGGTTTGAATTTTGGGAAGGGAACAGAACAAAGAACCAGCAGTAAGCACCTGTAAAAGAAGTATTTGCCAACCTTCTTATTCCCCCCACCCCAGCTCCCTGTGCTAGTGCATAACCTTTGAACAAGTAAAGGTGACAGGTTGAAGTCCCTTAGGATTCCAGTCGTCTAGAAACTGCTCTAGGTTTAAATGTAGGGCAGCACTGGCAGTATACCTGCTGCTGTATTTGATCTTGAAGTACAATTTATACTCTTCATCATATCTATTTAGCACCTGCTAAAGCTGATGCATACATATGATGCCAGCCACCAGCTAGTTTGGGAAGCATGTGAGAACACAGTACTGCCAACATGCAGAAAGGCTGCAGGTTGCTCTATCACTACTACACAAGAGCAGCTTCTATATATAACGTGAGCAGCAGGTCAAGGGAGGTGATTCTGTCCCTCTGCTCTGGTGAGACTCCACCTTGACTACTGCACTTAGTTCTGGAGTCCCCAGTACTAGACAGACATGGACTTGTTGAAGCAGGTCACAGGTTGGCCACAAAGGTGATCAGAGCAATGGAGTGCCTTTCCTGTGAAGAGACGCTGAGGGAGTTGGGCTTGTTCAGCCTGGAGAAGTGAAGGCTCTGGGGACACCTCAGAGCAGCCTTCCAGTACCCGAAGGGGGCCTGCAAGAAAGCTGGAGAGGGTCTACAAAGGCATGGAGTGATAGGACAAGGGGTGATGGATTTAAACTAAAAGAAAGCAGATCTAGATTAGTTATTAGGAAGAAATTTTTCCCTGTGAGGGTGGTGAGGCCCTGGCACAGGCTGCCCAGAGAAGCTGCAGACGCTCCCTCCCTGGCAGTATTCCAGGCCAGGTTTGATAAGGCTTTGGGCAATCTGATCTAGTGGAGGGTGTCCCTGTCCATGGCAGGGGGGTGGAACTAGATGATCTTCAATGTCCTTTCCAACCCAACCCTCTGTATAATCTTGTATGCTGTCTGAAGAATGTCCTCTCACCTTGGGTTTCATTGCAGTTGCCCCTGCAGAATGGGCTGGTGGCTCCTCTGCATTGCAGCAAGGAGCTCCTTGCTTAGGGAATAAGCTGGTGGTTGCCTTTATCTGTGATAAACCCAACAATGCAGGAGTCAGTGTGGGTTTAGCCCATGTAACTGTAACCTGTGGAACAGAACTGTATCTTCTTTCTTTAATTAAGAGCTTCTCTTCCCTGTCCTCTGGGTGAAAGAGTTGTTTGTGGTTTGGGTATTGATATATTCCTTCCTTTTATACAAACTATGGTGCATTTTATCTTTTCCTGCAGTGGGGTTCATTTTGGCACTAATGGAACTATTTTTTTCAACACTTTTTTTCATGACTAAAGAAGAAATGAGGAAAATGACAAGAGAGAGAACAGGATTAGAAGCAGCCAAAAGTACCCGCTGCTAAAGCACTCATTTTTGAACCTCTTCCATCTCCTTGTGCTATCAAGTTGAAGAGGTCACTTACTTAGTAAACAAACTGTACTAATATTCTTAAAACATTGGTGTTTGTTACTTATGGGTGATGTTGAGATGAGGAGGAACTAGGGATTACTCTAGTCAGTTGCTTCTGAGTTGGAATTCTCAGAATTTGATAATTTGCTTGTTCTCAAATGGGAGAACAACTGTAAATAAATTAGGTGCTTTTATTCCAATTGAGTTTACTTTTTTTTTTGAAAACTAATGGGCAGATAGGATAAAAAAAAGACAGGAGTACAGTATATTGTACTTATGGTTGCATTACAGCAGGTCATGTTATATGTCTATGGTAACACTATATTGGGTAATATATTTAATTCTGAAGGCATAGATTATGCTGTACTGGGGCAACATAAAGAAATTTGCCTATTAAAAGGTGAATTTAATAACTATATCTCAGTATATGAAGCTTTAAAAATAGAAATTCAACATATTAATGTTGCTGTGTTTTATTATGGCTTTATAGAGAAAATAATTTTTGTTTAGATCAAGAAATAATGTTTAATATATAACCAATTTGTTTGGGCAGGTGACTTTTATATGTCTTAAGTGACTTTCCTTCAAATTTTTAGGATAATTGCTAATTTTTCTGTTCCTACAATGTTTTTATATATTTATGAATACAAATATATATATTTTATTTTCTAATAATTACAGTGTTGCACTGGGAAGTGAGACACGTTTGCTCAACGTGAGGGTTCCCTGCTTTAGTTCCTGCTTTTCTCTAGTAGCCCAGCGAAGGGTTGTACTGTGCTACCACACCAAACAATTAGAGTAATCAGGCAGTCCCTTCCGCTCTGAAGGAAAGGAGGGTGGAACCTCAGTTCTCCCGCTTAGCCTGAGCCTTATAAGCAGAGGGACTAAAAGGAGACGCCAGGTTTCAGTAACAGACAATACAAAGTATTTGAAGCTGGCGTTGGCATCCCTCCCTCACACAGGGTCTCTTGCCTGTTACTGCCTAGATCTAGGGAAGAACAAAAGGAACTTCAAAGGTGTCAGATTCCATGCCCTCCATTCAAAGAGCCTCTAGCTGTGCAAACTTCTTTTCCTTCCCAGGAATGTCCATAATACCCTCACTGGGAAAGGGGATAATTCTGTTTAACTGAATGAGGGAAAGGAAACTGTGCTCCATGAAAACATGTAGGTGGTGGGGATGCAGCTTGTGCGTGCCCTGAAGCATGGTGCCAAGTTGTGGGTACTTTTGTGCTTCTCTTTATGGAGCTCCACAGTGAGATTCTCCTGTCCCTGCAACATTATCACAAGAATGACAAATCCAGCACATTTATCATTTTGACTGTTTCCATTCTCCTCATCAAGGAGGACGTACATCAAAACCAAACCTCTTGCTCTGCAGAGAAATTGTGTCTATTTAGGAAAGATCTTTATATGACAAAGGCTTTTCCTTTGGAAGGAGAAATCTGTTAGCATTACAGAGATCTGTTCACTTTGGCAGAAGCCTTCTGAAATCAAGAGATTCCTTTGCTTTTACAGGTGGGATACTGAACAAGACTCTTAGCATAGAGGTTTGCCCTCATAAACTTTACCCTAACGACATCTTCACTTAATTTTCCTGATAAAACCTTTCCTGGGAATTCAGTAACCATTCTCCTTTTTAACAAGTTTGCCAGCCTGCAAATAATTTCAGAGACAGGATCTATTTATGGGAGTGCATTTGCAAAATACAATCCAGCTGTGGTTTATATTTCTTGGGTTGACTTTCTCTGAGGAGGAGGGAGTTTGCAGTTGAGGTTTTTAACTGCTAGTTCTGTGGTAGTGGTGGGTTCCACCCCAAACAGAGTATTGATTAGGCAGGCTCAGTGGAAGTCTGTCTTAGATCCCACAGCCCATAAGGTGTGTAACAAAGCACAAGCCCTAAAGCAGGTACTTTCATGAGAATATGGGCACTCCAGTTGGTTTCTTATTCAGCCACAGAGCTGCTCCCTGTTGGGTCCTCTTGTCCATAAAGCATAGGTGCAGAAGTGATGTAAAGATTTTCCTGCATTAATCTCTTCTGCAGAAGGCAAAAAAGGAAAAATCTGACTGTTGGAAATGAATGAATTTTGATAAAATATTTTAAAAGCCTTCTGCCAGCAGCAGAACTATTAGAGAAAATAGTTCAAATAAGTGAAGTTTGGTGAAATTGCCAGCAATTGAAACTGAGTTCCTATTATTAGAGGTGTTGAACATTCTTAAAATTCCGAGTAGTGCTACCAGTACTGCATATAATCCTGTGAGCTCTTTTTCTAGCAGTTAAGGAAAGTAGCCTTTGACAAACATTCTGATTTTGTAAATAAATTCTGAGATCTGTGGTTTTGATGTTCCCACAAGCCTGTGATGCAGAAATGAAAGGGTTTGTAAAAGAGCCACGTGGGGAACAGCAGGATAGTTTTGGCACTCTTCCTTGGGCTTTTCTTTTCTTGCATAGAAATATAAAAATGAACCATCTCCCCCAAATTCGTCAGAGGCAGCACAGTCAGTCCATATTGCAGAGGACCTTTCAGCTTCTGCAGAAATTGAAAAGGAGAGGTGGATTCTTTCCTTTGACAGCCATTGCCCAGCTTCTTTCCCAGCTCCATCCTTTATCTGACATCCATAGAACGAGCTGGTGCCTGGGTGTCTCCTCGTGTACTGGGCAGTACAGGGCTTTTTAAGTTGCTGAGATGGGACACCTGAAGGGCAGGGGAGTTTCAGAATGCCCAACAAGTAAGTGCTGGCACATCTGGAGGCACGTTTTGATACGTGTGCGTAGGAAGCAATGGAAGGACAGTGAGTGAGTTTTAGCTGCTGGCAGGCACCCCAGTCTTTCTCTCCCAGGTGTGAATAGCGTGCTTGGCTCTGTCTGTAGGTGTCAAGACCTGGCTGCTCCGCTGGCATAACACAGTGTTTGCACTAATGGGAAAATCTTTTACATGATCAGCCCTGTCTCATAAGCCTTTCTCTGTCAGTAATCTTAAGAGAGGACAGAATGAAACACCCCCTTACTGTTCAGACCTGGGAATATGATTTAAGAAGCACAGATTTCAATTTAGCAAGTTGGCGGGATTGGTTATGGTGGCAAAGTGTGTGACAGCGCTAATGGAAGTCCTCTTACCTACCTGTCCCCTCCAGCTCTAATGACTTTCAGTGACCATGCACGATTGCCTTAGGGAACAAACTTTTCTTTCTAAGTCCTTTATAATTTAAGAGCTCTGTGTAGTTCTTTCCTAGTGCAATGTGGCACATATTGTTAACAAACTATTTGCTTTCTTTGCCTATGTTTTTCTCCTTTTGCCTTTTTATCTGCTCTGCCACAAATTCTGGTTCTTTTGGTGTCATTCAGAAATCACAGAATCATGACTCTGTGAAGTATTACTACTTCAGCAAAATCTCTGCTGTCAGTTTCAAACCATAAAATACAGGGATGGAGACTTCAGCTTGCACCTTCTCTGCCAATGCTGAGACTAGAAATGAGAAAATGATTTTTTTAAGAGCTATGGAGGGAATCTTTTGGGTCTCCTCATGTTTTTCCATTTTTCCACCTGTATTTCATACTGGCGCTTTCAGCTTTCTGCACAGTTACACGTTTCTACAAATATTGCTATGCAGAATAGCACAGAATGCTACTTTTAAGCCATATTTCTCTTTTTTCCCACACAGGAGAATTTAACCGATTTCAGAATAGATTTGGGAAGGTTCCCATATGGAGTTCATGCATTAATGGGCAGAAGGCATTGCTGTGTGAGAGCCGTGCTTTCTCCAGGCCACTGCCTTGTGCAGTCGCAGTTGCACTTACGATATTCTACTGCCACCTTCTCTAAACCACTTCAGTGTTGTGCTTCCCAGGTTATCCTCCATAAAATAGTGTGACATGCTACAAATGATATATTTAGAGTGAGGCAGATGCATCTATCGATTCAGTCAAAAGAGAAGATGATGTGCTGCTTTCCCTCTAAGTGGTTAACAATTGCAGAAGATCCTTTTTAATGCTTAGTACTTCATTCACTTTGTTTTTCTTTTTAGTGCATTGGGAAATAAATCTAAACCATTTCTTCTGTTATCTAGCACTTTAAGCCTTTTCATAGCATTAGTAACATCTCTTTGCCAACACTCCATCTGTGATTTTAGCTTGCAGGAAACACTTTACAATTCTGTTATTAGCTTAGATGCAGGGAGCTGCTGTTTAAATATTAATTGTAACTTCCCTCATAAGTGCAGTCAAACCCACTGAGTAACTTGTGAAGTTCAATAAATATCTAGGAGAGGGTGTGTTGGGGGGTGTTGTGGGTACAGCCTGCTCTTAGTCTTAGTAAAGGTTTTGCTGGAGTGAACAGTGCAAAATAGATCATGTCCTGATGCTTGTGGTTTCCTTTTCTCCTCTCACGTCAATGCTTCTCCTTGTACACACATAACATAAAGAAAGAAAAAAGGATAATACTGAACTGCAAGCATACTTCTTACACAGCTAGTAGGCTTTGTGCTAAACCTGCTGTAAGTAAGAGGACCACCACACAGTGCTTGCAAGGCAAGGTGTGGGATCAATCATTATTTTTGGAATCCTACTTAATGGACAAATGTATTTGTTAAATACTTGTGTACTGCTCTGTCAAGAATCACTCCTCAGCAGAGGCATTATCATGTGGTTCCTCTATTTTCAGTCATGAGTCTCACCCTATTTTGTTTCTTCATTTCACAAAATGTACTTTACGCTTCAAAAATAAGAAGTAGAGGAAAATCTTATGTGGTTACAGACATTTCAGTAAAGTGTGTTTGATGGGAGTGAGAAACAAAGCAGTTAACACCACTCTGACCAGCCTGTTTTCTGTGGATCACCAGAGCATTGTAATTGTAATAGTTATACTGGGTATAATTGAAAGAGAATCAGCCCCATTAAAATTATATGTTGTATTTTTACCTCTCTCCTTCTTCCAGATGGTTATTAATCTTTTATTGGTGAGGTGCTTTGCCTACGGTGTAGTGGGAGGTTTTTCCTTGTGTCATTTAAGCGAGTTCTCTTTGTGTTTGCAGGTGGGCTGAATTTTAATATGCTGAATTCTGTTAACTGCTTATAATTTAGATGTTTTTCTTAGTATCTTGCAAATGTATAATAAAATTTCTAAGAAGTTGTACACACATATTCCTTTCATTTTTCAGCATTCTGTGAAGACGGGTGCAGGCATGGTGGAACTTGTGTAGCCCCTAACAAATGTGTCTGCCCTTCTGGATTCACAGGAAGTCATTGTGAGAAAGGTAAAGCTTTACTGAAACACACCTTCTTCTTTCATAATGAAAAATATGCTGAGTGAAGAAATAATTACTTTCCATTCATTCTGCTTGATGTTTTCTCTTAATCAAAGATGTGACTTTTCTTAACTGACAGCTACGCCTAAATTAAATGTGTAAAGTTTTGGACAAGCAGGGATGTATCTGCTTTTGCTTCCTGTGGACACTGTTAGTTAATTAGAGGGGAGGGATGGCAAATGAAAAATATTTACTGCACCTGCCTTCTGTGGTGTAAACTCAAGATCACCTGCATTTTCTGGATGGGTTGTGCAAATTAGACCATAATTTGGATGCTTGCTTTTCACTTAAATGTATTGAATTCTTAAGATTTCATTTGTTTCTAAGTCATCAAGGCCACCAACCTTCATGGAATCACAGCCTGATGAGATATGCCTCGCTGGTGATGAATTGATTCTGCTTTTTCCCAGATACTTTTCTATTTCAAGATTTGCTCCTGACAGCCTCATAGGTCCACCTGTGTTCATTTCACAAGGATCTGGTTTCTTGTTCACCTTAAATGAGAAGGAAGGGATCTTAGGGATTTCCCTGAAGAGTTCATTTATATAGTAGGTTTGGGATTTTCTTTTGGCCAGTATTTATTGGGGTTGTATTTCACTTAACCCAATGATTGAGTGGTTTTGTATCACATGCTTGTTACTAAACCTTTTACACTTGTCTTTGCTGGTGAAAATATTGTTTGAATTGTTAAAGCAGGTTGCATGATGCTGGTATGGATGAGATTATAGTTGATGAAGTTTCTTTAAGGCAGGAAAAAAAGGAAACCAAGAAATAACTGTCAGGTTAAATCACTGGAACCTCTTGTTACCCCGAGATTGTTCAATAATTCATATGTACCAGTATCTGTTTAATACATGGCTGTTCTGATATAATACAAAATAATTCAAACCCAGTTGTCAACAAATCTCCTTTGAGTAGCATCTGAAAACTGCTAAAGCTTTTCATGGACGCACTCGAATCACTGCATATTAAAATCCCATAGTTTCTAGTTGTCAGTGTTGTTTCTAATTATTTGGGAATGAACCAGGATGTTAATGTTTTCATATAATTTTCATTAATTTGACTGCTTCAATCTTTTTTGCCTGTAGTCTTTGGGTTGTTCCTTTTAAATAGAAATAAGCTCCCAAACCTCCTGCCATTCAGCAATAAGTACTGGTGATGCACACAGGGGAGTAATACAAGAAGTCCTTGCCCTAGAACCCCACCTACCATAGCTCCCCAGCTTCTCATCCTTCTTGCTACCCATTATCCTTTTCCACAGATGGTTTCTAAACCATTTGTTGCTCAGAAGGATGCAGAATACCAGAGTTGAGTTCTGTCTGTGTGAAAATACAGCACTGCAAAACAAGTACCTGCACTGCCCAGAGGTGCCCTCCTGCCCGCAGAGCTGGTGGCTCCAGGCCAGCTCTCAGCTTCACTGCCTGTGGGGTTTTTCACCCATGAATCTTAGAACTGTCTTTTGTCTTGTAGCTGTAAAGGGACTTTCATAACTAGAACACAGAGTCTTTAAAGTGTTGAAGCGATGATTTAAAATTGATAAATGGATGACATAACCATTGTTGACTCCTGTGCTGTTCGTGTCTTTTGTATTGTTTTGGTCTAAAATATGAGTTAGCACTCCAAGTAAAGGAAACATGGGAGGCATGCTACTCTCATTATATCAGGAAATTTAGAGGTAGATGTCAGAAGAAACTAGCTTCTGTGTATAAAATCTATATGACTTGAGCCAAAGGAAGGTTATTATTTTCTTTTGGAATTGTAAAGGATTTGCCAGTATGCTCCAAGTCAAGCTAACGATGCTAACTTTGAGAAATCAGATATGCAAACTGACTTGAGAAGGAACAGGTCTTTGCATAGGATAAGTTGTCACATTTTAGTTGTGTTAGAGGGCTTGAAAACTTCAGCACTTAACACCTAATGTCATATGGATGTTCAGTGCCTAAGTGCGTATCATATCTGTATGAGAACAGTTTCAACCATCTTGAAGGTGTGTGTCCTGGAAAGCTAAATGTTCGGAGCAGAAAGGTGATGAGCCACCTTGGAAGCAGGCTTCCCTTTATCTACCCCCTTATTCCTCAAAGCTGTGGTGCTGTCAGGAAGAGGAGGCAGCTCAGTGAAGACTTCCCTCATAGTGCCACTGCAGTTGTCTGCAGTGTGAATTCAAAACACACGTTTGTTTGTTTTCCTTCTGTCTGTAATGTTACAAATAAGCACTTTGTTATATTTAATGTATAGTAGCACACTCTCAATCATTCTGACATAGTCTGAAGGTAGTGAAATGCTGGGACATCACTTTAAATCACAGCTTTAATGTTCCTGGTAAAATCTTGCTGGATGGAAGCTTGTGGTGAACTGATGCAGATCAGAAGCAAAATGATGTGTTTTGGTAATGTATTCTATTGGCCACAGTGCATTTCAAAATGTCCTTCAAACTGACAGCGCAGCAATTCCTAACACATAATTTGTGAGCTGAAAGGACTCGTCATTGGCTGCAACCAGCAGGACCCAAATTGGCTTCAACATCGTGCGAAGGGTAAAATGAACCAGTGATTAGAAATGCTGTTGAAAAGCAGGTGCATTGACTTTTGAATAGGAATCATATGTTGCTCATGGTTTCTGACTGCCTGGTTGAAATGGTGATATTAGGTTAATTAAAAATTCAGAGATATTTGAGGAGGGTGGGATTTATGTTGGAATTTACTCAGGTGAAATTAAAATATACATTGAAGACTTGTGTACAAATACATAATTCAGTGTGCTGCTAAGAAGAATTACCTCTTGCCAGTTGCTTTGCCTGAAATCAGGAAGCATCGTAACACAGTTGTGGGGCTCTAATTTTTGTATCCAAGGTGAACTGCAGATGAATATCCAGTGATATTGTCAAGGAATTCCTTCTTCCATCTGTTCTTTATCGTGCTGTTTCTTTAAGTATGTACTTGATGCTTCTCACAGAATTTTTGTTGTTCTCTATTCAGGATCTGATTCTGTCTTCTAATCACTTCTTATGTTTGCTGGCCAGGACTTGAAATCAATGATCTCTGTGATCCTCACCATTTGTGATCACTTTTAACACAGTTGTGATATCTGTGCTGGAAAGTTTCTATGTTGGAGTTTTTGCTGCCAGTGTGCACGTGCCTGACAGCCAGGCTGGAGAGACACATCCTGACCTGGATGCAACACGCTTGGCTTCAGCCCAGGTGCAGCCTTGGCAGGGAGCCCTATTAAAGGTTTCCCAGAGACATTTTGCTGTGCAGAGAGGAATGCACTCACAGTGCACTGTCGGACTTGGAAGCATGGATTAAAATGCTCTAACTTTTCATCCAGTGACTTTTTTCTCCATTTTATTTCTTTCAACATTAAAAAAAAAAAAAATCACGAAAAAATCCCCCAAAAAACCCCTTTTGTTCCTTGAGCTGCTTTCTACTCTGTGGATGAGCTGCAGGTCAGTGGAGTTTTAATGCTGGGATTGTAAACAGGATTTGCCAGCTGGAGTCCTTTGTCCAGTTCTGGGGGCCCCAATACAAGCAAGATGTGGAACTGTTGGAGAGTGTTCAGAGGAGGCCACAAAGATGATCAGAGGGCTGGAGCACCTCCCCTACAGAGAGAGGCTGAGGGAGCTGGGCTTGTCCAGCCTGGAGAAGAGAAGGCTGCGGGGTGACCTCATTGCAGCCTTCCAGTCCCTGAAGGGAGCAGAGAAACAGGAGGGGAATCAACTTTTTAAAAGGGTAGACAGCGGCAGGACAAGGGGAATGGATTAAAGCTAAAGGAGGGAAGATTTAGGTTAGATATGAGGGGGCAGTTCTTTACAGAGAGAGTGGTGAGGGACTGGAACAGGCTGCCCAGAGAGGTGGTGGATGCCCCGTCCCTGGAGGTGTTCAAGGCCAGGTTGGATGGGGCCCTGGGCAACCTTGTGTAGCTCCAGGCCTGGAGGTTGGTGTCCCTGCCTGCGGCATGGGGGTTGGAACTCTGTGATCCTTGGGGTCCCTTCCAACCCAGACCATTCCATGATTATTCTGTATTTGTGGAATGTTAGTCACTACTGCTACTGATGAGTTAGGCCAATCTTACGATATCAAAGGCAGGAGTAAACAGATGATTGAGGTCCTAGAAGTTGCAGGTATTCCTTCAGAACCTATCTGCATGTGGTAGAGGCCTGTGTCTGGGCTTAAGAAACACATACCATCCATACTATGACCAGTGGTGGCAGAAATTTCAGCTAATTAATTTCAGTACCTGTCTGTACAAATGGTAACTTTGGGCAATGGCCAGAAAACTGCAGGAGGGTTTGAAGTGGGTTCCCAACTAGGGGCAAGTCAAAGAAAGTACAGTATTTTTCCAAAAGCTGCAGGAAGGCTTTTGGTAGTGGTGGGGCATTGCCTCCAAAAGGGATTCAGAACAACTGCACCGAATCTGTGTTTCCCTAGGTCATGAAAGCTGCTGTCTGAGTTGGAACACAAGGGTTGGGGGATATGATTCTGGTAGATTAGAAGGCTCTTGTGTAGGCAGGAGCTCAGAGAGGTAAATATGTTTATAGTAGCTACATGTGTATTCATAGTCTTTGTAAAGCACAGGAGAACAGTTTTTCTGAGGATCGTAGAATGTGGTCAGAGTGTCAGCTGCTGCTTCTAAAGAGTCAGAAGCGAGGGTGAGGCATGACAGGGAACCATTGAGATGTGCTAATTGCTGGGGTTATTCTTTGTGTTGTTTTGGACTGTGTGTACAAAAGATTGTCTGGTGTTGGGGGTGAGGTTATTTTTCACTAAGTACCATGGCCGAGAAATGGGCTTTGAATCCCAATAATTATACTGGGGGGGAGGGGGGAACCCCAACCAATCAACCAGTCGACACTTGCAGTATTGCATCAGTTCCATGTGGATGCTTCAGTGCAGCTGTAGATTTCACGGGTGTGCAATGAAATGTTGCTGTGCTTATATCTTCAAGATGTATGTGTCATGTAGATGTTATGAAAATGAGGAAGCCTCTAGCTGATTTGTTTCATAATATTTGTCAGTACCTGGAGTTGTTGGCTAAGAAGCTGCGTGCTGCTTTGTGTACTTGTCTCAAATTGCCTCTTCTGGAATATATTGTCTTCTACAGTCCTTTGGGTAAAACTCCCTATAGTCTGTATTACTTTGGACCGTGGAAATAGAGAGGGAAAAAGAAGTGAGAATTTTATTTCCCTGTGCTATTCATTGATTCTTGAGCTGGATCAATCTTTAGGTAAGTATCTATCAAAGAGATTTCAGTTGAAGAACCAGGTTTAAAAAGAAAACCAAACCACAAACAAAACCCATAGCAAAGCAGAGAAAGAATTTTTTTTTCAGTGAGTACAGTAAAATAAATATCAAAACTCTCTACCTTTCTTTAAGATCTTTCTGTAAAATACAAAGCCAGGTTTATTTGGGGAAACAGCTGAGCTGTGTGGCTTGCATGAGCCTCTTTTGAATGCTTCTTATTCCAAGGTGAGGTAAAGCCAGTACAGTACCAGAGAGAAGTTGTGAAGTGAATGATGCTTAACTTATTCTAGAAGACAGTGGTGGTAGTTGATACAGCACTCCAAGGGTGTGACAGGTCTAGGGAAGGCAGGTGCTCCAGGCAGCTGAGGTTACCCTGCTCTGTTTGCTGCCAAGCTGTTTTACAGCATCTGCCCCAGTGGTGCTTACCACAAAATGGGAGGGGTGATATCTTCATGTGATAGGAGCAGCAAAGCTGTCATTTGTAAAGATATCAGGGAATAGATCAAAGAGTATCTACTAGAGAAATCTGATTAAGACTGTCTCTGAGGATCCAGGGGACATCTGTCTGCAAATCAACAAATTACTCTCAATGGAAGAAAAAAGTTACATTTTCTCTCAATGCCAAGCCAAAGAAAAGTAAAATCTCCCAGACCAAGAACACCATCCATCCCCCCAGCTGAGCAGATTCATTTTTGTAGTGCTTACACTGCTTCATATGCTGAGCAAGTTTCATTTTAAAAGCCAGGAAAAGCACTAAGCAGACGCTGCTTTGGAGTTTGGGGGTTTTTTTGCAAGGGATATTTTTATGTTGCTGTTTAGTTTGTTATGTTCACATGTCTGGGTCTATATATCTCTGGGTTTTTGTAATGAAAGGCATATTTGCTCTATTAATAATCTTTTAGGCTAGCTGAGATGATACCTTGACATTCCAGCTAACAAATGGTTCTAATGTTTGTTTCTTGTATGGCTTGTGGACATAAGGTGTCTATTTAATAGTCTTCTGACCTGGCGAGGGACATTGTTCATCCTTTGAGTTGTTGGTTGGTTGGTTTTGGGGATTTTTCCCCTCTCCCCCCTTTGGTCCCAAATCTTACATTGAGAACTTGTGTAGCATTATATTGCTTACCCTGACTGGGGTAATGTGTGATACATAGAGGTTGTACAGGAACCTGTGTTCAGTCTCTTAAAAAGCTGTTAGGAATTCTCTTGAAATTAGAGATGAGTGGTCCTTGTTAGCAATATGAGGAGAACTGAAATGATATTGCAGATTGACTTTTTGATGTGGTGAGGGCTAATAAACATAGCTTTCAGATAACCATTTGAAAGCAAAATGGCTCTTTAGTGCATCAGCATTTAGTGACCGATTCAGTTGAGTTCTGCATGAGAAACGTCCTCTGCCACAGTTGAGCTGAACTTCCAAAAGGCCCTTCACAGAACAAGGCTGCACAAGTTTAAGGAAAACAGGAATGTAAGAGCACTGTTCAAATCAATGCTGACGTGAGCTGCAGCAGCTGGAGTGTCTCTGCAAGCACCTTCCTGGAACATGGTGCGTGAGCTCCGATGTGTCCTTATTCCCATGTCATCAGCTGCGTGTGGCAACCAGTGGAGCCAGCCAGCCATGATCTGGCTTGGAGTAATTCCAGAGCAAAGTGAAGGGGGAAGTAAAGTGAGAGACCTTGTGTTTCCCTATGGGCTGGGCTGGCTTCAGGCCGTGCTCCTTGGGGAGCCTCTCGGCACAGACACCACTCCTGGAGTTGTGCCTGATGCTGCCTGGGGCCTGGCACACAGTGACAGGCCTTTGAGGAGGAGAACTCTTTTGGTTGTAGGGACGTGTCAGAGGGATATGGTGCAGAGGGAACTGTGCAAATAGAGGGATGCTTGTAAGATTTGTTTCCTTGTACCTGGAAGATGCAGAGCTTGGATCAGGGGGTGAAGATATATTCACAGGCCCAAAGAAGGTCCCTGTCTTTCCTAGGTGAAAAGCACACTGTGAGGAGTATAAGCTATTCTAGCTAAACAGGTAAAAATTGTTAGGGCTTCTCTTTGCCCTCTGTTTAACACCTGGAAATCACTGGGGGAAAGGGAAGGAGGTCTGTTCCTGTTTTCTTTATTTGTTTCAGCTGCTACTACACACAGAGTGTTAGATGTTTATTCATCCATGAGTTCTAATTACGTACTACAGGAGGAACATGGTGTTTAGAAAGATACAGGTAAACTAAGCAGTACCAAACTCCAAAGCGCTAAATTTAAAAGCCTCATATTCCCTCTGAACTTCTCACAACCCTCAGCTGAATTCATGGCTGAATTTTGTGCAAAAGCCTTGCTCGAACTGAGGCGTTGGGATTCGTTCCCTGCTGCAGACCATGTTGCTTTGGCCTTTTCTTGAAGTGCTCAGTCCTTGACTAAGGGTTCATCCAGTTTTATCACCAGGAACATCTCCAGCACCTTCTGTGGAGTCATATCTGCTTCAGTTTCCTCTTGGATTCTGGGGACCAGGCAATGGTATTTGTTTCAAGTGGCAGAATCACTACTTAAATGATATGAAAGAAAACAGACCACTACAAAGCCACTCAACAATGTGAGCAAATATTTATATTTGAGCAAATAGATATGTTCATATATTGGTGAAATTTCCATTTTCCAGTTAAGAAGTTTCCATGTATGAAACGTGTCTTGTAATGTGAGCTGTACAGAGAAGACAGTTGCTTTAAACTCCATACTTCACTGGCGTAACCACAAGCCTCATCTCTCATTTTACCATGGTTAATTAAAATATCCCAAGAAGTCTGCTTTGAGTGCAGTGCAGTAATGCTAATTTTATAACCTAGTTTGTCAGAGCATTCTGACCCCCTTTTTTGGTTCTTCCAGGCAGACGCCTACATCAGTGAAAACCAGAATATTTCTAAGCAGAAACAGTAGAATAGGTAGTGGGCTAATTAAATATTAACAAAAGAACTACCTAAGTCTGTCCAACTACAGGCAGTATTTAGGGGACATTACTGAGTTTAATAAGCTCTTTGCCACCTTCCTTTTTCTTATTAATAGCTTGCTCTGGACTGGAGAATCAACCATGAATATTTAAATTTGCTGATAACCTAGAAAGAGAGAGATGTGAAAGCAGGCAGAGAGAGGTACTTACATTTTTTAAGGCAGAAATCCTCTTGGTTTCAGTGGGAATTTCACCTGAATGGAAGCCTTAGGATCTGGTGCAATTGAATTAGCTGAAATGAAAAATAAATGGCTGTAGTGGAATAAAAGAGCATTTAGAGTAGGGGTTTTATGTGGCAGAGGCTGTGTTAGTTGCAGTTACCAATGATAAATATGCCATCTTTAACTCATTGATCTATGGCACAAATCTAGCTAATCTAGGAGTAAGAGCCTATTCCAACTGGAGAGTGAATTCGGTCTCTTTAGAAAAGTTCTACTACTCTGAGAGTTTCTTTATAAAGAGCCCCATTTCTGGTGAGGTTTAATTCAGGGAATGCCAACATATTTCAGGAGTGATCTCATTGAATTAATCAAGGTGCAGTTGAGAGAAAATGGGCCTCAGTCATCAGAACTAGGATCAGACAATTTGTGTTGAGAAATAATGTGGCAAGTGAAAGGAATGGAGCAAAATAACAACAAGCTGAGGTTGTAGAGGTTATTCTGTATTTAATTCTGACAAAAAGTCAGCTTTCCTGCATTATTTCTTTAAGATTTCCCCCACCACCACCACCAAAAGGTGTGGTATCAGAGCAACACTTTTAAGCTGGTGGAAGTGATACAGCAGGAGGGGGAAGTAGGTGTAGCTGGCAAGATCTTTTCCCATGTTGGTAGGAATTCATCACCAGAAAACAGCAGCCACCTCCACTTGTTGCTTTCATTGAGCTGACAGAGGAAGAGATGCTGCCCCCATTCATGTAGTGCATGGAAGGCAAATACGACAGCATAAATCGCTTGGGGTCTACATAGGTCATGTAGGAGAGTAACTTGTGTACAATGTGGATATTAATTATTTTACTTTAGGAGTCAGGGTGCAAATATGAGTTAATCCCCTCTTGTAAGGCACTGTCAGCCTTCCTTTAAATGAGGTAGCCTCTGTAGCATCTGCAGTTTGGTTGAGTTTCAGTCCTTTTGAGTACCTGCTGTACTATAGTTTGCCCCAGGAAGGCTACTGAATTGGGTTAGTTGTATACAACGCAGCAGTGAAGAAAAGCCTGCAACAGGAGCTGGCTCTTTGCTGAATTAAAGTCAGTGTGTGGAGCCAAGGAAACAAGTCTGTCTTCTTTAGGATTGTACTTCTATGTGTGTATGTAGGAGAAATGAAGCAGGAAGTTTTGCTGATCTGGAACCTTACAAACTTTCTTTTCCTCTTCCAAGGCTTTTCCTGTGTTGGTGAAACATTGTCACTGTCTGTAGTCTGTTTGATAGTGCTGCAGAAAGGATATGATGTACCTGAAGACTCTATTTCACAGTGGATTTCTTTCTGAATAATCCAGCATACCATGCCTGGTAAAATACCAAAAAGTCAAGAGAGTAATACCTATTGGGTGTGAAAAAGGCCTGTGAATCCATCTCCTAGAAACTGTGGCATTAAAACCTATTCCAGACTGAGAGCTCGCTAACTCACTGTGCAGATTCCCATTGCGTTTGTGAGGCTTTTGTTCGTGCCTGTAGTCCTCAGAGAAAGAATCTGCAAGTGGTTAAAATAATGCTGTGCTTAGTGTAAGGTACATATGAAGCATAAAAGTAAGTTGGATTGTTCTGATTGAATGTTTTCTTTGCTCCTTCCTTTATGATTGAAGTAGCTTTAAAATAACAGCCATACTCAACCTCAAGGAACTATGTGTCAATGTTATTTTCAAACTTTTCATAATGTTATGATAAAAATCTGTTCAGCCCTTAACATTTGTAGAAATAGAGTTTGTCATTTTTTTCTTTTAAAAAGAGAACCTCTGATTTAGCAGCTCAGTCAGTTCAATAGCTGGAGTTTTCTACTACTTAAGCTGTGTAGCATCTGAATTATTTCTTTCAACATGTAATATCTACTAAGTAGATCAGTCATTTCAGAGACAAACATAAATGATGGAGTTCTAAGGTGAAAGAGTGAAATCCCCTTTCTTATTTGATTTTTTTTTTTTCCGTGGAGAGATATTCTCAGTGACTGGCAGTCTAATCTTTGGAATGGGACTCATTTATCTTTTGAATGGGATGTGAAATGAAGGCCCTAAACACTTCTGGTCATTAAAGATCCAGTTGAACCTGTATCCTATTTCAGCTCAGGTAATTACATGCTGCCTTCTTTAGCTATGTCAGTCGGAGAAATGACTCCTTTGAAGTAGCTGTCTGGCTAGCATGGAGTGGCACCCATACCTTACCTTCAGCGATGGCTACATTTCAGTGATAGGTTACAGATCCTTACACCTTTTGATCGCAATTACATGGTTTTAAATGTGAAGACTCTAAGGTGGAGTACAAGCATGTCAGCCTGTGAGGGTGAGCTCAACTTGCCCACTGTTCTCATTGCACTGATGCAGAAGTAGTGACATCTCCAGTCTGAATGGCAGAGTTCACCAGCATCAGTTAGCAGTTCTTGCACGCCTACTGCATCTTCTTGTAAGCTGGTAGACAGTGGGGCTTTGAGCTGAGGAGAGTTGACTGACACTCAGACCGTGCTTAGGAACCCGTGCATCACACTCATGTGCTGCAGTCACCTAGCTGTCATTGCAATAGACTACTGGTGTATTGCCAGCTTGGACTGGCAATACACCAGTAGTCTATTGCAAACTGAGTCAGTTTGCAATAGACTACTGGTCTATAGACAATAGACTAGTAGTCTATTGCAAACTCTATTTGATCTTACTCTTAAACTGAGGCTCTCCTCAGTTTAAGAGTAAGATCAAATAGAGTCTGCTCATTTCCAAGATAGTATTTCCACAAGGGGTGAGGATGGGTCTGTCCTTCCTTTTACAGTTGAGCCACTGACCATGAAATCCAATCAAAGCTTTCAGACTCTGAATGAAGTAGCTTTGTAGCCATGAGAAGGTTTGTTCTCTTGAGTGTTACCAAAATATTGAAACTGCTTTGCTGTTGCCCAGTCAGAGGTATGGCAAGTGTAGGCATTTTACTTGCTTACATGACAGGTTATGAAGACTTATGAAGATCCCCTAGGTTCCCATTTGATGCTTTGTCACACAGGTGGTACTACAGCCTGGGAAAGATGTTTGGCTAACCATAATATTTCAGTAAGGAAAAGAATCTGTCAGTTTCTTGTTTCATAGAATCCTAGAAGGGTTTGTGTTAGAAGGGAACTTAAAGCCCATGTACTTCCAACCCTCTGCCATGGACAGGGACACCCTCCACTAGATCAGATTGCCCAAAGCCTTATCCAACCTGGCCTGGAATACTGCCAGGGAGGGAGCATCTGCAGCTTCTCTGGGCAGCCTGTGCCAGGACCTCACCACCCTCACAGGGAAAAATTTCTTCCTAATAACTAATCTAGATCTGCTTTCTTTTAGTTTAAATCCATCACCCCTTGTCCTATCACTCCATGCCTTTGTAGACCCTCTCCAGCTTTCTCGTAGCTCCTTTAGGTACTGGAAGGCTGCTCTGAGATGTCCCCAGAGCCTTCACTTCTCCAGGCTGAACAAGCCCAACTCTCTCAGCGTCTCTTCACAGGAAAGGCACTCCATTGCTCTGATCACCTTTGTGGCCAACCTGTGACCTGCTTCAACAAGTCCATGTCTGTCTAGTACTGGGACCGCAGAGCCAAGCGCAGTGCTCCAGGTGGGGTCTCATGACAGCAGTTTCCTAGAAAAGGACTAATTCCTGTGTTTTTTGGTTTGTTGCTCTTTATTACAGAGTAAAGAATGTTCCACGAGCTGTGTCAGCCCCTGCAGAAAGCACCTTTAGTAGTGTGACAGGACAGGGTTGGGTTTTTTATTTTGTATCAAAAACTTGTCCTTTCGACAACACCTGTACTGTCCACCTCTTCCGAGAGCCCTAGTTCTGGAAAGGCTATCAATCTGTCCAAAATTAATTAAAAATAGGGAAAAACCCCCCGTGAATGACAGAAGGGATTTTTGTTTTGTCTGCTGCAACCCAGGGAGACTAAATCCTACAGTTAAGAGAAACTGTTTTTTGGGTTAGGACTTTCATTGCCTGCTAAAGCCTGTATTTCTGTTCCCCACCTTTACTTGTTTTGTTTCTCACCCTTGCAGTGTCCAACACAAATATTTTCAGTTCTTTCTCTGAACTGGATGGTGAAAGTAGAGATTTAATTCAGACCTCAGAAAATTTCTTCTGTTTTCTCTTCTGAAATCTTGTTTCTCCTCTGACTTTTATAGAGTTCACAGCTGATGCAGGTTGTGAGATGTGTTTGCTGATGGCAGTAACGGCTCTCTCTGTAGTCCCACTAATCCTTTATAGGCTAGGGAGTCAGATACGATGCCTAGCTCTTCCTTAGGCTTCCCTTCTGAGGTGACTGAGTCCTGTGTTTCTTTTTGAAGAGAGCTTAGATATTTCTTTTCTTGCTATCTCCCTTCCCTATGTTTTTTTTACACCCATATTATTAGGTATAATAATTACTGAATAAGGTGGAAGGAATTTGCATGTGTAGATGGACGGTGGTAGGTCAGTGAGGATACACAATCTGATCAATAATGTCCTGATATTTAATGTATGCCTGTCTGATTTTACTGGGGGGGATTTATTCAGAACCCTCCATGATAGTTTACAACTGTAAATAGAATTAAATACAAAATTCCAAAGGCAGAAGGTAGCCCACTATTCACTTATCTAGCTGCTACAAAAATCCCTCTCTCTTTGTTAAGGTTGTAGGTTGTCCTGGTACCTGTTTTCTTAGTGAGTATTAAATAAACGGTGTGTTAAATGCAATGTTATATCTTTTTGCTACAATCAGCAAAATGAAATTGGTCACTTATTAGTCAATTTGCTGAGTAGTTTCAGCAGTGAGCTCAGTCACTGTACAGATTAATTGCTGCAGTTCCTTTGGAGGAAATTCTTCCAGGGGGAAGGAACATCCAAATTGGGAAGTGTAATACCTTTGAAATTGCAGCTCTATTGACTCATGTGGAAACATGCAAGACACCTCACTTCATTGCATTTAATGTGATATTTTCCATGAATGTTAAATTCAGTCTAGCTGAAGGAATTTATACATAATATAGTCACATTTCTAGATTTCATGTTTTACTCTTCTTTCCATTATTGTATCTTAGGTACCAGACTTAAAGGGCATAGGCAATTTTTCTAAGACAAGTTGAGACATAAAATTAGGAAAGAATTAAGTGTCTATCAAAGCTAAAAATGACAAACTTTGTAGTCTGCCTTTATGAGCAACAACAAAATTCAGTTTTTTGCTGAAGGACAGAGAGCATGAAGATAGATGTGGGAAAAAAAGGAGTCCAACTGTTCCAGGAAATAACTCCTTAATTTTTTTTCATTTTGCTATTAGAGTCTATCACTTTTAAGTATATAAACCAGACTTGATACCTAAGCTGAGGGCTGACCATATCTGAACCATAGTGTAAAACCCAAAATACTCTGTGAAGATATAAAGCTTTACAGGGTTTCTGGCTTCCATAATCATTTGGTTTATACTTTCAGTTGTATTGAAACAGGCTGAGAATCTTGACCTGTTACATTTGGTACAGAGGGATTTTATAAAACACCCTAATTTATCTGACAGAGTCATAAGAGGCTTTGTCAGTCTGTACCCCACTGGGTTGTGTCACACTACAAGTAGTCATATTGATTTCAGTTGTCTAGTAATGAGATAAAGTACAGCCTGCTGTAAGACCACATGACTGAAAATGCTAACCAAGGATAAATTAATCCAAAAAGCATAATTAATGGAAGGAATATAAAGTAAAAATAGCTGTTCATGGCAACGTTTTGAAAGTAGTGTTTTATTTGCAATATCAGAGTCATCTATCTGACATCATAAACATCAATGTGGGAGTATATTTTAAGGTTTGGTATGGGGTTGTTTGGTATTGTGGGGCTTTTTGGGTTTTTGGGACTTTTTTATTTTGTTTGGTGGGGTTTCTTTGTTCTGTTTTTTAACAATTCCTATAACACTTAAGAATTATACTTGGCTCCTTCCCAGAGCAGTAGGTGACTAAATGCGCTCAAGATGGAGCTCTTGTTTGATCCTCAAAGTTCATATTGTTCTAGTGAATGAATAAGCACTGGCTGGAACTAGGATGCACTGAATATCTTTTTTCTTGGCTCTTAATGTTTTGGCTGGATGAATTTTAGTCTTTACAAGAAAAAAACCCAAAGTTGTATGAGTGTACAGTGCTGTAAAGGGTTTAAGGTGGAGATGTGAGGAGAGAATGAGTACCCTGTGATGCTGGCATTCTGACAGATCACAGAAAACTACTTGTGCTTGTTGAGGAATATAAGCACAGAAGCAAAACCTAGTAATGGAGGGTCTAATTCCAGTCTTTTTGTCTTGTGTATATCCTATATATTGGTGTATTATGTGAATCTTTGTACTGTTTGGGAATGCCACCAGAAATAAGGAGGCAGAAGCTTACCTAGCACAGAGCATTTTTTCTCTAGATTATGTAGAAAAGCAAATGTTTGGAGTGGTAGTTTATTTTTAAAGCCTAGGAGAGAGGCTAGAAGAATTGGGGGGGGTGGGGGTGGATCTTTTGACATTCCCCTGACATTCTTGAAAGTTGATAGAAGAGTTAGTGTCAAACATATTTTACAGAGTTCATCGTGTCAGATATGACTATATAGTCTGTTTAGAATCCCATTTAGGGACTATAAAAAGAAAAAATATATTGGCAAATTTTATATTTCAACAGACTTTAGCAGTAGATTCCAATTTTAAGCAGGTCAGCCATAACAATGGAACTCAATTGTCATGCTGTTAATTTCAAGCAGTATCTCTTTGTTGTTTATAAAATAGCACTCATATGAGGGACTATGGCAATTTATGGACATAGAGATTATTTCCTCTTTGGAAAAGCTCTTAATGAATTTGTCATATAAAAAGGGTGGAGATCGTGGTTGTTTATCAATATTAATAATAAGCTATTTTATTAAATTCCTTGCAGCTGTTCTCCTAAGACACCAGGCACACACACTGAAAGGCAAGGGATGAACAAAGACCTGGTATAAAGTCATCCCAAGTACTGGGTTCCCTTCCATGAGTAAAGGTCCTGAGAGTTTTGTGAGGTCATCTTCAGGGACGCAGCTGTCTTAAGACAACCAGGCAGAAGGTTTTGTTTTTCATGGAGTTTTTAAAAGCCAGGTAAAGCCTCCTTAAGAGACAAGTACATAGTGGAAAGATGAATTGGCTACTCTGCTATTAAGGGCCGACTTGGCTGTCCATGGTTCCTCCTACTTTCAGAAAGAAAATCACAAGCAACCCCTTTAGTTGCACCTCTGTATTTTGTGGCTGTGTAATGTATGTATAATGCAGCTTGTATTTGACTGAAGCAATGTGTCTTTTAAGAACTCCTGAGAAAGGAGTGCAAAAATTGGCTGTAAATGTTGGCAGATACTCACAGTATTCACAAATTCTCATTTATTTTTCTTCTGCTTCATCTCGAAAATACCCGGTGTTGTGTGAGCATTCTGTTCCTTCCATAAATTAAATTGAAAGTGAGATAATCTAATCTAAATTCAGTGTAAATGTAAATACTGCTAAAATATGCTTTCAAGACTCACATAGTATTATGTGTGTGCTGTGGGGTGTAGGTCATTGCTTGCTTTCAGAAAACAAGGATTTTGGTGTCTAAGTTGTACATTACTAATTCTAAACCATAATGTATGATTTTTGTATATGTTTTCTCTATGGAGATCAGTATAAACAAAATACTACATAGTTAATAACTTCTGCTCTATTTTTCTTGTGTGTTTTAATAATCTATACCTGTGCTGAAACAGTATACCCTAGATGTGTAGAATGAAGCATGCGAGCTTAGCCAGCCTTCATGGGGTGGGATTCTTATATATTGAGGAAGTGGAAGAAATCTTATTTTCCTTATTCTAGTTCAGTATTTTATCTGAGGTGTAGCTTTATGCATACGTAAATGTATACATTTAGAATGGTTTAGGTGAGAGAGGATGGCTCATAAAGGGCTGAACCGTCAAGTAAAAATAACTGAGGGAAAGAGAGCTCACTGTATTTTTCACCTGGTCATTCTGTGTGTGTTGCTGTCAGAGGCAGAACCCTTAGTTACAGGATTCCTGTGTCATGATTTTTCCAAGACCTGGGGCGTTTTCCCAAATGTTGTTTCTCTAGTAGCACATCCATAGCTGTAGAGTCAGCTGCACAAGAAAGCAACTTGCTGATGCGGTGTAAAACAGTTTCTAGTTCTCTATCTAACCATCTGTCTATGATTTATTATTTTACCCAGATGTGGAAAGTGAGAATATAAAATCCCTTCAGATGATTGTATGAATGGCTGAATAGGTATGTTGGGTAGGCTTATGTTTAGGAAGGACTAAGAGTTCTTTTTACTTGGAGCTGAGGAGGTAGTCTACAATACCTGAAGAATAGTAACTGAATGGTGAAAAGAATTAAGATGCTGATGAATTATGATTTTTTTTTAAGGTTTTTTCCTCTTTGGTGAGATGGATTACGTGGCCATGTGGGTAGATAATGTGGCATAGATGATTTTATCCTTGTGGTGCTTCGTAGATCGTGTTTTTGATGTCAGTGTTCATTTGCTCTGAGCATTTAGATGTAAGGATTTGTAAAATGGTCAATTGCAAATTCAGACTGTAAACATTTATTGTAACCATGTAAGAATTATCAAGTGAATAATACCGCGAATTATAGTATTTTGAATTAAAAAACCTCAAATAAGTCATATATTACACTTCTTACTGTAATTTAGAATTCAGTATAATCCCTAGCTTATTAATATTTAAAAGGAGAGCCTTTTCTCTAAAATCAATGTGTAGATGTAATTATTTGTTTTAGCACAGAGGTCTAAAAATGAGAAATTGTCTGTTGGTGTGGAACTGTCCTAATGCTGCTGGCTATGAATATATTATAGAGCTGTATCTTTATAGAAAACATTTCTGCCCTGTCATCTTCATTTAATACAGTCATTTTCTGCTTTATTCATTTCACCTTGGTTAAATTTTGTTTACACTGTAATGCAATTCATGCTATTGAATATGATTCTCATAGGCCCTCTGCATGGAGAGAGAGACATATAGCATTAGCCTAAAACTTTCCCTTGTTTTTGGTGTCTTCATTACTGAAATCTGCTTACATCAAAAGCCTATATAAATAATGAAGCTGGTAAGAATTTAATATCGTGGAAAATAATCTCAGAACATGAGCCATTAATTTTGTGCACATGTGTCTTTGTGTGGCTTTTTAGGCCCATGTATGACACCACCCAAATTACTTGTTTGCACTAAACCCAAGAGAGGACTATTTTCCTGAAGATACTTCTGCAATGAGCGTTCACGTCCTGAAACTTAAAAAGATGGGTATTTCCTTTGTTTAAGCTGTTTTGACATTCTTGCTCGACATAATTTGCTCATGACATTATGTCCTGGTTTCAGCTATGATGGAGTTAATTATTTTTAGCAGTGGATGGAATGCCATGTTTGGGTGTTAGGATGAGAACAGTGCTGATAGCACCCTGATGTTTCTAGTTGTTGCCGGGCAATCAAGTACCTTTCTCAGCTCTGCATACTTCCTTACTAGTGAGAAAGGAGGGGACGTAGCCAGGACAGGTGACCCGAACTGGCCAAAGAGGATATTCCATGCCAGTTACGTCATGCTCAGTATAAAGGGGACTGGGGGGAAGAGGAGGAGACAACGCCAGGACGTGCAGTTTCTTGGGACGGTTGGGTTGTCCGGGACGGGCTCTAAGCTGTGCGGCCTGGGTTCTGTGGTTTGGTGAGAAATTGCATTGTGTATCACCAGTTTCATCTATTTTGTGCTTTAAACTTCTGTTATTGTTATATCTAGTTTTCTGTTATTGTTTAGTAAACTATCCTTATCCCAACCTGCGTGGTTCTGGTTTCTAGGTTGTGGTTTCGTTCCCTCTTTTCTTCCTTCCCTTTTCCCCCTCCCCCAACTTTCCTTCCCCCTTCCTTTTAAAAGTACAAGCGACTGTGTGGGGTGCGGCCCTCGGCTGGGGCAAAACCACGACACATTAATATTAAATCATGCTTTCAAATGCTGTATAGTTTTTCTAACGTTAAATTGTAGAATTGGCTTTCAAGGCTTGAATAGGTTTTTGCACAGAAAGCAATGAAGCTTTGTGACCCATGTTTTCAAGGAAAAAAAATCCCCCTTTGTTTTACATCTCTTACTTGAGAGAATGCTGGCAGTTGCATAGATTTATTTTCCTTTCTTATTCAGTATTCTGGAGACTTTTTACCGTGTTGAGTAGATCTGAGGTTTCTGACAGTAGGGTACCCATAGAAATGGTCCGGACGCAATATGATACACACAAGTGGCAGGCAAATGTCCTGCAAGGTCTTGTTCCATGAGCCATCAGGCTTCCTTCGTGCTCCTTCCATCAGACAGTCCTTCATGCCACGTGTTGCATTGGTTGTTTATGTGCCCTGAGGCCGAAGGCTGGCTGCAGCTTGCCTGTACGCTGCGCAGGGTGAGCATCACACTCCACAGACAGGGCAGAGTGAGCTGTCGGATTACCAATGTGCATTATGATTTTTAACTTCTCTCCAGAAGAGAAGAAAACTCTTGCAATGATCTTATGACCTCTTGTTTCCACCATATTGGTCAGGAAAGATATTCATTGGTCATTCAGTTAGTCCAATATAACAGGTAGATGAGTGATACCATGTTAAGGGCAGTAAAAGTCAGACATGTTCATTGTCATCCCTTCTGTTCTTTGACACCGATTTTTATCTGGTCTGGGTTTTTTGTGTGTAAGTGAGAAGCCTCCACACAAAATAGCAGTGAGAGTGCTGCAGTGTGTTCTTGAAACTGAAGCTCTGGGACGTATTTCTCTAATAACGCATACTACTGTCTGACCCCTATTTTATTGTGTGAAAGATAGGTGTGAGTTCTTAACTTACAACGAGATGTTGAGGAAGAAAGTATAGGGGATCTATCAGCAGTTTGACTGCTGGAAGTCTGAGCAAGAGCTGTTTGAAACTGTCCTCACGGTTTCAATTCTTTGAAACCAGATTGTTTCACCTCCATAAGTACTCTGGAAGCTACTCCTCTAAAATCATTGCTCCCTGCTACAAAAGCCATGCAAAATGAAGAACTGTCGTATCCCACATTTGATGTTTCTTTTCCTGGCTTGCAATTAAATTCACTCAACTTCATACATTTAGCTGCTTTATTGAATCCTTCCCCGCACACCCCCCCGCCAACTTTTTTTGTGGCTTGAAAAAAAGAATGCTGAAATATGGATTATACAAAACCCTTTGGTACGAGCTATAACCTATAATTGTTTTTTCTTCTTTGCTTCATCCTTCTTTCCTCTGCAAAAATGGAGATGAAAAATGGTCCCATAATTGAAAAGAGACTGTGCAATTTGCTTTGTCAACAAAGGTCTCAATACTGCTTGTTTCTTCCTGCTGCAAACTTTGTGTTACATTTTGCAAAACATGTCTGGAAATAGAGCATCTTGTAACCCCGATGGTAGTCAGCTTCTGTATACTAGCCATTGAAAACTGTACTTTTGTGGCTACTGCTCTTTGAAACTGTTCTTTTTACTGAAGGAGGCTGTTAGTCATTAGACGCGGCTCTTCCCCGTACTGACGAGAACGTAACCTTCCTCGTGGCTCACTCTTCTGCGGGCTGTTGTCTCTGATTTGCCCAAAGCAGAAATAAGAGAGATGCTTTCTCCAGGTTTAGAAAAAGGATTGACTGTGTTGGTATGCAACTGATAAAAGGGAGGCAGCTTCATCAGTTTTAAACTCTCTGTGACTGACAGCTTTCAACTGTAGCAAAGCCTGCTTGGGTCTGGATTAAGGATGTTGTGATGTTGTGATGATGATTTTTATTTACTGATCTTTTTGCTTGGTTTTATGTGCACTTCATTCTTGGTGAGCCAGGGCGTTCGAGCTTTTTTTGATTCTCTTACCCATCTCCTCTGCCCTCGCCTGTTGTTGTTAATCTCTGCAGCTACCATGGATTTCTTTGGCATTTGTCTTACCTTACAGAATCAACCTAGGAAAAAGGGTAAGAAGGCAGAGAGACCTTAAATATTTTTAACTTTTAATGACAGCTGAATGAGAGGCCTAAATTGTTTCAGATCCATATAACGCTCTGGGTAGGCTGCACACACCTCAAGAAATACTAATGAGATAGGATCCTCCATGTGTATTTGTGTGCCTGTCCTTAACATGCAGTGAGTTGTCCATCTGTGGATGGGTAGGAAGAGGCTGTTTTGTGACAGCTTCTTGTGGTCTGTGACTCTAATAAAATAAGGTCCTTTGGGGCTCAGGATACACATTATTTCGGTTGCTCATAGATCTCCTGCTGCTCAAGCATGCTGGGAAACAAATGCACTACTTCTATAAGGAAATAAAGCCCAGAGTGAGTTTTCACAAAGCTTGTTTTGATCCTCAGTTGAAAACAAGATTATTGTCTGTTTCCTCGGCTGCCCCAGGTTGTCTGTTGATCTTTCCTCATCTGGTCTGAGACCACGTAACAGAGAAATAATGAAAAAGGATGGCCATACCAAGGAGGTTTGTATGTCTTGTTTCAGAAAGCACTCTCCTCCTTGTTGATTAGGATTACAGATTCTTTTGTTCCAAAGAAAAGGTGGCTGTATTTTGCCATTCCATATTACTGTATCATTGTCAGTTACATATGTATTTTTTAGAAAGAATAATTTCAGATTTATGGAAGGCTTAAATTTGAAAAAAAAATACGTGTGTGTGTGTGTGTGTGTGTATATGTGTGTAAAAAAACCCCCACAAAAGCTTATGTATGTATCCTATAAAATGACGATGTTTATTAGGCCTTTCTAGTCAAGGATACAGAACAAGAGTACTGGCTGTGCTAATCAAGAGCCATATGTAATCTCCTGAATATCAGAGCACGTCTCCTGGTGCTTTGGATGAGAATATTTTGGATGCTGAAGTGTTGTTATTCAGTTATTAGTGTTGTGTGTATTCAAAGCAGGTATGGGTGGAACTATTCTCGCAGTGTTTTCTTACCCAGAACACTGAACACATAGGGTGATTTAACCTTTTCTCTGAGTTACTGTATTTTTCTATTTTAGGGAGATTTTTCAGTCTAGTGGAGTCTAAACAAGCCACTTGAGCACCAGGAGAGCTAAAGAAAGGTATAAAATATGCAGCCTTTACATGAGCTGTGCAGTTTTACGTTCTCTGTCTTCTTTCCATCTGACCCGCAAATTTGAAGAAAAACTGGTAGCAGCTCAGAATGGGTGAGCTGCTGAAGAAATAACCCAGAGGGCCACGTGTGGAGTGGGCAAATCAGTAACAGCTCAGGTTCAAACCTCATCCACGCTGGTGCTAGACACCTGGCACAAATACTGCCTTAGAGAATCACGGTCAACATACGAAGTTTAGCTGGATGATAGGATGCTAAATACACTAATAATAGTAGGGACTTGGCAAGTACATTTTGTCACTGTTTAGTATGTGAACTGTGTATTTTTAGCTTGAAAATTCTACAGTAATGTCGCTTTATGCAGAATACACAGCCAGTAACTAATGGAAGCTTTGTTCCTAAGACCTCCCTGTTTCTGCTTCCAAGTTCCGTTCAGGCTGTGTGCGTGTGTATGTGTGTGTGTGTGTGTGAGCAAGCTGGCAGTCTCTGGATGAGAGAAATTTGGTCCCAGAGCAAGCAATGGGGGAAGACAGAGCTACTTTCTGGGCAGTTTCCACAGGTTCTGATTGCTCTGAGGGCTGGAAAGAGGGTGGTGCTGGACAACATTTTTTCCTGAATTTAGTCACAAGAATTGGGTCAGTTCTGATTTTGTATCTAAAAACTACCTTTCTTGAACATGATGCTGGTGCATTTTAGATGTTAGGATGCAAGATTAGAAGTCCTCCTTTACAGTACAGAAGACGCAGTAGTATCATTACTGCTGCTAAAATTTAGTATCTCTGCAAGGTACCCTACAACAAATTTTTTTACTGCAAAATCTAGTATGACCAGTTACCCACGGAAACAATTAATGAAAGGTAACCTCTGCAGCCCTTTGATCTTGCCAGAGCTCTGGGGAAAAGCAGTATTCTTTTGCTCTCATTTAGGGTGATGTATGGGCTGGAGAAAAATGTAGTTCTCTTGACAAAATGCACACGGAGTGATGTGGTAGGATTCCATCTGTTAGTTCATATGAGAGCATTGTTCTTTCACATGAAAAAGCTTCTTAAAAAATACCTTGTAATTAAAAGGCAATTATGATTTTCCAATGCAAAATATTTCCCCCCAAGTGTATTACTTTTGACAGGGTTTATGAGTTATTAGTCTCATTCCTGAAAGAACACTAATGGCTAACAGTCACAGGCGATTTGTCACAATCTTTAGGAGATTAGGTAATACCCTAGAAGTCCGAGGTGAGAGAGAACCACAGCCAATTTAGAAGTAATTAAAATAAGTCCAAATAGGAGCGTAGCTTGCAGTAGGTTCAGCTGACCTCATGAACAGTCGGAGGCAGGAATGGTGGGAACGTGCAAAGTTCCTGTCTGAAGTTTCTTGGTTCTAGTAACCTGTAATTAGCTGCCTCATATCGCTGGATATGTTGCTGTAAAAATCTCACTAAGCACCAATGTCATAATTTTTCATGGAAGTAGTTACAGACTGTGACTGACACTTCTATTAAACCCCTGTTTTTCAGGGTTTGTTACATAGCCATAAAAATCACTTGACATTCAAGGTCTCTGCCTGAGAGCCCTTTTTTGTTTCCCCAGTACAAAAATTAAAAAGATATACTTTACTATTTTTATCTTCAAAATAAAAGGAGAAAATACATTGTATTTTTAGACATCTCCTTCTCATATCTTAACCACTGCTAAGTTTTAACCATAAGGTTCTTCTTTCATAGGAGCAGCCCAAATGGCTGGTTATGCTTCAGTCTGGGTTAACCCTGAATTTTATCTCTGCCAGGGACTGCCTGTGTACCTGCCACGAAGGCCAGCCCAACTGTGAGGTGATCCCTCATCAGGGTGGACTTCCTCTGTGGGTTTACCGGTCTCGGTGCTGCGTTGGGGAGGTGGGAATGCTCCTATTCCCTTCCTGGGAGCAGGATCTCGGTCCCCGCTGCAGCTGGCCTCTGGGGAGATGTGCTGCTGTCTGGTGCTGTGAGCCGGGCGGCAGGGCTGGGCCTCCCCACGGTTCCACTGCTGAGATGCAGTGGGCTTGCACAGCCAAGTGGGTTATCTATTGTCTCTCAGAGATGGGGGAGACTTTTCATTCCTCTCCTGGCACAGCTCAGGAGAGTCAAATAATAGGAGAGAAGCAGCAAGAAGCATTTCCTAAACCACCTCTCAGGAATGGCCTTCCTCTTCAGACAGCCTACCACTGCTCGGCAAGGCATGTTACTGTTTAAATGCTGTGACCGGGAAATGAGATGGGAAAAGGCATAAACTCAGGCTTAACACCACCTTTACAGTATCACTCTGCTCAAAACCTCAAGTTGCTTCCTAGCAGTGGAGAAATGTGTGTGGTGGTGTGGGGGGTGGATTTGTTCTTTACATTTTTCCACACTGTGCCTCTCTGTTGGCCAGGTTTGTGGTTAAACTTTCTTCAGTTCAGTTCTGACTATTGCCTCTTATTGCTGCTCACATAAAGAAGCTTTTTTCCACCTATAATATATGTTGCCTTGCTCAAAGTATTTTTGGAAAGTCATAAAAACTGTAAATGGAATATACTTGTAATATTTTCATTAAGAGTATTATCTAGGAGTTAACAGGCATGGTTCTAGACAATAAAAGATCCATCAGCTTCTTTGGTGAAAAAGTCATGATGATATCCATCAATAACTTGTAATATAATGTTTATATTCCATTTTATGAATTTATGGTTTGTGGCACTTGGCATCTGACACTCTTAAAATTGATATTTACCAAATAAAGAATGCAGATAATTGCCTTACAGTATGATCAAATGTATTGCTGTCTTATTTTATTCTGACCTGAACTGGTTTTATACTGCTGTAACTTCTCTTGAGTTAGTTGGCAGTAATGAATCGTAGTGGAGTAAATTTTCCTGGAATTTGTGACTCCATTATTTTATCCTTCTGTCGGTGTTTCTCCTGGACACAACGTGTAACACTTCATCTGTGAACCTGGCTGAACACAAGTGTCATTCTCTGCTCAGGAGGTTGTTAAATCCCAGTTCTAGGGAGCCGGTAAACTCCAGTTCTGTGAGGTAAAACTCTGTAATGGGAATGTTCTTCTGCAAACTCCCAGACACTTTGTGATCTGGGAGATGCTATAGGAAGACCAAGGTAAAAAGCTGAAATAGAAAATAATCCTGCCATGTTGGAATTGAGGGGCCAGCAACAAAAGCAAGCTAATGAATTAATTCTGTTGGGGGAGGCTACAAGAAGAAGAGGTTTAGGAGGGCTTTTAGAAATGCCAAGCTGTGCTTAAGTTCATTGTAGAATATACAAATGTATCTCTTAATGGGCCAGAGAGAACTTTAAACACAAAGTCTGGGACATTTGGCTGCTTCTTTGCTTTGATGACAAGATCTGATTTCAGGAATCTGTCTTGCTGCTTGTTCTTCCTACCCAGTTGGCTGCATTTAGCAGAACTCTAAATAATGCAACTGGCATAAGGAAATGAATATTTTCTCGCTCCTTGCTACTGAGTTTGCTGAAGTCAGTGACTGGCTAAGGAGAACTTAAGAGAATGACTTAGGGCCAAGTGTGCTCCTCAAAAGACAAAATTAAGCTCAGGAAATAAGCTTGGAAAGGACCTTAGGCCCCTTTGCTCTCTGGCAGGATGAGCTGCACCTTTTCTTCACACAATTACATAATGTGTTTTTAAAAACCTTCATGGATGGAGATTGCACAGCCACCCACGTTTCTCTACCTTCACTAGCATTTTCTTAATGTCTTAAATCTATCTTGTAACGTAAGCACACTACTTCAGTCCTCTTCAGAATTAAGACCTATTTTCATATATCAAATTTCTGTTAGTCTGCATGTTATTTTAATAACATATCCCCCCCCCCCCCCCCCCAAAAAAAAAAAAGTCACATTTTCTAGACCTGTGGTTACTCTTGTTATCCTCTCCTCTGGATCTTCAATTGGCCCATATCTGCCGTTAAGCTCCTTGTTTGCCCTTTGATGGCTTTACTGCTGCAGCTAAGACCCTATCAGGAGCGCTGAACAGAAGGGAAGGACACACAGTACTCTTGCCTGTTCTTTCCATCGTGGTGGTGTCTTAGATTTCAGTTTGGTCTGGCATCATGTTTAGGTCATGATCTGCTCAAGGTCTTGCTCTGCTGTGCAGTTCCCCTTCCAAGAGTGGTCAGGGAAGAGGGGCCAGCAGCAATGTTCAAGGCAGAAACAGCCTGAATGCAATGACTCACCTCAATCTTATTGCTATTAATTTCCTGAAAATTGACCTGCATCATTTACACATTTTCTGCTAAGGAAATCTGAAAGTTTCTGTATGACGTTGCTGCTTAGCAGTACTTTTAATGAGCACTGCAAGGTGATATTTCATAACCCTGAGCCTTTAACTTCCAGTTATTTCAATAGTCAGGGGGACCTATGTTTGGTTAAATAAATTTAGATTTTCCAGCAGAATTATCTTTATTCTCTCTATGTATATAGAGCATAATTAAGAACACACCAAGATTTCATGTATGGCTTTTCCAAGGTCCAGTGTACTTTTGTATCTGTTTGTCAGCTTAGTACCAGCATTGAAAACCTCTGAGAATTTTTCCAATGTTAAATGTGAAATGGCTTTTACAAACCCTTGAAAACATTAAAATAATGCTAAAAAATAAATGAAGCATTATTTGACCTGAAGCCTGATTTTTTCACTTGCCAGTGTTGCAAACAAGTAAAAAGCCTAGTTAGTTTGACCCACTCTACTTAAAATGTTAATTGTGTAATATAAAGTTTAGAGATCTTCTGCCATTGCTAATCTCAATCTTCATTTCTCTTCTTAATTGCACATTTGAACAAGAAATCGTAATGTTTTTAAATTAGCTCTTACGATCTATTGGGTCTTATGTGAAGAAGACAGTTACTTGTAGTTTATAGATAGACAGACTTGGCTGATTCCCAGGAACACTGCAGGAGAAGTTGCAAATGTAACAAAAATTTTTGAAGAGTATATATTGAAACATCAATAACTTTCCTTTCCCTGCTCCTTCCTGTCCCTTCCTGTCTTAAAGAAACCTGTCTTTTGTATGCCCAGTGCTGTTAGGCTGGTCTAGGAACAAACAAGTGTTCTTCGTGTGTGATGGCTCATTCTTGACAGAACAACATTATAATGGAGATCAGGTGAGTTCTGGTTACAGAGAGAAGGGAAAGTGAATACCAGGGTTTGCCTTGTGGCATCTGGTATTATGAAGAATAAACAGTGGTGTCGTCTTCAGAATTTTATCCTATATTAACAATTATTATTAACAAAATAGTACTCTCTAGCATTTTATACACATAAAAGGCTTTCAGATGATCTAATGTAGTTCCCACTTGCCATGGGTGACTGTGTCACATAATCGTTTTTATGGATTTGTCAGATCTGTCCTAAAATTAGCTGTTTCTTAAAAAGCGAAGTAAGTATCTTGCCACTCAGCCTGCAGAGGTATTCCAGACATTGCTGGTCCCATGACTAGGATTCTTCCCCTGAGTTCCAGCCTCGACTTATTTCTGACAGGTCATACTCATGTGCATTGGCATTCTGCCACTTGTCATTCTTTGTATTAAATTAAAAAACTTGGTACTCTTTGCTCCTAATGAACTTACACAAAGGAACATTATCTCCTCTTGGCTTTGAATGTGCTAGTCGGAATAAGTGAGGAAAACTACATTTCATAGAATAGGCTATTGATTTGCTCGTATGTCCTAGTGGCTCTGGATTTTGGGGGGTATTTTCGTTGTTTTATCGAGTTTTGGGGGAATAAGGAACATTTTGAGCAGTGTTGGGGAAAAAAAAGTATTTGGGTGTCACTTTGCCGTGTTTTCTGGTATCAATACTCTTGTGTTTGTTCCAAATGCTTCAGTTGATAAATTCTAGATAGCTTTTGCCTTTTTCAACAAAGCTAATCCTCCTTATCCTGTGATCCTCTGATTGATTAATATGGTCTTTATCCTCCCCAGTCATTTCTCACTGGTAATTTCCCATCTTACAGCAAAATGCTTATTACTGCACTCTCAAGGCAAAATCACAAGGCGCTTTATTTATGTCAATACTTTTCATTCCATTTCTATTAACCCAGTCCTTATGGCCTTTCCCTTATTTCAGAATGGAATTTCGGTATTCCCTGGCATTGGCAGTGCTTTCCAAAGTTGTACAAGTCGTACTGACTAAAGTTGTTCCCCCTTTTTTATGTCTGAAAATGTAACGTGCTTCAAGACAAATGCTTGAAGAAATTACCTTCTCCAGTTCTCAGTTGGAAAAGCCCAGATCTCCAAGGTAATTTGGTCACCTGTAATGGGGCTGTGACAAAATAAAGTTAGATATCCTACTGTGCAGTCCTTCATTAAACTCTGTAATTAGATGTCTATGAACACTTCTATCTTCACAGGTAAAATGTCCTAGAGGTTGTAAGTTCTGCTTCTGCATGTATCCTATTTATCTGTTCTGTCAGGGATGCCCAGACCTGCACTTCAGGCTAAAGCCATTATAATTACAAGCCCAAAATAAGCTTTATTGAGACCAAACATGCTAATCCAGAGTGCTCCAAGTATCCAGGCCTGGGGTTGGGTTCCTGTCCAAAAGCATCCTTGACCCAACAGTAGCTGCTGCTTTTGGTTGGAGACTCTAGGCAGGGCATTTTGAGGGTGTACATGGCTCATAGAGTGGTCTAATGATAATTTTTAACCTCAAATATTTGATTTAGGATAACTCCCTGTGCTTGAGGTGTTGCACATCTCTCTTATTTCCCAGGGCAGTGTCTGCAGGAGGGTCCCTTGTGCCATGGTCTGCTGGTGATGTCTCCCACTGCAGAAACCAATAAAGATTGACTTGCGCAGGGCAATAAACCTGGACATAATTTCCTGGGAGAATGGTGATGTAACTCTGCTGGCCTCCAGCAGCAACATCTGTTTAACCCAGGGATGCTGGTGTGTCCATGTGTTGCTCTTTGCTCACCTCTCCCTGTCTCTCGTGCTGCTTCAGGATTGAGAGCAATCCTCCAGTTTGTACCCTGGGTCTGCCTCTCCCCATCCCCAAATAGTCTTTGAGGATATAAATGCAAATAGCTCAATATGCCTATCATTACCCAGCAGATCAGTGGTACATCCAGTAGTAGAACACCCCTCCTCCCCCCCTCTTTTTTTTTAAGTTGGCTGGGAAGGATGGCATAGGATGTTGCTTGTTCCTTTAAAGCATCCTTCTTCCTTTGTAGATGGATTAGCCAACTGCTGTTGTAGCCAAAGGACTGAGGCATGGAGCAGTCTTTAAGCAAAGTGTTACAATTAGGCTCATTTAAGAGTAGAGTCTTTCTTTATTCCAAGTAATAATTCATGGAAATACATCTGTATAATAAAGGGTATTTGGGGCTGATCTGAACTGTCACCATAATTTCAAACATAGTTTATGTAACTTCACCATTTGTGCTCATTTCCTTTTGTTTCCTTTCTCTGACCGTCTTGCTTCCATCTCTTTGCTTCTCAAAAGATTAAAGGGCCAAAGTGCTGCACCCTAAACTTCTTTCATTGTTCACAGAAAGTGTCATATTTTAATTATAATGCAACTAGGAAACATTTTGTATCTGGAAAAGACCAGACATTTAATTTAGGATCAAATAGCAGCAATGAAAATTACTCTGTTTTCTATCTCTGAAATTGCAGTCTTTCTGGATTGCATATTTTGTTCGGGGTGCTTAATATAGTTTAAAGTTCTGCATTACATATGAAGCGGGATCCAAACTATCACATTTATGAAGTGTTGCTGCAATCGGGGTATAATTTAGTGTCTACTGTCAAGAAACAAATTCATAGACTATAGATCTTATTCCTGACTAGGCCACTAACTTAAGTGAGTGGAGGTGCTTCCCTCATTTCTCCAGGCCCATTTTTCTCTGTCTGTGGGACATACATCATTACAAGTACCTATAGCAATTAGTGAGAATGACTTAACTCAGGTTGTTAAGCAACTAAGAAGTTGGAATTGGCTTTCAGAGACAATGTTAATGTGTCAAAAATGAAGTTGTGATATGATTTGAAGTATTTTGTCCTGTGAATCTAAAAACATTTCTGGAAACTTCAGGAGTGGGAACATTGAATTTCATTCTCAGTATTGCTGTTTGGTTGTTCCATGTCATTTTTCTTGTTGGCTTTTCATGGCTTGCCAGTGATACTAGTGCGTATACTCACGTTAAACCCTTTAATTATGGTACAACTTGGAGAAGAAGTTACAAGTAGCAAGCACCCAAATTCTCCTAAAAATCTCAAAAGAAAATACTTTGTCAGCACTAGAACTGCATACTGTGTTATGAAGCAATATGACAGGAAAAATTCTGAAGTGTTAAATCCTTGTGAAATGAAATTTCAGATAGCTTTTCAAAGTGCAATGATGTGATATATGATTTATTAAAACTTTCTGATGTATGAGAAAACAGTATTTGACAACCGGTACTACAGCTTATTTTCAATAAGCGATTGAGTTTGGTGTCCTCTTGCTAATGCATATCAGTAAATAGCCCCTAATTGTCAATAGAGTAATTAGTTATAAATCCATGAAGACCACAAGCTTTAGAGATGAGCTATGCAGTGGTAGAGAAACAGACAAAATAATAACATGCTGTTCAAGAGGCGGAATTTTATGGATTTGTGGAGCTGAATGGGACTTTAAAATCAAAAGGAAAAAAAGTATGGTGTTCTCATGCCATGAAGGGTAGCACAGCCAAGTAAGAAGGTGATGAAAAATAAGAAGGATTATTAATGTGAATCTGAGCAATCCAACTAGTTGATTGCACATGAAAGTCTTTTTAGTTTTCTTGGAAATGACAAAAAACTGTTTCAACTTGAAAGGAGCAACTGGCAGCACGATCTGTGTTTCTCAGCAGTTTTGGAGCTCAGTCTCCTGTAGAGGCAAAACCGTGATGTGCTCTGCTTTCTTGGCTGATTGTCATTGTATTGGAACTATGAAGCAGTAGTAAAACAATTGGAGGATTATTATCATGTTGAATTTATTTTTAATTAAATTTCCCAGAGTGTTAATGTGCTGCCTGAAATTGGCTTTCTAACATTCTTCACATGTGCAAAAATGAGATTGCAAAGGTGTTTGACTGCATCTATTTGGTAATTGTTCTCCCTGGAGATGACAGGCTGTCTTGTGTTCAGGTGAACGTTTTGATTTCCCTTTCTGCATCCCACTGCAGTAGAATACCTGTGCTTTCTCTGAGCCCTGGTGGGAAGGCTGATTGTGTTCTGGAGCCAGGGAGGGCTGGGAAGTGGGATGTTCCAAGGTGAATGTGCTTTCTTTCCTTAGGGGTGCAGGATCTGCTCTCTGTGCTGGGAAGTAGAGGCTCTGCCAAGAGGCAGGTCTCTGCTCTCCACTGAGGCAATTGGGGATCCGCATTTTTGTAATTAGCTTTTGTAAGTATGTACTTTGGAATGAGATCAGATATAAGTAGGTGTTAACCTGTGGAGACACTTTACCACAGGTAGAAGATAGCACTGTAGAGTTGTTCTGATGGACACATCTGGAGACAGGTTCCAGGCTAAATCTTTATGCTCTTTTCCCTGTCTTCATTGATGTTTGGCTCAGGATGTGCATGTCCCTTGACTCGAATTTGATCAGAGGATAAACCTGAGTGATATTCTTAAGCCTTGTCATGGTTCCTTTGCCCAGCATTTGCTGACAGACGTACCAGATACCCTTCCACAGGAGACGCCTACTTTTAAAAAGGTTGCCATAGTGTTCATTTCCATCTGGTTTAACAGTAACTGCAGTGATAGGGGTTACTGCTAGTGATGCGTTGCAACATGAAGTTACAGTTTGGTTAATCTGTTTCTAAAATATTATGGATAGCTGAGTAATGACTCCAGTGCTTTACACACAGACAGGTACATCAAAGCATTTCTTATTCGTGTTGCAGTCAAAGAGTTTGACACTTCAGTTTCAGTGTAACACAGCCAGGAGATGCTTTGATCTACCTGCTGACCTGCTTCTATGCAACAAACAGGACACACTTTAGTGTAGTAAAAAAAACAAACAACAGAAACTTCATTCAGAATTAAGTTTTCTATCCTGCCTTTTAAAAATCACTATTTTTTATGACATGAAATTTGGAAGATAGCTTTACATCTATATTATCACACTGTTTGCCAGGGAGTGCAGTGACAGGACAAGGGGCAATGGATTCAAGCTGACAGAGGGCAGGGTTAGGTTAGATGTTAGGCAGAAATTCTTTACTATGAGGGTGGTGAGGCCCTGGAACCAGGGTGACCAGAGAGGTTGTGGGAGCCCCATCACTGGAGGCATTTAATGTCAGGTTGGATGGGGCTTTGGGCAACCTGGTCTAGTGAGTGGGTCCCTGCCCATGTCAGGAGGTTGGAACTAGGTGATCTTTAAGGTCCCTTCCAACCCAAGGCATTCTATGATCTCTTGCAGTCCATGAAGCTCAAGCATGGTCCCGTATCTCCACCTCAGGATGGGAACTGCATTAGGGACTCAATAATTTAAGAGTTGTTATGCTGAGGTGAAAGCACTGCAGATTTGGGATGGGAAGCTGAACTTTTCCTCACCACAGTATGATCTGTGATATTGACACAGCCAGGGCTCAGGTCTTGAAAATTTCCTTTCTAGAAAGTTACTCTTCACAAAGTAAATCTAATGTCTATGGTCAAGGACACTTTCTCTTTGTCTGCATAACTATATGCCACAGAATGGCTGCTGTAGATTGCTCCAGGCCTAGCAGCAGTAAATGGATTTCTTTGTATACTGTCTACTATTTTTAATGGCTTTTAATGGAAGAAGCAATTTTTAAAAAGATTTTTGAATTAAGAGTCACAGTTAACCTGAAAAATAAATACATGCATATTCAGTTCTTCCCAGGAAGCCCAATTCTTACCTCATGGCTTTGATATCATTCTAACAACTTAAAAATAAGTGCTTTTGACTCTAAAGCAATATAAGTGAAGGTAAAAAATTAAACTTTGATGAGAAAGGTTATAAAATGTGACAGCTTTTAAAGAAGTTCAGAAGATTCTAGTCCTACCTCAGAAATGGAGAAATGTTCTGAGTGCTTAAGCCAAAACCTCTCTCTTGCAGAGATCTTTCAAAGCAAAGAATTGATATGAAGAATGAATGATCACTGGCACTGTGCGAGGAGGCACAGAGCTTGTTCATTTGCCAGCAGAGCATCTGTGGGTTGTTTAGCTCTGAAAGGGCAGGAATACTTTTCTGGAATAGTCAAAACAACCAGAAACCAACCAGCCTAGGACAAAGCCTCAAAGCATGTCCAACAAAAAGAAAGCTGTTGTGTTGCTCAGTGTATTGAGTACTTACTTGTGCTGAGATTGGCAGCTTTCTAAACTTTTCTTTGTACTGTCACCTGAACTTTGGATTCTATTCCAGAAATGGAAAAAAAAAAAAGGAAAGAAAAAGAGGAAGGTATAAAAATGGATAAAAGAACAATAAAAAGCAGGCAAGGGCTTATTGTAAAATATATCTCCCTTAAAGCATTGTTAGAAGTGCTGTTTTCATATCTTCCAAATTGTTTCCTCCATCCCATGTCTCCCACTGGACCATTAAAGAGACTGAAACAGCCCCAGTAGCTTACTTGCCTACGTGCCAGCCAAACAATGCTGCCTTGAAGATGATCTCTTCTAATTTATCTTCAGCTTGCTGAGCATATGACCTCACATGGGTCCCGTGGAGCCTTTCCTCACAGCTGATGTGCTCTGTTACATCTGTTATCTCTGCTAGTGCAAAAGTGCATCAGCTGACAAGATGATGTCTCGAGAGGGCATATTTAAACAGCAGACCAGTGTCCACAGAGCAACAAGCAGAGGGAAGAGTGAAGGAAGCATGAAAGAGGCCTTTAAAATACTTGTGTTGACCAGGGAGGAGAGAGCTGCCTGAGGAACATCAATCAGAGGAGAGGGAGACAGCCTGCTCCATGGGTAACTGCAGCAGATACAAAAGGCGGAATTTCTCAGGCCGGGACTATATTAACACAGCCAGGGGACTGAGGGCAGTGATTGTCCCCCTTTACTCAGTACTCATAAGGCCATATCTGGAATATTGTGTCCTGTTTTGCCCCACCCCAAGACAAGAGTAACATAGCGAATTGTTTGTATTGGAAGGGACCTTAGAGATCGTCTTGTTCCAACCCACTGCTATGGGCAAGGGCATCTCCCACTAGACCAGGTTGCTCAAAGCCTTATCCAACCAGGCCTTGAACACTGCCACAGAGGGGGAAGCTACAACTAAAACATCAGTAACCTGCAGCTTGGTCAGCAGAAAGCCATCAGGATATCAGCACTGGAGTGCTTGCCCTGTATGGGGAAGTCAAGGAGTGGAGCTAGGTCAGCCTCGAAAGGACACAGCTTTATGGGTACCTACCAACAGCCCCTCCGCACTTAGAGGAAATTAGTAAGAAGGAGCTGGGCTTTTTACAGGGATGCAGGTAGGGGAGGCCAAAGATAATGGATAAAATGGAACAAGAGAGATTCCAACCTTTTCCCCATGGGGAACATACCCAGGGCTGCTGTGTAGTCTCTGCCCTTGGAGGTGTTCAACACCTGTGTGGATGGAGTTCTGAGCAGATGGGTTTGCCTTCATGGTGGGCCCTGCTAGGTGCAGCAACTTGGACCAGAAATGTTCTGACACCTTAGCCAACCTTGATTACTCTGAGATTCTGAACCAATTCTGTGTAATTTAGACTTACAGACCCCTTCAACACACTTGTCACTGATTCGGTTTTGTGTAGATGGATCATGCATTGCCACGTGAACTAGAATTTGTCTTACCCTGTTTTAATGGGAAAGATTGTGGCTGTCTGCCTTTGAGGTAGTCAGCTAAACTTTTGTTAGAGTCAGTAGAGAGAACCAAGTATTTCTAATGCACGATGCAGCTTCTCCTAAGGAGGCATGTGAAGGAGGTTTTAGGTGATTTGTAGCCTGAAAGCACCCAACTCCATTAGTGATAAATGGGAACCAGATAACTTTCTGTAATACACATACATCTGGAGATTCTAGACAGCTGAAGCTAGGTGAGATGTATACACATGGTCTTTCCTGAAGTGTTTCCCCAGTGTTTCACCTGACCAGGAGGAGGAAGCTGATGTTTTTTAAACAACTGGGAGAAGTCTCACAGTCACCAGCCCTCGTCCTTATTGGGGACTTCAACTTACCGGATGTCTCCTGGAGGTACAATACAGCAGGGAGGAAACAGTCTAGCAGGTTCCTGGAGGGTTTGGAAGACAACTTCCTGACCCAGCTGGTAAATGAACCCACCAGGGAAGTTGCCCTGCTGGACTTCTTGTTTGTCAATAGAGAAGGCCTAGTGGGGGATGTGAAGGTTGGAGGATGCTTGGGGCACAGGGATCATGAGCTTATACAATTCTTAGTACTGGGAGAAGTAAGGAAGGGAAACAGCAGAACAAGCACCTTAGACTTCCGTAGGGCTGACTTTGGACTGTTCAGAAAGCTGCTCGATATGATTCCATGGGAGGCAGCCCTTGAGGGCAAAGGAGCCCAGGAGGGTTGGTTGCTCCTCAAGAAGGAAATCTTGGTGGCACAAGAACAGGCTGTCCCAGTCGGACAGAAGAGGGATCGGCGAGCTAGGAAGCCAGCTTGGCTGAGTAGAGAGATCCAGGCAGATATTCAGGAAAAGAGGGAAAAATACGAGCTTTGGAAGAAGGGGCAGGTGTCTTGGGATGATTATAAGAATTTAGTGAGATCATGTAGGGAGAAAGTCAGAAGGGCTGAAGTCAGAAAGTCAGAAGCTGATCTGGAACTCAGGCTGGCCAGTTCTGTAAAAGATAATAAAAAGTCCTTCTATAGGTATATTAACAGTAAAAGGAGGGTCAAGCAGAATCGCCAGCCCTTATTGGATGCTGATGGCACATTAGTGACAAGAGTTGAGGACAAGGCTGAGGTCCTTAATTCCTTCTTTGCCTCAGTCTTTAATAGTAAAGATGGATATTCCCTGATGTCGTGGTTTTGCCCCAGCCAAGGGCCGCACCCCACACAGTCGCTTGTACTTTTAAAAGGAAGGGGGAGGGAAAGTTGGGGGAGGGGGAAAAGGGAAGGAAGAAGGAGGAAAAGAAACCACAACCTATAAACCAGAACCACGCAGGTTGGGATAAGGATAGTTTACTAAACAATAACAGAAAACTAGATATAACAATAACAGAAGTTTAAAGCACAAAATAGATGAAACTGGTGATACACAATGCAGTTTCTCACCAAACCACAGAACCCAGGCCGCACAGCTTAGAGCCGTCTCCGAACCCGGAAACTGCCCGTCCTGGTGTTGTCTCCTCCTCTTCCCCCCAGTCCCCCTTTATACTGAGCATGACGTAACTGGCATGGAATATCCTCTTTGGCCAGTTCGGGTCACCTGTCCTGGCTACGTCCCCTCCTTTCTCACTAGTAAGGAAGTATGCAGAGCTGAGAAAGGTCCTTGATTGCCCGGCAACAACTAGAAACATCAGGGTGCTATCAGCACTGTTCTCATCCTAACACCCAAACATGGCATTCCATCCACTGCTAAAAATAATTAACTCCATCATAGCTGAAACCAGGACATTATCCACCCCTTATTCCATACCATTTACGTCATGACCAGATCCAACAATTTTCTTTAGGTACAATCAGTTTCGTGTTTCACACACCCATATATGTATGTACACATGTATGCACACATACGTGCATACAGATCTTATTCCCTCAGTCTGTGAATCATCCCTCTGAAGTTGTTGAGTTCATTTAGTCCATGATTTTCAGGCTCCATTTGTCGTAACAGTTTCTCAGGATAATTGTATGTTCCATTGGCTCGTTGCGTGCTGCATCTCAGGCTCTTGACTGATACACCTGGCATGGTCCATGCTCATAGTCTGTGGGTCAGAGTTTATTTTCAAAGGGAGAAAAAAAGTTCTTAAGAGGCCAGGCTTCAGTTCCATCATTATGGCACTCATTCTTCATTAACTTGTATGACTCCGGCTATAATGCTATGGTACAACATACAGCAATCATAACAATAATGAATATACAATAATGGGTTATTTGGCAATTATTATAATTTCTACTCTATTAATTATATTGGCTATTCTCACCCAAAATCAAATCCCCTTGAGGTACGCATCGGACTTCTCCATCCCTCTGCATTACCCACCAAGTACAGCCAGGTCCTTGAGCAAAAACAATTCCAGACATGGGTTTACCTTTGCCTGAAGCAGGGATGACCCAAACTCTCTTTCCCAATACACTCTTCATATGCACTACTGGGACTCTGTCTCCCTCTACAATACGTGGAAATTTTGACTGGGCAGGGCCAGCCCGATTGGTAGATCCCCTAGTGTTAACTAACCATGTGGCTTTGGCCAAATGTGTATCCCAATGCTTGAATGTCCCACCACACATTGCTTTCAGTGTAGTTTTTAAAAGTCCATTATATCGTTCAATTTTCCCAGAGGCCGGTGCATGATAAGGAATGTGGTACACCCACTCAATGCCATGCTCTTTGGCCCAGGTGTCTATAAGAGTGTTTCGGAAATGAGTCCCATTGTCTGACTCAATTCTTTCTGGAGTACCATGTCGCCAGAGGACTTGCCTCTCAAGGCCCAGAATTGTATTTCGAGCAGTGGCATGGGGTACGGGATATGTTTCTAGCCAGCCGGTAGTTGCCTCCACCATTGTAAGCACATAACGTTTGCCATGGCGGGTTTGTGGGAGGGTGATGTAATCAATCTGCCAAGCCTCCCCATATTTATATTTCATCCACCATCCTCCATACCAAAGGGGCTTTAACCGCTTAGCTTGCTTGATTGCAGCACGTCTCACATTCGTGGACAACTTGTGCGATGGCGTCCATGGTCAGGTCCACCCCTCGATCCCGAGCCCATCTATATGTTGCATCTCTCCCTTGATGACCTGAGGTATCATGAGCCCATCGAGCTAGGAATAATTCACCCTTTGTTGCCAGTCTAGATCTACCTGAGCCACTTTAATCCTAGCAGCCTTATCTACCTGATGGTTGTTTTCATGTTCCTCCATGGCCCGACTCTTAGGTACATGGGCGTCGACATGACGTACCTTTACAACAAGTTTCTCTAACCGAGCAGAGATATCTTGCCATAAGTCATCAGCCCATATAGGTTTGCCTCTACGCTGCCAGTTGTTCTTTTTCCACTGCTGCAACCACCCCCACAGGGCATTCGCCACCATCCATGAATCAGTATAAAGGTAGAGCCTTGGCCACTTTTCTCTCTCAGCAATGTCCAGGGCTAACTGGATGGCCTTCACCTCAGCGAACTGGCTTGATTCACCTTTTCCTTCAGTGGCTTCTGCTACTCTTCTTATAGGGCTCCATACAGCAGCTTTCCATCTCCAATGCTTACCCACAATGCGACAAGACCCATCAGTGAACAGGGCATATCGCTTCTCATTCTCTGGCAGTTCGTTGTAGGGTGGGGCTTCTTCAGCGCGTGTTACCTCCTCATCCTCTGGTGACATCCCAAAATCTTTGCCTTCTGGCCAGTCTGTGATCACCTCCACGATTCCTGGGCGATTGGGGTTTCCTATTCGAGCCCGCTGTGTAATTAGTGCAACCCACTTGCTCCACGTAGCATCAGTGGCATGGTGTGTAGAAGGAACCTTCCCTTTGAACATCCAGCCCAGCACCGGCAGTCGGGGTGCCAGGAGGAGCTGGGCTTCAGTTCCAATCACTTCTGAGGCGGCTCGAACCCCTTCATAGGCGGCCAGTATTTCCTTTTCTGTTGGAGTATAATTGGCCTCAGATCCTTTGTAGGCCCGACTCCAAAACCCCAACGGTTGACCTCGAGTCTCCCCTTGTGCTTTCTGCCAGAGACTCCAGGTCGGGCCGTTCTCCCCAGCTGCAGTGTAGAGCACATTTTTAATATCTGTCCCTGTCCGGACAGGCCCAAGGGCCACTGCATGGACTATCTCGCGTTTGATCTGCTCAAAGGCTTGCTGTTGCTCAGGACCCCATTGGAAATCATTCTTCTTTCGAGTTACATGGTAGAGTGGGCTCACAATGAGACTGTAGTTTGGGACATGCAGTCGCCAAAAACCTGTAACACCTAAGAAAGCTTGTGTTTCCTTTTTGTTGCTTGGTGGAGACATAGCTGCTATTTTATTAATAATGTCCATTGGGATCTGACGACGCCCATCCTGCCATTTTATTCCTAAAAACTGGATTTCTCGCGTAGGCCCCTTGACTTTACTTCGTTTTATAGCAAAACCGGCTTCTAAAAGGATTTTAATTACCCTGTTTCCTTTTTCAAAAACTTCCTCTGCTGTGTTGCCCCATACAATGATGTCATCAATATACTGCAGGTGCTCTGGTGCATCACCCTTTTCCAGTGTATTCTGGATTAGTCCATGGCAGATGGTGGGGCTATGTTTCCACCCCTGGGGCAGACGATTCCACGTGTATTGGATGCCTCTCCAGGTGAAAGCAAACTGTGGCCTGCACTCTGGCGCCAGTGGGATCGAGAAGAAAGCATTCGCAATGTCGATTGTGGCGTACCACTTGGCTGCCTTCGATTCCAATTCATACTGGAGCTCTAACATGTCTGGCACAGCAGCACTCATACCTGGAGTGACTTCATTTAGGCCACGATAATCTACTGTCAGCCTCCACTCTCCATTGGACTTCCTCACTGGCCATATGGGACTATTAAAGGGTGAGTGGGTTCGGCTGATCACTCCCTGATTCTCCAGTTGACGAATCAACTTATGGATGGGAATCAGGGAATCTCGGTTAGTACGGTATTGTCGTCTGTGCACCGTTGTCGTAGCAACTGGCACTTGCTGTTCTTCAACCTTCAACAACCCCACAACAGCAGAGTCTTCCGAGAGTCCAGGCAAGGCACACAGTTGTTCAATTCCTTCTGTTTCCAAAGCAGCTATTCCAAAAGCCCATCGGTACCCTTTTGGGTCTTTAAAATACCCTCTACGTAGATAATCTATACCTAAAATGCACGGAGCTTCTGGACCAGTCACAATGGGGTGTTTTTCCCAGTCCTTCCCAGTTAGGCTCACCTCAGCCTCTAGCACAGTTAGTTGTTGGGATCCCCTTGTCACTCCAGAAATACAAACGGGTTCTACCCCTTCATGATTCGATGGCATTAGAGTACACTGGGCACCAGTATCCACCAGAGCTTTGTACTCTTGTGGATCTGACGTGCCAGGCCATCGGATCCACACAGTCCAATAAACCCGATTATCGCTCTCCTCCACCTGGCTGGAGGCAGGGCCCCTCTATTGCTGCTGATCATATTTGTTTTCCACTGGTTGCATAAAGGACTTAGAGGTCCCTTCAAGAGGATCAGACACATCAGACATATAGGTAGGCCTTCCAGTTGGTCTAGGGAACTGCCCAGTAGAAACTGGTGCAGCCTTCTTCCTGGCAGAATCTCGTTGTGCGAATGTTTTACCCCGCAGCTCATTTACTCGTGCTCGAAGGGCTGAGGTGGGCTGCATATCCCATTCCCTCATGTCCTCTCCATGATCAAGCAGGTAAAACCACAATGTACGTCGTGGTGTGTATTCTCCCTCTTGGAACGATGGACGCTTTCTCCCAGTAGCTGCAACATTGCTCCATACGGGTTGGGAGTTGGACACATTGTTGTCAAGTCGTTGAACCAGTTTTTCTACTGCTGCAATGACGGAGAGGGAAACACTGTCTTGGTATTTCCTGAGTCGGCAGGCCACCTCATTTACGGTTGGTGGATCCATATCAGTCCAGTCAATTACTGCCAGTGAATTGGTGTACCCTGCTGGTGCACTTCGTACAACCTTACGCCACATATCTGGAGTGCATAGGACTTCATCGGGATCAGCGAGAAGCCGTGAATTGTCCAGATCATAATAAATTATCTCCCGTACAGCTAATTCTCTCAGGTGCTGGATAGCTGTCTCTATGCTGTTACCCTTGGGTGTCTGACATGTAATATATTCCTTTATGGGATATCTTTCCTGCACACTTGACAGTAGTCGCCTCCAGAGGCTGAGGATTTCCGGCCTCCTCCCAATTGCTTTGTCAATTCCTCCTTCTCTAGCTAGGGATCCCAACTGCTTGGCCTCTCTGCCTTCTAACTCCAAACTATTGGCCCCGTGATCCCAACATCGGAGCAACCAAGTGATAATGTGCTCACTTGGGTGGCGGGTGAAATCTTTTCGAACCTCACGCAGCTCACTCAAAGTCAGGGATCGGGTAACAATCTCTGGTTCTGCCTCCTCCTGATATCCTCGAGATGGCCCTGGTTGATCATCATCATCATCCATCACTATGCGAACTGATTTCTTTGTGCATTTCCTCTTTTGTACGGGAGCAACAGACACTGGTGTGGGTTGGTTTTTCTGATCATCTGCAGTGTCTGCTGTAGAGATTACAGTAGCTGCAGTGTCAGCCCCAGTGGTTGCAGCAGCTATAGTATCTGCCAGTCTGTTTCCTTTCCCTTCTCCCTGACAGTGCTGACAGTGCTGACAGTGCTGCCTGCTATCAAGCAGTGTTTGATAAATAGTGGCCAGAGCCCAGCACAGTGCAGTAAGGTGTCCATCTCTGGGAAACCTACAGCAATTTTTCTTTAGGTATGCAGTCACTTGATCGGGGTCTTGTAGCTGTTCAGGAGTGAAGTTCCAAACCATCGGGCGTGAGAAAGTACCTAGGTACTTGCCCATACTTTGCCACATGCCCTGCCACTCGTGATTATTCTGTCTCGGAGAAAGCTCTTCAGTGGTATTCATAAACCTATGCTTGATATATAACAAAAACTGAACCATCTGCCCCAAACCTACCAATAGCAAAATGCTAGTTTGAATATCCCAGAGATATTGAAGGTTTTCAAAAACTGCCCTAAGAGCTGTTGTATTTAGCCCAAAGGAAAAGAAAGCAGTGCTGTTATTAACCCCTCCCTGTCCAAAGAATGGACAGGACAGCAAAACCTCATACAAGTACCAGATTAAGCTCATGGTCATCGATATTATTGTATCATAGACCGATATCATAAAATACACTATAATGAAGTATGGGAACAAATATGGGAGCCGCAGACCTGAGAGAGTAAAGAATCCTGCCAGGATTATTGTATACAGCATGCGATGGTTTTGATGCCACAGCCTTGTGAATAAATACCACAGCATCGTGACCAGAGATTGCTTAAACAACAGTGCTTATCTTAATTGCGATAGTTAGGGTCAGATCTACCATTATCCCAACCGTTCGCGCCCCACGTTGGGCGCCAAAATGACTGTCGTGGTTTTGCCCCAGCCGAGGGCCGCACCCCACACAGTCGCTTGTACTTTTAAAAGGAAGGGGGAGGGAAAGTTGGGGGAGGGGCTAAAAGGGAAGGAAGAAGGAGGAAAAGAAACCACAACCTATAAACCAGAACCACGCAGGTTGGGATAAGGATAGTTTACTAAACAATAACAGAAAACTAGATATAACAATAACAGAAGTTTAAAGCACAAAATAGATGAAACTGGTGATACACAATGCAGTTTCTCACCAAACCACAGAACCCAGGCCGCACAGCTTAGAGCTGTCTCCGAACCCGGAAACTGCCCGTCCTGGTGTTGTCTCCTCCTCTTCCCCCCAGTCCCCCTTTATACTGAGCATGACGTAACTGGCATGGAATATCCTCTTTGGCCAGTTCGGGTCACCTGTCCTGGCTACGTCCCCTCCTTTCTCACTAGTAAGGAAGTATGCAGAGCTGAGAAAGGTCCTTGATTGCCCGGCAACAACTAGAAACATCAGGGTGCTATCAGCACTGTTCTCATCCTAACACCCAAACATGGCATTCCATCCACTGCTAAAAATAATTAACTCCATCATAGCTGAAACCAGGACACCTGAGTACTCATCCTCAGGAACTGGCTGACAGGGAGGGGAAGAATAACAAAGTTCCCATGGTTCAGGAGGAAATGATTAGCGACCTACTTGGCCAGTTAGATACCCACAAGTCAATTGGGCCAGATGGGATTCACCCAAGGGTACTGAGGGAGCTGTCAGATGTGCTTGCCAAACGCCTTTCCATCATCTATCAGCAATCCTGGCAGACTGGGGAAGTTCCAGTCAACTGGAGGCTGGCAGATGTTACACCCATATATAAGAAGGGCTGGAAGGAGGATCCGGGGAACTACAGGCCTGTCAGTCTGACCTCAGTCCCGGGGAAGATCATGGAGAGGGTCATCTTGGGAGCTATCATGCAGCACATGCATGATGGCCAGGGGATCAGGCCCAGCCAACATGGGTTTACAAAAGGTAGATCCTGTCAAACTAACCTGATCACCTTCTATGACAAGGTGACCCGCTTAATGGACGAGGGGAAGGCTGTGGATGTGATCTACCTGGACTTTGGTAAAGCCTTTGACACCATTTCTCACAGAATTCTGACTGAGAAATTGGCTGCCACTGGCCTGGACAGGTGGACCCTCAGCTGGGTTAAAAACTGGCTGGATGGCCGAGCCCAAAGGGTGATGGTAGATGGAACAAAATCCAGCTGGAGGCCAGTCACGAGTGGCGTCCCCCAGGGCTCAGTCCTGGATCCAGTCTTGTTCAACATCTTTATCAGTGACCTTGATGAAGGGATTGAATGCTCCCTCAGTAAGTTTGCAGATGACACTAAACTAGGAGGAAGTGTTGATCTGCCTGAGGGTAGGGAGGCTCTTCAGAGGGATCTGAACAGACTGGACCAATGGGATGAAGTTTAACAAGGCCAAGTGTAGAGTGCTACACATGGGACATAACAACCCCATGCAGCGCTACAGGCTTGGGGGAGTCTGGCTGGAGAGCTGTCAGGCAGAGAAGGACCTGGGGGTGTTGGTTGACTGCAGGCTGAATATGAGTCAGCAGTGTGCTCAGGCGGCCAAGAAGGCCAATGGCATCTTGGCTTGTATCAAAAACACTGTGGCCAGTAGGTGTAGGGAAGTGATTGTGCCCCTGTACTCGGCATTGGTGAGGCCAGACCTCAAGTACTGTGTCCAGTTCTGGGCTCCTCACCACAAGAAGGACATGGAGGTCCTGGAGCGAGTCCAGAGAAGGGCAACCAGGCTGGGGAAGGGGCTGGAGGGCAAATCCTATGAGGAGCGGCTGAGGGAGCTGGGGCTGTTTAGCCTAGAGAAGAGGAGGCTGAGGGGAGACCTTATCACCACCTACAACTACCTGAAGGGAGGTTGTAGAGGGGTGGGCGATGGTCTCTTCAGCCAGGTGACAGGACAAGGGGGAATGGCATGAAGCTGTGCCAGGGCAGGTTTAGATTAGATGTTAGAAAAAAATTTTTTTACTGAAAGAGTTGTCAGGGCCTGGAACATGCTGCCCAGGGAGGTGGTTGAGTCACCTTCCCTGGATGTGTTCAAAAGAAGGGTAGATGAGGTACTTAGAGATATAGATCAGTTTAGGATGAGAATGGTTGGACTTTATGATCTTAAAGGTCTTTTCCAACCTTGTGATTCTGTGATTCTGTGAAATACACTTAGACAGTTTTGCCCAATAATGTTGGTTCTTCCCTAGCTACACCTCAGAGGCAGAGCTGGGTAAAGTGGCAAATAATCCCTTATTATTCCAACTTGCTAGTAGCTTTCACCTTGCTTGGTACCCTCTGTTTAGCAATCCAGCAGATTCTGCAGGAGCTTCTTGTTAAAATATGGGTGTATGTGATGTGACGGGTTTAAACCAAATGAAGACATCTGAACGGCAGTAACTTTTTATCAGTAGTTGAAGTGACTGTATTGGATAATTTAGGCGTGCATTTCGATGCATTTCTGAAACAGCTGTATGCAGACTATAATATGATTTAAACTAAAATTATTTTGATGACTGAAAATCCTTGAGGCCAGATGCAGAATTTTCAATTACTGAAAATGAGGTAGTTTTACCAAGAAAACGTCTCAGGCAGCACAATAAATGACCTCTTCTTAAGGAAGAAACAAAGTAGATATTTCAACTTTAGATTAAAGAAAACAAGATATACATCTAAAAAGACTGGTGAATTTTGGGGGTGGTATTTTATGTAACTGAAGGATAAGTAATGAAGGCATCTTTTTTACTGTATGTAATAAATGAAAAGATAATCTGTAGGATTTCTAAGTTAACCCAGGTTAAGAACCAAATGAAGCAAACATCTCTCAATTTGCCTTTTCTCTGCTCTAGTTCACAAGCAGTATATCTGAAACCCTTGTTTCAGAAAGCCAGGTATTTTATATTCTGATTTGGTGGTCCCAAGTCCCTTGACAATGGCATGCTGCGTGCTTTACTAGTATTTAGTGTTCATCTATTTTAGAGCAACCATTGGCTTGAGTCGCTCTCAGGCAGGAAGCATTTGTTTTACCAACTCTCGAGTCATTTAAATCTTACAGACTGCAACATATTAGGTGCTTTCATGTGGCCCTAAGAATAATTTCCACTGCCTGTTACGATTTTTTTTGACTTAGGGCACACTTTCTACTGTGGAAAAGCTTCCCTTAGAACCCTTTTCTTGTTCATATCCTCTGATGTTCATGGCTACACCACCACTGCTGTTGTCCATATATGACATGAGTTACAGTCATCATATGGTCTGGAGCAGCTCCCCTCACCCTGTCTTTGATCTGGATCTATGTGCATGATGGAGACCCTAGTCTTTGTAGAATGATTACATGGTTCTTGTGTGAGAAGGAACATAGCCACTGCAATTAGGGAAAAAAGTCTCAAGGGTCAGTATGAGAGCTCTGTTCTCAGCAATTCCACCCCCCAAAGTAGTTTTCCTTCTGAAAGTATAAATACTCGTAGGATGGCTTTTTTCCAGAGGTGCTCACTTTTTTGGATTCTTGATGTTCTGGTATCCTGTGTGCTGTAAGTTGAACTCATTTCATGGATAATGAAGCTCTGAAACAGACTCTGCATACACATATGAAACTCTTTGTAAAGTTACAACATGCTGTATGTTCCTTCATTAATCTCCATAGCATTGGAAGTCTATACTGAAGAACTACTAAATGTTTCTGTAGTATCAAAAAAAAAGTAGCTTACAAATAAACAGAAATGCAGAGAAATTGTTTGAGATCAAGCTCAGGGACAGTAGTGGCACGAGTGTTAAATCTCAGGCTAGATTCACTGAGTCTTTGGAACCCCCCAAAAAACCCAAGCAATAATATTTAGATCACGTCACTGTTTAAGATTCTACAGTTCAAACTGACCCTTCCGGTGTGATAGAATCTAGTTGATGTGCCAGCTTTTGCAGACAGGTTTTTGCAGAGCAGTTGATACATTAGTGGTCTTCAAATACTTAAATCAGCTGTTATGAGGAACTCCTAACTTTGGGAATGCTGTTGAACAGCAATTCCATTTGACTTACACATAATAAAACTTAATTAAATCAATGAAATGGGGGCATAAAGCAATTCGGATAAATGTGTTCTTTTAATGAGTGGAGGTCCTATTAATGCAATAAGCAGTGAGGACTCTATCTTCAGCCTGAATAATCAACCTCTTTCAGATAATCAAGCAAAGTTTTAAAATATTTCTTACTTTCTACAAAATATTGTAACATTGCATAACACTTAGGAAGTATTTTGAGATTACAGGACGAAAGGTGCTATAGAAGTACAGTGTGGTAGTATTATTACGACTACTACTGTTAGCTTGGCTTTTCCTTCAGGATTTTTTACTCATTTCAGCTGCAGATTTTTTAATTGCTTAGTGACATGATGTAGTCATATCTCAGAGTTGGTTTATTGGAACTATTGATGTCTGAAGCAGCACCCAGGCTGGGAAAACTGGGGTCTGATCAAAGTCTGCAACTAATGGTTTAGTGAAGTTAAAAATTCAATCTGTAATTAAAAAATGAAAGAGAGAATGGGTGCTTTCAAAGTGCACATTTTATGCTAAGGAAACAGTCACTACTTATTTATTTGGAAAAACTCATTGCAGTATTTAAAAGGAGGGTAACAGTAATGACTGAAGTTTTTAATCTTGAGTAATGTTTGAGGTTTTCACATGGAAGATTTTAGTGGATGCAACGCTGCTTTCATACATGTTTGTATACTTTATTCTCTTTTGTGATATTTAGAACTGCATGTAAAATAGGCAAATCTTTTTAAGATGGGCTTTAGATTACTTCTTTTTTTAATGTAAACCAAGAATTTTGAATTTTCCAGGGGGATTTTTTTTAGCTTGATTGAAAGTACATATAAATGTTTACAATTTTTAAATATGTTATAAATACAGAACAAATAAGTTTAACATTAAAATGAATTCCGATTCAAGTAGATGAAAACCCAGAAGATATTAAGAAGTCAGTATTACCTTTTGAAAGTCTGTATCATGGCTCATTGGCTACTGAGGATGCTCAGGAGAGTCGTTGAACATCTCTAGTCAAGTGGGATGAATTGTCCATTTCGTTCTGAATGTGTCAGTGAGATGCCTGGACTTTTATGTTTTAGTAAATTTTACTAGATTTACTTTTCAATATTTTGACTCTGATTATTTGGTGCAATGAAATATGGTGCTCTGCAAGTTAACTGGGAAAATGTACTTTTTTCCTGTTTCTCAAACTTAATGTATTATGCATGGGAAATCCAATCAGCAAACTGCTTTTTATGACTGTGTATGTGGCGTGATGGAGTTTGGGAGCTGGGTAAATGTAACTGCACTGGAAGGGCAGGGAACAGATGGAAGGTGGTGGAACTGGAGAAATTTCAAGCTGACCAAAATAGAGAATGGTTTTTACTTGCATTAGGAAAAAAAGGAGATTGGCTAAGTGATGCAGGAGTCTTGATTTCTCTTCTTAAACATCCCTTCCAGTCTCTTTATTATTTGTTATCTTTTGTGTAGGGTCTTTTTGTATATCCTTCCTATTGTCAGAAATGAACATATATATATTCCATAATGGATGGGGATCTTCCATTGAATGAGAACAGTTTGAGTCTAGTGCACTGTGTGGTACACCCACCACAAATTTCACCCTTTTTATGGAACTGTGTTCATGTGTTCTCCAAAGGTATGTGTTTTTATCCCTTGCACTGTATCAATCAACACTTCCTGAACCATTTTCTTCCCTAATTAAGGATGCAGAGAGCTTTGCATTATTCTGCTTACGATCTCAAGAGCTCTTTTTACACTGCTTGTTTGGGGATTTGCTTCCTTGGGAGAGTTTATTACTGTTTGAATGAAAATGCTTTTCTGAAGCTGCTAATCATTTCAAGATTTAAAAAAAAAAAAAACTAATTGAGAATGTTTCTCATTATTATTAAACTCTCAGGGGTGCGATAGGGCATGCACACTATTATAATCTAAACCTGCAATTTGGCTTTGCTTCTTGTGCCCTTTGGCACAGTGGTAATCCATGGGAATTTTAAGGAGAATGGCTGACACTCCCTCACCCCAACCACAGTGAAGAAAGTGTGCTTTTTATTATCTTCTCATCAGCTGCTGCCTCCTGTTAGCAGTGAAATTGTTTTGACAAGTGTTATTTTCTCTGAACCATATTCGATTATGGAAGGGCTGAAAATAATCAAAAGAACTTCCTAACCTTGTAGACTATCAGGCTGCAATATAATCTTCCCAATGAAGTGGAGGAGGACTCATCATGTGAGTTGTTTTAAAATTGGTTGAGGCAAATCACCAAAGAATGGGGGGTAGGGAGCATTTATTCTCTGTCACGGGATGTGCTAGGTAAGCTGATAGGCTGTTTCTGTTACTTTTTCATGCTGAACTTCAGCATTTCATGTGCTGGATAGAATGATATCTGGGTTATGCATTGTACCTAAACACTGTGCACGAAGCAATCTGCTGGCACTGGATAACAATGCTCAGGCTCATCAATGAAGCTTTCATACACAGAGCCCGTGTCATTTGAATGGTTCTTTGTGTGCAACACGCTGGATTGCAGACAGCTGGTACGCTGGGTGGACAATGCTCATTGTCAGGGTCCTGTTCTGTAAGCGTTCACGTTCATCTCTTGTAGCAGCCTGCATCTGGTTTACTTCAGCGGTTCACTTCTTTGGAGTGAGTATACCTTCTGAGACAGAATCCTAGAGCGATAGATTAGTTGAATTTGGAAGGGACCTCTGGACATCGTCTTGTCCAACCCCACTACTCAGGCAAGGCCATCTAGCACCAGTTGCCCAAGGACCACATCCAGATGGCTTTTAACTTTCTCTGAGGATGGAGTCTCCACAACTTCTCTGGGCAACCTGTGTCAGTGTTCATTGATTATAGGCTGTTGACATCACAGACCTCTCCTGTTGATCTTCTTCTCTCATTTTATAGTAGTAGGTGTATCTAATATTCTGAATAGCTGCTCATGTATAATCATAGAATCATAGAATCATAGGGGTTGGAAAGGACCTCAAGAGATCATCGGGTCCACCCCCCCTGCCGAAGCAGGCTCCCTAACTAAGCAGATACAACTCCAGCATCACAGCTCAATTGAATTAGGAATCAGGGATGAAGATACCCAACAGTCTTCAAAAATAAGGCCCGTGTTCATGAGTCATGAAGGGAGTGAAGGTTGACCTGGCCTCCCCCTGGTTATTGTGGAACATCTTGATAAGGAATAGACGAATAGTGACCTGAACGACAGGATTGGAGTTACAGAATTGAGGAGCTTCTTGCACATTGGCTTTGGGCAACTTTGGGCAATTTGCTGTATCTCTCTGCCTTAGTTATCTCACATGTGAATTGCACATGACGTATCTCTAGTCTGTGACACAAACAAATCAAATACTACTTTACCAATGGCCTGCAGTTGAATTTCTGCACCAGAAATGCTACCAGATTGATTTCCGTGGGTAACCTTATCATGGAGACCACACACACAATTTCTCCCTAATTAGTTAGGAAATTCTAAATTCAGGGTCCTGACACAGTGCTCTGGTACATTTAGGAAGAGCATAATGTCAAAAGAGCATGAGAGGAGTGTTCCTGGAGAAGTGAGGGATGTTGCCAGCAGGTACAGGGTATTATTAGGCAAGAAGTTAAACTTCTGTCCTGAAGCTGTGAGTCATCAGTCCAGCAGTGGTTGGAGTTGGCAAACAGGCTCTCTTGAAGGATGTATTTGCCACATCTCCCTCCAAGCCAGCTATATTGAGTGTGATGGCAGTGTTCTTCCAAGACATGGGAAGAGCTGAAATACAATAAACATTGGGCTAATGGCCCTGCTGTTTGCAGGATTATGTAATTAGAGAGACTTGTTGACCACAAGCTGAAAATCTGACAAAGTCTCTGTCTCAGTCTGAAAATTAACCTATTAATTGTGAAGTCAGTCTGTTTCTGGCTTGCAGAGTGATAACTAAAATCCTGTTTGCAACAGAAACTCCAGTGCCATGCTAAATATGAAATAGTTCTTCACCCTGCCTAGTGTACTCCTGCTCTGCTTTCCACTGAGCAGTCTGTTTGCAATTCTGATTTCCTACATCACCCCACAATCTCTAAACAGGAGAATAAACCACTTGTTTCAGCTCAGTGCTGTAAAGTGACATTTATTTGGACCATCCAGGGCTGTTAGGTTACACACTCCAAGTGTGCTGGATATTTTGCATATGATTACATGTACATGAGGGTGTGAGAAACATGAGCTAAACTGATAAAGACATCCTCTTTTAGTATGTATTAAAAATGAATTTCAGTAAATTAGATGTTATCTATTAAAAGAATTAATCTTAAAAATTGCTGGTACAACTACTCTGTGTTATTATTCTGATACCAATTTAATTCCATTTATTCTTGTTAAACTCATAATTCTAAATTTGCACATGAGTTTCAGATGATTAAAAATCTCAATAACGCCAATCCAGAATTCTACACTAAAGTGTATTACAGCTGTTCTTTAATTATAATGAGTGGTGGGCACACCTTTCATCCCTGAAAGCCATTAAACCATTGTGTGGGTTTGATTATTCCCAAATGTGAATTGTATTTGCTATCTCAACAAATTTAAAGTTTTATGGTTTACTGCTGTGTACTCAAAACAGAAAAATGGACCGAAACCTGTACCATTTCTTCAGGCAAAATTGTTCTTGCCTGTGAAGGAAATGCAAAGGCCAATATAAATACAATGCAATTAACATCAGGCTGTGAAAAGAGCTATGACTGCCGAGTAGAGAGGAATATGTTGTTTGGTGCTCATTGTTTGCTCAAAATCTTCTAATGAGTTAAAATGAAAGTAATTTGAAAAGAAGCTAAATGGCAAGGTAAAATTTTCTGAGTAACCATTCTAGAGCCTGCTACACGCTTCAATCAGAGGGAATGGAAATCTGTGTCACCCAAGACACCTAAAGCTATGAGACAAGAAATTGATGGTTAGAAATGTCAATAGATAGGGCTGATGTCTTCCCTGTCCTTTTCTGATTGTTAGTATCTCTGCAGTCTTAGGAATGAACTGGTCCCATGGGGTTGAGCAGCAGCCACAAGTCATTATTCAAATGTAACTAAATGGTACAGTTACCTGTGTTCTTCTATCTTAGGATTTGTTTAATAGCTGAATTGCTGTCCCGTTGCTGTATCATTGGTATTCCAGGCGTGCTGGAATGTAAACCTGTGACAAGGTTGGACTCCAACCTCTTCTACTTTACACTGGGAAAATCTAGGAGACTTTAAGGGTGACCGTTGTTGCTGAGTTTCTGCTTTGTATTGCCCATGTTTTAAAATAAGCACAGGCCCTTCTTGCTAACGGTACCGAAATGTCAAAGCTAATGTAGAGATTTATTACTATAGCCAATATTAGAGTTAATAATAAAGGATAAAATTCAGCCTTTATCTAAGTTTATGCAGAACAGTAGAATGATTATTTGCTTACATCAACTGAATTTGTTATAAAGGGAGGCAGGTGGGATCTTTCTTTTTTTGAAAGAGAGAGAATTTCTCATCTCTGCTCAGCAGAAGTGGTTGTCTTTGCTTTCAGGTTTTATTTGAAGCAGTTGAAGGACTCCTTTGCAACGGGGAAGCTGTTTGCATAGTGCTGTCAGTGACATCCCTTTCTTGCTCTCTCTGTCTCGTGGAAGTGAGACTCAGGCAAGAGCAGGAGATGAGAAGAGGCTGCATTTTACATAGAAATTGTGCCTCGGTTGGCTGGGTGATTTTTTTTCTGGTGTTTTTTTATGTTGAAGAAAAATACTCCAAGGTGGAAAACAAAGCTGTAATGCTCTGGAACTAACGGAGTTAACTGTCAGGATACGATCAATCTGAAGACAGGCTGAGAGAGAGTTGGGCTTGTTCAGCCTGGAGAAGAAAAGGCTCCAGGGACACCTTAGGCCAGCCTTGCAGTACCTAAAGGGCCTACAGGAAAGCTGAAGACAGGCTGTTTACAAAAGGGCTGTAGCAATAGGACAAGGGGTGGTGGTTGTAAACTGAAGGAGGGAAGATTTAGATTGGATATTGGGAAGAAATTCTTCCCTGTGAGGATGGTGAGGCCCTGACACAGGCTGCCCAGGGAAGCTCTGGGTGCCCCCTCCCTGGCGGTGTTCAAGGCCAGGTTGGATGGGGCTTTGAGTGACCTGGGCTGGTGGAGGGTGTCCCTGCCCATGGCAGGGGTTGGAGCTGGATGGTCGATGAGGTCCCTTCCAACCCAAACCAGTCTGTGATTCTGTGATTTTTAATTCAGGAAGCTTGAGACCTGTGTGATCCTTTCTTGTTAGCACATGTTTTTCCTGCTTCCAGGTCTCCTGATCAACAGAAGCTAAAGATAACGATCTTATAATTTTTGCATGGAAAAGAGCACAGTAAGAGTTTGATGAACAGACACTTTTATAATAAAACTCTTCTGTCTCGTTGAGACTGTAGATTGCTAGCTATTACATGATCCTGAACAGTTTTCCTTTCAGTATTATCATACAGTGACTTAAATGTGATGAAGCATTAGAAAAGATTGAATTATTTTAATTTTACTTTTTCATTGGACTCTGAAGCCATTGTGTTTTATTTGGAGGTAAATTGTCCTATTTATCTTGTCTGCATCAATACCTTTATGAATAATGCAAGAAGCTGGGATGCTAAAAGTAAAAATTACAGACCTGTCCTTAAAGGACAGGATTAACATCCTGCAAGAGCTTATTCAAAACCAACTGGTGCCTTTATTCTACAATACAAAAATGTGCCATTTTTAAGCTTTTGCAAAGCCATTATAGTGGAGTGTTGCCAGATCCATTAACAATTCTCTACTAATGACAGTTAAATATCTGAGTGGGGTAAAAGCAGGCAATGGAACGGTCTGTACAGGATCTCCTTTCACATGGATGTTGTAAGAAGGCTTGAATGAAAAAGCTGCAAAAACAGTTCTTTTAATAGGGGTAAGAGCGTCAGTGTCTTACGTTGAATTACAGCTAGAAATGAAAAATATTACACGTAATGCAAAGTTAGTGGAGATACCTAGCCAAAGACTACAGAGGTACATTAGGGTTATGGAAAATTTTCCCCTCCCAAGGAAATACTTAATTGGCCGTTTCTCACAAGGATTCTGTTTGAGGCTGTCTGGCTGTTAATGCAGGATTACAGAAGTTCTGTATGAATTTGAGAGCCAGTGAATGTGTTTTCTCTGACTTCTGTGAGCATGGCTTAGGCATGTGGGAGGACAAGGTGAAGATGGACACATAAAGACCCGGGCTCATCCATGCATGGCAGGATGCTGTAAGAAGGCAGAGCCTGGAGCCCTGACAGTGTTGTGCTGGCTCTGCTGCAGAAACACCAAGGGCAGGCAAGCCCTGAACCATGGGAACACACACAAATAAATGTCCACCCATTGTTTCTCTCGCCTGTGTTATTGCAGAATTTCTGAACAGGTTTTTCTGTGCTCCTTTGAAAAATGATTAGCATTTTTGTACTGTTTTCCCTCTCAGGTCAGAGGTATAAACTTTCAGCTTAACATAACTCTATGAAGAAAGTAATTATAGTAAATTCTGGAAAGCATCTGCACACAGAAACACAAATAGCACATATGTAGCTGAAATCCTATAGCAAAACCCAAACCCAGACTTGGATAGAAATATATTCGTCCTGAGGCGAGTACGCAAAGTGCTAGGATCTAAAGATGGAAAAGTAAAGATCAAGGAAGGTGAATTGATGCTAATTCCCTCAAGTGGCCATTATATATAGCAACATCTTCCTGTGCAGAAAAAAAAAATCCTCAAAAAAGTGTTTTCAAAAGCCATAATGCATGCAGATGTAAATGGTCTGTTAAGTGAACTAAGTAATGTCATGGTATATGACACACCATTTTATAAAGCAGTTACTTGCTGTTCCCTCTTGGTACTATGAGCATCTTAAATAATTCTGAATTTCCTAACCAAATCCCTAATATTATCCTGTACCTGCAGAGATATGTTTATACACGTGCTACAGGTAGTGCACAGGATGGCAGGAGAAGCTCATGGCCCTGATCATGATGTTTTCTCCCCCTTTTAAGCAGAGAGAGGCAAGGGGCTCAGCTGAGGTGCGTCTACACTAACGCACGCAGCATGGGCAACAAGCAAGAAGAGTTGGAAGCCATAATGCGGCAGGCAAACTATGACCTGGTTGCCATAACAGAAACATGGTGGGATTGCTCCCATGACTGGAGTGCTGCAATGGATGGCTACAAACTCTTCAGGAGAGACAGGCAAGGAAGGAGGGGTGGTGGTGTGGTGGTGTGGCTCTATACGTTAGGGAATCCTTTTCTGCCACTGAGATTGTGACTAGGGATGATAACATTGAATCCCTATGGGTAAAGATCAGAGGAAGGGCTGACAAGGCAGACATCCTGGTGGGCGTCTGTTATAGACCGCCAAACCAGGATGAAGAGACAGATGAGGTGTTCTACAAGCAGCTGGCACGAGCTGCACGGTCATCAGCCCTTGTGCTCATGGGGGACTTCAACTTCCCTGACATATGCTGGGAGTACAGCACAGCACAGAAGAAGCAGTCTAGGAGGTTTTTGGAGTGCACAGAGGATGCATTCCTGATGCAGCTGGTCAGAGAGCCCACAAGAGGAACTGCCCCGCTAGACCTGCTGTTCATGAACAGGGAAGGTCTGGTAGGAGATGTGAAGGTTGGGGGCTGCCTTGGACAGAGTGACCATGAAATGATACATTTCTCAATTCATGGTGGAGCTTGGAGGGGGAATAGTAAAACTGCTACCTTGGACTTTCAGAGGGCAGACTTTGATTTGTTCAAGAGACTGGTAGGGGGAGTCCCTTGGCATTCAGTCTTAGCGAACAAAGGGGTACAAGAGAGCTGGTTGCTCTTCAAGAAGGAAGTCTTAAGGGCGCAGGAGCAGGCGGTCCCCCTGAGCCGCAAAATGAGCCGGCGGGGAAGAAGACCAGTGTGGATGAATAGGGAGTTACTCTTGAGGCTCCGTGAGAAAAAGAGAATCTACCGCCTGTGGAAGGAGGGACGGGTAACTGAGAATGAATTCAAGGAAGTTGTCAGGATGTGTAGAGGTGAAATCAGAAAGGCAAAAGCCCAGCTTGAATTTAACCTGGCCGCTGGGGTGAAAAAGAATAATAAACTCTTTTATAAGTACATTAACAGTAAGAGGAGGACAAAGGAGAATATCCACTCTTTACTGGATGAGGCTGGGAATGTGATCACTGAGGATAAGGAAAAGGCGGAGGTTCTGAATGCCTTCTTTACGTCTGTCTTTAAAGGTCAAACAGATCCTCAGGGTACCCCTCTCTCTGACCTGGTAGCCTCAGCTGGGGAGCATGCTAACTCCCCTGTGATTCTGGAAGAAACAGTCAGAGACTTCCTACTCCAACTGGACTGCCACAAGTCCATGGGGCCGGATGAGATCCATCCGAGAGTGCTGAGGGAACTGGCAGAGGTGGTAGCCGAGCCGCTTTCCATTATCTATCAGTCCTCCTTGCTGACTGGTGAGGTCCCAGAAGACTGGAGGCTTGCCAATGTGACTCCCATTTACAAGAAAGGTTGTAAGGAGGATCCGGGGAACTACAGGCCTGTTAGCCTGACCTCGGTTCCAGGGAAGGTTATGGAACAGATAGTCTTGAGGGAGATCATGCGGTATGTGCGGGATGGCCGGGGGATTAGGCCTAGCCAGCATGGGTTCATGAAGGGCAGGTCCTGTTTGACCAACCTGATCTCCTTCTATGATCTAGTGACCCATCTGCTGGATGAGGGAAAGGCTGTTGATGTGGTCTACCTAGACTTTAACACTGTCTCCCACAGTATTCTCCTGCAGAAGCTGGCAGCCCGTGGCTTGGATGGGTACACCCTCGGCTGGGTAAGGAGCTGGCTGGAGGGCCGGGCTCAGAGAGTGGTAGTAAATGGAGTTAAATCCAGCTGGCGACCGGTCACGAGTGGTGTTCCCCAGGGGTCGGTGCTGGGGCCTGTCCTCTTCAATATCTTTATTGATGACCTAGATGAGGGCATTGAGTGCACCCTCAGTAAGTTTGCAGATGACACTAAATTGGCTGGGAGTGTGGATCTGCCTGGGGGTAGCGAGGCCCTACAGAGGGATCTGGACAGGCTGGAGAGCTGGGCTGAAGCCAATGGCATGAGGTTCAACAAGAGCAAATGCCGAGTCCTGCACTTCGGCCACAACAACCCCAGGCAGCGCTATAGGCTTGGGGCGGAGTGGCTGGAGGACTGTGTGGAGGAAATGGACCTGGGGGTACTGATTGATGCACGGCTGAACATGAGCCGACAGTGTGCGCGGGTGGCCAAGAAGGCCAACGGCATCCTGGCTTGCATCAAAAATAGTGTTACTAGTAGGAGCAGGGAGGTAATTGTCCCCCTGTACTCAGCACTTGTGAGGCCACATCTCGAGTACTGTGTTCAGTTTTGGGCCCCTCACTACAGGAAAGACATTGAGGCTCTGGAACGCGTTCAGAGGAGGGCTACTAAGCTGGTGAGGGGTCCGGAACACAGGCCTTACGAGGAGCGTCTGAGGAAGCTGGGATTGTTCAGCCTGGAGAAGAGGAGGCTTAGGGGAGACCTTATAGCTCTCTATAACTTCCTGAAGGGAGGTTGTAGTGAGCTGGGGGTCGGCCTCTTCTCCCGTGTAGGCAGTGACAGAACTAGAGGGAATGGTAGCAAGCTGCGCCAGGGGAGATTCAGGCTCGACATTAGGAAGCACTACTTCTCAGAAAGGGTAGTCAGGCACTGGAATGCACTGCCCAGGGAGGTGGTGGAGTCACCAACCCTGGGGGTGTTCAAGGAAAGACTGGATGTTGTATTGAGGGATATGGTTTAGTGGGAGCTAGTAGTAATAGGTGAATGGTTGGACTGGATGATCTTCTAGGTCTTTTCCAACCTTGATAATTCTGTGATTCTGTGATTCTGTGAAATAAGAAACTGCAGTGTAGTAGACAAATGGAGAAGCTGCTCATAGTTTTACCTGTTTCTACTGCTGTTCACAAATATTGTATTACATCATGCTGCTAATGAGGTGTTGCCAAAAGAATACTAACCCGTCCCCTCACCCCCCCATCCCCCCACCCCCCCTCCAGCCCACACATGCATGCGTGCAGGGGAAGGCTGGGCCTGAGGAGCTGGGCAGAGTGTGCTGAGTTTAAGCTGGAGAGGAGCACCGCACCTGTAAGCTGGAAATGGCTCTGGGAGAGGGGAGGCAGTGGTAGGGAGCAGAGATTGAAGGATTTTTTAGTAGTGGTTTCTGTACCAGTGGTGTGTTTCATGGCAGCCAGCATGGAGCCTCCTGTTCTCTTGCTTTCTGTCCCTGGCACGGGTCGGGGAGTGCTGGTGCAGCTCCTCTGATTTAAGGAGATCATGGATATAAAGCAAGAACCTAGGGGGAAATTTTTTACAGAGAGAGTGGTGAGGTGCTGGAACAGGCTGCCCAGAGAGGTGGTGGATGCCCTGTCCCTGGAGCTGTTCAAGGCCAGGTTGGATGGGCCCTGGCAACCTTGTGTAGATCCAGGCCTGGAGGTTGGTGGCCCTGCCTGTGGCAGGGGAGATGGAACTCTGTAGTCCTTGGGGTCCTTTCCAAACCAGACCAGTCTATGATTCTATGAATCTATACAACTGAAAGCGAGTCCTGTTTTCCCAGCTTCCTGCTTGAAAGAAATTGGTTTGTGTCTCCCTAAACATCAGTGGACAAAAGCTATAGACAGATACGGTGCTGCCTTAAGAAAGTCGTCTTGTCTTGAAATAGTTCTATGCATTGCCTTAATTTTCTGAATTAATGGAGAGAGACTCGTGCAGACACTCCTTCCACTGAGTCTACTGCTGCTTAATTTTGGTGTCCTGGCAGACAGGCTTTCTGAGAAGTCATCTACCAGTCAATTCGTATCCTACACCGTGAGCCTAAATCAAATACCCTTTCAAAGGGGCTTAAGTTTAGAAACGAACTTTGGGAAAACTCTGTTGATTTTGTAAATTAAAAATGTAAAATTGAATGGATAGAGGTCCAGGACAGGACTGACCTGAGGAAGCGATCCTTAAACAGGAACATTCAGTGCTGGGAAAGAAAAGAAAGTGAGAACAAGGATTCATTTGCAATTGACCTGCAACAGCAAAGTAATTCACTTTCCAAATAGGATTAAACTTGTTCCATCAGCCATGACATGTGAAAAGATCATGGTTATAAATTCCATTTGCTGTAATGAATTGAAAGTGTCTGAGTTTGCAAGCAGCATTCATCGTTGATGGACAGCTAGATTTGTGCAGTGTTTTAACACTAAAATTAGCTTCTACAAAATAAAAAGTACAGACAAGGTGGCAGCAGTGACAGATTTTAAAGCATAAAAAAAATTGACTTTGTTGTTATATGGAAGCCGAATAAAGTTAGAAACAAATAGTGGTTGTAACCCGGGTACGTAGATAACACCTCATTTTTGTGTGAGGGTGAACACAAAAATAGAAAAAGGCATTTTTTAGGTTCCTCAGCCATATTTCAACAAGAATACATATTGTTACTTAAATGAGGAAAAATTGAACTTTTCTATGGTATTGTTTGTAAGATGTAAGAAAATGGGATTGTATTGAAGTATATGTCACTCAAATCAATTTCAACATCCATCAAGATGACTCCACTGCAGCCCATGAAGTCATATTGGTTTGTATATTTTATAAATTGAGGTAAAAGCTACGCTCTTTGGTTACTTAATAACCTTAACTCAGTCTTGCGTCAAGATCATGAGACATTGGTACTTTGATGCTTGCAGAACTAAATGCAGTTTCAGAATCTGTTTTCCCCCAAACGATGTGTTTGTTGTACACAATTCTGTGCATATATTAAATGTGCCAATTGCCAAGAAAAAAATCTCAGTGGATGAAAACATCTAATATTTGTGGATAATTTGAGATTCATTTTAATTGATAAAGTACCCAGCTGAAAACTGTCCAAGATTAAAAAGAAGAAAAAAAAAAAAGGGAAAGCTTGAGCTAAACACAGGAATGAAAATATAATAGCTTCTTAAATTACCGCAAGGTTAACATATAATTAATTTGCTAATTTTAATTACAACCCTAGAAAATGTGCTGAAAAATGCTCAAAGGGGAGAAGCAGCCAGGTGCCAGCCGTGATTAACCAAGGTTACTAGCAATTATGAGGTCTCTATTAACCATGTTACAGAAATTTTTAAAACTCCTTTCTAAAACCAGCCCATTTATTGCAGCTCAGCAAGGCATTCATCTCGGGGCACCTTCCCATTGCTACTGACTTGCTGTCATTGCCTCGCTCTTTTCCAGCTAAATGTTTTATTGCAGCTGAAACAGGGACTGCTTTTTCTGTTCCTCACACACTGTGATACATGTACTAGGTGTTGATTTTGATCATGTTTAAAAAACAACGGCAAAAAAAGAGATTAACTGTTGTTTGCAAACTGCTCTGAGCACCTGAAGTGCCAGAGAGCTGCAAATTTTGCAGCTGAGCGCTAGAAACAAATCCTGAAGGAAATGCTCTTTCTTTCCAAGGTGTCCTGGGCCATGCAGTTTGTAAAGCAGGAATATTGCTGAAAGGGCTTTTTCAGGGAGGATCCTGCCCTGCAATGCTTTATCTGACACAGACAAATGTAACCTCTGAGTTAAAAACAAACGACAGAAAACAATCTGTGTTTGCTTTGCATTTTAAACAACTGATGGTGTAAATGAATGTCTTGTATGTACCAAATTCCATGATGTATTACTGTTGTTTCATGTTGTTGTTATGTTAGTCATGTTTTAAGTGTCTGTTCTTTGGAACTGTAATAAATCTTGATCCATCTATTTAAAGAAGATTTAAAAAAAAAAAGAAAAAAGAAAAAAAGCAAACCAAACCTAACGCATTGGTGTGAAAGGAAATTAATTTCCTGGCTGGCTTGTGTTTTTCTCTGAGGCAGATATTGATGAGTGTGCAGAGGGGATCATTGAGTGTCACAACCATTCACGCTGTGTTAACCTCCCAGGGTGGTACCACTGTGAGTGCAGAAGCGGTTTCCATGACAATGGAAGCTATTCTCTTTCCGGGGAGTCCTGTGTTGGTAAGCAATGATCAGCAGAGCTCTTTTTTTTCCCTCCTCCTGCATGGTGTTACAAAGTGACTACTGAGACACTGTCCTGAGCGGTTCCTGTGTTTTGAGGCTGAAAGGAGAATGCAAGCGAGCGTGTCTGTGTGTGTCAGCATCCCCAGCCGCGCAGCGTGGGTGCTGGTTCAAGAGGCATCACGTTTTGGAACGGTTATTACAGGAGGGAGGCAGGGATCCAAAGCCTGACTTAGTGTGCCTTCCCGTTTATCCTAAGCTGCTGTAAAACCTGAAGGGAAAGTAGGCTTTCTGGGGAGCATGATAGGCCAGGAAAGGGGAAGAGTTGGTTTTCCATTTTCAGATGTCAGGTGGGTGAAGAACACCCTTGGGGTATGTCTTTGTTGTTTTGATTTGTTTGTATTTCATTGTTTGGCATCTTCATCGTTTTATTTTTAGAATTATGCAAATAGCACCAGGCTCTTTATTCATCATGTCTGCAGAATAAAGCCCTAAGATCATGAAGGGAGAGAGGAATTTTTCAAGGATGCAGAGGAGTTTATCAGTTGTTTCTATGGGAGGGCAAAGGATGAGGCTCCATGAGGAGGTAGTGCTGGTTCTTCCAGTCTGGGTGCCCTTGACTGTCCGTAAGACTTTGTGTGCCGCTACAGCAAGGAAGCAGGAATAAAATCATAGTGAAGATAGTAATTAGGCTTACCTCTGCTTTACAATTTTTCCACCTTTTTACTTATTCTCTGATGACTTTTACATAATTTCTATATGATATTTTATCAGGTGAGATTAAAGCTATTTAGAAAAGATCCTGGTTTAACTTCCATAGAGATACAGATCAATTTCTCATAGTTCTGTGTCCTCTCTTTGGAAATTTCAGTTACTTCATCTCTATTCAGTTCTATGAATTTTCTATAAAAGCTTTTCTGCTGCTTCTGTGAAAGACTTTTTTTTTTTTTTAACTGTAAATTTCCTTTATCATCACCGTAAGTGCAAAATGCTCTTTCTAAGAGTTAAAGTATACAATTAAAAGGTAAAGTAAAAATTTGTAATAAAGATAAATTTACAACAAACATTCCCATCTTTTACAAGTTTTGGCTATTAGAAGTCCTTGAGATGAGATAGCATCATGATTTAAAAATGCAGAGGAACGATACTTATTTTCAAACCCAGTATTTTTTAGGTTGTCCAGGTACATTTGCTTTTTACATGTTGTCTTAAGCTGACAAGGAGCTCAATAAAATCACAGCAGTGACCTTGATTTGTCTGGGGTTGGGGGAGGAGAAGGCAAAAAGCAAACTTTACAGCATTTTGTGGCTTCCTAGATAAAGCACCATGTGAAAGTCATATATTTCTAAACAGATTTTCAAATGCTGAGAGCAACTTTGAAAATACTTGCTTTCTGAGAAGTCAAAGCAACATGACATAACCTTCAAAAGCCCTGAAGCAACTGGGGATAAGGGGCATTTGTAGCATTCCCGATGCCTGGTACTGCTTGCGTGGGGGAACCCCATCCATTGACAGGTGGGTTTGGGACAACGAAGATAGAAGGGTCAGGGTAGTCTCAGGAAAAAAGACAGACATGTAGAGAAAGCTTTGGTTTTCAATGGCCCATGGCTGGGCTCAGTTGCTGAAAAAGTCAGTGCTGCTTGCAGTGCATGGCTGTTAAAGGGAAGGGCACTTGGCTACCTCACAGCAAAAAGGAGCCCAGAATGTTCTGTGTTCTCTGGAGATGGAAGGGCTGAGTTTTTGTGCAAACAAACTGCCCCGGTTTTGACCTGCACAGCACGCTGGGAGTTCGTAAGGTGAGGTGCTCATCTTGCCATATGCAAGTTGTAAACAGAATGTGAAATTAGTGGGGTTATTTTAACTAAATAGCTTTTCTGAAACATCTGCTGCAGTGTGCCACTGAGGAAGAGAATAAACCAGTTTATTTCGTTATACTGGTTAACCAATTAAAAATTGAAGGACGCTGCTAACTCGTGTTGACAAATTTCTAACCTTGGCATTTATTTTGAAGTGAAAGTAAGAACTGGTTAAAGTACCAGATAGATAACACTGCATTCTAGCTGCAACTTGATTCCCTCAACATGCACTTTCATTGTGTTCCAGAGCTTTTTTACCTGGTGGAGTATTTAGCGTCAGGGCCAGAGTCATTCACTCTCCTGCTGATGAAAGTGGGTTCATCTGCTCAGCAACAGCGTTTTCTTCTGGCATGTCTTAGGGACTGAAATGTCAGTGTGTACCTGAGATGGGTTTGGGCCACTGCCCTTCACTGCGCTTTGAAATGTTTCTTCTTTTGTCCCTCAAGGACAAAACGTGGACAACAATAAATAGGCTGAGACCATGAGGAAAAAGAGAGTAACCCCTCCCCCCAAAATACTGGTGATAACAACATCTGCAAATCCTGAGGCAGTGGGAGGGAGTGCTCAGCTCTGACAGGTTGCCTGAAGTCCAGGCAGCCGTTTGCTTTTGCTGGGTGCGTTTGTGTATCTGTCAGTTAATCCCCTTTCCTTCCAGTTAAACCTAGGTGGTCCTGGAGTTGAGTCATTGCTTGCAGTGTCTCTGCAGTGCTTGCAGAACATTTAAAAAAATAACATCCATTTGTGAAGTGGTGTGAGATCTGAGTGCCTCTAAAAGCTTTTTTTTTTTCCTCATTGACTATGAGAAAACAGTGGAATTTGTCACCTGGCAAGGGACAAATGTTTAAATCAATGAATGTGACAGGGAAGGTCATAATGTTGCACCAGAGCTTGAGTAATAAGGATGTATGACTTACCCAGGCCACTTCAAGCTTGGGAAAATTCTTTTATTGCTCCAAATATCAACCGAAGGCAGTTTTGGAAAAGGAATGTATTTCCACGGCGATGCTTTTATAAAAGATGTCAGCTTCATAAGGTGATGGTGAGCAGGCTCAAATTAAGAGAATGTAATTTAATTTCTAGCAGTAGTGTTTTTATGAGGCACTGGCCTTTCACAATGTGTTATTAAGAATACTGCTTGCAGACAAAACACAATTGCTATATGAAGTTGCTACCAAAGTTTGCTTGACAATTAAAACATGTAGCCTGTAGTTGCTGGGTTGTCAGGCTATAGTTGCTGGGTTGATCTTTTATTTTTTTCCTTTTTTAATAGGAACTTTGCTATGCTTTAAGGTAAACAAACCAAATATAGAGAACTATGAGTTGTGATATGATATGTACTCCAGTATTAACTACTATCTTCTGATACCATATTGAAGCAACTGGCATACCTTTTTTTCTAACCTACACTACGTACCTTTTGCCAAATACTGCTACCTCCTATTAATCATTGAATAAACCCTCACTACTGAATTTTCAGGGATAATCTTTAAGATTATCAGAAAAAAAACAAGGCAAGAACTGGCAAAGAAATGCTGCATCCTGGGAAGTTGTTGATGTCTCACACAAAACTTGCTCTTATCTGCCACAGAAAAATAAAAGCAAATTAAATTATACTTTTTAATCTTCTTCTCTATTTAAGTGAGATGCTTCTAATCTGTAGAGAGGTGTTCAGATCCTGGAGTGCAGAATTCCCAGTTTCAGTTTTTTCATGATGTTTTATGTTTCCAAGTCTCTGTATTATGACTTGCAAGCACAGAAGGAAGAACAAGGCAGCAGTCTCTGTCAGTTGTTGGTTTTTTATTATTATTATTATTATTATTATTTTAAGAATCAGTGCAAATTCTATAGGGAACCCTAACATGGATCCTTCTCCTACCAAAAAAACACAAGATTTGCCATGTATTTCATCCTCAAAAGTTGTGTAGCTCGACCTCACTGCAGGTTAGAGTAGGTGTGGGGAACTGAAAGGTAGGAGCCAGCTGCTTGTGAGAGAAAACGCCCCATGTGTTACGCTCCCACAAAAGTTGTGTGCAGGTATGCTTGAGGGTCGAGTCTGAGTAGGCTTAAAATCAATTCCTGTTTGTTCTTTATTTATTTTGCCCCCTTTCTGTGTGAAACAGAAAGCTAGACCCATCCTTTGAAAATCTTCTTATATGCCTGAGAATTGCTTTTGTACCGTTCGCGAAGTGGTGCAGAGACAGAAGGGCTTGTGTATGGTGCAGAGTATCCAAGACCAACTCTAGAACGTGCTGGTTTATGAATATTCTGTTCTTAAAGCTCCCAATATCAGTCTGTTGATTTTATCCTGCAAAACAAAAATTATCTTGCTTACTTTCCATTTAGTAAATTCTGCATTCTGAGAGAAAGTTGCATTACAGTTCTTTGAGGTAATTGTGTTTAGTCATTTCTGTATTTCTAGAAAGCATTAGTAAATCCTGTATTCACAATCTAATTTACTATGCAGTGTTCTTTAATAGAGCGTTATGTCTCTGTAGAATAAAAGTACTATCATCAAATATTTTCTAACTAAAAATGAATCTGTTTAGTGATTTATGTTTTTCAAAGATGGGTCCAGATCACTTTGGATTGAGAAAGAATGCAAATACTGTGACAGGTTGCCTGTGAAAAATGATATGTCAAAACAGTGTTTAGTTAACTTGTACATACATTGGTTTTGGAACCTAGCGTTCATTTTTCACATTAACATTATACTGTAATGGTTTAATGTACCATAACAGTTAAAATTAGCACATTAGTAGGGTTCTTTCTTCTGCAATAGCTTATCATGATATTACAGAGCACCACCCCGCATGACTTGCTTGCACACATTTATTAAGGTGCTATAGAAAAGTCGTACCATTAACACCTGAATAGCCTTGAAAACTAAGAAATAAAGTGGCTAGGGATTGGTTTAACATTTCAGTGAAACCAAGTTAATGAACTTGTATTGATATGTACAGTCATGCTCGTCTTCTACCCCATTCAAATACAGTGGTCATGGGACCTCTCATAATATCCGAGGCAAATTACTTCTTCTTACAGCCAGAAAGGATGGAGAAGGAAAGTGCCTCTCAGGGTATTCTCCTACTCCATTTGATTCTTATTTCTTGTGTGCCCATGTTACCGAGCTGGCTTTATGTACTTTGAGAGCACAGTGGGAAATGAGCACGTCTTGGATGGTTTGTTGTCTGTCTTTTCCCATCTGCATAACATAACTAGTTTCACTGCAGCTAAAATACATATGATTGAGTGCTTGTTGCTGTACACTTGATTAAGAAGCACAGACTAGGTATGTTTGAAGAGTGAAGAACTTGATCAGTTTTATTATATCCCTGTGTGATGTTTGAGGTGGCATGTCTCAGTTGCTTTGTTGTTGACTACATGTTGTTGATAGAAAACAGGCTAGCATCACCAGCAAGTCTCTGAGTATGGTCATTCCCCTGTATCCTTGCATGTTTTTGAAAAGGAACTGTGTGGAGCAGGGAAGTAAAGCTCTGCCACTTTTACTTGGGTTAATTAGTAGTTTATTCAATGGATTATATCAATATAACGATTAAGATTGCAAGGTCCTATTTCAGGCCTGAAGATATTTATTCCACAGGTTGACAGCATGCATGAAAGAGCTAGTCCCCTGGAAGGTTAAGACAGGTAGCTTGTTCTTATGTTAAATATAGGGAAAGACTATGCTTATAGGGAAAGACAATGGAATCTCCTTGCTATTTCGCATATGGACTCGTACATTGTTCTTAGAAGTTGCTTAATTTAAAAATGAAATATCTCATCTTCTTCCTACCTAGTGTTGTTATAGTGGGAAATGGTATCTGTGTACAGTTCTGCCTTGCCCATCATTAAATGTTGTAGCTTTTGGCCTGCACCTTCTGAGAGCAGTTGTGGAAAAGCAAACAAAACCTGAGAGAGTGTGGGAAATCTGAGCTGAGCAGGAACTTGAATAATATAAAAATAATCTCTATGCAAGAGTCTTATCATACAGTTTTCATATTCATTAGAAGATTGTTTTGGACATGTTCAGAATTTTAAACTAGGCTAATTTTTTAACACCTAAGTAGACACATGATTCCTGTTGCTAAGAGAAATTTCACACTACACAGAAGTATTTTCTTCTATGTTTTGCATAGCCATCTCCATGCTGATCTCATGTCCATATGAGCAAGTCCATCTGATTTCTATGAAGCTGAAATGCTTTCTTGAGCTAACAGGGTGGGAGCATTTGTCTGGGGTTTTTTCCCTCTCCGCTCCCCCACCCCCAAATCTGATTTGAAGCTGAAAGAGTGAAGGAGAAAAAAAACTGTTACGCTTATAACTTCTTTTCCTCGAGTTGTTGGGAACGTTGGCTGTTTGTTCTGACTTCTAAATGCATCAGCAACGAGAAAAACTGCCAAAGGGATGTTCTCAGAAAATTAGCTCTATTAAAAGTTCGGCTGGAAATGAGTACAGTGTCCAAGCCTTTTATATTTGATTAATGACTAAAACTTTTAAATAATAAATGCCATAAAATAATAAGAAACCATCATTTGCATAAAGAATGAAAAAAATTGGAGAAACTGAGTAGCAATTAGGAATTTATGTTCACGCTATGTTCCTCAGCTTTGCTTGATTGGTTTCTTTGTCAAGACTGTCCCATTTACCAGTTCAGGCTGCTCTTAATGGGAGCATCCTTTTTATGTGTCCTAAACAGAGAACAGCAGTAGCAGCATGTAAATAGGGTGTTCTTCCCTTTTGGATATGTGTAACAGTGGGAATAGGTCTGTACTACTGAGAATATGAATGATGTTAGTTTCTATAATTGCTAACATCTGGTTTTCCATAAATCTGTTAAATTACATGGAAACAGAATTAAATTTCTGTGTCATAAGTAAAGCAATTACATGGAACTCTGTAGGCAATATGGCTTTATATTAATCTGTGAAATCCTTTTAGTTCTGAACTATGAAAGCTATCCTTCTAATCTGCACTGTGATCCTGCTGCATTTTATATATAGATACACACACTATTCAAGGAGCCCTTAACATGGTGGGGAAGGAGATATTGATGATTCTTGGTGAAATTGCCAAAGACAAAGCGAAAGCTTCATTTATACATCTGTCTTCAACATAAAATGCAAGCCAAAGTCTGTTGAAAGGGAAATGGGATATTCTAAATAATATTTTAAGTCTTGCAACAGCCATTTGGGTATAATTCATTTCATACCAGTTCATTCATAGCTCTCTTCATGTTACTCTTTATGTTTTTTCTACCTTCTGTGATACTCTGGCACTTGTTAAACAGTGAACTACAGGTTTTCATTTCTCTTAGTGCAGCACCTTTTCCACCAGTGGCAGTGGACCTTTCAAGTGCTCAGTAGTGCTAAGTTCTGCAATAGAGCAACAATGCTACTTTATGACAATTAGGACTGTCAGGGCAGCAAAATACACTATTTTTTTTGAAATTCTGAGTGATGAGCAATTGAATTGTACTATCAGGCCACTGGGAACCTTTCTGGAAAAGGACTGGCCCACAGGTCAGCCCAGGAGGGAAGCCTTTCTGCAGAGTAACTGCCTCCAGCTTCCCTTTGGGTCTGTAATCTGAAAGAACAGTAATTTTCTGGCAGCCCAAGCACCTGACTCAGTTGTGCATGCTGATTTTGCATTGCTCAAATCCAGGGGCACCACCGTGTTTCCACTTGTTCCTGGACTATTTATGAATTGAAACCAGAAATTTTCCTGACCTTGTCAGAGAGAATTTTGGTGACTCAATTGCGGTAGAGAATTTCCTTCAGCAGCTTGAGAGAATGTTTAAGTTCTGGCTTTCTGAGATGACTTGTGAACACATGGCAGCTGTCCCAAAGTAGGGCATCCCTCCTAAATTAGACTTTAGGTAATTTTCTTTGTAAATTCTATTAAATGTTTGAATTTGTTGTTTTAGAAAGCAATTAAACAGTTATAAATGTCACGCTAGTAATTAGGTAGTTTTAAAGGGTGTGAGGATTCTTTCTTGTAATTTCTGAATTAATATAATAGCATTCTGGAAGTGGAAACCATCACATATTTCTAAAGGATTTTCTTCTCCAGTTTCTTCCTCCTGCTGTTGCTTAGTTTTTATTGTTCGTGTTGGAACAAGAGAGTCCCACCAGTTTGCTGGTATTTTATCTGGGTTATCTGTCAATATGTTGTTTTAGAACAGCCCAGTGTTATTTTCTTAAAGAAATGCCTGGTTTTCACAATATGCTTAGAAATCTCATGGCTTTCACTGCGAGAAAAAGAATCCCTAGATAAATTCATATTGCATAATTATGTTTTACCCTCCAAAAGGATTATTAATGGGATACTGTAATTCACTTTTCTCCAGTGCATAACAATTTTTTGTTGCTTATTTCTTTGTGTCATTGCTAAATCATACTTCTCCCATATAGCTTTGTTCTAAGACTTTTTGACTTTTGTTGCTATATAAAGTGCTTCTGATGTCTTTTTTTTATGGTTGGTTGGTTGGTTGGGTTGGGGTTTTTTTTGGTTCCAATTCAGTTATATCTTCTAGCAATGGGAACAGGATACAATTCCACTTTTAGTATGGGAATTGTTGATCATGCAAGGAACTTAAGTATGGTACCCTTCTATTTTAGTGTAAAATCCAGAGCAGAAAGTGCCCTGACTGACAGAAAGTCACTCTGATTGTTCACTGGTTTCCAATCACTCTGAAATCACTATACACCCTTGTTTGAAGGTTCAAGCTCATCATTGATATATAGTTCTACTAGGTATGTCAGATTCAACATTTACAATTAAGCCCACTGGAGGTAGTTTAAGAATCAAAACAGACACTGAAGAATAACTGAAAAACCCCAATGCCTAATGTCTCTAGCAAGTAAATATGGGAGATAACAGAAGGAAGGTGCCCTCTTCCATCAGCAAGGCAGATAAGGAGTAAATAATACAGAAATAAAATTTGCACCATGAAACAAAAAGATGTCCAAAGCATAAATCTGTTTTGCAGATATCGATGAGTGTGCCTTAAAGACCCACACCTGTTGGAATGACTCAGCCTGTGTGAACCTGGCAGGAGGCTTTGATTGCCTTTGTCCATCCGGACCATCTTGCACTGGAGACTGTCCCCATGAAGGCGGCTTCAAGCGGAACGGGCAGGTGTGGACCCTGAGGGAGGACAGATGCTCCGTTTGTTCTTGCAAGGTGAGATCCAGCTGGTCTGGGTTTCAGGAGTCCTTTGATTCTCTGGGCTCTTGTCAGAAGTCCAATATTGCATTGCTGCTGCAGTTGGAAAAATACTAGCCTCAGTCCAAGGCACAAAAGGTAAGCTCTGCTGTGGGTATGGAGTCTGTGGCAGGGAAATTCTTCTGGGAAGTCACCTTTTTTCTTAGTTTGTACCACCACAGACACAGCTGAATAATGGTTTATTCTGATGAGCTTCTCCCAAGTCACATCACCCTGTGGGCTAGAGCCACTTGTAGTGTGTCTTGATTGAGGGCCTTGCGTTACCCTTCAACAGAACATGCAGGTGATCAGCACTGCGGTGGTTTGACCCTGGATGGAGGCCAGACACCCACCAAAGTCCCTCTGTCACTTCCCTTTTCAGCTGGACAGCGGAGAAGATATATATTGAGAGGCTTAGGAGTGGAGATAAGGACAGGGAGAGATCATTCTGCAGTCAGTGTCATGGGCAAAACAGACTCAATATGCAGTAAAAACCTCTGTAATTTATTACAGTAAACACACACAGGCAGAGAAACCAGTCGGGTGAGAAGTGCAGCCAGATCGTAAAATACCTTAGTTGGCAATTTCTGTTTTACATGGATTTCTGTTTTACAAGTACTATAGTCAACTGTGTTCCTGCTGGTGGCATTTCCCTTGGAATACACGTCAGTTAACTGGGTGAGAAGGAAGTGCTGAGTGTGGGTCAAAGTTTAGAGGACCTAGCAGCAGGCATTTAATTTTCTCAAGTGAACAAGGGTGAAGGCCAGCTTTCTGTTGCTCATCCCAGCCTGGCTGTATTGACAACACTCCCATTTGAGCAGTGCAGCTCTCCCTGAACCTTTGGAAAAGCCAGGCATAGTATATGTAAATATAATTTAGAACTAACATTTAGATCAGTTGTTGGTTTTTTCCCCCTGGAAATTATCAGTTCTTTTCAGAGTGTGGTAACTAAATTAAAAGAATGTTTGACTCTATGGTCTTCATTCCCAGCAGTTAAAAGAGGAGTGCTGTTACTGAAATTTGAAGACTTTTCAATCTGAGAAATGAATAGTCTTTTGTGGCCACTTATGACCTGATGTGTTCATAGCACTGGTAAAGCTGTCCTTAGACACAGCAGAACACTATTGACCTCTGGATAAGTCTAAATAAAATGAGGTGTTGGCCACTGTGAAAAGCTGAACATAGAGCCTGAGAAGTTGCCTGTCAGATTGTCAGTCCATGTGTCTCAATGCTGATGAGCCAGAGAAGCATTTGAGGGTTTGGGAGAGGACATGGGGGAAGAGTTGCTTTGAACGTGCAAGACGCTGAAAGCCTTATAATTGCTGTATGGCAGAAGTATAGCAGAAGGGAAAATCCAGCCTTTAGAGTGTGTAGAGCCCACAAAGTACAGTGCTGGTTTGGGCTCAAAAGGGAATACTGCTTGGTAGTTGCTATATTTTTTACTTCAAGTAGCCTCAAGCCCTAAAACTCCTCCCTTCAGAAGCTGAAGTGTACAACTCCACTGAATATATATCAAGCTTTTATTGTAATCTTTGAGAACTGGCTGGCTTATGAAAGGATTTCCAGTCAATAGAATAAACAGTTTAATATATGTGAAGACATCTGGTCTGCCTTTGCAGAATCATAACTATTAGTATTCCCATTTTAGCTTGCTTGGAATTTGTTTTATTTGCCATTTCTCATTGCACTTATTTCTTATGTTGAATGTTCTTATTAGTATATGAAAATAGACAAAAGTATTAACTAGTGCATAGATATTTTAAACTATGGCTGGCACTTTTTGTTGCTGTGACTCTTCCTTTATATCTTTCCTCAGTTTCCAGTCTTTCCTTCTGTGAATTAACATTTGCATTTAATTTCACTTCACTAGCTGCCTTGTTTCAAGAGCCAAATTCTTGTCTATAGAACCGGATAAAAAGGAAGAGCTCCTCCTTTATCATATCCCAGGCCAGATGTAAAATCAGTGGTTATTGAAATATGTTACTGAAACATTTTATAAACTGTGAATGCTTCCGATATGCCAGCCTACTTTTCCAACCGGCTGCAGGGCTTCATCCTTCTCATGCCAGGTGCACAGGGAGCTGGCCCTGCTTGACCTTTTTGCAGCCTGCTCAATTTTCAGTGAGGAAAAGGGCAGTGTAACTTACACTGCCCTTAGACTTCTTACTCAAACTTTGAAATGATCCTACTCTCTTGTTTTATCTGGGAGACAAATCAGCATTTCAGATTTAAAATAATACATTTTCTTTGGGTTTTCTTTTGTTCTGGTTATTTTAGGAAAGGTCAGATGGATATATTTTGTGCAGCGGCTGAAATACAAAGATCCCATCTTGGAAATACTCTGACTTAAAATCTGGTGCAAAGGAAATTAAATACCTTACTTTGAAGTTCATCAAGTAAGGTTATTTGTGGAGGATACTGTGAAGTATGAGAAATTATATTAATTCCTTTATGTAATGAAGCAACGTGTCATTATTGAAGCACAGGATTATTTCAGTGTTTCATTAGACCCAGACTCTTAAAGCCATCTTGTTCATCTGAGTAAATACAAAGTTTACAAAAACAAATTATCGAATTCTATGAATGAACACAGTACTTTAAGTATATTTGATGTGTCTTCTACAGGCATCTTCCTGAACTGTTGTGGGTTTAATACACAAGGCTGTTAGAATTTTGGTGGTGGGTGGTAAGCTGTTTCTCTCTCCCATGAAAAAAACTAAGCCTGGCTGTACACTCTTGGATGTGTCTAGGCTTTTGAGTCCATCCGCTAATTAGGACAACCCTCCAGTTGCTTTATGAAAAAGCCTGGGGGATAAGCACAGCACTGGGAACAGGGAGATGTGCCAAGGTGAAGCATGTACCTGATGGAGAGGATGATCTGTGGTTTGGTTCCTGCAGGGTCTGATTTCTGCCCAAAGTGCCTATGGGGCTCCATGGAAACTTGAGTCGCTCTTTACAGCGATTCCCTTGTGTGTCAGTTGTTCCTTTGGTAAGAGCAATATTGTGTTCGTACCGCTGCTGCTTATGGAGCATGTAGAACTGATGCGAGACTGGGGAGGGAGAGCACTAATAAGATGCTATATATTATTACCCACTGAAAGAAAAGAAGTTGCTTTCTCTGTATTTCTCAATTTTCTGTATAGCTCTCAGTGCTACTACAGAACTGCAAAGGTGCAAGTGAGATGTTGTAGCTTAAGAGGATTTGTGTCACCACAGTGTAGGGATAAAAATGTTTTCCAAAAAGTGTGGAGCTAATGAGGTTGTAGATAAAACACAGATGCTTAAAGAATAAAGAGAGCAGCAGTGTATTATGATTACCAAAAGGTCTCTAGCAAAATCATCAGGCTTTGTCAGTGTTCTGAGATACAGAGTAAAGGCAACATAAAAGGTTAGCTGCTCCCCAGAGGTACTGGCATGGGAGCTCAGAGAAGCACAGAACTACCAGCGCTGTCACCATCTGAAAGGGGAATTTGAAAATTAATCTTGAAAGCTTGGAAGCTCAGTTGGAGCTAGGCAGATAGGTTATTTTAAGCCATTCATAATCAGCAGTCCACTATGGAGAGGACAGAGACTGCCATCGTTGAGGGCATTGAGTTGCCCGGATGCTTGGTGCAGCCCCATGTGCCTGGAGCTGGTCAGCCTGGCAGAGCTTTTGTACTGAGCTGCTACTTCATGTCCACCCTCAGCAAGGGGGGGAAGATGGCTCTGCTTTCCCACTTGCAGGAATGGAGATTCAGTCATAACTCTTGTCAAGGAAGGCTGTTGGCTCTCTTCTTTCACCACGTGCTGAAAGGGGGGAAAGACTTTTTTCTTTGCTTTTTGTGGAAAGGGTTGCTTCCCAGCACTGCATCTGTACCTAGCCAGACCTGTGGCTAAGGAAATGGGCTACTGCCAGTGTTCCTTAGCTTATGATTTACTCTGAGTAAGGAATTGCTGAGTAAGGAAATAAAGCCTGTTTAGTCCTTCTCCCACAACTAAAGCAGCAAACTAGTCACAAGTAGAGAACCTTCAGTTACCTTGACACAAACCCGAATAAAGAGCGTAGGGCACTCTAATCCTGCAAAAGCAGTTCAGATCCATGCTGACCGGGATGTGTTCTACACTGCCAGAGTTCTTGTGTTCTCTTCAGCTCTCCTTGTTAAGCATAAGAAATAATTTTCATTAGTCTTACAACAGAAAGTGATATTCTATTCAATTCAAAACTATGAAGGAATACGTTGTTATATATATACACATATAGAGAGAGATATGTTGGGTATTGTGATTCCCTCATGCTGATTTTGTACATGTTGTGTTGTGGCCAAGGCTGGTTTTGCTTAAAAACAAGAGCCAAATACAGATTGTTACATGAAAATACAAACAAAACATATTCCTGTGCTACATGCTGTTGCTTACAGCTATTTTGTCGACCTGTGGAAAAGACACTGTGGGCTGTTGTCACTCTTTTTAGTAATTACTTTTTAAAAGGATCAAGGGGAAATAAATTCCCTTGCTTTGATAAGTATCCCTTTATGTGGTGGCAATGAAAACCCCTTTTCTTTCTTACATTAGATACAGTTTTATAAAATCACAAGGTTCTATTAGAATATGAGAAAACTGCAGTGAAATAAGCAGAGTTGTTTCAGGCACTGTAGAGTTGTGATCCAAAGCAGAATATAGCTGCATTCCGCTCACAGCTCTACCTTCAAACTGGCTGCAGGGGATGTTTTGCTTGGATAAGGGCTAATCCAATAACTAGCATTGGATGCAAAAGAAGATCATGTCAAAACTTTTCACTAATCTCCTCATTGTTAACTCTGATTTATTTCAGTTCCCAGGCTATATGTGGCATATCAGTGTGTTGGCTCACCTACAGTGAGGGGTATAATTTCAACCATGATCGTCTGCCCAATTTTCATAACTAGAATTAGAGTCAATTTGTTTTCCCGTGATGCAAAGAGAATCTATCCCTTTCTCTTCACATGCAGAAGCAATTCTTCTGTTTATCTCAAACATTTCTGTTTAATGGTCTTTAACAAAATGGGCCATCCAATACTGTTAGCAAATATTTAGCAAAATCATGTTTTGGAGAGCCTGTGGAATACAGACCCTCTTTAACACGTGAACTGAATTCTAATCGATGCTCAGTCCATTTAGCTATAAACTGATGCATTGTAGGTCCAGAAGTGGAACAGAATCAGAGGTGAATTCAGAGTGAAGAGTGTTTAGAGCTGCTGCGATGTTGCTATACTGTGCTCCTGTGAAGTTAAAGGGACCACCTTCATAATTGCAAACTATTTATTCAAGTTACTTTCTTTACAGTGATACAGTCAGTCAAAATAGTGCTAAACAAATATATATATATTAGAGTGGCAACTGCTTGAAGAGTTTGTTGATGTGACCAACGAGATATGAAATTGCTTCACTGTATTTCTTCTGAGATGCTGATTTCTTTTAAATTAAATTAGCTGGAAACAGGAAAACAGTATTCTCAGATTCAGACAGTATGGGATCCATGCACTGATAGATAGTATTTCAGCTATTACAATCAGCTGTATCCAGTCCTTGCTGGTGGTAACATCAACCACATTAAGAACTTAATGTTTCCTGATAGACCAAAGACGTGCCCTTTGAGATAGATAACTCTGCACCCCCCTTTCCCCCATGACCTTACCTGTGCTGCTGTGGGGCGGGTTGTGCTTGGCATCCAGCAATGTGCTGCTGTTGCAGGACGGGAGGATTTTCTGCCGGAGGACAGCCTGTGACTGCGAGAACCCCAGCGCCGATCTCTTCTGCTGCCCAGAGTGTGACACCCGTGTCACCAGCCAGTGCCTCGACCAAACCGGGCACAAGCTCTACCGCAGCGGAGACAACTGGACCTACAGCTGTCAGCAGTGCCGGTGCCTGGTATGGTAAAGCGTTTCGGAGGGGAGCAAGAAGAATAAGGACTGTGATTTTTAGCAAAACATATCTGGAAGCAAGGCCTTGGCGCTCTTCACCTGCTTTTCAGACTGGGAGTGATGATAAAGCACTTGCAGAGCACCAGAGAACTGAAAGCTACACCATCAGTTTTCCTCTTACTGCTGAATAAGTACAGCTAATGAACTAAATTAAGAGCTTGACAAAAGCTTGGAAACCCTGACACTGTACTAACTTCAGCATTAGTCTACTTTTGAGAACTGCTGTAAGGTCATCTGATCTTTAAATTACTTAAATTTTTTTTCACATGCAGTGGATTTGTTTGGAGCAGTTTCAGTTTTTAATTCCATCAGCTGATATATCTCTCTTGTCAAAGTGGAAAATGCAATCTTTCAAATTTTTTTTCTCCTTCATTCCACAAATGCTGGAAAAATGGTGTGCTGGTGCCATGTGGTGAATTTGTAAAAATTACCCAAAAAAGGAGGATAAAATCTGCAGTTACTAGACAAACACGCAAAATAAAGATAGCTTCTTTTCTCATTAGGCACTGTAGATTATTTCCCTAAAGCTTTAATTTTTTGCACAGATATACTAATTAGTGCAGAAATGAACTTCATTAAAATGATCAGTTTTCCATTTATAGCTGTCTGTATAACATTGTCTTTATATATGATATTAATCAAGAGGTGTCTGAACATCAGGAAACAAATTACATTCAAAGCTAAGTTACTATTAAGAGATAATTATCCTTAATGTACAGCAGTAAGTATTGTATTTTATATTCTCCTAAGGTTTGGGGCTTTTTTTAAATGCTTGCAAAAGAACAGCAAGAAACATTTGCAGCCAGTAGCAATGGCAAATGCTGGGTGTTAGGTGTTTTACAAGGGATCCTGAGTTTGTGGGCAGCAGTTCTTTGCATGGTTTTGTGGCTGGACTAACAAACATCAGAGCTCAAAGGACAGCGATGCCTCACTCAGTGCTACATATATGGTTCTGTGCAGTGTGTGGTGTTAGCAGCACGTGCAGGCCTTACAGAGTAGCATTATGCAAGTTATTGGGGCCCTTTGCAGGTTGAGTTTAGGCACGTGGATCCTACAACAATGCTCTGCAGAAGTGACCTGATGATTTTCTCTGCTTCATGTTTCTATCTACTAACCTGCTTTTTTCACCAAGTTAAATAACAAAGTGACTCGGTGGGACATGATGGGCATCGCTCTAACAGTTCCTGTAGGAGCTGACAGTAAAATCAATTGGGGCTGTTGCTAGCTAGATCAAAGTTTAGTGCTTCCCAAATATGTTCTGATTTTCAACTGGGATAGAGTTAATTTTTACAAGAACCTGGAAGAGGACGCAGCCTCTCTGGCAGGCGAGGAGGGGTCACTGTGTAGGGATGGGCTGGGTTCCAGGAGCGAGCAGGTTGCAGTGTGTATCATCTGCCTTATTTACTCTTTTATCAGTAATGTTGTTATTTTCCTCTCCCTTTGCTGGTAAACTGTCCTTATCCCAGCCCACAAGTTTTACCTTTTCCATCCGATTCTCCTCCCCATCCCCTTGGGAAGGGAGGGAGTAAGCGGCCGTGTGCTGCTCAGCTGCCCCTGGGGCTAAACCACAGCAGCACTGTCTGTCTACAGCATTGATTTTCTATTTAAACAGCTGCTCTGACCCCACAGAGATGTTTGTGTGATCATACATAAAGGGAAGGATTCTGCAAGGTGATCACTGCAAAAATGATAGCTTATGAAAAATACTGGATCCCATTATTTAATGCTGCCTTCAAAAACATGAAAGGACTTGTGTTCTGCTCTAACAGTGATGACAGTGGTGGTGTTTAGCCAAGAAACAACTGAGTGATACCCTGCTGCATTTAGGAAACTTCAGCTCAGTATTCAAGCATGCATTATATGATCAACCAAACTGAGAGCCAATCCATTAAGTTTATTTCAATTTTGGCAATATAAAACTTTTCCATTCAACAGGATTCAAAGTTTCTTGGTAGCTAGTAAATGAGATTTACTTCCATTTTTACAGGAAGGAGAGGTGGATTGTTGGCCCCTTGTGTGCCCAAATCTAAACTGCGAGTACACAGCCATCTCTGAAGGAGAGTGCTGTCCCCACTGTGTCAGTGATCCCTGTCTGGCTGACAACATCACCTATGACATCAGGAAAACCTGTCTAGATGGTTATGGGATTACAAGACTCAGCGGTGCTGTATGGACAATGGTGGGATCTCCTTGTACAACCTGCAAATGCAAGGTACGATGGGCGAGGTAGAATGGTTATGCAAATATATGTTGCTGAATAAAATCAAGGTCGTTTTCTGCCCTTGGAAGGAGATCTCAGGGGAGTAAATGAGACCTGAGGGCAGAGGCCTACAGAAAACCCATGCCTTTTGTACTTTAAAGGGTGGAAAGAAAACAATTATGTGCTTGTTGAAAATGTTGAGGACAGATATAAAATATCCTAGTGCAACTTTATGTTGGAGTACCCTTCAGGCATTCTCAGTCGGAATCTAGGCTAAAATATTAATAATTGCCTAATGTGGATGTTCATGCAAATGTGTTTTACGAAGCTAGGAAGCAGAGGCAAAAAACACTAATAAAATTTCACCAACAAGTGCACAAGTGGAAGCACATTGACAGTCAGAGATGAAGGCACTCCCACAACAAAAGTGGGAAGGGGATGTCCCAGTTTCTGTTCCCTGATCCCATCAAGAGGCGTTTAATCTAATGGCTCTGATGCAGCAGTGCAGTCTGTCTCCTGTGCTCCGTGCAGTGATGACCCCACTGCACTAGTACCAGAATTAGGAAAATGTTGGGTTGGGTTGCTCGCTGTGGGAAGCCAAGCTGTTGCTCCAGGGCATTAAATTATTGAAGGTAGCTTTTCTGCCATTCTTCAGAGTTTTTTCCCATTGGTTTTTGTTTGTGTTGGATTTAAAGAACAGGAAGAAAAAAATGCTGATTTGGGGTTTCAGTGGTTGCTGTGGAGTTTTTATTACAAAGGACAGTTCTGTAAATGACTGGATTTTGCAGAAAGATTTTTAACAGTGGATTAAACTCCAAAGCTGCCCCCCATACATATCTGTCATGATTCAAGAATCTGAACTATCTGCTTATTTCAGCCAAGCAGAAAGCTTCTGTGTGTGGATCACATCAAAACACTCTCCATTAACTTTCCTACATGGGAAAAACCAAATCAAATCAAATCATCTTTGTTGCCATTGCTGTGCTGTATTTTATTATGGGGACTGCTGAGTCTTTAACATCCAGGGTTGTAGTTTGTGTGGAGTTCAGGCCGGTTCAGTGCTGTTTGGCAAAGCCAACCTCCTCAGCCACCACAGTTGAGACCAGCGAGGACGCCTTGGGATGATGGCTCAAGCAGATGTGTGTATGTGGTCAGTGTGTCAGGGATGACATCTGTCTCTAGGTACCACCAACCCCTTTGTTCTTTGTAACTTGTTCTGCAGAGGTGATTGACACCTGCTTGTTTGTCTGTGCAGAATGGGAACGTCTGCTGCTCGGTGGATTTAGAGTGTCTCAACAATAACTGACATAGTCAGACTGGACTGTGCCGGGGGAGGAAAACTGCTGAAGTTCACACCTGAAATGAAGTTGTATGCGTTGGCGTTTTATACAACAGACAATTACCAAAGTCTCCGCATGAGGAAGATGTTTGGGAGTTGCCTTTGGGACCTCTCACTATGCTCATCCTTGCTGGCCTTGTCTGGGTGACCTACCGTACAGCGCATACAAGTCAATGGTTGTTACAAGTTTTCAGTGTTGTAAATTACACACTTTTCCTGTCAAGACATTTGCAAATACATTTAAATTATTTCATGGGTAAACTAATGCTGTATTTTTGTTTTAATTTGTGTATTGACCACATGAGAGAATTCAGCTCTTCTTACTTTGCATCTAGATTTTACAAATAAGACAGCCTGTTGTGGTTTTGTCCCATGATATCACAAACTTAATTCCGAGGTCCCTGTCAGATGTATTTATGAAAATATGTATGTATGTACAGTCAAATTGCATAGTACTTATATTTCACTGCTGTCCAACATTTGAAAACATTCAAAGGTATATTTGATTGGACAGAATGGAAGTAATCAAAATAAGTCTGTCTTAAAAATTTATAAAATTAAATGCCATGAACTTAATGAAATGGCAAGAAAAAGCACTTTCTTCTCCAGACACGTGGAGCTGCAGCAAGGCTCCTAGGGTAAGAAATGGAACTAAACCCACGTCCCACCACCAGTTCAGCACATGTTCAGGAAGGAACCACCGGTCATTATCAGTATTCAGTTTTGCAAGAGAAACTGCAAGTGCTGGAAAAGGGTGTAATCCCTGTGGATTGTGCAGTGAGAAAGCAGTCAGAGAGCCTTAAGATGATATAATTTAAATTGCCTGGGCTAGAATTTGCTTTGAATTACAACATCGTGGATGAGTTGAGATTTTTTTCCTTCTTTGTATTTCCAGTGATAAGGATGTCTGCCACTCTGTTATTGCCATGGTAGTGACAAAGCGCAGAAGCACCTGTACCAGCAACATGAGGGACAGGAGACCTTAACACTTGGTAACTTTCATTACCCAGTTAACAGCTCAGAAACAGATTTTTCTCTTTTCGTATTTTATAGTGTTCAGAAAAATTGATTTTTAAATTTACCACGCAAACAGTGTTGTTTAGTACCTAAGTTTAGACAGAAATACAAATTAAAACTCTCAGCTCTACATCGAGGTCGGAGTTCAGATTCTCTCCAGCTAATGTCTATTTTTCTCATGAGGCTAGAAAGTTTGTAGCATTAGAACAAGAATCTATTTCTACAACGATGACATCTACAGCTTAAATGTCACCTTTTTAACGTGCTGTTGTGTTTTGTTCTCTCATTTGTGTAGTGTTTTTGGCTTTTTATTTAATTAAACACACTGAGTATATGGAAAAGAGTGCAGAAATAAGTATAGTGGCTACAGTTTGGAAAATCTACATTTGTGAGGTTTTTTCATAGTTTCATGCAGAAAATGTGAAACTGGTTAATAAGAATGAAGTGTGACTCTACAGTGAACAATAGTTGTCTTTTAAAGTACCGTTATGTTTCTTATAAGGGGAAAGTGGCAAAACCGTATAAAAATTACTTCCAATCATTCAACTTTTTTTGTTTTTTCAACAGGATTTGTTTTATCTAACAGGTCTGTGTGGTAAAGTTAAATTTATTTTCTTAAAATGCCCCATTGTTTTCAGCTACTAATGTATTGATTATATTTGCATTGCCCTAATGATTGTATAATAAGGGGAACAGTTGTGTTTTATATGATACTCAAAGGATGTTTGTAAATCATAATGTCAGCTCATTTTGTATATCACATTGTAAAACCCAATGGTAATTCAGTTGGATGAGATATCCAGTGGGCTGAGATATAAAGGGGAATGATCTAAAACTTGTGGGCATCTAAATAAACTCCTATGTACAGATTGCTTTCCGTTAGTTTTATTAGCGGAGCTTTCAAACACTGATCACTGTCCTTCCCAGCCTTGAACTTGTGATGTTGCTGGAAGGAGAGTCTTTGCCTGGAGATGAAGCACCAGAGATGTAAGAAATACTTTGTTTATACTTCCTAGGACAAAGTGGTGTGTTCCAGTCTGTCACACACCCCAGTTCCTGAAGCTTTGTGAGTGGCACTGAAGACAGTGCAGGTCGGAGAAGCATTCTTTCCCCATGTACCTTGCAGTGGGGACACCCTTTCCCAGGACACTTGCTGGAAGTTCCAGCCCTGTTAGGTCCATATTTGATGGGAGCCCAGAAGTTCACATTTTTTCTGCAGCACAAACCAATTTTATCTTCCAGAGCTCAAATGCAGATTAACTCAATAAAACCCTTTCAGAGCATTTTATACAGCATTATGTGTCATTATCTCCAGAGTGATACAGCTTGAATTGTTTACACAAAGTCAAAATATTGACACAGACCTGTTTGTTTATGTTGCATTTTAAGCAGTTACCCTGACTGGGATGAACTTTTCCTCATGAAGCAATTTGATCACCAGTCACATCACATTTCCCTTCAGAGCACTCGGAAGCCTCAGCCCCAGCTCAAAGAACACACTGAGGAGGAAAATTTAATTCCCTATATTCCTCTGCATCCAAGGTAAGAACTTTCAAAACCCCTTTCTTGATGAAATTCCCTATTCTCTATAAACTTAGGAGCATTATAGTGAAAATGCTGGGAGAAAACATCATCAAAGTTATTATAATAATTTCTGAAAAATCTCCTCTTTGTGAGATGGACCTTCTCTCTGCCCAGAATAGAAGTACAATAGTGTTAACATGAGGAGGACTACCAGTAGATCTTCTGTGAAAGGAAACCTAACTGCTAGTTTAAGGGACTTGGTCAAACCTCTCACTAGAGGCAGTTGGAAATCTGTAACCCTTTCTACTTATTTATCCTGCAAAGGAATATTTTCTCTGCATGAAACACTTTGGATGACAAGAAATAAATGAGTGAGAAGCAGAAAATGAAAATTCCAGCTCTGGGTAAATTTCTTTCCCTCCTACTTGTAGCAAAAAGCTGAGCCTAGGTACTAAACCAGAATGTTGTATTATGTCTTGGGAGGGAAGCGACACAGTTCTGCTCCCTGTGTATTTTGAGACTCACCCACAGAGATAAAGCAGGTGCAGGTATGCCTTTGTAGTGGCTCTCAGAGTGATGGGCCACAATGGGCCCTGATCGTCACCGTTTTAAAGAAAATCCAAACTATTCTTCACAAATGTCGACTAATGTCTGCCTAATTCACAGGAATGTGTAGGAGGTTTATTAGTGTGTCTCTGTTGCCTCAGAGACCTAAATAACAACTGTCTTCCAGTAATACATCTTCTCCCAAGAGCTGCCAGTGAGTTTTCAAGTATAACTGTGCATAGCATTTAATTAATAACACCTTTCCAATTCAGATTGTAATGACAAACAAGAGATCGTCCGGGTTTGTTCCTGTGGCAGACAATAATGTTTTACAAAGCAAAAGGTAAAATGTCAGGAGTGATTACACAAACGGTGGAGTAGATTGTAATAGAATTAAATCATAACTCCTGTGAGCAGTATAGGAATGTCTCACATCTAATGGTACTTACATAATCATTAATGAGAGTATTTTAAAAGGGCCTCGTGGTACATTTTGATGTAACATTTTAAGTGAGTGTTGTGATGAGACATAATGGTTTGAGGAATATATTCTGCCATCAGAAACACGTACCTGCCAACAAGCTACTGCTCCTCTTAAGGCAGATCTTTGGTGCTCACTGAAGTTTAAACTGGTATAAGGAAGTCTCATAAATTGAAAAATAAAATTAAAAACAATAAATTCCAACCCAGGGCGTCTGAATGCTTCATATTCACTCATTGGAATAAATGGGCAATAATTCTGTTTCAGCTGGTCATTGACCTCAGAGACATACTGGTGAAGTGTCGGTATTGCTTGTCATCTGCAAATATTACTTGCAGGTGCTAACAGGATTATTTCTTGTTCCTAGCTGCTGGTGAACAGTCTCATGTAAGTATGTTTAGATATGTCTGAGGAGGGTGAATATCAAAAAGCTGATAAAAAGGGTCAAATTCAGGTTTTAATGATGCTGTCATCAGGGCATTCAAAACACATGGGCACGTCATGTCAAAAATCATGGCCAGTCAAAAAATAAAACATAAACAGGGCCCCCTATATGGTAAATGTGTCATTTGAATTCTTTGCTGTTGCTTCAGCTGTGCAGTGAGAGATGTCCTGAATTCTGAGGAGTGGGTTTCTGGCTGGGAGACAACTCTTTGCTTCAGCAGTACCTCACACTGGAATTCTTTTTCATCCTGGGTTTGTATATAAGATTGTTTTATTGAAGTGGTTTGGTTGGAATAGAGTGGTGTTGGGAAGCCAGCTGTATTATGTTCTCTTTGAGACAGACGTAGGTACCACAGGATTTGGAGCAATTCAAGTTTGCTTTCTTGTATGTTCACCTGTCCCAGCGGGGTGAAACCACTGTGGGAAAAGGCACTGAGCTGCCTAGCCAGCTCACCTGCATTTGGCTGGTACTGTTCTTGCAGCCAGAGGTTTTACAGGGCTGTGGTACTATTTACCCTGGATACAGCAGCAGACAGACAGACTGTCTGATAACACTCTCCAATTCCCATTCTCTGCTCTGTAGTTTCATTCAAGTCATCCACACGCCACTTACCTGTCCCCAAGCTCTGTATCACTGAGCACCTGTGTGGGTACATGTGTACACGTACAGCTGCACCAGGCCCTTCAGTGAAGAGCCCTTCAGTGCTCAGCGGTGCTGCAGCAGGCCACCCAAACACAAAGCACAGACCAGAAATTTATCATGCAATTAAACCAGACTTAAAAAATGTTGATTGATTGCTGTTTGATTAACTCTAAAGGTACATTTTCTGTCACAAGAATTGCAAATGCATCTGATTTAATCCAGTGCTTCCTTAAACTAGTTTTGATGGATTCCCTTTCACTTCAGTAATAAATATGCAGATTTGTTTTCCTACCTGAATATTATGCAGAATTCTCAGCTGGGTGATGGAATGTGTGAGCTTTGCTACTGCTGTGCTTCTAGACTCCAAGTAGGTATTTCTTGGCTTGATGTCTAGGACATTAAAATCAGGGAATCACCAAAGTATGTTCTGGTAAGTGCTAACATAAGGGCAAACTCTTCCCTGTTAAAATCAGGGTTAAGGAAAATCCAGTATGTATTTTAAAAGTATATTTGAAGCTGTAGATGTGATTTTTCAGTCTGACCGCAGGTTTGGCCATTTACACACCTTTATATTAAATCACTAGCTGATTAGTTCACTCTTTAGCCACACACATTTATTCTCTGATTTGCAGGGTAGAAGACAGGTTTGTGAACTAGGTAACTACTGCGTGAAGCCATCCCAGTGAACAGGTTTTCATGCAAAAATAGTAGTTAGAAACTACCATGGAAACACCACAAGCACTTTCTGAAAATCAGAAGCTTACATCTCTTTTGTGGTCCTGACAATGCACTTCCACCATATTCATCTTTTTTCTTCTCCTGGCACAGAATAACAAGTCTTTGGAGCTTGTTAGGGCTGCTGAGCCAAAATGATTTGTTATGCATGAGCTACCTGCAAGCACTGTGATGGGAGGAAGTAGGTGCTGCTGAGAGCAGAGAAGGAAGTGCTGCGGTGGTCGGTGAGATGGAGGGTCTGGAGGAGCCCCTCATAAAGCTGTTAGCAGCACTGTGGCAGCAATCACATGCTGTTTCTTCTCAATGGGTAAAGCAAAGAGACCAGTAATTTTGATTCCACCCTCCATGAAAATCAGGAAAATCTTTGGAAGATGTTTTCTGCTGGTGCCTTGGAAATGTCAGAAATGCCAGGAGTTGATAGGTTTTTCTTAGTTGGGGGACGATTAAGGAAGAGCTTCCCAGGACTGGATGGAGGGTCTCGGACTGGGTGGAAAGGGTGGAAACAATTAAATGCATAACTAAGCAATCCCTCTCTCGTGCTAATTAGTGACATCAACAGGTATTACTCAATTGTCTTTTGAATTTGGGAGTATTGTGATTCTACTTTAAGAAGGAAAAAAGGTGAGGGTGAGTGTTCTCTTTATAGTTCGTTCTTCACTTTTCTTGATTCTTTTGCTGTTGTCTCAGGCCTTCCATCCCTACAGTCCTACAGTCTGAACAGGGAGTCAGCAGGTAATATGAAAACTAAGCAAAAGAAATGTTTACTTTCATGCCTGTAGTAAAAGGACATTTGGAACCATAACTGATTCTGTTTCATTCAGATGTCACTATTTGATACTAGTCATAGCTATAATTAATATGTAGGCTGCCCCTCAGTTTCTAAAAAGCCCATTATTATTAAAGGAAGCCAGACCAATTCAGTTACCTATTTTGCAGGGATAGCACCTCTCTTTTTTTTTCTAATGACGTAAATATTTACTTTTTCAGGGAAGGAGGGAACTATAGCTCCTCCTTTTGAAAGAATGACTCCAGCAGCCTCCAGAAATGCGTTTGGTAAACCAAGAACACGGCTGTATCTTGAAACTGAGTCGATAGACTTAGAGAAGGGAAGATAGGTGATCCTGTAATAGATAGCAGTCTCATATCAAGCCTTAACAAATCTTCAGGCATCACCAGAAAGTATTCAGGGACATGCAGGATGGTGTAAATCACGACTGCTGGCCGCAGTTCTGTGTGCCTGCAAAGTTCAGAGGCATTAAGCTGAGGGTTTTCCTTGTCTAAGGATTGCTCAGCGCAAAAGTTCAAAGCTATTTCTCTTCCTGAGTTAAAGCATTATTGTAAGCTCTCTGGGATGATGGTGTGCACATATATATATCCTCTACAATTGGGGAAAAAAGAAATTATCCCTGATGACCTTTTCCCCTCTGAGTAGCCACCTCGTTCTGTGTCACTTGTCAATGTTTGCGATACTATTTGCAGAGCAAGCTGGTCTAGAATAAGTAATACTATTTCATAGAATCTTAGAATGGTTTGGGCTGGAAGGGACCTTAAAGATCATCAAGTTTCCAAGCCCCTGCCATGGGCAGGGATACTTCTCACTAGACCAGGCTGCTCAAGGCCCCATCCAACCTGCCAGGTAGGGGGCATCATCCACTTTCCTGGGCAACCTGTTTCAGTGTCTCACCACCCTCACAATGAAGAATTTCTTCCTAATATCCAATTTAAATCCACCCCTTTCCAATTTAAAACTATTCCCCCTCTTCCTATCAATACATGCCTTCTAAAAAGTCCCTCTCCAGCTTTCTTGTAGGCCCCATCAGGCACTGGAAGGCCGCTGTAAGATCTCCCGGGAGCCTTCTCTTCTCCAGGCTGAACAAGCCCAACTCTCTCAGCCTATCTTCACAGGAGAGGTGCTCTAGCCCTCTAATTATCTTTGTGGCCCTCCTCTGAACCTGTTCCAACAGTTCCATGTCCTTCTTATGTTGTGCCTTCAAGTGAAAATAAAGGTATGCCATCTGTTTCAGGTGAGTTGATCCATTATGAGGGTAGCAATGAGAAATGTCAGTCCCACACGTTCAAAAATTGTACCCCAGCTGTGCAAAATCAAGAGATAAGCTTTAGAGAAGTATGTGTTTTGAAAATGTACATTTTTCAGTGATCTGGAGGTTTCAGTGCTGAACATGTATGATTACTGTTGGTAAGACTCCAGCCTGCCCTGGGCCACAGAGGCCACTAGAAAGGCAGATGCCGAAGTAACTAAAATTTCTGTAGTGAGAGGATAGGCCAAGGGAAGTAGCTGGTGTATGGCGTGTGCATTCCCTTGTGTGTCTTCAGGGTGGGCTGCAGAGAGCCCCAGGCTTTGGGGCAGGCTGAGCTGGGGGCCCGTGAACCCAGATGCCCTCTGAGGAAAGCAGCGTTTGGGCAACTTCAGGAGGGACCATAGTCCAGTTGCTGGTCTAAAAGATTGATGCTTCTGGTACAGGCCAAGCTCAGTGGGCCAAGACTGAATGTGCATCTGAGCCTTCACTGAAAATGATGGGCTAGAGACTGCTAACTCCCTTTATGGGAGTTGGAGAGCTATTGGGAGGCAGCTGATGCCAGAGATGGGTCTATGTTTGGAAAGGAATGGAACATGGTGCTCATGCTGACCTATTTTCAATGTTTTTACTGTGAATTTATGCCAAAAGGTGTCCAACTCTCGTGACAGAGTATAAGCAGAAAAATGCTGTAAGGAAAACCCTGTCCCCAAAACCCCAGAAATTGAGAGAGAGTCTAAGGAGAAACACTTTGTCACTGAGCAGGCAAGTGCAAAAGTGTATCCGTTTAGCAGTTTTAGTTCCTAATGGGAATGCCACAGTATCCCAGCAGTGCCAAATCCATAGTACAAGGTTTCACAGAAAAACCAGTCATCTAGCAACATGCCAGTATGTCATGGCCTGGTCTGACTGTGCAGCAGGGCCTATCATGACAGTGCATGCAGAAACTTCTTCAACTCAGAAAACACACCATATCCAAAGAGTATCTTTCAGCTAGTGTAATCAAAGTGAATCCTCAAAACAGTAAATTTAAGAAGTTACCATGTGTGATTGGCTTGTGTGATTATTGCATCTTAATTTAAAATAGCTTAATTATTTCTGATAGCTTAAAAATAAAAGAGTTGGGAGGTAGAATGAAGCTGGTTCAGAGGTGGACAAAAGAATTTTAGAGCAGCATAGTAAAAAAGATCCTGGTTAATGGAATTTTCTCTACATATGGGGTGATGTTCAGTAATCGAGGCCAAAAAAATCATTGTGTCAAAGCTTGTAAATGGGAGAGAACCAAAAGGAAAGTAAAGCATTATGTCAAAGTGAGCAGCAACTCCACAGTGAGATTTCTGCATTTTTTATGAGGTGAGGACACTGCCTATAGCAAAAATAACTGGTTTATTAAGCTTGGGCTAGCACCAGATGCAAAGAAGAGGTAACAGTTCACAAACTGGAAAGCCATTATCAAATACATAATGGGATATCACTGAATATTCTTGGTTACAAACATTCTTTTGGCTTTCTGCATGAGATGAAAGTGGCACTGAAATCAAGCAAATGAAACAAGTATTATTTAGTGTTGGAAATAGGATGTCATTTGGGGCAGTTTAAATTGCAAGAGGAGTGTGCAAGAGAAGCACGTGGGTTGAAGAGCTAGGTAATGCAAACCCAAGCAATGATGCTTTTAGCAAAGACAAATGAATTAATGAAGCTGGTGACGCTAAATGTGGAAGTGATTTATGGGAAAGACTCAAGCCAAGGAAACAAAGAAACTACTTGAAAGGAGTCAGTACGCTAAAACAATATCAGAATTTTTTTTTCCTTTGTCTTTAGGATGTGGACACTCAAGTTTTGAAACTGCTTCAAACTTCTATCCTGTGGTTTTTATTTAAAAACAGATCCTGCCAACACCTCATGGTTGTGGCAAGTGGCTGCTGACCCTGGCCACTGGGCGAAGGTCGGAGAGCAGCGCCAGTGTGGATCTTGCCCTCACAGCTTCTCCGTACTGGGGAGAAGGCACTGGGGGTAGGCGTGGCCTGTGGGTGCCTTCTGCTCCTCCATGACCATGCATGCTGGGAGCAGGAGGCTGGACCAAGGTGTTGCTGTGTTTTAATTTAGGTCTGTGGGTAGAATTATTTATTTACAGAAGATAAGAGGGGAAAAAAATCTGTTGGTTTATAAGATTAATGGAGTCTGAGTTTTAATTGCCTGGAATGAGTGTGGTGTGAGTGGGGCTGGTTCTGAGGCAGAGATGTGGGAAGGCAAAGCAGGCAGCCAGCAGTGTGGCATTTCCTAGCTGCCTGGCTGGAGTTGCAACGGCAGGAGTTACAGATTTATTGTTGAAGCAAAGGACTGTGTGTAAAATAGAGCAAGACTGGGATCCTCAGTCTCTGCATTGCTCATTTCGTTCTAATGAGCAGTCAGCTTGCTAAGGAAGCCGATTCCTGTTGGCAGCTTAAAAGTGATTACTGTAGGCTTGAAGGTTTGTAAATCTCCAAATGAAGTTCTGCCCTCCCCATCCCACATCCCCACATTCATCCCTGGTAGAACATTTCTTACGTATTCTATGGGATGCCTGTGACTCTGCAATGACTACACAGCTCTTCCCAAGTTGTTCTTAGATGTTAGATACTTAATGAAATGGTACCTTGAAATGAGTGCTGAGCTCCCTAGATGATGAGTGAAGAGTAGTCGAAACCTTTGAGGGCCTCCACAGGGATCTCCAAACTGAGGCCACACCTCAGGTACTGTGTCCAGTTCTGGGCTTCTCACCATAAGAAGGACATGGAGGTCCTGGAGCGAGTCCAGAGAAGGGCAACCAGGCTGGGGAAGGGGCTGGAGGGCAAATCCTATGAGGAGCGGCTGAGGGAGCTGGGGCTGTTTAACTTAGAGAAGAGGAGGCTGAGGGGAGACCTTATCACCACCTACAACTACCTGAAGGGAGGTTATAAAGAGATAAGTGATGGTCTCTTCAGCCAGGTGACAGGTGATAGGACAAGGGGGAATGGCATGAAGCTGTGCCAGGACAGGTCTAGATTGGATGTTAGAAAAAAATTTTTTTACTGAAAGAGTTGTCAGGGCCTGGAACAGGCTGCCCAGGGAGGGGGTTGAGTCACCTTCCCTGGATGTGTTCAAAAGAAGGGTAGATGAAGTACTTAGGGATATGGTTTAGTTTAGGATGAGAATGGTTGGACTTTATGATCTTCAAAGGTCTTTTCCAACCTTGTGATTCTGTGATGAGGTGCACAGGTGAGCTGAGCAGTCACCTCTGGTCAGACCTGTGCTTTTTGGAGCAAGGCTGGTGCATGGTGCTGTCAGCTGTGCACCTTGGGCCTGCTCTCATCAGATGATAAATGGTAATAATAAAATTGCCATGTGGGACTTAATAAGGTGATGTAGCTTATAATCACACACTCTGAAAGGTAAACAAAGCATTTTCTGATGAGGGTGAACTTTCACAGGGAGTTACAATTTATGTCTTTCTGCAGAATTTCTGTATAACCAATTTCACTTATTTGAATGGTAAGGCAATTAAAAAGCTTTTGATGTGGCATTGTCTTAGAGTCTTTAAAGGAAATGGTGTGTTAGCGTGGCAGTAAAGGCTTTTGCTGCAGCAGAGCATGCTTTGCAATGATAGAAGCAGATGGTTTACGAAGTTACTGAATAAGAACTGATTATTGATTTGCTATCCTCTAACAACATCAATGTTGACTGATAATGTACTGTACTGCTTGTTACAGAGTAAATAGCTATTTTTATATTACTTGCTTTCTTGCAAATTAGCTACTAGCAGGGAAAAGAAAATATATGGCTGTTTAATATCTTGAAGCAGTAAACAAATTGCACAGGGGTAACATCAGTGAAGCATTGCAGAACACTTGCTGATATTTATAACTTGTGCCTCTGTCAAAAAACTAAAAGTTCACAGTTCTCTTAATACCAGAAACAGTCAGAGCCCTGTTCTACCGTTTGCTTTCAGTGCATAGAGTTAGTTTAGCAAAACACTGAGTATGTTCTGTTTGAGCAGAACTGAAGAGCGCACAGGATTTGTAGCAGTCACTGAGCATACAGCGAATTATTAGGCTCAGTATTGTTTCCCTGCCTAATTTATTCACTTGGCTTGAAGAAAACAAAATTCCAGAAGGTTAAAAATCCAGCTAGAAGCAGGAGTGATATTATAATTCAAGGTGACTGTATAGTATTTTTAAATAAACATGCGGTAAATATTTTGCCTCTTGTATTCTGGTAGCTTTTAATAGCTGCTTAGTTCAGGCTTGGGGAAGTGAGACCATTATCTCTTGACAAGGTTGTTTTCACTCAAGCTGTTGTTCTTCTAAGAAAACAGACTTCTTGCAAGTCAGTGACATGTACCTGCTGTGAGTTATGCACCCCGACCGCAGTGGACATGGGAACGCTGGTGGGTTTTTCACTCTCAATTTAATTCAGTGTTTGATCATGCCTCTCTTGCAGGTTGGTCTCTCAAACTTGCTGGATGCTGATCCATCCGGTGAGTTGACTTGTTGCACAGTGTTATCCCAGTGTGTACTACTGGGGCTACGATGTGGTCTGGGAAGTGGCGTGGTCTGTTAGATGGCAGTGGTTCAGTAGCCAGAGAGCTGGGTCCATCGGTACCTCTGCCCAGCTGTCCCCTCTGCCCCAGCCTGCAAAGTCCCTCCAATACCCTCCCCAGCTGCGGGTCCTGAGTCCGAGAGGTAGATGGCTTGTTCTGCTTGGTGCAGGCACTGAAAGGGTTAACATGGCACTGAGTAAATAGTGGGGAGAAAAGTTAAAAATTGGTTTTGCAAAGGAAGAGAGGATCTGTCTTTTCATGATACTAATCTAGGATGAGGAGCAGGGTCTTTGGATCTTGCTGTATGATTTCTTCCTTAGCTTTTAAATATGGTGTTTTTATTTACAGCTGGCTCAGGAAGGCACAGTAACCAACCCACTGCTCATGTACCAACATGAACACTTACAAGTTATTAGGACATAATATACTTACTGATTGGGTAATAACATGGCAAGGGAAATAAAAGATTTTATGACAAATTTAAATAGCAATGGATTAGAGTTCAGGAGGACTGGGGATTAAGAAATGACACTTCATCTGGTCAAGGAAGATAGTGGCCATTAAACTGTCCTCTGGGAGATTTGCAGAGCTATGAATAATAGGAGCATCTTTGAGAGTGTATGAATTACCATACCTTGTTTTTCTTCATCAAGTGCAGTCCTAAGCAATTCCTAAATTGTGCCTTCATCCTCCCCTGCCTCAGTTCCCCGCCATGGGCTTCCTTTATCCTGTTTATGGGTTTATAAGTGAGAAATAGAGCTTAATTGACTGCTTATGCTATATTTAAAATGGTGACATACCTAAATCAAATTACGCAGGGGAAAATAATGAATGCCACTTCATCAGTAGGGTGCGTTGCCATCGTTGCCAGCAATGTCCATCCTATTTTTCTTTCTTTGTATTGCTACGGTGATTGCAGTGTAGGCAGGTGATGGGAAAGCTATTCCACAGTAAATAACATAAAAATACTTTGTGCATAAGCCCATCTCTTTCTATTGTTGTAAATCTGGAGTGCTGGAGTTGGTAGAAGATCTGGTCGTGCTAATTAGAATGCTGCAGCCAAACCTTCCCTACTCCTAGTACCTCACTGATAAATCCCAATGCCATTTAAACAAAAAAAAGGTGTTGCTCCATTTCTTAAGTGCATCTTTTTTAAGCCATGCAATTTTTTTGAAAATGCACTGGAATTGACTTGAAGCACATCTTGACTTTTAATAAATATATCAAAAGTGCTTTAAAATATATCATAGCTAATTTTGCTCTCCCACAAATCCATCACTTTTTATTACCTTTTAACTAACCTTTTACTGGAACAGAGAGGAGATGGTTCAAATCTCTCCATGGTATGTTTTTCTTTAAATTTGCCTGGCTGTCAATGTTTAGGGGAAAAAATTACCCAGGAAAAAAAAATCCCCCAATATATCAACATAAAAGGAAGGGAGGACAGAAATATGTTCCTGCATGATGCTCAGGCTAACGAATAGGATACACCTAAAGAGACAGGTAAAATGGCAATACTGGAGCAGTTTAGGAAACCAGCTTCATATGGCTTGCTGGTTCCCATGAGGGATTGCTCCAGGACCAAAAACCAGCCCCGACAAATACTGGGAGCTCACCTGGGGTCTGTTTGCATATCAGCCTCTTGCATTTGTGCTGTTGCCTGTGGGCTCCTCAACGCTGTTTGTGGAGGAAGAGAAATACCTGCAATCCCAGCTCAGATGCTTGGACCTTTAATGGCTTTCAGTTAATGCTTGGCAAGCGTGATATGATTTGTAAAAATCATGCTGTTGCTTAATCCTCTTCAGTGCCAAGGGTTATTAGGCAGGGATTGCAAACAAGATGAGAAATTGGAATATTTATGTGTTATGGACTGAATGGGAGAATCTTAAGTGGCTTAAAAATCATTGAAGGGTTGGGGTTTTTTTTAACCTGTGGTAAATTTGTGATTATCAAAACAAGTATCATAAAAAAAATTAAGATGACCTCTAGCTTTTCACTTAAATCTTGAGAAAAATCACTGGCAAATGATAGCACGAGCTGACTGCTGCCCATTGCCACAGCACCGAGCTGGATGCACAGAACTGTGATGGGGTTTAAGAGATAATCTAAGTTTCTTTCCCTATGTGCACACCTAAGGTGCATCTTCAAGGCACATATGTGGGATTTCCCACTTTTTGCCTTCTGAAAGCTTTGTAAGCAGTTACAGAGCTCAAAAGAGAAGAAAGCAAATTCATGGAGAGGAATGAGGCAATGAGTTTAGAGCTGTCATTTTGGGCTTGCCATCTTTGCTTTTACTGCCCAGGCTGAGTAGCAGCAGGGTTTCCGAGCTGTTGCAAGCAGCATTTGCAGCTGGATGAGAGCTGTGACAGGCAGCCAGTAGGTATTTCAGGAATGAGTTGCTCCTGCACAGTGCTTTTCCAGATGCAGGATCCATCAGCCCAGTTCCCATGTGTGGGAGCATGCCTGTGAGAGGGGGAAGGAGAATGCCAGTGGGAATTCTTGGAGGAAGCTGGATGCCCTTGATAATTTGTACCAACCAGTTTGGGGGGAGCTCGTCCGGCAGCCGCAGGGCTTGTGATCCACGGCTGCTTTATCAGGCGTGGAGCCGCGCGCTGCCTGGCAGTGTTCCAGTGTCATCCACTGATGAGATCCTGGTTTCCACACATGAAACAGACAGCAACTTTAATGAAAAAGATTTGATGTCAGGGAGCTTTAAAAGCGATTCTGTTATCCTGTGGTTATAAAATGATGGTATTCTGTGACATGCAGCATGCAACAGTTGTGATGACAGTCTTGCGCTCTTCCTTTAGCTTATAGATAAGATGTGGCAGGAACTGAGGTTTCCAAGTCTCAGCTGCACTTTTGAAATATCCATGGATTACCAAAATTGCTTGATATACAAGGAAATCAGAGTAAAGTGTGGGATACCTGGGCTAATTACCTGGAAATGGCAGCCTGAGGCTGGCTATAGCCTGATCCCATTGGCATTCGGTGTCAGTGCTGGCAAGTGAGGAAGAACAGAAATTAATGGAGCAAGGGAAAGATGGAAGGGTGGTGCTTCCTGCCTGTCCTTCCAACTCTCCTCCCTAATGAAACTCCTCTGCAGCGTTCATGCCTGTTCACGAGAGCTTGGTGAGGAGACATTTTGCTGGGGTGATGGGTGATTTTGGGGTGTGGGTCAAGGACTCTGTGGGGCATGTGGAAGCCTATCGTATCAGAGCCAGTGGGCTCTAATGCCCACATCCTCCTTTGGGAGGTAAGGAGAGTATGAGGGACAGCGGGACACGTCCCAGGCTGGCACCATAGCCAGCAAGGTCCCAGCATGCTTGGTTAAAGGTGGTGTAGGGAATTGAAGAAGCCAAGTGCTAAATGTGTGGCCAGGGTATGAGCTGTTGAAGCAATGGGGCTTCCCCAGTTGCTGCAATGCACTGCTCTGTCTGGAGGAGTGTTTCTCAAGGAACACAAGTGCTCTCTGTCCTACATGTGAAGGCAAAAAAAATGTGGTGTCTTTTTTGAACTATAAAATCATTTTTCACCATTAGTTTTTAAATCTAATAGCAGCTTTGACTTGCTGGTAGCAAACAGAGGCCTGTGCTTTGTGCAGAATGATTATTTATTTTAAAAACAGAATCAAAGCTGTCTGTGATTTGGATCTAATTTCACATTTATTTTTCATAGTTTGTTTGCTTGATAGCTCTACAGTAGGACAGTGATTAGTTAAATCAGTTATACATAAATTCAAAGACTCGTTCTTCATTTTAGATGTTCAGACTTAATTGGATTTAAATCAGATTAAAAAGTGACTTCTGAGGGAAAAATACCCCCAAGCATGAAAAGTTGGGGGGGGGGGGTTAACTTATCACTTAAATGGCAGTAGAGATTTCTATCTCTGTAACATTTATTCCCTGTTACAGCTTCCAATTCTATGTAACTTTTAAAGAAAACGCTTAAACATGAAAATGTTCGTAGGGCAGAGTAGGAGGAAACTACTAACTCCTCTTCCTCAAAATAACCTGTTTTCTAGTCCAGAGTATTTTCTGCAGGTTGTAATGAAATTTGAACTTGAGCATTATGAAAGGAGGTCATTGTATGAGTTTCTTCAATACATTAATTGCTGTGAAAATCATATCATACAAGTGGTATTAAAAGCATGGAAGAGACTCTGTTTGTCCCTTGGGAGATGCCCATGTAGATCCAGATAGTTTCTCCCGTGGGATTTAACAGGACATAAGAGATTCGTTGGCAGGCTTGGGGCACATAGGTAAGTAGGAATTACTGACTGAAGAAAACCAGGCTTGGGAGAGTTTGGATGAAGGTGCAGCAGTTTTTCCAGTGCTGTAGCATTACTTTGGGGTCTCCAGAAACACCACCTGCGAATCCAGCAGTGGAAGATACTTGCAAAGGAGCAGAGCACAACTCAATCTTGACTGTCAGAGCACAGATGATGCTGTGGGGCAATAGCATTTGGCTGCCTGGCCTTTTGCCTGGTTTACTAAATTTGAGCATTTTTAGACGAGCATTTTTAGACAGGCATTTGGACAAACAGGCCAGCTGCAGGATCAGCTGTCTGTGGCTTTCTGGGCTCCTTGTGATGCAGAAGATTGAGGACTTTATGCAAAATCAGGTAATTAACCATATGGGAGGCAGGAGGAATGTATAGATTTTGGAGGGCAGAGGAGAGATTTGCAGTTGGATAATTCCCCATCTGGTGTGTTATGAGGTTGGGGAATTCAAGCCATCTCCTCCCAAAAGGTCTGTTCTCTGGGGGGCTTGACAGAGAGTGCTACTGCAAAGGTAAGGAAAAGCAGGAGGAATAGCAGCCACTGGCTCCAAATGCCTCTGCTCATCTTCCCTATCAATTATTTAGACAAGAAAGATCTACATGAAAATTAATTATTAAATTTTGAATTGCTTCTTTACATCAATAATGAACTAGCTGTGCCAAATACAAACACATAGAGAGAGCAGGATAAGAAATCATCCTTAATATACAAAAGGAGAAGTAATATTTTAATGAAACTATAAAGCTCATTACTGCTTTACAATGAAGGGTTCCTTTCAGTGACCTAGAATAGAGAGCTTTATATGCTGAACATGAAACCTCTTGTTTAATCTATGATATTTGATGCTGGCATATTAAAAAGTGTGGGCTGGATGCTGCTATATTCCATAAACCAATAATTGTGGTGCTAAAATACTTTTCATATGGTCAGGGGGTTGTCTTTCAAGTGTGTGCATCCAGCAGCGGTATGGTAGACACTAAATTTCAATATCTTAACTTTTAATGTTGTTTAAACTGATTTTGTAAAGTGCATTTCAGTCTGAGACTCAGCCAGGAAACCCCAATTTAATTGGTAATTTTCAAATTAATGTCAAATACTGTGTTTGTATCCTTAACCAAACAATGCTGTGAGAAGGGCTTTCCTGCGGATTGATGTTCCACCTGAAATACAGTGACCTAAAACTTTACCTTCTTTCACCCCTGTCCCCCAACTAAATTTCTAATGCTCCTGTGTGGAGAACATACAACCTGTGTGCATAAAAATCTGCAAGTAAATAAACCAGCCTCATTTTTTATTTAAGTAAACACGCTGTTGGTGTTATATTTAGGATTTCTGAATGCTTGGAGAAAACTGCAAACTCAGTCAGATACAGCACTGGCCTAGAAAGCTTTGGGACCCTGCAGTGTATTTGGTAACTACAAATGCTTTTCTAGATTCGGTTATTTTAAAGTTGCTGGTGGATCTTTTCAGTCTTGTGTGTGATAGAATCACCTCCAAAGGTATACTGTGTCCTATATCTGTGAGTATAAAGCACTGAAGAAATGGCAAGCGTGGCTATAACAAAATAACTTACATAATATGCAAAGTTATGCACTAGTCCCTGACCTCCTCCAACTCCTTCGTTTAATGCTGATTCCATTTTCATAGAGATTTGTCTTGCCATTTCCCTTCTCCATCTCACCAGGTTGGTACCTGTAGTGAGCCAGAGGGCAGACAAGCTTCAAGTCAGTTCCACTTGCTGTAATTCCCCACATTTTGAAAGGGAGAGACACTTACTTAATTTGCTTTGCATCCTGTGAGATGAGGGAAGTAAATAAGTTCTGGTGTTTTTTTCTCAGATTTGTCACTTTTTGTCTATTTCCATTTTAGCTGGTGATTCAACCTCAGCCTCTTGCTGTAGTGAAGCCTGTGAGAGACCATACCTGGGCTTTTTCAGCAGAAAATGGTGCAAAACCAGAGGTATTTTTTGCATACTTATTCTTGTAATTGGCACGACCTGGCAACAAGAGCACAGGTGACCTGTGGGTGTGGGCTGTGTTTGGGGGCACCCCACCGAGCAGTGCACTAACACAGGCCAATACGCCTCTTCTGCTGACACCAGCGCCAGCTGCTTGGGCACGGGTGTCACTGGCCTTGGCATCTCCCACCGAGTGGCATGAGGAGTGCTCATGGGCATGCTGGCCAGACAGGCATTGTAGCCATGGAGGGAGACCTGTAGTCTGTGTGTCTGCTGTCATTGAGCAGAAGGGAAACACAATTAAGTAAGGAACTTTCATTAATGAGAACAGAAGTTCTCTTGAGGCCACTTTATTAGCAGCTTTTGGTGGGGTGGCATGTGGAAATGTTAGATGTAGAAGATAACCAGCCTGCATTTTTATCTCCACTTAAAATAGTAGAATGGTAAGTTATCTTATCTCCATAAACTGCTATTTTTCACTTAGTAAATTATTTTACCACCCAAAGCAGATGCCACACAAAGAGTTGTGGTTGGGAGGCATGCAGTTATTTATCTTAGTCAAAGTGTCTCAGTTAAAAAGCTATCAGTAGGAGATAATAGTAATAATAAATACATATGGTATTTGACTAGATGAATACAAGATTATACTAAACAGAACACATTTCTGAAAAGAATGATTGTAACTGATTAGAAATCTCCAGTTATGCTTAGAGTTTGTCGTGGTTTTGCCCCGGCCGAGGGCCGCACCCCACACAGTCGCTTGTACTTTTAAAAGGAAGGGGGAGGGAAAGTTGGGGGAGGGAAAAAAGGGAAGGAAGAAGGAGGAAAAGAAACCACAACCTATAAACCAGAACCACGCAGGTTGGGATAAGGATAGTTTACTAAACAATAACAGAAAACTAGATATAACAATAACAGAAGTTTAAAGTACAAAATAGATGAAACTGGTGATACACAATGCAGTTTCTCACCAAACCACAGAACCCAGGCCGCACAGCTTAGAGCCGTCCCCGAACCCGGAAACTGCCCGTCCTGGTGTTGTCTCCTCCTCTTCCCCCCAGTCCCCCTTTATACTGAGCATGATGTAACTGGCATGGAATATTCTCTTTGGCCAGTTCGGGTCACCTGTCCTGGCTGCGTCCCCTCCTTTCTCACTAGTAAGGAAGTATGCAGAGCTGAGAAAGGTCCTTGATTGCCCGGCAACAACTAGAAACATCAGGGTGCTATCAGCACTGTTCTCATCCTAACACCCAAACATGGCATTCCATCCACTGCTAAAAATAATTAACTCCATCATAGCTGAAACCAGGACATTATCCACCCCTTATTCCATACCATTTACGTCATGACCAGATCCAACAATTTTCTTTAGGTACAATCAGTTTCGTGTTTCACATACCCATATATGTATGTACACATGTATGCACACATACGTGCATACAGATCTTATTCCCTCAGTCTGTGAATCATCCCTCTGAAGTTGTTGAGTTCATTTAGTCCATGATTTTCAGGCTCCATTTGTCGTAACAGTTTCTCAGGATAATTGTATGTTCCATTGGCTCGTTGCATGCTGCATCTCAGGCTCTTGACTGATACACCTGCCATGGTCCATGCTCATAGTCTGTGGGTCAGAGTTTATTTTCAAAGGAGAAAAAAAAGTTCTTAAGAGGCCAGGCTTCGGTTCCATCATCATGGCACTCATTCTTCATTAACTTGTATGACTCCGGCTATAATGCTATGGTACAACATACAGCAATCATAACAATAATGAATATACAATAATGGGTTATTTGGCAATTATTATAATTTCTACTCTATCAGTTATATTGGCTATTCTCACCCAAAATCAAATCCCCTTGAGGTACACATCGAACTTCTCCATCCCTCTGCATTACCCACCAAGTACAGCCAGGTCCTTGAGCAAAAACAATTCCAGACATGGGTTTACCTTTGCCTGAAGCAGGGATGACCCAAACTCTCTTTCCCAATACACTCTTCATATGCACTACTGGGACTCCGTCTCCCTCTACAGTACGTGGAAATTTTGCCTGGGCAGGGCCAGCCCGATTGGTAGATCCCCTAGTGTTAACTAACCATGTGGCTTTGGCCAAATGTGTATCCCAATGCTTGAATGTCCCACCACACATTGCTTTCAGTGTAGTTTTTAAAAGTCCATTATATCGTTCAATTTTCCCAGAGGCCGGTGCATGATAAGGAATGTGGTACACCCACTCAATGCCATGCTCTTTGGCCCAGGTGTCTATAAGAGTGTTTCGGAAATGAGTCCCATTGTCTGATTCGATTCTTTCTGGAGTACCATGTCGCCAGAGGACTTGCCTTTCAAGGCCCAGAATTGTATTTCGAGCAGTGGCATGGGGTACGGGATATGTTTCTAGCCAGCCGGTAGTTGCCTCCACCATTGTAAGCACATAACGTTTGCCATGGCGGGTTTGTGGGAGGGTGATGTAATCAATCTGCCAAGCCTCCCCATATTTATATTTCATCCACCGTCCTCCATACCAAAGGGGCTTTAACCGCTTAGCTTGCTTGATTGCAGCACATGTCTCACATTCGTGGACAACTTGTGCGATGGCGTCCATGGTCAGGTCCACCCCTCGATCCCGAGCCCATCTATATGTTGCATCTCTCCCTTGATGACCCGAGGTATCATGAGCCCATCGAGCTAGGAATAATTCACCCTTATGTTGCCAGTCTAGATCTACCTGAGCCACTTTAATCCTAGCAGCCTTATCTACCTGATGGTTGTTTTCATGTTCCTCCATGGCCCGACTCTTAGGTACATGGGCGTCGACATGACGTACCTTTACAACAAGTTTCTCTAACCGAGCAGAGATATCTTGCCATAAGTCATCAGCCCATATAGGTTTGCCTCTACGCTGCCAGTTGTTCTTTTTCCACTGCTGCAACCACCCCCACAGGGCATTCGCCACCATCCATGAATCAGTAGAAAGGTAGAGCATTGGCCACTTTTCTCTCTCAGCAATGTCCAGGGCTAACTGGATGGCCTTCACCTCAGCGAAATGGCTTGATTCACCTTTTCCTTCAGTGGCTTCTGCTACTCTTCTTATAGGGCTCCATACAGCAGCTTTCCATCTCCGATGCTTACCCACAATGCGACAAGACCCATCAGTGAACAGGGCATATCGCTTCTCATTCTCTGGCAGTTCGTTGTAGGGTGGGGCTTCTTCAGCGCGTGTTACCTCCTCATCCTCTGGTGACATCCCAAAATCTTTGCCTTCTGGCCAGTCTGTGATCACCTCCACGATTCCTGGGCGATTGGGGTTTCCTATTCGAGCCCGCTGTGTAATTAGTGCAACCCACTTGCTCCACGTAGCATCAGTGGCATGGTGTGTAGAAGGAACCTTCCCTTTGAACATCCAGCCCAGCACCGGCAGTCGGGGTGCCAGGAGGAGCTGGGCTTCAGTTCCAATCACTTCTGAGGCGGCTCGAACCCCTTCATAGGCGGCCAGTATTTCCTTTTCTGTTGGAGTATAATTGGCCTCAGATCCTTTGTAGGCCCGACTCCAAAACCCCAACGGTCGACCTCGAGTCTCCCCTTGTGCTTTCTGCCAGAGACTCCAGGTCGGGCCGTTCTCCCCAGCTGCAGTGTAGAGCACATTTTTAATATCTGTCCCTGTCCGGACAGGCCCAAGGGCCACTGCATGGACTATCTCGCGTTTGATCTGCTCAAAGGCTTGCTGTTGCTCAGGGCCCCATTGGAAATCATTCTTCTTTCGAGTTACATGGTAGAGTGGGCTCACAATGAGACTGTAGTTTGGGACATGCAGTCGCCAAAAACCTATAACACCTAAGAAAGCTTGTGTTTCCTTTTTGTTGCTTGGTGGAGACATAGCTGCTATTTTATTAATAATGTCCATTGGGATGTGACGACGCCCATCCTGCCATTTTATTCCTAAAAACTGGATTTCTCGCGTAGGCCCCTTGACTTTACTTCGTTTTATAGCAAAACCGGCTTCTAAAAGGATTTTAATTACCCTGTTTCCTTTTTCAAAAACTTCCTCTGCTGTGTTGCCCCATACAATGATGTCATCAATATACTGCAGGTGCTCTGGTGCATCACCCTTTTCCAGTGTATTCTGGATTAGTCCATGGCAGATGGTGGGGCTATGTTTCCACCCCTGGGGCAGACGATTCCACGTGTATTGGATGCCTCTCCAGGTGAAAACAAACTGTGGTCTGCACTCTGGCGCCAGTGGGATCGAGAAGAAAGCATTCGCAATGTCGATTGTGGCGTACCACTTGGCTGCCTTCGATTCCAATTCATATTGGAGCTCTAACATGTCTGGCACAGCAGCACTCATACCTGGAGTGACTTCATTTAGGCCACGATAATCTACTGTCAGCCTCCACTCTCCATTGGACTTCCTCACTGGCCATATGGGACTATTAAAGGGTGAGTGGGTTCGGCTGATCACTCCCTGATTCTCCAGTTGACGAATCAACTTATGGATGGGAATCAGGGAATCTCGGTTAGTACGGTATTGTCGTCTGTGCACCGTCGTCGTAGCAACTGGCACTTGCTGTTCTTCAACCTTCAACAACCCCACAACAGCAGAGTCCTCCGAGAGTCCAGGCAAGGCACACAGTTGTTCAATTCCTTCTGTTTCCAAAGCAGCTATTCCAAAAGCCCATCGGTACCCTTTTGGGTCTTTAAAATACCCTCTACGTAGATAATCTATACCTAAAATGCACGGAGCTTCTGGACCAGTCACAATGGGGTGTTTTTCCCAGTCCTTCCCAGTTAGGCTCACCTCAGCCTCTAGCACAGTTAGTTGTTGGGATCCCCCTGTCACTCCAGAAATACAAACGGGTTCTACCCCTTCATGATTCGATGGCATTAGAGTACACTGGGCACCAGTATCCACCAGAGCTTTGTACTCTTGTGGATCTGACGTGCCAGGCCATCGGATCCACACAGTCCAATAAACCCGATTATCCCTCTCCTCCACCTGGCTGGAGGCAGGGCCCCTCTATTGCTGCTGATCATATTTGTTTTCCACTGGTTGCATAAAGGACTTAGAGGTCCCTTCAAGAGGATCAGACACATCAGACATATAGGTAGGCCTTCCAGTTGGTCTAGGGAACTGCCCAGTAGAAACTGGTGCAGCCTTCTTCCTGGCAGAATCTCGTTGTGCGAATGTTTTACCCCGCAGCTCATTTACTCGTGCTCGAAGGGCTGAGGTGGGCTGCATATCCCATTCCCTCATGTCCTCTCCATGATCAAGCAGGTAAAACCACAATGTACGTCGTGGTGTGTATTCTCCCTCTTGGAACGATGGACGCTTTCTCCCAGTAGCTGCAACATTGCTCCATACGGGTTGGGAGTTGGACACATTGTTGTCAAGTTGTTGAACCAGTTTTTCTACTGCTGCAATGACGGAGAGGGAAACACTGTCTTGGTATTTCCTGAGTCGGCAGGCCACCTCATTTACGGTTGGTGGATCCATATCAGTCCAGTCAATTACTGCCAGTGAATTGGTGTACCCTGCTGGTGCACTTCGTACAACCTTACGCCACATAGCTGGAGTGCATAGGACTTCATCGGGATCAGCGGGAAGCCGTGAATTGTCCAGATCATAATAAATTATCTCCCGTACAGCTAATTCTCTCAGGTGCTGGATAGCTGTCTCTATGCTGTTACCCTTGGGTGTCTGACATGTAATATATTCCTTTATGGGATATCTTTCCTGCACACTTGACAGTAGTCGCCTCCAGAGGCTGAGGACTTCCGGCCTCCTCCCAATTGCTTTGTCAATTCCTCCTTCTCTAGCTAGGGATCCCAACTGCTTGGCCTCTCTGCCTTCTAACTCCAAACTATTGGCCCCGTGATCCCAACATCGGAGCAACCAAGTGATAATGTGCTCACTTGGGTGGCGGGTGAAATCTTTTCGAACCTCACGCAGCTCACTCAAAGTCAGGGATCGGGTAACAATCTCTGGTTCTGCCTCCTCCTGATATCCTCGAGATGGCCCTGGTTGATCATCATCATCATCCGTCACTGTGCGAACTGATTTCTTTGTGCATTTCCTCTTTTGTACGGGAGCAACAGACACTGGTGTGGGTTGGTTTTTCTGATCATCTGCACTGTCTGCTGTAGAGATTACAGTAGCTGCAGTGTCGGTCACAGGGGTTGCAGTAGCTGCAGTGTCAGCCCCAGTGGTTGCAGCAGCTATAGTATCTGCCAGTCTGTTTCCTTTCCCTTCTCCCTGACAGTGCTGACAGTGCTGACAATGCTGCCTGCTATCAAGCAGTGTTTGATAAATAGTGGCCAGAGCCCAGCACAGTGCAGTAAGGTGTCCATCTCTGGGAAACCTACAGCAATTTTTCTTTAGGTATGCAGTCACTTGATCGGGGTCTTGTAGCTGTTCAGGAGTGAAGTTCCAAACCATCGGGCGTGAGAAAGTACCTAGGTACTTGCCCATACTTTGCCACATGCCCTGCCACTCGTGATTATTCTGTCTCGGAGAAAGCTCTTCAGTGGTATTCATAAACCTATGCTTGATATATAACAAAAACTGAACCATCTGCCCCAAACCTACCAATAGCAAAATGCTAGTTTGAATATCCCAGAGATATTGAAGGTTTTCAAAAATTGTCATAAGAGCTGTTGTATTTAGCCCAAAGGAAAAGAAAGCAGTGCTGTTATTAACCCCTCCCTGTCCAAAGAATGGACAGGACAGCAAAACCTCATACAAGTACCAGATTAAGCTCATGGTCATCGATATTATTGTATCATAGACCGATATCATAAAATACACTATAATGAAGTATGGGAACAAATATGGGAGCCGCAGACCTGAGAGAGTAAAGAATCCTGCCAGGATTGTATACAGCATGCGATGGTTTTGATACCACAGCCTTGTGAATAAATACCACAGCATCGTGACCAGAGATTGCTTAAACAACAGTGCTTATCTTAATTGCGATAGTTAGGGTCAGATCTACCGTTATCCCAACCGTTCGTGCCCCACGTTGGGCGCCAAAATGACTGTCGTGGTTTTGCCCCGGCCGAGGGCCGCACCCCACACAGTCGCTTGTACTTTTAAAAGGAAGGGGGAGGGAAAGTTGGGGGAGGGAAAAAAGGGAAGGAAGAAGGAGGAAAAGAAACCACAACCTATAAACCAGAACCACGCAGGTTGGGATAAGGATAGTTTACTAAACAATAACAGAAAACTAGATATAACAATAACAGAAGTTTAAAGTACAAAATAGATGAAACTGGTGATACACAATGCAGTTTCTCACCAAACCACAGAACCCAGGCCGCACAGCTTAGAGCCGTCCCCGAACCCGGAAACTGCCCGTCCTGGTGTTGTCTCCTCCTCTTCCCCCCAGTCCCCCTTTATACTGAGCATGACGTAACTGGCATGGAATATTCTCTTTGGCCAGTTCGGGTCACCTGTCCTGGCTGCGTCCCCTCCTTTCTCACTAGTAAGGAAGTATGCAGAGCTGAGAAAGGTCCTTGATTGCCCGGCAACAACTAGAAACATCAGGGTGCTATCAGCACTGTTCTCATCCTAACACCCAAACATGGCATTCCATCCACTGCTAAAAATAATTAACTCCATCATAGCTGAAACCAGGACAGAGTTGTAGGAAAGTGAAATCAAATTTAATTATGCAAGGTCCCAGTTGTGCCAAAGGTGTTATAAAGAATATCTTTATGGAGACATTCAGCATAAGAAACTGGCTGATGCTGTTATTAGCATGCTCAGTTGCACATTTCTTTGTTAATTTTAGTTTAAAGTTTAATGATGGTATTAGTAGGGCTAATTACCAAGAATCTGCACAGCACTCATTGGGATAGTTACCCAAAAGGCACCCATCCACCTTCTGCAGTGGTAAATTATCGATAACTCAAGCTGTGACTCAATTCTTTAGATTAAGTGTGTGTACAAACAGGTGTTAGAAGTGGAGGTACCTGTGATCGTGCCCACAGTTCCCTTGGGAGCACAAACAGGAAGCGCTGCTCCTGCGTCCCTGCGTGCTAGCAGAGGGCTGCGGGCCAGCATCAGGAGCTCCTGTGGTGAGCCCAGCGCTGTGCTGGGAGCCGCTCTCCGGGGGGTTATCTCAGCTGATAGGGATGGTTCTGGAGACTGGGAGCAGGGAAGTGTGAGCAGGAAGGCAGCAAACAGTCAAGGGCTGTGTATGTTCCCTGACAGCCAGTTGTCTAGGAGTGCTGTGAAGGAAGGTTCACTGCTCATAGCAACCAAAGAACAAATCTTAGCAGACAGCAAGAATATCCTGCATCTCCTGGCTGAGGAGAAGCATTTGGGCTGGGCAGCGCAGAGCGTGCACTGAGGGCTTTTCCACTGGCACTCTGATTTCTGATCTCTGGGGGGGTCGTGGGCTCTCACGGTGAAAGCAGGACTTAGGTACCAGTGCATGGTACCTAAGGAGGAGCACAGATGGTGAGAAACAAGCTGTGATATTAGAGGGATGAGGGAAGAAGATTTGATGGGAAAAACCCCTGTCATTTTTGGAACTGACACAGAAGCCAGGTACAGTTTCTGGTTTGGACCGTGCTGCCCAAACCACTTTCCCATCTTTTCCTGGCAGCTCTGCCACACGTGATGAATTCTGTCACCCGCCGCAGCCTCTCTGGAGGTAATGGATTAAATGGATAAATTAAGCTTTCAAATACATGCAAGCCTTCCCACTGATATCGTAAGGCCCTGTGAGGGGAAGTTTTTACTTCTCACTGATAAGAGCTTTTCTTTCCAAGAGCACTATGTGATTCTCAGCCCCAAAGGTGACTTTGCTGCCAGTAACACTCCTTGCAGGTCACAGCCAGGTGGTTTTGTCTTTAAACCCTCCTGGCCTGACACACCGGGACCCTCTTTCTTCTTCCCCATCATCTCTCTCACTACTGCCCCTCTCCTCTGCTTCCCCACATCCCATTCCCCAGGAGCTGACTGCATGGCTGATCCCTGATTAATGGCAGGGCAGCTGCCTGCTGCAGCAGGAGGGGGCTGGCCAGGGAGGGATGTATCCCACTCATCTGGTATGTGACTATTCATCCTTCCATGATGTTGTGGTACAGAGCCAGGGCTGAAAGCCTCATTTTTCAGTACCTCTGATCTTCAGGAGTGGCATATACCTCAAATATACCTTAAGAGAGGGGCTGTGGATCTCAGCCTTGACTGGCAGGTTTTTGGGCTTTGCTCTCAAGTATCTGGGAGGGAGGAGGCAGTCAGAGAAAGGCACCAAAGCACAGCACAAGTATTTCTACCAGCTGATCTGCAGGCAGTGTTGGAAAAGAAGGGGCTGTTACTGCTACTGAGACTGACTGACAGGAACCTAGTCAGGGATTCACCACCTCAGAAACTTGCGCCTGATGTACATCTGCAGCTGAACTGGGCACTCCAGACTTCCCTTATTAATTGATGGAGGTGATTAGGTATTTTTAGGCGTGACTCACCTGTCCTATTTTAGCACTCTCTATCAGCACATGATGAATTGCATGATGTCCATTAATTTCAGACATTCTAACCCACGTAGCTCAGATGCAGACCTCTTGGGTTATTCAGGCCAGTTTTACCCATCTGCCAAGGTCTTTCAAGCACCAGGCATCTCCCAAGGCTGAAGCGGAGGCAAACAGCGAGGGAGAGGCACTGCAGAAAGCTGTCTCTTGCTTTGCTTTTCCCAGATAGCAACATCTCTTCAGGTGAGACTCTGGCAGCCAAATGCTTGAGCTGGCTGTGGTCATTTTGTACTGCCATCAAGGATTGCTGGTTCTAGTCTAGAAGCAATGCAGTCTCCATCTGTACAACCTCCATCCTGCTGGAAAAAGAAAAGAAATTTTAGTTGCCTTCCCCCTTGGGCATCTGCTTTTCTGTTGACAAATTCCTCCCTCTCTCATCCCCTATCCCTGCCCTCCTTTTCCTTATTGGCCCCCTCCTGATGCAGCCAAACTTGCTAATTCTCTGTAGCTCCTTCAGGGCTTCTGATCTTCCTTACCTTTTGCTGACACTAAGCGGAGGCTTACTGGCATAAAGGGAGAAATATCAGCTACATCTCAGTAGAGCAGCCACTGCAAGACCAGCAACCGCACAGCCTCCCATGAGGCCCACACCCCCTTCCACCCCCTGCATCATACACAGAGCTTACTGTGAGCTGGAAGAGGTGGAAGGAGGGAATGCTGGGGCATGCTGAGTGTTCCTAAGCTGAGTCCTTTCTCACAGGGCTTCAGCTCTTCCCCAGCTGCCCCAGCGTGGGTCACTGCTATGGGGTGCAGTCATAAATCTTGCTCTCTTCCCAGCTAATACAGTGAATCCTGGTGGGACTGAGCATGCTGTGACCTCCTTTGTTCTGCTCACCATTTGCATTCTGTTTTCAGGCTGCCATTCCAAGATAGCTGAAGAACTTGGCCCATAGAGGCTCTTTCAAGGTTGGGATCAGCATTTTGATGAATTGCAGAGTCTTTGGATGAAGGTTGAACGCTGATCTTCATGGAAGGGATTTCTTCTCTACAGGAGAAGTGCAAGTGTCAAAGGATGTTTCGGATGCAGAAAACCCACCTCGTGTAACACATACTTTGTAAACCCGAGTTCAGAATGCGTGTGCAGCTGTTGTGTCAGAGCAGAGCAATGATGCAACTTCCAGAAGGCTCTGTCTCTCTTCCACTGGGATCTTTCCCCAACAGGTCACCTCCTGCCACCACCTTAGCTTCTGCAAGCCTTCCTGTTCCAGTGCAAGATGATTCTGTAGGATCTCAGGCAATAGGGAGTGCTGATATGTGTCCAGGACCCTGAGTCCCAGTAATCATCTTCAGCATGAGGAGAGAAGGGCACACACACACAGCAGGTCCTAGCTGTATCAGTTTGAAATGTGTCCAGGTACTAGAAGAAATTCTATAAGATAGCAAAAATCTGTAAAATACAAGTCTTTTGGCACACTTAGGGAGCTCTGTCCTGCAATTCTTTCCCCTTCTGCTTCTCCTGTTGCTAATGAAACAGCTGCACTTTGGTTTCAGGCTTTAACCTATTTTTAGATTCCTTTTATGCTGTTGGCCCTTTGAAATGCATGAATTGCTGTGGCAGAAAGCCAGTGTCATTGCTGTGAGGCAAGAGGAAGGCCTGTAGGTGAAGTCATGTCTGGTAATGAGAGACCGTCTCACCTCTTCATCTTCTCCCTTTATTTCTGTACAGCCCCTCTCTTCCCTTGGGCACGTGGTTGGTACCTTCTCTGCTTGTATTGAGGCATTTCACTGGTACCTGCCACAGCCCTCCATTAGCACAGCACCAGCGGCTGGCTCCCTCCTCTGGGGGGGCTGTTTCCTTCATGTCGAGGGGCTGTGGAGCCGGTGTGCTTTGCTGAAGTCTTGGCACAGGGTCCTGTTCCCACTGCAGGAAACATGCTGTCTCAATGGGGAAGGGGAAGTGAAGGGGCTCAGGTTTTAAGAAGAGAAGCTGTAGAACAGTGCAGAAAGGAGGAAGCTGTGAGTAATGCTGTGGGCAAGCAGAAGGGAGTGTTTATTTGATGGATGAGCAGTTACGAGACCCCTTGTCTGTGAGCTACTGGGTGCTAACTGGGATGTCAGGCTTGGCCTTTGTGCAGCAGGGCTTCACAAGAAGTGGTGCGGGTGGATAAGGAGGGTACCGTCGTCTAAATAGGTGATCCCAGTGACAGTGGGTACCAATAGATCCCAAACCCAGACTCACCGAATCGGGCTGTACTCTGCTCTGACCAGTATGACCAGTGGTGTCAGCACTGCTGTGGTTTTAGAGGCGATGTCAATCATCGCCTTGCTTCACCGACTTGTTTGCTACCTACAGCTGATTAGTTCAGCCCTAAGCTAACTTCAGCAGAGGTTCCTCCTGGGATTTACAGTCTGCAGGCTGCAGGCCCAGCTGTGTCTCAGCTGACACTGGTGGGCATGCTGTGGCTGGCGTGGGAAGGATCATACCTGGTGTCTCGGTCGCAGTACTGAGCTGACTGGGTGTTTGATAACTTGCTCATTTCTGTATAAACCCCAGTCAGGCTCAGCACATGTTGGTTGATTAGAAAAATAAAATACTTTTTTTTTTTTCCCTCCTGCTTTCTGAGCTTTTTGGTTCCTGCAAAATGTTTCTGAACTGACCAGATGCTGATCTCCTCCCAGACAGACCTGTATCCTACCTTGAGGCAGAAGAGGACTCTGTTTGCTCTGCATCCCTGCACTGACACACAGTTGCACCGGCCTCGAGTCGTCTCCAACATATTTGCTAAGTCCAGGCTGAGGACAGGGAGATCTCAGTGCAGCAGGGGTTGGTTCTCTTTTTATAGCTGGAAAATGTGGTTTGAATCCTGTGCCACAGAGAAGATCTGCAACACAATGGGTGTGCCTGAGCTGCAACGGCAGCTGCTCGTGGAGATGATAGGAGCTCGGTTACATCTGGGGAAGGTTGTCCTGGGGGGAACGGCCGACAGTCTGTGGCACTTGTTTTCCCTTGGCACTGCAGGGGTTCCCGCGCTGACAGAAGGTGGGTTCTTGGGGACCTGTGTGTGCAGCGTGATCTGCCGGCCGTGCCTGCCCCTGCTCAGACTAAAACCTCTGTGACACCTGGATGAACAGCAGCGGGCTTGTTTGCACAGCAGAGACAAAGTCTAGAAAGTCAGAGCTTGTTAAGGAGCTCAATGGTTGGGAAGAGTCATCTTCCCTACTAGTATCAGTACTGATGCTTTTAGTGCTGATTCTGAGGCTGTTCCTGCCCTCATGCTCTGCATTTTAAGAACGCACCAAGGCATTTGCTTTCACCCCCCACAATGCAATTGAAAATACACAGAGAGCATTAAAATAGTGTTAGATGGATGGGAGGGGAAGGCCTCAAAAAGGGGTTTGTGGGAGCAGCTGGAGAGCCAGCAACTCTGTGACTTTTGAAATGAATAAAATAAATGTGTCATTTTATAATGGTGTGTTTGTTTGTCCCCAGCACTGTGTCTGTCCCCCAGAGTTTATGGCTTTGTCTAACACTCAGCACACACTTTTGGGTTGAGAAATGACTCAAGGGCTTAGTGCCTCACATTGCTGAAGATGACATGGGCATGTGAGGAGAAATACTCATTATGTTCCTTGGTTTGGCATCATCTAAGATCACTGCAACCCCATGAAGGGGTCGTCACTCTTGTTTGGCCAGAGAGATCAGTTTCTTAATTTCATTACCCGGCCTGTTTGGGGTACATGGGTTCCCCCCAGGCTTCTCTAAAGGCTACCAGTTGCCTGTCGGTGCCTGAGCAGGATTGTTTTCCTCTTCTGTGCCTGGGAACCATCCCCATCCCTGTGTATCCCATGCAGTTGCCAAGGAACAGCTGGGACCTGACAGCACCAGGCAAAAGCAGAAGGACAGCACTGGCTGGGGAATAAAGCTGAAGGAAAGGCACAGTGACCCCCCCGACAGGGAGGAGAACTGGCGCACTAACTGATAGGACGAAAGCAGCCCTGGGCTGGGGGTTCCTGAGGTGTCACTGAAAGCAGAGCAACAAGGAGTGGTGCCTGGGCACCCATGGCACCTTTGCCACTTGGACAACCCTAAGCACAGTCAGAGAGGTGATAGGGACAGAGATGGATTTCAGCAGAAAAAACAGGGACACTGGGGGAGGCTTTGCCTGAGGGGTCCAAATTCCTCACCCCACAGGACAGGGACCTGGCACTTTGGAACAGCAAAAATGAATTCGTGACCTTGAGTAACCCCTAGGGCTGAATTGTGGGTGAATTTGACCCCCAGTAACCCCAACTGCTAATCGATGACCTCAAGTAACCCCGGGAGCTGAATTTTGGGTGAATTTGACCTCTAGTAACCCCAACTGCTAATTGGTGACCTCAAGTAAGACATAGGCCAAAATTTGGGGTGAATTTGACCTCCAGTAACCCCAACTGCTAATCAATGACCTCTAGTAAACCCTAGGGCTGAATTTTGGGTGAATTTGACCTCCAGTAACCCCAACTGCGCAGTGATGATTTCGATGTGAGGGGATGATTGTGGTGTGAGCTGAATTTTTTTTCCAGTGTATCTCTAATATCTCCATGTTCTAATTCATGACCTCAAGTAACCTCTCAAGAAGAATTTTGTTTAAAGACAGTCTGTAGTAAGCCCAACTGCTACTTGATGACTTCAAGTAATCCCATTGGGTCATCAATGACATCCAGTAACTACATCTGCTAATTCACAGATTTTAGTAACCCCATCTCTTAATATGCCATCTCAGGTACCCCCCTGCTTCAATTGGTGAGCTCAGATCACCCAGTGATTCTGCTCATGGGGTCATTTCTTTTGGGGACCAAACATTCTTTACGCCATATTTGGTTCTCAACAATGACATTTTGTCTCCTCTTGTGCCTCAAGAATTTCCTTCCCCCCAGCAGCAGCATCCCCCACCTGTCCTCTTGTGATCATTTGGGGTAACTCAGCTACCAGCTATGTCCAAGTGACCCAAGCTGAATTCCTGCTTAAGTGTAACACTTCAGATGGTGTCTGGCTCTGGGGTCAGTTGGAAGGAGGTGGCCTGGGATGAAACTGTTTTCACATTTAGATTCTCTGAGGGTAGCTTTAAGCCAAACCTTTTGAGAGGGACACACAAAGACAAAGAAGGGTGACCTTCCCCTATGCTTCCCCCAATGGAAAGCACAGTTCAACAAAAGGTGACAGCAGAAATGGGAAACAGAAAGCAGCGCTGCTTTATTTCAGGAGAGGAAGAGAAGACTTGGGTTGTTTTCCTAAGAACACTGTTATGAGGTAGATAGAAAGCATCTTCCATCTGTGCATCTGCTTTACGCTATACAGAGCCTGTGAAGCTTTTGCAGGTTCAGTCTCAGAGGAACTCTTCTTCTCTGGACCTCTTGTAACTCATTGCTTGGGGCCCATCCAGCTTCCTGGTGTTCACTTTCTGATTTTGGCTACTAGACTAAGTCAATGGCACCTTACTTATTGGTTGCCCAAATGAACTCTCTTTCCTTGCTTTTTTGAGAGCCACATCCCGCTGGATTTACTCAGAGCATGGAGAAAACAAAACTGAAGCCCAAGATGATCCAGCTTCTATTCAGGTACCAAAATACCAACGAAGATGCTTCTGCTTTGTGTTAATCTGTTGAAAAACAAGAACAAGACTGTAAGCACCCAACAAACCCCTGGGATTCCTGGGGCTGCCCCATGGTGCAGGGGAGCAGAAGCAGCGCAGGGCAGGCTCAAGGCATCTCAGGCAACACACCATCCCACACCATCTGTGAGGATAAAGGAGGCACATTTTTATTAAAGACAATAAAAGGCATCACAGCACTTTTAGAGAATGAGTAGACCCATCATTGTAGCACGCTTGGTCATGCCCTGCCACAAAATATACCACAGGCCAGATCCCACTCGCTTCAAATCAAAGGCAAAACCCACACTGACACTGCTGCAACCAGTATGTGACCATTTTATAAGCCACTCCCAGCTTCCAGGGTCAGTCCCCACTCTGTGTTTAACAGGTCTGTTCCTCCTGTCAGAAAAAATATATTTTGGTCCCACAAAACCAGTGGCCAAAGCAGAGCATCAGATGGTCCCTGAACTCCACGAGTCTGCCAAACCACTTCTTCTGAAGGTGGTGTGCAGGAAAGCAAAATACCAGGTCCTCAGGCAAACCCTGGGCAAGCTGGGTGATACCACTGGCCTTGGTGGGATTGAAAATCTTGTTTGGGCCTTTATTAAATTGCTCAGTAAGAGAGCAGACTGCTTTTCATTAACATTTCAAACAGACATTACATCACTGTAGTTAATAACTTTAATAGTAACTTACCCTCTAGCAACATTATTATTTATTCTTGAATTATAAATGTTCTGCTTGTCTCTGACATCTTATTCTGATCTTTGGGGGGTTTTTGCTAGAACTCAACAACAGAAGACCTAGAAGAACCATGCACCTGTGAAAGGAAAAAAGCAATGGAGCTGAAACCAAACACCTACCTGGTCAGTAGGAGATCAGAAGCCACATTATGCTCCCAGCAACCTGCCTGTCAGCCTGGAACATCACTGTACAATCCCTGCAGCACACTGATGCCTCAAGCCAGATGAAGTCTGTGTGTGTGTCTGTGCGTTTAGGTTGTGCTGGGGCAGGGGGGAACATCTGAAATACTGCAGGTGCAGAACCTGCTCCAGCAGCACAGGTTACTTGTTGCTTAAATAAGAAGCATCCAGGAATAAATGCCACTTGGAATTGTCCCGTTGACTCATTAGCCCCAGGGAGCAAAAGAGGTCTTTGCCTTCTGGAGCTCAGCAGTGCTTCCCTGTCCCTGCCCGCACAGACGGATCCCCAGGTAACCTGGGAATGAGATGAGAAGACAACAGATTACCTTAAATACAACATGTTCCCTGCTGGTTTGTCTCTATTCGACAGATGGAGCCAAGCAGATGATGTGACCTATGTTCTCTGGTTATAGAGTTCTCATCTTATTGAAATGTAATGGCTTTTTTTATTATCCAGCTGCTCCTTCAGGACTCTGGGCTCAGTTTGCGTCGCTCTCTCGGCTTGCAGGAGCTGGGGCCTAACATGAGTTCCTCAGAGAAACCCGATGGCAGTTGCAAGGCTGAAGGAAGAAGCCTGGAAATAAGAGGTGGTGGAAGAGATGTTGAAAAGTGAATTCAGCAGGTTACTTGTAGGGAAGTTGTAACTACTTAGTCTTGTGAAAGGAAAAGCATTCCCTGAAGCAGAAGTGTTCAGCTCTCTTATTTAAATGTATTGGTTGGCTGAAGGGGGAATATTCACAGCAGATTTTTCTCCTAGTGAGCATGTACCAGCTGCCACATCAGAAAGAAGCGCAGGAGAGCTGATACAGGCGGTTCCTTTCCTTGCTATGGCCTGGGCCTGGTCTCAGAGCACCCCAAAAAGGCTGCTCTAGGCTCTGCCTTCTGGTAAAAGATCTCAAATACAGACAACACCTAATCTCTTTTCCTGCCATTCATTTCCTTATGGGGGTATAATGTCTTTCAGATCTATCAAGAGTATTTTAATATATGGAAAATTCAGTCACACCACAGCATCTCCAACTTGAAAAATAGCTAGTTCTCCTTTGTCACTTCTACATCAGTAAAGCTGCTACTGAACCTTTTATTCAACAGGAGCAAAACCTGTTGGGTTATTAAAAGATAAAGGGCTCAACAGAATGAATGTGACAAAGTGAGGTTTAAATGTGGTATTAGCAGCTAAAGCCACAAACACCAAAGAGAGAAGATCAGAAACAACTGAATGACATCAAAAACCAGCGAAGCATCAGTTTCATGGCAAAAAACCTTTCTGGCAAACAACTGCAGGCGGGTACAGAACTGATTCCTAGAGGAGATGCTGGCAGCCAGTGGATGGAGCAGTCATGCTACCACCAGCAATTCCATGCAAGGCAGAAACAACATCCACTGACAGTCACTTGAGAAGCGCCGCCAGTTCTAACTCCTGCCAGTGCTGGGTGCTGCGGGACTGCAAGGTCTGAGCAAGCTGTAATTAGACAGCAACACGGGCCTCAGAATTCGTTCCTATTTCAGCTATTTCTAAGGGCATTTTTAATTGGCATCATTCAAATACAAACTCCCCCAGATATGAGTGATGGCAAAGTCTTCAACTCTCTCCTCAATTATTCCAAGTTTCTCAGGGAGGGATTATTTAGCACACGCTCGTTATCTTCTGTTGGGCATTTAAAATAATGAATGCACAGCTCTGGTAGATGCCAAGATACCCCTTCTCTGAACTGGTTTGCAGTGAAAGAGAGAGAGAGGAGTAGCTCAGGAGGGGAATCAGTGAGTCAGCATCAGAAAGACTGCTGGAAGGGACAGCTTCCATGTGTTCAGAAGACTCTGAGCGCTGAGATACATGTGCGTGTGTATATATACAGTTATACCCTGCCATCCACAACTCAGAAGAAAATTAAGAACCACCCTCAGGTTTGGCAGTCTGGCTGAAGAAAGGGTTTGCAGCCATGAGCAGAGTGCTGTGTTTGTATCCCTCTCACATTTGAAACAGCACAGAATTCGTCAAGGATGTCTGACTCCATCGCCAGCTTCTACACGTAATCAAAACATACCATTCTTTCATTAGTGACTTGCATCAAAAGGGTAAGAATACAAATTCCTTATTTTCCAGAGAATTCACCATTAGACAGTTCTTAATATGACTTCTCAGGATGCAGTGACTTTGAGCAATGACTTTCTCTTATCGCGTATTTGTGAAGCAAAACTCTTTCCTGATGTAAATCAGTAGCGGTGGCTTGCACAAAGCACAAATCCTGGGCACGTACTTCACTATGAAACATGCAGCAAAGTATTTATTTGATGAAAAACCCTGCAAGACACATTGCATATCTAACAGCAAGGCAGGGAGGGGGTAGAAAAAAGTGCTACAGAATCCTGGCACATTCCACTTCACAGAGAGCTGCTGCAGTGGAAACAAAAACATGTGAGGCAGGTAAGGCTGTGTTCCAATTCATACCCCATCAGAGTTTAATTAACAGATTGGCTGATGTGTTCCAACTATCTGAAAATACAGGAACAGGACAGCAGCAGTGCACGTGGTACAAGATCCAAACAGCATGCGCCACCAAAGGACATACACCTATTTGTGTTTCCAGGAGACATCTAGCCTCTAATGGCTTGAAAGAAAGGCTGCTTCATGGCTTTACCGGCGGCAGACAAACTTCTTGCACTTTCAAAGCTGGCTATGAAATTTCTGACAGAGAGGAATGGACGTTGTCAGACCTGCTGGAGCCACCAAGGAAAACCCAAGGCCATACTTCTGCTTCAGGCATTTGTCAACACAACAGGGTCACAAGGACCCAAACACAGCTCTTTTCCCTTAATTTGGTTTTCCTTTCATCCTGGGATAAGGCCCTCTTCTGAGCACCGCCGGTTCTAATACGGATCTCTCAAGCCAACTGACAACAGGCCCCTCATACATGGCAATTCCACGCTCTCTTAGCAGAGTATGTACCGCACAGTGTTTGTAGTGCAGGTGATTCATCCTTCTAAAGGCTGAGAAAACAAGGATAAATTCTATGTAAAAATGTACAGCCCTGGCATTAGGCTCTGGCAGCATTTTTAGGAAATCTCTGGATTTCTGAATAAAAACCCCGAACTAACAATACCTTACATACTTAGCTCAGACAGACTTCCAACTCTCTGAGCCCCTCGGTAGTTTAGAAAGCGTGTCACGGGCAGGCGGGAGTCACATCCTCCTGACTGACCTGGCTCCGCTTCCTTTTCCCTGGAAGGCTTCGGGACTCGAGGAAGCACAGGCTGGGGCTCCCTCCCGTGTTCCCTCCCCAAAGACGCCTCTTTGCTCTGCCGTGTCAGCTGCCACAGATGGCTCCTACGGAAAGAAGGAAGATTGGATTACAATGCATCAAACAGAGCAATGAATCTGAATCGGCATCATTCATCCCATGTCAGCACAGCACCCCACACGGTGAAACCAAGAGGTGACAATTTTGGCTCCAGATTAAAAGAATTACTGAAATTTCAAGGAAATTAAACCTAAACTTTAGGTTTCATTAATTAGGAAGGCAATTATTACATGCAAATGTTGTTTTCAGCTCCAGACCTAAGTATCTTCAAAATATCTGAAGCTGTTACTTTCGTTAAGGTGTGCTTCTAATAATAATTCACACGTTGTAAACATAAAAGATTGCAAAATAATAGGAGCACCTATAAAATAGGTGTTTATTCTCAGTATTTTCTTGCTGCAATGAGGTACGATACTCTTACATCAAGGTCAGGTCTTTGATTCAGCGTGTCAAGTGCCTTAGAAATGCCGCTAAATAGGCACATTTATCAATAAAAATCAGCTATTTGTATTGAGCCCTATTCACAGTAGATAGCCCTGTCAGCATGCAAAGTGAGGTCACAGGTAACAGGGTGGCAATCATGCCTGTATTCACATTTTCCACTCATTTAAGACCGCTGCATTTACAAGTCATTGCATTTAAAATACAAATAAATTCCACAAATCAGATTGAAATCCACGAGCAATTAAAAAACAATAAATTGTGAGTCAAGCACTGTTATCAGTGTATTAGAAAACTGGACTAGAGCATCATTGCTTTGGTAGCACGACAAAAAATGGTGCCATAATTGACACAGGATAGCTAGCTGGAAAGGAAAATAATGAAGTTGCCCAGGGTGAATTTGAAGCAGTGAAGTCTTTTAACTAAAGACAAAATAATTGGAAAGTTTTAGCTAAGAAATAATGGGAAAATGAACAGAAAACTACCATAGAAATAGCTTGTGTAGGCTTAGATACAAAATAGAGCAATTGAGACTTGAAGACAAGCATTGGCAGTGATTAGAAAAGTAGAGACAGAAAATTAGAGAAAATGTCAAAATGTTCTGCACAGATGCCGCCTTCTTTTAAGTCATCATTTTCTATGGAGTTGTTCAGAAAGTCAGGCACCAGTTGGGAAAGGGGGTGAAGAAAGGAGACCATACCATTGCAGAGGCAATCTTCCTTTTTTGCTCCTTTAAGGAGCAAATGGTCTCTGGGTTGATGTTTACCTGTGGTGCTGGGGTGCACAATGCCTGTCAGAACCTGGAGGTAACCCTGGCACGTACCACGGTGTGCCCGAGCCCTGTGCAGAGGCATTGCCAGTGCTCGCTGCGTCCCCAAGCACTGGGCTTGGCACCACTGCAGAGCAATGCTACTTGGCCACAGACATGCAAGTGAACTGCACACGTGTTTTGCAGCCAAAAGCTAATGGCTGCAGAGGTGCAGCTCACTGGAGCAGCTGATCTGGGTATAGGCTGTGGTATTTCTCTGCAACCCTCGATTGAAACTGCTGTCTCAAGTCCCCAGCATTCAGAAGAAATGGGGGCATCGCTAAATTAATCTTTTTTTCTTTTTTTTCTGGACAGGTTTCTGAGACAGTGAGAGTACAGGACACCACGTGTGGCAGTTCTGAGCTTGTTAACTGGGATCTGCAGGTTTCATTCATTCACCACCACTGTTTTGCTTACTGCATCCCAATCTTTCTGCCAGCTAAATCCCTGAAGCAAACTAGGGAAGAGAAACAGAGTCAGGTAAGGTCAGTTTTGTGCAGGACTCTGCAGCCATTTTGCAAATGGTTCATACCGATTGCAGTACCAAACCTGGGTGAGATCTATAACTGAGGGGGCTTGGCTGTGGTCCCACCTGATAGTAAAGGGGTTTGGGCACAGCCCTCGTGCCTGGCTCAGTTTCATCCAGGCTGTGATCTGAGCAGAACGCAAAGGTGACTCCTTCCTCTCAATGAACATTCCTTATTCAGGAGTAAATCATCACCTGCTGTGATAGAAAACTGCTTCAGAGATTCCCTGTTCTTTCCTTCCGAAGGGTGGGAAGATGCTCCAGATGCCCGTTTCTGGGTACCCTTCACCAGTAGGATAAAGTGGCCTGGAGCTGCAGCACCTACACCTTTATCTCCCCCAGGCAAGGTACATTAACTGCATTGGCATTTTCGCAGTGCTGGCCGGAGCAGCACGCATGGGCGCGCAGGGAAAGGTATCAGGGGCTCCCACTTCAGTAGAATAAAGGAGGTAAACTTCCAGAAACTGCTGTTTTCCTGGAGCTGTTACTAAGTATGTCAGAGAAGGGAGAAAACCCTCCACCCTGCTGTCACCTCCCTCGTGCCCTTTCACAACGGCAAGCTATAGACTGGAAGAACATGAAAGGCAATGTTAAGAAGAATGCAGCAGTGTTGGCACATGATGAGTGATGAGAAACATCACACCTAACCTCCTCATGAAGTACAGACACAGCAGTAATAATTTCTTTAATCAGCTAATCCCACTGGTTCCAATTTTCTGCTGACTGTCCAGTCTTTGCTTAGATTTTTCCCTTGCTCTAGATTTTATTTTCTATGAATTGCCGCAGATGTGCTCCCAGTGGGATTTTCCATCAATATATGCTGTTAACTCCCAACTAAAAAGTTGTCAGCAGCACTCTACCCTTTTTAATAGATGATCCTGTCATAAAAGATACATTTAAAACCATCAGCAATACCCACGACCGAATAGATCTAATACATATACATAATAGAAATATCCTTTCCTACAAAAGTCAGGGAAGATCTCAGATAAAAGATTCCAAACCTTTAGCTTGAGAATTTGCATATGTATTGTCATCTTACAGTATCTGTTCTCTCAGTGTTAAAATTGATTGAAGATGGTTACTAATAACCACACCATTTGCGTCTTCCTCGTCTCTCCACTGTTTTTAATATCCTTTCAATCTTTAGTATAAGATTTTTCCTTCACCGTTTCTACCCCAAGGTTAAAGCTTTTTATTTCCACCCAGTAGCTGAAAAGGGAGTTTTGAAATAAGCAGCAGTGGTTGCAAGGATTGCAGCAAGGTTGGATGAACAATTAAGATAATGGTGGGACTATCCAGCTGAATAACCATTTAGATAATGATTGCTGCCTTGGAACATTGTATGAGGTATGGACTAAAGGAAAATCAAAAGGAATTCCCTTTGAATAGATGTTTGGCATGGCTGAGTGCTGCAGCAGCATATCTGAATGCTGAAGGATGTTCGCTAAGACAAAAGCGGTATTCTTTGCTAGAGAAGGGGAGGATTTCATTTGTTGCCTTCCCCCAATCCCCGATTTATATTTCAAAGGCAAAGCATTGCTTTCTTGGATGCTCTGTTGTTTTTCAAAAGATACACTCCAGAAGAAAAAAGGGGGGAAAAATGCTCTTATTTTGCCAGAGCAGAGAGATAGAAACTATCTGCAGAGAGGATGCACTTGGGAAGTCTGTACAGGAGGAACCAATCTTGGTGCTGATTCTCTCCAAGGTAACAAATAACAGCTTGAGGCAGAAGGAATACGGGCTATAAGCTGTGTTTGATTAGTTGGCTAGCTGGGCATATAGCTTCCCTGAGGCAGGCACAATACTTCTGCATCCCTTGATTCCAGTTTGTTAATCCAGTGGATTTACATTCTGTGAAGGTGGGACTCCAGGCACATCAACTACAGCTTTTTCTCAGCGAGCCAGATTGCACCCTCTGTGCTTCACCTACAGCTGCGGAGTCACTGAGGTCATGGGCACGAATGCATTGGGATCCTTAAGCATCTATTACTGTGGCACTACCTTTTGCAACCCAACAGTTTTAGATTTTTATTACTTGCAATAAGTTTTCATATATTTATATCTATAAATATGTATAGATTATATTACTAATATATCCTATCTATATATTAAATATATATTTCTATATTGTTATTGAGATGGTCTTAATTTGTTGTCTCATTCTGGTTGTTTGGGGTTTTTTCTAATAAGAGTTTAATAATCAAATTCTAGGATTATGCTTATTAACACAGTAGGTTCAAATTTTTTATGGCTTAAAGATCTGCTATTTTGGACTGATGGGGGAAAATGCCTTGTTTTATTTCAGTCTCCAGGAGAACTAACCCTTCCCTTTCCACCACCCTTAATGAGGCAGCAGTCTATCCCCAAAGCCCAAATGACATTTTTCTGAAGCAGCTCAGGCAGAATATATTAAACATGCATCCTTTGCAATATAGTTGCCAACCAAAGTAAATATCTCAAATGACCTTTGCAAGGCCCTGTGTTTACCAGGGGTATTAATTAAACTTCCATGGAAAAGTCCACAAGGATTACATGAGAACCACAAATAACATCCCTCTGACATACCTGGCCTATTTTGGGTGTCATTTAACTGACAATACAAGCTGTTTGTGACCTGTAACCCTTTTCATTAGTCAATCTAAAGGCTCGATATTCTTGGCTTAAAACTCCAGACAGAATTACAGACCTCTAGTTTAGCAGTAGCAATTTTCCATTTCACTCAGCCTGACACAAACCATCAGAGGCTCTGAAGGTGTTTGGATCTCTGCTATGGCTGGCTGACAATGCATTCCTTGTGATCACAGGCAAGAGAAAAAGGAAAATTACTTACACCAAATGATCTATCAAGCCTAAGATTGATTTTTTTCAAGTTTCACAAGTACAATCTTTAGCACTTGTCTATAACCTTCTGATTTTGGATGAGAGGTAAACCTTATGTGCCTGAAAACATGCAGTCCTTTTCACTAAGAGAGGTGCATTCTTCTGCTTCACAAAGGAATAACTTAACCAATAAGCTCAACATCCAACCTTTACAATTTCAGGAGCACCGAAGGAGGAGAAAACAGCATCAACTAGCTCTGGGTCCTCATTCCCCAGGTTAGAATATGTGAAAATGTCCTCTTCTATCCTCTGGAAGCGGTCTGACTTGGAAAGAGCAGGGAAAGACAAATTAAGCACAATTTGTCTCCAGAGTCAATAAAACACATGCAACACAACATAAGATGCTTCGTGACTTAGACTGAGGAGCCTTCCTTACCATAAAGGACCAGTGACTGTCCCTGTAGCTGTAAGAGTTTGTATTTGCAGATGCTTCATCCTGCAAGTCTCTCAAACAAGGTTGTTTTTCTTACGCTACGTGTGGCCCCTGATCATGTTTGTATAGATAGTTTGCATTTCCATGTCTGTCTACATAGTTTGGGAAACGAAGGTACAGGAAAGCGTACATCTGTTCTCTCCACAGTCTTAAATGAGACCTGCTTTTGGGAGCACCTTGCTCACAGCATGTGGCAAACCTGCCCCACTGGACTTTAGAGCATCTTCTGGAAGAAGGAAGGATGATTCTGCACAAACTTGTTTAGGATCTCCATGTAATTCTGCACTCCCAAGAAAGTTTTAAATTCACAACAGACTGGAGCATATAGTAAGCTGAACATTTCATCAAAACCATTAATCCAACATTTTACATTTTTATTTGAAAGGGAGTGTCAAAGCACACTAAAATTGGGTATAAAGAAAACAGAGGGTGAAAACAAAAGCTTAGAGAGACAGATAAGCTACTCCAAGATAGGAAGAAATACAAATCTCCTGTGACTGCACTGGAAAGAAAAACACACTGGAGAATTTCTATGACTAACTCAACCTGATTTCTTTTGTTAACACTCTCAATAAGCAGAGAGGACTTTTTTGTTTTTCTCTCCCTTCATGTATTTATGAATATACTTTGTGGGAATTTAAAGATACTCGTATGTTCTTCTGAGAAATCTGAATCATTGGCCTCTCTACAATTATCCAGTTTATAAGAGGGAAGCAGATTGAATCAGACCTCTACAGTAGAAAGAGACAAACAGAGTTTTCTCCTAAAATGATGCTTTGTTGAATCTTGTTGCAATGAAATTACGATTAAGCCATAGCAATGAGGAGGTAGATGTGTATGGGGACCACTATTCCCCATAAACACAGCTACAACTCACTACATTTGATTTTGGTCACTAGTATAATATAAATGTTCTCCTGGATGACAGCTTGGATCCAATAAGGAGATAATTTGGGATAGGTGCTAATGTCTTGTCAAAGTTATAGAGATTCTTTTTGAAAAAGACATCTGGTTTAAGTGCTCAATGCCAACTGAATCCTTATAACCAAAGGCAATAATTGCTTGCTGCTGATGTGTATCCATGAATAATTGAAGGACTTGCCTTTCTCTATCCTCACTTTGGCTCCCGGGATTGAAGGGACCCAGGCTTTGCATTTATTAAATAGATCTAATCTTATTTTTATTTCATTTCCATTTTTATTGCATTTCTGTGCTTATTCATGTTAACATTCTTCCCCTATTGTTGCACACAGAGCAGTGTGTGTAACAGCACCAAAACAAGAAGGTGCCTGAAAGCATCCTTACTTTCTAGTGCTTGCATTTCTTTTAAAAACACAATTTGGTGAGTTTTCAGGGGAATCTGTTTGAAATTTCTAGAGAAGGGCTCTTGATGTGACAAAAAAAGCATTTACAACAAACCATATTAGTCAGTAGGCTTCCTTTCCTTCTAAAAGAAGAAAGTCCTCATAACAAGCCCTTGTGTTACACTTCACAGAATTTTATTTTTTTAAAGTCAGGAAGCTGCAATGATGTTGATAAGTTAAGCTTCCTTTTCTTTATGCAGACTTAGAATATACTACAGGCTGGTGAGCGGATGTTTTCCCTATGTTTATTAAATCCAATGGCCAAAAAGGTATGTTTATTCTTGAGAGATAGCATCAAAACCTCTGCATGTGAATTTTAAAACAGCATTTTACCTTATCAGTTGGGCAGCACAGTCATCTTCGTATCTGAGATAAAAGAAAGAGTCTGAAGATAATTTTATTTACACACACAGCCCCCCCTACACATATATATGCAAAATACTGGAATGCATCTTTTATATCTGTTCAAGGTCTGACAAGGGCTCTTAACCAGGTATAGTCTCCATGGCACATGTAGACCAACTACAAATGCCAACAGTGGAAGGAATGTCACCCTTTTCTAAGCATATGGTACTAAACAAAGAACTACTTACCAGGGCCTTGCTCCTGCTTCTCTTTAACTCAGAGACAAAAGTGTCAAGAGGAATAATATTAGATTCACTATATTCTTTAAAGAATCTGCAAAGTGTGATATATTTCAGCTGTTGACCACTGCTAAATGCAATTTAATAGGCTAAATGAAGCTGACATGCCAAATTTATACGTGTCCTTACAGGTCTTTAAGAATATGCTATACAGTATTTAAAGAACAGTGACGTTAGGCCCTTGCTAGTCATTCAGAATGAAGGATTCATTATCTGTGACTAGAAAATAGATGAATATGCCAACATACTTAGTCACTCTTTTTAGGCAGTAATTTAGGAAAAAAATTCCACCTTAATTTTGAAAGCTTGGTGTGTTTCTGCAAGTGCTCAGCACTCCCATAGAAATACAAGGAAGAAAAAGTTCTAAAGCATAAACAGATTAAGACTGAAAAAACAGGTTTCTATCTCCAACTCACCCGCTCTTTTCATCTTAGAAATTACCAGTTCCACATATAAGAGAGAGATGGGCCATTTCCCTGTTAAAGAGGGATGAAATACATAACATCTTTCCTATGTTCACATGCAATTTGCTGCTGAAAAGAGAATTTACTTCACTGGCTCAGGATATTGGAGTGAGCTTCCAGTGGCTACTTGGTTAAATACTCAGAGTAATTTCTAAAGGAGATACTCAAAAAGACCTCTGCTCAAAATCATGTATAACATCATGGCTGAGACGTTTCCTTTTAGTATTGAACCACTTGGCTCAAATCTCTGCTCCTGACTGAGCAAGGGTATGAAAATATGAGATGAGCATTGTGGCCCATGGGTAGAGGGGTGACCAAGTCTTCTCTCTCATTTTTGAGGAGGGATAGGAGTGACTTACACCCTGAACTGCATGCAGGAGTAAAATGGCACAGGCACAGAAACAGCTACTGTGGAATAACAGAAAAATTAAGCGTTCATATCCCTGGTCAGAAAGAGGCATAACAGCAGGAAAAGAAACAAACTACCTTGCATTCACCAATTTTAGCACAGGAAAGATCAGGCATATGGAAGTTTATCACAAAAGCAGCTGCTCTACTACACTGGCAGCACGTTACCTCCCAATAATTCCTCATATCTCAACCCCCTCCTTAGGATTCAGGGGTAGGATTTAAGCCACAGTCTCTCCTTAAGCTCTTTTGAGGCTATCTCTGGTATATCTCTACTCAATGTGATGGAGTTTTTTATTGTGCACACTGGTCCTGCAAGTACATTTTTTTTCTTGCTCTGTATAGGAGAGAGCAGGCCCCTTCCAGAGAGGCCTGCTTGTGAAGCAGGGCCTTCATGAGCAGCCATCCAGGACCTACCTGCTTCTGAAGTACTGCACAGGGCTCAAAGTTTCATCCATCACACAAAACCCAAACAGCCCTTTCTCATTCTGCACACCGTGACTACACAGAGACATTGGGCCACCTGCTTTTAAAAGGCCAAGAGGAAACACATTACATTAACAAAAGTAGAAAACAGTATTTTTGATGGAGCTTGTTGTGATTTGGGCTACCCTTGCCTTGCAGATCTGAAGCCTATTGATAAAAGCACAGACTGTCCTTGGGCTTAAAACTGAAGACATGACACTTTTGTTAATGCTGTTAATCTCATTAGATATCTGCCCAGAAGTTTTTCTACAGCAAAATGAGTCAGAGTAGAATGATTATGGATCTTTTGTTAACTTGTGAGACTTTTTCTCCAGCTTTAGAGCCTTCACAGCTACCAAACTGAAACAGCTTATAGCCCGCAGAACCCTGTAAGCCCAGCATAACTCACATCACAAGGCAATTCCAAAAGATTCAATCACGTGAAGGCTACTTTCAATTTGTTTGAATGGTGCATAGACTACTTTCTATAAAAGAAGAGCTTAACAATTTAGGTTAATTCAATGGTCTGTTCACATTCAACTAAGTTGTCACCATCTGTTCCACCTCAGAATTATAAATGCAAGCAAACATTGTTCACAGTTTCAGTTGGGGTACATTCCTTTCCCTGCACAGTGCAAGCCATGTATCTGTTTTCTGGTGGGGAATGTAGACTCAAACGGGGAAAATTTTCCTCTTTTAGTACTACAAAATCTTTGAGAAGACCATAGCAGCTTTCAGATTTTAAGGTGATGCTTGTGATGAGCAACTGGTAAAGTACAAAGTCTATAGATGACACTTGAGAGCACCAGTCCCCTTTCACATTCTCTCCCACATTCCTGACTCTCTGCATGTCTGCCTAATACATCATAAAATTCACTAGTGAGGAAAACAACTGTCAGTCAAAGATCCTCAAAGGAGATACTGTGATAGATTTTCCTTGCCTTTTCTAATTAATTTTTTTTTAAAGGAAAATGAGTACTATCTCACCATGCTAAGAACCAAAATAATGCTCATTCTCTTTCCTGGATTAGGGCTGTTGAAAGAATGCACTTCAAAGCACCAAGACAACTACATCTCAGCCCCTGTGTGCCAAGGAAACTGTTGCACTGCAGAGTCCTCACCTATGCAAACTGTTCCACTTTCTTCTCTAAAGGAGCTCCTCTTTTTAAAACTCAAAATGAGTTGTCACAAGGAAGCCCAAGAAGATTTTTTTTTCTGGTTTTTTTTTTTTCTTTTCATTACCAATGTATAGTATTAACCCCAGCTCGCTCTGCTTTCAAAAGGCAGCCTTCCAAAATGATGTGGGTCACACAGTACTTACACTTACTGAACTGTCAATATTCAGCCGTTAATTAGTTGTTAATGGTGCAATTTGCCCTGACGATGCTTTAGCAAAAGAAACATTCTTGTTTCAACATTCCTGACAACCTTATTTTCTTGACATATTAAGATCAATGAAGCCTGTTATTATTTCTGTCTTTATTTCTTCACCCAAAGATTTCCCTTTGAGACAGTGAGGCGATGCGTAGTACCAAAGTCTCTCAACTGTAGGATTCCAGCTTGAATTCACAGAATCACAGAATCACACACAGAATCACAGAATTGTAGGGGTTGGAAGGGACCTCGAGAGATCATCGGGTCCAACCCCCCTGCCAAAGCAGGCTCCCTAGCTCATATTGCTCAGATAGGCGTCCAGGCGGGTCTTGAATATCTCCAGTGAAGGAGACTCCACCACCCCCCTGGGCAGCCTGTCCCAGGGCTCAGTCACCCTCACTGGGAAAAAGTTCTTCCGCATGTTGGTGTGGAACTTCCTATGCTCCAACTTGCAGCTATTGCCCCTTGTCCTGTCCCCACAGACCACTGAAAAGGGGCTGGCTGATTCCCCCTGCATCCCCTGCTTCAGATAATTATAAACTTTGATTAGGTCCCCCCTTAGTCTTCTCTTCTCAAGGCTGAACAGTCCCAGCTTACTCAGCCTTTCCTCATAGGGGAGATGCTCTAGGCCCTTAATCATCTTCGTAGCCCTTCTTTGGACTCTTTCCAGGAGATCCCTGTCCTTTTTATACCAAGGAGCCCAGAACTGGACACAATACTCCAGGTGGGGCCTGACCAGGGCAGAGTAGAGAGGGAGGATCACCTCCTTTGACCTGCTGGCTACACTCCTCCTGATGCATCCCAGGATCCCATTGGCTCTCTTGGCCACCGAGGCACACTGCTGGCTCATGGCCAACCTGTCATCTACCAGGACCCCCAGGTCCTTCTCCACTGAGCTCTTCTCCAGCAGGTCATCCCCCAGCCTGTACTGATACAAACAGTTGTTCCTTCCCAGGTGCAAGACTTTACACTTGCTTTTGTTGAACTTCATCTGGTTTCTCACTGCCCAGCTCTCCAGCCTGTCCAGGTCTCTCTGGATGGCAGCGCAGTGCTCCTGCGTGTCAGCCACTCCTCCCAGCTTTGTATCATCGGCGTACTTGCTGAGGGTGGATGTTATTCCCTCATCAAGATCGTCAATGAAGATATTAAACAGGACTGGACCCAACACTGAGCCCTGGGGAACACCGCTGGTAACAGGCCTCCAGTCAGATTCTACTCCACGAATCACAACCCTCTGGGTTCGGTCCGACAGCCAATTCTCAACCCACCTCACTGTCCACTCATCTATCCCATGCTTTCTCAGCTTTGCTATCAGGATGTCATGGGAGACAGTATCAAAGACCTTGCTGAAGTCAAGGTAGATGACATCCACTGCTCTCCCTCCATCTACCCAGCCTGTCATGAGATCGTAGAAGGCTATGAGGTTGGTCGAGCACGATTTCCCCTTAGTGAATCCATGCTGACTACTCCTCATGACCTTCTTCTCTTCCAATTGCTTGGAGATGGCATCCAGAACAAGCTGTTCCATTACCTTTCCAGGGGCAGAGGTGAGGCTGACTGGCCTATAGTTACTAGGTTCCTCCTTCTTGCCCTTTTTAAAGACTGGAGTGACATTGGCTATCCTCCAGTCTTCAAGACAGGGATGGCAATAACCAGAAACCTATTGTTTTCCATCACTAGATTTCAGCATATTGTGCAGTGCACAGACATTGCCGGTAGAATTTTATCCCAGCAATTGCTGTCTATCCTTGGCAGCCCAGCTGTGCTGAGCTACAGACCTCACAGCCTTGCCAGCCCTACAGGTTACAGACAAGAAATGACTGGTTAGCCCCATTTCTCTTTCAGGCTTCTAGAGTATACTAATTGCAGCTGGCTAACAAGTATAGTAGTCACCAACAGAACAGTTTTTCCATTTGGTGATAAAAACTAGAGTAGCATTCTGAGGTGGTGTTTACATTGGGTGTGACAAAATGTTCAATGGCGAAAAAAATTACTACTTTTTAATTCATGTAGCCTTTTCTATACACTCTCTTTTAAATGTCTGCTTGGATAAGGGGAAGATGAGACATAAGGTTGCTTAGACCTGTTTAAAAATAGTAGTAGAGTTATGAGTTACCAGGGTAGCAAACTAAGCTATCTCACATTATCCTATGGGACATCCCACACAGCTGGTGAAATCAGAGACACTCCTGAATAGTCCTACCTACCGATTCCCAGAGCAAACAAGTTCTGGAAATAAACACCATAGTTGTCTCTAGTTTATCAGAGGAGATCACCAAAACATACAAGGACAATTCAGTCTCTTGCAGCAGAAGGCAAAAAAAGGCTTAGACTAATAATGAATGTTACCATAGGCTTCTGAAAGAGCTAGTGGAATGCGTTTGTTAATTAGGCATTTTGCAGTTATGTGAACTAGATAAGTACCAGTAACCCTAAATCATACAGGGATAAGTGGAGAGGTCAAATCTCCTTGGCTAAGTTTTGGAGAGTCTTTCTTCACCACGGCCTGATTTGCAGAGCAACTGGGTACACATAAAGCTGCTGAAGACATTTAGGTGCTGTTCCACATACTGCTCAGCCCAAAGCTGGACAGTTATATAAAGAGTCCAGACCATTTTTTAAAAATTGAATAAGGTGTCTTGCCCTAAAAAAACCCAGATATTATCTCTCCTCATAAGTTTTTAAACCAATAAAAAATACATACACAAGATAAAATGTACAAAGTTAATACAGGCTCTAAAGTTAAAAGAGGTGTGAATTATTTATCACATATTATATCTTGAACATGTGTAAATGGATGTGGGTAGAAAAGAAGTTATAATCATGTTTTTGTGACCACTATCTGGCTGACAACTGATGTTCTACTACAAACAGACAAAAAAAAAATCATTGGGTGATTAAAATGAAACCTTATTCATTGTTGAATATACTAACCATCAGGTCTTGGGCAACTGTGACAGCTTCATCTCTTTGGAGGAGATCAACATGCCAAAGACATCCAGATTCTAACAGCCACCAAGACACAGAGTTTATGCATTAATAGACAGTTTCCCACTGTGTCCCAAGTAGTTTAATTTGACATTTTGTTCTCTCCCTATCAACCTCTAGTTTATATTGGAAATGTTTTTCTGTATTTCCTGCTACAAGCTGTTGTAGAAGTTAAAATCATTGAGACACCAACTGAATTTTTACCAATGGGGCCTAAAGCAATCTCAGTGACTATGTCCATGTGAAAGTGCTCTGTCCAGCTTCACCACAGTTAACCCTAAGGGTCCTGCTATTGTCCACACCATAATCTTCCCAATATAAGTGCTAAAATTGTATTAATCCGGAGAAGCTGGCACTCTCAATTATCTAAACCCTTGGCAGGGAATCCTAAGGAGATGGGTTTAAGCTTCACCTCCTAAGAAGGAAAGGGCTGCAGGAAAGCTTCAATAGCAGAAATTTTAAGAACTTTATCTCAGACCGTGCAAGCACATGCTCCTAGAAGCAGACTCCTGCTTTAAACAAACAATAGGAGGATTTGAAGCTCAGTTTCTCATCCTTTGGGTGGAAGCTATAACCACCAGGTTGTAAGTAAAAAAGAAGGGAAATACACAGCACGTTTCCTTTTCCTTTCCCCTGTGTTCAGTATGAAATCTCACCTGGCTTTCTGTTCTAAGAGTATTCATTTGATCAGTCTTTGCAGGTGTTATAGGGAAGGGAAAATTTAATTTCTGAATCCTGCTGGAGATTAAGCTCCATGCTGCTCACTAAAGAAAAGACTCACGCGTTGGCTCGGGGGATGAGTACTGAGGCAACCTCATTAGTGGACAAGCAGGCCTCTGCAGGCTTAACCAGTCACTGGGAAGGCTTTGGAGAGTCTATGTTTTAGATTTAGCCATTTTAAAAAGTCAGTTGAGCTTTGTGCATTCTGAGGTTACAGGAAAATTCACTAGCCACAGTGGTTTCAGCAGTAGTACAGTTTCCTTCGTGTGGGTACATCAAAAGGAGGCAACACAGGTTTCTCTAGTAATTGGGGTCTGCGTGTTGCTGAATGCTGACAGGGTGGTTTCCCATGCACCGAGACATATACGCCGCATTTCTAGACTTGAAATGATTATTTGAAGTGATTTGGACTCTTCCTAGAGAGATTAATTCCTGAAACTTATTTCATATATCACAATACATTTTGATAAACAGTATAACCTGTACCCCAATTTTAAGGTAACAAGCTTTAGCAAAGTGAACGCAGGTGGTTATGGTGGTCTAGATCACATATATCCTGATGGAAAGGGATCAAAGAGGTGACTTGCTGGTGTTTTTTCAGTAATTTTATAACGTTGGCTGGTTTCACCCTAGTCCCATGAAGCACATCACAGAAATTCTTCCCCTAACTAGCCCTACTGATTATCTGTTTGGCTATTCTTTGTAACTTGATTCTGGAAAGACATCAAGGAATTTCAACATTGTGATCCAAACAGCCCCACTGGCACGCTCCTGTTCAGAAGCAAATGAAAAATTTCAGTGCATACTATGAAATGTCAAAGCCTGAATTGCAGGCTTGCAGTCACAAAGCAGGAGTCAGTAGGTGACAAGAAATTAACATTTTTTTCCCCCCTTTAAAATTTCCTTTTTTAACCCTAAAAACAATGTGAAGAGAAATGCAGGTTTTTGTTCCCATAGCTCTGTGAGCGACGATTGGTAACTTTTAAGAGTTCACAAACACTAACAGACCTTGGTACTTATATATGTTATTATAGCCATGCATATATTAAGAAAAGTAGTAAAAAAGGGAGCAAGAACATTTTGGTGATGTGACTTTCATCTGCTGCAACTTGGCATAAAGACTTTTCATTTATTCTTTTGGCCTTTTCAGAGTCTGTGCTTTCCAGATTTTCACAGCTCATTTTAGTTAGGAATTCCATGTATCCTTTTGGTTGCTGGCAACTTTGCAGTCTCTCAGGTTTCAAATCACTTCACTCCTCCTTCACCTTTAATTTACAGACTTGTTTACTTCTTACAGTACTGGAATTAAAATATATTTTCAGCAGTTTAACTTATCTTGAGTAAAACCATTTTAAAGAGTGCTCTGCCTTACTGTATCTTACCAGGTAGTATTTCTATTTTTATTTTCTATTTTGTACTCCAAATGTAATTCTGTACAGTTCTGGAACTGTAACTCTACAGTGATCTGGTTTAATTAAATCAGTTTTGAGGGGGAAAAGGTAAATTTTTGGCATGATTATTAGTCATGTACTACCTAGAACTCCGTGATGAGTAAATAAAAAAAGACCTAAATTTTAAAAGGGAAAATGTTTTTTGGTGGTTTTTATCCCCACATGATATGTCTGAACATATATGTTTGTGTATTGTGACTCAAGGTCATCTGAAGCTTAATGAATTGATATTAGTCAAGGAAAAACCCCAGCTACATCCAAAACCCATCCCAAATTTTATGATCCAATCTCTCCTTCTCTTTCCTTAGGTGAACATTCTTTATGTGACTTCCATGTGCAAGAGTCAGTCTTTAATCCAACTTGGTTTATTCATTTACCAAATGGTGCTTTCTTGAAGAGAAACCAGTACATAACTGGTGGGGCTGACTGTGCCACCTTTGGGAGGAAGTCATTCTGTCTATATAGATATATATATACACACACACACACAAACCTCAGACATAGGTATGGGAGGCACTAAAATCAGAGACAGGAATTTATGAAGTTAGATGTTTAAAAATGCATGCACAGCGTCAATGAACAGTAATTGCAATATGTAACTACACGCACAAACACAATTAGACACAGAGATTTGCATGTATAAATATTCTACTTGCTTATTCAGGAAGGGTTTCTCTAAACGAGCATTAGTCAAATAACAACACATTTGTTTTGCAAGGGCAATTATGGTATGGGTTTTGCCTGCCTGACACATAAATAACCAGACGTTTTTCAATGTTACAAGTCCAATTGAATTCATATATATACTCTTGGTCTAACACTGAACATACCAACTGATACATGTTAAAACTGATTTATGAATCCACAAGCTTTGCTTTTATATATTCATCCTTTGTTTCCACTAATTGTTATGGGAGAAAACTTTGCATCCTGTAAACTAAAGGACACATGAATTCCCTTCGGGTTCTGGCATACAAAAAAGCAGATCTTTCAGTGGAGCCCCAGGGGATACTGGTGCAAATGTGCAGCGTTTCCTTTGAGCCCAAAAGTCCTCTGCACCTACAGAAGCGAAGGCAGGCTTTCCAGTGCTCTGTGTCAGTCCTGGCAACGTGCACATCAGGCTTTCTAATGGCAACCCAGGGTAAAAAGGAAGTCCAATCGGTTTTAATCTTTATTTTCACTGTGTTCCTGATTTCAAAGTCACTGCCTGTAAAGCATTATATTAAATCCAACTGAGCCAGTGTCATAACCCCATCGTTACAGGCAGGTGGCCACCAGGTAGAAAATATCAACAATTACATACCAAATTCAGTTAATGAGAAGAAGGAAGAAAAACTCTGCTTGGTTTTACAAGGTATTTAGGAATCAGATTATCTGCATGGGTACAACTGCATTTTGCAGGCAAAGGAGTGTGTTGTCCATGTGAATATTAAGTCAGATGAGGAGTATTTCAGGTACATTCACAGAAACAGTAACTCCAACAAAGCACCTGTACCTTGTTCTTTTTACACATATAATGCAATGAATCTGAGAAAACCTGTCCAACCCACACTCTGAGAAACTCAAAAAGGTCAAGTGTTATTCAGGCTGGCTTCAGGCCCAACCTAAGTCCAGTTTGGGAACTGAGGATGATTTTAAAGGAAAAACTAGCTGAATTTAGCTCTCTTGTCATTGCTGTAAAACCATCATTTTGCTGCCTTCAGTCACCGTCTTAAATTGGAAGCCTGGGAAGAATGCAGAAGTCTGAAAAGGGCCCAGATACAATGGTGAATCTAGTTTAACAAACTGAGAACGTCACAAAGGCAACAGCTTCCCTTTGCTCCCTCCTATCGCCCAAAATGTTTAAAGAGGAGAATGGCTGGATGAGCTTTAGCAGTTCACTGACCTTGAAAAGCTGTGTCCTGGATGTCACCTGGAAAAAAAGGCAATTTTGCTGAATTCAAAGATAACCTCGTATGCTGGGCAAGGCTCAAACATCTTGCAGACCTGCTGGCTTGGGTTTTCATTGTGGGCTTTCATTCTGAGGAATGAATCATTCTTGTACATTTCTTCCATCTTTTAGTAGTGATAGGCATGAGCTGTGAAGGCAGAATTGTGAACAAGAACCTGAAACTCATCTTGCATTAATTTAAAATAGGAGTCTTACTACTGCACTCAGAGTTATTGAATAGATTTGAAATTACTCAAAGACAATTCAGAACAAAGCGCTTTCTGACCTTCTCTTGATGGATTAAACATATGCAGCCAGTAACCTTGAACCACTGTGCTTCCCCGTCCTGCTTTAATATTTTCTTGGTCCAGCCCTTTCTACAGATAAGTACAAACCAATCTTACTTCTCCTTGCAAAACACCAAGTCCACTCAAAAGCACGGCACCACATCACGCCAGTAGAGGAAATCACACTGCTGCTCTTCTGAATACCTTTCATCTTCATTGTCACAAACCAGCCAGCAGAACTTGCTTTGAAACCATATTTTCCCCACCCTTTGCTATCAGTAAGTTACCCACAGTAGCTTTTGGAGAAGCAACATGACATTTTACACTTCAATGTGAAAGGTACAAGGAACACCCATATGAAAAGATTAGGAGGCAGCTGGCATTACTCCTTCAGAGTGATAGAAATGATAATTTCTTCTATCCAACTTGATAGGACTGAATCATGTGGTGAAGCAAACACTGTGAAATGGAAACACCCTTCTGCATCCTTCTTTGAAGGAGAGGAGAACCTCTGTGTCTTTGTCCCTCCTCAAGGATGAGAACTAGAAGCATCATCATTGCAAAGAGAACATTTTGTCAGATTCAGCTCTGCAGGAAAGCACAAGATGTACATGAAGAAATTTTGAGGTCTGTTTGAGAAAGCCCAGGGGAGTAGTCACACAGTTACTGCACTTCACAGGCATGTTTAAATTGTAGAGTGCTACAATCAATTGCCATCTTAAGAGTCTACTGCATGGCTGTCGAGAAAATTTAGGTTGGAAATACAGCCCACACGCCTGCCTTGCTTTGCCAAAGATCAGTCAGAATAATGACAGTGGAAAATGAAGACTCAGAACAGACCCCTTAATCTGCTGACTATACTCTTCCCAGATTGCTTTTCACTGAGCGATTGCTCTTCACTTCTGTGACTGTTTGAAGGAGAGAAAAAATAAAAGGCAAACCAAAAAGCAGCACCTTTCCAATTAGATTCAAACATTTAGATCACCCTGACACACTGCATGAGAAAACTGATATTTTAAAAATTGATTAGGGAGATCTGACAGGTTGAATGAAACGTGAGATAGTCTAACACAGAATAAAAACCAACTTTGAAACAGCAGAAGATTGAGACATGTCAGAAAGCAACCAAAGGAGCAAATGCTCCCCAGGAGGCTACTACAGCAACAAGCCCTTCTGGGTTTTTGAGCCCCGCAGCACTTGTGTACCTCGGGACCCCCCACCACACTGAATGCAACAATTATATCTGAGCTGGAAATTAGCAGGAGCATATGTGATTTCAAGCCCAGGGTCTCAGCCTGCACAGTGCTGTGCTAGGATACAATACAATACTGGAAACGGCAGCAGAGCAGAACCTGTTGTCACTCAAGGTTTTCTTTGAAATCCACTGATTTTAATTGCAGCTTCTTATTGCTATTTTTTAACTTCAGAACAACCACAGTAATAGAGTTGGAGCTGGGGAGTACCCTGGAAGGACAATTCCTTTTATCTTAGATATCCCCACTTATACCCATAAGCATTTTTGCCAGTCAAATAAACTCACATGAGAGTCAGTGGAGAGAAACAAGTGATTCTGGAGCCGAACTCATCTGTCTGTATTTACATATTCACTCCAAGAAGAATTGAATCATGCTCCATAAGCAGCTTTTTGTCTCCTCTGACTGTAAAGTAATTTAGACAATTAGCTCAGCTGCTGCTGCTAATAGATATATCAGCATTACATGATGAAAGTCCTTACCCAAGCCCTTTATTTTTACAGCTTTTCACCCATCACGTTCTCCCCCTCTCGTCCCAGATTATTCTAGGAGATTTCCTTCTGCTAAGCATTCGTGTACTATATGTGCAGGAATGCAATACTTGGTCCCCCCATCACACAATTTCCCAGCCCTGCCACTTCAAGCCTCAGTTTTCACATTTGCTTGCACTCTCATCAGTCTATTACTCTGGGTGCCGCCTTCTCTGCCACAGTCTATTTAAAACCTTTTTATTGTGGGAAAAAATACAGAGTTTATTTTCCAACAGCAAAGCTCAAAAGTCATTTAAGGATTTTATATCATCCAGAAATATCCTGCACTACGGTCATCGCTGTGCTTCCTTTATGTTTCATAAACCAGAATGGAGCTGCATTGGTTGGTGTCTTTTGATTGTGGATAAAGATACCAACTGATGCATAAGATTAATGTATATTCATGAGTAGAATTATAGCTGTGCATGAAAGCACTACATCAGTGCTTGGTAATCAACATCTACTTTACTTTTTTTTATTTTAAAGTTAGCACAGTCACTAATCAAAGATAATTACGCCACTGCCATTTGAAATGTTTATCAGGAGTTCTGGAGGAGGAAGAACAAGATGTGCAATTTTTTCTCTACGGCGATGCACAGTGCTCACTACAGCTGGGCCAACAACACTGATATGGCTTTGCAAAGCTCTTTGATAAAGTTTTGGCACGGAAATAATAATTGTAAAGAAGTAATATTTTGTATCTGAATACAGCCTTCTACCCAAAGTTCACAAGGTGCTAGTAAATGTTAATAAAGCATCCCCATCTGTATTATTAAGTACAGAAGCACCAAACCCCCTCTTAATGGCAAAACAGGCACAGAATAGAGGAAGTTTTCAAAGTAGAACAATACATCAGTGGCGAAATCAAGGACGGGCTTCAGATCCCCTTGTTCTCCCTACTCAGATTTAGACAACTTTCTGAAAATAAAAATGAAGACTAATTCCCACTCTCTCCAAACCACAGAGGAGCAAGGCAGAAAAGTTTTCATTTTGGACTAATACATATTGCTCATATAAGTAAGCTCTACAGAGGCCAGCTAAGCACATTAAAACACAAAATACTCAAGTTCTATGGAGGAGATGGTTTTTAAAACCATTTTCCAAATTTTGATTTGGTTTAGATGACATTTATGTTTCACAGAATCTGTGCAATAATTTCTTTACAAATCTGCTTTTCTCATCTTTCTTCACCCACCTCCCGAACTTCATAACTCATTGTGCAGAAGACCTCACCACTCAAAAGCCTCACCATGTTTCATGTGTCATTGTTTTTTTGAGACTACTAATCCTCTTTTCTTCCATTCAGCATTTTCATCAGCCTGTTGTGCAATCTGATTCTTAGAAGGGGAAGACAAAGTGAATTGTCCTGATATTATGCGAAATGCAAGGAGACTACTTTCATTGTGGAAACGAAGGTGGAACTGGGGTCATACTTCTTGTATGCAATAAGATATCCAGGAACACTGACTTTAGGAGGATGCCAGGAATATTTCCAAAGTCCCAAGCCTTCCTCTCCTGGAGACTTGTGGCACTGGGGGTGAGGGAGAAGGTGGGGAAGTGAAGAGGCTACTCAAGGAGAGAGGACAGAAGTCAAACAAATTTCCATCCTGCATTCCCCAGTGCTATAAAAGTGTGATTTGTTCAATCACCTCGAGACCTTATTAATATTTTCCCTATTATAGGCAAAGGATAAAGCTTGCTATCATAAAAGTTTTGCAAAATAACTGAATTACTTAATCCTAGAATCAGGTAAAAAAAGTTTACTGGTTTCTAGGGTTACAAGAAGGTACACAAAGATGATTGTTCTACTGGTTCTTTGCTGGTTCTCACTTTAAAACCCCATTTTCCCAGAAATCCCAAAAATGTGTTCATTCTAACCAGAAGAGAAATTACAGAGCATTTTTCAGGCATGCTGAGCACCACCCGACTCTCATTAATTGGGTGGGAAAGAATGCACAGCACAAAACACAACAGTAACAGAAATCAGAATTTTCCACTATTGATCATCATCTCTCATCTCCGTACTCAAGACACTCCTTGTTTGCTAAATAGCTTTATACAGAGACTCCTGAGTTCATTTCAGGTATGGTGAGATAACACTGGAGCACCTGAACTGCCCAAATTGGAACAGTTAAACTGTACCAGCCGCTCAGAGGAACTTCATAGAATCTTTTTCTTTCAAAGGTTATTATGTATTGTAAAAGTAGATATATGTTTACTCATGTATGCAAATTATTTAATTTGGCTTACAAAATGATCCAAAACATTATTGCACTTTTTTCAGCTTTTTAAAACTGAGAGCATAGTAATTTTTCATTTGTGTGCATAGAGAATCCCGGAATGGGAATGTGTGATCATAATGGGCAAAAAGAGTAACCTTCTAATATTCCCTGCTGTAGCTGGAAAGCTTAAAGACAGACAAGCATCAAGAAGGGATATACTGCTTTGAAAGATCTCTCACCCCTTCCTTTACCACTGAAATAGCTTTGTCCCCCTAAAACCATCCAGAGGTGCACAGCACCGAACAATGTCATTGTGGCTTTACTAGCACAGCCCTGTGACCGCATCACCTGGTCCCCTGCAGAGCTCTGGTTCAAGTCCTGGCAGAGCTGCCTCTGTCCTTTAGCCTTCTGGAGCAGTGAGATAAGTTCTGTGCAATTTACTTGAGAAGGATCGTTCAGAATCAGTCTCTAAACCCAAGATGCTATCAACAATCTGTGAATGGTAATGATCTTCTGGTACTTTTCAGATAAGTCCTGTTTGAACATCTAGCAATAAAATTCATTTGTGAGAACTGTGCTCCAGCTCCGGTGCATGACTCCACTTCCCATACTTTTACTAGCAATTCAAACTCCAATAAAATCCCAATGAAAGCCACAGCATGAAGTTTCTTCTAAAACCTAATGTGATGCTTAGGTTTCCTTTCAGATTTCTCAGTTGCAGACCTTAGCTCTTTTTGTTTTGATCGTTAACAAAGTAGTGCAGCGTTAATACATCCCCTTGGAAATCAATGGCTACAGCCAGGAAAAGCTCAAGGTCTGTTCATAGGCACAACATGCTCAGCGATCTGCCTGATGGCCATCCTGATGGGTGACTTGGGAACAGCCTGCACTCCTCCTGCTCTGATGGCAGAGGCAAGCAGCTGCCTCGGCTGCCAAGGGCACGGACCCCACTCTGCCATCCACAGAGGTACCCTGCTTTGGAGGGCCCTTGGATTTCCAGAGAGCAGTCTGGACTTAAGAGCAGCCCTTGCAAATCAAGGGTAGGCATCCTTTGGAGTCAATGTTTTCAAGCAAATTTTCACTATGTGCTAATGTGGAAGATTGATGGAGGAGTTGGACATCCTATTGCAGCACGGACTAAGAGGCATCTGTGTATTAACCAGTTGCCATATGGTAGCAATGGAGCTAGGCCAGGTCCTTCTGCCAACACCAGCAGAGAGATCTCTACAACAGAAAGACTCTAGCAGAAGGCAATGTAGCATTGCAGCAATTACAAAGTCCTGCACACCCAAGGCCTGCACAGAATCCATGCTGGCTCAGAAGTGGCTAACGCTTACTGGGAAACGAACACAGATGATGCATCAAATAGTTGGGAAATCAATGAAGGGTTATAAGGGAGATGGCACAATCCCTCTTCTCGCTGCCTCACCACATTGTTTTTTAGGATCAGCATCTCTCCCACATTTATGAGAACACTGGGAGCTCTCAGACAGCCAGGGATACGACTGCAGTATTTCCCAAAGCATGTGCTGTTAAAGCATAATCAGAAATCACTGCTTGAAACAGAATCATCTTTAAACATTCTTAATATGAAGCTCAAATTCCATGATACAGCACTCACAGTAAGGCCTGAAAGACTCTGACTGCTTCAGGAATTAGAGGCAGAGAAAGTTTGAACAGCAAGTTGATTTCAACAATTCTTCAGGCATCAGCTTCCGTGGCTCTTAGATAGGGCCTCAGCTTTGTTAGCATACAGCCACTGAGGTGGTGATGAGCGCTGCAAAAAGATATGAGAAACAGCCCTGAACTCCACTGTGGAGTAATAAACACATCAACATGCCACTTAGAAGCAGAAATTACTGCAATCTCAATGCTTGAAAATTAATGATGGGGGGAGGTGACACATGCCCAGCACTCACTGGAAGCAGTGGAGGTTTTTTATTGGCAGTATACACCCCTTTTTGCTGGAAGTTCATATCCCTCATATGCATGATAATTAGAGTCCATTAACTGGGAGGGTGACAGAAGAAGAATTTTCATGAATTGTGACAGCACACTGAGAGGGGGGAGGGGAAGAATACACCATTTATTTATTTTCCAAGAACAAAACCTCTCATTTCCATGAAAATGGGCTTAATTTTTTTTCCCCCCAATCTTTGTGTTCAGAATCAGACTATTCATGATTTAATAGTACAGCTGCTCTGTGAATCTTCATGTCTCAAAAAAGACTAATGCAGCTGCCTGTAAAAACCAAAGTGGTGACCCACAGATGGGAAAATGCTGTTGATAGCTGCTGAGCAGGCTGGCTAACCTCATGGAGAGAGATCCCCGAGGTGGTGGCAGACCACGAAGAACTCTGTTCTCTGATGCTGTCTAACCTGAGTGATGTATAAAGCTATAGGAGATGCCAGGTGGTGTCTCATTGGGAAGAGGAAGGAGAAAAATGGCATATAGCATCTCAGGAATCCCGGGCTGAGAAACAGCAGGTCTTAATTTCCAGGTACAGTGCAACTTGACTAAGTCAATGCACCAGCTTCTCCAGTTTCATACTAGGAGTAGTTTTTAATTGTGTTAATTAATGCTGCATTACACATTGAAAATATGCTCCAAAGATTGACACTTTAAGACAAGAGTCTAACTGTCTCATGGTAAGTATGCTGATAAGTGTCAGTTCTCAGACTTCTACATAGATTCTAATTAATTAGTCACAGCAGCAAAGCTTGTGTGTCTTCTCTGTCTTTCCAGCTAGGCAGGAGAGAGGTGAATTTGATGGGCTGGAGGAAGTTTCGGTCAATCATGCAAACTTTCTCACATCACCTGCATATATGGTTTGGCCTCAGGTAAAAATAAGGTATCTGAGTTGAATTTCTTTTCAAAAAAACCCACCAAAAATCCAGCCAAGAACAAACAGCCTGGAAGCACAGGATGACATGCATACAGCTAAAAGCAGTTGTGAGCCAGAGAACAAAACACAGAACCAATCTAATTTGCTTATAAACTGAAAGGCTTCTTGCCAGATCTAATATGCCATTTATGATGATATAGTGATACAACTCTCATGTAATAATTACTGCTAATTCTAGGCACCTCCTGGAGTAATCTAGGTTGCGCTGTTACCAAACATTTGCAAAGTTCCCAGAGTCTCAGAGAAACTACACTCACTGATAAATTTCTGGTTAGCTTAGTATGCATTTCAAAGCGCAGTGAGCTGTTTCCATTTAGCCATTTTAATTATGCAAGGCCATAAGCTGCTTTATGAATTACATTATAAAAAGCATTTTCATTCTTATATTGCAATTATGCCGCGAATGTGAAATCAAATGAGAATGCTGAGGTTTGAAGTCAGATTAGCAGAAATACATACATCTTTGAGATACCATCACCGGGGCCAAGAACTGCAAAAGGGTGCTCCTTGGAGTTGACTTCATGCCAGGAGTAAGTCCAGGCACTGTTTGGAAAGGTAGTTACTTGCTTTGTATCTGACAGACAAAGGTTTGTGGCTGCCTGCGTGGCTGCTCCCTTATTCGCACCACCAAGAATCCTTCATTCACCACTTCTTTCACACACAGACTAATAAAAACCATGTCCTACTTCTCTCTGAACTTAAAAGTTTGCTGCCTTTTTTGTGACATCTTCTCCTGATCAACTGGGGTGAGGAGAGAGCAAAGATGAAGGGTGAGGAGAATTACCAAAGCCTCAAACTTCTCATCACTGAAAGGAGGGGGGACTCATTCTCGTTGTCTGAGGTGCAGTGCAGAGAGGACAAGGGGATCATTCTGAATGCAGAACAGCAGTAATGACAAGATCTATTAAAGCTCCTCTCAGGACAGGAAAATCTTACACAAAGAATCCATGTCATGCCTCACTTGTGGGACACTTATCTTCACTGCTCTGAATAAGATGCTTTGGGATTTTTTTTATTGTAAAAATCTTACATTTTCTGAGGGTAACTCTCCACACCTGGCAACCCAGCTTCTGGCAGCAAAGTCAAAGATACTCAGAATAATACATCAGAACACATTAAAGGAAGGAAACAGTATTAAGAAAATGCCCAGCAATAGCAGTGTCTGAAAAATGCAATTAAAATAAAGCCAGTACAAACCAGCAATGTACAACACTGCATTCTGATTCTCATGCCATGTGCCTAGAGTTAGGTTGTGTCCACATATCACAAAGACATGAACAGGCATGTTGGCCCTGTTGCAGAACAGGACTAAGACCAACTGATATGAAGGAATATAGTCCCTGGTGTTTCCATGCCCTAACACTTACAGAGATGAGCAGGATCAAGCCTAATGATTTCTTTCCATTTGTCCTCCTTATTTTACTTTGCAGAAGCAATAATAATAAACTTATACAGGACAAAAGAAAAATGAAGAAAATTCTTTATTCCAACACACCAACGTTCCTCCTTAAGCTGGTGCTAGGTTGATTCCCTTGGCTTTGACCTTTCTGGGGGAAATTGTCTTATTTTGTTACAACACATCACTGGGCCAGAATGTCAGCACTGTAGATGATGGTTTTTAGCAGCACCTGCTACAATGGCCTGCGTGTAATTCTGGAAATGGAGCTCCTGACACATAGGTAGATATGGTCTCTCCTCCAGAAGGGGCACAAACAGAATGGAATCTCACAATCACTTTGCCCCAGTATAAAGACTCACAGCTTGATTAGAAAAAAGGTCAGGGAAGGGTGTTATTGCTAAATATGTTATGTCTATGAAGGCAATAAAGGTGGCAGTGAGAAAGCCTAAATAGGTTTTCTTTACCAGTACTGTGACTCTGACAGTTTTCCTGCCTTTTGTTTCTTACACTTTGTACTGATTTGTTCACTAATCTGAATGGCAGCATTCAACTGAACCGTGGCATGTTATGAAGACGGCTTTCTTCCTCTCCTGTGTCCCCCTCAATGATGCCATTTTACAAGTCATTTTCAAAAGTCAATATCACAATGAATCACCATACCGAGTGTTCTGACTATAACAAGAGACTGCATCAACCAAGAGAGTCATTTTCCCATATTATTATAACCGAAGTGCTTACATGTTCTAATTTAGCTGTAAAAATACTATGCTTTCTATACATATATGGTTAGGTGTGTTGGCAGCCTTGCCAGTATACTGGGGATGTGTGTTGTTTTGCTAAGACAACAGCAAACAATATGAAGCAAACACCACTGCAAAGATTTAAAATATGTAACAATGATTTGTCCTTTGTTGATAAACAAGGAAAATGGTTCAGAATATGGGGACAGTGAGAGATCAACTGGACTGTTGCCTTCTGTGAATTAATGACAGTAGTTGTGCATATTCTTAGAAAATTTTACATTAATTTAGTGGATTACTTTAAATTTATACTTACAGAATCCTAGAACAGTTTGGAATAGAGGGAACCTTAAAGATCATCTAGTGTTAACTCCCCTGCCATGGGCAGGGACATCCTTCACTAGACCAGGCTGCCCAAAGCCCCATCCAACCTGGCCTTGAACACTGCCAGGGACAGGGCATTCACAACTCCCACGGCAATCCTGCAACGATCTGTAATAATCCTGTAATTGATTACTGTCTCTTGAAGCAAGCGCAATACCAGAACACAATTCTACTAGCTTGACTAAAGTGACGGTCGCTGGAGTCAGATAAATTTGGTTTAAGACTTGTCAATCAGTTCTACATGGTTAACATTAGGCCAAACCCAACGGTTTACAGACCCGCTGCCAGGCTCTGCATCTCCAGTCACATCTTTTCAACATCAAGTATAATGATGACTATGCTAAAAGATATTAGATATAAATCCTATAAGCTTAAGTCCTACAATACTAAGCCTATTTTCAAGCCTCCTGAATCTCAGCTTTTCTCTGGGTAAAGCATTAATTCTTCAATGTACACAGTCCTCTAAAGATTAAATCTACTTTCAGGCTATCAGATGCCTGCTGACTGGCATGACTAAGGAAAACAGGAATGAAAATAGTTAAAGCTTGTATCACAGTCTGTCACTTCCTCACTCACAGAGCATCAGTGTAGGAATTAAAGTTATATAAAAATCTTCGCCTGTGGAGGAGTAATACTTCTTTCAGTACTGTCTACAGGTTATACTCTCAGTAGGAATGTGCTTTAATCTCAAGAGTTACCAGGTAGGACAATAAGATTCTGCACCATCTGTTTTTCTTAAAGTCCACAAGCACGTTAAAGAAAGCATCTCTGTGCACCCAAAACCTGTCTTGGCTCTTCATCCCTTTGGTGCTGCTGTGACTTTATTAGGATGCCATTACCTTTTGGCTAGCAAGGTGTTCAAAGTAGAGCCAGAGCTTCTTTGTAGAAGTTAATAGTTCAGATCATGCGCACTAATGGTTCTTAGTAAATTGATCTGTTATTATCGCTTAATTTTGGTAAACATTCTTACTGGAAAGTAGTCTCTCAATTGCAGCCCATCTAAAATAAGCTCATTTATGCTAATGCCTTTCTCCTTGACACTCAGTAAATTCTTCCTAATGCATTAATTATGACTCCAGATAGACCAATGATTATTTCATATATGCTAATTAGGAATCATTTTATTCAGTCTGCCACACACATCAGTAAACAAGTGGAATGAATTCCCCACAGAGAGGATAAAAACACAATGATTCTCCTTCCAATGCAGCTTAGAGAATTTACCCCACAATCAAGATGTAATTAGAGAAGAAACAAGGAATTAGAACATGTTCATGGTGGCTCTCACACCTGTAAGTGTATTTTCTTTCTCAGTGATAGAATAAAGGCAGATTCTTAGCTAATTCATCTTCAGCTAAAACCTCATTCTTAGCTAATGAGTTTTTACTATACATGATTAAGAAGTGCAACCTCCTTCTCCGAAGTAAATAAAAATTATAATCAAATTAGTTCCATTTGTAGTAGAAGAACTTGATATGAAAAAAGTGTCATTTCAGCTCTGGATTTGACAAAGGTACAAGACTGAAGGAAATTATGTGATATATTACTCACATTTCCATTCATTGAACGCCAAGGTTAAGTCATAGCAGAGAAAACTTTTTGCTCCTAAACATTTATGACCCTTAGTGCTGCTAAAGCCCACGGGTATAAAATTGGATCGTATGCCCACCTCTTGTTCATTACTCCAAATAGCTAATAAGGATATCGCCATAAAAACAATTTTAGGCTTGGAACTAAATGAAATGTAAAATGAATGTTAAAAAATGAAAATGTAAAATGATTAAGTTCGTCTTCCAAATCCTGACATTTGTGTTGAAGTTTGACTGGCTGAAATGGATGAATTGGGCCAATAGTATCCAGTATAACTAGAAAAACAGCATGAAGCCATTGCTGAATCATAGAATCATAGAATATACTGAGTTGGAAGGGACACATGAGGACTGATGAGTCCAGCTCCTGAACTAACAGGACAAATATGGTTCAGAATCAGAAAATCTCTGAATATACTACTAGGGGTATCCCATTTTTGAATAAGCTCGCTTTTGAGTGTAATTATAGGTCAATGTTTTGTTAGGTTTCTTTGGTTTGGGTTTGTTCAGTTTTTTTTTTTAAAGCAACTGCCTGCAAGAAATTTTTACCCAATCCTATCATGAAGCCTATGACCAGAAAAAGGGGGTGAATGGCAAGGGTGAGTACCCTTGTGCCTGCACTGTCCTAAGAGACATGTAATGCTGCCTGCATGGAAATGAAGTGTGAATTTTTACCTGATTATTCTAGAGTCCAGGAATATGAGGCTGGAATCTGGAATCTATTGAAATGAATTTCATACTAAAAAAAAGATCCCAAGGAATATCAATCCTGTAACTACTTAATGTTGTCAGTAGTACTTTTTTGTGCTACTCGGGATGAAGAAAATGAAGCTACCATTCTTTAGGCAGATTAATACAAATTTATAGTGACTACAAATGAATGTAGCTCCTGTCCTTAAGAACACGTTAGTTGTGGATCTTACATTTCACAACAGTGACCAGTCTACAAAAGCCTTCAAATTTATCCTGCATATAAACCACAGAGTGTAATTTGTTCATGTTCTTGTTTAAGATTTAACTTTAGGAATTTGAAAAAGATTTTTGATCAAGGAGGACACTGATCACACAGTACAGAAGACCTGCCATTAAAAGCAAAAGTCCTTGTGTGAAATGATCTCTCCACATTTAGACTATCATCATATTGTTTTTTCAAGCTAGATAACGCCTTGCCCTAAGGGTCAGCAGGTATAGTTATTCTTAGTGGAGGGAAATAAAAGGGCTGAACTCTGCTAACAACTCTCTGAAACATTAAGGGGGAAGTCTAGGATTAGTAAAATTAACATCCGTCATCTTCGACAGAAAATCCTTAACTGTCCGGTTAGATTATTCAGCCATTCAAACTCCTTGGAGATAAGGGCTGCTTACAGGCTGTTTAAACTACACTACAAATGAATGCAGGACAGATAAGCTTGGAAAGCAAGCACCTTGAAAAAACACTAGAAAATGTAAATTTTAATTTAATGCATGTACTTTTGTGTATGGAGGCTGATATTTGGTTGAGTGGTTGTTAGAGTTTATGAAAGAGGTAATGAAAGATCAGATGGATACTGTTGAAGAGCATTAGCCATAATGATCACATAGTAAGCTATTAGCAGTTTTAAATATATAAATATAGAGATGCTAATGGAATGTGTTCATGACACCATAGCAAGATTATTTTGCCACTAATGATTTTTTAAAGAGAAGAAACTAAAACCCCAAGTTATCTGCATGCTGTCATATTTAAAAGGGAGACCAGTCCCTTAATGTTATTTTAAACAAAGTTATGAAGAGCCAAGTTAAACTAACTCACACACAACATATTGAAAACTGATTAACCAATAATGATGGTCCCTTGCTGGTAGTAAAGCCGTAGCATGCCTCACTTATCTTGCAATACATTATCTAAATATTCAGATATATCTGTCCTGCAAAACATCAAACACTGCCAGGTGGAAATTAAAATTCCTACTGAGTTTTAATATAAAGGGAAATGCCAATGAATTTCTTTTTGGTCCTTCATGAAAATCAAAAGCTACAGAAAACCTTCATAATTCTATTTACATCTTCAACAACCATCTCCTTACTAGTAAACAATTCCCATGGTTTGGTTAATTTTCTAAGAGTTTTTTTTTTTTTTTGAAACAAAGTAACGAAAGCGAGTAACTGAAGGTAGGTACCAGTTGCAGGGACACTGTGCTACCAGCTGCACCATTCTCTGCAGAACTTCACACCTTTGATGGTTTCTTTATTCACTTGAGTTTGGATTCTGTGTTTAGACATAGACCATGATTAAATCAGCACAAAACCAGGAAGGTGGGTCTCCTTAGGCAAGGTATACAAAGAGACAGCGTATCAACAAAACCAATTTAAAAAAGCCTTTTGAGTGCATATCCTCTGAAAAGTCAACATGAATGCAACCCAGGCAGCATTCCTAAACATGGACAGAACAGCATCAGTGTCTTACAGCTCAATGCAACACCTATAAGACTAAATTTGCTATCTATGTTTTTTGGTTTGCAACTAGCATTGAGCATCTTTCTACTTGTGATGCGTTTCCTATGAATACAAAGAAGAAATTGATTTCTTGGTCAAAAGTTGCATTTATATTCTGACATTCATCCCAGCTTCTTTCATTTGTTTATGCAAATTCCTGTTCACCACTGCTAGTCTTTTCCTGAAAACAATATCATTGTGCTCTCCCTAATATTACACAGGGACAGGATCTGGGAAGCATGATCCGAAAATGCTTTTCTATACTCCAAGTTACATTTGCTAAATCACAGAATTTAGTTTCAAGACACTTAGGATTTGAGTACTTGCTTGGGGGGTGGGGAAGCAGTGCTGAGGGAAGAAGAGGATGCAGTAAAATCCAGACATTTGCTTTTCAAATCTGGGAATAATATTCTTTTCCACTGGAGACAAAACCTACTCTCTGGACAAGACTGACACCAATTATGTGAAAATTTTTAGAGTATTCAATGTAATGGATTATAGTCTTAATTATTTAAATACATAATTGCCTGACAACTAATCCAAATCATGATTTTAGTTGGGGGTTTTTGGTTTTGGGTTTTTTTAAAATCGGTACCAGACAGTAACAAAATGAACATTCAAGAATAATTGTTTATTTTAAAAAGCCCATAACTAGAGTCTATTGGTAATTGCATTGTGCACTAATTATTGAGAATTTTAAAAGTACAAAAGAGCTTAAAATACATGGATTTAGCAGGGATTTGGAACACTGAGAGTAACTTATTAAGTTTATGGCATTAACTCAATCTATTTACAGCAGTGCCCAGCTTAAAATTTTAAAACATCAAAACAATTGTAATGCCACATGAAATTGAAATTAAACAGACAAAAGTCTCTTTTGTGTATTTTTAGCTGTGGCAGAAAATCTTTGCTATTCCCCATCTTTTTTACCTTAAGTCAGCACTGCTAGAGTTGGTGCTTCGATCATGACATTTCAGATGTTATGAAATCCTTAATTATAACACTGTAACCTCAAAAAAGATCTTGCAGTTGATTCACAAAACATCCGAGTACTTGAAAGGCAAGAAGTAGAACAAAAGACAGTGGAAGTAACAATGGAAAACTTCATGCCAAAACTTCATATACTTCGCATTCAATTCCACGTATCCACAGCACAGAACATCTGATCTGAACACACTGTGTGAGCTCCTCATCGCATAGAGAACATGGTTACTCTGCACCTAGAAGATTGCTCCAGTTTATAAATAATACATTCACCCTGTTACTCTGGCTGAAACTGCACATTGTTCAGTAAAGGCTACACACTTTTGCACAAGTTCCACATGTCAAAGACAGGAAGGCTTCCTGATGACTCGGGAAAAAAAGACAAAAGAAAGAGGCAAATGCTGTGTTAATGTTTAAAAGAGAACCCCAGGCCTGTCAGACAAGAAGGTAACTGGAGACAGACAGCTTGGACTTACTAAGGGCAACTTGTGCCTGATCAACGTAATTGCTTCTGTGATGAAACGACTTGCTTTGTTAGTGGGAAGAGATCCAAGGCTAATGTTTACCTTTACTAGAATATACTGACAAGAATGTTACAGTATGAAATCATGAAAAGTCAAAGCAACACATTGTCCAGTTAGGACTGTACATTGGCAAACTGTCCCAGTACAAGCAAAACATGTCCAACAGAAGGCCATGAGGATGGTTAGGTGGCTGGAGTGCATGAAGAACAAAGAGAGCTGGTCTCGCTTGGCCTTAAAAAGAAAAGGCATATCTTACCAGAGTCTTCCACTGCCAGAAGAAGGATTATAGAGACAAGGACGGGCCAGACTCTTCTCAGAGGCTCACAGTGAACAGACAAGAGGCAACATCCACAGGTTATAGCATAGGGAATCCAACTAGATATAAAGAGGTGAAGAGTTGGTTGCCCACTCTGCCACTGGAGACATTTAAAATCTGATGTGGATGTGGCACTGATCAACCTGCTCTAACTTCAGAGTTGGTCCTTCTCTCATCAAGATGTTGGACTTGACCACCTTCAAAAGTCCCCTCCAGCCTAAGTTATTTAATGATCAATAAGGATATAAGATTTCATGAAATGTTGCTACACATATATAATGCAGAATGGAGTCAAAAAAAACCCCAGAATAAAATAGCAAGATGATTTCTCTTTTGCACCTAAGCTCTACTAAATCCTGGGAAAGACAGGATTATCAGTGCTAGTCTTTGCATATCTGGCCATAAACTTGGACTATGTAAGAAAAGATAAATGTCACACCCGTTCACTCTAGTTCTAATAAAATGCCTTATATCTGTGATCATACAGTCAAGAGATGCTGTGCTGGAGCAAGGTTCCTCTGACACCGGACTCATATCCATGCTGAGGTTCACACCTGCATGTGCAATGACACCCACCTCTCCTTTCAGTCTATCACTTGGCCCAGCCACATGCTACTGCAATTCAACTTCCTAAAATATTCAGCACTTGAACTTTCCCATTCCACTAAGGTTATAAAATTATCTCTTATTTCTTTAACACAGTATCTACTGATGTTACTTTGTTATATTTAATGATAAGCTTCAGGAAGTGGATTCTTAAAAATACATTATTTGGAATACTTTCTTTTCCATAATCCCACTTATACTTGGGATTCAAGAATATTCCTTGACTGGAAAATTTGACCTTTCTTGGATGAACAGTCTCACTGGAAAAGAAAACTGAAACAACACTAACATAATAATTAAGCAAAATGAGTGAGAATCAAGTTCCACAGTCTCTATGTATGACAGTAAGAGTATTCAGTGTTCATACAGAAGAAAAGAAAAAGGTCAACATTCAGCAAAATATTATATACCATGTAGAGCAAAATCAAAAGCACACTGATTAGAAAGAGAATTTGCAGCAAACTGTAATCAAAGTTTTGATTTGGAGTTTTTTTCTTCTTTGGCTGTTTCAAAGGCTTCTTCATTCTCCATCATAATATTAGAAAATTTAACAAAAGGAAGCTGAATGGGCATGAGGAATTTGGGAGTGTGAGGAATTTGGGAGTGTTCTTTACCTTCTCTATCATTACAGTTCCTAGAATTTCAGGGAAATGCTTCCAGCCTGAATACACCTTCAAATTGCTTGGCTGAAACGCTGTGTCTACAAATCACCACAACGTACGTCTCTGATCAGAACATCTCAGGGAAAAACGCGCAGCACAGATCATCCCACTTCCATCCAGACTGGAAAACACAGAAAAAAATAGCACAACACAGAACTAACTGCAGTCAGTCATGTCTTTCACATGTGTTAGTTGAGTATGCCCATCACTCCACACCTGCCTTGATAATCACCACAAAGTACAACTGGAACATCATGCTGTGTTCTTCTATGATTCAAAGGTAATTAGTTCTAATTTGTTGTTAATGATAAAAGAACCAGCAATGGGGGTTTCTTTAAAACTCTGAATCTTTTTTACTGTGATTTTTAGTAAGCCCCATTTTTTATTATGATCTAAGACTACTATTCTTGATTACATTACCCCTTCTTGTTCATACAGCCATTAATCTTCCACAGATAGCACGGCCTGTTTCTAATGAAAGCCTTAAGTCTTAGACTAAAAGCACTCAATTTAGGTGCTTTAGAAATAGTGTCTTATTGAAACTGCATAGGAGGTTGGTTAAATACCTTGCTGTCCAAATGACTTAAAAAATTAATGGACCCAATTGAAATAAAAACCTCTATGTTCTTTTCTTGTAACAAAATAAGGACAACCTAAATGTAAAAAATTGCCAAGGAGATTATATAAGCAATCAGCTGCTAACAATGCTTTTCTAAGTGAGCCAATATATCAACATTATTCAGAATTCAGGCTTTTTTCAGGCTTCACTGGGAAGAACAATTATACCAGAGAAAAATAGTAGAATTGTCTCTCGTTAATTAAAGGGTAGAGTAGATTTTTGGAGATTATAAAGCTAGTGAGATATTAAGATTGGGTGTTTTCAGAACTGAAAATGAAAAATCAAGAAAATGTAGATACATTACTACTATACACCTCAAATATTTGGATATTAGTTTCCAGACTGGTGGAGCAGCATCAGCCCCAGTTATGAATTCTGTTCTGCAAGTGTCTTAAACTGTCTTTATGGAGATGATTTCATTGTATTTCATACTGAATTCCAGGCAGAAAAGGCACCCATCACCTTACTCAAGGATCAACCCCATCAGGATGGCAATCTAGCCCTACCTGACTTCCTATAGACTTCCTTTACACTATGTATTTTGGGGAGAAAAACTTGCCTTTGTATTTATTCAGGCTTTGATGCAATGGAGGTCCCTCAGATATCCACTGATGTTACTGTACTACAAATAATAACCAAAAATCCTCAAATAGAACTGTCAGCAAGGGCAGATGTTTGCAGAGAAGAGACTGAAATGAATCTGGAAATAGGTTTGTGAACATTTTGCTCTGCTTTTACATGCCTACATCACCGAAAAAAATGGTAGCACTGACAGTCAAAAAAATGAAGCAATTAAAACATCAGATTTTAAGTTGCTACCAACAGACCATGAAATTGCAGCAGAAGAATCTGAGGTGTAAAAAAAATGGGATAAAAAATTATAAGTAACAACAACACGTTCTGAATCCAGCATTGATATGAGTGCTCAAACATCAGCACTGAGGGCTCTCAGCAATACACAGGATGTAAGGACATTTATAGAAGATAACCCCCTAGCTAGAAGACCTGCTAGAATATCTACCTTAAGATTTACCTATGAAGTAACAGAAGACTGCTGTTGGGAAAAGAATACAAGCAGCTGACTGCATGTGGCTACAGACAGATCTCTACAAACCGGGCAGGAGTGCAGAGCTTTAAACCACAAAGCCCCAGGGTCCCTGGGGTCAGCAGAGCAGTGCAGGACCAAACCAGACAGAGACATCAGTTGACTGGCTTTTGTGCCAAATGTCACTCAGCCACACGAGGCCCACAGCAGCACAGACCAGCCGCAGAGCAGAGGCCTCACCACAACAGGCCTCGCTGCTTGCTTTTTACATCATTACCTTTTGTCCCACTGCTAAAAATCAAACACCAGGCAGCACTTCCCCAGGGGCTGTTGTGCTTAATGACCGACCAGAGCTTTTCTCAGCCTTCTGATTTTCATAAGAATTTTATCCTTAAGTTTTCCTGTATTGAAATCAGTTGACAGAAAGTGTAAATTTTAAAGTAACCTAACGCTGTCAAGTGAAATGTCTGACCTTTCCTTCTTCCCTTGACGGAAAGCGTTAGTGCATTAAAACATTGCACTTTCACAGCCCATCTCTGATATCAAAGTGAATGTGCCCTGGCCTGAGAAACTCTGCAATAACACCCAATGCATGAAAAATTGCTTCCATTCTATTTGATCCTGATTAGTTGGCTTTTACAGCTATAAAATGGCCATCCATAATTGCATTTTATCCATTTACATTTATTACATTTTGCATAACAAAAAATAATTCCCAGATGATTATCCAGTTAACAAATATTTTAGCAAATTATGAGATTTGAAAAAATCTTTCATATGAAGAAATGAAGAAAAAAAAGGACTTCAAAACTTTGTAGCTTTGGTTAGCTGCCAGAGCCATGTCAGTAGTGTGGCAAGGGTGGAGATTGAGTCTAAAATCAGAGAGTCAGAGAATGCATTAGGTTGGAAGGGGCCTTTAAAGGTCATCTAGTCCAACCCCCCTGCAGTAAACTGGGACATGTTTAACTAGATCAGGTTGCTTGGAGCTTCATCAAGCCTGACCTTGAATGTCTCCAGGGATGGGGCCCCCACCACCTCTCTGTGCAACCTGTTCCAGTGTCTCACCACCCTCACAGTGAAAAGCTTCCTCGTGCCTAATTGCAAACCTACCCTGCTCTAGTTAAAAACCATTCCCCCTCATCCAATTGCTATAAGCCCTTACAAACAGTCCCTCCCCAGCTTTCCTGTAGCCCCCCTTCAGGTACTGGAAGGCCACTGTAAGGTTCCCCTGCAAGCCTTCTTCTCCAGGCTGAACAAGATGAACTCTCTCAGCCTGTCGTCATAGGAGAGGTGCTTCAGATCTCTATCTTGATTAGATTCTATTTTTGGGGGAAAAAATGAAAAATACTCACATGAAAAATTACTAGCTAGACAGTGTTAGAGAAAATGGTGCATTTCTGGGCAATTATTTCTATTAACCTGGCATTATTTTTGAAACAACAGTATTGGGAAAAAATAGTAATATTCTTAATCCTCACAAATAAAAAAATAATGTTGTGAAACTGTGTGGAGTCAGGATCTCCAAGTCTTCTTTAATTTTTGGGACCAATTAAGACTGAAATTTAGACCGATGAAATAATTTTTACAAAGGAATTGCTGCTTTTTATTTTGGTTTGTACAACCAATTTTTACAACCTTCTGCAGCCTGCACTCCTGTGACCTACATATATTCCACCACAGTGGACAGTTTTCTTGATGCAGGTGGCATTGATCCCCAAGAGGTGGCAGCTCTGGTCAAGCAGGCCAAACATGCTCATCCCTTCCCCTCAGGGGGGGATTTCCAACACCAGTCAGCAAGGCTGAGCCAAGCCCTTCTAGCGATCAGGCAGTATCAACACTGAGGTCTTGCTGCATTTCAATTTATCTTGTCAGAAAATCCAGCCTCTTCCTTCCTTTAAGATGACAAGACTGTGGGACAAGGAAAGGAAACATGACATATTATTCTAGCTGCCTCATTGTTTGTATAGATTTATGTCTAGACCTGCACCTTTACATGACTGCTCTGGAGATAAAAGCTTCAGTTAAAACTCAACCCAGTCTCTAGGAACGTTACAGGGGCTTCTATTCAAGCTCTGCTAGCATTAAACCAAACATTACATATTGCTACCAAGCACCAACTGGCTGGGGCTTGAACTAGTACCTTATTGTATCTTCCCTACCAGCCCTTTTGTTCAATGTTGCATTGTCTTCAAAACTAAGGAAAAATAAACAATTAAAAAATATTAATTCTTTAAAGCTCCTTTTAGAAGAAACCTTCATGCCAGCATGGAGATTTTGGAAGAGTACTAGGAACTATCCCGCATTTTTTTTAATTACTGAGCAGACTGAATAGTGAAGCAACATGCAGACCTAGGCCAGGTGACCTCAGCAAGGAACCAACAGAAGATACAACTGTTGCCTGATGTCTTCTCTATGCATGTGGGCTGCTAAGCACGCTTCCCCCACCACCATAGTTTGCTGCTGAGGTGGGCCGTGCCACATAACATCTGTGTGAGCACAGACTGAGATGTTAAAGGACTACACACACCCTTAGTCACGCTTGGTTTTTCCATTCTGTTGGCAAAAGGATCTCTTGCATTTGACTGCTGTATCTGCAAAGCTTAAACTGCCCCAACTCTGACCAAATCATGTTGGTACAAAATTGCACAGACATTTGGTGCAGGACTTAGCCAGGCCCTGTCCAGCCCCTCTACATTCTGAAGACCATTTAGGGCTCCTAGTGCATTCCTTTTCTGGGCCCTCAAGGTCTCCTAACATCTGCTGCTGAGCACAGGTTTAGACCTGAGCAGCATGGATGCACACTGAATCTACAGAATGGCTTGGGGCCTGAACACAGGCTAAGGATGGCTCTCAAATATAAACCACACCAGACTTCAGAGACATGAATGAACTCTTCAACAATATATGGAGGAGAAGCAATCAAACTGAATGCTCAGCAGCCGCTCACAGACTCAAATATCCAGAGAGGGTTTGAAGTACAACATCTGAGAAGATTTTGTAAATGAGGAGAGCACAACATCTACTTGCAAACGCCAGCAAATCATTCGCATCCCTTTGATTACATCAGATGCTCTAGGAATGTTTCAAGCCTGATGCTCACGGAAGTGGATCTACTCTTTATGAGAACAAGAGAAATAATCTCAGTGTTATTTTTTCTGTTGTACTAAATCATTTTCAAATGGCTTAGCACTTTTTCATGCTTAATCCTATCTGAATTTTCTTATGCTTTGATTTATTTTAGCAAAATCAGTTCTGTGATAATAGTGTTGGTTTGGGGTGGGGTTTTTTTGGCTTTTATAAAACCAGTCTTAATGTAGTCATTTACTTCAGAGCCTTGCAAAGCAAATTACTGAACAAATTAAATCTCTCTCAGCATCTGATCTACTTTGGAGTTGCCCATGGTATGGCATTAAATTGACCTACTTGAGAGATAACTCCTCATTAGCTGGCTATGAAGGAGAATGGCCTCCCCACAGAATAAGAATAGTACAGCTTATGGAGGGTTTGCCTTTCTATTTGATGATTCCATTTGCACTATACTCATCTCTGAGACACACTGAGATTTTAAGGGGCATGCCCTACTGCTCAAGTGCCACAGGAAATCGTTCACAGGTGCAGTCTGACATCAGACTCTTGAAATACTCTGGAACAATGTGTCTGTCTCCTTCTGGCACATGTAAGGAACAGCAGAATATGTAAAAAAAGCATAGGTCCTTCGCTCTCCCACAATGCCCCTCTGACAAGAAACTATATGGTATTGGTCTATTTTGTAACATGGGAAACTACTATTCAAATTCAGATTGCCTCATTTCTGTCTCATCCCACATGCTTTGTGTGTATTACCAACACTGTCCCTTCAACTAACGTCATAAGGCACAGAGTGAAGGCGGCATTCAGACTATGGCCACCTAGATTGGGATTAGACAACAAACATAACAGAGGATCTCTAAATCTCTTTTGTAAGATGCAGGTGACCCACCATGCTGGGCTCTAGCAATGAGCTCACTTCCCAGCAGCAGAACTCAAACAGCACGTACAAACACAAACAGCTCTCCCAGCCACCCTCCTGCATTGGCTCTCAAAGGAACAGGGCAGCAGGGTTGGCACTAGACAATCCAACAGCCAGGAAAGCTCCTACCTGACATCACTGAAGAACCATCCCAATCAAATATTATGATGCATGAACATAATAAAGACCCTGCTTACAAGGAAGAAGAAACCTGTGGCAGCAGTATGGCAGAATGACTGCAAGACATTGAGAAGACAAAGGGAGCCTGGCACAGCCCATTATAGAAGGCACACAGCCTACTAGATACCAAGGCCACAGGTCAAGAGGCACACTCCATCTGTCAAAGAGATACACAAAGCAGTACCCAAAGACAGGAGTCTTAAGCACAGCAGGGCACTCAATGGCCAGAGGTAGGTAGCACTTCAGAGAAAACAGCAGAGTGACCATCACACTCCGGGAGCTCCAAGTACCAACCATAACCAAACACTGGTGCCAAGAGACACACAACTAGCACACAGACAATAACAAAACAAGCAAGCTCACAAAAATCCCAACTATCAAGTGGGTCAGTACAAGAAAAAAACACCCAAACAAAAAAAAACCTAACCAAATCCCAAAAACCCCCACAGAACAGTGAAGCTGCTGCAACAAAATTTGTGCAGTTCTGTGGTTCATACTTACACATAGGTTAAAGAATGATTGCATTTCAGGCCCTGTTTTTTATTATTACTTACTGACTCATAGACAGGGAGGGTGCCAGGTCTGGATGATGAAGGTATGACCACTGCAGGGAACATGGCAATGTAGATCCAACTAGAAAGGACAACTCAGAAAGCTCCCAAAGAAGAAATACAGTCACAGTGCTAAGGAAATCCTTCATCAAATTTAATACAAATGAGAAGATGGATGCTTGCTCAAAAGCCAACAGACTGCAAGGACAATGAAGCCAGAGAGGATACAGTGGTCCAGCTGCAGACTCTTGCAATATAATCCTCTGGCTTAAGCAACCAAGCAAGCATGTTAGCAAAAAGAAAGCAACTGTGTTTGCATTTAAAACAAAGAGGTTACAACCAGAGTGGAATTTGGAGGGAGTCACACAGTAGCAAAGAGTTTGGAATGAGCATCATGAAGTCCATCTGCTGCCATTAGGCTGGACTACTAGCTGCTGTTGACTAATTTATAAAAAACTTTCATCATTAAGTAGATGGTTTAGATTGAGATACACACAGTCCTCAGTTTATTGTCTAATGTGAAATACACAGAGCAGCAGACACAAACAGAAATGTTATGCTCCCTACAGCTCACAAAATCAAATGCCTTTCAGTTCCAGGCTTTAATCTACAGTCCTTCTTCCAGGTGGTAGCAAGGCACAGATCCAAGATACAGTATGGCTTACACCAGATGTTGGCACTCATGCAAGCCTAGTTTTGGCAAGCAGGGGAAAAGGCAGGGCATGAGATGCTGTGGCAACCACTCTGGTGTTGGCTTGGTACCTCGAGAGCATGGCAGCATTTCATGTGTGTCAGGCCTGGGTACTTCTCCTGGTTATGTACATTCTTTAAAGCAAAGCAAGTCTCCAGATGTTATAGTGTGGTAAAGCAAACTTTAGAAGCAATCACATAAGCGTGGCTGACAAATACGCAGAAATCCTTGAATTTTCACAGAGTCTGAAACTATCTCTGCACACCTCACATCATGCACTTCAGCCTGTATTTGCTCAGATGGGTAGTGATTTAGATAAGAACAATAGCATTGTAATTACAAGCACTTTTTATTTTTGCTTCTATTCAGAGCAGCATTGAGTCAAGATATAACTTAATTCAATTTTGTGGTACAAACGTTCAAGTGATTCCATAAACTCCTAATAGCTGGCCTATCAAAAATACATGAAACAAAGCTCAGGAAGTGTGGATGTTGGAATTAGCAGCATCATGCAAAAGCCGCTGCAGATTACAAGCTGAAGTGAGCAAATTCAATTGCTGAGCACAGATCAGGGGCTGGTTTATTATTTGGCTGTTCTCTCTCGAGCTGTCTGGATAGAGCAGAGCAACTTCCATTCAGCAGCTGCTGACATGAAGCCAAACAGGATTCCAGTGCTTACAGAGGCGTGTGATAAAGCAAGTAAAGAGCCATAAAATGAAGACCTGAACCAATGTTCCTCTGAGTCTGGGCTCAGACTGCAGAGGGTAAGAAATGAGAGACTCCCTGCTCTGCATGGAAAGGACAGGGAATTAAAGAAAGGTGTTTTTGTTGACATGTGGCAAGGCCAGTTGACAAGGCATGCCTGAAGCCTGGGGAAACCGCCAGGTGGTGTGGTAACAAGGCAGGGAGACATTGGTTGCTCATCTCTCTCAAATTTTGGTACTATAATCCTCACTGAAACTTATGTTAAGTCTCATTTATAGATATGCCTTATAACTCTGATTTTAATAGGATTATGTGGGGATTGTCTGTCTTAAAGAAATGAGGAAGGGAATCAGGATACGTCTGAAAAATCCAGTCAGAAGAGCATACACATCCCTTCTTACAGCCATGCTAAAAGGCCTTAACCTGGGACCAATATGGCAGTGATCCAGGAACAAAGGCAAATCTTCATCTTTCTGGGCATGCCTTATATTTTAATCATTTGGCAGGGGGAGGCACCAGCAGTCCAAAGACAAAAGGAGGCATGGAGCTGGGTGGGGTTTTATTTGGCTCACTGGTCATGGATTAGGTACCCAAGATAAAAAGAGATCACATAATGTAGTTAACACCAGTTCTATCTCCAGAGGTATCAGAATAACCTCAAATTAAGTCAGTAATATGGCTCCATATTTACTCTGGTCTAATTTACAGCAGAAACTTGTATCATTGGCTTTATTCCCAGGGAAACTGACTGCTGGAAAAGGGGTAAGGTTTAGGATGAATATTCTCTGTTGCACACAAGACAGGAACATAAAGATATTTAATAGTGGAACAGCGTGGGGTGGTTGACAGCAGCTGACAGCTTTTTCTTTGAAATAAACGAACCAAATTCAACTACCTGTTTGGCCATTGCTGAGATGATGATATGAACTCTGTAGCTAAGAGCCACCTGTGAACAATTGTACAAGCAAAGACACATGACTTTCACAAAAGACTTTAGAAAAACACCAGTACCAGGAATTGCAGTGTTTCATCTTCAGTGATCATTACTGTGGGATGCTTGACTTAAAGCATCTTAGCTACCAATTCTAAGAATAACTTGGAGTACTTTCTATTGATTGAAGAGTATGTCAGAGTTGAACACTTTTCCCTCAAAAAAAAAAAAATCATTGTTTATCCAGCATATTGGATATTCATTAATAGGTCTCTGAGCATTCAGCTGTCTTTTTTCTCAAAATTTTTACCTTAAGGGACCTAGGGAATCCTTTAAGTAGAACCTTGCCTGGAGAAACTCTGTGAAAGTTCCTCTTAGGAACAATTTCAAATGAGGTGATGGTGGCAGGTTGAAAGCAGGATGCATTCTTTTCAGAACTTCCTCTGCTTTTTCACTGCTGCTGACTTCTCACCAATAGGCATACTATTGCCTTCTATAGACTTTTCCCTTGAACCAAATGACCCAAAACACCTGACCTGAGGGGTCTCACTTAGCGGAGGTAATGAAAGCACATCTGTTGAACTGGTGAGAGAGTAAAAAAACCCAGAAGCTTAAAGACAGTGCTCTAATAACCTCTAGGTAAACAACAGAAACCTATGGATATTTTAAGTCCTACCTTGAAAGTCCATAAAGATGATTTTCAACCCAGCCTTATCAAGACCATTGGCTTCAGAGATGCAGTCACTGCTTTTTAGTAAGTAGTAATATGTGAGCAAGGAATTTTGAAGAAGACTGAGGGATTTAGGAACCTGGTACATTAGGCTATTAGGTCACAAAGAGCATTGAAAAACATAGGTCACCAAGAGCACGGGGAAAACACTAATATTTGCAGCTGAATTCAAGTCGTATTTGCTCAACTTGTTTCTGTCTTATCCTCACAAACTGCAGACACAGAGTAAAATAAGGTTTTGAAACTGTCATTTCAAACCACACTGGTGGTTTTTTTAACAACGTATTAAAAAGGAGTCTACAAAGCAGAGAGTTCCATTAAAATGTTTACCATCTCTCTATAAACAAGATAGATAAAAAAGCTTCTATAATTTTAGCCTCAGAACACAAAAGAAAGTAACAGAAAGGAAGCAAACCCAAGCCTGTGTGCTAGGTACAGGAGTCCATCTGTATGGGCATGCTGAAACACACCCTGTGGAGCACCAACCTGATTTTATTAGGTGGAACTCTACTAGAAAATCATTTGTACCAGTGGGAATTACATAAGCCTATAGTTCCCAGCAAAGGGAGACAAACTAATGGCCAACCCAGGCATCTCCCACACACTGTTCCATGCTCTCCATGCCACGTACAAGGATGCAACTTCAAAAGGGAATATACACAGACTGCAGGAGGGAGAACCATGAAGGGTCCTCCTCAGAAGGCAGTTTGAGAACATATGGCTCACAGGGTGCTTGTAGCCTACCCAAAAGCTACAGACACCTCCCATGTGAATTGTTCCCCTATGAATGTGGCAACGTGGCTTTGCCACATCCTCTAGAAATCAGTTCAACAGAAAAATCCAGGCCTTCATTTTTCTCTCCTCACTGCACTGAAAGTCATGTCTAGAGCTGGCAATTCTTATGTTCACAAGGTCAAGTTTCTTTAAAAACATGAATATGGCCACAGCACAGACGACTATGCCCAAGATCCTGTCTGTACCAGATGCCAACAGAGGATTTCAAAAGGAAAGTATTTCAGAAGTCAGTCACACTGTATTATATTCCAAGTACTTTCACTCTTGCCAGGACAAAAAGATCATCTTTACATAGATCGAAACCCTCAGTGGATTTCTCTTACCTGAGCCTCTCCAGCTTCCACTTGATCCCATATGGCTTTAGGATACTCAAGCCAATGAATTTTCCAGCTACCTTCCTGTGATGGCATCAACACAGGCATATAAGAATTTATACTGACACTGCTGCTGAAGAGGATTGACAAAGAGAAGCTCTTCAGCTGCTGAAACAAGGATATGGAAAGAAGTTGATTTAAATAGATGTCTATCACATGCAATTGCAAAGCAATCCAGTGTTCTAAACAACAACAATTCTTGAAGCAATGATTAAAAGTCAGGCTCAGCTTTACTTGCCTAAAAGTTACATGTCCAATCTAAATTAGCATTTCATTATGCTATATGTGTATATATACAGGAAGGCAACTTGTTCCATAAGACAACTCAAATCCAGTCCATGACAGGTGGTTTCTGGAAGTGCCTAGGAAATTCACAGGAGCATATCTGTCCTTAGAGCAAGTCTTACTATTTGCTTCAATTAATAAAAAAATTAAACCCTTGATTACTTAAAATAACTCTGTTTATAGCAAACTATCAAAATCGCTTCCTACTAAAACATTCCTTAAGATATTGCTGGAGGAGTTTCAAAAAAGCTATGGGATAAGCTACTGCTACAGTGGAAAGGGGGAGCTCAGACAAAGCCGCAAATTTGGTATTTATTTTGTTGCTAAAAGAAATATCTAACATCAGAGATTTCCTTTAAAAGGCTGATTATCCTTGGCTACTAAAGGAGAGATATCATCACCAGAAACCCACTGCTGGAGTACTGTTTATGATGCCTTCACACTTCAATGGGTTGCTTTGAGTAATGCTACAGAGCAGCTGGCCTTCCAGAGACATGATACCGTCTTTTGCTATTTGAGTACCTGAACTTGGTGGAACATTCAGGAGAGGAAGTTCAGATGCAGTTTATCTGGATTGTAGGATCCACATTTTCATGCACTGAATTGGATTCTCGTAAACAGGCTTCTATGTCTTTATTCATCCGTTCTTGAAAATTATTTGCAACTCTCATTACAGCAAGTTCTCAGCAGTCCACATTACAGCTGAATGTAAATCACAGCAAATAATCAGAATCCTGGATACTTCATACTAGAAACATTGTGTAATTTCACTCATTTAAGCTAATACAGCATAATTCTCAGTACTTGGGGTTTTTAGTCTTTCAGAACTACAGCTATGAAAGACAGTGTCTGAAAAATAAATCTTTTCTTCAATACATTTCACCAGGTCATGACAAATGCATCTATGCACAACACAGGAATCCCCTCAATATGCAGTAGACTCAAGGTCCTTTTGCTTTGCTTTTATTTTTATGTGAAATTCACCAAAGGTACTTTTCAGATGAACATGTACCTCAAAAAATGATTTATGCTCATATATTTGTAGTGACACCATCATTGCCACGTACATATTAAAAAAGAATTTGTTGCTTAACACTGAGAAGTTGGAGTGAAGGTCTGTGTGTATTCTGACTTTAAACACTAGTAATAAACAGTGTTTACATGGAAAACAGACTGCTTCATGAGACAGCAGGAAAGGCACCACCACTAGGAAATTAAATGAAAGATTACACTGTAAGTGATATTCAATATACTTACTATAACAAACACTTTATGTCTATATGAAAAATCCCCACTTATATTCATCACAGCAGTGGATGTGATTCAATTTGCAGTTTCACAGTTTTAAATCAGCATTTATTGTACTGAAAACAGTGTATTTCTACTATCAAACTGATAGGAGACAGGAGTTCAGCTGACCCATCAGTCAGTCCAGATCCCTTTGTAGTGTTGGCCTCTTTTTTCCTCTGAGGCACTGGTCCCATGGACTGGATTACGTGTGTCCACGTCAGTCAGTTCCCAGAGGCCAAGTGGGAGCAAAGAAATCCAATGATCAGACATGTCACATCCTGGGTGAATATGGCCCCAGGCTTTCCCCTTCTCCCATAGCAGGTCTTCACCAGCCACTCCTCAAAGGCCAAAGCTGGAGAGAAAATAAACATTTCTTCAATCGAGTCTCATCCTGTGCCACTCTTTGCTCTCGTGGTTGTATGAAGCAGACACCTGCCCCAGCTATTGTCCTCCAGGCTCTCCCATTCTAGATGGCAGCAGAACCACAGATGGTTGACCTCAGTACTCGCATCTCCTTCCATCTGCTAAGGAAGGTTTGATAACACCAGGTGGCTACTGTACCACCAAGGATGGACCTCCTCTCCTCCCACCAGACCAGTACCCTGCACCAAGCTCTACATTAGGATCTCATGAGAGATTCTTACAGGACTGAACAGATTTGCAGGATGTTTATATTTTTATATAAAATATTTAAATCCCTCATCTTTTTACACCTTGGATTCCTCACTCCTCCTCTCCTTATCCAGCAGACACACTAAATATTCTTTCCAGATTCAAAACAGAGATGCAGAGAGAATCACCTAGGCCATCCATCAGTTGGTCCCCTAATTCCACTCCTCTCCCACGTTGGTGCTTTTTCTTCTGAAACTCATGAGAATTATTACCTGAAGAAAGATTTCTTCACCACTTTGCCCCAGATATCATTCCATTTTTAAAATGAAGTCAGACATCCAACTCATTATAATACATATTTTCTGAGACACTGAAAGACATTTCAGCAAAACCAAAAGACATTTTAGGAAACCAATAGAAGGGAGAAGTTCAATGTATTAGGATGCTTTCAATCCTAAAATTACTGCTATGCAAAGAATTCAGAAAGCTGAAACAAAGGTACCTGTGAAGCCATATTTTGCTTTAAAAATTGACAGTGCCTGATTTATTTTCACATCCTACTATAGTCCAGGTCTGAAAACTTTCATTTATACACACATGAAAAATATTACCAAAGATCCTTATGTTAGGGATTCATTATTTGGTCATGTGATAATAAAAAAAAAAAAAATCACTTGGGAAGTATCACGATGACAAAAAGAATGCACAAAGCTTTGGAAAAAGAAATACACATCTGTAATGATCTCAGTTATATATTGTTTAAGACACATCACTACCTAATCAGGTACTAAGCTAGCCCCATTTTCTGCAATTCCACCAAACACATGTCAGTGCCAGATAATCTTTCTACTAAGAACTTTAATGCTCAGTGTCTTTAGTACCTTAGACTATGTACTGCACACAACCCTTACAGAAGTCAAGCATAATGCACAGGAAGCATTCAACAGTACTGGCTGTTTATAGTACAAAGTCAAGTCAGTTAAATCTTAAAGGCTGCTTAGTGAAGTCACTCCAGAACTGGTTTATCTTCCAGAAAGTGTTCATTTGTGCAAAAATTGAAAAAACAAGAGTTTTATGAGAAAAACTAATTTTGATGGAAAAAATACTTTATGTGAGAAACAACTAAGCAATTAAATCTCCATTTTCAAACGAATGGGCTCCCTAATGTTTTCTTTTGCTGAGCCACGGAAAATGACAGTGCATCAGGAGAGATGTGAGCCTAGATCCCACACAGGACAAGGAAAAAAAACCAATCTTATCTCTAATGACCAGTGGCAGTTTATTTTTTAAGACATACAAACAACTAGAAATATAAATGATTAATTTCTCCTATTCATCACACCCAACATTATGAAGAACATCAGAGAGTCATTATATTGCACCTCTGCTTTCAGGCACTGGAGGAACAAAGCCTTTGAGCAATGCCTGTCCCATCTGGAAAGGTGGGGCAGGAGGGATTCTTCCCCAAACTGAAAAATCAAAAAGCCATCTGAAGTTTTAAAACTTAACACAGCTGTAAAAATCTTAAGATGCTAAAGAATTTACTACAGGGGATGCGACTGGTACCTGATTTAGAAGTCATCCACAGACACCTCTGCGACAATACTAATGATCCCAGCCCTGTGAAAGGCATGCAGTTATATGGCTTCAGCCTCAAATGGAATAATTCTTTTCGTTAATGAGAACCCCGTACTGTTACCTTGGGGAATTGTAAAAGTCAACACTAAATGATCCATTTTATCTGTGATTCTGGAAGCACCAGTCAGGATTAAACTGTAATCATGACTTGTTATTAGATCAGTATATTTCTGACTAACGCTGGGCTGTGGGAGGATTTATCACCAGTTCAGTTACATCTCATGTTTTCCCACTTGGATTTCTCCCTGCAGAGCTAATCAGATCTCAATAGAATTTTATGGGAAATTCAGCTACTAAAGTGACAGATGGACAAGTCTCAGCTGTCCCTTCTTTCTGACCTGTATTTTCTCCTTTTTTTCTTTTCCTCAAAAGAATCCTTTTATTTTAGGTTTTCTTCTGTACTGCTTTTGGTTTGTACTGACTTTTCTTTCTTTCCTCCTCTCCTCTTCCTCCCCATTCTTCCTTTGTCTTTCATTGTTCTGTTTTCTAAGCCAGCTAGCTCACTGTAGCACAAAGTGGAGGCAGATCATAGTTACACCATACCCCAGAAGAACATTCCCTCCATTTTATCAGGTGTCCATGTAATTGCCAAGGAGATATACTTTTACAGTGATGCAAAACAAAGAAACTGAGATGGACTGGGAGAGGGCCAGTCTTTCAGGGGCCATGATACACATGGGCTCCCACAGAGACAGAACAGGAACCAAGGACTGTTGGTTTCTAAATGTATGGGTAGTGCAAGCAACTGTCAGAAAACATCTGTGAAATGACCAGGCAGGATGTAGCATTGAAAAATAAGTATCCTTATTGAACCTATATGGTCATCCTTGTGTGGTTTGGATGACTACAGTTGAATAAATGAATGAGCAGGCAGCTGGGACAATTTTCTCTGAGACTGCAATCTGTGTGTTCCTGAATTTTTATAGACTCTGCACATTCAAGGCAGCCTGAAAAAAAAATAGGCATTCAGTTCTGAAAGCCTGAGCATTCAAAATACATTTGAAATATAGAGCTACACTTCTGCCTGCTGTAAGTCAGTGCCTCTCTGTTGTTTGAAGTTAAGGTATATTTCAACCAGCTGAGAATGAAAATGAATCAGGTTACAGACTGTCCCAACTCACTGGCTAGCAAGGATACTACTATTAGTGATCAAGATCTGAAAAGCAGAATTATTAGGATCCAGAGTCCCTGTCAGGTCTGATATTAAAGTGTACCGTGTCCTGATTCCCAGTAGTACAATGAAGCTACAAGCATGTACCTCAGCATGTAAGAATTTATCCTATTACTAGAGAGAGTAACTTGCTACTGATGCTGTACATGGAAATACTCATGTCCCCCCACGAATCCTTAAATATCAAGGATTCAGTTTTATCAAACAGGTTTAATAGATGTGGTACCTTCCCACTCCACCACATCAAATATACACAACTATGCAACAGAAAGAGCAAAACAAAAAACTGAATCACAGAATCGTAGGGGTTGGAAGGGACCTCAAGAGATCATCGGGTCCAACCCCCCTGCCAAAGCAGGCTCCCTAGCTCATATTGCACAGATAGGTGTCCAGACGAGTCTTGAATCTCTCCAGAGAAGGAGACTCCACCACCTCCCTGGGGAGCCTGTCCCAGGGCTCTGTCACCCTCACTGTGTAAAAGTTCTCCCGCATGTTGGTGTGGAACTTCCTGTGCTCCAGTTTACAGCCATTGCCCCTTGTCCTATCTCCACAGATGACTGAAAAGGGGTTGGCCAATTCCCCCTGCATCCCATACTTAAGATATTTATAAACATCAAAGCCCCAGCACTGAAAAGATTATAGAAGATGTGGATTTTCTGGTTTTGCTTTTTGATAAGGGAGAAACATGGGGCAGACTGGAAGATTTGATAGGTGAAGGAGATAGGTACAGACAAGGTACTTCTCTATTAATGAATGATAAAAAGTCTCTGGAAAAACCACAAATAGAATAAGCCAACTAAGTTAGACTAACGTAGGAAATGAAGAACACTTAAATTGTAATTAAGTGAGACATGCAAAACCAGGCAGGTAAGACCAAACTTATCTAGATGTTAGGAATCTAAAAGGTCTAGTTATCAAGAAGAATTCTTAAACAAGATGCTAATGGAAAAAGTACACTAGGACATTTCAGTCATTAAAGAGAAGTAATGCTAAAATGAAAGAAATTGAAGAAAATATTAACTAATTGAATATGAAACCGGATATGTCAGTCTGAAAAAGATGTCAGGCAGCAAAACATAAAACAGCACAAAGCACAAACTGCTTTGACTTTATACCCACCTTCTCTCACACCACTTTAGGAAAAGAAAGTCTCCCAGGTAGGGCGACCTGAAGATCAGTGCATAAAAGCAGCACTCAAAAATAATGTAAAAACAGAAAAGCTAAATTAATATATTGTATGAGTGTTCACTAAAGGCATCAGTGAGTTTTCTCTGACAGACTTCAAAGATACTTCAGTAAAAGTGCTGTCATAAACAGAACTAGCAGTAGAAGCAGTTTAAGAACAAATCAACCAAACAAACAATAAAAAAGATCCCCTGGACTACTACATGGTCTTCATTTTAGGAGCCTAAATATGTAATTTCCAAGCAACCACCCGTGGTATGTAAGGCACCATTTATATGATCTTCAGTGACAGAGGAACAGACGTAAAAATGCATTAGATGTGTATAGACATGATATAATGGGAAAGAACAGTAAGTTATTTCTCACAAATCTCTTGAAGTTTGAAGAAGCTGATAGTCATTAATGAGTAGATTGCAACAGAATACTTTAGATACAAAACATTTTTAACAAGTTCTATTATGAAATGTTGCTTAAGCAGAAAATGGGTAAGAAAAAAGTTTTTTCCACACATACATAACAGCCACTAAGGTAAAAATTAATCAGAACATGAAACAATTAATAAATTAATAGTTTTCACAAAACAAGGAAACCACCAAGAAACTGAGATTTGGGAGGTTTTGAAGGCAGTGAGCAGTGAGTGTTGCAGTGGTAAAGTTTACTAATGATAGAAATTAGTGCAGATAATTAGATGTGAAAGCTGAGCATGAAGAGTTACAGAAGGGTCTCATGATACTTGTATGGCTAATAATAAACTGGGAAATGAAACTGCTCATCAGTAAGTCTGGATTAGTAAATATGGGGAAAAATTATCAGAGGTTAACTCCACATACAGAATGACTGGCTCTACGTGATTTTTTTGTGGAAAAGAATTCTTGAAGACATTTTGCATGAATCTCTAGATATGCAATGAAGACTTGCAATCTGAATGCTTAGAAGAAATTGCAAAAATGATGGGTTTTTTAGGAAATTATTAGACAACAAATGGAATATACTGTTAATGCTACCTTATAGGTAGATGCCCCTATTTCCTTCATGCTGAATGCAGGCTTAAGCTTTTCTTTGAAACATACAAAATGACAACACAAATGATCAAAAGTAGGGAATGGCATTTCTGATGGACAATTAAATTGATTTTTCAAGCTTCTGAGGAGATCTGTATAATCATAAATGATCTGGAAAAGCTGACAGATACTTTGTCCTGGTTTCAGCTATGATGGAGTTAATTATTTTTAGCAGTGGATGGAATGCCATGTTTGGGTGTTAGGATGAGAACAGTGCTGATAGCACCCTGATGTTTCTGGTTGTTGCCGGGCAATCAAGGACCTTTCTCAGTTCTTCATACTTCCTTACTAATGAGAAAGGAGGGGACGCAGCCAGGACAGGTGACCCGAATTGGCCAAAGAGGACATTCCATGCCAGTTACGTCATGCTCAGTATAAAGGGGGGCTGGGGGGAAGAGGAGGAGACAACACCAGGACGGGCAGTTTCTGGGTTCGGGGACGGCTCTAAGCTGTGCGGCCTGGGTTCTGTGGTTTGGTGAGAAACTGCATTGTGTATCACCAGTTTCATCTATTTTGTGCTTTAAACTTCTGTTATTGTTATATCTAGTTTTCTGTTATTGTTTAGTAAACTATCCTTATCCCAACCTGCGTGGTTCTGGTTTATAGGTTGTGGTTTCTTTCCCTCCTTTCTTCCTTCCCTTTTCCCCCTCCCCCAACTTTCCCTCCCCCTTCCTTTTAAAAGTACAAGCGACTGTGTGGGGTGCGGCCCTCGGCTGGGGCAAAACCACGACAGTCATTTTGGCGCCCAACGTGGGGCACGAACGGTTGGGATAACGGTAGATCTGACCCTGACTATCGCAATTAAGATAAGCACTGTTGTTTAAGCAATCTCTGGTCACGATGCTGTGGTATTTATTCACAAGGCTGTGTCCATGGCTGTGGCAGCAAAACCACCGCATGCTGTATACAATCCTGGCAGGATTCTTTACTCTCTCAGGTCTGCGGCTCCCATATTTGTTCCCATACTTCATTATAGTGTATTTTATGATATCGGTCTATGATACAATAATATCGATGACCATGAGCTTAAGCTGGTACTTGTATGAGGTTTTGCTGTCCTGTCCATTCTTTGGACAGGGAGGGGTTAATAACAGCACTGCTTTCTTTTCCTTTGGGCTAAATACAACAGCTCTTAGGGCAGTTTTTGAAAACCTTCAATATCTCTGGGATATTCAAACTAGCATTTTGCTATTGGTAGGTTTGGGGCAGATGGTTCAGTTTTTGTTATATATCAAGCATAGGTTTATGAATACCACTGAAGAGCTTTCTCCGAGACAGAATAATCACGAGTGGCAGGGCATGTGGCAAAGTATGGGCAAGTACCTAGGTACTTTCTCACGCCCGATGGTTTGGAACTTCACTCCTGAACAGTTACAAGACCCCGATCAAGTGACTGCATACCTAAAGAAAAATTGCTGTAGGTTTCCCAGAGATGGACACCTTACTGCACTGTGCTGGGCTCTGGCCACTATTTATCAAACACTGCTTGATAGCAGGCAGCACTGTCAGCACTGTCAGGGAGAAGGGAAAGGAAACAGACTGGCAGATACTATAGCTGCTGCAACCACTGGGGCTGACACTGCAGCTACTGCAACCCCTGTGACAGACACTGCAGCTACTCTAATCTCTACAGCAGACACCTCAGATGATCAGAAAAACCAACCCACACCAGTGTCTGTTGCTCCCGTACAAAAGAGGAAATGCACAAAGAAATCAGTTCGCATAGTGACGGATGATGATGATGATCAACCGGGACCATCCCGAGGATATCAGGAGGAGGCAGAACCAGAGATTGTTACCCGATCCCTGACTCTGAGTGAGCTGCGTGAGGTTCGAAAAGATTTCACCCGCCACCCAAGTGAGCACATTATCACTTGGTTGCTCCGATGCTGGGATCACGGGGCCAATAGTTTGGAATTAGAAGGCAGAGAGGCCAAGCAGTTGGGATCCCTAGCTAGAGAAGGAGGAATTGACAAAGCAATTGGGAGGAGGCCGGAAATCCTCAGCCTCTGGAGGCGACTACTGTCAAGTGTGCAGGAAAGATATCCCATAAAGGAATATATTACATGTCAGACACCCAAGTGTAACAGCATAGAGACAGCTGTCCAGCACCTGAGAGAATTAGCTGTACGGGAGATAGTTTATTATGATCTGGACAATTCACAGCTTCCCGCTGATCCCGATGAAGTCCTATGCACTCCAGATATGTGGCGTAAGGTTGTACGAAGTGCACCATCAGGGTACACCAATTCACTGGCAGCAATTGACTGGAATGATATGGATCCACCAACCGTAAATGAGGTGGCCTGCCGACTCAGGAAATACCAAGACAATGTTTCCCTCTCCGTCATTGCAGCAGTAGAAAAACTGGTTCAACGACTTGACAACAATGTGTCCAACTCCCAACCCGTATGGAGCAATGTTGCAGCTATTGGGAGAAAGCGTCCATCGTTCCAAGAGGGAGAATACACACCACGACGTACATTGTGGTTTTACCTGCTTGATCATGGAGAGGACATGAGGAAATGGGATATGCAGCCCACCTCAGCCCTTCGAGCACGAGTAAATGAGCTGCAGGGTAAAACATTCGCACAACGAGATTCTGCCAGGAAGAAGGCTGCACCAGTTTCTACTGGGCAGTTCCCTAGACCAACTGGAAGGCCTACCTATATGTCTGATGTGTCTGATCCTCTTGAAGGGACCTCTAAGTCCTTTATGCAACCAGTGGAAAACAAATATGATCAGCAGCAATAGGGGGGCCCTGCCTCCAGCCAGGTGGAGGAGAGGGATAATCGGGTTTATTGGACTGTGTGGATCCGATGGCCTGGCACGTCAGACCCACAAGAGTACAAAGCTCTGGTGGATACTGGTGCCCAGTGTACTCTAATGCCATCGAATCATGAAGGGGTAGAACCCGTTTGTATTTCTGGAGTGACAGGGGGATCCCAACAACTAACTGTGCTAGAGGCTGAGGTGAGCCTAACTGGGAAGGACTGGGAAAAACACCCCATTGTGACTGGTCCAGAAGCTCCGTGCATTTTAGGTATAGATTATCTACGTAGAGGGTATTTTAAAGACCCAAAAGGGTACCGATGGGCTTTTGGAATAGCTGCTTTGGAAACAGAAGGAATTGAACAACTGTGTGCCTTGCCTGGACTCTCGGAGGATTCTGCTGTTGTGGGGTTGTTGAAGGTTGAAGAACAGCAAGTGCCAGTTGCTACGACGACGGTGCACAGACGACAATACCGTACTAACCGAGATTCCCTGATTCCCATCCATAAGCTGATTCGTCAACTGGAGGATCAGGGAGTGATCAGCCGAACCCACTCACCCTTTAATAGTCCCATATGGCCAGTGAGGAAGTCCAACGGAGAGTGGAGGCTGACAGTAGATTATCGTGGCCTAAATGAAGTCACTCCAGGTATGAGTGCTGCTGTGCCAGACATGTTAGAGCTCCAGTATGAATTGGAATCGAAGGCAGCCAAGTGGTACGCCACAATCGACATTGCGAATGCTTTCTTCTCGATCCCACTGGCGCCAGAGTGCAGGCCACAGTTTGCTTTCACCTGGAGAGGCATCCAATACACGTGGAATCGTCTGCCCCAGGGGTGGAAACATAGCCCCACCATCTGCCATGGACTAATCCAGAATACACTGGAAAAGGGTGAAGCACCAGAGCACCTGCAGTATATTGATGACATCATTGTATGGTTCAACACAGCAGAGGAAGTTTTTGAAAAAGGAAACAGGGTAATTAAAATCCTTTTAGAAGCCGGTTTTGCTATAAAACGAAGTAAAGTCAAGGGGCCTACGCGAGAAATCCAGTTTTTAGGAATAAAATGGCAGGATGGGCGTCGTCAGATCCCAATGGACATTATTAATAAAATAGCAGCTATGTCTCCACCAAGCAACAAAAAGGAAACACAAGCTTTCTTAGGTGTTATAGGTTTTTGGCGACTGCATGTCCCAAACTACAGTCTCATTGTGAGCCCACTCTACCATGTAACTCGAAAGAAGAATGATTTCCAATGGGGCCCTGAGCAACAGCAAGCCTTTGAGCAGATCAAACGCGAGATAGCCCATGCAGTGGCCCTTGGGCCTGTCCGGACAGGGACAGATATTAAAAATGTGCTCTACACTGCAGCTGGGGAGAACGGCCCGACCTGGAGTCTCTGGCAGAAAGCACAAGGGGAGACTCGAGGCAGACCGCTGGGGTTTTGGAGTCGGGCCTACAAAGGATCTGAGGCCAATTATACTCCAACAGAAAAGGAAATACTGGCCGCCTATGAAGGGGTTCGAGCCGCCTCAGAAGTGATTGGAACTGAAGCCCAGCTCCTCCTGGCACCCCGACTGCCGGTGCTGGGCTGGATGTTCAAAGGGAAGGTTCCTTCTACACACCATGCCACTGATGCCACGTGGAGCAAGTGGGTTGCACTAATTACACAGCGGGCTTGAATAGGAAACCCCAATCGCCCAGGAATCGTGGAGGTGATCACAGACTGGCCAGAAGGCAAAGATTTTGGGATGTCACCAGAGGATGAGGAGGTAACATGCGCTGAAGAAGCCCCACCCTACAACGAACTGCCAGAGAATGAGAAGCGATATGCCCTGTTCACTGATGGGTCTTGTCGCATTGTGGGTAAGCATCGGAGATGGAAAGCTGCTGTATAGAATCCTATAAGAAGAGTAGCAGAAGCCACTGAAGGAAAAGGTGAATCAAGCCATTTCGCTGAGGTGAAGGCCATCCAGTTAGCCCTGGACATTGCTGAGAGAGAAAAGTGGCCAATGCTCTACCTTTCTACTGATTCATGGATGGTGGCGAATGCCCTGTGGGGGTGGTTGCAGCAGTGGAAAAAGAACAACTGGCAGCGTAGAGGCAAACCTATATGGGCTGATGACTTATGGCAAGATATCTCTGCTCGGTTAGAGAAACTTGTTGTAAAGGTACGTCATGTCGACGCCCATGTACCTAAGAGTCGGGCCATGGAGGAACATGAAAACAACCATCAGGTAGATAAGGCTGCTAGGATTAAAGTGGCTCAGGTAGATCTAGACTGGCAACATAAGGGTGAATTATTCATAGCTCGATGGGCTCATGATACCTCGGGTCATCAAGGGAGAGATGCAACATATAGATGGGCTCGGGATCGAGGGGTGGACCTGACCATGGACGCCATCGCACAAGTTGTCCACGAATGTGAGACATGTGCTGCAATCAAGCAAGCTAAGCGGTTAAAGCCCCTTTGGTATGGAGGACGGTGGATGAAATATAAATATGGGGAGGCTTGGCAGATTGATTACATCACCCTCCCACAAACCCGCCATGGCAAACGCTATGTGCTTACAATGGTGGAGGCAACTACCGGCTGGCTAGAAACATATCCCGTACCCCATGCCACTGCTCGAAATACAATTCTGGGCCTTGAAAGGCAAGTCCTCTGGCGACATGGTACTCCAGAAAGAATCGAGTCAGACAATGGGACTCATTTCCGAAACACTCTTATAGACACCTGGGCCAAAGAGCATGGCATTGAGTGGGTGTACCACATTCCTTATCATGCACCGGCCTCTGGGAAAATTGAACGATATAATGGACTTTTAAAAACTACACTGAAAGCAATGTGTGGTGGGACATTCAAGCATTGGGATACACATTTGGCCAAAGCCACATGGTTAGTTAACACTAGGGGATCTACCAATCGGGCTGGCCCTGCCCAGTCAAAATTTCCACGTACTGTAGAGGGAGACGGAGTCCCAGTAGTGCATATGAAGAGTGTATTGGGAAAGAGAGTTTGGGTCATCCCTGCTTCAGGCAAAGGTAAACCCATGTCTGGAATTGTTTTTGCTCAAGGACCTGGCTGTACTTGGTGGGTAATGCAGAGGGATGGAGAAGTTCGATGCGTACCTCAAGGGGATTTGATTTTGGGTGAGAATAGCCAATATAATTAATAGAGTAGAAATTATAATAATTGCCAAATAACCCATTATTGTATATTCATTATTGTTATGATTGCTGTATGTTGTACCATAGCATTATAGCCGGAGTCATACAAGTTAATGAAGAAGGAGTGCCATGATGATGGAACTAAAACCTGGCCTCTTAAGAACTTTTTTGCTCCCTTTGAAAATAAACTCTGACCCACAGACTATGAGCATGGACCATGCCAGGTGTATCAGTCAAGAGCCTGAGATGCAGCATGCAACGAGCCAATGGAACATACAATTATCCTGAGAAACTGTTACGACAAATGGAGCCTGAAAATCATGGACTAAATGAACTCAACAACTTCAGAGGGATGATTCACAGACTGAGGGAATAAGATCTGTATGCACGTATGTGTGCATACATGTGTGCATACATGTGTACTTACATATATGGGTGTGTGAAACACGAAACTGGTTGTACCCAAAGAAAATTGTTGGATCTGGTCATGACGTAAATGGTATGGAATAAGGGGTGGATAATGTCCTGGTTTCAGCTATGATGGAGTTAATTATTTTTAGCAGTGAATGGAATGCCATGTTTGGGTGTTAGGATGAGAACAGTGCTGATAGCACCCTGATGTTTCTGGTTGTTGCCGGGCAATCAAGGACCTTTCTCAGTTCTTCATACTTCCTTACTAATGAGAAAGGAGGGGACGCAGCCAGGACAGGTGACCCGAATTGGCCAAAGAGGACATTCCATGCCAGTTACGTCATGCTCAGTATAAAGGGGGGCTGGGGGGAAGAGGAGGAGACAACACCAGGACGGGCAGTTTCTGGGTTCGGGGACTGCTCTAAGCTGTGCAGCCTGGGTTCTGTGGTTTGGTGAGAAACTGCATTGTGTATCACCAGTTTCATCTATTTTGTGCTTTAAACTTCTGTTATTGTTATATCTAATTTGCTGTTATTGTTTAGTAAACTATCCTTATCCCAACCTGCGTGGTTCTGGTTTCTAGGTTGTGGTTTCTTTCCCTCCTTTCTTCCTTCCCTTTTCCCCCTCCCCCAACTTTCCCTCCCCCTTCCTTTTAAAAGTACAAGCGACTGTGTGGGGTGCGGCCCCCGGCTGGGGCAAAACCACGACATACTTTTATCTGCCTTTTCTCATAGTACAGAATTCAGTAGATTTTGATTATCAGGAGGCGACTTAAACAACTAAACAATGCTTTCTTCCACACACCCTAAATGAACTGGAGCACTGCTGTGAGCTATCATGAAAAACAGAAAGTAGAAATGTGCTTAAAATTTTTTTCCAACAAGGCAAATTCATGAAACTTAGGTCCAATTAGTTATTGTAGCTCAGATGATATTTCTGGCTCTGGAATTTCCTGAAACTCTAGTTTCTGGAAGCTGAGAAGCTGTACAAGGCACAATCACTATAGATTTGTTCCAAGTTTGACACACTTTTCTTAAGCATCTGCTGGTGGTCATCATCAGAGGCATTTTGGGAGCTAGCCCACCTTTTATTCTGACCCATTAAGGGACTGCTCACATGCATCAACATCTTCATAGCAATTCACAGATTTGCAAAGGTACAAAGCCCTGAGGATCAAGTATGATGCTACAAAGCATAACTAGGAAGCTCTGGTGCAGGAAGAGGAACATGCAAACACTCTCGTGACCCGGAGGCATCAATCCAGTTTTGCTCCCAAGCAAATCAATTGGCCCCTGTGTGCCCAATATCAACCCTCAGCTCTGTGCTACCATCAGCCCATCTGCTACACAAGCTCTGTGTCAGTTGCTTTATTTGGGGAGCTAGGGAGAGGGGGGGAGGTGTCCTGAGAGGCAAGTTAATTCTAATTGTTCCAAAACTTCAAAGCTATTAGAAAACTTGCACTTGCCAAGTAATGTATTTATAGAAGTGATGTGCACATTAAGCAGCAGGAATGTGCACAAGAGCTGTACCAGTGATGCGGTGGCACTGAAACAGTGACTGGAAAATTTCACAGCTGTCGATGCAAACAGAACTTCTGAGTTGCTGCCAATTGCTTCACCCCCACAGCTAACCTACCTCTCTACCATGGTTTTTCTTTTCATCTCAGACTTCTTCCACCTTTCTCATTCCATTTTGCCTGGGTTTATAGCCTAAAGCTGTTTCAGAAAATTCTTCCAAAATAAATTTCTAGTCCACTCTTCAAGACAAAGACCCCAACTTTTTCCTGGGCAGCCCTAAGTATGCTTTTTAGAATGGGAATTTTCAGTTTTCTTTTATTCCACATTGCATTGCCTGATTGAATTCCCATTTAGACTGGAATTATTTGAAAAAGATCTCACCTTCCTTACTGTTTGCAAGCTGCGTAGCATATTTGTGAGGTTATCAAAAGAACAAATGTATAATTCTTTATGAATAATTTCTGGGGTTTTTTTTCTTCTGAGTCCAAAGTCTTCTAAAAGATTATATTATTTTTACATATATGAATTTGCTAATGAACTCACAGCCATCTTCCCCTTTTGGGGTTTATAGCTATCTGTCTTAGAACAAGCAGACTCAAAGTATACTTTTGAAAATAGCTTTTATCAGCTATTCCAGTAGAAATAAGAGTTTAAAATTTCAGAACCACCCAGCAATTTTTCCTTTTCCTTCCATATCCTCCATCTAGCAATCAAGGGAAAAGACTGGGTAACTCCACAGCACAATGACCCCTCTTCGTACACACACCCCATCATCTGAGAAATCATGCAGCAGTTAATCCTGTTTTAATTACAGCATCTCTTTGTAGAAGGGCAGAGCAGAAGAAACGCCATACATGCTATAATCTTTGGAGTTGAGGGTAACATACATTTCAAGAGTCAGTTTCTAGCCCTAAAATAAACAGCCCTATTTGCTTCACCTAGAAGTGTACTGCTTCCAAACTGGTCATAAATAGAATATTGCAATCACTGTAAAGAGCCCAAATATTTGCTGCTGTAAATAAATCTTACTAATTCCTCACTTGAAAAAAAGTGGTAAAAAGATTAGTGTAAGATGCATTAGAACATCATTCAAGAGGTGGCTTTCTTCGAATGAAAACACTTATTTTAAGTCAGTTATGAATAGTATAAGGCTAAACATTCAAAAGAGGATTATTTAAAAATTAGGGCAAAATGGGAGACTTAGGCACCTGTACAGAGTTCCCAACTAAAGTTGTTTACTTATGTGAAACCAGACTCCTGCTTGTACTTTCTAGATGCTTGGTACCACCCAAATGGTGCAGAGCAGAAGAGCAGAGGCCCATCTCATCAGATAGGAAGATGCTCCTTCTTAAGCAGAGAGAAATTACATAAACAATCCTTAGACCAACTGCTCCTAGATCTCAAGCCATCACCTCAATGATGAGGGCAAATCAGCAGAGCAAGTATTCTGCGAGTTCTCAACAGGTTAAGGCTGAGCATAAATTAAAGGCCCAAAGCCACTGACTCCAGCAGCTTGACATGCCTCCTGTGCCAAGCACCTTGCAATACAGATCAAGATCTGGGGTAGCTACTTTGTGATAGTATCTCTAGATCTAGAATAGTAAGTAGTTATGCAAAAGATTAAGGAGAGTGTCTTTCTAATGACTTCATCACAGAAAGAGAAGTGTCCAAATCAGGCAACAAGGTGAGGACTAGCAGCAGCTGAAACCCTCGCTGACAGCCTCAACAGAAACAGTGATTAACTCAGGTCCCCTGGGACAGATTAAGGTGTATTAGCAGAACAACATTAGGGAAACCAGCACTGCTGCTGCTGACCTTACCGATTTCATGGAGAGAGAATATCACTCTCCAGATCTTTCATCTTCAGCATTTTTAGGTGATGGCAAACAGTCTCACTTCCAACGTAAGTGCAGTTTTAGAATGGAAGAAATAAACAGGGAATTCCTTGACTCATTTTTAAGGGGTATTTCCATCTTCCCCCTCTTCTCTTCATAGAATTATCAGCACATGGCCATGTAGGCCATTAACAAACAGAAGTATATCTTAATTCTATGCTGTGACGTGCAAATACAGAAATATTAGACCAAGTGACCATGTAGCTTTTTTTTTTTAAATAAAATAAATGGAAAAATCCCTGAAAATACTATCCTCTCTGTAGCATATTAGATTTATATATGTAGTGATCCATTTCAGAGTTGAACCATCAAATCCTAGGAGACTAATTTATCTAATAGAATGCTATAATCAACCATAGCAAATGCTCAGATCCTTAAGAGACTGCAGAAGTTCAAAAAAAGGTGTTCACACAAATTTCGCTGTCTTATGTGCTTAGAAAAAAAAAAAAAAAGAAGGAACATTGAATACAATGAAACAGAGCCAGGTAGAAGAGGCTTGTCAACACAAGCAAGATGTGCTTCTTTTCTACTGCTGGATTCTTCCAGAAGCAAAGTATTCTAAGTCCTTTGTTTAAGACATCATTTTTCATTAGATGAGGCACTGGTGTTATCCAAAAGTTAATAGCAGGAATATGTCTGTGGAGCAAAACAAATACAGCCTGAATCCTGTAGTGGTTAATACCAGAAACAGTTTGCAATAAAGTGCCTGCCTGACATACACACATCACAAAGCAGTACAGACCTGTGCTGCTGTGCTCTTCTTTTAATAGAGAAAACCCTCTGTTACCTGGCACTGTTTTTATCTCTCCAGATTAGATTTTCAGAAATAAATGGAAGCTTTGAGAGAGCTGTTAAAAGACCCCAGACAATAAAACCCAACCATCCCAACCTCTCCTCAACCCACCAACTTGCAGCCTGGTCTGACTACTGTAGGTATTCATATTGCTGTCGGCATTGCCTCTTCACATCAGGCATATACTAGTAGTCTATTTAAATAGTCTCATACCTTGGCACGCTCCTTTTTTCAGGCAGAACATAAGGTTTAAATAGAACCCCAGATATCCAACAGACACCAAAAACGAGGGTTAAACCAGAGGCTTCTGTAAACAACAGTTCTAAGCCCCATTTAACAGCTGTGGACATTGGCCAAAAAAACTGATGCAGTTTCCTGTACAGACTATATAACCCCTGCAAAATGGTGCTGTCCTTCCTTTGCCTTCTGCACCACAAGGAAATAATTTCTAACACCTATAAACTGAAAGCTCTGAGTGGGGAAGCCGTTAATGGGAATTTTCAGTCTTAGGAGGTAACTTGTTTCTAACAGCTTCCATTACTTCATCTGGTGATGATAACCAGCAACCTCCTTAAGCAGCACTAACTCTGGCTCAGGTGAGATCACTATTTTGAAAGAATTATTGAAATTTGTTATATCAGTTGGTTAGTTCATATGTCCTGCCAAAAAACCCACTAAACAACCCTCAAAAGCCCCCCAAAACCAAACAAAACCTATAAACACACCCTTCCAAATTTTTGCTTTGTTTTGCTTGCAAGATGCTCTTACTCTTCCTAAGTACAGGGTTCAAATGCTCTGGAACTCTTACATTTCACAGATTGTCTCTCAAAGCATCATGAGGTCCTTCTTTGGCAGCCCAACAGCAGTTATTCAGGAGCTGCTCATTACACCTGTCAGTGTACATACAGATATGTACACATAATGTGTATATACTGTTTTCAGGCATTTCTTCCTCTCTACAAGTCAATTCTTCCAACAGATTTAAAATGCACCGTTTCCTCAATAAAGATTCAGGAGAGAACTTCAGTTTACCTTACTCACCCCAGCCTGCCTGCAAACACCATTTCAGAAACATTTCAGAGCACAATTAGAGATTAGTTCTCATTTGTGGGGAAAAGGATGAAGCATTAAAAACTGGCAGGCTGATTTGTGAGCTGTGTGCCTTAGAGAGTTACAGAGTTTCAGAAGTTATCAGCAGATATATTAGTGAACAGAGAACAGCTGACCTATTGAAAGATGCATGGCAATTACTTTTATCACACAGCTTTTGTTTTATTATAGAACTCAACTCTCACAAGCATTCAGTATTCTCCCCTGTAAATATTTCAGTTCATAGACAGTAGATGGCCCATGTTTGCAAGTAGAGCAATCATCCCAGAACATTGTTATGGTAAGGCTATGGAACTTACAAAACCAGAAAGAAATTGAAGGCAAGAAAGAAGAACTTGAAGAGGCTAAAGGAGAACAGATGGGCACAGACTGCTGGAGAGAAACCAAGTGCATTTCTGAGTCCTGAGAATTTTTTTAGCTGAACACTCGCCCCCCACCCACCCCAACCAACCCAAAACCTCAGACACACACAAAAAGGGCTGTTAAGCTCTTCATTTTGCATGAAAATCTATGATTACATCTTGCAATGACAGCAAGTCACATTTATCACAAAACTGACTCTGGAAAGAAACCATCAGAATATGCTCCAGTGCAGAACACAGCATTTTCAAGTCATTCTCAAATAACATCCTGTGATACAACACTGATTTTTAACTATATGGAGTGACTAATAAGGTCATATATATTTTGTATGGTATACTTCGGTGTGTATAGGCAGTGTACCAGGCCATTTATAGCTGTCTTATAAAAGTATTAGGATTTAAAAGTAATTTGTAGAGCTTTCATAAAAGCAGTATTACTTTTCTGTTGAAAAAAAATCAATTTTGGGTTTTGTCATTTCATGTTTCTCATTAGCTTATGATCATGCTGTGATAGAAGTGCAAGAGTTATTGAGAAGGAAAAATACCCATCCTCTCACTTATTGTGCATTATATGCATTCTGTGGTGCCCAAAGATGTCAGTCAAGATTGAAAGCTAATTGTACTTGGAGCTGTAAAAACATGAAATGAGAGAGCATTAATGACAACAACCTCAGTAGCAGATTACACCTGGGTCTGCTTTGGGACAGTTGGCTGAACTGAATGTTGAGGAGATTAAACAAGGTGAATGTCAGACTGATGCAGCAAACTAATTCCAGGTATAAGGCACACCATGGCCTAGGAATAAAGGATGAAAAAGGTTCAAGGGGAGCACTGATCCAAGCTGTTCTGGGCCTTCACACTGAGGGATACAGAGTATGAACCTGACAGTAAGCCCACTATCAAGTAGAACGTACCCAAAAGAAGCCAGCAAAGCAGCTTGAAGGCAGAAGTATGAATATAAAGAAAATTATTTTAGCAGCTGAACCACATGTATTTCAAGAGGGTTATAAAGAATTAGTAAGGTAAAATATAACCTACCCTCGTTAGACAATAGTTTTGTTTTTAACAAGCAAACCTCTCTCAATCTGGCTTTTTATTCATTATCTATATACACAGACAATGTCTTTGTCTTCTAACTTTGTTATAACTCAATACCCAGTAATCAGCCACTGAATTTAGAGAGCAGTTGGTTAAAAACCCCAGTTTAAAAACCTGGTTCCTTAGAATAGAGAATATCTTTGGCAGCAGCATCCTTAAGCAACATGCTTGGCTGGTATCTTTAATTAACAAAGTTAAGTACCTTACAACATTAGGCCAGGACAAAATTAGTCAAATGAATTTAACAGAAGGGAAGTCTGTTATCTAAGATTCTTGAATAATGGAGGGGCAATTACAGCAATTAAAATCCACTGAAACTTTACTGCCATAAGCACACAGTTATTACATTTATGAACATGGATGTGATTGCTCAAACCATATGGACAAAAACCTCCACCAAAATTCTATTGAACTGACATTTATTGATTATTCTTATATGCTATTAAACACTTGCTGTGAAATTTGTACATCAGTCTTCACTGAAGTGGTTTGGATGAGCACAATCAGAAATGGTGGGTGGTTTGATGTTTGGGCTTTTTTCTTTTTGAGAAGATTACCTTCCTTTGTACTTTAATGTTACTCAATTCCAGATGAATCACAGCCAGCTACATCTTTCTCATGTTTGGATATGGAGCTAAAAATAGCCAGGAAAGGAGAACTTCACATGAGAGTTGACACTTGTAAGGAGGGAGCAGCACTGGACTATATTGACCTTAAGCTCCATTATGAAACCTTATTCAACTCCTATCTGCCATCCAGTATTACTATAAATCCCCAAGTTTTACCCTGAGGTACTTGCTCCGTCAAAGCTGTAAAATACTATTTAATTTTTAGAGAGGAGGTCAAGCTTTGAAACACCTTCCTCTCTCACCCATCCTCTTCTGAATCATGCTTGCATTGTACATCTTATTCACAAGAATGGTACAGAATGATCCATTTCCTGCTACCATCCTCCAAGCTAACAGTCTTTAATGGGAAAAGCAGCAAATCAGAGATCACTGCTGCTGCTTTGCATGGGCTGGCTTTGCTTTGCTGTCCTGGTACGACTTCGGTCCAAAGAAGATCTGCACAGGGGACTGCTGCATGTCCTGGCACAGAAACACTGAGGGTGAGCTCAAGTTTGACCCTAAATATTTAGGGTAGACTCACTGTGTGTTCCAGATGGTCAATTAATTTGTCTTACTTGGTTTTCTGTTGTGTGTGGCAGTGTCTGTTGTTTTTAGAACCATAATACAAGCACTGCAGAGTTTGCAGAGCTTGTTTTGAAGTGACATGTTACAAACAGGTAAGAAGCAGTTGATGTAAGTGAGCCTTCTGGAATCGGAGCCCACCTGACCATGAAGGACACAACTGGCCTTTGCAAAAGGTTTCAAAGGCCAACAAGCCCCAATAAAGGTGTTTAACAGTAGTGCAGGTGACTTGCAGGTAGGGGCAGTTTCCTTTTCCTTTAACCATAGAGAGGGAAAAAGCGTAACAGGGAAGGAGAGCACAAGAGCCAATAAGAGCCAGTACAGCTTCTTCTGTAGAGACTGAGGATCATGAGGTTCTGTTGATCAAAAAGGCGTATGGTCCCATCACGCAACACACCCAAGTGAAAAAGCCATCTCAGTGTGCATCCTAAGAGGGACAGTGTGCACCAACAGCCACTACTCCCAGTTAATGATACATAGTACTCAGACTGGGGGAAGGTAACGCTTGTGCCTTTGCAGCAGAACAATTACTCAGTGAACCAGATGACATTATAAATCTCATTTTTGTTTGCTGGTGGCTAGTAACTTAAAACAAGAACATGTGTATGAAGTCAAATGTTTACAGCATGGTAGATTTTTTAAAGGCAGCAAAAACAAGGACCTCAAAGTTGAGATTCCCTGATGTTTCTTTAAATAATCCAGCTTTAAAAGCTGCAAAGGCATAAAATTAATTGAAGCCACTGGTGTTCAGCTAACAGAAAATTTGGCTTAGTCATGCTTACTAGGAACATAAATCTGTAAGACACAGTCAAAGACAACAATTAGTTTAATAAAAAGCATAATGTTAAATTAAGCACTGGGTTGCTGATTTTTAATTTAGGGAGAATAAATTTTGAAAAATGCCTCAGCTTACTCTGGATTTGCTTTTTAAGCATAAAGCCCTACAAACAACAGTCTAGCAGTCTCAGCACCTCAGCTCCAGGTGAGAAAAAAATAAGTTCCTTTCTGCACTAAGTAGTTTATGTATAATTATGTCATAAAAGAAAGGATAAGTTCTTCAAGTGTGGATCCTTCTTAAATTGGATCTTAATAAGAAACTGCTAGTGTAAAACAGCAGTGATGTATTGCATAGTATAGAATTACTCAGAAAAGGTGACTCTGTGGAATGAGGTACACTGCATAGACACAACCCATTAAGAAGAGTTGTGGCACTAATTCCACTAGTTTCAGCTGAGCTGAGTCTACTTAATTTCAGTGATATCTTGGAAAAAAATGGACAGAATAGAAGCCTGGACTTTTCTGTTAGGCTTCAACAAGGGGAAAGAGGTATAAAACCCAAGAGATTGGTCATGAAGAAGGAAGTTCTAAGCAAAAAGTTTTCTGAGGAAGACTTATCTACCAGATTTACTTGAACATTTCTCTCTCATCTTGTTAACCTGGCCCAAGCAAAGCAACAGAGAAAACACACTTCCAAATTGAAGAAACTTGTGTTGCTATTTATGCCATTTATTCCTCAGAACCATCTCTGAGTCTGAGATACAGACAAATTACTGAAACTTGGATCACAGACGTACCAATCCACAATTAGTTACAAATCAAACAGAGACCACTTTGAGTCACCAGGTTACAGTCACTGAAAACCTGCACTTACCACTGGGAATTCACAGAAGAAAAGCATTTGTTTTCATAGTACTACTCAAAGTCTGGTTTCCCAGTATTAGCTTTACCATTGCCAGTAATGTTGGAGGCATCCATCTCACAAGCATGACTACCTGCAAATAACCTGCAAGTCGTGAATAATGCACTTGCTGTTATTTATACCCACGCTATCAGAGTCTACATTTTACTGAACTCATCAGTTTGACTTCCTTCTAACCATTTCAGTCACCAGGTTCCAGTGGTCTCTTTTCTAGGAGGTCTACCAACCTCCTATGTCATTGAGGCACACATAAAAGTCACTGTGAACATCAATCAAGGAAATCATTGGCAGTAAAGCATCCAGACTTCAATCATTAGCTACTTTCCTCTGTCCTTTCAAGGGAAACTTGTGCTGCTTTTGCAAGAAGGGTCAGTGGCAGTCTGTGGGTATCAATCAACCTCCACTTCGTCCAGCACTTCAAAGGTCTCCTGATTTTTCTGTAATTGTGGAAGGCAATGCTTGGAAATTTTTCATGGGGCAGGAATCCCAGTCAGTCTATCAATGTAGCTGGTAGATCCATCTCTGCAAACCATTAGGCCCTTCTCTCTAATCACCTCTTGTGTGTCCTCGGGTTCCTAAAAATATCCTCTCTCTATATAAACCACTGGCAGAGCAAGCCCTGCCTGAAACACCACAACCTGATGCTATTCTGACACTTGATAACTCAGAAAACAAGGTCAGGCCTCATGCTTCAAAACAGAGAAGAAGAGATGTGAGTAAGCCCATCAACTCGGTCAACCATCACTGTTAACTAGCCCCTGTCCCACAACGGACAGTGCAAGAACAAGTTCATCCAGCTTTTTCCCCAGTCCACACACAGCACAAGCTTTGGACAGCACCAGCCCGCTTACGCTCTGTGTGCTCACAGAACACAGAAGGGAGGAAGGCATGATGCCAGTTACCACTGGCAACAAATGCCACACACAATGAAAGCTTTGGATTTCTTCTGGCTCTACAGGTGGATTTTTCTGGCATCTTGACTCAATGGTACTTGTTCTGTCCTGCTTAACACTTGTACAGTAACACAGTCTGAAAGCATAATGGCCAGTCCTTCTGTCATTGCTTCACTGCTGTTCCCCTTAAATTGTTACTAGAAACAATAACAAGGAAAAAAATAGATATTTTGGAAGGATAAATTTCTTTACAGAGGAACCAGAATTTCACCATGGACAATTTAACTTTCTGAAGTTGCAGCTGTTCTCCCTTTTCAGCCTTTTACTATATATAAAAACTAAATGACAAGCAAAAGATGAGGGGGAAACTCTCTCACACTTTCTTACAAGTGCTATTAAATCAGAGTGCTCCTACCAAAAGCAAGAACACTATTAAAAAAAGCTTTAAGAACAGCTTAAAAAAATTAGTCATTTTAGAGGGTATTGAAATACACTACAGAATTGATTCAGGCAAAATCTAAAACCTTAAGTTCGCTATTCAAAGAATCCAACACTTGCACAACTCTGCAATAAGAATATAACCCTGTAACACATCCAAACCACAAGTATTAAACATTCATAAAATACTTTTCAAACAGATTGATAATTAGTCACATATTACAAGCAGTCTTTTCATGTAATGCAGTTACCCCTGTTTCTGGACAATTTATAAGCAGAGAAAAAAAGGAAAATTCATTTTATGTTTAGGACCATGCACTTTTTAGCCTTTATTTTAGAAATAAAAAGGTGGTGCACTCTATAGAAATTAATTTAAAAAGCTGTACTCAACAGAAACCTGCCCAGAGTTGCAAGTCAGTGAGTCTGGAGGAGCTCCCTTACTTCGCTTGCACTGCTACAAATTAAATAGACTTCAGACCAGTGTAAAACAGACCTTTCCTCTCCCCCTTTGTATTCCTGTAGAACAGCAGTTGGAACGCCAGATACATTTGTCACTGGTACAGTGAGAGCATAAGAACAAGCAAAAGCTATAAAAATCAAGTTAATAACTTTTTTCCTATGACAGGTCCATCAGATTTGGAATCCATTTCATTCCCATTTTAGTGATGATTAAACTTTTTATTCTATTGAACTTCGCATGCAATCTGTCAGGAATTTTGGAGACACTAATAACCTCTCATCGTAAAGGTGCTGTAATTAAAGGCCTTGTTTTGACAGAACTGTTACAAGTCTGGCACCATGCAACAAAAGCAAGAAAAGCAATTTACTTGCAGACTGGAAGTTAAATATCTTCACCCTGAGACTAGAAAATGCACCACTACTTCATTAGGAGGTGTATTTTTACATATTTCTATAATGGAAACACACAATACAATTAATTTCCTTTCAGACAGCAGGAAGAAAAAACCACACAAGCAAACAAGAACAGTCCTTTCCTGTCTGGATGAAAATGATGCCATTCAGAGTAAATAGACGCCGTTATGCATTTAGGGATTTATTTGCCAACATTACACAGTGAGAGCAGATTGCATTAATATAGATTAAACAAGCAACACTACCAGTGTTGCTATTTTGCTGAAGAACTATATAAGAAAGTTAGTCCTAAATTTTATTTTCTTAATCCAGCTTTGGGGGAGAATACAAGCACATCACCACTACACAGCAAAGTTTAGAGAATTCTATTACGAAGCGAGTATAAACTCCCTGCAGAATGTCTCACGAGTAACATGGAATAAATGTTTTTGCCATATGAGGAACTTCTAGAAAGCAAACTCACAAACAAATTCTAATTCCTGAGGTTGCATTGTTCTATCTGGCTGATAGTCATTTTCTGCATTTTATTTACGCTTTAGGAATTTCCCTCAGCTCAGCTATGAGAAGTGAACTGAAGAGTATAATGAGATCCTGTGTATGTGCAGCTACTGTCCCAAACTGTAGGCTGGATAGCAAAGGATTGCCTGAAACTTGTTTACTAAGTTTGTTTTGTCTCCAGCCCACATACAACCAGCAGACACAACAAAACATAATAAGGAACAAGGCTGCAGACTCCTATCAAGACACAATCTCATGAAAGACTAAGAGGCTATGAGCGGAGATGCAGTGTTTATTAAGGACTGGGGATAATAGAATTATTCAAACACAAAAACAATCCATCAAAAGCCAGTTGAGGCTGAAATTGCATTTCAGTGGAGCCCAGCTCTTCTGTGCAACGCTGATGAATACATCAGTGTATTCAATTTGGATTACAGTGGGAACTGACAGCTATAAACTGCACTAGGAGTGGGCTCAGCACCTCCTAAGAACACACCTGTCTTTTTGCACAACCTCATTACAGAGGAGACTTTAGTTAGTAAGTTCATTCACAGATAATATTTTGCCTTGTTCCAATAGGATTAAAAGCCTAGTTGCAAAATGAAATCCAGTGATGCAGTAACTGCTTGACACAAACATTGCCCAAGGATTTAGGCTGGCTACGTGACCCTGGGGCTGCTTTTACCTGAAGAGTAACCATATTCCTCAGTGCTCCTGAGGATACCACCAGGCTTTCGTTATGTGCTCCCCTCTCCCTGACATCCTTGGTGCATATCTGGCAAGGGAAACACATTAAATCAATGGTCTTAAAATAGTAAAAGCATAGTAACCTACAAAGAGTATCAGAAGGGAAGAACAAAGAAGTCCCAGTTAAATGTACACATTCACAGACAGCCTAATAGCTGCTTCTAAGAGACAACATGAATTACTAAAATAGGGTTAAGGGAGTTTTTTATATATATATCTCCAAGTATTTCATACTGACACAACACTTAAGTAATTGAAAACAGGACAAGACTTAAGTGTGGTTTTGTTTACTAGGCTATTTAAAACACTTTAGTCTCATTACTGCAGCAACCTAAGATGCAGGTAACATCATTCCCTGATCACACACAATGCACTGAGCCTATGGAAGATGTATACTCTCTGTGCACTGCAGTTAAGCCGAGAGAATGAGGATAAAACCTACTGTTATTGTCCCCTCTGTAAAAACACCTCTGTCCCCTAGAGAGACTTGAGGTTACAGAGAAAAATGTTTGGGGAGAGCCACCAGAGTTAAGTGACCCTGGAAAGTCCTCTGTTTCAGGTTCTGGCTGCTTAAATGGGAAGTCTGCAGTTGGGAGACTTGGAGGAGGTTTTGAGAAGGTCACAAGGGTGACCCATGCATTTTGGTGAGCTGTCTGAATACCATTTCTCAGCTACTCTGTTAAGGTTGTCCATGTTAACATTTTTTTCTGTGAGGAAAATAAAATTAATAAGCCCCAAGAGCTTAATAAACGAGTTCTAGAGGGATAAGCCACCTTCCTGCAGGCCCACGTCCTCCAGCTTTCTTTTAGCTCAAACTTTATTCACTCAAGCTCCCAGGAGCAAACTCCTGCGCAGAAACTCATCCATCTGTCACGCTGCGCTTGACAGTCCTTGACTGCACCACTTCCAAAGGCTTCTGTTGGAAAGCTGATCCTGCTCCTCTGAGCAGAGATGGGGATTGCCCACAAAAGAACCAGAGCACCACACAAGCAGTAAAGCTCCTGACAGCTTGGTGAGCTCTTGTTCTCCAAATCAAGGAATTTGTGACAGGATAAAACAGAAAGGAAGAAATCCTCCATTGCCAGAGTTCTGTGGCTGCGATACAGCTTGTTACAAATATAACCTGGATTGGTAGAAATTGTCCTTCTAGGCCATTACAGCACCTGAGAATTCAAGGACAATTTATAGCTGCTCCTGAAACACTGTTTTCAACTTTAGGGAAAAAAGTACAGTATTTTAAACACCTTTGCCACATTTCCTCTAACAAGTAGTGACTCTTCCTAAATTGATTTCCCCCCTTTTGTTTCTGCTTATAAAACATCCATCAGACAATTTCCACTTATTACTACATCTACAGTCATCACAACAGGGAGATGTGCTGGACAACAGAGAAAGCAATAGAAATATTTAGTTAATATCGTCTAAAAAAAACATCTAACTTTCCCATCCCACCTTCTAGGTTTGCTTTATTTTCTAGTAAAAAATTATTTAATTGGATTTGCTAGTGGGAAGTTACCCTATATTGTTAGGATGCCTCATGGATTTTTTGACTTTTTTTTATACAAATTATTGTTAGCAGTGCTGATCAAGAATTTGTTGGGAAGGAAAATGCTTAGCCAACTTTAAGTCTAGCAAGGTCTGACACTACATTTTGTGTCTCTACAGCTTCATTATCATTAATAAAATGATGGGACACTGTAAATAGTATTTATCAAAAGTGCTGGGCTTCTTGGTAAGTCTCAAGTATTTCAGCTCTTCTACTCCACACAATATCGATGAAGCCTCGCTTGCAATCCTCCATCAGGACTAGGACATCTTACTTTAAAAGATGGGGGAATCTATTTAAGAAAATCCATGGAAGAATACCAACAATAATCAAAATTCTAAGGGAGATGTAACACACACAAGAAAACCAGGAAAAAGCCACAGTCCAGTCTAGAATATAGACTGGGGAGACAGAACCAACGATTAAAAGCTTTCCACTAAGACCAAAGGAAGAAACTGTTCTGTGTGTTCAGCTGGACAGGGCCAAAAAGCGATGGACACAAATTGAAGCAGGGACTTGGATTACAGGCTAAAATAAAGCTTTCCTAGCCAGAAACAGAAGTAAAAGTTGAAATATTTCACTGAGAAGGGAGCCTGATTCCACCACTTTAGAAAAAGCCCATCCTAGAGAAACACCATGCCATGAATAGTTAATGTCCAGCTGAGTAAGGACTAACTAGCTTCCCGTAGCCTTTTCTCAGTCACCACGTCTTTGATTACATTTCAGTCATCAGAATATTTAAAATTAGATTAGTCAGGGAAGGCAGGCTCAGGACACCACCTGTGCAACTCTTGGCTTCCTTGAACAAAAGGGACCAGCACAGAAATAAGAGATTAGGACAAAAGCTCAAAGGCGAAGAAGCAGCAAGTTGTGTAGGGGTTTTCTGTCTGAAGATCCTTTGTCATGAACACGAAAACACCTTGCACCAAGAAGTTATTTACTACGTTATTTCTTCATATTATCTGATATTTTTATCACCCAAAAGTGTTCCCAGTAGTGCCCCCAGAAGAGTAAGAGCACATTCATAACCAAATGTAACACTGATGCATGTCCAAAGAGGTAGTGACAAGTGACATAACCTTCCTTTCCAGATGAAGTCTGGAAATTAGAGTCTTTTTCTTCTTCAACTACTTCCAAACCAGGGTAGATGCAGAAAGCAGCTCTAACCTCCTTGCTTCATGGGTTTCACAGCAGCAGATTTCAACACAATTGAAAGAGTCATAAAACTTCTGAAGTCTCAAAAGATTTAAGCTACTGCATTTCTTAGAAAATCAGTTGGCACACTTAAACTGTTTGATTATTCAGATACAATACATCTTTGCCAAATTCTTGGCTCATTTTCTACAATTTTTTCTTTATCTGTTTCTTTAATTACAACTTGTCTGGTACACATCCTTCAACTACACCAATTAGAGCAAGCCTATAACTGCTTTCATTATCTCTCCCTTCAAGATCTCTTTTCAATTTTTGCATTCTGTTGAGGTCAGACTAATGACACCAGAGTTGTCCAGATCACTCTTTTACAATGCCACACATGGTTGGACATGAGATAGATTAGAAATAGAACTAAAATTAAACATGCAGAAAAACAGTGGGAATAGTGATCTACAATTGAAGACCTGAAGTACTGCATTTACAAGACCGTAAAACTCTGAAAGAGAAATTAAGTACAAATATACGATGTGCAAGATCAGCTTCTGGGCAAAAACCTTCTTCCATAAGCTGGGAACTCATCAATCTGGCATGACTAAGGAAGAGAATGACTTAATCAAAAGTTACCAATAAATGCAACAGTGGCTGTGATGGCTACAAAGACGATGAGGGGACTGGAGTGTCTCTCTTGCGAGGAGAGAGCTGAGTCTGTTCAGCCTGGAGAAGACTGAGAGGGAATCTGACCAATGCTTACAAACTGACTAGAGGAGGGAACCAGATTCTTCTCAGTCGGGCTCAGTGACAGGAAAAGAGGCAACAGGCACAAACTGGAACCCAGGAAGTTCCTTGCTCCAACAGCGACAAAGTGCTGGAACAGGCTTCCCAGAGAGGTTGTGGAGTCTCCTTCTCTGGAGATACTCAAGACCCCCCTGGATGCAATCCTGCTTTAGCAGGGGGGTTGGACTAGATCTCCAGAGGTCCCTTCCAATCCCTACCGTTCTGTGAATCTGTGAAGACCGAGGCCCTCACAGGATAGCATGTCTTATTTTACATCACTGTTATCCTATGGTAGCTCTGGAAACATCAGGACAAACTTGTGCACTTGAAATTTTACCTAAAACACTGCTTTGCAAATAGATAAACTGAACCAAAACAAGTTGAAGGGCCTTAGATGGGAAGGGGAATTGAAAGCCTATTGGATTTGTCAATAGAAATGAAGGCTCAAGGGTATTATTTTCACTTGCTTAAATGTATTTCTAATAGCTCAAAGGTAAGTAGGTACAGAACATTCATAATAACATTAAAAAAGACAATTAGAAGTTTCTTAATTCTTAGTGCAGCCAGATTATGTCACAGCCTCCCAAAAGAGAGGGGATGGGGGACCCTGAGAACGTGTCTCTTCAAAAAGAAAGAAAACAGAAGTCTAATTTAAAAGTATAGCAGTCAGCAGGGCAGGAGACAACTCAAGGGCAGGTTTAGCACCACAGTCTTTCATATCTTGAGGAAAACTGGCAGCCTCAGTGGAATGACCACAGGGAAGGTACTGGAAATACACCTTAACAATTGCTAACAGAACCTTACCCCCTTTTTTCTCCCCTCACCCACCCAAGCCCATTCCTCTCCCCTCACCCACCCAAGCCCATTCCTCTCCCCTCACCCACCCAAGCCCATTCCTCTCCCCTCACCCACCCAAGCCCATTCCTCTCCCCTCACCCACCCAAGCCCATTCCTCTCCCCTCACCCACCCAAGCCCATTCCTCTCCCCTCACCCACCCAAGCCCATATTCCTCTCCCCTCACCCACCCAAGCCCATATTCCTCTCCCCTCACCCACCCAAGCCCATTCCTCTCCCCTCACCCACCCAAGCCCATTCCTCTCCCCTCACCCACCCAAGCCCATTCCTCTCCCCTCACCCACCAAAGCCCATTCCTCTCCCCTCACCCACCAAAGCCCATTCCTCTCCCCTCACCCACCAAAGCCCATTCCTCTCCCCTCACCCACCAAAGCCCATTCCTCTCCCCTCACCCACCAAAGCCCATTCCTCTCCCCTCACCCACCAAAGCCCATTCCTCTCCCCTCACCCACCAAAGCCCATTCCTCTCCCCTCACCCACCAAAGCCCATTCCTCTCCCCTCACCCACCAAAGCCCATTCCTCTCCCCTCACCCACCAAAGCCCATTCCTCTCCCCTCACCCACCAAAGCCCATTCCTCTCCCCTCACCCACCAAAGCCCATTCCTCTCCCCTCACCCACCAAAGCCCATTCCTCTCCCCTCACCCACCAAAGCCCATTCCTCTCCCCTCACCCACCAAAGCCCATTCCTCTCCCCTCACCCACCAAAGCCCATTCCTCTCCCCTCACCCACCAAAGCCCATTCCTCTCCCCTCACCCACCAAAGCCCATTCCTCTCCCCTCACCCCGTCAGGCGGCAACCAAGCAACCAGCGCGGGCAACCAAGCAACCAGACATGGAGACATCAATGACCATTCCCCCCCATCGGACCCGAAGAATGCTCTGCCATCAGACTGACAGGTTGCTGTAGCTTCCTGTCTCTTCCTCTTTTCCACTCACTCACTCTCTCTCTCTCCTCTTTTCCACCCTTCTCTCTTTCTTCCCCCCTGCCCGTTTATTTTGGGCCAAATAAAGTAACTTGAACCTTGACTCTGTTTCGAGTCTTAATCCTATTCTCTGAGAATTGCCAAGAACTGAGCACAATAAAACACCTGATAATTGGACGTCACTCAGGGATTGAGCCCAGCTGCCCCCAGCCACCCAGAGCCATCTGAGGGTCGGTTGAAATGCAAGGGGGTTTAACCTCTGCCAAATTAAGCCTTGTCTAACTTGTAGATCGTGACACCACATCACCCACTTTGACAGCAAAATATATGGTACAGAAAGGAAACAAGCAGGAAATCCAGAGGAAGGAGAAAATAAAATTAATCCAAATCCTTTACACTTACACAGCAACTTTTAAGATCCACAATAAACATGTTGGAAACTCCTTGTAACTTAAGCATGTTTCCCCAGTGTAACAGTTATGAAAGGTAGGCTACTCTGATTATTTTCACTGAAATTATCAAGATATTGTGATTTAGAGACACAAGGCTCACCTGCAGCACTACAATTAAATAAATGTTAAGTTGCACTTAAGTAGAGATTGACTGCTAAGACTAAGTCATTGCATTTTCTTTTTTCTCCCCATAAAACACTTAATACTCTAGAAAGGAAGGATGGGGGATAATGAAACTACATAACAACTGGAGAAGACTGAGTTTCAAAAAACTGGCAAACCTAAGACAGGCTGTGAACAGGAGAATACTAAAATGGATGAATCCTATGTTTATCAAAGGTGTTGAGGAGAGACAGGGATGAGAAAAACAATGAATAAACCATGGAAACAGTGCAAAGACTCCTGAACAACCTTAATATGAATGAAGTTTTCTACAGGTACCATGCACATGCTGATGCAAGTGATTAAGAGCCCGGGGAGGGGTATCATCAAGGGATTCTGGAAAAAAGCATGCATTAGACACAGCACATAGAGGAGTATAAACCATAGAGCAAAAATTCCAAGTGCATCTCAAAATAATCTGGCATAACACTGGCACAATCTGTCGTGAATTCCATCCTGTAGCTCTTCTGGAATTAGATGATTATAACATTGATAATTATAATTCTATGGTACATGTAACCACAGTACTACGAACATGTCCTGTGGTACTATGCACCACAGTACTTGGCTCTTGACCAAGTATCAACCTGTAATAACAAATGCCATTTGATTTCATTTTCAGAACCCTGCTGGAACAACACAATTTACAACCTTCCCTTCCTTGGTGACCTCCTGCCCCACACAGTGAAGCAGATACTGGCTTAAATCTGGTAAAATGACAGACTGCACCAACATGGAAAATAAAATTAGAAGCATTTTCTTCAAATGTCTCAGACATTGAAATTGCCAACTCAAGTATAACTACAAAGAGAAGTGATGGGGAAAAGTGATTAATGTTTAAAAAGTAAATTATTATTTGCCCATTCTTACTGTTGTTTGTTACGATTCACAACTGAATTTGGGACAAAACACTCAAATATGTATGAGGCTGAGCCTGTGTTTAAATGCTGGTCACAGTATGGATTAATTAATAATTTGTTTCAGTGTTGTTCATAATAAGAGTACAGTATTAAGTTACTGGCTACAAATCAGTATAAACACAGCAGTGCTAGTTGAGGAACATCAGCTTTTACACAAGCAAAGAACCCAAGCCTTTACTCTTTAAATTTCTCAAGGGCATTTCCAAGCATAAGGTTCATGGAGCAGAGAGCAATCACACACATGTATGTTGTTGGCAGATTAGTTTTCAACTTGTTTTACTGGGAAACAAATGTAAAAATATTAACATTTTAGTTAATGTTTTCATGGTGGAGTCCAATTATTTTTGTAAAATGAGATTTCATGTTATGCATATTTAAAGATGTCATGCAAGAATGCATTTTCCCAGACAATCCAATGTTCTTGCTGGAACTGTAGTAAGTTGACAAATAATTGAGCCTTAGAATATTAACTTTGTAACATCCACTCTCTGGTCTTTTAATAAATATGCATAATTTTCTGTTGATTGAGGGAACATTTGGTTTTCAGGATTTCCTTGTCTAGGACTTGTAAACCCCCCAGCTTCTTGGTCCATAACTCAGAGAACATCCCGTGTACACAGAAATAGAGTTGTCATGCTGATTACAGGAACATACACATTTAATAGGAAAACTCTTTTCAATTTAGCTTCTGTGCACAAATACAAGTAATCATTTCAGATACACTAAGTACATATTTAGAAAAAAAAGCTTTGTGTTTGGAAGAAAAATTGCATTTTATAATTAAGAAAGTCTACATAATTTAAGAAGTAATTGACCAACAAATGTTGCCTGTGAGTCTGTTTAACCCAATTACAAATGTCATTTATAAAGGGGGAATATAGCTAAGATCATCATTTGCAGAGGCAGTAGAAACAGCAATTAAGAACAGTTTAGATATTTGCCTGCTTTCCTATAGTCTTCCCTTACAGATACCATAAGGAGACAGGAGGGGGGAAAACCCAAAGCCTGCAAAAACACCTAAGCATGAAGTTTCTTTATAGATTTTAAGTATATGCTTCTGAGGGAAGCTCAGAGCACTGCCCAGAAAGATTAAACCATGGAACCAGGTCATTAGAGAACAGGCTTCCTACCAAAATTCCCAAACAACAAAGCAGCTCTTCATCCTTCAGCACTGTGCAAGTTGTGTACACGGTACTGATGCTGACACCTTTCCCCTGAGAAAGAAACACAGAGTCCTACAAATCCAGACGTTAAGAATGTGTGGCAGTGTCACAGTACCTCAACACCCCCAGGGACTTTACTTACCAACAGCAAAATCAGCTTAATCAGCATTTTCTGGGCTGGAACACAGCAGGAGGTTTAAAAGCTACTGCCTTCAACTCCATAAGCAAGAGAGAACACACCAGGAACAAATCCCTCCTATTTAACTGATGACTTTTGGAAATACTATAAAACCCACACGATTATTAGGACAGTCCCAAAATCTCCTACATCCAAAAGAATGCAGGAATGGAATGTTCACATCAGACACTTCCTGTAAGTGCTCTTATTGCTCTCACTTTGGTTCTCTGGCCCAAGGAACATCAGTTAATGGAACAGCAGTAAATGGAAAGCCTGCAAGAAGGTAGATAAAAGCCTAAGTGCATCCAAAGAGTCAAATTCAAGTCCAACCTGAATGTGACTTTGACTTGGATATCTGACATCATAAGGGGATGTCTTCACCACCAGTCACTCTTGTCATCTCATCTCTCACAGAAAGCTATGAAAAGCCTTGGACTTATCCCACAGTCAAACAAAATCATTTATGAAGTCTCGGGAGAAAAACACCACATGTGGAAACCCACTCCTTATACAGAGCTTGGCAAGATGCTCGATTCAATGCTGCACTTGCATGGACTGTGGCTCTGACTCTGCGTATCTTCCCCGTGCTCAGCAGCTGTGTGTAGCTGAGCCCTGTGCACTCCCTGACTGCCAGCCCACCCAGCCCTCCTCAGGGACCAATACAGATGCTGTTACTCTGGTGGAGCTGGAAAGCAGCATCTGAACAGAAACTCTGTGGTGCTGCTTCTCTTTTGGGCCTTTTCAAGACTACTACAAGTAAATTCCCAGGAATTCAGCTATACTTATAACTGGGTCCAGAGCTCTGCTATGTTTTGATTTGGCACACATGCTGCATGGCAGCTACACCTGCTAAGTGTCCAATAGCATTTAGATAATAAGCATTTTAAATGTTGTGTGCTAGATTTAAGTCCCCTCATTTATACTTAGACATTCCAGCTGAACTGTTATGTACAAGCCTGTACTTGAAGGATAAAGAATTATCACAGAATCACAGAATAACAAGGTTGGAAAAGACCTTTAAGATCATCAAGTCCAACCATTCACATCTTAAACTAAACCATAACCCTAAGTACTTCATCTACCCTTTTTTTGAACACATCCAGGGAAGGTGACTCGACCACCGCCCTGGGCAGCCTGTTCCAGGCCCCGACAACACTTTCAGTGAAGAATTTTTTCCTAACATCCAATCTAAACCTGCCCTGGCACAGCTTCATGCCATTCCCCCTTGTCCTATCACCTGTCACCTGGCTGAAGAGACCATCACCTACCTCTCTATAACCTCCCTTCAGGTAGTTGTAGGTGGTGATAAGGTCTCCCCTCAGCGTCCTCTTCTCTAGGCTAAACAGCCCCAGCTCCCTCAGCCACTCCTCATATGATTTGCCCTCCAGCCCCTTCCCCAGCCTGGTTGCCCTTCTCTGGACTCGCTCCAGGACCTCCATGTCCTTCTTGTGGTGAGGAGCCCAGAACCGGACACAGCACTTGAGGTGCAGCCTCACCAATGCTGAGTACAGGGGCACAATCACTTCCCTACACCTACTGGCCACAGTGTTTTTGATACAAGCCAAGATGCCATTGGCCTTCCTGGCCGCCTGAGCACACTGCTGACTCATATTCAGTCTGCAGTCACCCAACACCCCCAGGTCCTTCTCTGCCTGACAGCTCTCCAGCCAGTATCCCCCAGCCTGTAGCGCTGCATGGGGTTATTATGTCCCATGTGCAGCACTCTACACTTGACCTTGTTAAACTTCATCCCATTGGTCTCAGCTCATCGGTCCAGTCTGTTCAGATCTGTCTGAAGAGCCTCCCTACCCTCAGGCAGATCAACACTTCCTCCTAGTTTAGTGTCATCTGCAAACTTAGTGAGGGAGCATTCAATCCCTTCATTGAGATCATTGATAAAAATGTTGAACAATTATCTTCCTTAAGAATGACAAACTGACAAAAAATAATAAATTTAAGGAAACATAATTGGCTGAAATGGTGGGAACTGAGGGGGAAATTCAGGCCTCAGAGAAACCACTGTGAAAGAACCTAAGCAAAACCATTTGCATCCTTGTAATAGAGAGGGAAGTTCTGCAGGTAAGAAGAAAGATGTTCATGTGGTATGGGATTGTTCAGATGAGGAACCACTACTCCAGCCTCAGCAGGGCAGCATTATAAATCCTTATTTATCTTTTCCCAAAACACAAATCCTGCCCATGTGTTCGCACTGTTTGCCAATATGTATCCCCCATCCTCCCCAAGCAAAATGCACTTTGTGCAAGTCTTTAGATCTCAACACCAAGTCAATGACAAGGTAAAAAGTCTGAGTTCCCCTCTGGAAAAACTCTGGTAACATTTAAAATGTAATTGCTTTTGCAAAATGACAACTAATTATCCAAAAGCAAAATGCACATTAGGCATTTAAATAATGAAATGTCAGTCAGTATAATAGAAGTGCCACTTTACTTTTTGCTTTTGGAAATTATTTTAGTCTATCTGCATATACATAGGCACACGTATTTTGCAGTTATGCTTATTCACAGGAATTAAAACCTTACTGAATTGTATTATTTCCACCTACAGGCTGCTTGCTGGGGTCCTTCAACTATCACTGCTATTTGGAAGGGTACAAATACCACTACTACAACCTGTTTATGATCCACATTTGTTTCTAAGTGCTCTCCACATTATCTTGCTGCTTGCCAAGGGAATTTTCTACCCACTGCTGATCACTAGAACATACTTATTTCATTGAGCTAGGAGTCAGACATGACACAGAAATGAACTGTGTTAACATCAGCACTGTGGGGGGCTGAAAGTGGTCCACTATGATGCTACAAGAATTACTTATCTGAACAAAGTGCTCCATTTCCCTGACTAATCGCAATCACATTTTATATGAGACAAGATTAAAGAGGAATACTTCTTTACTTAAAGCTGCAGTTTAACAGTTGTTATGAACAAATAAACAGAGAGATTCATATTTATCCCTGGACATATCATTCTGTCAGATTCTTCAACACTTCATCTCAGCTGTGAGGCTAACACAGCTATGGAGGGGAGGATCTTCCCATTACAGCCCCTTGTTCCAGTTGCTTATCACACCAGGGGCTCACTGAAAGCAGCTGCTCAAGGCTTCCTCTTCCTTGCCTCTTCAGGGCAGAAAGATGACTTCTTCACCTTGCATTTCTCATCACACACTCACTCCCTGTGGTAGGCCATGGCTACCTCACATGGCAATGTACAGGACTTAATTTCTTCCACTTAATTATCAAAAAGTGCAATTAGTGAAATTGAGAAAGCATACCCCAGTACAACTGCCTGCTTTACACAGCTCTAAGCATATTCCATACACACAATATGCTGCAGATGTACACATATGGCCCATATACATCCGGGTACATGTAGATAGGTAGATTAAAACAATGAAAATATTTTTAAAGCATTTTTGTATACTTCATATGCACAGACCCACATACATGCCTCTGCTCTATGAAGGTGCAGGCACAGGTGAGTGCATACACAAATCAGGTACATCCATTATAAACCAAGAGCCTTCCCACAGATAGGCACAGTGATTTGTGTGGAGAATTGCACTGGACTTGACACCCAACTGCACTGAGCATCATATTCTAGAGCCACAGACCAGGAGTCAGTGTGAGCAAGAGACAAGACATTCCTCATCAGAATGCATGTGGAACTGTTCAACAGGAGCAAGAGTGGCCAGTGTGCCACTGGTACTCACACTGTAACATCATTTTAACAAAACAATTTGGAAGTATGAAATAAAATATGGGTATTTTAATGGATTCAGAAACACAGCCCTGTTCCAAATACATCCATCACATTACCTGCCAGAGTCATTCTGTTGAAGCAGTGGCCTTACTTATATGTAGCACTATCAATGGGCATGAAAATCTCTTACATAAATTTGCCATAATAGGGTAACAGTAGTTACTGTAACTGAGGTTGCCAAATTGTTTCCTCCAAATAGCCACAGCTCAGTCCAAAATTTTCTATTTCCTGTCTCCATCCAAGAACAATTTCTATTTAATAATTTACCATTATCTGTTCTGTAGCTTGAGCAAGACACTCCACTCTGTTGGGATGAGAATAAAAATAATGTTTTCTACATCATAAGAAAAAAGCAGAGACTTTTCTGGGCAACATTTTAACCTAATAAAGAGTTCAAATTTGTCACCATAATAGTCCCTACTGAGACACAGGCATAGCTTTACGGAAAAAGGGCCTTGATTTGCCTAAATTACGAGCTTTTGGGAAACGGTGTGCAGGTTTTTTGTTAAACTTTCTAGGTGGGCACTGCACATACATTTGTAGCTTTACAGAACACCATCTAATTCAGACACTCTAATTTAGGCACATATGTTACAGGAAACCCAAGATCAGAAATAGGTATTTCAACTCCTTTTGCTTATTCCTTTTTCATTACAATACCTCTTCAGTCAATTAAAGAACAAAAATTACTAATTGCCCCATCTCCACAAATATTCAAATGACTGAATTCTTTATTTAGTGTACAGTTCTAATGAGGCCCAAGTGATGCTCTGATCCAGCTCATAACTTGCATGTATAAAAAGTTTCCCTGTAGTGAAAATTGGCACTATGGGTTCACAGAAGGTACCCTGCAGATGCAGCCACCCCCTCAGTCTCTGCAAGACTTCACTGAGGCTCTCTCCCTCCCCGGTTGCCCATGTTTACTGAGGGAAATCAGGTGGTACAGTGAGGGGCCTGAGGGCATCTCCAGGTCTATAGTATCTGAGCTGCAATCAGATACTATAAGCATACAATGCATACAATTTATAGGTCATGGGTGTAGAAATGTGGCATTTTTATGTTCTCACAGGGACAAGATTTGGAACTGCCTTCAACTTGAGTATTTCCCAATTTTTTTGGTGTTTAAACATACACCCTTCCTGCAATTGGTCAGATAAATCAGTTACAGGTTTTTTCATTAATGGAAGATTCAGTTATTTCCAGAAAAAAGTCACACAAGGAAATGTAATATTAATAATGGAGGCTTAAAACTATTTTGATGACTGTGCTGCACTGCCCAGCAAGGCCAGTGTCTGTTACTGATAACACAAGGAAGGTAAAAGGATGACCACTTTGTTCACAAGGCAGGGATTTTAATAGCTGATTTGAACTATTCATCAAGGGTTTTTTTGCAATAGAATTTTAGGAAGATGAAGAATGGCCGTATGAACACCCCCTCTCTGCTCCTTCTGTACAGAGGCCAAGCAAGCTCACCCATTTGACATTCACAGAACCAGTCATAATGAAGCCCCTATGCTTTGATGCCAGATATCACTGATTATTGGAGTCATTTGCAGGGGAAAGGACAGAGCAAGGAACACGGTCTTACATTATTTCCATGGGAAAATGGGGAGGTGGAGCAGACATGAAAAAGATGTTCTCACTGCACAGCTTCACCTTCCCACACACATTCCCAGACTCAGGCTATGGACTAGAGCTATTTTGGGGATGAGCGAGCTGTGACTTGTTGACAGCAGCTTTCTCAGTAAACCCGTTTTAATTTTGAGTAACACTAAGCAGAACAATCAAACAGAATCATTTGATGATGACAGCTCTGAGTTTCTTGCCATTTCCTCTATCACAGTGAGAAAATGGGAAATATATCCCAGTATCATTTCCTTCTGCAGGCTGATCATCACTAGATTGTATTTTATTGCTATAATATGCACACTGTATTTAGGTACTTTTGCTCAGAGAAAACCTTCTCATTTTTGGTAATTTCTCTTTTTTTATAACCCCTGAATTCCAGCTAATTTCTGCCTCATTACTTTAATTCCTCACTGATGAGGATCTTTGAAGGGACACACTTTACAACAACAGTGCCTCTTCACAAAAAGACAATTTAAAAAGAAGTCAGAAATCAACTGAGTCCAGAAGATAAAGGACAGGCATTAGATCCCCAACCCAGATCTTTTTAAAAACAATTTTCCCCCTTATGCTACTGAGGGACTAAAAGGAAGAATAGGAGCTTTGTATATGAGTAAAGAGTTTTAATAACGGAAGATCATATGAGATTGATTTTGATTTAGAAGAACACCAGCTCCTCCTAGGGATTAAAAAAACAAGGCCTAGGATATATAGTTAAAAGTAACCTAATAAGAGACTCAAATGATTAGCCACAGGTAGTGATAGTACTAGTTTCAGACTTAATAAATTTAAGTGGCACCACCACACCCCAAGTAAACTAAAGAAAAATTAAAATCTCTGCATCCTAACAGCCATGCAGAAACCATTTTTGAACATCAGAGTCCTCCTGCATTCTCAATGTGTAATTAATCCTTTCTTGATATTTCTATCCCTAACATAATCCCCTACTGAGCATCCTCAGCACCAAGAGTCACTTAGAAAGTACCAACGAACATTTAACTACACATCTCAAAAGCCCACATGGCCATGAGCAAGAGCTGTCAGAGCCACCTCTCAGTAGCTTAACAAGCACCTAGATCTTCTCTCCAGGTTCAGCAGCTGCTTACAGTAAGGCTGCTTTCAATCCAGTCAGGGGGTTGAACTCTTGCTTCTTCCTGAGCAGTAGCCTTGCAAATTTCCCTAAGCTGGAAGACAGTCACTGCTGCCTAATTTTTTCCCCTCTGCCTTTCAGTAATGGATTTTGTGGAAAAAGTTTGCGTTCCTGAAAATGATTCTGCATTTCATCTCATAACATTCATGGTAAATTCATGGTCTCTAACTTCCCAGTTAGTTGAGGAATATCAGGGGTCATTAATGTGTCATGGCAAACAACTTCAGCACTGCCACCCCACAACTAACAGTTACAATACTACTTAAGATATGACCTGAACAGAAGCACTGCAGTGGCTAAACACTTTCATGGATCAAGGAAAAGAAGAGGGAGTAAGAAGACAAGAGATCACAAGTTTGATAGTGCCTTTCATGACATTCTCACAACAATGCAGTGAAAAGTACACGAGGGTGGATGAATCCTAGCAACGATAAGAAAAGTGGGATCTTACAGCAGGTCTACTCATATACTCACCCAAAATACTGGGAAAGAACCACCCTGGCAGATGAATTCAGCTGGTTATAGAAAAAATAAATCAGTTATAGTAGTTCAAAAATTCTGCTCACATGCAGTGACCCTGTGGGTCTTCTGGCCCTCCCAGCAAGCATCACCCTTAGAATTCTCTAAGTAAGAGCACACAGATTCCCTAGTGAGCACCTTCCCAAGATAACCACCACAAAGAAACCAATCCAGGTCTCACAATAAAACCTAACTGCTGAACTTCCACTACTAGTATTCCTTTCCCAGGACCCTGTGAGCTGCACACCCCTCCAGTTCAACCGTTGATTTCAGAGCAATAAAAAGGAGACAAAGGTAAGGAATCAAGCCTCCAGTTCACTACCACAGACCAACTGTTTTTAACACTGAATGTATTAAAAGTGGTCAGTAGCTGAGCCAACACCTGCAACATAAGGAAAATAAGCCTTTAGCTTATACATCCTTCTAAGCCATTTTCAAGTGTAGACCCTGATCCCTGGATATAGAGAAGAGTTGTGATGGGTCTTTCTCTTGGAAATGGTACTGCTAAAATAAAGCTGCTGAGGCTTCCTGATACAGGCCAACTTTTTTCTTATACAAAACAGTCATGAAATTAAACCCTGCCATTGGAGCAGATAGCCTGCCAAGCAGCCTCCGCTGATCTGAAATGCATCCAAACTATCTAAGCCTCCTGAATCCCTAAATTCTGGCTGGAAATTCCAGGACAATAAACACTTTCCAGCACTGGCACTCTGGGATCTGGAAAGTCATCTTTTCTCTTGGTCTTGTTAATTCCTTGATTTATATTCACTTGTGTGCAGCCCAAAATAAGTCCAATTATTCTCTAGTTCAGAGAGTGAGTACATTTCCTCACTCAGTTGCACAGTGAAATAAAAAAAGTCTACAGAGAGGCAGCACAGGAGAGACAAAGCACACCCACAAAATTAAGACCTAAGTTTGTTTTACCTTTTTTTATTTCTCCATTTTTCAAAGAACATACTTACATTGTTAGCATTTGAACAGAAAACCACTACTAATTCCATGCCCATCTGTGATAACTCTTACCACAGAGAAGAAACACATCAGATTCAAGACTTGAAGACAAAGAGAGACACATCCACAGAAGTAAATTCTACAAATGAACCTGTTCAGACACTGGTATTACAGGGAGCAAAACTTTTTCAAACAAAACACTAGAGCACAGTTGATATTTCATACTAAAATGAAGTTGCATTAGTTGGCCTGGAAAAACATTAATAGCATTGTAGTAAAGGGATCCCATTCTGATAGCAAAGTAGAAGTAACTTTGTACTTGTGCTTCAAGTCTTAGACAAGTCCCTCAATATTACTATTTCAATTTTACTCCTAATTTTCTTGTCCAGCAAAGCAGTCATAGCCAACATTTAGAAACCTATCACTGCCTTCATTCTCAAAGATGCTGAGGAACAGTCCCAAGTTCATTTACCAGTTCTATTCTTTTCTCAGAAGGCCAGTGTCAGTTTCCTCTTCTTATGTAGCCTTTTCCCCATTATTACTTTCCATTTGGAAGTCAATTACAACAGCACATATTTCAAGAGTACAGACCTTAGCAGACACAGCAGCCTGGCAGTCAGAGAAGGCTCAAGCTTTTTCACTGAATCCAGAAAGCATAAATGTCTGCCTTGGGCTTAGAGAAGGAAGACATTGTGAGGCATAAGAAGAAAGGGAATTTTTGAAAGATTTCCCAAGTACAGAGAAGATAAGTATATTCCTCTGAAAAGAACCAAGATTATGTCACACACATTGGGGAATATTGCTTGAGTATAAGTCGGGTGAGGCATGTTATTACAAACATTTCTCAGAAGGGAAGTACCAGATTCCTACATCTACCCTTTCCTTAAGTGGAAGCCTCCAGAGTGAGAAGCAAAGCATTATCAGAAGCTGTTACATGGGAATCACCAATCTATCCAATCTTTGCAATCTTAACACTGTTACATGCTGAAAGATAAACAGCAGGATTTTTTTTAGAAGTAGCAAGAACAGTATGAGATAGGAGAAAGTATGATCTGGTAAACTGATAAAAGTCATTAACTCCTCAAGAATATAATTAGAGAAGTTACCCATCAATCCCCAGTAACAGCTCTTTCATTTATTTTGCCAGCAGAGATGATGTTTCACTTCTTGGAGCATTATCATCAGTAAGATCCAGGGTTAAAGGGAAAACTGGTACTCCTTCCATGTGTTTACTCAAGGTTAAGAACTAAGCTAGCACACTAAAATATTTGTTACATTTCATACAGTGGTTTGGTTGTCATTTTTTCACAGTAGAAATTTTGAATGCCATGGTAGGATGTTCATTAGATCTCCTCTTCAGCCGCCTCATGAAGCCACAGTAATTTAGTGTCACTGACACTTAACTCTTTCTTCTTATTTTAATCAAGTCTTGGACCTTGAGCCTGTTACCTCAGGGCAAAGGCAATTTCACTGCACAATTTGAGAAACGTGGCTCAGTTTCTCCAGTCAGCCCCTTGTCCTTCCCAATACACACAGATCCATTTTTATGAAAACCACAGGACCAAGGGGTGAAAAAACACCTTGTCCGGGTGCCCATTTCAAATTCCTATTGATTTCTGAAGGCTGACAGACAGTTTCTACACTGTAAAATCCTACCCTGCACAGCCTCACATGAAGCCTGTGACCAGAGGAGCACAGCCCTACAGCACAGGATGCCATGAGCAAGCATGTCCTCCCACAGGGCTACACACTGCTGCAGTGATCCTCTCAAGCTTGCAACCCACACTCGGCTATTTAGCTACAGCCAAGCTGGTGACCTACAGCAGAAAGGGCATCACCGTGTCACTGAAGTTTGCACAAGCTAAACATCATGCTACCAGAAAAGTCACACAGGTATCATAGGAACACACATGTGAGAACTGGCATAGCTGTCCATACAGTTTCCATTCAAAGATGACATCATTCAACTCTGATTTGTATTGCTTTGAGATCTTTCACCCTTAATTATTACAAGAAAGGTCCTTTATGATACAGGGACAGGCTTGTTATTTTCAGTTTTCCTCCAGATCCATCTCTCACAGGTTAGGAGACAGACTCATTTTGAAAACCTACCTGCACAACAGGTCCTTCACGAGTGCAGATTAAACTATTGGATCTCCCAGTAGGCTCTCTGGTTTTTGGAGTGTGGCGTGGTTTTGCCCCGGCCGAGGGCCGCACCCCACACAGTCGCTTGTACTTTTAAAAGGAAGGGGGAAGGAAAGTTGGGGGAGGGGGAAAAGGGAAGGAAGAAAGGAGGAAAAGAAACCACAACCTATAAACCAGAACCACGCAGGTTGGGATAAGGATAGTTTACTAAACAATAACAGAAAACTAGATATAACAATAACAGAAGTTTAAAGCACAAAATAGATGAAACTGGTGATACACAATGCAATTTCTCACCAAACCACACAACTCAGGCCGCACAGCTTAGAGCCCGTCCCGGACAACCCAACCGTCCCAAGAAACTGCACGTCCTGGCGTTGTCTCCTCCTCTTCCCCCCAGTCCCCCCTTTATACTGAGCATGACGTAGCTGGCATGGAATATCCTCTTTGGCCAGTTCGGGTCACCTGTCCTGGCTACGTCCCCTCCTTTCTCACTAGTAAGGAAGTATGCAGAGCTGAGAAAGGTCCTTGATTGCCCGGCAACAACTAGAAACATCAGGGTGCTATCAGCACTGTTCTCATCCTAACACCCAAACATGGCATTCCATCCACTGCTAAAAATAATTAACTCCATCATAGCTGAAACCAGGACAGAGTGTCATAATAGGATGAGATAAGGCTTCCCTAGAGAATATGACAGCAATTGTAAGACAATCGATATTGCTGAAGCACGAAGTTAAGTCATGCTTCCCTTTGCTTTATTGAACTATTCCCCAGCTCAGCTGAGATGATGGAACACACCCCAGAGTCCCATGCATTCTCTCAAACATATAAACACTCAGAAGTTTCCACAGCATTCTTCTTGAAACAAGTGCTATGCAATAGATGGACCTTTATGTAAAATACTGGGCCTAATTCTCCAGTAAGCACACACACACGCTCCACAGCGCAGGCCCAGCGGGAAGGGAGGTAAGGAACAACAGGCGTCTTTCCTGTGGCCACAGGCATCTCAAACCACTTTCTGGTGGCATCAACTGCCATTGGGCTCTGACCTCAATTAAAGGTTCAATAAAGTCTTTGGCTGCAGAAAAGGGAAAATGAGTATATTTCCCACTAAGGGTCACAGTAAGTCCAGTTCAGCATCTGCTGCAGCCACATTTGGTCAGCTGACAGAAAACAACTCCTTACAGTGGACTTTTTTGGGAACACATGATTTTGGTGAGTGGGCAGGGGGTGAACCCCAGCAGAATTAGACTTGATTACTGGACCTTTCAGCCTCCATAAACCAGGACAGGCATCAAAAATATCACATCTGCACATGCCTTGTTAATTAGGCTGAATTTTAATGTAAGAGCATTCAGATGCCTGTTTTAAAAAGCACACAGGATTTGGATTATATTTGCAGTAAACAGCATTGTTGTAGTGTGGGTAGGGATCTTAGAGAGGGGTAGTAGCCCACTGTAGAGCTCACACCAGGTAGCTTGAGAATTTAATTGTTTCAAACCCTACGTAGCTGCAGCTACCACACTGTGCTGGCCAGAGCCAGGCTTAATATGCCCACAGACCAACACCTTATCCTCCACAATGTAACTTCAGTAAGTGTCTAAGGAGAGGTTTTCTTCAAATTAAATACAATTGGACAGCACAGTTATGTCACAAGATGCTGCACTCAATCTTGCTCCCACTCCAGTGAAGGCTCCTGACTACACAAGATCCACACTTAGGCAACTGCCACCTATCTACATTTCTATTCCACCATCTCTTTTTCAATCTCTTCAGACCACAGGATGCAGCTTCCTCCCCCCCACCTGAAAGCTATTCCCCAGTACTGGTAGAAGCCCTTGCATTAACCCTACATCCAGAATGGAAAGCGTTCATACAAATTTCTCCAGTATAAAAAGCAATCCAAAAATAGGGTAAATTATTCAACCTCCAAACTTGATTTCTTATGGGGAATATAGTTTAAAATCATAGATGGGATATGATCTTTCATTTAGTAGTTATTCAGCATACTCTGTTTAGAGACAAAAGCATTTCAATTAGTGCTAGGAACCCTGCCTCACCTCTAGTTTGCTTCCATTTTTCCCTCTGCCATACACGCATTTTTATTTTAAGCCAGACTAATTTGTTCAAAGATAGCAAGCCCAATAAGCCAGAAATTTGTTCAGTTTAGCAACTCAACCTTAGAGTGCTTGCACTTGTAAATGCTTGGGGCAGCATGTAAAAAATGCAGTGTTTTACTTACACAATAGTTGCTAGAATTTTGTTGACCTTCCTTTTCTGGCAATGCCCTGTCACCAGGACAGGTAGATCCTAAGTTTGTTTTGTCTACACATACAAATGTACACAATAAAAGATATGGCAGAACATTCTGGCTGATCACAGCAAAGGTCTTGCCACCATTTTCAGACAAAGCTAGGAAAAACTCAGAGAAGTTTGTGGTTTGTTCGCGTTTTTTAAGTTTAAAACCAACACACAAAGTTCAGTCATTTGAGAAAATCATCTTAGAGCAACTGTCACACACACTATTTAGTATGCTCTTTTCCCCGACTGAAATATGGATCAAGTAATTGCAGGTAATTAAAGATATTCTTTCTAATGCTCTTGCTTTTTTTGCTTTTTCAGTTCACTACAATCAGTGTGAACTTCCTTTTACTAATCAACTTGCTCTTTCCAAACAATTTTGCATGCATTTCATACATCAAGAGGGACAATATCAAATTTTGCTGCTCTTTCAGAGCGATCACCTCTGTCACCACTCTTTACATCAGAAAGAAGCCAACCACAGAGCTATTTGCATGCCAATCTTTCAGCTGCTCTGTTTATTCTAAACATAACTTGGTTAGGGGCCTTTCAGAGAGAAGGATCTTTAGCCTGTCCCGATGGAGGGCTGTTGCACATCCCAAATTTGTTCTGTGCCTCATCAAGAGTCTCAAAAGAGGACAGCAGAAAGAATGAAACAGTCAAAGTGCACTGTGAGCTGAATTCCTGTTTTTGCTGTTACTACACGTTCACATTTACAGGAATCATTGGCTACAGAAAGGAACTTCATAAGCTGCAGAGTTGGAAACCAAACAGCTCGTTCGTTTGAGACAGGGACACAAGAAGGGAAAACACTCTGCATTCTCCAGAAAAACACAGCCAATCTCTGCTACATTGAATTATTCGTCTTTCAGGCTTTCTGAGGCAAGGACTGTCTGTTAACATGCTCTATGCAACACAGCCCAAGGGGGCATTAAGAGCCAGGACTCACAAATAATATCACAGCTATAACAAACACACGCAAGTCACCACTGATAGGCATAAAGGGCACGATCTCTGTCCTTTAGCAGTTCATAATTGCTGATATCCTCCTCATCCCAAAGGCTTTAAGAACACAAATCCTTTCCAGCCCACGTTAAATAACACATCATTGACTTCTCTCTCTACCAAAGACAGTAGAAATGCACTACAGCTTCAGCTAGAGGACCTAGAATTAGAAATTCCCATTTCTAATTTTCAGAGGTCACCTGTCCAGTTGCTATTAAGTAAAACAAATTAGCAAACTGATACAAACCTTTACTTCATGGATTATTCAGAGAACATCATAATAAATTATGGCCCTTTCTGCAAGCCAGTCACCATCAAAAAGACATCAGGAAACCACAGAATTGCAAGTAACCCACTCCTCCATACACTTCCACCTTCTCCCCACATAACAGGGTTGTTCAATTTTCTTTTAGCACACTATAGTATGATAACAATGCAAGTCAAACCTCTATCCCTACTTCATGCTTAACTTGCAAACTAGTCAAATAGACAAATATACTTTAACACCAGCAGTCCTGAGCCCATACAAACCACAACTAAACATACCTCAGAAACAACAGGAGCCCCTGCAAGCTTCCTTCTATATAGAGGAGGCTGACAAGCTACCACTCCGTCCAGAGTGCTGCAACCAATATCTGCATCTTGGTAATTTCATCTCACCTGTGTGATTATCTGCTGCAATGAGAGGGGAGATTGTTAGCAGAGGCTGTAACTAGAGGAAGGCAGCATTAGAATCAGCTGGGAACTCTGGCAGTTGGTAGCTCCCCACCTGGGAGCTTATGCTGCTCAAGTGTTTTTCACTTGTTTTGTTGTACATCTGATTTTTTCCCTGGTCTGGGAAGAGGAATATTCTTGAGTCATTTTCAACCCAGAAACAGCCACTAGAGCCATGTTATAGAAAACCAAACTCTTACCTACATGTGGGATGTGCCTTTGTATCATAACTCTGAACAAAACAATCTAAAGATGTCCAGCTGGGGCACAGACCTCAGTTCAGGCTTGGGTTGGCGTGAATCTATCCTCAGGGAAGCCACTGAAGTATGGCAACTGCTGACACCAGGTCTGCTGAAACTCCTCTGCTCACAGGCATACATGTTACAGAAACTCAGCTATTTCATCTCTTTGTCCCAGGATGGTCCTACCAATCCAGGAATGACCATACAGCCAGTCAGAAGCAAGACATGAAAATCAATACCAGTCATTGTTTTGTTTTATATAAACTTGTGTCTACTGGCAACTTACTTGAGCTGTGTCACCTTTTGCAGAGAGGCATATAAGCAGCATACCTGGGGTTACTTAGCTGCAGCTGAGAAAACTGTAGCAGCTGAGATAGTGTTTAGATTCTATATGTGCTACATAATAGGGAAAAGGGATTATGTGAATAGATTGAACATTCTTCCCCCTCTAATTCCCTGTGCATTTTAAGGTTTGAATGTCAGTTTGCTGACAGTAAACTCAGAGATGAAAGACAACAGCCAATCTTAAGAGTTTGATTTTTACAAAACATGGACCATTAGAAAGAGGTCTCATAAACAATTTCTAATAATTTATTTTTTATTCTACGGCTTGCCTGGATCTTCTACCTATATTTATAGTTAAAAATCAAGGTAGCAGTTAAAATTTAGGACTTCAGTGTAAATAATGATTGGACGCAACAGGCTGAAGCGCTATGAAGAGAGTAGGTGTAACTTTCAGTACCCTATTTTCTACTTCACTGCTGATTTTGGTCTGGTTAGATTTGGGGTAGAATAGGGGTGAAGAAAAAGTTTGGAAAACATAAAAGCTTTTGTTCTGAACACAGTTAACAAATTAGGAAGAAGCCTGGGAGTATTACAGGGTGTCTGATTATTCTACTATCTATGCCATCTACTTCAGTCTAAATATTGGTTCCTGATCTGAAGTTAAAATCATAGTGCTGTGGACAATGGAAGCTAAAATTTAAACTAGACAATAAAAGGATCCTGAAAATTCAGCAGTTTAACAGATCATTGGAGCCAAGAGTATCTTATTTTCCATTTTAACCTAAAGAGTGATACCCTTGTGATATTTAAGGTGAAATGTAAGGTCAGGATCACAATCAGAATTTTTAAAAGTAAAATGTTGGAAGTCCTCTATATTCTGAGAATCTGCTTAGTCCACAAAGTTATGAAGAGGGTGATGTCAGCAGTAGACAATTCCTAATGTTATTATTTATTCTCAGGTATAATTAAGTTAGAGGGACCTAAATGCTCAAATATCAAGTTTATGTTTGGCTTCTGTCAAAATACAAACTTGTAGGAATCAGTAATGCTTAACTTGTGCCTTTTGCTCAGAGAATTGCACTGAGTTCTAATTATGTTCACAGTCAGGAGAACTGATCAGATCTTAAAAGCAAAACTGGTTAACTTCTACACACTTACACAGCTAGGAGGAAGAATGGCATCAACACTGCTTAGTACCCTGTCTTCTATTTTATTTTGGGATTGGTTTCAAGCTACATCTGTGGTTAAAACTGGGATTAGAGCTTGAGTTCAATGACCAAAACCACAGCTTGCTCTTGCTGGATGCCAGTGCATCCTGCAGGTCAGGAGGTGGTTTTGTTTCGGAAGGGTGTAGCAGTAGTTTCCCCAGTTTGGCACACATAAAGGCAAACTGCCTTTCTATGCAGACTGTGCTGTGGGTACACAGCAATTCCCAGGGGTTAATGAGGGATCTACTTGGGCACCCAAAGTCTTTTTACCTCATGTCTGAGTGATATATATGGGCTTGGCCAAGTGGCTGCCTCTTGCTGTCGTCTCTATGATTGCTAACTCTGATTCCTCACAGTCCTTTCTCAGAAAAGATTTAACTCAGAACAATTGCTCTCAGCTTGTATTTTGCTTTGAAAATGTATGCTTCTACTTTGCATTTGAAAAAGTAATCAGTATCTCTAATGTATTAGAGAATGTATTTTTTCCCCCAGAAACCTATGATACAGTTAAACAGCTTTATGAGGAAAAGTTTCATCTGCCTTTCAGACAACAGGAACTGGCCAGTGTTCAAGGAAGCAGATCCATCCAGATGAACAACTGGCTCGTTTCAGTACTGAGTTTAAAAAATTCTTCCCTGGAGTAACACCAATTAATACTTGTAAAGGATATATGGCAGACATGAATTCAGGACGTTAGAAGAGGCTAAAGTGCTGTATCTGAAATATTCTGCCAGGACATACCAGAAGATTGTGTTCTACAGAAAAGGTAGATGTAAATGCAGATTTTATTGTCAGCATATATTAAAAAAGCAACTGACACAGATCTATTCAGTGTAAATATCCTCAAAATAAAAGTGCCAAAGTACCCACATTCAGCATCCCTCCTCACCTCACTTCAGAGGGCATATGGATGGATAAATGTCACGATTCTCTTGATATGGGATTTAGGAAAAAAGCATCCAGCCTCTCTGCCTTGCTTCAGAAGTCTATTTTAGACCATTCTTCCACCATCAGTTTTTGTTTAGAAGCAAATACTGAAGGCTGAATCTCTGCCACTGAAGGCTGGATACTTTATGGAGCCTTGTGATGACCCTTGGCTGCCCCGGGGACAATGAAAACCACCGGGAATTCCACATGCTGGAGATCACCATCTCCCACGTCGAGGGAAATCATCTTATTTGGAATAGGAAACTGTAATGAAGGAACATGCCATGAAAAGGGAACTGTAATTGTCACAGGACTAGCATCAAGGGACAATTACAGCCACTGTAACTTACATCAGCCCTGAAACTGTGCTAAATTACCATCTGGATTTACTCTCTGGTTGACTTACTCTGAATAGGATTATTAATTTTTTTTAGGGATACTTGGTCATAACCTTAATGGCATAAACTGTGCTTTCATACTTATTGGGAAAGACAATATGAAAATTACACTTTCTATCTCTTGCAATGGTGGGAAATAATTTCCAAAACTGGAAACTGAAATGACATGCCCCAAAGACCACAGAATTTTTATTGTACTTCAAAAACAGCGAAGCAGTGAGGCACAGAGAATTTCTGCATCAGGCTGACAATCACCCACAATATCTTGGAGTCACAGAGACAGAACTTTCAGTTATGTTTACTGTCTGGAAAATATCAATAAAAAAGAGAGCTTAGGTAAATATCATTCAGAAGCCAGCTGGCACTACGTAGGACACCCATATAAACCCATAGGATTTCAGTGCAAACTCTGACCCTGTCTCCAGCAGGAAGGCATTTGCTTGTTTGATAGGAGAGCCCATAAATGAGATTCCCAGGCATCAAAATTATAAAGCTTTGATAGTGACAAGTGGCATAATATACCTGCTTCAATTACCCAGCTTTCAATATTGCTGACTACCGGACCAGAAAATACCATGCATGAAGCACCTGCATTATTGAAGTATCACCAAAATGAGGGATAACAGATATAGTTTGCTATAAAATGCTATAAAGCACATGACACTTAGATCTTTTCAGCATATGCCTCATTCTTGGTGGCAATAAAGAATTGCTGAGTTGATGGTGTTGAACACAGGCAGCATACAATGGAACCAGTCCTTTGGAGAACAATTTCTGGGGACAAGGGGAAAACAGGTGATCAGGAACAGCCAGCATGGCTTTGCCAATGGTAAATAATGTCTGACAAGTCTGACTGCCCTCTATGATAAATGCCTAGATTTGTGGGAGAGCTGTGGTTGTCATTTACCTTGACTTTATCAAGAATTTTGACATTGTCTCTCACTATCCTCTTGTGGCCCAGTTTAGACATTATGGTCTGCCCAGGTGAACAATTAGATGAACAAAAAATGGGCTGGCTGGCTGAGTTCCAAGAACAGCAGTTAACGGTCATTCTCTACCTGGATGGTGCAGACCACCTAGCAGGAGTCTGACAAAGAGGTACCTCAGGGGATTGTATTGGGACCTCTCTTCCTCAATAACTTTACTGATGTTCACTCACCTCCTCCAATGATGGAGATGACATAACGAAGCTCAGAAAATTGGCAGGTGACTGTAAATGGGGGACCAGTTATTACTCTCAACAGCAGGGTGGGCAGGGCTGCCATTCAGAAGGACCTAGACATGGAATGGACCAACAGGACTATCATGAAACAAGGATAAATGCAAAGTCCCATATCTCTGTATCTAAGTAGATAGAACACCCTGCAACAACAAAATAGACTGGGTACTGACTGACTGGGGAGCACCTCCATCGACAAGGACCTGGGGCTTGACCTAGACAGCAAGCTGAGCACGTGTCAGCAGGGTGCTCTCACAGCAAAAACTAACAGCATCCTGGGCTGATCAACAGAAGCATGACTAGTAGGTCAAGGGAAGTGATCATCTCCCTTCACTTGGAACATTTTAGACTGCACATAAAATACCCTCTCCGGTTTCAGAGCCCACAATACAGGAAAGAAATTAGAAAAATGAAGAAAATCCATCAGAGGGCCATGAGGATACTCCCGAGGCTGGACACTGGCCTTGCAAGGAGAGACGGGAACAGAGCTTGGTCAGCCTGAAGAAGATCTAACTACCGAAGGACTGAACAGCAGCTTTCCAAAACCTGTGAAGAGGTTCTCAAGAAGATGGAACCAGGTTATTTGCAGTGCTGCATGTCAGTAGGATGAAAAGAAATTGGTATCTGTCTCTGATGTGAATTCAGGAATACATGCTTCTGCGGGCAACAGGAAAGGAATTCCTCCTCAGGTTTTCCTGAGTGGGTAGGAAATCTTGGCATGGCTTTACAATCTGCCATGCATTTCAAATGCTGTACTCAGGGGATTCCTGAGGGAACTCCCACAGGTTGAAGGTGTCCCAAGGATTAAGACATTTTATAAGTATCTTGTTTTCTTCCTTGTCCGGTCATCTGCAGGGCATAAAGTTTGTCTGTAGGTGAGGATATGATCCACAGTTATTTTATATACCTCACAATGGTATAAACTACCAATTTTTTAGCAAAATAATTGCTCGTCACAGTCATGTTATATTTCCTCTGTATAAATTTGAAAAAAAACCCCATGTGTTAGGAATCATTCATCAATACACTTTCTCAGCAGAGGTTTACCTAAAAAGTCTCTTTCTGATTTGGGGAGGAAATAAGCTCTGAGGTCTCCAGGATTAGCATGCAAATTTGTATTTTCACTTCCAAGGTTGGGTCCTTGCTTGCTCATGTTGTACTGTTTTCCAACTGTGAAGAGTCATTTCCTTTGTTTGCCACCAAGATGAGAGAGTTCAGATGAAAACTGTAACATCTGAGAAGAAAGCAGAATCATTTCAAAGCTCAGAGACCCTCTGACCCTTTCTCATGCCTGTAGTTTGGCAGGAAAAATACAGGCTTATTTTCAGTTTGTTTCTTAAGCTAGGGTCATGTCCACTGAGTCCAAAGAACTACTTATCTGAGATCAAGTCACAGTGGAATCTGCACCAGCAGAAAGAAAACACAAGCAGAGACTTTTCATTATTTGGAATTTAACAACAGTTCTGTGATAGCTAAAGGAGAGGCCAGGGAAAAACAAATCTAATGATTTTTACTGACCTTCTACAATCGCAACCAGACCAATTTGGTGAAGTACATGTTTAAATAAAGGACCATAATAGGCATTATATCTCTTAGATTCCACAATTCTGAAATACAAGAGGGTTCTTTGATCAGATGTCTGAAATCCACTCTTTGTTTTGAGGACAGGGAACGCAAATGGGGCTTAAGTGGAACAGTCCATTCTCTCTCTGCAGAGGAGAGGGTTTTATCAAAGGCAAGCATCTCTTCAACAGATGCCCAAAACACTGCTGTGGATACTTTTTCTGTATAATACTGCTCTTTCTTTATGCTACACGTGTAATATGTCAGAATTGTTAGCTACTCCATAATTAACGTATGTCCACAATTACAAGGCTGCATCAATGCAGCATTGGAAACTGAGAACAACATGGGGAAACAAATAAAGCCACAGATCATTCTAAAGCAAAAGGCTGACTTTTAAAAGCTTACACTTTCAAAAACACAGCTGGTTTTGGTTTTAGTTTTGATCTTCAAAGATGACTGTTTTTTAAATCATGACCCTTGGATGCTTACAAGAAGCTGCACTGTTCTACTCCTGGTTAGAATCTCACAGCTGGTGTTGCCTCATCTACACCAGTAAATAAAATGGACGAGAATCTACCTGGCACAGTGTGTCTCATGTCTGTGTAGGTAATTTCTCTTACCTCCCAAACCAGAAAGTTTGCAGCAGCAATACCTGTTGTGCGTAGTCCCTAACTCATACGCAGACTGAGCCTGGCAATTCTCTGGGACATTGCTTACTGGCACGAGACAAGATCATGCCAAGAGCTGTGCTTATAACTCAGCAACTGTGGGAAGCGGCCCAAGACCACACCTTGGCACTATTTTATTTATGGTAAAGAAGCAGTTGATGAGCTGAGGTGTATGAACACAGAATAACATAAGGAACATGTCCCATTTCCTTAATCTTTCTGGAGAAAAAAAGTATTAATAAATATTGTGGCCTACATTATCAGGACAGAACTGTGAACTTCTCACTGAGCTGGTGGGAATGGTCTGAAGGGGTCAAAGAACATATTATCTTCCTTTGAACTGAACTATGTTAATACAATTTCAATTATTTGAGGAAAGCTATTCCTAATCTGCTCTGATAATATAAAGAAAATAATCCTATCCAGTTATCCAGCCATTTATAGAGAACAATGTCTAATTTCTTTCCTTTCCATATGATTCTGATATTCAAGCCTGCCTTTCCCCTGCTAATATGCCTTTCTCTGCTCTGTTACCAATGGATACTGTGGAACCTGCTTCCTCTTTAATTGACTTCTATCACAATTTGGTTACACACATCTGACAAACCTTCCACAATGCCCAGCACATTGTGTTACAAATTGCCAGGCGAGAAATGCAAAATATGTTTGCAGAGCATCAGACAGCCTGTTCCTTGAGCTATAAATATACAACATGTTAAGACATTTCTAAGCAACCATTTTATCACTTACATGACAATAGCAGTAGAAATTCACCCCCTGTGAGATTTCACAAACTCTAGTAAATTCTGCCTTTTCAAGCAAGTCGTTGCCCATCGTGCAACGTCGAAGCTGTGCACAAGGTGCCTCTGGGAAGCTATTGGCTCACACGCTTCCAGGGGCTTTGCCTAAAAATGATTCTTATACATGCCTGAAGAATTCTGGTCCATTGAGTGATGCATGTTCAACATCTAAACCAATGAAATTTCTATAACTTCACGCTGAACATATCTTTTCAATGCCTTTTGTCTGAAACTTCTCTCAGCTGAATCTGTTACTGTCCTGCAATTTCACTACAGACCTCCCAGGTTTACACTGGCAGATGTGCAAAAGGGATTTGTCTGGCTCAATGGACTAAAGATTCTTCTGTAGTCAATGAAATGTGGAACAGTAGATGTTGCTGAAAACTGTAACCTGTAACACTTAAAAATATATCTCATTATCTTATTGACAAAGTCTTATCTATATTTCTAGTTCATAATTATTGCCACAGAATCAAGTGCAAAATTGGAGGAACATCTTTTAATGCAGAGAACAGTCCAGCTACAAAGTGCAAACCAGCTGCAGATCCGTTAAAACAAACTGATTTATGGTCTTCTAATGAGAGTCCAACCCTGCTGCTTCCTCCAGTCTCTGTTCCCTACAGTAGCTGGGACTTGGATCGATTGCCTCCTCCAGACCCAGGTGGACTTTATCAAATCTACTACAGTCTGTCAGACACTGCTAATCACATTAGTGATTTCCCATCATATAACATCAGTAATTATATTATTAGACTTGTGTTTTTTTCTCCCAATCTGATATAAAATTACGTCTGCATATTAATAACTTTTCTATCATGAGACTTTAATGAAGCAGAATATCAATGAGATGTGATGGGGTGGAAAACTGCTGGTGATATAAAAGATGTTCCCATTCTAGAATAGACATGTCGTTATGCACTATTAGAAAAGGCTTTTTATAGTGAGCAAAGGTCTCTCTCCCTCCTTTTTCTTCTTTCATTTCCCTTGATGTGGGGCAACTGTAAAACTTTATTTACAATTCATATGGAGAATGATTAAATAGCTTTCATTCTCTGTGTGTTGAACAGCACTGCAAATCACAAAGGCATTCACTTGGTAGGAAGAAATTACAGTGATATTGTCTCATCCCCAGCATCATTTGTTACTTTAAGAATCATAAGAAAGTATGTCAAATTGTGGCAGAGACTGTAGTTTTATCTAAAATAAACTTATTAAAGAAGACAGATTTTTTATTAACAAGTCAGAAACCAAATGATTAAACAGCTTTCTCTCTCTCTGAATACCAAATAGAAATCAATGTACATTATACAGCAGTGGCAGCTCAGATTGTAGAAGATCCAAGGACGGTGTAAGACTGTGATTTACTGAAAATATTTCACCAGGGCAACAGCCAGAAGAGCAAGCCTGGTTTGCCCACAGTATATATTCCTTTGCTCTTTTCAATATGAATTTAGAAAACTTACTTGCACAAACTGCAAAAAAGTAGTGTTCTTGTTACAAATCCATAACTGTCGAGCTCAAAATAATTGTTTCTGCATCCTAAGCAGATGCTCTAGAAAAGCCTTTTGGAACATTCTGTATTGCTGTTCAATGGCAGACAATATTAACAGTTGTTTTTATTTCTCATTGTGACAACTACAGCAACAGAAAACAGAACTGCAGGACACTGTCTGTAACCTCCTTGCAACACTGAAGAAGAAACATAAAGTCAATGTTCACCCAGTGATTCACTCACAGCGACTCACAACATGTCAGCTTCATGGACAGAGAATAGGGATAATCTAGATCTACACATCCAAATACTTAAAGGATGATTCCCATTGAACATTCCTGTCAGTGGGCCTGTAACATAAAATAGCTCAAGTACTTCAATAAAGCACACAGGGGTTTGATTTCCTACGACTGTCTGTCTCAGAGATGGCAAACTGTACACAGGAATTAATTTTCTCAAAGGAAAAATGTAAGATTTTTACATGGTTTCACAAGTTATCCTTTGTCTTCTTTTTCATCTGCTGGATTTAACCAGGCAGAACTGCAATAAACAGAAGAATACAGCACACGGGCTGAAATTTAAAAAGTAAACAACAAAATGGTGGGGATGTGTCACAGAAATGAAAATATTCTGGATATACTAATCACCATAAAATAAAATCAACCAATTATTACACATCATATTCATGCAATTACTTCAACCCTAGTGATGTCAGTGGAAATTATTTACCTTTATTTTTCAGCATACTACCTGACCAACATAAATCAGTATCATAGAGACACCTTTACTTTGCTGAGCAGCTTGGGGAAAAGATTCATGTCCATCATGCAGCCAATGTAACTTCCACCAGGCAGCAACATGTCTGTGAGTCTAACGAAAGGAAATCTAGAGAGGGCCTGGATAAAGTAATTGTACTGTAGGTGACAATCAGGCAGGAAATATTACAGCTGTAGACAGACATAAAGACAAGTTCCATCCTGATTTATAGTGAGTAAAATTGTATCAGCCACAATTGAGAATAGTTACAATAAGTCAGTGCAGTTTATAGGTGATGCAAAGCAGAACAAATGCTTGCTGGGTCTAAGTGATGGATTTTATTGAGGTAAAAATGCAAATCCAGAGAGTATGCAAACACTCAAGAAAATGTATTTAAGCTTCAATTATTTATTGTGTGCAAAGAAAAAAAGTTTACTAGGTATATCCCTCACTCTTAACTCTTCTAAAACAACATATTCTCTACCTGAAGTCAGGTCAATACTTCCAGGCTACGTTTGCACTAGTTTACAGAAATGGGGGAGGGATTGCCCTCTGGCTCTGGGATAACCCATTACAGTGTGGATCGTGTCCATGCAGCTGACTGTCTTACCTCCCAAAACAGGGTACTCACATCCAAACTGCACACCGTGACAGGGCTACGTGGTCTAAGACACCTCTGCTAGAAACCACATCAACAGTTTAATGGTGTGGATGACCTGGGGCGGTTCCCTAGTCCCACTGTGGATGAAACCTTGCAGCTCAACTTTGCTGTAATTCTGCAGGAGTCTGGGTCACGTACTCTAACCAGGCAGAATGGGGAAGAGTAAATATGGTTTAAAACACAAGTGTCTTTCAGGGTGCTGGTAGACTTTACAGCTTTTCCTTGCATCTAGGATCTAGCTGTTTTTCTTAAAAGTTTAGTAGGGTTCTCATGGTGTATCAGAGTTTATCCTGCCCTTTCAGGCATTATAGACAGATATAAATATATTACAGCATGGGTATAATAACATTTCATAGATGGACATACCATGTCTTTTTCTGTCATGGCAGCCCACCATAATTCCCAGTAGCGGTCATGGAAATTGCAGTGGGAGAAGAGGGACTATGTCCAAAACCTGGAGACAGTTATCATAATCATGAAAAAGTCTGATACATTTCTAATTAAAGTTTCAAATAAAAATGTGAAGTCTTCTAGAAATGGGATTATCTGGTGCTAATTGTTAGGCTTGCATTGCATACATAATGTTTGCTCTGTGAAACCATACTGGAGGAAAGGCCAGATATCTGACTTATCCCTAGGAGAATATTTATGAGGACCACGTCATTATTTCATTTGATATTTGACTGAATAAGACTGTCACCAGCTAGAACTTCCCCCAAGGTAGATGATGACTCATGGAGACATCATTTATATTATTAGATGCAATAAAATCCTTAAACTTTCAAAAAATTATTAGAACCTTCTATAAAAACCATTTGCAATGTAATAAATAGATTTATACTGGTTTAGTATTATTTTAGGGTTAGGAATAGTGAAGGGTTCATTCACTTCAACCCTGTCAGGGAAATCTCTTTGCAGCTACACCAAAAAGCAACTTTTAAGATCAAATGCTTGCAGTACTTAGTACATCATTTATGTGGGGTTTATATACATATATGTAAGAATATAGTTAACAGACAAATATTTTGGGGACACATATTAAGTGGCTTTATATTGTATCATAGAATCACAGAATGATTTGGATTGGAAGGGACCTCAAGGATCATCTAGTTTCAAACCCCCTGCCTGTAATAATTATTCATCTTTACACATTCTAGGTAAAATAAAAATCACATTAAAACTTTTGCTGACCAAGTGAAACAGAACAAAAATTCAGTCTGAAAAAGACAAAACAGGTAGAATGTGTATAGGAAAATGAGACTAAAGAACTTACCAGGAACACACTGCTTATCCAATGAAGCCAGTGGTAGCTGTTAATCAGGATGCCTAGAATCCAGGTTAGGGAAATACTGAAAGAAAATTTAAATGGGGACCATATGATTTCAGAATTTTGGATAATGCAGTAAATGTGCCTGGCTTAAGGACTCTGTATAGTGATGGGAGAAATCTGAGAAAGGAAGACTGCAGACATGGGAGGCACAACGGAGCCAAATAACAACATTTTCAACAAGTTGAAAGAATTTCTGCATGTTTTCTAATAGTGTGTTACAGACTATTTTTTTGCTTATATGAACATCAAAGGGCAGGGAACCAGTGTCTTTTACCCTTTTATCCAAACAGAGCAAGGTGAAGCAGGGCGCTCTCAATGTAGTGTGCCTGCTGTGACTACAGCAGTGTTAGCAGGATGGAGGCACAAGGTATGTCTGTACCAAATGGAAGTGCAGGCCTGAGCTCACACTGCTAGCTAACTAGCAATTCAAACTGATTTGCTTTCCATATAGTCTACAATTTTTTTTTTTTTTGCTTTTCTCTTCATATCTTAAGAGCAGTTTAATATTTAAAAACCAGTTTGAGATGAACCTAGAATTCCCCAAGTAGCAACACACTGGGATTTGTATTCATATTTCCATGCCAAACATAACACTGAGAGGCTTTGAGCAGTTATTCATTCATTAGTGTCCAATATCCATTATGGACTCCTTGCAAATACTTTGAAAGCCCCTTTTCTGGTACCCAAAATGTGGAAAAATGTTGATTTAACTAGAGAAAGCAAGTCAATTAAAACAGTTCTTTAAGCTGGAGGTTAAAACTTGTTAGAAATTTTCTCTATACTTCAGGGACACCATTTAACAAGCAATGGGGGAAGAAAATGCAGATGTTGGCCTTCCTACCACCCACCTGGATCATGTTATCCTCTCTGTTAACATCTACCATGTATTTGAAATAGGAACTTGAAGGTGACAACATGTGTGATGTTTCTAGTGACATTTCTTCAGTAAGTAATAAAATCTGGTTCTGAAACCACTAAGAAGTTACTTTCAAGGTGTTATCAGGAATCTTCCTATCAGTGGAAGGCTGAAAAGTGAAGAATGCATGTTAAAATGTTTTAGCAATGTGCCAAGATGTCACACCCTACTACCATCCAGTAGTGATGCCCAGCAGATAACTGGAAGGTTGGTCTCATGAACAGCCACTACTCTTGGGCTGCTGTTTCTCTATACCCAACCTCCTGAAACAATGTTTAATATACGGAACAGACACTTAGATGAGCAAGGATCAGCTACAACTGACATATTATTATTCTCAATAGAAGTGTAAAATTCAATAAATTAAAGCTGTTTCTGCTGCATAAACATTCATGTAAGGTGTAAAGGTTTTTTACAGATGAAGACTTTACAAAATCAGAATCACAGAGAGGCTGAAGTTGGAAGTGACCTCCAGAGATCATCTGGTCCCCTCTGCCTGCTCAAGCAAGACCACCTACAGCCAGTTGCCCAGGACCATGTCCAGAAGTTTCTTGAATATCACAAAGGATGGAGATTTCACAACCTCCCTGGGCAACCTGTTCCAGTACTTGGTTGCCCTCACAGTAAAAAAGTATTTCTTCATGTTCAGATGCAACCCTCCTGTGTTTCAGTTTGTACAGGACCAGCTGTCAGGACAAAGTCAATGCAACCAGTTCTCAAAAGACAGCAGATACACATCTAGTCTTTCGTGTTGTTTGTTGGGTTTTTTCCCCAATAGTAGTAAAATATTCAGGACAAGGTTTTGCTTTGCAGAACTGCATTTCCATAAGAAAAGGGAGAAAGGGGCTCTCCTGATTCTGATTCACAGGAAGCACTTCTCAGCACAATCTTCTGTTCAAAATAACTATTACATGATGAAGACTAATGTCTGCATTCAAATGCCCTGCTTTTTGTGAGAAGCTACTGCTGCTGCTGCTGGTGGTAGCTCCATGGACTGTGCTCCTGTCAGAGACCAGAATTCATAGTAGCAAGCTGCCATGAGTTCTCCATACAGCTCCTCTGTGATCCTCCTGTGAGGTTAGAGCAAGGCAAGCCCAGAGCAACCCTATTAGCTGCTGGGAAGATGGAAGCCAACCGACTTCAGAGATACACCCTTTATTGCTTGGTAAACCCCAAGCCTACATCTCCATAGACACTAATGGTCTTGCTAACAGAAAAAAGCTTCCAGTCTACTGGTAGAAAGTTCAGACCATTTCAGTTTACAAAAACAGATCATAAGAAATTTCACAGCCAGTGGAGGTTTCACGGCTCTTTACTCACAAAACCTCACTCTTCTTTCCTCCCTCTGCTTCCCTTTTGTGTAGTAGGAATTGTGTGGGGTTTCTCTCTACTCTTCTGGGATTTCAGAGTGACTGAAATGAGAGGGACAAAACTGTATGCTTGGATGACTAAAAAGCCACCAGTGATATAAAAGAGGCTTTCAGGTGAATCCTGATATCTGTTCTGCTTTTTAAAAAGGGGAAAAAAAGAAAAATATTTTCCCACACTTCTCTCATATGTGGACGCTGTTATTATCTTTATACACTTTAATCACAGTAAAAAGTATGTTCTGGAGATGTAGTTATGGATAGGACCAGACAGAAAGAACATATCACTGCAGCTGTCAAAAGAAAGTATGTCCCACTGTTGATCGATCTTGAAACTCTGTCCTGTTTTCCTTGAGGATCCACAAAAGGAAAAGGGACATTTCAAGAACAGTTAAATAATTAAGAACAAAGCTTCTAGGTTTGTAAGACCTTAGGCAAGAAAGAAAATAATGCTATGCAGCTCTTAACATAGCTTAATATTTAGCATACTGCCCTCTTTGTTTGTTCAGTCAACAGAGGTTAGTATCAATGAACTTGACACCAGGTACAACGATGTAATACATAAATACCATGATAATCTTGATGGATTCAGGACTCTACAGGAATAAGAGTAGCTGCTATTCATGGCTATGGTCTTTGCTTTTTTTCTTGGATCAAAGTAAGTTTCAAGGGTTACGTACAGTCACTTCTTTATTGCATTGATCATTCAATACAAATGCTTCTCCTAAAATTGCGCCACTTTCCAGGCATTGTAAATTAATCTTCCAGCTCCACAATTAAAGACATCATGCTGATGAATGAGGTAGTAATGCTGATTTACATTCAGCAGTTATGTGACTCAAAGATACGATGTACAATATCTTTGCCTCCTCAGCAGATGCAGCAGTCTCTGAAAACCATTGTCTACCAGGTTTCTTTGTTATCACTCTCACTGAATAACCTGTACAGCTTCAGATAGCAAGGGCTTTACTAATAATCCAGATAATTTCATTCTTTATTGCCTGCTGTAAAACCAATGAAATGCTCATTGGTGACATCAAGCTGATGGTCTTGAAGACAAATGATTTATTTTACTCAGAGGACTGGGACACAAGAGGCAGAACTTGGACCAGGTGGTTTTACTGCTACAGCGAATCAGCCTTGGCCAGAAAGAGCTGGTTTGAAAAGAATGGAATTCATTCATCTTCATCCCTATTCAGTTCTGCATCTAACTACAGCAACTGCCAACAAACATGTTAATTAAAGAGAGTTTCATTCTGTAGATGGTGCTGCCATTGGAACACAGGTCTTAGAATTTGTCTAAACTTGACAAGTGACTATCATTTGAAACAAAGTGGTGGAAAAGCTCCAAGAACAGGCACATGAGAACCTACAATGAATGTGCAAGAGCCTCCAGCTGTGACTCCTCCTTTCAGGGTAAGTTTCTTTACGATTAAGAGTGGAGATCTCCTGCTTTTTAAAAATCATCTGGAAGCTTCCAGATTTGAATCAGGGTAGGTGGGGGGTGGTAGGAAGCATAATAAAGCAGAGGCTTTATTGAGCCTGACTTGAGCTCAGAGTGGGGTTTACCCAAGCCTAGGTGTGAGAGGATTTCAGAGACAGAAAAAACAGACAGATATCAGAACAAGTTGGAAATAGGGATTTTTTTTTTTCCTGTTTCCCCTACCTGGGGCCAAGACCTTCCAGGTCCAAGTCTGTCTGAGTAAGAGTTGGGAGTGGCCAAGTTGGGATGATCCTGAAAAAATGGGCAGCAGAATTGGGGAAAAAGGTGCGAGTCAAGTTTTCACAGTCAGCTATGCTTTTAACAGCTGCTTCAAACAAAAGCACTGCAAATGCCTCTACAGAAGAGAAAACTGCAAATCAAACCAGATATCTGCTAATCTAAGCAACCTGACCTATTCAAAGATACCTCTGCTTACTGCAGGAGTGTTGGACTAGCTGACCTTTAAAGATCCCTTACAACCCAAATCATTCTATGATTCTAATGTATTCATTATTTTAAAAGTTTAGCTACACAGAATTCCTACTGTGTCTGCTCACATCCTCTTTTGGTCAGATAGTCAGCATTTATTTTCTGTTAGCTATGTGATGTGATTTGTCATCTAAGTTTATGGTCTTTCTAAACTTTAAAGATTAAATAGTGTTTCTTGAAATTAGGAAAGAGCAAAGAATAAATATATAGATTAGTAATTCTCTGTGGTAGAACATGAAGAACTTCAAAGGGTTACAAACATCTTTAATTAATACCTCAGAGTTATAAAAGTCCACAGGTAAACTCAGAACTCCCAGTAAATGAACAGTGTACGTCCACTTGGAAAAAAACCACCACTGCAATTGATACCTCAGTGAAATTAGACACATCCTACAGTAACACTGAGCCTCAGGATGTCCTGACGCATACAGTACCCCTTCGCAGTGCACTGTCCCTTGTGCTTCTAATATTCCCCAAAAGAAAGAAGGAAATAGGGAATATATAAGGACTGTAGGCATTATAATACCAACATCATATTCTGATGATTAAACCTCTTCTTCACTGAGGTTGAAGATCCTGCTGAATAGCTCAACTACTTGTCAGTAGTTAATATACAAAACGTGCACTTTGACATAATTTTAGGAAGGATAAAGGAAACTGTCACAGGGGGTTTGGTGCTTAAGAACAAGTATTAACATAATTGTTCTAAAAATATTTAAAAGAGATCTGAAGGTCAGTTACTGACCCTTCATATCTAAGAATATACTGCCGTTGGCCTCTGTCTCTTGACAATAAACTGATCAAGACTGTGGTAATATCCAAATACAATTGTCTGCCAATGCTGCTGGAGTTACCGATTTATCACAGGATTTTCCTTCTCATTCCTTGGTTTTGGAGACTTATAACTCCATTAATCATCCTTTAATATTAATGCAGTAAATTTGCCATCATGTACAATGACATTTAATTACTAGTTTTTTTCTCATTTGTGGAAGGAACAGGTCAGATTATTTTAAATTTTCAGAAAGTGCCTGCTTTTAGATTAGAGGTCAATATACAAACTTCAGCAGATGTCCACTATGCTGCTTTCTTATATAAATGGAATAGAAAAGAGACTCACAACAGTGAATAGTGGTCAATGGATTACATGAAGTTTGGCGGTCTCTGTGTGACAACCCTGATCCAAGCCCTCAGTGAGCAGCACACCTCTCCAGAGGGTGTGTCAGCCTGGCAGATGGGTACCTCTGTATCTCTCAGAAGAGTAACCTGTTGCCATCACCCGTCACCTTTTCTAGCTGTGACTCAGCATTTTTGGCATTCTCCAGTCTTAGATCTCCCCATGGGAGAGCTGTGGTCACTGAGGCTGGAGAGAAGAGCCACCATTCTGAATGGGTGTCACAGTGTCCTTTCTGACCCAGTCAATAAGGCTGCCACACATGACCCAGTGAAAGGACACTTTGCAAAAACAAGCAGACACATTTTAAACAACATGTTATATTTAGTTGTCAGCAAACAGAGGTCATGATACCTTGCAGTTATTCCTTGCTTTGCATCTTCAAAGTACTTCAGAAGCAAACTAATTAATCTTCTAAGTAATTAATACTAATTATTCAGTAGATTCTAATTATGGTGGTCTATTGCTTTAAACTAATTAGTTGTAAATGTTTTCATGATATACTCTAATGTTTTATATGCAACTGTTATGGTCTGCTGGGTTAAAATGTGTATCTCATGGTGTTTATTCCAAAATGGTTTGCTGTGCATCTATAAAACTGTCACAACCTGTCATCAGATGAAAGCACACGCAAGCTGAAGGGCTCGGTTTGCACCAGGACTCGTGTGCTGGGATTGCCATTACACTCACTGGATTCCAAAGCCAAGTATTTAATCCTCCTTATACCATGCATGGAAACAGCAAGGACTTCAAAATTAGGGGCTTGAGTGAAGTGTGATAATGCACACTCAGGGCACAATACACCTCAGCAGCTGTGCTAGGATGACTAAAAAAAAATAACTGCAGTGCTGTACATGCTGTTTAGGAATGTGCAGGGCATAAACCAGCTTTAGGACTTAAGGACATTAATGTGAGCTTACTTTCTTTTTCATAAATTCAGGAAGGGCAACTGACCTGAGTGCATCGGTCAAGAGAGACTCACAAGCCAATAATGGGTATGAACAGTCATCTGAGACCAAGAAGAAACCAGAACATACCATGCTGCAAGTAGGACACTCTCTTGGGTGACTGGAGATAAGGACTACAACCCACTTTGACAAAGGGGAATCAACCTGGGTCTCCCACATGCAGTAGGAATGCTCTTACCCCCACGCCTTCCAGGTGTGCTTCTGGCAGATTTCTAGGGCTGATGTGAGTATGGAAATGCCTGGCTTGTGAAACCCTGCAAGGCCTAGGGTTTGTTAGGGATGTTATTGATGTTAGGGATGAGGAAGACACTGAGCTACTCAACACTGCCAGACTGAAGAATGTCTCCACGTGTGCTGGAGACACTGGCATCTTTCTGCCTTTGACTATTGCTGTGACAGTAAACAGCTTAGCATCCTTTGAATGGCAGTGGTACTTCACCACCACAACAAAGCAAAGTTGTAGCTTTAAACTATGTTTCAAGTAAGGAAAGCACTGTGTCAGAAAAGACATCGAAGGCCTCTGTGTTTTGTTCTCCCCCCAGTGACTACATCAATCCCATAGGCCTGCAAAACAAATGATTATTCTAAATGTCATTTCCAGCATACAGAATCCCCAAGATCTGAAAGTCAGCTTCTGCTCACTGTACTCCTTGCACCATTACAAACAATAATTCTGCAGTCCAAACCTGACATTGCAGTTTTTGACAGAAAGGAATTTAGCTCAGCTCTCTACAAAATCACTGTTTCAGTACCAACTATAATAAAGAAGTTAAATTCCCACTGCAAATTAAACATAATCAGTCAAAGACCACTGGGCTACTTTTTTTGATGTACACACATTTTGAGTATTCCACTTCAAACACAGACTTTCACCATTTAACTTACTGCAACATAAAAGAATTGCCATGAAAATAAATTGGTATGGGGCTGAACCCAGAACTGTTGCTTACACCCTATATACATATATATATAGGAGAAAAAAGGGGACTGATTCACTGAGCTCACAGTTGTGTATGGCAACGCTTCTCTTTCACATATTACAGCCTTTTCAGTCTAGAAAAGCCCAATTTAACTCTGTGCTCTAACCTCCTGTTTAGCACCAGCTGATTTCTATGCACCAATTCCAGCTTCACAGTACAACAGTTGGGTTTGAACAAGACATTTTCTGTCAGAAATATGACCAGTCTTGATTTTAGTATTTCCTAGTAATGAAAAAATGCATCAGAACTCTTTATAAACTGGTCCTATTTTTAACTATGCTGTCCTTTAAGTCTTTATAAACAGTCATGTGTCAATACATCCATTATTTTGACAGAGACCACATTGTGAGATGGCTGGTTTTAACTTAAACAAAAAAACCTGTTGTGGCACTTGCTTGATTTCAATCCTTGAAATGTGTGTGTTTTTCCAATATGTATGGAAGAATCAATGTTAATAGACCAGAAAGCTCTTTTGCTACCTGTTTTAAGACTCATTTGATGGCTATGATTTAAGAAGTTTAATTTATGCAGCTATTCTTTTAAAGGAAAGAACATCATCACTATTTAAAAATATAAATGTATCTATCTATATATATATATATATATATAGCAGTGTAAAGGTATTTTAGAATTGGTACCATGGAGATCAATGGGACTTTCACAGCCACAGCTCTACCACAAGCTTAGTGCAGATGTTTAAGTGACACATAGATATTACCTAGAAACAATGCTTTTGAGGGATTCTTTATGATTTTATTGTTTTTCCAAAGTGTCTAGTTCAATATTTTTAACACTTATCAGCATGTCTGCAACACCGGATGTTCCCTGGAGCTGTAGCAGCAGATTTCATCACCTGATTTCCAGAGTAAAGTTTTAGATCCCTCCAATAACTTTTAAGAGACCCAGTAAGTTATAGTTCTGGTCATATGGTAAAACTAAATCTGAGGTAGAAAGTACCATCAGATGTCTCCTGGCAATTATTTGCTAAAACTCACCAACATTGGCATGTTTATCCTTCCTGAGTGCCCTCTGGCAATCTGAAAAAGTTCTCTTTGCCTGCCCACTTTAAAACAGTTCAATTAACTTAGTTTAAGTGAAACATAAAGTGAGATTCAACCCTGATTTCAGTGGGCTTCTGTAAATACTCAGTCAGCCATAGGTTTTGGACCTTACCTCTAGATGTGCTTTTTGAAGGAGCATACAGTATACTGTTATATCAACTGCACCAGCCTGAATATTCAGGTCTCCAATGAGCTGCTGCACCCTGAGGAGAAAACAGCATTCAGAACATATCTGAAATATCATAACCATGCTTCTATGCATCATTCTGGACTTTTTCAGATTATCTCCCCATTAGAGGAGTGCAGAGAACAGACTGTGCATTTTAAATTTCTCTACTGAAGGACCACATTCTAGAGAAACTTGGTTTTCCTCTAGATCTTGACTGGCATTTGAACAAAGTGGTAATCAATTAGATGACCAAACCACAAGCAGGTGAAAGAGCCTGTAAAATACACAAAGAATTTGATTTGAAATAAACAAAAGATATTTTCCCAGACATAAGAAAATTCTGAATAAGAGTGAATTATGCAGTTCATATTTTCATATTTAGGCAGAGATCATTTTCTTCAAGGTACCCTTATGGAAAAGTAATTTTAAAAATATTCTGTAATAGTACCTTGAAGAAAAAAAAATCTACTGAGTCATATACTGATTAATCCAGTTGGATAATACACATTTTTAATAGTATTCTATACTCATTCCTTAAAAAAAAAAGCCCTTCTATTTTATACAGAACAATGAGTTTTCACACAAGCTTTATTCTTGTTATTTTAGAGTTTCTCTTTGATTAGTTCACTTCTGCTGGATGCTCAGATAGCAGTGGGAAGCCAGGAGAACATTTTCTGTCTTATCTAGAAAGAAAATTGAGACTGCCTTTCCAAAACAATCCTTTATACAATAGACCATATTTTCTTTGTCACAACAGGATTAAAGATTGCTGTGTTAATACTGCATAATATATGGGAGGACTTTTCAGCAGGCGAATTCTTCTTCAGGCACAGTGCAGTTTTGCCCTTGAATGTTACTTCCCACACAGGCATTGTTTCTATCAAATAAACATTTTAATTGTTTGTCCTCAACAGTTTTAAAAGTAGTTTTTTCCTCTTCTTCCCTGGACACATTCTATAATCAAGCTTAATCCTCTTGTACTCAGATGCTGGAGCCTCTTGACTTTACTACTTACTTTCCTTATTTTGTTCAAATTGAAACTCTTCTGTTCCAATCAGATCATCCTTTCACCTTGACTCCTCTGCGCCTCTTCAAGGCTTTCTGACAGTTCCCATATCAGTATCAAACTCCTCTTATAAGTTATATATAGACCTAGTGACATTAACATCTCAGCTTTCATGTCTTACTGCCATCTTCCACACTCTTTAGTTCCACAAGTCGTCTTCTCCACCCTTTGCCATTCCTGTTACTTCCTCACACTTGAAGTATCAACCTTGTTCCTAGGAACAGGACTTTCATCTTTATGCTTCCAAGACCCTCATCAAACACACTTTTTTAAACTTTCAAACATGGAAACTCCCTCAATAGATAGAGAGAAGTACTTAATGTATTCTGTTCCTGTGCCTCATCATAAAAGGCATATGACAAACTTCATGATGTCTTTTCACTGGAAAGATTATCTTCCTTTAAGAGTAGTTTTCTCTCTCTTCATGATATCTTCCCACCATGTTCTATTCCCATTCTCATGTAATAAGTTCATAAACATGAGCATAATATTCTTAAATATATGAGGTACAAACCACATTCTTTTTTAGGACTGCAAAATTTGTCCTGAGAAGTATGATTTTTTATGGACAAAAGCCTAGCTGTGTTTCAGGACTATTTGGCTCTCTCTAATTTCATGTTCTTATTATAATTCACTGAGATATTGGTGCTCTTCAAAATAAGCAAATCCAATTTTATACAGAAAGTAGAGAGAAATTAAATATAAGATTTCCTCCCATTTCTTATAATAAAGTTTCCTGAGCTACACTATTACATTGCAAAGAGGAAGAATACCTGCAACACAGGCTGGTTTAGCAAAAATGCCTAACATTTTAACAATAGCAAAAGTAGTGCTTAGCTTATATTCCACAAATAAAGCTTTCATTCTGTTCATTCCAAAGCAAAGTTCCAATTCTTTATAAATCTGAAAAGAAATTATTTTGACAGTGCAACAAAAAGTATGCTGACAATAAATATGAACTGCTTTATACATCTGCTGTTTTATAATAAATATTATGTCACAATCACCTTGTATCCAGCCCATGGAGCCCTGAGTTGGTATAGAAAAACACTAAAAATGGGAAAAAAAGCCCCCCAAATCTTGAACTGTTTTCATTATGAAAGGTTACATACCCAAGGAAGTACCTTACAGGTGTGGGCTGTAAATGCATGGATCATATATGGCTTTAACTGCAGCAATGGATTTATATGATGACTCCAATAACTGCAGTAGAGATAGCCCATATTTCCAGCATTCTGCAGTGTGGCAGGTGGAATTTCTTCATTAAAAACATTACCTTTTTAACAAATCTTACAGCAATCCACCTGAGGTGACCCACAACATCATGGTCCTCCACACTGAAAGTCTTAATTTGTAAGAAATGCGTTGGAGAAACAAACACCTTTCCAGTAGGTTCCTAAAATGGACAAACTGAAATGAGATCATTTTTCTTACATGCAGACAGCTTCTCTTCCTAGTCTCGATGCCTTCATGAATCTGCTCCTTCTGAGTCTTTCACAATCACACTTAATAAAACTCAGTCTCACTTCAAAAGGCTGGGTCAGTAAAACAGAATATTGTTTTGTAATCCTGGCTCTCTAGCTGGCTGCTTTTCACTCTTTTTTTTTCCCATGGGCAGAAATACATTGCAAATCACTGTCTCTCTTTGCCACCTAGCGGGAAGCCTGATTCTACAGTTGTCTTTGAGCTACTTCCCTGTAAAACCATGAGCATGGCTTCCCACATCAACATAAAACTTGAAAAAAGTCTCTGGTGGGCCTTCTAGAAGCATGGTCAATGTATGAAGTATACCTATGGTCTAAGTTACAGGGAATGTTACACAGAGAAGGCTTTGAGGTATTGCACTGCTGCTCAGAGGGTAAATGTAGCTTCTGAAATAAATCAGAGCATTTTTTAAACTCTTACATAGCACATAGTATCAAAGTGTGATTTATTTCTGAAAGAAATACTTGAATACTCATTTGCATAGTCAGTTAATGTTGGCTTGGAGGTGCCCCTGTTCTTAAGTTATGTTGGAATATTGTCGAGTTCATCCTTCCTCAATTATACTTGCAAAAGAAGAGAAAAACTGTTAGAATTTGTTTTAAATTCCTTGGCTTTATTATGGAAATTTAAAGAAAACAAAATCTAATTCAGGTCTTTCCATGTTATCTGTTACAGTCTTTTGCTTTCCAAGTGGGCCAACACTAGAGATCAATTGGCACTGGCAATTGTTACCAGTGCTGTGAGGACACAAACAGCAAGAGCAGTTGTCTCTCCTGCTTGGGCTTTGTGGAGGCACAAGTTAATCAAACAGTGGCCATGTTTATTTTCCATATGGCTGGAATTAAACTGCTTGCAAATGGCCCAACATCACACCAACTGAATCTAGGCTATCAGTGCTGCAGAATATATATATTTTTTAAATCATTTCACATATATATGATCTTTAAGAGATGCTACCAAATCACTGCACAGCTAAAAATACAGAATGTTGACAGCTGAACATTCTTTGCTTCTGGATGAGCTAAATATCCGACATGAGGTAAGGTAGACAAGATCTTTGAAGCCCGACTGCGGAGGTTGACCTGGCAGCTTGACCCTGGCATTTGGCCTCAAATGCTTTAAGACATCTGTGCAGACTTGGGCAGTACAGAGGTGTGAATGCAGTGGAATGTATAACTCCTTGTGATTTACACATCCAGAACTATGAGGAACAAGAGAGTCATATCTTTGGGCTCACAAGAAGTTGACTTCAGGGATAAAAAAATTTATTTAATCAGGAATTTGTACTATTATTTGAAACCACTAGTCAAACTTGTAGTATATCAATAAACAGCAAGTTTAAAGATGTACAAAACCTCTCCAGTAAATCACACTTTGGTTTGTGCAAAAGTTCACCCACACAAACCAAATAAAAGTAAGCACCTACTGTCAAGTTGGTGACTATTCAAGAGAGCCTGGATGTCAGAACAACAGTTATTTCTTACCAGTCTTCCTAAATCAAGTCAATAGAGTATGGCATGTTCTATAAGGTGTACTCAAATGTGCTATTGCTTGTACTGTAACACGTAAGCAGGGTAACACGGTGCTCTCTTCTGCTGGCTGACAGGAAGCATCACATTTCTCAGGCTGTTACACAGGAAAAAAAATTACCCACGTCCTCATGTCCCACTCCTACTGAACAGATTCATTTAAACAGAAATCTCTTCTCCAAATTTCCATCTTGACTTAATACCCTTCTGATGCTTCATTTTCTCTAGAAGATGGAATCAAGCAGTCATTCTTAATTTTTAAAATAGAGATGGAAATCGTGATTCATTACTTTGTCAGCTCTGTATCAGCTCTGGGTTTTTCCAATATTCCAGTGAAGTTCAAAACAAGGGAAATCAAAGAAAATCCTTAATCGTGTTCCAGAATATCACAGTTATTCTCAGCTTGGCATTCACTGAAATATTACTGCCAGGAATTCATTGCCTGAAGATGCAACTTGCAAGTGGAAATGGGTCAAGGAAGACCCACACTTGATTTGCCAAAGGACTGCTTTGATGAAAAGACAGAAAATGCATTTGATTCATCTTTCATTTCCCCAATGTCAGTTCAAGTCCATTACATAAGGGGAAGTGATTAGTAAAAAGAAAAAAAAAAGCCTAACAGCTTTTGCTGTTTCTGCTGAGCTCAAGAAATGTCTGTATTCTGCTGAATGGTACTAACTTTTGGAGACTTTCCATTCACTGAAGACTGTTTTGAAAGCACTTTGACATTTGCAATAATTTCTCCCTCCCTAGCTTGTTTCCATTCTTCAGGCAGATATCCATATTTAGATCACACACACAATATAATAATCAATGTGTTTTTTAAAAATGCTAAGCAAATAGTTTTTATAATCTCTGCAGTATTGGCCTGTGCCATTACTATGAGCTGTGGCATCTTCCAGTTGCACAGAGCATGCTCTAAACAAGGACACACAGGACGTAAGCAGTTATTGTGATTTATGGGGCACTTTTCCAGATTATATCAACCCAGCTGTGATAGCTGAACATGATGCATATTGTGAGCAGTGTTGGACTGGCATAACATGGATAGGCAAGGCAAACCAGGTGAAGTCTACATGTACACAGCAGGGGCTCCCAGTACTGCCAGCAAGTAAAAGTAAGTTGGTGGTATTATGTATTCCAAGAAGTCATAATCTTTTCCTTCTTTTTTTTTCTTTTTCTTTTTTTAACATTTCCCTGGTCAAGTAAACTCAGTTTTCATGTACATACATCACTAAATATTTTTTGCATACCAATTGAAATTTAAATTTTTTTTTTTTTCAGTTTATGGCAATTACCATGCCACACATGATAACTTCACATGCAGCCCTCGGTGAAGAGGTTTCAGATTCTCAGGATAAAAGGGCAGCTGCATGCAGTTGGGCTAAAAACCTAACAACAGTAACAAAAAATTGGTGAAGAAAGTCCTGAAGTGATCCTGCACTTCATAGTTCCTTACCAGTGCTGTCCAGTGGGCTAACATTCGAAGGCTTCTTTGCTTAAACACAGCATATTACAAGTGTCCATAAGAAATTCAAATGTTAGTCTCGCAGCTGCATTTCTAATCTCTCCAGAGCAGTTTCTAACTAATAGCTGAATGATGCAATTTTGAGGAAACAACACAACCTGACAAGTTTATCATTGTTTCACTCACCAAGAGAGATCACAGTTTCTAGGACAATTTGCATTTAGTTTACCAAGCTATTCAAAGGACTGGAGTGAACATCACAGCAATCCATTGCAGCTAAAGAAATAGAAGAATGCTTCTTCCAAAATCCAAGCTTAATACACTGGGGTGTCCTACATCTATCTGGAATATAACATGGAATTGACTGTTAAAATTATCTTGAAACACACTAATGTAAGAATATCAATAAATAGAATGAAAATAAAGGAAATAGAGATTGAATAATAAATGTAAATAATAATAAAGTATTTCATCAGATTAATATGTTCAATTCAGTGGCACATCCTTGACTTTCCCATAAAGTTCAAATGCCTTTTCAAGTATTTACTAATTGTATGGAACAGATGATTGATGACAGGCTTGTAAACAGGACAGTAAAAAGTCATTAAGAAATCAGCATCAGTGCAGAACATACAACCGTAACACTGAAGAATTTTATGACTAATGCTAACATTGCCAAAAAGAACAGTTCTTACTGCTGTCAATAACTGAGAAGATGTCTAAGAATGGACAGCCAATCTAGAACCATAAAAAGCCTTAATGCTATAACATCTGGTAACAAATACTTTTTTTAAAAAGCATTACTCTCATGGTAATTTCTGTATTTTGGAATTAAGCTGCTCCTTTCCCCCTGTACCACAGCATCTCACTTAATTTGGTACCTGAAATTATTAATTATTCAGACACTCAGAACACCTGATAGGTATTATCATCCATACAAAAATAATTCTGTAAGAAAGTAACATGAGCTATATATCACATATATATATATATATGTCCCTGATAGGCAGCTAGCACTATATATAAACAACATTCCTATAGTAAATCATAAAGCACCATTTTATTATGTTGGAAAATCTGAGGACCCCAATTGCATAATAACACAAGTATAATTTAGGACAGGTAAGAGAGGAGCTTTATTAACTGATTACAGAGAGAGAACATTTGCACAGCAGTTCCCCCTCTGCTCCCCTATCCCCACACAAGTGACTGCTGAGACCCGACCTATATACCAGTACAGAACAGAAATAAAGAGATGAAGGAAGATAATCCTGTCAATGTCAACAAAGCTAGGCATCCATCCTTGCAAAGGACAGACTCCTTAAGGAGCTTGCTAACTGCCAGGGATTCAACCAGTAAGTAACAGGACACCATGGAAAGATGTCTCTTGATGGAGCCTACAGGAGTGAGTGGCACACCCAGCATTATTTTAGCTCAGAAGTGGGGCTTCAGAAACTATCACAGACCCTTAGCTCAGAAATGAATGTTCTTTGAGCAAAGACAACTTCTTAGCCAGACCATCGGATCTTAAATATTAGTAACAGTACTACCATACTTACAGAGCCTGCACTTACATTTTCCTTTCTACCCATACAACAGCTGGATAACCAAGACATGACATGTCAGGCTTTGAAGCCTTATGCCCATAGCAAGCACTAACCATGGAGGCTGTAAAAATGCACACACAATTACTGTAAGCATTAGTGCACTAAAAGAACAGGGAGAATGGAACCACAACTAAAAAAACCACTAGTTTTATTTCAAGCTAGTATGGTATAATGAGAAAGAGTTACATAATTATATTCACAAAGCACCACAGATTACTAAATTACAACTTAATAAGTACACTATTGTTGATGAAGAACATGGGCAAATTATTGGCCAAGGGAAAAAACAAAAAGGGTTACAGCAAAATGATTCCTGTATTTGTACGTAACATTGTCAACTGGAACTATCAGAAGGAAAGAGCAGGCATGGGGGGCAACTGCACTTGGCAATGAGTCTAATACAAAGAGGAACAGTCAAAACAAAGCAGGAGGGAAATAAAATTTGGAATGGCTTAGATGGATTTGAAGCATGGGCACACTAAGCATTTCAGTATGGAGAAGTGGAAGGTAATGAGCCTGTGGGAGGGAGGGAAAAATTAGATGGGAAATTTATTTTTAAAGGCCATATGTTAGAAAAGTTTGAGCAGAAGTAGAATGTACCATGGTCGTGGATAAAACTAAACACTCTTGGCACCGTGCTTGAGACTGCTAAAAAGAACACCAAAAGAATGCAAGATCAAATTTCAGAAGATACTGGAACAATTTCGGCTCTGGTGTGAGAAGGGGAAACACCCACAAGGAACAGTTCTCTGGTACAACATGACACACTTTGGCTAAATAGAGGCCAAGAAGACGTAGGCAAAATTTCAGGACATGTCAGACTCTGTAAGGTTACAAAAATTCCTGGCAGATGTCTATGTGAAGACTGCTATTTTCTCCACTTTACTCATGATTCATCAACATTTCATGAGAAGTTCTTGGCCTAGACTGTGCAATTCATTAATTCACAGATCACATAACTTATGCATAGGCTTCCATTCTCTGAGTGGAACATCATTTTTAGAATCAGTTTTCTCACCAGAATACTTTGATCAAGCTTTTAATGTGCTCTGTGTAATTCCAACATTTTTTCCATGATTATTGATACCACTGGACTCACTCAGCATAATATTTAATAAAAACACTTTAAAGAAAAAAAAAGTGGGAGGGAGCAGTGAGGACAGTCTTTTTCACACACAGATCTTTTCCCTACTGTAAATTCAGCAAGGTCTGGAGATGGAATAGGTGATTTAGGGAATCAAGCTTTCTCCTTTACTTAATTTTCTCCACAGCACTTCAGAAAACTCCATTCCCATATAATACTTTTTTAATTGTTGGAACCATGTTCTGTATCAATCTCAGATGGTCTCCACCTGATTTGATCTGGCCTGGTTCCCTTCACACCCCTTCTCCACAGCTGCAGCTATGTGGCTACTAGTGTCCAATGTTTACAAGTGCCCAAATGACAAAACGAGCTTCTGGTGCTTCTTTTGTCACTCCTTGGTAGCAATTTGGGCCATGATCTTTAAAACTAAACTTCAGTTACTAATTTGGCTGCTGAGAGGTGCAAGGAAGAAAATGAAATAGGGATTTCTTATAATCAGTACAGCAGCAGAACTCTCATGGAGTTCCACAGGGCAAGACAAAGGGGGCACTTTATTTCTGAGCTACTGTCCTGAGTAAGTATCAGGAAGCCACCATAAAGGTCACATTAGAGATTCCCTGAAGGATCACAGTATTCTACCAACTTCAGTATTTTACATCTTATCTTTGTGTTCATATTTCCTTTCACTGATTTGAGCACATTGCCAAAAGTAATTTGATTTTTATCTACCACTAGCTCAAAAAAATGTTCCTGTTTAATTTAATGAAGCCTGTGGTCATTAAAGATACACAGAACTCTCTTGGCCTTGTTCCACATTTCCCTCAGTTTGATATGTTGTTAATATCTGAACACAAAGACATTAAACTGATAATACAATTTTTAAAAGTAAATATAAAAACACCAGAGTTCTCACTGCTGATTGTTTCCAAGCCCTGCTGTCACTTTGTTTCATTTCCATTCTGTTTTAGGTAAAAATAGCTTGTACTGGACTATTTGTGAATATTGGTATGAAGTACAATCAAGGAAACAGTTCAGATTTTCTTTTGATATAAGATTTCCTACACTTTAAGCAATAAAAATACTACACCTTGCCCAATGCATCACACTTTGGAGCACTCCAAGTGTCTCACAGCAATAAAAGGTATTCTGTATTTTCTCATGAGGAATGGCATGAACGAAGCTGAGAATGTAACAGCATTTCCTGAGACCAGAAATAAATCCCAATATACAAGCTCTCAAGGCAAAATGGTATCTTTTTCATGTGTCCCTATACTGAAAAATATAAAATGCGATACTATAACTTAAATAATAATTAATATAGACACAAAGCAAACCCTTTTGGAGACACATTATTCTGTTATCCAAATAGAGATTATAGAAGTCTAAAATCAAGAACTATGAGACTGATAAAAGCAGGATGGATGCCTACGCTCCTCATGCTTCTCCATATTAAGAACCATATCATAAAGCAACTCAGTGTATTTTTACAAGTTTTACATAACAAAGACAATATGAAAAATTCTATTAGAAATTATGGACACTGGAAGCACTCCACTGAAATGCTGTGGATTGTAGACTCAGCTATTTTGATGTTTTCAGCAATTACTGAATTCAAATCCCAAACTATCCGCTTCAGACAACCTGCATGAAGCCCAAAGTACAGTATTTGACTAGAGTCAAAGCACATTTTACCTAGAACTACCTATTGTATTTAAAACCTGCTATTTGTATACACAATGTTTAGTTATTGACCCAAAATAATCTCAAACATTGCCTAGAGAACTAATGTTTATCTTGACCTCATCTCTTTGGGTAAATTAGCACTATAGATTTTCAACTGACAGACTTTTCCTGTCTGATCTGTAGTTTTGTCACACATTTAATCCAAACTGCTTTTGTACATGAGTAGTATTCTGTTCACCTCAACAAACCATGCAGGAATTTTTTTAAGAGTTACCTATTCAGTATATTTCATTTTATACCTCTAGCCAACTGTTTCTCATGTTAACACAAGGGTATTATCTAACTCCTCTACCTATTTTACCAGAAATATTTATTAATGAGAAACGGAGTTTTTTCCCTGCTACTTCTCATTCCTCCCCTAATTTAAATGTACTGGAAGTGAGCAAGTCAGATCTTGCAGTAATCTTCTGCTTTATTATTATTAGCTATATTTTAACTCATCAGACATGGTTCCCTAAATATACATTTATATCCACATGCAACTTTGTTATTTTTCCCCCATTTTCATTCCTTATGTTGCTTCCACTTAAGTTGCCCTTATTTTCCCCTAAGCTCATGGTAATTCAGAGCCACAATTCAGTTTTATATATCTGCCATGACTGTGGTAATTGCAACAGAATAGGAAGACTTGTGATCACTTTGTATTTTCTTGAATGGGATTATAAGCAAATACTATTTGCAAGTCATGTGTTCTCTGTTTATATATATATACGTATATATATATGTACACACACACACACAGAGAGCACCCCATTTGTTTCCATTGATTGGTTGCTACAGTGTATTAACATACTATAAAACCCGACTGAAAATAATCCTAGGATAATCATAAGCTTTTGTTAATTGGGAAATCTGCAGGTTTCCTTTGAAGTGAAGGATGCATCAAGCTAGATTCACTATTCATTGAAATCACAGTGGCTTGGTAAATGTGTAATACAATCATTTGTTATTAACAATAATAATGCAGAATATTTTGGGCTACTCACATTCTTTCTGAAGACAGAAAAGTGATGCTCAAAACTACAGTATTTTTGCTCAAGATTTTTTTTAATAGGAAACACTTCTGTCTCCAGGTGTTTAGACCCATTTCTTCCAAATGCCTTGGGTGGGATGTGAAGTTCCTCGGCATTACCTTTCAGCAGTAATTGGCACCAACAGATCCACTTTCAGACAACAAAAACTATCAGTGGGTGGTACTTCCCAAAAGCCTTGGTCCCTGGGGTTGAGCACATCTCCAAATATGAACTGATAAAGGACTATATGACAAAAATTGTGTCTTCTTTCTAACTCAGTTAGTCTGATGAAAATGCTGGTTTTAAACATTTTGCCATTCTAAATCAGGTTAAGTTGCCTAAGGTAACAACCTTCCAAGAAAGAGACCCTGAACACCAAAATCACAGAATCACAGAATCACAGAATTGTAGGGGTTGGAAGGGACCTCGAGAGATCATCGGTTCAAACCCCCTGCCAAAGCAGGCTCCCTAGCTCATATTGCACAGATAGGCGTCCAGACAGGTCTTGAATATGTCCAGAGAAGGAGACTCCACCACCTCCCTGGGCAGCCTGTCCCAGTGCTCTGTCACCCTCACTGTGTAAAAGTTCTTCCACATGTTGGTGCGGAACTTCCTGTGCTCCAGTTTACAGCCGTTGCCCCTTGTCCTATCTCCACAGATGACTGAAAAGGGGCTGGCCAATTCCCCCTGCATCCCATACTTAAGATATTTATAAACATTAATTTTAATTATAAAATAAAAGCCTCTACCATTAAACCTAAGGAAACAACAGCATTTTCTGCACCAACCAGCAGCATACTGCACTGGTTTAATTAGTGAAAAACATGTAACAAACAGGGCACCACAGCATTTTAGTGTACATCAGGAAAGCAGATTTGATGTCCATCTGCTAAACATCCTCATTTGCTGCACTTTCATTCTCACTGCAGTGTGGTTTTGTGCTGCAAGAATTGGTCCTTCTTCTGGTGGAAATGAACCCAAAGCTGTACTCAGGAGCACTGCCAGCAATGCTGAGCCACCCATGTGCATCCTCTCCAGAGGGCCCAGAAAGAAATTGTGAAGTAAAACCTCCTGAAATTCCTCCTGCACAGACATTAGCTCCTCCATTCCACAGAGCCGCTGCCTGCTGTCCGCATCACTTGTAGATAAGGTCAGAGCTATTCTTAATATCTGTGAAAAACCTGTAAATCCTGGAAGTCTCATGAGGTACACAGAAACAGAAGACATTTAAAACTTTGCTCTTAAATAACTTGACTTAAATGTCTGCAAACAAGCTGAACTAGATCTGTACAATCACCCTTCCCAGAACAGAACATTGACCATTGGGTAGCACCTCATTTCTCCAAGATAACAAAAATTCATTGCTGATGCCAAATTTCAAGAAAAATATATTTGTTCTTTGACACCTTTATCAACAGAGAAAAAATCACTACTATAAATGAAAAGGCAATCAAAACAAGTTCTGTTTCCTGAAGAAAAGCAACACAGGCAGCTCATAGTGAAAGAAGCAAGTCAGTGCCCCAGCCCTTACTTCAGGCCCTGTTTGTGAATGGCTGTTGCAGAATACACTCCAGGTAATAGCTACAATTAAATCTTAATTAAAAAACATTCAGTTTCTTCCCTCAAATTAATTTCAATCAAGCTATAGCATGATGTAGTAGAAGAACAGAGTAAATATACGTAATCATTACATTTTAAAATACTTAATTAAGCAGGGGGCATTCAATCTATTAATTAGGGTACTGTCACAAGCACTTGGAAAGCACAGGTCTTAATCCAAGTGCAGTAATTTACAAATGGAGAAATACTAGATTATCCTTTGCACAGACATTTTGATGCTGATTTACAGCATTGTTTCCTAAACTTGATGATATATGGGGAGAAATTAGCATTTGAAAATGAAAATGTCCATATTTCATCCTAATGTGATACAGATCCTCTCTTGACAGAGACATTATTGGGAATGGCCTCGAGCCAATATCTGGCTGTTATCTTATTTGTACAAGACTGCACTTGAAACTCAAGACCAAGAGCTATGAATGCATTGTTTTATTCAGCTCAATCCTTTCCCTTCCTTTCCTGACATGGGGTTTGTGCAGTGGATGCTCAGTAAGTTCACCAGAAAACTCACAAGGCCCCTACAACAACTTCAATCTCATTAAAGCTTCGCACTGGGACCTCAAGGGTGCATCAGCCCTATACACATGGGTGACTTTCATCATATATAATGACCCTTCTGGAGCAAGGTTTTCAACTCTAATTAGAAAACATTTTTGTTACTCTCCAAGTGGGAAGCTTCTTGGTGTCTCCGTGGTGCATCCTTTTTGCTGCCCACAATGGCAGTGGCTCTGAAACATATACACCTGCCTTTAGCCACATGGGACAAATGGATGGGGTTACACTCCTGTCGCAGTTTTGTGTAGCTGGGTGCTGGGAGAGAACAGGGGGTGCAGAAGATGGCTGCTGTGAGGAGCTGCTGGAATGCTCTGCCGGCCCCAGATTTGTAAACACTGGCCAATTCAAGGCCAGAGTCACTGCTAACCAGGGCCAAGCCAATCAGCGATGGTCAAAGTGCCTCTTTGAATCACATATAGGAGAAAAAGAAACCCGGAAGCAGCGGCATTTTGCCACCGGAGAAGGGAGGGAGGAGATGTAACGAGCTGTTCAGACACCAAGGCCGGGGAGGGCGGGGGAGGAGGTGCCCCAGGTGCCGGAGAGAAAAATGCCCCTGCAGCCCCTGGAGAAACCCATGGCAGAGCGAGTGTGTCCCCCTGCAGCCCATGGAAAAGGCCGAGACCCCACCTGTAGCCCGTGGAGGGGCTCCACGCTGGATGGAGCAGGTGGAGACATAGAGAAGATGCTGTGACCCTACGTTGGAGTAAGCCCCCGCCAGCACTTGCAGCCCATGAAAGAGAAGCAGAGACACAGAGATGAGCAAGAAAGAGATTTGCGCCAGAACAGGTTTGCTGGGGGGAGGCTGGTGACCCCACGGAGGACTGGGACTGAGAGACATTGTGATTTACTACTGCCCGCCACAGCAGTGATCCACGGCGGGGCAGCTGATGAAGAGATAAAGCCCTGGGGGAAGAGACTCATGTTGGACAAAGTTCGTGGAGGACTGTCTCCCGTGGGTGGGACCCCATGGTGCAGCAGGGGGAGGGTGTGGAATGAATGCCCCCCGGCCGAGAAGGAAACCAACTTGCAAGGAACTGACCGAAGCCCCCATCTCCCAGTCCCTGCCCCCCACCCTGTGCCACGATGGGGGGGAAGAAGGGAGTGAAATCATGACTACAGTGAAGTCTGCCAAGAAGGGAGCCCAGGGCTGGAGGTAGAGGTGTTTTAAGATCTGGAAAAGGAAGACTGCTCATGAAGAAGTGACCGAGAACCCCTTTTTCCCAGTTCCTGCCCCCTGTGCCACAATCGGGGGGAAGAAAGGAGCAAGATCATGACTAAAGGGAAGTCTGCTGAGAATGGAGGGGTGGGGGGAAGGTGCTACCGAGAACCCCATTTCCCCAGTCCCTGCCCTCGCTGTGCCACAATGGGAGGGAAGAAGGGAGCGAAAACCCTGACTAAAGTCTGCTAAGGAGGGAGTGGTGGGGGGAAAGTGGTTGCGTTGTGTTAAAATTTGGTCGCGCTCCCAACTACGGTTTCACTGGTTTTTTTAGTGTAGTGTAATAAATGAGATAGTTTTCTTTCCTTCACTCTGTGTTGAGTGTTTTGCCCATGTCGTTGATGACAAGATGATCTCTCTCTGTCCTTACACTGACTCCTAAGCCTCTCAATATATATTTTCTCCCCTGTCCAACTAAAAAGGGGAGTGATAGATCGACTTTGGTGGGTGTCTGGCCTCCAGCCAGGGCTAAACCACCACAACTGCGTCACAAATTTTAAGGTACTCACTCAAAGAAATATATGTAGTTTATAATTTTCAGGCTAAATGTTTAATTTTTATTTTTTTTCCATTTACCAAGAAGGATTCAATGTAAACTGTGGAAATTTTGATGAGGCTGGCTGATTTCTCAGCATGTTTTCTGTGCTTCATCCATTCTTAATGCCTTTCTCTACATATTTACTTTTTAGGCTGCTCTCTATAATACGCTCATTCTCTCCCCCTTCAAAACTACTGGCAAGAATAAAGGGATGTTTTAAGAAATTTTAAGCTTTACACAACTCCCTGACTGAGTCAGATTAGCTTTTCACTTGTGCAGTCTAAATTAATTCTGTAAAAGCCTGTCCTAGCAGACTACAATATCCCTTTCCAGCTATCCCATCCCCTCTTGGTACCATCGACTCGCCAAGTGCTGCAGATGTAGTGAGGCAGCTAATTTTACTGGAAAGGAAAACTAGTAATGTGTTCAGAAATTCAGTCCAAGAAGGGATATCAGCATGTATGGAACATGTACAACAGCAGCTGAATTAGGAAGACATTAGAAGTGATGTCATAAGGAATGCAGTCATTTCTGGCCTTGCTGACTCAACTGCAGGCTGCAAAACTGTAAATGAACAAGAGTAGGAATCATTTCAACTGAGGAGCCCAGTTTCTCCATGTGAGGAACAGACAGTTGTGTATAAATAGAAAGAATGATAATGGCTTTATGGAATGTGCAGGTACACTGAAGGGAAGGGCATATTCCCAATAGGAAACAGCCCCTTTGAGTCAGTACTAAATTTCCATAGCATTGTAAAATTCAGGTTTATACTCTTTGAGAAAGATGAATTCTGGGTAAATCTTCAGAAAGCTGGAATAGCAACTAACCACTGCTTACTTTCTATAATGAGTTTTATTCCCACAGATCTTTGAAATTATTGCTGCTGTTACCAGATTGTATGCTTGTCCCTATTTTTTTTTCTTGGGTCTGCAATTTGGGATCTTTGAGTAATAAGTCTGTATTTCTAGAGAAACTATTCAATAAGCAGAATATTTTACATGACAGGAACACTACAAAGTTGTTCTCTTTGCAACTGACCCTTGACTTGTACCAACCTAGACCTAAGTTGAGCCTTTATTTTTCCTCTGCTTTTGTTCTCCATAGTTTAAGATATTATTTATCTTAAGGAGAAATTCAAAAAAGCAAGATCCATGCATATGAGGCAGATGAAACTCGATGCTTTTGTTTTTGAAGATTTTCAGCTAAGCCTACCTTTTAAATAGGCCTTACAAACTGTCCAAGGTTATGTGATGCACATGAAGGAAACAGATGTTCCCTGAGAAAAAGGGTAGAGAATCAGCCTAAAGAATCTACTGTTCTCATGGGAAAAAAAAAGAGAGGAAAAAAAAAAGAGAGAGAGACAAAATTACTCTATTACAATGAGAAAAGCTACAAGATTTCACTCTATAAAATAAGGAGAGATTGTTGCCATGGTACCAGCAAAATTTCTCCATCACTTATATGCACACACATGAACCTTTCTCGACAGAGTAAAATTATAAATGTGCAAGGTAAAATACTTTCTATTACACTCCTTCACACCATTTTAAATAGATATTTGCATTACATTTAGATGAAATCATACAGGTAATCATCTCTTGCAGATCTCTTCCAAAGGAAAGCAACAAACACTGTGTTGACATTGAAATCACAGAATCACAGAATCACAGAATTGTAGGGGTTGGAAGGGACCTCGAGAGATCATCGGGTCCAACCCCCCTGCCAAAGCAGGCTCCCTAGCTCATATTGCTCAGATAGGCGTCCAGGCGAGTCTTGAATCTCTCCAGTGAAGGAGACTCCACCACCCCCCTGGGCAGCCTATTCCAGTGCTCAGTCACCCTCACTGTGAAAAAGTTCTTCTGCATGTTGGTGCGGAACTTCCTATGCTCCAACTTGCAGCCATTGCCCCTTGTCCTATCCCCACAGACCACTGAAAAGGGGCTGGCTGATTCCCCCTGCATCCCCTGCTTCAGATAATTATAAACTTTGATGTCCTCAGAAGGCACTAGGTAACTCAAGGCACGTAGAAGTGTATATATTGACTTCTGAGCTGTTCTCTTGCAAAGACAGATTTCTCAGCAACTAGAAATTCTCTTAACCTGGTCAAAGTCATATTCAGGAGACATGCAACTGGTTTAAGGTTTTTATTTGAGGTGACTGGATGACTCAGAGTCACGTTCCTGGGTTACTGTTCCTCATGTTCCTATTAGTCTGTGGCCTAAAATAGGATAATCTTATGTTCCAGTCTGTTTGTCTTTATAACACATCCGACATTTTGTGCCCATTTCCCCAAGGGCTCTGAGCACTTAAAAAGCAAACTTTTAGTCAAGAACTCTCAGCCACACAATCAGAGAGCTATTCAGTGGCCTGAAGTGAAAGGCACTGCTAGATTTTCATTGCACTTTAAATAGGTAGGGGTCCATTCCACACACAAAGATCTCACACCAGTCTTTAATGTCAGTACAAGCATTGATTTTATAGCATGATTTTATACCCCCTTGCACCTACAATTGGTCCTTAAGGATATAGTACATTTAATGACAGACATTTTGAAGACAAGAGGGACCACCTACTTGCACTCAAATAACCTGTGTCCTTGCATAATGCATGACACATAACATCCCCTTATGCCAATCTCCAGTTATGGAAGAAATGTGTATTTTCAGAAAGATCACCAATTCACTGAAATCGCAGATCCCTAGAAAAATCACCAGTCTTTGAATAAGGTCTTACACTAGCCTTTTGAAGTCTATAAACTCATTTACACATCTAAACATGATTTCTACCTGAGTTTTGTCTGTCCCCAACTTTGAGCCATTAGATGACGCTACACTAGCCAGCAGCTAAAGAATAGCCCAACAGTAATTTCATTAATGCCATGCACACAGGTGATTTCCTAATTCCCAAAGGAAAGTACCTTCTTCATAAGCCCTCTCATATTTGTGTTCTCATAGCCAGAGCTTTGCACAGAGAGTTCATGGTTGGCTGATTACCCAGTAAGACCTGAAACACTCTTCCAGGGACAATACTGTCTTGAGCACTGTCCCTCAGTCTGACAATATGACCTACATTCAGTGTTCCTAGATACACAATACTGCATTTCCTTGTGCTGAAATGGAAATGGGACATATTTGAATAGCAAATCAAGCTATTCAGATCATATTGTATGACTGGCTTGGCCTTGAGTGAACACAATTTGAAGCTATACATTCTTTCTGCAGGCTTTTTCTGTAAAGGAGAGACTTCATCCTCCAGTACTCTCTACTGCACCTTTTTCACATCAGCATAACACTCTTAGAAAAACTAATAAGAGGGAAGAAAGATTAAAACTTCATATAGTCATATATTTAACCCTTTATTTTGTCAGTTATCAATCCATTCCTCACCATTTCATCTCTGCAGTGCTAAAGCCACCCACTCGGGATGGATGAACCATGCTGTACACAGATCTAGAACATTGATTCGCTGCAGCACCCCACCACTCTTCCCTTCTTTTTGCTTCAGTAAACAAGCAACAGTGAAAACAGATGAGTATTCTGCTTTGCTTCTTCCCTTCTAACATGCTGCGTGCTACAGACTGGCCAGAAAGATTTTAAATAGAACAGAGCTCCTTTCTCATTACAATGATTTTAATGAGAAGGATAAATGGGTTCAAATAAAATAATTCAGGCTCCAGTGATAAGATACTATCTCTTCCAGTGCTGTATCTAACCCAATTTCATGATGTCATTATCATCCCTGAAATGGAATGGAATTCATTCCAATTTAAAGGATCAATCTTAGTATGTTTGCTATATGCTGTTATTTCTCTGGCACAGGAAAACTCCTCTCACTCAATCTTCATTGTGACTGTACTTTCAGGTATTCCTGCTCACAGATGAGAAAATTGCTAGCTGCAGATTAACACAGACATCGATCTGTGCATGCATAGAACACTTGCCTCTTGGTTGTTGTTTACTCCTAAAAGATCAGAGATCTTCTGTTATGACTTGTACTGAGATGAATAATGTAATTAAACAACACCCAGGAGAGAGAGGAATAAAAAATGCCTGAAGAACAAACTCATTTGGTTTTCAGATTTTTTTTAGACTGCCAAGTTTTCAGAAGACTACCTCAGAAGCAGTACAACAATCAGCCACACAAAGCTTCTAAGTGAAAAAGAGACAAATAATCCTGAAACTTCATTATGAAATTGTTTCTGTCATAAGGTTAGAGAGAACTGGAATTTCAGTAGTTACATTACCAGCACGGTGAAGACAGAAGTCAAGGTGAAAGAACAGCAGACTAAAACTTCAGCGATCATGAAGATTTTTGCCACAACACAATTAAAAGCTATTGTTCCCTTTCATCATCCTCCTAGCAACTGTCCCTCTTGCTTTAAGTTTTTCCTGGTCTCGTGTAAGAAAAAAGAGGTAGAGTGATCTGCAAGACTATGTTGTCATATTCCCACAACTGGAGTCCTCACACAGCTTTGTGAATTCTTGAAATTACACGCTGTTTTGATATATCTGATGTTTTCATTCAGAGTTCGGTGTGGAAATATTTATCTGAGAACATATAAAGAGTCTGAAATGTCACAAAACACATCTCCCTTTCCATCCCTCTTTTTGGAAGCCTGGTTTACCAAAGAGGTGGGCTATGCAACACTGCTGCCAGGGTGCTGCTTCCCTGAGGGTTTTGTACAACATCCTTGCAGCCTTGGTAAATGCCAGAAACTGGCCCAAAAGTAAACAGAGCCTTACAGAATTTCAGTGAAACTAGCAATGAATAAATGCTACTGCCATCAACAGAGTCATATGAGTAGTTCACCTAGTATGTTCCATGTCATTGCTAAACCCTGGCAAGGGGGCCAGAATGTCTCTATTTCCCTCTCTTCCTCTGCCTGATTTTCAGGCTTACACCTTCCTGCTGAAAATCTTACTGTTTTAAGGTCACAGTAAGTATATTGTTTCCTGTGGTAGACAAGGAAGAGCTTTCAAGATTTAACATCTTAGCCACTGCAGTAGAGAGTCAGTAACATAGCTGTCCCTTTAGTCCTGAGTTCTTACAGCGCTCAAACTTTATGTTTTATTATGTCTTAATTCTTATGTGCCAATACAATTTCCCAGCAATACAACCACTCTTTGTACTTAACACCTGATAGGACTTCTTGGCATTTTAATTTTGTTCTCCTCCCCTCTTCCTCCTGTTGTGTTTGTCAGTCTCATTATCCAACACATACAGGAAGACAGACAGTTAACACACGGGCATTTCTGCTGACCTTGTGGGCAAAATACTCACTGAGTTTTCATGGAAACATATGCCTGAATGTTTATTGCCATATTTCCCCAGCCCTTTGTTCTCTGTAGAATGAAGAAGTCTGTGTTGTGCATTGATATTTGGATCAGATTCCCCCCTGCTGATTTATCTAAATGTAAAATAAGAAAATAAACAACATCAACCAAAACCTTCTGATTTAAGCCCCCCACTAAGCACCAAGTTTTCAAAAGCACTCCCTTTAAGTAAAAAATGTCACAGCCTTTTTTATTAAGGCTGAAATTATGGAACGAAAATATCTCCTCTTCTCTGCACTCCAGGAAGACCCTCAACCACCTCTTCATTCCAGAGATGGCTAAGAATTCCTGAATGTATCATGCACAAAAGTGCTTCGGGATGCAAAGTGTTATATAAATGTAACCTGCTATTAATTATGGCACTCGAAGGAACATTCAGATAGCTCAGTGTTTGAAACTGAACCTACATTAACATTGTTGTACAGTCTAAATTTGATTTTCTCCACACCCTGTAATTTGCCACTCTGTCATCAAAGAAACACAAATTCACTGCTCCAGCATACCTCTAAAACCTACATATACTCTCCCTGCTGATTCAGCTGCAACAACTGACATATATTATTCCTAGAGCTGAGGCTGATGGGAGGCAAAGACTCAGAAAGATGAGAAAAAATGAGTTTGTTTTATACATACAAATAAAAATATACATTTTACCACATGGGAGCTAGAGTAATGAGCAGGGAGATGTGAAGCTGCTACACACAGATTTTCCTTAGATTTCCAAGTGATTATGTTAAAATGTACCAATTAAAAGGGAGGCAGAGGAGAATAAGGATTCTAATCAATTTTAGTCTTCTGGAACACCTTGAAGCCATTGTTCTCAAATAATTTCATTAAAGAATCAAATCTTACATGACATAACAAAAGTTTACTAAGGGATTACAAGATATTTTCACCCGCCACCAAGATGACCACCTGGTGTTTAACCAGCAGTTAATACTACCCACAAAGCTGTACAAGGCTCTCTGAATGCAGGAGGCTATACAACTGTTTTAGTTTCTATGATCCACAGCAGAGAAGTGATCTTGAATCCCAGCTGGTTTTTGATGAGCATAACATAGCAGTGACCTCATCATCTTATGGTCCCCCTCTTCAGCACTGCAAGTTCTTTTTTTTGAATGTAACTCTTCTCACTCATCAAAATTAGCTTGCTGGAATATATTTGGCATGGGGCTATCCTTTAAAGGCTTTCTAGATAAACCTGAATAACTCAGTTTGTTAGCTTGAGCATCTTGCTAGAACAGTGTAACTGCTACAGACTTTTATCTGACCTCCAGTCACGTACATCTTCCATGCCAAATTCCCATTTGCTAGCAAACCTGCACAGTCTGGACCTTTCATGTCACAAACATTGGGCTGCTCCCAGAATGCTTTTGACAAGGTCTAGTTACAGGTTTGATCTGGACCAAGTGGAAATTATATTGGGTTAGAAGTCTTTCAAACTGAATAGATATTTTTTCATATGTTGAGACATGTGAAATGCTTGAATGATTGATGACATTAATGCTTCAGAGATCTAAATGTTTTGTTACTGTGCAAAACAGTACTAGGAACCTGGGCTGAGGAAACTGTCTTTTACCTATAGGTAGGATTCACTTACACCCAAAAAAACTGTCTCACCCAATGCTCATCTCAGAGAGGTAAGAAAGAGAGAAGGAAAGCATCACCTATTGAATTAACAGTAATTATCCAGCTACAGGTAGTTCCTGCTGTCACTACTTTAAATAAAGTTTAATTTTCTCGTGTAGAAAGATGTGACAGGCTCCAAAAGAAGGCCCTATGGTTGAATTTTTACAGGATCTCTGTAGACAGTAACATGACTCTTCCATATTAATGCCAGGGAAGATGCCCTCGGAATGCGAGTCCTCGAGATTTGCTAGACTGTCTGTACTCAAGGACACTCAAATGCCCCTCTGAAGGAAACAGACTGAGCAGACCAGCACTTACAGGCAACCTGTACAATTACCTATGGAGACTGGAAATGTCAAAACACAGTATCCCACATGATGCCTGTTCACTGGGATTCCTCACCTCTGATCCTTAAAAAATAAACCACTATGGGCTGTGTTGTGCTTTCCTGAAGTGGGTATGAAAGTCAGTGTAAAATGCTTTGACAAGAGGAAAAAGAAACAGAAATACAGTGAAGAACTGCTGGGACAGCACTGGGGTAGAAAGTGCCAACACTCATTCCCTCCTGTGTATAATACCTTCAGGAAGCTAGGCCCTTACCTGAACCATACATGAACCATACTGAGAACGTTCCCACTTCCATCTCAGAGGGTTAATTTTTCTGGTAACAAGAGGCAATTTGGGCAATTTGGACAAGGAGCAAATTGGGACCCACACTGGGAATTCTCAAAATCCGTAACTGGGCAGGCTCAGTAAGAGCACTTTAAGCATGAAACATGAGAATTGCAGGGCACACATGTACAGAACAACAACAACAAAAATATCCATCATTCATGCTTTGCCAAATGACTAATCAAAAGGATTTTAAAATTTTTGTCCTCTAATATTTTCCAAATTCACCTGAAGGAAATGAAACATGGATATTACTTACTGGCCTCCAAATGCTCTTCTTTTGAATTAATACAAGACACAGTAACAAGATTGACTCATCATTATCTCTTAATGGGATGAAAAACAGTGGATTTCTCAAAGTATACGTCGAGGTTCAAAAAAGCCCTTTCTGAACCATTCTGTTATGAATAAATTATTTCTCTTACTATTGAGGAGGATAATTCATTTTGTAGCCCAAACTAACAGAACTTGTAACTGACTGGGTAGCAGTCTGTACTTTTACAGTTAAACAATGCATTTTGTTTCTTCTCTTCTGACCAAAATTGATGAATTGCAAAAATCCCCTAATTATCTGTGCTAATCTGCTCTTCCACAACATTACAATTCAGACAGCTACAACATTCTCTAGATAAAAAGCTTCTGCAGGTCAGGATGTTGCTCTGGAACATCAGAGTACATGGTGTTCTCATTCAGTCTGAATGCCATGGATGATCCAGGTTCCCTTTGGATCAGCCCCTGTGGATTGGAAACTGCAGATCACAGAATCACAGAATCACAGAATTGCAGGGGTTGGAAGGGACCTCGAGAGATCATCGGGTCCAACCCCCCTGCCAAAGCAGGCTCCCTAGCACATACTGCACAGATAGGCGTCCAGACAGGTCTTGAATATGTCCAGAGAAGGAGACTCCACCACCTCCCTGGGCAGCCTGTCCCAGGGCTCTGTCACCCTCACTGTGTTAAAGTTCTGCCGCATGTTGGTGCGGAACTTCCTGTGCTCCAATTTGTGTCCTGTCCCCACAGACCACTGAGAAGGGGTTGGCCAATTCCCCCTGCATCCCATACTTAAGATATTTACAAACATTAATTAGGTCCCCCCTCAGTCTTCTTTTCTCCAGGCTGAACAGCCCCAGCTCACTCAGCCTTTCCTCATACGGGAGATGTTCCAGGCCCTTAATCATCTTCGTAGCCCTTCTCTGGACTCTCTCCAGGAGATCCCTGTCTTTTCTATACCAGGGAGCCCAGAACTGGACACAATACTCCAGGTGGGGCCTGACCAGGGCAGAGTAGAGGGGGAGGATCACCTCCTTCGACCTGCTGGCCACACTCTTCCTGATGCATCCCAGGATCCCATTGGCCCTCTTAGCCACCAGGGCACACTGCTGGCTCATAGCCAACCTGTCATCAACCAGGACCCCCAGGTCCTTCTCCACAGAGCTCTTCTCCAGCAGGTCATCCCCCAGCCTGTACTGATACTGACGGTTATTCCTCCCCAGGTGCAAGACTCTACACTTGCTTTTATTAAACCTCACCTGGTTTCTCCCTGCCCAGCTTTCCAGCCTGTCCAGGTCTCGCTGGATGGCAGCGCAGTGTTCCTGCGTGTCAGCCACCCCTCCCAGCTTTGTATCATCGGCACTTGCTGAGGGTGGATGCTATTCCCTCATCAAGGTTGTTGATGAAGATATTAAACAGGACTGGACCCAACACCGAGCCCTGGGGAACACCGCTAGTCACAGGCCTCCATTCAGATTCTGCTCCACTGATCACCACCCTCTGAGCCCGGTCCGACAGCCAGTTCTCAACCCACCTCACTGTCCACTCATCTTTCCCATGATCTCTCAGCTTTTCTATCAGGATGTCATGGGAGACAGTATCGAAAGCCTTGCTGAAGTCAAGGTAGATGACATCCACTGCTCTCCCTCCATCCACCCAGCCGGTGATGAGATCATAGAAGGCTATGAGATTGGTCGAGCAGGATCTCCCCTTGGTGAATCCAAAAGAGATAAGATTATAAATTCTGTCATCCAGTCCTTGGATCTAATATTTACCTAAAAACAGAGTTATAAAAGTCAGTGTGCAAATATGTTAAGACAGCTGGGTGATGGGGAAAAGCTAGCGGAGGGGACGGCCCAGACGTTGGTGCCTTTGGGGAGCTCCCTGTCTCTCACGGCCCTCCCCAGCTTCTCTCTACTTTTAAGAAACAAGGAGTAATTTCTTCAAGGACATTAATTAATTTGTCTTTTATCCTATATGAATTCAAGAATCTATCTCAAACCAATGACAAATTTTTCAATGCAGAGAAGATGACCTATTGTGAGGTACCGTGTACCTCAACGAATGCCTGTACCAGTGGACTTATGTCTCAACATTGCTGAAGTATTGCACCTCTTGCTATTACTGCTATTTGTGATAAAGGGGACTTGCTAATAAGACACTTGTAAAGGGTTAAAGAAGACTTGCTAACAGGATGGTTTGAAGTGTCATAGTGCTAACCTCACATAAACAGTGCCTCGCTTGAACGACTCTGCCTTACTGGTAAAGAAGAAACATCAAGACCTAAGTTTGAGTCTAACACCATATTTTGAGTAAATTATGCACTCAAGGACTATGTGCTCTGTGAAAATGCCTTATCTGTTCAATTAATTCCTTGCTTGTCTTGTAATTGGTCATAAATTCAGGCAAAGTATTTCATTGTAGCTAGTTCAAGCTCCCCCTTGTCTTTGAAAGTATACAAAATCTGCTGAAACCAAACTTGTAGTTTGGATCAGAGTCAAGGGGTAACTGAGTCTGTGAAAAACAGGCTACTTGCGGTGATGAAGAGGAGCCATCCGACTTCATCCCCACGACCCCTGATGACCAGCACCATGAGACAGTGCGCAGACACAATTGAGAGGAGTTTATGGAAATCACTTCTTGGAACTCATTTCAATACGAAGCGGGACAGGTTATGAATATGTATAGGTGTATGAGGTAACCTAATGAATAAGTATCATTGAACTGTGTATAACGAAGAAGAACTGCCATATTAGTGTGCACGTCCACAGTGGAGCAATGCCCCGGCACCCAGCGCTGAACCATGACAACTAGCAACTAGTGGAATTCCCCACCTGACATGAAGTCGATTCGGACTGAGGGGACGCCTCAGCTCCATGGTGGTAGATATTGCAATCTCTCTCTCTCTCACTCTCACTCTCACTCTCTTTCTCACTCTTTTCTCTTTCTTCCCCCTCTTCTCCTGCACGCTTGTTGCAGGCTAAAGAAAGTGACTTAAACCTTGACTCTGTTTTGACTCTTAATTCTGTTCCCGAGAATTGTGAAGACCTGGTCATGATAAAGCACCTAACTGGACATCAAAGCAGTCTATCTGGTTGCGGATCGTGACACCTATTCACAAGGAAAGGTTGAGAACCACTAAGGTCTTGTGGTTGCCAGTGGGATACCATCCTGCTGGTAGGGTTAAAACGTGCAAGTTTTATAATGTGATGATCTGGATTTTTGATCTGGATTGTCCAGTACCTAAATAAATATTCTAATGACATTATGGAGAGTTCCTCTCTCCTCTCTTTCATTGGGTTTAACATGCTCAGAAGATGGAGTTTAGGTCCTGTCGGCGAGAAAGGAAGAGGAATGTCTGTGTCAAGAGTCACAGTGGTTTTTAAGTGTGATGTGTCCAAAGACTTGTACTGGAATATGGAGACAGGAAAACAGAAAGGAATTGCTACCTCAGAGTGGTCAGAAAAGCCCTTATCCACCATTCACTGGTGAAGCCCAAAAGACATAACATGTTCTTCTGGGTGGGTGTTGCAGTGATAGAAGATAAAATATCAAGACAAAATAATCTTGAATTATTTAACACACCGAGAGAATAACAAATACTTTTTTCAGCAGCATCTTACTGCTACTTGAAGACTTGCTATTGCTAAAATTACTGAAACCTGGTATTTTATTTAGTCAGTGAAATGACATTGTTAAGTCATTTGTTCCTTCTTACTGGGATTGTTTTTACTCCCTGGTAGTTCATACTGTTAGTTTGGTGTTATCTGAGCATGAACTATACCTGAGTTACTCCAGTTAAGGATTTGGCTCAGAAACTTCCATTGAATTGACACGTTTTAATCTATTAAGTGTAACTTAAGTTCCATATCATCAACATAAAGGGAAGAAACCACACTCCATAGTTGAGAACACTTCTTCCCTCCTTGTATACTTAGTGCTAGATTTCAGTATTGGTGAGGTCTTGATTTTAGTAGATAAAATGGAAAAGATGAAACAGATTGGTACCCTGCCCTCATATTTTGGGGATCTAAGATCCAGAATCAGATTCAAGTGCTGACCTTTTACAATAATGCCCTCTCTAATTTGTATCAAATTTGTTGAAGAGAAAAGACTATCCACTGGCTATTGCCATGTATTGCTGCAGCAGGGATGTTTTCTGTGCTGCCTGGGGTGATTCCTGTGAAATGCTGTTAACAGCAAGAGATTAATCCACACAGTTTATGATGGGAGTCTTGCTGATCCAAGCAGATACTTTCTATGTCATTAGTGTTCCATTTAAGTAACAGATTGCCAGCCACAAACTTTATATATCTTATTCCCCACCCGGGCAATATATGGGGTCTCTGAGTATGGATTTGCAAATTCATTTAGCACCTAATGCACTTTTAATGAAGGATTTTTTTCAGCATCTCTTTGTAAGGCTTGTGATACAGTGACTTTTCGTAGTGCTTCACAGAAGAGGTATTTATAATTTTCAAAATAGGTATGAAAGTCGGATATTAGGTTTACTGAAGCATACTGCACTAGCAGGGGAAAAATGAAGGAAAAATGAAAGTGAATTAGGTCAGGAAACCTCACACCTAATCCAGTAGGGCCTCGTGACATTTCATCCTACTCTTTCTGCTGAAATATATGAGCTAAACCAATGGGCAGTTTCTGCTGGAGAGCACAGATGCAGAACTAGTCAAATATACTTCCAGCTACACATCTCCTCAAAATCTATTTGAAAAAACACCTAATCAAGGCCACTGATTTTTCACAGTTCCAGAAGAATGTCAGGAAGTGTGGGGAGAAATCATTTCTCCCACACACTGCTGTTGAACAGGATGCAGAATGCATCTGTGTGACTGTCAGTAGGAAGACCTGGTGCTTATGTTACGCTTCATTTTTGGTGTAGGGAACATCACGGAGGTGGTGGTCATGGGGAAATTTATCTGAGCTGAGCAGTCAAGAAGGGAGGACACGTGAGGGATTTGCATCTGACTGTGGGCATCTAACCAGACAGCTGTTAAGCAGGAAGATAATGACTTGCTCTTCAAATGCTAACTGCAGTTAGGGCGACTTGGAATATTAGACCAGACTGTGAGCCAAAATAACTGAAAAACTGGAGGTAATGGTTCTCTAGCACTTTATTAAAAAACCCTTCAGAGATAGGGGTTTAATACAATTAATGTATTAGATCACATTTGCTGGTAGCAGATGGAAAGCAGCCTGTTTCTTGATTGGTTTAACTTCTGGGCTGGTGAACTAGGAGAATGCAGTACAAGAGTGAAATATTGTTTAGGGATATATGATTTGAAACAGGCTCAATATTATCAAGCTACCAGAATTAAAATTGGAAAGAACTGGCAAATATTAATGGGATACAATATTTAATTGATTAGAAATAATTATGTTTCAGGGCATATTAATCCTGAACTTAAACTGGATTTTTTTTATTGAGCCTGTTACTCATTAATTTTTAGTTAGAATTTCTTTTACCCATTCCATCCTATTTTGTATCAGGTAACTGATCACCATCAGGGCATAAAACTACATGAACTGTTGGTTTGGTTTAGTAAATAATATAGATTTTCTCTCTGGCAGCAAATGCTTCTGGGGTGTATGGAGTAAAATGGCAAAAAAAGACAAGTGGAAAAAAATTCAGCCAAAAATCTGTAGCAAGCAGCAGTTCTTCTTTTTCTCTGAGATAATTTTATCATGGAAAATTCTCCTGTCTCTTTTTGTAGACCTCGAGACAGCAGGTAGGTATTATTAAGATGGAATGTTTAATAGCTTCTTCCTCTATTAAGATCCTTCATGACCATCTACAGTGGGTGACAGTACCTAATGACTATTGTTCCCAGTGGAATTTTGAACCAAGAATTTGCTTAGCATATTAACTAGTGAACTCACACCTCAGATTGTACATGCTTTACTGGACCAGACTTACTAAGAAACCTAAAATATTGGACTACTCATGACATTATTATTACACATTTTCCCTTTTTCAGTTCTCCATTTTTTTGTGTTTCTCCTTCTGCATGCCAGGATCTGGGCACTGGCCCTTTGACTGCTGTTGGCTTCCAAAGAGTAGCTGCAACTGATTATACTTCAGTGGTTTTTTTCCCTCTTCTGCCAGAGTTCATATTTACTTGCCCTTGTCCAGATACCAAGGTAAAGTAACAATGAATTCACAACTTGGGTTTAACAGGCTTCACATTCAAGATCCAGTAATTAGATAATCTTGTGATTAAATCCCAAAAAGGATTCCACCTAGTTAAGTGCCTTATGGACTGAAAAGACTGAACAAATGCAGGAGGAGATGTCATTTTCCTTCAGAAGGAAGATAGTCTCACTCTCCCTTGTACGTAGTATCCTGTAATTGCAAAAGAATTTCCCTTGCCTTTCTTTCCTGTCTTACAGAGTTGAGACCCACGTGCCCCATTTTCTTGCCTTGTTCAGGTGTCGGTGGTTAATGGGGTGTATACGTGGGCAGTGCTCTTCAGCCATCCTGTAGCATCTGGATTGTTGTATAGAAATGAACTCCAGATTCCCTGGGCCAGTAAAATAATAGGAGTAGGAACATGGCTTCATGGGTAGGGCACTACATGGCAGATGGATAGCTCGAGTTCTGCTCCAAGGATTCATAGTTTATTCGGTGCTGTTTCATTATCTCCCCTTTCAACTGTGTTTTAAAAGGAAAAGAATAGTCCCTGCTTAGCTGTTTCAAAGACAGGTCACAGACCCCTTCTTTCAGGAAAGGGCTAAAAGCTGTGGATCTGCAGTAGATAAAAGCATTTTCTGGCAAAATGTGAAGCACAGAGTAGGTCAGGGTCACATCTCAAATGCATCCTTTTGCTTAGTGTTTCCTAAAACAGCTGCTTTCAGAAAGCACCTCCTCCCCCACCTTCCCCCATGACACAGAATGAGTTCTTGAAATACATTTCTCAGGAGTGTGAGGAGGCCCAAGGAAAGATAATTGACTCTACTTTTCCCCTTTTCCTCTGTCTTTCTCCCTGGTAACATGTGAAAAGCATACGCTAGGTGCTGCGGGGTGATGATTCTGAAGGAAGAAAGCGTGAGGAGGAGCCAAGGTTCCAGCCTTCCCTATCCTTGTGGCAGCAGCTGGGTGAGGATTGTCAGTCTGTCCTGCCCTTCTGCAGCCTGCCTGGCTGAGCGCTGGCTGCACACCCACTGCTGGCAGATCTCTCTCTGCCCTGTGAGGTCTGGTAGCAATGCAGCTGGACTGGCAGAAAACAGTTTACACAAGAAAAAGACCATTTTCCTTCCAAAGAGACATCTCTCTGTGAATGGGGATGCAAGGCTTGAGGGTAGTGATGGGATGCCATACAAGTCCTCTTTTTAGAGCAAGTTTGGCAGGAGTTTAGCTCTCTTGATCTCCAGGTAGGCAGTGAGAGTCTCAGGTGAGAGCTGGTGTGCAAGACCTTTTTTGCTGGAGCTTGGGTGTGTAGGAATTTTTATCCAGGACAGAAATAGACAGTCTGTGTGGTTATGCTAGAAGGGTGCTGATGAAATGAGGTGAACAGCTAAAGCAAGCCACAGAAGTGTATGAATTTGTGAGAGATGATGGAGACCAGAAGGACTGAATTACCTTTAGAAAAACTATAATGGTAATGTCTAGCTTTAGTGCCAAATAGGCATTTGAAGCATCTTTGGATGCCCATTTTGAGGTACTTCACCCTGCTTGTGCATTTCTTGTATTGCAGTGGCACCTTGGGAAGATACCTAGAGACCTTTTGGGGAGCCAGACACTTGTGAGTTGAAGTTTGACTGTGTAATGCCTGCTTACTCTCCTTGTTAGCATTGGCTTTGATACCAGGGCAGAGAAGAAAAAAGCTAAAGGTAAACCAGGAGTAAACAGCACTACTGTAGTGGCCCACATTTCCATTGTCTGCGTGCTATCTAGTGCTAGCAGTTGTTCAAATACTGGTTACTTTCTTCAGGTGTTTGTCTTCCCTTAAGATCTTCAGACACTGCCCAGTCCTCATCCTCCAGCCTTACAAAAGCCAGTCACAATACCTGTACTTCTGATTTGTGATAGAGAGAAAACTTCTCTCTTGTATCCGAACCAGGCCTCCCAAACTTAGATATCCTTCCAGCTAGCAGAGGGATTGAGGCTGATTTGTCATTTTCAACCTGGTAACTGACCCACATCTTGTTAGTTAGCAAAGAATACTCGTATTGCTTGCTCTGTTGGGGGGCTCTGGCTGCACTGCAAAGTAGTATGAGCAGTCTGAGAAGATAAGTGGAACAGCCCAACTGACATTCATGTGTGACTCCGTAGGTCATCAGGACACTGAAAACTGAGTGACTTGAAGTGTGATATTACTTCATTGAACAAACCCTAACTTCAATGTCTTTTAATTTAGCCTTTAAATAGTCACAGTAGGAAAAAGTGCATGGTAACAGAAAAGGGCCAACATGCAGATTTCTTCTAATTTACTTTTTATCCCAAAATATTTGCATTATCCCATGAAACAGTGCGAGGGGATGTGATGGCCTTGCAACATTTTTATGAGACTACCAAAGATATTAAATTTTAATCTTGTATATGTAGATCCTCAGAAGTGTAAATATATAAATTCAAATATTGATATAGATACAAGCACAGTGACAATGAAAGTAGCTGTCAGGACTACACTGTTTTTAAAAGCTGGTAGAGGTGAAGACATTTTGGTGATGACAATCCATTCCCATCTGTCTTTTTGCACGGGGCTGGAGAGCAGCCTGGAGTGATACAGTTTGTGTAGCGGTGTCATTAGAGAAGGGTGTTGGAATGTGGTGCATCTGTTTCTGTGAGCTGTGCTTGTTCTTCAGTTTTGCTCCCTTGTAGGCTCATCCTCTTATATTAGAGGTCAGGAAAGAGGAAGGGCAGTGGGAAAGGAAGCTGGATATTTCTAACTCCTTAGTGTGCAGTAAAAGAAACATACAATTTATAGAAACTTTTTGTCTGAATATATGTATTTGTAAAGATTTGAAGAACTTTTGACAAGTTTCTTGTATCCCAGCTTCCATACAGGCATGATGTCTTTGGCTTGATGAAGGGAGTTTCATGGGTGTAAATAAAAATGCCTTCAATAAAATTACGTAAAATATGGGGTCCTGTTCCTACTGTATGGATAGTGACCTGAATGAGAGACCATCAGCTCTGAAATTCAATGTACCTCACTCATAATTTTTTGGGGTAAGCTTTTCCTTTTAGGGAAATTTATGTCAAATATTCAGTAAAATGTAAAGCAGCGAATCTCTTTCAGTTTTAGTTTTATATTTTTAGTCCCTTGCTTTTCTTCTGCCTTTTTATAATTTCTTTTTTATCAGAAGAGCAAATGTCTGACCTCTTTTCTTACCCTCACTGCTGAACATTTTTGATGCTAAAATTGTTGGGGGGAGGACAGATTTTATGATACTTTTATGATATTTGGTCTGAAACTCAGATAACAATGGCAAGATCAAAATCTCCTTTTAACATGTTTCCAATATATTTCCAGCATGTCCTTGATCCTGTTATGTGACACTGCAGTTGTCTCCAATGAGCAGAAGCATGTCATGTCATGCCATGGTTTAAATTACATGTGTTCCGATCCTCTGCTTTATTTCTTTTCTGTGCAAGGCCAAGGCCTATGAACAACTTAAATCTAGTTCAGATTTTCAGAGGCATTACAGGACTTGTAGTAACACTGAACCTCAGGCAGCGTAATCATCTCTGACTCATGGAACTGAGAGAGAAACCCTTTGGTCATCTGGCTTTTCTCACAGTGGATGAAGTGTTGTCTTCTTACTTGGAAGAAGTTTTTTCCTTCAGGTATGACAGTTGCCAACAAAAACACCTCTGAGCCTTCCTTTCTGATATTATTCTGAAATTCATACAATTTACAATGAGGATTTTTGCTCATATTTGAACTCATCTTTTCCTGGTTCAACCACAGGTTTATTATGCCAGGTTTTTCTTTGGAGTCAATATAAATCCACCCCTATGTAAACAGTGATTTCTCTGTTCCCCTTTCCCTTACTCTTTTCCTGAACCTGATGAAATGGTGACATTTTGGGGCATCTTCTTCTGCTCAGATCATTTTGGACAGCCTTAGCACAGATTTACTCCTGACAGCTCCCTGGGCGCCTCTTAGGACTGGCTGCTTGATTCCAGCCAGCCAGACACTTGTTTTGCACAGTCCTGTTTTATTCTTTTGAAACTGAGTCCAGCCCAGGTCTTAATTAGCAATGACACATTCCCTGAACTCTTGGTTGGTAAGCAGAAGATAAACAGCAGTTGCAGCATTCTTGGCTAGGAATCATGCCCTCAGTGCCTGTGCTTGATATGCAGACCTGGTCCCTAAGCTGCTTATGCTCATGTCCATCTGCTGAGATGGCAAAGTGCCTTCTCGAAAGTTGTTTGGACTCTTGCCTTGAGGGCAGAGGTGCCAGGCAATGATCAGCAGCCTGCATGACAATGCAAGCTTCATTTCTTCTAAAAGAGCAGCTCCTTTAAGCAATTCCTGTAGTACAGGCTGCTGCCACGGGCCTCTTAGTGCATGATTACACCTGTTGAACATTAAGTGCCAAGACAAGAATCCCTGAACCATGCTGGAGAGCAGCCCGACCGGTGCAGGGTCATTTTTGGCTGCCAAGGAGACAGGTTGCATTGCCGCAGGGGTACGAAAACTCATCAGTGGTTCTCAGGGTGTCAAAGAAAGATCTCAGCAGGCCCAAACTGCCTGGAGGCCTATCTGAAACAACCAGTACAATGGCCCCAAGTAGCAACTGAAGCAAAGTAACAGTAACAGAACCTGGGTGAGAACTTTCCTCATAGAATTGGTAATTAAATCAAGAAAAAACAGCATAGCTTTGTGTTACCTTCTTCAAAGAAAAATAGAAGACCCTGACCTTATTCTTCCTGCTGAATAAACACCTGTGATATAGGCTATAAAGGCAAAAATGCAGTAGGAAAAGAAAGTAAAATTCATTTTTCACAGGCCTCATTAGGTAACCCTATGGAGTGGTGGGCTTCAATATAGCAACACTAAACTACTTTGCTAGTAGGAAAAATCAAAGGACAAGGAGGAAATTCTGAACGTTGCTCTACACAAGTGCAGTAGAGAAGCAAGCACTGAACAGTCTTGGTGGAAGGCAAATCCATTTTCAATATCTGTTTTGTCCCAGAATCCTGAACTGCCCTTTAGGTTGGGGTGCAGTTGGTGCATGTCAGGAAGAGCAATACTTTTAGCTGGGGTTACTAAACATGCTTCTCTTGTCTGGAGATGTTTTTAGATCACCAGAAGCCACTTGTTTCAGGAAGGAGTCCAGAAGCAGCTTGTGAACCATTCTGCCAAACTCTGCCATCCAAAGGTCAAACCTACAAAGAATGAGCTAGGACATTTTTACCAAAACTATTTTTCTGGGGAAATGAAGTTTCAACAACTTCTCTAAGCATTGTTCCAGTTAGCTCATGTCAAAAATGTTATTAAAAATAGCACTTTTTTTGTTTAATGGAATGATCAGAATGTTTTTCTTTATTTTTAAACTGTATTACAAAACATTTTAAATTGAACAGGTTTTGGCCTGGCTCGTAATTTTTAGAAGTTTAATTGTCTAGAAAATTAATGAAATATTTATCTGAGAGAGTCTTGAACCAGCAGTTTGTTTTTATTTTCCTTACACTGCAGAGAACTAAAAATCAGTTGTATCTGTTCTGCTCAGCATTAGCCTGGAGGTGATTTTAAATCTCCTTTGAGTTACTGGAGCGGCTGAAAGGCCTTGTGAAAGCCTCTCTGTGTTTCCAAGGAGGTACAATGAGCTGAAAGGCTGTTACCAGTCTGCTCTGGTTTATATGCAGCTGTCACATTCTGTGTCAGGTCTCACTGCAGTCAGTGGGAATTTTGCCATTAACTTCATTAGGACTAAGATTTGCCCTAAACCCCAGCTGGTATTTTGTATACACCACTGGAGTTCTTCTATTTTCCACCAGCTGATCATTTTGAGTGCCAGATTAAGAGATTTTGGCAAACACTGGTGAACAAAGGCTGCTGATTTCTTATGAAGGGGAAAGTTTTGGTTTTGAGACAGGATTTGTACTGTACAGCTGAGTTCAGAAACTAGTCTCTTGTGTGCTGACTCCTGATGAATGCCAGAGCCAAGGATCTTTGACACCTGCAGTTAACATCAGAAATGGCAAAAAAAGAAAAAGCCTGTGACCATGTAGATAATGTAATTTAGACACAGAATGGACTTTGCATGAACCCTTCCTGCTAACTGGAAAGAAATACAAAATGACCTCTACAACAAAAGGATACTGAGTACCCAGTAAATAACCCATCACATTTCTTTTGTGTGCTGTCCAAAAGACTCTGGATTGATATTTCAACATCATGTCATAATTCCATTGACATTGATCAGGAAGGATCTTAGTCGGGAGTTGTTCCTGCTGGAAAGTGGAAGTTCCCCTACTCACTGCACAGTTTCACAGTAGGTTGATCTGCAATTACTTCGAGAAAAGTAGCATGAATATGACTCTACAGTGAAATGCTGCCCAGCAGCTTTATTTTCCCCTTGGATCTAGATGTATGGGTCTCACCGACTGGAGTATAATGTCTGTATATAGGCCAAGGTGCAGGGTTTGGTTAATGATGTTCTCTTCTTACACAAGGGATATATTCCTGCAGGGTTATTTGGCTGCCCATGTGTTAGGGTAGCACAGCTGACACAGAACCTGTGTGCTGATTTCTGTGCCAGCCTCTCAGGAACGATGTTAGTACACAAGGAATTGTTGCTCATATGACTAGCAGCAGTTGTATTCTGTTCCTCTTGGGTAGCTGAGAACAGAAGATTATTGTACTCTGAAAAATCTGAATCTGATCCAAATGATAACCTTGGAGAAGGTGAAAACACTTCAGGTTTTTCATTCAAAAATTTTTTTGGGTTAAAATCTAATGTAGCTTTCATTGAAGGCAACGAGACAAATTGCATTGCTTATGGTGGGCAGAATTGCTTAGGGTGGGCCTTTCTAGGGAGGTCAACCAAAGGTGTAATATCAGGGTGACTGTGGCAATGGGAGGGAGTTACAGTCTACTAAAATTTCCAAAAAGCATAAAAACCAGCAGTCATCTTCAGATCCATCCAGTGCAGCATCTTATCCCTGAGAGCAGCCAGCAGTGGGTGGCCAGGGGAGAGTATGAAGACAGGGCAGAGGGTGATGCTTCTGATTTCTCTGATAGTAAAGGAGGAAGTCACACTGCAGTGAGACAGAACACAGAGTCAGAAGAGTAACTATTTTCAGTCTCTCATTTCCTAGTTTGAGATTGAAATAATAGAACATGTGACAGCTCCATGTTCCATTACCACCAGAAACTAGTTCAAAGCCTGAGCCAGGGAAAAATTATGTGCAAGGCATGCATCACACTTTACATTGTGTGAAAAGACTGTGCTGCAATGCTTGAAGATTTAGAAGGAAATTGGATGCAAATTAAAAGGCCTTTTAAACCAACAAACAAACATTCCCTGGGTGCCTGCAATCCTTTTCAAATACACCTGACAATAAATTCCTCCTAAATTCATATTTGTGTTTGTTTTACTGCATGAAATTCCGATTCCAGCATTTTACCCTGAAGAAAAATATTTGGCATTAAAGAGTAGTCATAAAACTTTTACTTCTTCATGTTTTGAAGGATCTCTTGCTAATTAAGAAGCTCCATTAATAGAAGAGTTAATTCTTTTAGAAATGAAGCTAATATCAACATCTCTCTTGTTTGCTAGCTTCTCTGCAATTTATTTTTCCCCACTAGGACTCAGAATAGGACAGACATTATAAACCTTCTCTGGAGTCATGGGGCCTTGTAGCTGTTAAGGCAGCTGAAAGCAGAGTGAGAGAAACTAGTGGCTTCTCTGTGTGTCTAAAAAAACTAAACAACAGGGAGGGGAGTAGAATGGGAAGTGGGATATTTCGGCAGTGATGATGCTCATCACTCAGTCCCCACTTTCCTACTAAGCTGAGGAAGTTGCTGATCACCCCAAAAACATCACAGGGGAGAAATGGAACATTCCTTTTTTTTCCCCTGTAGGACACAGACGGAATTTAGATGTCCAGGTCTGAGAAGCAGTCTATGTAATTAATTTTCCAGTCCCCTGAAAACCCTAGAAATACTTACTTTCTGAATTGTAGCGTTCTTGAGATTTTTGAACATAAACACTAACATGCTGGCAGAAATCAGAGGGAGAGGTGGATGCATGAAACACTTGCCTTGCTCTGCTGTGGTCTAAAAGCAAAGTGCAAAGGTTCCCCAACTGTGTCTTAAGTGTCTGAGTGGCATGCATCAGTGTCCTTCAGGTAGAAGGTTTGCTTCAAGGTTGAGATGCAATTTACTACTTTCTGTCAGAGGGGGAACTGTACACTTTCCTTGAATTTGAAGCTTGCTCACAGTATGGTTTGTTTTCTTTAGCTGGTGACTGGGCAATTTAAAATCCACAAAAAAATGTGGGACCAAAATGCAAGCCTTTTGATTTCTTTCTAGCTGACCGACCTCTCTTCTAGTCTACATTTGTTTTGGTCCTCTGATGCTTGAATTTATGGCCTCACAGTAATTCAGCTTCTATGGAAGGGATCAAGTATGCTTTTTTCTTCTTACTGCATTAGCCAGTGATTATGTACTCTGTGTAGCAGTAGCTATTGACTGAAGCCTGTCCTGTTGGAGTCAGAAGTGTACTCAGGTTTCTTGCCTTCTGGATAAATGCTTTATGTGATCATTCACTAACTGAGGTGCAGCATCTTCTTTAAGTGTGTTTTTTGATGACTATGCTAATTCCAACTTCGGGATCTGAAGTACTTATTCAGTAACTTCAGGTATGTCTATATAAATAACTTAGCTCAGGAGCCTGTTTTTAGAGCAAGTCCTCCAATAACCTCTCCTTTTTCCATGCTGTGTTCTGTATCATGGGGTAGTGTCTGAACACAGAGACTGGTTTCCTTGCAGGTGAAATCAAGTGGTAGATGCATTCAGGAATTGCACCTAATGTACTCTAGTTGCTAATGGGTGTTCTGGTTAGAGTTCCTCTGAAGTAAATCTTGAAACTTGTCTGGTGTGGATGCCAGTTCTTCAGCAAGAATTGCTTTGCTCGACAGATATGTTCCTGTTGTGTGGCACAACTTGTAAGTCACATAACTTCCTGCTGAGTTTTGATGCTTTTCTCCCTTATCTCTGTTGAAGAAGGAAAGAAAAGAAAAGATAGCAGCCAAGTATGGCAGTAGGAAACACATGGCACTTAAGTGGACAGAAAAGCATTGCTCTTCTGAGGTAGGTAAGGATTTGGCTGAATAACCATATCACACAATGTGGAGAAGAAAGAGAAACAGAAAATGATTCCCCCTTTCCATGAAATGGATTTTAAGTCCTCTAAAAAATATATGGTAAATATAATGTTTTCAGTCCAATTCAGAAGGAAAAGTGGTTTAAGTTGCCAAAAATATTCCCTAATGCAAGATTAACAGATGTGATTAGGGAACAGGAAACATTCAGCTCTCAAGGACTTGGATTAATGAGAAAACCTGATTGAATTCTGGGAAAGGAACTATCCTCACGGTGAATCTTATAAGCAATAGCTTGAAGTTAGCAGCAATTATTGCAAAAAAAAAAAAGGAAAGGAAAGGAAAGGAAAGGAAAGGAAAGGGAAGGGAAGGGAAGGGAAGGGAAGGGAAGGGAAGGGAAGGGAAGGGAAGGGAAGGAAAGGAAAGGAAAGGAAAGGAAAGGAAAGGAAAGGAAAGGAAAGGAAAGGAAAGGAAAGGAAAGGAAAGGAAAGGAAAGGAAAGGAAAGGAAAGGAAAGGAAAGGAAAGGAAAGGAAAGGAAAGGAAAGGAAAGGGGGAAAGGAAAAAGGGGAAGGAAAAAGGGGAAGGAAAAAGGGGAAGGAAAATGGGGAAGGAAGGAAGGAAAGAAGGAAGGAAGGAAGGAAGGAAGGAAGGAAGGAAGGAAGGAAGGAAGGAAGGAAGGAAGGAAGGAAGGAAGGAAGGAAGGAAGGAAGGAAGGAAGGAAGGAGAAAGCCCCTCTTAAATGTCATTAAAGAATTTTTTTTCACTATTCAAAAGGAATGAGAAAAGCAGTAGGACTCGAGAAGGAATGAGACTTGTGCTGTTGGATATACTGGATACATATAGTGTGGCTGTGCTTGTAAAAATGAAAAACATAATTAGCAACAGTTTAATTGGCATAGCAGATATCAACACAGCAGCTTCATAAGAAAGGTAATGAAATAGTTAAATTCTAATAAAGATTGTATACCAGACCACAAAATATAATCCCAATTGTCTAGTCTCCAAAGAGACCAAGAATGATGATATTATTAAAGAACATCTGTCAGAGGCTTAACAAGTCTGGATCCTTTTTAGTTACTCATTAAAGCCCCATAAAATCTTACAGAGTTTAAGAAGAAAAAACAAACTAATCCTGGGCAAATGAAAGCAGGGAATGCTGGCATGATGGAGTTTATACCCTTTAATGCAGCAGTTACTGGTGGAACAGCACAAAATCACCGCTTTGGGTTTTTAGGTGGAGTAGTTCAGCTTTATATAGAACTTGCTAAGCAATTGTAGTAGAAAACTGTTGTCATGTCAGTTCTTCTGGACTGCAGGTGAGGTGCTCCACACTCACTGTCAGACCCTTGAGAAGTTATGCCCACTTAAACTATGCACATAGTGAAACTCAATCTCTTGGTGTTTGCGGAGCCGCTTGCTATCATCTTTGACAGCTCTTGGAGAACAGGAGAAGTACCTGAGGATTGGAGGATAGCCAGTATCACTCCAGTCTTCAAAAAGGGCAAGAAGGAGGACCCTAACAATTATAGGCCAGTCAGCCTCACTTCTGTCCCTGGAAAGGTGATGGAACAGCTTGTTCTGGATGCCATTACCAAGCAACTGGAAGAGAAGAAGGTCATGAGGAGTAGTCAGCATGGATTCACCAAGGGGAGATCATGCTCGACCAATCTCATAGCCTTCTATGATCTCATCACCGGCTGGGTGGATGGAGGGAGAGCAGTGGATGTCATCTACCGTGACTTCAGCAAGGCTTTTGATACTGTCTCCCATGACATCCTGATAGAAAAGCTGAGAGAGCAGGGGATAGATGAGTGGACAGTGAGGTGGGTTGAGAACTGGCTGTTGGACCGGGCTCAGAGGGTGGTGATCAGTGGAGCAGAATCTGAATGGAGGCCTGTGACTAGCGGTGTTCCCCAGGGCTCGGTGTTGGGTCCAGTCCTGTTTAATATCTTCATCAACAACCTTGATGAGGGAATAGCATCCACCCTCAGCAAGTGCCGATGATACAAAGCTGGGAGGGGTGGCTGACACGCAGGAACACTGCGCTGCCATCCAGAGAGACCTGGACAGGCTGGAAAGCTGGGCAGGGAGAAACCAGATGAGGTTTAATAAAAGCAAGTGTAGAGTCTTGCACCTGGGGAGGAATAACTGTCAGTATCAGTACAGGCTGGGGGATGACCTACTGGAGAAGAGCTCTGTGGAGAAAGACCTGGGGGTCCTGGTTGATGACAGGTTGGCTATGAGCCAGCAGTGTGCCCTGGTGGCTAAGAGGGCCAATGGGATCCTGGGATGCATCAGGAAGAGTGTGGCCAGCAGGTCAAAGGAGGTGATCCTCCCCCTCTACTCTGCCCTGGTCAGGCCCCACCTGGAGTATTGTGTCCAGTTCTGGGCTCCCTGGTATAGAAAAGACAGGGATCTCCTGGAGAGAGTCCAGAGAAGGGCTACGAAGATGATTAAGGGCCTGGAACATCTCCCGTATGAGGAAAGGCTGAGTGAGCTGGGGCTGTTCAGCTGGGAGAAAAGAAGACTGAGGGGGGACCTAATTAATGTTTATAATATCTTAAGTATGGGATGCAGGGGGAATTGGCCAACCCCTTTTCAGTCATCTGTGAAGATAGGACAAGGGGCAATGGCTGCAAATTGGAGCACAGGAAGTTCCGCACCAACATGCGGCAGAACTTTAACACAGTGAGGGTGACAGAGCCCTGGGACAGGCTGCCCAGGGAGGTGGTGGAGTCTCCTTCTCTGGAGATATTCAAGACTCATCTGGACACCTATCTGTGCAATATGTGCTAGGGAGCCTGCTTTGGCAGGGGGGTTGGACCCGATGATCTCTCGAGGTCCCTTCCAACCCCTACAATTCTGTGATTCTGTATGAAGAGTTAGGTTAGTCCTGCAGCAACAGAAACCCCTTGAGAATCTACCCTCAGTGTCTGTTTTGTGTTGCCTGGAGGACAGGGGTCAGGTTGTTCTATGGAACATAGAATAAAAACAATAATAAACATAATAAAAACAATCTTTTTTTTTTCCCTGTAAATCAGCACTGCCTGAGACAAGAAGCAAATTGTAATCTCTAATTTCAGGTTGCCAGAACCAAGTATTTTTCCCAGTTCGGTATAATGGGGAACAGTAACGACAAACTAATCCTGCACCTGAAAACATGACTTACTGTTTCCTTCTTCCGACTCTGAAGACAGAAAAGCCTTTGATTTATTAACAGGGCATACTTTTTTAGAAGTACAAAGTACATATTTGTCCAGAATATATCTAGATTAGATTTCAGGACAGTCATAAATCTACATTAGGAAACACCTTGGCAAGCAGCTAAGGTTTGATGGTACAAAATGCTTCCAAGTAATAGTTAGCAAATTATGCTGCAAAATTTTAAAAGGCTAAAATCAAATCTAATCTAATCAAACCCAATTCAGACAAATGTCCTGGAGGAAAGGACAGGCAGGTGGCCCACTTACATGACATCTTTACTTTTTTCTAGGATTTTCAGAAATACAGATGTAACATAGAGATGCTTGTGCTCCAAAGCCACTGAGTGCTTGGAAAAACCATTTATAGTCAAATTTTAATAAGCACGTTGATGAGTTAGGAACCTAAATTCCCTTTCTGAAAGCGAGGTAGGCACTGACAGGCTTAACTCTTCTAAAAATGTAAGTGACTCAACACCATAATTCCCCAATTCTCATGCATATAGCCGAAGTGAATTAAGCTTTTTATCTTTTAAGGAACAGAATAATTGCAAATGGCAACTATTTTTCTACTGATATTCAAGCAAATAAGGGAACTATATATACTTTACACAGACTCTATTTTTACATCCAAATATGAACTGATTTCTTCTTAGAGTTGGATAAGGGTAATATTTTTCCACCTCTCAATTTGAGCCAAATCACTTCCACAGCTGGGGGCAGTCTGTAGTAGTCTTCTCAAAGAGCATCAGAACCGAACCAGAAAATACAAATGCTCACTGTGAAAATGTTTCTATTTAGAATGGGGGCAAATATTTTAAATAGCTACTTCAATGGGAAGGGATTGACAGAAAAGGAAGAAGGTGGCAATATATGTTTGCACCTTTTGCTAGCTGGGAAAAAGAAAGGCAACTTTAGCTTCTTTCCACAGACCCACACCTAGGTCGTCTGCCAAAATCTTAGCACAGAAGGCCCATTCCTCTTCTGCCAAGCAAGGGGGCTGCAAGAGCAGCAGTGCACCCAAACCCATACTAAGCCATATTTCCTTCCCTTGCCATGCTCCATGGTCCAACTCGTTGCTTCCTCAGCCTCACCTGTTGGGGAACTGGCCTTTCCATTCGCTTTGTCCTTGCATCCAGAAACATCTCCAAGTCCCTTCATTTCTCAAGAGGATTTGCCATCAGCTAAAGATTTTAAATCAATTTCCCAGACATTTCCTAACATTCAGCAATATGCTGAGTTTTGGAGCAGTGATTACTTATTCAAGCACAGACTTTCTTTTTTCTTCAGTTTTCTACAGTGCTTTGCACAACAGGGGCCTAATTATACTAATGGTCCTTTGCTTCTAAAGCCTGCAAGTCGAAAGGGTCATTTCAGGGACCTGGGCATTTCCATCTGTGCTGAGCCTCTAACAACCTATTGTTCTGGAAAAAAAATAAATCCCCTAAAGCACAATGACATCTAAGAATTTAGCAGATCACTACAGATCTACTGGAGACAATAAGATAAATACACTGATTTACAGAGAACAACCTGGTTCTGTGAATTCACATTTTGTTTCCAGGCAGCATCAGATACCTTGTCTGAAAGAACTGCATTCATCTGACCTGTTGACAATAATCTTTTCCCATTCCCTATAACTCATGCATTGTGATAAACTCATAATGGTATTCAGACCTGAATTTGGAAGACAGAAACTTAGGACACAGTGTTTGCAAACTCAAAAGGATCACTCAGAGCACTAAGGCATAAAAATACACAGTAAGGGATTTTAAACTTGTAAATAAATGTTATTGAAGAATACTCCTGAGAGCAAGTGTGGAAAAAAAATGGTTGTCAATAGTATATTTTAAATCAATGACCTGCTGTAGTATTGGAATTTAGTGATGCCTGTGCCCTTTCTGACATTATAGTGCTCGCTGTGCTTGCTTTGTCTGATCAGAGCCTGTAATCTTTGCTGTTGCTACATTTCAAGCTGCTGATGAAACAGCCTGAGGAAGACTGGAAATACCTCTTTGAAATGCACAGCAGGATTCGTCAAAAATGAACCAACAAAACTTCAAGAAAACTCAGCTGCAGAACCAAAAGCAAGAGACAACTATGTGCATCGCAAGCATAAAGATACTCTGACATCTGAGAAATACTTGGATGGGATTAAAATGGAGGGCAAATAATTGCCTAAAAATAAGTGTGGGCAAGAGTCCATGCACCAGAGTAGGATTCCCCCAATTAAAGGTGGTTGTCCTTTATTGTTTCCACCTGCCATATGCATCCAGCTTCTGCAATGGCAGGACAACCGACCCTGATTCTTGGCCATGGTCTGTATTAGGAGATACAGGGGTCACAGTAAATAATATCAATTGCAGGGAATCCCTGGGCGAAAGTACACAGAAAGCTGTTTCTGTCTCGGGGAAAGGCTGGAGGTTGGGGGAACAGAAACTGATGATTATCTCAAAATGATGATCTCAAGGAGACAAACAGAAAGTCTTCTGTAGGATCATGCTACCAGAAAATCAGGACATTCTTTCTCATGGGGTTCTGCTGATATTATTGGTGACGATTCTGCGAGTACGCTGCATGCAAAAGATGGAGCACCACGCTACAGAGCCTGGGGTGAAAAGCAATCCCAACCAGTGGTGATTTCATTTAAAGGGAACCACACGGGAAAAAACAGAAGAAACCAGGCACTCTCCTTTGCTACATATGGAACTTTCTCACCAAGAACAGTGCTAGAGAATTTTTCCCCTCTTTCTGCTTTTGCTACTACCTGTAAAAGAAGATGACTGCCAGCATGTAGCAATCAGCACTGCTTTGCAAAACAGATGACAAATCTGCTTGCAACAGCAGATAGCTGGAACCAGTGATGTCAGGACTTTACTCCAGCGCTGCAATCCTACAGATAAAGTATTTGAAAAGAAAACCTCAATATGTTTTACTTATTTTCATATTTACTTAAACAGTAGTAGTTCAAAGTTTCAAGTCTTACGACCCCCATCAAGAGAAACTTCAATAAAATGGGAGAACTTGTACATCACATCCTGAATGACGTACATCACTAGTAGGTAAATTACAGCTTAGCACCTCAGAGCAGTACTGTGCAAAGGCAACAAATTGTCAATGCCACCTACAGACAAACTGAATTACAAAGCACCCAGGACAGTAGCTGCACGATCCTTCTCTCAAAGGGAGCTGGCTGGTCACTACCCAGGGATGCAGCCCGCTCGGCATACAGATCACAGAATCACAGAATCACAGAACCATAGGGGTTGGAAGGGACCTCGAGAGATCATCGGGTCCAACCCCCCTGCCAAAGCAGGCTCCCTAGCACATATTGCACAGATAGGCGTCCAGACGAGTCTTGAATATCTCCAGAGAAGGAGACTCCACCACCTCCCTGGGCAGCCTGTCCCAGGGCTCAGTCACCCTCACTGTGTAAAAGTTCTTCCGCATGTTGGTGCGGAACTTCCTGTGCTCCAATTTGCAGCCATTGTCCCTTGTCCTGTCTCCACAGATGACTGAAAAGGGGTTGGCCAATTCCCCCCGCATCCCATACTTAAGATATTTATAAACATTAATTAGGTCCCCCCTCAGTCTTCTTTTCTCCAGGCTGAACAGCCCCAGCTCACTCAGCCTTTCCTCATACGGGAGATGTTCCAGGCCCTTAATCATCTTCGTAGCCCAACGCTGGACTCTCTCCAGGAGGTCCCTGTCCTTTTTATACCAGGGAGCCCTCTGCGGCTGAGACCATCTTGTTCCTCTGTGTATTTTGATTATACCACGCTGAGCAGAAGGCAGTCCCCCTTCATGTCTGAGGCTCTGGGATTCTCTGGTGCAAGTATAAACAAACAAGCCCACCAAACTGCACACAGGCCTGACATCTTCCACAGCCTCTTCTGGACAGAGAAGCCGCTCTGCACATGATGGTCAGTGTTCATTCTTTCAAAGCATTTTCCTTCCTGGTCTGAGAAATGTGCCAAAATTAGAGGCTTTCTCCTGGAATTAGAAGTACCCACCATCCTTGGGCCACCTCAGGCCTTTGGATATTTTAAACCAAAAGAGGGGTGTTTACTTGTACGCTGCAAAGCCTGAGCCCGACGGGCGCTGCTTTAACAACCCTTCTTCAGAGCGCCCTTCAGCCCAACGCTGCCGGTACAGGGTAACGGGACCCACCACCCACCCCAAACTCCACCTGCTAAGGCGGCGCGGAGCGTTGTGCTCCGGCCGGTGCCCGGCGGGGACGCAGCTCGGCGCAGCGCAGGCTGCCAGCGCCCCCTGCCGGCACCGCGCCGCCCGAGCAGCCGGCTGGGCCCCGCACCGAGGGGCAGCGCGGGACCAGCGGCGGCGCTGGGTGAGACCCGAACACGCCAAAACAAAGGAGCCCCTCTGGCTGAGGGTCACCCGCCGCGAGGCTTTATGCTGCGCGTTTGGACGCGGAAGTGTGTTCGCCCGGCACACGCACGCTGCGGGGCGTTTGCCGTGCTCCGTGATGCCAGGGTCGCTCCCCGCAGCAGCTGCCTGGCACCGTGTGCGTGACAGCGGATGCCCGTGCGAACCGTGACAGACGGTCTGCACGGGAGAGGGACCTTCACCCGTGCGGGAGAGACCTGGGTCAGCATCCAGGCTCTGCCCATGGACAGGGACAGGGCGGTCTGCTCAAGGTTCTTGACTGCAAGGAGAGGTTTTTAAGTACCGCCTGCTTTACCTGCACGGCTACACTGGGGGTGCATGATAGGGTCCCCCACACGACAGGGAGGACCAGGCAGCTGGCACAGTCCCACTGCCCCAGCCAGGAGCAGGGCAGCTGGGGAGCACCAGGGCAGCAATGAGCATCGGCCACCTCCCTGGGGGATGGAGATGGGCTGGTAGATGGGCTGAGGGCCAGGCTGGGACATCGGCCAGGCTCATCTCAGTGGGGCCAAGCAGAGCCCTGTTAAGTTTGTCTTGTTATCTTCTGGGTGCTCCTGCTTCAACATTCCTCCTAACTTCTCAACCAGAGAAGGTCTCTCTTCTGTTTTGCATTTATAAAGGGAAAGGGAACAGAGTTCCCAGATCTGGACGTAGCTGGGGAGTCAGGCTCCCATGCAGCACAGAGGGAGGGCAGGTCAGCATCGGGGTCAGTTCAAGGCTGATTCTTGATTATTAATGCTGACCGATAAAGACTATTAGTTCTTCTTGCCTGCCTAGTGTACAACTTAAATACCTTCCCATACCACCCACAAAGAGCTTAAACAAACCCTGAAGTGGACTAAGCAGATAAGAAAAGGGAAAAATACAAAATTTTTCAGGATAAAACAAATGAAATTTATTTAAAATATGAATAAGAATCTCAAAGCAGCAACACAGGCCCTTAACTGTTCCATCTCTAAGCTGCTCTGGTGCCCAGCCAAAGCCCAGAAATTACCACCCTGTAGTCAGAAATTTCTAGCACTTGTTATCTCATGTCATGAATTTATAGTGAAAACATATTTTAGTAGTCATACTGAAAGCTGCCATTGTGTTTCCACTGCAGAGATATAAAAAATACGTACGAAAAATAAAAGCACGGTCATATGGAGTAAGTATGCAATTGGGACTCAGAAACAGCCCCTTAATTAATTTATTTAGGATGTTATCAAGTACCTAAGAAATAACACAGTAAAATAGACATTTAAGTGGCTGGAAGGGTTGAGTTCTGGCAGGACTGCTTTCACTTTTTATAAAAAGAACAGAACAAATTTCCCAAAATGTAGAATGTCAGTACTTGCAGTTCTCCTTTCACAAAAGCAGGAGAAAAAAAATTGTCTAATGCCCAAAAATGACATCTGTGAAAAAAATCTGTGCTAAAAAGGATGAAAAGAACATCTAGTACAATTTATTCACAGAAATGCCCTTAATAGACTAAATCTACACCATGACCCCCCTTCTCTACCCAGTCTGTATAATAAAGAAAATGATGTTATCGATAGTAGCGTTAAACCAGCCTTGTGGGGTATAGTAAATCAGACTCAAGCTATGCTTAGCAGATGGACGCATTTCTGCTACATGCTAGGGACTGTACCAGTTAGCCATCCAAGAAAGTCTTAGCAGCACATCCATCCCTGTCACCTAACTTGGTTTAAAGGCATCGCTACAATCAGTAGCTGAGATTTAAAGGGCTGAGAAAGCAATGAGATCACCAGAACACTCTTTTGTTACACAGCCCATCTCAGCCAGCCCCTGCCACAGATCTGAAACTGGTGCTGCAGGCAGAGAGCAACAGAGTGAATTCAAAGAGCAGCCATCTTCCCAGAACAGCATCTCAAATTTCACTTGAGGAGGCACAGAGTCAACCAAATTAACATTTGCACCATTATTGACACTACAAGATTTATTACTCCCTGTTCAATTTAAAAAGATTCCCTGGGGAAATTTTTAAGGGGTGTTTGCTTTATTAGTTGTTATTGAGTTGGACCATTTGACAGCTTGTGGGGAATGTCTGAATAGCAAAATCCTCGCTAGAAAGAGATCAAGAGACCCCTGGTGACTGATACGGATGACACTGATTTGATTTTAGCATGATGCATTTAGTTGCCATTGTTGAAAGAACAGAGCAGACTAATTTATAGAATGAATAGTAACTATATGAACTGTATCCACAAAGGAGTCTGACCAGGGCTGTGACAGAACCTGGAGCCTTACAGTGCACACAGCTCTTGCTCCACCAGTAAGCAATAAATTTCCGCAAGGTTGCTACAGGGAGCGGAATTACTGTGGGGCTGAAGCCTACAACTTCTACACTTGGTATTCACAGAGTCACTCCACTGATGTATTGCAGTGGCTGGGAAGTGGGGAGAGAAGTAAATATGGAAGGGGAATATTCCTATCCTTCTAAAGCTCATGAGTAACTTTCTTCCAGCATAAAGAAAGTGTGAAACATTCCTGTATAAGCAGGCTGCTGAAACAACAGAAGCACTCCAGCAGATGCAAAGGTGGAGGATGAATGAGAGTCATGCAGCCATGCAGTTTAAGAGGTATTCTTGGTATTAAAATACAAAACACAAGGTTAAGCACCGATAAGACCAGAAGAATTTTGTCTGAGGGATGGTGAGAAAACCAGAGAGAATCGAGGAACCCAGAGACAGGAAAGACTGTAAATTTATCATGAATTCACACAGACCGTTTGTGGAATTATGTACAAAACCACCAGCTTCCTCTAACATGCTGATAAGAAGAACTTTGGGATGAGCAGGAGTGCATCATGTTTGCATGATGACATCACTGGCATTGTTCACTAATTGCCATAACCCCCAAGTCCCTTGTTTTAGATTCAGTCAGGAGGCAAAATTTGTGTTGCTGCTGACAAAATGGCTTTCACTTTCCAAATAAAGGGTTGGGGAATCTTCCTGTGACACCAAGTAACAGGAGATAGCAGAGGGACATAATGTACTCACAGAGCTGGTTGAAATCAACTTATCTGAAGCTTAAACTAAAAGCTGAAGGTTTTTTTAAAAGGACTTAAAATATGTCCTTAAATAATGCCTCACAAAGGCAGGTTTGAGATGAAGTCTCTGCTGGATGGGAAGCAGCTACACATATTCTAGACTGAGAACCGCACAGAGATACCTTTCTACCATGGCTGAAAACATTCCCCAGCCTCACGTGTTTATGTTCCGCTCCCTCATCCTCCAGCAAACGTGTGGCTGTGGCGACCTGGCTGATCATCCCCACAGTTCCCACCTGCAGCTACCCAGAGCCTGAAAAATGACCATGTGAAGGAGGTAAAGGAGGTTTTATTCAGTCTGTGAGCATTTGGGGGCACATCAGATCTGAACTGTCTAATCCTAGAGTTCATCTGAGGCTTCATATATTAACCCCACATCTGTGCTACATGCTGGGCTTTGGCAAAAAAAGTGTTCCAGGCAAATATTCTGATGATAGAAACAAAAGGAAGCCTGGAATCTCTTTCTCCAGGCACACCAAGGCTACTCAGCAGGAATAGCATTTGTCCCACTGTTTTTCTACCCATCTCTACTTTGCTGTGTAGAGCTATTGTAATTATACTTAACCCTCTCTGTGTTACATATGCTAATGTTATTTTCTGTCCTGTGTTTGTGTCATTCATAATTCACTCCTGCCTTTCTAACAGAAAATTTATGCCTGTGGGGCTGGAACACACAGCTGGTTTTCCAATATACCAGATGAATGCACAAACTGGTGGATTACAGTCAGTTTCCTTAACCTTGACTCTGTCATCAAGAAGTCTATAGCACAGAATAGTTTTAATAGCAAGAGATTCCATGGAGATGTTCCCAAGCAACAGCTCTAACTGACCATTTCTGATGACCCGGCGTTTCTCAATTGCTGAGTTAATATCCTTGTCACTGTCCTACACAATTGCCTTGTGCTCATTTTCTCCTGCTTTGGGCAGAACGAGAGAAATCCTTTTTCTAGAACACACAGAGTCTCAAGAATAGTATATTTCTTTCTTAAAGCATCAACTTCAAATCAAGGCTGGCCTCACAGTTTGAATGATGTGCCTGTTGTTCCCAGCCCGAGATGCTTCTTCACATGTCCAGGTGGAGGCTGGTGACAAGCGGTGTCCCCCAGGGGTCTGTCTTGGGACCGGTTCTCTTTAACATCTTTATCAATGACATCGATGATGGAATTGAGTGCACCCTCAGCAAGTTTGCGGATGACACCAAGCTGAGTGGTGTGGTTGACACCCTAGAAGGAAAGGAAGCCATCCAGAGGGATCTTGACAGGCTGGAGAGATGGGCCCGGGTGAACCTAATGAGGTTCAACACTGCCAAGTGTAAAGTGTTGCACTTGGGCCAGAAGAATCCCAGACATAGATACAGACTGGAAGAAGAGCTCCTGGAGAGCAGCCCTGCTGAGAAGGACTTGGGGATTCTGGTGAATGAGAAACGTAACATGAGCCAGCAGTGTGCTCTTGCAGCTCGCAATGCTAATGGTATCCTGGGCTCCATCAGAAGAGGGGTGGCCAGCAGGGACAGGGAGGGGATTGTCCCTCTCTGCTCTGCCAACATGAGGCCCCAGCTGGAGTCCTGTGTCCAGAGCTGGGGCCCCAATACAAGCAAGATGTGGAACTGTTGGAGAGGGTTCAGAGGAGGCCACGAAGATGATTAGAGGGCTGGAGCACCTCCCTGACTGAGGAGGCTGAGGGAGCTGGGCTTGTTCAGCCTGGAGAAGAGAAGGCTACAGGGGGACCTCATTGCAGCCTTCCAGTACCTGAAGGAAGCAGAGAAACAGGAGGGGAATCAACTTTTCAAAAGGTCAGACAATGGCAGGACAAGGGGGATGGATTAAAGCTAAAGGAGGGAAGGTTTACATTAGATATGAGGGGGAAGTTTTTACAGAGAGAGTGGTGAGGTGCTGGAACAGGCTGCCCAGAGAGGTGGTGGATGCCCTGTGCTCAAGGCCAGGTTGGATGGGGCCCTGGGCAACCTTGTGTAGATCCAGGCCTGGAAGTTGGTGGCCCTGCCTGTGGCAGGGGGGTTGGAACTGTATGATCCTTGGGGTCCCTTCCAACCCATGCCATTCTATGATTCTATGAAACCGAATCAAAAGCCCATGTTCAAGAGCCCAGCCACAGATGACTGAGCCCAGCAAATTGGGTGTCATGCCCTAGTGAGCTACAGCCATGGGTATCATACAGCAAAAAGCATCCCGCACCCAAGGAGCGGCATGTAAGGCTGGCCTCACTGAAACACTGATTGATTGCAAGCAAAGAAGAAAGAAATTCCATAGGACAGCTTTTTCTGGGGACAGTATTCTTCTGTGTGTTCTTTAAACTCAAGACAAAGCCGCTGGGAATGTAAGATTCTAATTTAAAAGCAATGGAAATGATTTCTAGCTTGTCATATCAAACGCTTATATAAAAGCATTTCCATTCACGATGTAATGCCTGTAATGCCTAAAGATCTTCTCAGTTATGTTTGTTTTCTTGTTGATTCTCTTCATCCAAGAAAGAGATACATTGCTAGCTAAAAAGTGATGCTTCTGAGAAGCTTTTTCTCTTTTCCAATGACATAACCACAGTAACAAAAATTCTTGAACCATTAACATTAATGCAAATTTTGTCTGAAAATGAACAAACTAAACATTTCAGGATTAGGCCCACAGAATTACAGCATCATTAGATTCAAATAGATAAATATTTATCCACTGTAAACGATATCATAGCACTGCCAAAGGGACAACACTGGGAACAAAGGACAACAACATCAGCAGCAGCCCACAGGAGTCTGATGCTGAAACATTTTCTATATTCAAATGTTATGAGTCAAATACTTGCAGGCAGAAAGACAGAAATGCATTCAAAGGTGACATGAAATACCTGCTGCTCCCCAAGGGTAACTGCTGCACACCAGGAGACTACTGTGACAGCACCTATCTATCCCCTGAACCAGCAATCTCTGTTTCAGACAGCAGGAAATCTAGTTTTGCTAGGAAGGGAAAGGGAGAATATGTGGCCCTGCCAGAAAAGACCAGCCATGAAAGCAGCAAAAACCCTGTGCTGTTGCCATAACTTCTTTTCCTTCTTAAGGGAAAGGCGTTGGGACTCTGAGAAGAGGGAAAGAAATATTGTGAGCTGGCTGGGAAGAGAATGGTAAAGGAACCTGAGGGTAAGAAGGAAGAATCATTAGGGGAGGAATAGGAGAAAGGGGAGTATCAGAATCAAGTAGAAAGGGAAGGGGTATGGAGGTGGGTAAGAAGAGCTAGGTAGCATCAGCGGGACAAGAAAAGAGAGCAGAGGGAGAGGATGCAACAGCTCTGGGAAGAATTACAGAGAAACACATGCCAGAGGAATCCCTGGTAAAAACCAGTTTGGGAATCACTGATAGAAAACACTGTAGGTTATAAAGGAGTAAACCCACATGAATTATTACTCAGATTACACATAATTTTCAGTCTGTGTAGAAGTGTGAGACTGTAACCAGAAAAGCACAAAACAAGAGCTGTTCAGTGTGAAAAAAAGTAGAGTGGGAAGAACTTGTTTTTCTCAGGTTATGTTTTTTGCATACAGAGAGGAAAACATTTTCATTTTGAAATATTAAGAAAAATAACTTTTACCAACTCTCAATTAAAAGTAAGTATCTTCTGGTTTAATATCTTAACCCCAGGGTTAAATATCAAATTATCAGGGTTTAATATCAAACCCCAGGGTTTGTCTTGCCTGTCACTTTTCCTTCTCCCATGTAAATCTGTATTATAGATGTAGATGCTCAATGCTCCCTAGCTATTGAGTATACCAGTCACATGTAAGAGTCACCACCCTGCCAACCCTGGTATCTGAGCCTCACTCAGGCTCTGTACTGGGAGGTATCTATATATGCTTCTTGTCATCAGAAAAAGGCCTTGCTTCTAGTCATGTCCACAACACAGCAGGCCAACATCTGGAAGTGAAGATCCTAAAGGAGAAGGCTGACAAAGCCACATCAGAGCAGTGCCTTTGGAACTTGCAAGAGTGAAAAGAATTAGAACAGAATTAGAATTAGAAATTAGAATTAGAATTGAATTAGCAGGGGAATAAGCTGGGGTTTTACATTTGCAAGCCATTAAATTGTACATGAAGTAGATCAAGTTTTAGGATAACAGATTGGCATGAGGTGTGAGAGATCAAGATACAAACTTAGGTAGGGAGAGAAAAACCAAGCTGAGGTCAGGTGATTGGCAGGAGTTAAATACAACGGTACTGTGCACCATGGCACTAAGGCAGTGGTGAATCCCCAACCTCCTTGTGACTCCTGCTGCTTATTTTGCATTTTGAAACAGCCAAATGGGGCTCCAGCCAAGCCATTTGTTTGGATTTGGCTCAGAGATGCCTACACCCTGCAGATCCAACTGATTTCACTGGCAAATTGATAAGAGCTTGAAACCCATCACTGGAGATTCTTTGTTGCTTGAAGCCAAGCTTGCTTGTCCAAGTCCACAACAGGTATAATAGAACTAAGGGAAGTGGCACAGTTTTCATACAGCTCACCAAGGGCCATATTCCCTGACACAGCCCTTGTCTTCTAGCTAAGCAGCTTCTGACATGTACAGTGCAAAAACATGGAGCAATGTTCCATTCTATCACTGAAAGTTGAGGTGATGGATTATCACTGGGAAGCTTAGATCAAAAATAATGATGAGCAGTGATGAGGAACTGTTCTGAAGAGCAGCACTAAAATCGGCAGTGAAAGGGTCAGTGCCAGGAATCCACACAGAGACACTTTTAAATCCAGCTTCTCACAGAGTATGCAGCTGGTGATTGCACTCAGGGTACCACACAGTCACAGTGGGGAACAGAACTGTGTTTCAGAGTTTCTGGGAGAGAAAAGCAATACAAATAATGACATCATTCCATATCTCAGCTCTAACAATGACAAATGACAACAAGAAGAGAAAATTAGACAAAGCTCATGGGAGATATGTGAAATGGGGTTCTCAAAACGTAAAAGGGCTCGTGAAGCAGTGTGGGATACTGACTGTACTTCAGGAAAGGACTGTAGAGAAGTTGCTGGTCTTTGGAGGAGGAAGCTCTCTCATATGATTTAATAAGATGTGCCATAGTAAAAGAATACTAATAATCAATTCTCCACTGGCTAAAAACATTGCTAAAAGGTTGACTAAAGCAAGTGCTCCCACTGCTGTTGACCCTGAAAACCTATGCAGTTGTGCTGAATTAGAGGACATGAGTCCCAATCTAGCAGCAAAACATGATCTTGAAAATTAATTCAGAACAAAGATCATCAGATGTCTGGTTAAAAAGCATTAGAAAAACCAGGATGGAGTCTTAGACCTTCAACATTTCTTAAGGGCTGTGGTATGGAGATACTAAACCATAAGTAGGCAGTGAGAAATAATATTAGCACGGATAGCACGGATGCTTATAAGTGCAAGGGAAAGAGAACTGCTCTGCTGTTTCAGCTTTCCTTTGAGCATGACAGGAAATGTGTGGCAAGGATATCAATTTTATGAACAGAAACAAAGGGATGAAGCTTAATAACTTCATTATTTTGTGAAAGTAAAAAGGAAATGAAGAAAAAAAGCTGCTGCAGGCCAAGGCAAAGACAGCAGATACAGATGGTGCCTCATTGGCTAATGATTGATAAGAGCAGCAATTACTGACAGTTTTAAAAAATGCCATCCTATTTTAATTCTCAATATGTCAGACCCATGAAAATTAAATCACATCAGAAGCCACAGACCTATTCCTAAGAGGCCAACTTTTCCTCAATAATTTTAATGGAGAGACTAACTAAAGCCTTTTCCATTAACCTGAGTTGGACAAGTTTTAGGGGAACATCAGGCAAAAAATGGACTAAGAACTGTTGTATATACAGTATATTTACACCTGTCGTGGTTTTGCCCCAGCCGAGGGCCGCACCCCACACAGTCGCTTGTACTTTTAAAAGGAAGGGGGAGGGAAAGTTGGGGGAGGGGGAAAAGGGAAGGAAGAAGGAGGAAAAGAAACCACAACCTATAAACCAGAACCACGCAGGTTGGGATAAGGATAGTTTACTAAACAATAACAGAAAACTAGATATAACAATAACAGAAGTTTAAAGCACAAAATAGATGAAACTGGTGATACACAATGCAGTTTCTCACCAAACCACAGAACCCAGGCCGCACAGCTTAGAGCCATCCCCGAACCCGGAAACTGCCCGTCCTGGTGTTGTCTCCTCCTCTTCCCCCCAGTCCCCCTTTATACTGAGCATGACGTAACTGGCATGGAATATCCTCTTTGGCCAGTTCGGGTCACCTGTCCTGGCTACGTCCCCTCCTTTCTCACTAGTAAGGAAGTATGCAGAGCTGAGAAAGGTCCTTGATTGCCCGGCAACAACTAGAAACATCAGGGTGCTATCAGCACTGTTCTCATCCTAACACCCAAACATGGCATTCCATCCACTGCTAAAAATAATTAACTCCATCATAGCTGAAACCAGGACATTATCCACCCCTTATTCCATACCATTTACGTCATGACCAGATCCAACAATTTTCTTTGGGTACAACCAGTTTCGTGTTTCACACACCCATATATGTATGTACACATGTATGCACACATACGTGCATACAGATCTTATTCCCTCAGTCTGTGAATCATCCCTCTGAAGTTGTTGAGTTCATTTAGTCCATGATTTTCAGGCTCCATTTGTCGTAACAGTTTCTCAGGATAATTGTATGTTCCATTGGCTCGTTGCATGCTGCATCTCAGGCTCTTGACTGATACACCTGGCATGGTCCATGCTCATAGTCTGTGGGTCAGAGTTTATTTTCAAAGGGAGAAAAAAAGTTCTTAAGAGGCCAGGCTTCGGTTCCATCATCATGGCACTCATTCTTCATTAACTTGTATGACTCCGGCTATAATGCTATGGTACAACATACAGCAATCATAACAATAATGAATATACAATAATGGGTTATTTGGCAATTATTATAATTTCTACTCTATCAGTTATATTGGCTATTCTCACCCAAAATCAAATCCCCTTGAGGTACACATCGAACTTCTCCATCCCTCTGCATTACCCACCAAGTACAGCCAGGTCCTTGAGCAAAAACAATTCCAGACATGGGTTTACCTTTGCCTGAAGCAGGGATGACCCAAACTCTCTTTCCCAATACACTCTTCATATGCACTACTGGGACTCCGTCTCCCTCTACAGTACGTGGAAATTTTGACTGGGCAGGGCCAGCCCGATTGGTAGATCCCCTAGTGTTAACTAACCATGTGGCTTTGGCCAAATGTGTATCCCAATGCTTGAATGTCCCACCACACATTGCTTTCAGTGTAGTTTTTAAAAGTCCATTATATCGTTCAATTTTCCCAGAGGCCGGTGCATGATAAGGAATGTGGTACACCCACTCAATGCCATGCTCTTTGGCCCAGGTGTCTATAAGAGTGTTTCGGAAATGAGTCCCATTGTCTGACTCGATTCTTTCTGGAGTACCATGTCGCCAGAGGACTTGCCTTTCAAGGCCCAGAATTGTATTTCGAGCAGTGGCATGGGGTACGGGATATGTTTCTAGCCAGCCGGTAGTTGCCTCCACCATTGTAAGCACATGACGTTTGCCATGGCGGGTTTGTGGGAGGGTGATGTAATCAATCTGCCAAGCCTCCCCATATTTATATTTCATCCACCATCCTCCATACCAAAGGGGCTTTAACCGCTTAGCTTGCTTGATTGCAGCACATGTCTCACATTCGTGGACAACTTGTGCGATGGCGTCCATGGTCAGGTCCACCCCTCGATCCCGAGCCCATCTATATGTTGCATCTCTCCCTTGATGACCCGAGGTATCATGAGCCCATCGAGCTAGGAATAATTCACCCTTATGTTGCCAGTCTAGATCTACCTGAGCCACTTTAATCCTAGCAGCCTTATCTACCTGATGGTTGTTTTCATGTTCCTCCATGGCCCGACTCTTAGGTACATGGGCGTCGACATGACGTACCTTTACAACAAGTTTCTCTAACCGAGCAGAGATATCTTGCCATAAGTCATCAGCCCATATAGGTTTGCCTCTACGCTGCCAGTTGTTCTTTTTCCACTGCTGCAACCACCCCCACAGGGCATTCGCCACCATCCATGAATCAGTATAAAGGTAGAGCCTTGGCCACTTTTCTCTCTCAGCAATGTCCAGGGCTAACTGGATGGCCTTCACCTCAGCGAACTGGCTTGATTCACCTTTTCCTTCAGTGGCTTCTGCTACTCTTCTCTTAGGGCTCCATACAGCAGCTTTCCATCTCCGATGCTTACCCACAATGCGACAAGACCCATCAGTGAACAGGGCATATCGCTTCTCATTCTCTGGCAGTTCGTTGTAGGGTGGGGCTTCTTCAGCGCGTGTTACCTCCTCATCCTCTGGTGACATCCCAAAATCTTTGCCTTCTGGCCAGTCTGTGATCACCTCCACAATTCCTGGGCGATTGGGGTTTCCCATTCGAGCCCGCTGTGTAATTAGTGCAACCCACTTGCTCCACGTAGCATCAGTGGCATGGTGTGTAGAAGGAACCTTCCCTTTGAACATCCAGCCCAGCACCGGCAGTCGGGGTGCCAGGAGGAGCTGGGCTTCAGTTCCAATCACTTCTGAGGCGGCTCGAACCCCTTCATAGGCGGCCAGTATTTCCTTTTCTGTTGGAGTATTATTGGCCTCAGATCCTTTGTAGGCCCGACTCCAAAACCCCAACGGTCGACCTCGAGTCTCCCCTTGTGCTTTCTGCCAGAGACTCCAGGTCGGGCCGTTCTCCCCAGCTGCAGTGTAGAGCACATTTTTAATATCTGTCCCTGTCCGGACAGGCCCAAGGGCCACTGCATGGACTATCTCGCGTTTGATCTGCTCAAAGGCTTGCTGTTGCTCAGGGCCCCATTGGAAATCATTCTTCTTTCGAGTTACATGGTAGAGTGGGCTCACAATGAGACTGTAGTTTGGGACATGCAGTCGCCAAAAACCTATAACACCTAAGAAAGCTTGTGTTTCCTTTTTGTTGCTTGGTGGAGACATAGCTGCTATTTTATTAATAATGTCCATTGGGATCTGACGACGCCCATCCTGCCATTTTATTCCTAAAAACTGGATTTCTCGCGTAGGCCCCTTGACTTTACTTCGTTTTATAGCAAAACCGGCTTCTAAAAGGATTTTAATTACCCTGTTTCCTTTTTCAAAAACTTCCTCTGCTGTGTTGCCCCATACAATGATATCATCAATATACTGCAGGTGCTCTGGTGCATCACCCTTTTCCAGTGTATTCTGGATTAGTCCATGGCAGATGGTGGGGCTATGTTTCCACCCCTGGGGCAGACGATTCCACATGTATTGGATGCCTCTCCAGGTGAAAGCAAACTGTGGCCTGCACTCTGGCGCCAGTGGGATCGAGAAGAAAGCATTCGCAATGTCGATTGTGGCGTACCACTTGGCTGCCTTCGATTCCAATTCATACTGGAGCTCTAACATGTCTGGCACAGCAGCACTCATACCTGGAGTGACTTCATTTAGGCCACGATAATCTACTGTCAGCCTCCACTCTCCATTGGACTTCCTCACTGGCCATAAGGGACTATTAAAGGGTGAGTGGGTTCGGCTGATCACTCCCTGATTCTCCAGTTGACGAATCAACTTATGGATGGGAATCAGGGAATCTCGGTTAGTACGGTATTGTCTGTGCACCGTCGTCGTAGCAACTGGCACTTGCTGTTCTTCAACCTTCAACAACCCCACAACAGCAGAGTCCTCCGAGAGTCCAGGCAAGGCACACAGTTGTTCAATTCCTTCTGTTTCCAAAGCAGCTATTCCAAAAGCCCATCGGTACCCTTTTGGGTCTTTAAAATACCCTCTACGTAGATAATCTATACCTAAAATGCACGGAGCTTCTGGACCAGTCACAATGGGGTGTTTTTCCCAGTCCTTCCCAGTTAGGCTCACCTCAGCCTCTAGCACAGTTAGTTGTTGGGATCCCCCTGTCACTCCAGAAATACAAACAGGTTCTACCCCTTCATGATTCGATGGCATTAGAGTACACTGGGCACCAGTATCCACCAGAGCTTTGTACTCTTGTGGATCTGACGTGCCAGGCCATCGGATCCACACAGTCCAATAAACCCGATTATCCCTCTCCTCCACCTGGCTGGAGGCAGGGCCCCTCTATTGCTGCTGATCATATTTGTTTTCCACTGGTTGCATAAAGGACTTAGAGGTCCCTTCAAGAGGATCAGACACATCAGACATATAGGTAGGCCTTCCAGTTGGTCTAGGGAACTGCCCAGTAGAAACTGGTGCAGCCTTCTTCCTGGCAGAATCTCGTTGTGCGAATGTTTTACCCCGCAGCTCATTTACTCGTGCTCGAAGGGCTGAGGTGGGCTGCATATCCCATTCCCTCATGTCCTCTCCATGATCAAGCAGGTAAAACCACAATGTACGTCGTGGTGTGTATTCTCCCTCTTGGAACGATGGACGCTTTCTCCCAGTAGCTGCAACATTGCTCCATAGGGGTTGGGAGTTGGACACATTGTTGTCAAGTCGTTGAACCAGTTTTTCTACTGCTGCAATGACGGAGAGGGAAACACTGTCTTGGTATTTCCTGAGTCGGCAGGCCACCTCATTTACGGTTGGTGGATCCATATCAGTCCAGTCAATTACTGCCAGTGAATTGGTGTACCCTGCTGGTGCACTTCGTACAACCTTACGCCACATAGCTGGAGTGCATAGGACTTCATCGGGATCAGCGGGAAGCCGTGAATTGTCCAGATCATAATAAATTATCTCCCGTACAGCTAATTCTCTCAGGTGCTGGATAGCTGTCTCTATGCTGTTACCCTTGGGTGTCTGACATGTAATATATTCCTTTATGGGATATCTTTCCTGCACACTTGACAGTAGTCGCCTCCAGAGGCTGAGGATTTCCGGCCTCCTCCCAATTGCTTTGTCAATTCCTCCTTCTCTAGCTAGGGATCCCAACTGCTTGGCCTCTCTGCCTTCTAACTCCAAACTATTGGCCCCGTGATCCCAACATCGGAGCAACCAAGTGATAATGTGCTCACTTGGGTGGCGGGTGAAATCTTTTCGAACCTCACGCAGCTCACTCAAAGTCAGGGATCGGGTAACAATCTCTGGTTCTGCCTCCTCCTGATATCCTCGAGATGATCCTGGTTGATCATCATCATCATCCGTCACTGTGCGAACTGATTTCTTTGTGCATTTCCTCTTTTGTACGGGAGCAACAGACACTGGTGTGGATTGGTTTTTCTGATCATCTGCAGTGTCTGCTGTAGAGATTACAGTAGCTGCAGTGTCAGCCCCAGTGGTTGCAGCAGCTATAGTATCTGCCAGTCTGTTTCCTTTCCCTTCTCCCTGACAGTGCTGACAGTGCTGACAGTGCTGCCTGCTATCAAGCAGTGTTTGATAAATAGTGGCCAGAGCCCAGCACAGTGCAGTAAGGTGTCCATCTCTGGGAAACCTACAGCAATTTTTCTTTAGGTATGCAGTCACTTGATCGGGGTCTTGTAGCTGTTCAGGAGTGAAGTTCCAAACCATCGGGCGTGAGAAAGTACCTAGGTACTTGCCCATACTTTGCCACATGCCCTGCCACTCGTGATTATTCTGTCTCGGAGAAAGCTCTTCAGTGGTATTCATAAACCTATGCTTGATATATAACAAAAACTGAACCATCTGCCCCAAACCTACCAATAGCAAAATGCTAGTTTGAATATCCCAGAGATATTGAAGGTTTTCAAAAATTGCCATAAGAGCTGTTGTATTTAGCCCAAAGGAAAAGAAAGCAGTGCTGTTATTAACCCCTCCCTGTCCAAAGAATGGACAGGACAGCAAAACCTCATACAAGTACCAGATTAAGCTCATGGTCATCGATATTATTGTATCATAGACCGATATCATAAAATACACTATAATGAAGTATGGGAACAAATATGGGAGCCGCAGACCTGAGAGAGTAAAGAATCCTGCCAGGATTGTATACAGCATGCGATGGTTTTGATACCACAGCCTTGTGAATAAATACCACAGCATCGTGACCAGAGATTGCTTAAACAACAGTGCTTATCTTAATTGCGATAGTTAGGGTCAGATCTACCGTTATCCCAACCGTTCGAGCCCCACGTTGGGCGCCAAAATGACTGTCGTGGTTTTGCCCCAGCCGAGGGCCGCACCCCACACAGTCGCTTGTACTTTTAAAAGGAAGGGGGAGGGAAAGTTGGGGGAGGGGGAAAAGGGAAGGAAGAAGGAGGAAAAGAAACCACAACCTATAAACCAGAACCACGCAGGTTGGGATAAGGATAGTTTACTAAACAATAACAGAAAACTAGATGTAACAATAACAGAAGTTTAAAGCACAAAATAGATGAAACTGGTGATACACAATGCAGTTTCTCACCAAACCACAGAACCCAGGCCGCACAGCTTAGAGCCATCCCCGAACCCGGAAACTGCCCGTCCTGGTGTTGTCTCCTCCTCTTCCCCCCAGTCCCCCTTTATACTGAGCATGACGTAACTGGCATGGAATATCCTCTTTGGCCAGTTCGGGTCACCTGTCCTGGCTACGTCCCCTCCTTTCTCACTAGTAAGGAAGTATGCAGAGCTGAGAAAGGTCCTTGATTGCCCGGCAACAACTAGAAACATCAGGGTGCTATCAGCACTGTTCTCATCCTAACACCCAAACATGGCATTCCATCCACTGCTAAAAATAATTAACTCCATCATAGCTGAAACCAGGACACACCGCACCAGGTTTTGCTTCTATTTCCAAAGATCATTTGGAAATCAAAGAGTAAATGACCTTGATGTTCTGTCTTTATCTCCACACAGGAGTTTGGGGTTTTTCCCATTCTCCTCCCCATCCCACAGCAGGAGGGGAACGAGCAAGTGGCTGTGTTGGGCTGGGCTGCTGGCTGGGGTTAAACCTCAACAGTGCCAGATCACACAAATACCACCTTCTCTTCTTTGCAATACAGAGGGCTACCAAGGAATGCCTGTGTGTTCATCTTTTATGCTTGCTGATAAGGATAAGCCCAGTAACTTCCAGCATTTGACAGGCAGACAAACACCAGCTATCTTAGCAGACTGATTTACCTGAAGATTTAACTTAAAGGGAATCATTAAAAAGCCCTATATATTGTATGCTCATTAACAGGAGAAGTAATGAATTCAATTATCAGGAAAAAACTTCACAATTAATACAGTAAGACTAGAGGATTTCAGAAATGATTCAACTAGTAATTACCAGGTAAGTGACTACCACAGTCTCTTCCTGCCTCTTTCCACATTTGAAATGAAATGTCAAACTGAAGCACTTTGAAAATGAGGGAAATGGGAAATGACAAATGAGACTCCTCCTCTTCTACTATGCTCTTGAATGGACATCCAAGAGGGCATAGCTTGAAGGCACAACTAGTTGATCTTCTAAGAAACAATACAATTTACAATTCCTGAAGAAGAACTACACTATAGGTAACAGCAATCATCTCAAGAAAAGAGAGTTGACTTTTACTAGAGATGCCATAGCTCCTCTTACAAATTCAGCAGTTTGGCAGAAAAGGAGAATTAACTTCCTGAGAGGCAGCCACCAAAAACGTGTCCAAATGGCAGATCTGCTCTACAGATATTACAGAATATGGACTCTCCTGTTTGTGTTACGCTTTGGCTTTGCTACCTGAAGGCAGAGGTAAACAGCAAAACCAGAAATTATATCCTTGGCATCGGTAGGCCTCTTTGAAAACAGATGAAACAAAGCAGCACCTTGCATTCTCAGGGCTTTCTGAAATTTTAATTACACTTCCCAAGCAATGGGCATTTTAATTTGATATTACATTTTTCTTATTTATTGCTTTGTTTCTTTCTCACTGTATTCCCCACAGGCTCTGCTTTTTCCTGTTTAGAATGTGTATATAAATTATTAGATGATACTGATTTCATCCTACTATTCATACCTCTCTCACTCTTAAAGCACTGATTTTTAGATACACCCTTTTGGCTTCAATTTGTCACTTCTCCTCCTCACTCTGTCTGATGTGGCTGACAGTGCCCATGCATTCCAGGGCGCCTGCTGCTCCTCGATGCTTCTCATGTTCACATAGCTCACAGAGCTGATCTGTATGCCCAGCCTGAGCTGTGGTTGGGATGGACAGGCCGGCTGGGGCAGCCCTGACAACTCTGCACAAGGATTCCCCTGGGTGGGGAGATAAGTGTTACATTATTCAGACAGGATCAGGGACAGGGATCAGCTATGGATGGAGACCAGGGAAAGGCTGGAAAACACATGGCCGCTGCATCTCACGCAGCTGTGTGGAAAAGCTGTCAAAATGAGAAGGAAATGGAAAGGCTGCAACGACCAAGAGCTGGGTTTATTAGAATTAAAACCAAGACTGTATCAAGTAGTACTGCCTCCACTACTTAATTTGCCTCTGATGAGAAAGGCTCCCTTCAGCACGTACTAGTGTTACTACATCCATCAGGGTACAGGTCAGCACAGACATCTGCATCTCCAGACCACAGCACCTTGAAGCATGCAGCCAGGTGAGATGGTGTCAGCCAGTGCACAGCCCCAAGAATCTGGGAAAACCTGTGTGTGCTTGTCTTGCAGAAACACCTCAGTCACCTTCCTTTCTGCCTGTGACCATCACACAGCCTTCCCTAAGGCAGAGCCCTACACACACACTCATTGTGCTCCTATAAATACTATTTTCTCTTTTTTCTCCTTCTCTCTGATCTTTTTGGTCTCCATAGAAAACTGCACGTTGCCTTCTTTCCTGGCCCATCTACCTTCACTCATTTCTGCTTAGAAGCACTGCCTGCAGCCCTGTGCCTAGACTACTCTAAGATTAGAGGCCTCTGCAGCTTCTTCTCTCTGCTTTCTCATGCAAGGAAGAGAATGGGACTGCTGGTGAAAGGGGCAAAATAGGAAGCTGCCCAAGCTTGTGAAGGACAGAAGCTAACCTGCGCTGATGATGCAGTCGGATCACCTGGTATTAGAGAATCCAACGTGGAAAGATGCTTCCCTTGTTTAAGTTGTTTCCAGGGGTGCTGTAAGTGCACTGCAATGAATGGCAGCTCTGAAAACTAAATGCAGGTCTAATAAATATGCAGAATTTGTAACAGCAAATGTGAAACATTTTCTTAAAGTTCACATTATAATTACTGTCACTCTTCATAGAGAATGTTATAAACAGCAGAGAACACCAGGGGTATTCAATGCTGCCCAGAGGATTAGACGATCACTTGTACCATTGTTTCTCCCACCGTCACCAGCATCCCAGCTCTGCAAGTGATGCTTGAATATCTTGCCAAAACACCTCATGAATGAATACCTTGCCTTACTCATATGAATAGTCAAGGGCTTATGTTTTTCTAGAATTTTTGATAAAGCCACTGATCTCTTGATATCATTTTTATACACTTTGTAAATATATAATCAAGGACAGTTAAAAATGTGCACATGAGAGATGCACAAGTCTGTAAAAGCTGTGTGCAAAAATAGTGGTTAATACTAATTTATCTGTGATGACACAGGATACTATTTGTGTGTATCTCACACCTAAGTGCAGTTCTTTGTTCTCTTTTACTTTTCTGGTATCTTTATCACTCAGTTCTGCTTTACTGTCTCAGCTGATTAACACACAATGAACCCACCCATTTTGTTATGATTTTTGCTGGAGCTACTGAGCTCCCCACGTCATGTCAGCGTTCTGGCTTACACACATCAGCTTCACTTACTGACTCCAAAATCCTCTGTGCTTAAAAATACATATTTCGACTTTATTCTATCTATTTATCCCTCTGGGATAATCAACAGACACAACAGGTAAAAATCAAAACGCAGCACGAGATGTCGGCGTGACTGGTTTCACAGGAGAAACATGGTTACCACCAGAGCCCTGAGAAACTAGGACATCTATAAAAGGACAAGAGAGAAAAGGGATGATTTCACAGGAATTTGCTGGGATGATGCAACTTCATATCTTAACATTGTCACTGAAGTGCCAGAACTGGTGAAGTGGCCTTACCCCTTCCCTACCACACTCCAGAAGCTTTTATGTGAGGGTACCTACCAGTGTACAGCCCATCAGAATTAAATACTGATCCTCACTCGTGCTGTTTAGGAGCAATTTAGTGAAATCAATGGAACTCTGTCTGTGGAGACACGAGGTGAGTGAAGAATCACACCGCAGACATTGCTAGTGAACAGATTTTGTACATATTCAAGTTTCCTTAAGAATGTCTCTGCCAGCAAGAAAGAGATGAGTTCTCTCTACTCTGCAAAACACACCGAAGTAATTTGTTCTCAACATCTTTTTTGTGGTTTCTTTGGGTTATTTTTTTAAGAAGGCTTTGATGGCAGCTGTAAACCCAGCAATCCAGTTATTGGAGTGTAACTGCAAGGTTATAGAGCTAAGATGCCTGTCTGTGCTTGAAATGGGATACAGGCTTCTGTTAAGATTACCTTGATCTCTAGCAGCTCTCTCAAAATGGCTGTTGCTCACATAGAGGACACAGAGTCGGTATCTCCATCTCAGGCATTCCTCCTCCAGCAGGCAGCACGGCTTGGATGCCGCTGGGCTTAGCTGGGCCCACACCTATGCAGTTTCCTTGCCCTGGGGAGAGTGCAAACCGAGTAGTTTACTTTAGTTCTACTGTTGCAAATGTGTACTAACTCTTGCCAAGGAGAAGGCAGGTTATAGTCTGTAAAGTCATCTGTTTTTTTGGACGTCATAGGTGTTATTCCTTTCTTGCTTTCTGCAAGCAGGTGACTAACTGAAAAGTCATGGACTAGGAAGAAAATGCAGTGAGCAATGATGAACTTCCATGTACTATGTCAAACTTCTAACTTCCTCTGATAAGTGTTTGCATCCTGCTGCCTTGCACTGCAACTCTTCACAGTGCTCTCTTTTCATTCCCTGGCAGCTTTAGGGCTGTGAGGCAACATGCACAAAGAACCAAGTGATATACAAATGATATGCAAATTCAAATGCACATCCCATCAGCAACCTTTGCTGCGTTTCCCACTGCCTGACCCTGGAGCGGTGTTCCAGCAGATGGGTTAAGCCTTAGGAACTGTGTACAGCAGGAGGGGAAGAGTCAGATGTCAGGCACAAACCAGAGTAAAATGCCAGAGTTTAGGGAGCCCGTATTGAATCTCCAGACAGACTGACTCTCTCATCAGTGACTATGACAGTTGCTTCCCCACTGTGGCAACCTTCATGGGAAAGCACACAGCACTTCCTCATCATCCCTTTCTCCTGCCTAGTTACAGAATCACCGAATCACATAATCGTAGGGGTTGGAAGGGACCTCAAGAGATCATCGGGTCCAACCCCCCTGCCAAAGCAGGCTCCCTAGCTCCTATTGCACGCTCACTCCCCACAGGCAGGTGGGGCCTCTTACATCAGGAGAGGCAGAACCCCCTCCAGACACAGAACTGGCCTGGGATCTTCCACACCCCAGGCCTGTGTTGGAACTGTCAGCTGATGTTATGGCCCAGGATACAGCAAACACACTTCATCACGGGCAGATTTAAAAAGAAGAAAACCTGTGGAAGTTCCAAGGTTACCTAACAACTGATTGGCAGTTTGGGTTAACATAATGCTGGATTTGGGCCCCTAATATCCGAGTCCCACTTTACCTTTCTAAGTCTGTTTCATACCTGGTCTCCATAAGATTAATTTCTTTCCAAATGACAATAACAGTTAGAAAGGGCTGATCCAAACACAGGATCAGGAATTGGTTGGCTCTTCAACTAGAAAGCCTAAATCGGTTGACAAAAGTATGAAGATGACATGAAGATGCGGGAGGCAGCAAAATGTGTTTCTGGGATGCAGCCCACAGCAAAATGACAGTCTATGCAGTTGTTCAGTCATCAGAGGAGAAAAACCAGGGTGAAGAGTCTGGAAAGGAGATGCATCGCTTCCCTTTTGTTCCCGCTTTGGGTTCAAATTCCTGCTTTGTTACTGTATCGATTTCTGACAACCTGATTTGAAAACTTACTAAAACTCTGTGCACAGACATCTAACTTAAAAAAACCCCACCAAAACAACAAACCACCAAAAGAACTGCATGCAATACATGTATCTTCAACAGCAGAAAGTGACCTGGGGACTGTGTGGGATGCAGCTGCCAGCAGGAACCCGCCACACTGACCCACAACACGAGTGTGACTTGATTTCCCTTCCTCTCCCTTCACCTCTCAGGGAAAGATCAACTATTACAGAAAGTGCAGACAGGCAAAACAAAACGAAGCAAACAAAACACAAACCCTTTGCTACAACTAAACGAGGAACTCAAACTGTACAGAGGAGCTGCTTCTCCAGACGGGCACTGAGTGCGAATCCCTCCAAGTTCCAGCAGTAAATAAACACTTTAGATGTTTTCCCCGTGGGATCCCGTCAGCTCTCTCTAGGTAGCAGAAAAGCAAAGGGTTTAATGGAGACCTTACCGAGGCCAAGGCCTCTTCCCGGGCGGGAGCTGCGCGCTGGGGGGGCTACGGGCGGGAGCTACGCGCCGGGGGGAGCTACGGGCGGGAGCTGCGCGCTGGGAGGAGCTGCGCGCCGGGGGGAGCTACGGGCGGGAGCGGCGCGCCGGGCGGAGCTGCGCGCCGGGGGGAGCTACGGGAGGGAGCTGCGCGCAGGGGGGAGCTGCGCGCAGGGGGGAGCTACGGGCGGGAGCTGCGCGCGGGCGGTGCTGGCCCGCGGTCTCCCCTCCTTGGGTCCTTCCCCCGTCTCCGTGCCCGCCTCTGCGGGCAGTGCGCACGGACGGGGCCGGCAGCCCCGTCGCGGACTCACCCCCTTGCTGGAGCCGAAGTTGCGGACTCAACTCGCATCAATGGGATCAATGCTGAGCTCGTTTATTCAGACACACACAGCTTATATAGGTTTCTATCTCAGCACCCGAGGTACATTACATTGCTGTTTGCTATATGCTCTGTTCACCCGCCTTACATGCGTCTCACTATTGCTACCAATTGGTTAGAGCTATACAGTCACGTTATTCCTTACAAGGCAGCTGTTAACATTCCTGCAGTTTCTTATCTTACCTCACAGGCTTCTGCTTTCTGTTACTGCATACCAATCCTGCCCTGACATGTCTCCCCTCGCCCCCCAGGCCTGATTATATTAGGGCAAGCCGAGTCATGTCAGTGCATTAAAGAGTCTGGGTGGGCCACAAGCCCACTCCTCTCAAGATACATTGCTACAATTCCCCCTTCTTGTTTATGGACCAGTCAGACCTTGCAAAAAGCATTTTCCATCCTGCGAGAAAAACACTGTGACATACACGGCACAAGTAACACTAAGGCAAAAATAACTAACAAAAACACAAGTCCTTATTTAACTAAATCTAAAAGCCATAGAATCACAGACTGGTCTGAGTTGAAAGGGACCCCAAGGATCATAGGGTCCCAACCCCCATGCCACAGGCAGGGCCACCAACCTCCAGGCCTGGGTCTACACAAGGTTGCCCAGGGCCCCATTCCATAAACAGAAAGCCATACTGTAAACGTGGCAAGCTAAAAACTGCTAATTGGCTACACACACTGTTCACACCAAACTGATTAATTAGTAATTATAACGAGTTCTGATACGCATATCTTATAGCTAAACATTGTTAGTTTACCTTTGATGTCTAAAAGTATCTGCATGCTTGCTGTGTGTTCAAAAGCAACTTCTGAACATCATTTAACGTGCTGACCTCAGCTCTGATCTCAATCTTTTGAGGTGTTATGGTATTTCTGTCAATCTGTACACCAGATATTTCCACACTGGCTTCTTTTGAATTTTCTCTGGAGCAATCTGTAACCCCTTGCTTTTCAAATGCACTGTTAACTCATGAATCAAACTTTCAACGTCCAAGTTTTTTCCCGCAATCAATATCTCATCCATGTAATGATGAAAGATTAGATCAGGATGCACTTTTGCTACATAAGCCTGGCAAATAGTTGGTGAGTTTTTCATGCTTTGTGGGAGCACTACCCAATGATAACCTTTCATGGGTTCATTTTTGTTCATAGTAGGGACTGAAAAACCAAATTTTTCATAGTCATCAGGGTGTAAGGGAATAGTGAAAAAACAATCTTTTAAATCAATGATTAAAACGTCCCAATTTTTGGGTACCATACTTGGAGATGGCAGACCGGGCTGGACAGCTCCCGTATCTTCCATCACTTCATTGACTTTTCTTAAGTCGTGCAACAAGCGCCATCTCCCGTCCTTTTTAGGAATGGAAAAAAATAGGCGTGTCCCACGGGCTTGTGGAAGGCTGGGTATGTCCCTTAGTCAGTGGCTCCTGTATTAAATCTTCTAAGTGGGCAATTTTTTCCCAAGTAAGCGGCCATTGATCAACCCAAACGGGGCTTTTCTATTTTCCAGGTTAATTTTAAAGGGGGTTGCCCACTTTCAATGGTCGCTATCAGAAATCCTTTAGCTTAGTAACCAGCCTTGCTCTCAGTTGGCTAAGTGCATCCCTGAACCTGCAGCACATACGGATGAATGCTGCAAAGCGATTCATCAGACATACGACATTGCAAGACGCGAGTTGCCACATCCACTCCGGATGGATGGGGGATGGAGGGGGGGAATGTTCTCCCACTTCTGTGTTACTTCTGCCAAGGCACTCAGCACCACGTGGTATCCATGCCCCCTCCATCTCCCAGCAGCCCACTACCAACTCTCTCCATCACCCGCTTGTCCCCACATAAACTTTTCCCTGGTAGTTTCCGCGATTGAGTAGGACTAGAGTTCCCTTCAGTTTGAATCAAAATACCCTGATTTAACCATTTTTCCCATTATGACGCTACCTTATGTTCCCAGGCTCTGCAGAGTCTCTTGGGCATCAGCAGACAGTGGTGTATCATGGAGTTCCTCGGGAGGTGTAGGTGGGAGCGGTGAGTATAGAGACAAAATGCATCCCTGATCCGATGGCTGGCAAGGCGGATTCTGGACCATCTCCATAGGATTCTTGTCAGTGTCCATAGGTTCCTTGTCCGTGGGGGCAACACTAACCAGTGCTTTAGTCAGTGTTTCTTCATCTCTGTAGTCTTTGGGTGGGGTGCACGCGGTCCTGAGACTAGAGGCTCAAACACTTTAACAGCAGGGTGTGCCGTTGCTGCGAGAGCTCGAGCAGCTCCCAAGGCAGCCGTCTGCTCCGCTTTTATGTCCTCCAGAGTAGAAATCACAAGTCTCCAAGCAGTAGCAAGTCCCTTTGCCTTCTCGTCTACCCTACTGACCGCATCCCATAATTTATGCCCCACCCTTTGCCAGGTGTTTACGCTGAGCACTAAGTGCGGTTTGACTAAAACTCCATGATCACAACACCACCGCAGCAGATGATCCAGCATCAGCTCATCATATTATATGCCTCTCTTTGAAAGGATCTTTACTAAAATCCTGACTATGGCCCTTTCCTCACTAGGTAACATTGCCCATAGCTGTAACAGCTGCTCACCTTCTCAGGCATATTGCTGCGGAGTATCATTTTCTCTTCTCTCCATCGTTCTTGAGTCCTGTCTGGTTGCTGCAGTGATCTTTTCCAGCTGGTCATCTCCTTCAGGGTTTCGCAGACTTCTTCGGTCGCAGTCTCAGGTTGCGTCAGTCTCGGGCTCAGGATCATGTTGCTCCCAGTTTCAGGATCACGTCGGGGTCAGCATTTGTGGAGACTGGCGATGGGCAACACATAATTCAATATGAATTTTAGGTGAAGCCGTTTATTGGGTGCAATCACACAGATTCTGTACATTTGTTACTGCAAACGTGGCAAGCTAAAAAACTGCTAATTGGTTACATACACTGTTCACACCAAACTGAGTGGTTAGTGATTATAACGAGCTCTGATAAACATATCTTATAGCTAAACATTGTTAGTTTACCTTTGATGTCTAAAAGCATCCGCACACCTGCTGTTATGACCATTTATTATGGCTGGTTCTTAACATGTTCACTTACTCCCAAGTACCTTCCCATAACTCCTTCTTGGTTTAGGGCAGTCTGTACCCCTGTCTTCAAGGCCGCTGTGTTTTGAGAATGAAAACCTCTCAGCATGAGTAACTCCTGTCTCAGGAAACTCGAGGATATTGTTGGGGCCTATGTCTTCTGTGAGGAGAGTCAGGCTGCTGGCAGGCCTGCTGCCTTCCCTGACAAACGACCACAGGGTTTGACGATTGCTTGCAGTTAGAAATACACCTGGACCCCAATACCCTTCTGCTTCTTTTTCTGAAAACAAAATTCCATCTCCACCTCACAGGGACACTCTCCACACATACCCTGTTTCCGATTCCTTCCGAGTTCTTGCAAGGTCTTTTTCCAACTTTGCTAGTTCTGTTGCTGTAAATGGGATTTCTTTGTTGATAACCTGAGGACAGTTATCATTGTTGTCCTCATACAAATATTCTGTTTTAACCAGCGGATACATGTAGGGGAGGCTTTCTATGGTTTTCTTTGCCTCCTGCGAACCTCACTGAGGGTAAAGTTGCTGTATCCCCTTTTCCACAAGCTTAACTTCTATCTGTTTGTGTATCCCTCTCCCTCAAAAGCTGATCCCTCAATTCCTCCTTTAGAATGGAATTTTGGTTTCTCACCTCTTCCAGCAACTGTTTGTTTACTTGTAACTGCTCCTGCAGCAACTTTGTCGTCAGCTGCAAGGAGTCAATTGTGGCAAAGCCTCTTGTTGTGTGACAAAGCCTCTGTTTCTTACCTTCCACTGCTGCTGCCAAACTGGCTCCTAGTACTGTACAAATGATAGCTTTTCCTGACCTGACTCTAGCTTCTTTTTGCAATACCTTTATCCTGTCTACCACACTCTGTGGTTGGAACCAGCAGTTTTTTGCCCAATCCTGTCCCTGGGGTGAAGGGCAAGATGGGTCCATCTCAAGAAGATCGTATAACTTATCTATCCCCTTGGCCACTGAGGAGATATTATCCTGGATATTGACTGCCTTCGGGGCAGCCATCCTGTAAAACTCAAAGGGGCAATATCATCCTGAGAAGGCCACACCTTAGTATCCAAATTTCCCTTGTTCACTCTCAGGAAGTCACACTTTAGCTATGAACTCCTGTTATACAATTCAAAGGGGCAGTATCATCCTGAGAGGGCCACACCTTAATATTCAATTTCCCCTTTTTGTGGAGATTAATTGCACGGACTCCAGCAGGGTGTAGACCAGAGACCTTCATTAATACACGCACGCCAGCTTTATACTTGTGCAAGATGTTCACGCACCATCAGTGGTTCACTGATAGGGTATTGCCTTGTGTTCACGTGCCTTAAACTTTAAGCTGGTAACTTCTTCCTTCTGTTCATGTACCTCTATGAAGATCAGCTCTCTCAGCATCAGTGTCCTGGAATTTATCGCAGTCAGCACCAACGTCCTTGAAGTTGTTACTTCTTTTCCTTGAGAATACCTCTGGACAGTTTCCCTACAGATAATACTATTAATATCAATACTGTTGATTCCCACACCTTTTCACTCTCAGGAGGTCACACTTTAGTTACACACTTTCTGTTCTCCAAGAATCCTGTCTGTGACGCCAATTTAATAAATCTCACGATCCACAACTAGATAGACTAATTTGGCAGAGGTTAAACCCCCTTGTATTCCAACCGACCTCAGATTGCTCTGGGGGGCTGGGGGCAGCTGGGCTTAACTCCTGAGTGAAGTTCAATTAGGTGTTTTATTGTGACCAGGTCTTCGCAATTCTTGGGAACAGAATTAAGACTCAAAATGGAGTCAAGCGTCAAGTCACTTTATTTGGCCCACAACAAGCGTGCAAGAAAAGGGGGAAAGAAAAAGAGAGAGGGAGAGAGAGAGCGTGCAATAGCTACCACCACAGATCTGCAGTGTCCCATCAGTCCGATGTCTTCAGGTCCAGTTGAGGGAATGTTTCTTACGATGTCCTCAGGTCCCATGGGGAAATATCCCCTTGATGTCTTCAGGTCCGATGGGGGAATGTTCTCTTTTCATCTTTGTTGGTCTTGCCTTTTTACAGTGTTATCTCACTGCACAGCCATTAAGTCCTGGGCATAGCCACACCTTCCATCTGGTGGTGGGACGCATGCCCATTGCTGTTTCCAGAGGCTCCCTGAAAGTTCAAGAGGGTCCAAGCCCCCTCAAGAGGGTCTGAGCCCCCTCACACTTTGTCCTTCAGTTGACCCTGGGTCTGGGCACATGCACAGAGGACTTGGGATACGTGTTTCGCGATAATCCACTTTAAGATAAACAAGAGGTATATCCATTCCTGATGGGTGGAATTCCTTTGCTGCGTGGGTGTCATAGGGATGAGGTTTTACGGTGATTGAGAGAGAAGAGAGGGGCATATGGTTCTGTCAGCGATTTTTAAGGCATATCTCTATTACCTTACACATGCTCTCTACCACTGCTTGCTATGCTGGACCTGCAGCTCCATTGCTCTGTGAGGGACCTCGCTCTGCCAGTGGGGCAAGCTGTGGTGGGGATGGGAAGGGGCCCAGGGGTGCTAGGGAAGTTGTGCTGGCCGCTGGGCAAGCTAGGGCAAGCTGGCCGCTCCTCCCCTCCTGGAGCTTTTCCTCAGCCCTGCTATGGCATGGGGTCAGTCTCACCCCACAGCCTGCGCTGCCCCACACCCAGAAGGTACAGCGGCAGGAACCTTCTGCAGCCAGCTAGGCCAGCTCAACTCATTGTGAGACCTAAGCCTTCCCTTCGTGCAGCTCCCCACAGCCCCAGCACAGCCGCGGCCTCTGGTACCGAGCCTAGGAGAAAGGTTAAGCCTCAGCCCTCCCCCGCTGAAAGGGCTGGCAGAGCCTCCGAGGCAGTGCTAGGGCCCGACCGGCTTCCTGCGGGCCTGCAGCCGCCTTCCGGGGCCGCTCCAGAGGGTTCGCACAGCCCTGACCTCGCCGACCGCCCAGCTGCCTGGCCCACGCAGCGGTGCTCAGGGCTGCCTCCCGCCCCGGACACACCCGAGTCCCTGTCCCATCCCCGCGGGGCTCCCAGGACGCACACCACGCGGGAGGGTGTGTCGGGGTGCACAGCCCCCCTCCAAAACGTGACCTCACCCCCCCGGGAGCTGCCGAGGGACGCGCCGGCCACGGCGCCGCTGCCGCCCCCGCAGCCACCCACAGGCGCTGCTGCAGGTGGCCGCCGCGCTCCGCCCTCTCTCCCGCAGGTCACGGCGTCGCGAGCCCGCAGGAGCGCAGCAGCTGCGCGGCGAGGAACCTCCCGGCGCGCCAACCGACTCCGGCTGCTTCTGCAGCCGCCTGGTGGCCGAAGCGCGGTACTGCAGCCCGGCCGTGGCCCCGATGCCCCGGAGTGGCGTGGCGGCGGGCTGGGCCAGGGCCTCGGCGGCGGGGTACCCGGGACATTGCCAGAGCTTACCCTGTCCGGCCTGATCCGTTCCCTAGAACGCTCGCTGCACTCTCATAGTTAGCTGGGACTCCATGGGACATGTTTGCTAGTACAGCTGCTGAAGACAGTGGCAGTCTCAGCCTTCCAAGTACCGGCCTTAATTTCAAACACAGGGATGCCTCTTCCTGTTACATCGCTTCAAGCAAATGTTAGGAGCAGCAGTTAAAGAGAAGTTGAGATGCTGTGGATTCGGCTCGAAGGAGGATCACGTGCAGAGCTTAGAGGTAAGCGTGGGTGCAGGGTGGAGGGAGGGTTGCAGCACTGTGTTGACTGTGGGCGGAACATTCTGGGGACACTTTTCGCACATGTTTGCAGTGGGCCCTCTGTCTGTCTCCCTGCCAGAAGGCAGAGCAGAGCTATGTGCTGCAGAAGGTGTTATCTGTTCAGATTCAGCGTGGAGGAGCCTGATGGTTTCCTTACCACCTCTGTAAATCAAGCTGCAGGTGAGGAGTGTCCAGCAACAAAACCCACTACTACTTGGAGAATCAAACATTGGCAGCAGCAATATGCAGAGGTGGGGAAAGTCACCTCTTAAATATGCTCCAGTGATTAGTCTGTGTCCAAGTCTTTCTACTGCTCTCTGTAGTCCTCTTAATTTGCTGAAACAGGCTGCCCAGAGAGGTGGTGGATGCCCCGTCCCTGGAGCTGTTCAAGGCCAGGTTGGATGGGGCCAAGGGCAACCTTGTGTAGATCCAGGCCTGGAGGTTGGTGGCCCTGCCTGTGGCATGGGGGTTGGAACTCTGTGATCCTTGGGGTCCCTTCCAACCCAGACCATTCTATGATTCTATGATAATTGCAATCTCTCTCAGCCAAACTCGAAGCTATTGAAAGTGAAGGCTGGATTGGAAGTGTGGGGACAGCCTACTGAGAGGTGGGCTTCTGGCTAGCTTGTGTTCTTTCCCAAGTGCTCACTGTGGGGTTTCGACAAGGGAGGATTTGCACTGTGTGGAGGTTTCTGGTTTGTTTTGAGGAGAGGACTCAATTTGTTGTAGAAATAGCCTGTTCTTTTCCTTTGAGAAGGTTACTGCCCAGTATCCTTCAGCCTGGTAATGAGAGGTTTTATGTAATTGGAGGGTCCAGTACTGAAGACTGACATGTTCATGGTATGATAAGAAAAAAGAGTTTGCATCCCTCCTTACCATACCTGTACCTTCTGTATTTTTCCACTTGTGTTTTCATGCTAAAAAGCCATAAATTATTTTTTGCACCTACAAGGCTAAAGAGCTGCAAGAAAGAAATCCAGAGCCATTCCCCTTCACACTGTCCTCTTTAGGAATATTCTAGTTACAAAGTCTGTATTATATGGTGGTGAAAGAGAAAGAAAAATGGACAGCCCGGAGCATATCTGTAGTTCAGGCAGAAATCACCCTGAGGCTTATGAATGCAGCACATTAAACCTGTTACATCAGAAGCCACAATAGCAGACTTTATAGAAGTGTTGTAGCTAGCCACCTCTTGTCAAAAACTTTACTGTGCATATCGACAGCACTAAATAAAGTTACAGTGACACTAGAATGAATGCCCACGTGTTTTTGATACACTGTCACTGGCATGGAGTTAAACTGCCTCTGCAGGAGGTGAGGTAAATTGTGGTGGCACAGTCATTTGCTGCCAGTGCCCTTCCTCTGATACACGAAGTTTTGTGGTACGTGCTGAATGTCACATCTCAAAGACTGGCTCTATGTAAAAAGCTTTTTTCCCCCTGATACTGACTTCCATGTTTAATATGCTTATAAATTTAAAGCCAGGGTGTATCAAATCTAAATGAGAAAACTCCCGTTTGCATACCTGAAGGCAGTAAGCAGCTCTCTGAAACCCCAGGACATGCTCTAAACAGCCTGTGGTGAGATGCTTCCAATTAGTCATTTCTTTTTTTCACAGATATTAGTCCTGCAGAGGAATCTACTAGCCCTGACCCTGTAAGCTGGGTCTATGCATCTTAATTAAGTGACTGGCTCCTTACCCTGTTTGAAACGAGACAGAATTACTGATTTCAGTGTTGTCTGCTTATTTTTTTTAATGCCATACAGTAACAGGAACATGGCTCCATTCAAATAACCTCCATTAGTAATCCTATGTCAGATTGCTTTCTCCTACTGAAACTGGGAGTGAGATGAGAACAGACTTTCCTAAATTGTTCCCCTGTATCTCAGGACAGGAGAAGATGTAGGATGGTTTGCCACTCTTAAGATTTCTCTTCAGAAGTTGCAGAACAGCTAAGTTGTCTCCTATTGACATTTTTCCACCTCTTCCACCCTCTGGCTGTTTTATGGAACCGTCTCTGCTTTCTGAAGACTTTCTAAGTTGTCCCCTTCAGAGACATTTTAAAATCAGTTTTCATTTGCAGATACTGCCAAACAGGAAGCCTGCTGATTCTGCTGTGCCTTCTCTTGTGTATTTTTCACAGCAGGAACGCTGTCTCCCGCTAAGGTCAATTTAATAGTTCATTTTGTCCTACTCAGAAGCACAAAGCCTCCAGGCTGTTTCAGGCCCTGGTGTAGAATAGTTCCCACTGAAAGACAGGGATTCAGCGTACAAGCTTTGCTCTTGTGGAGAAAGTAAGGCAGCACCAGCCCCCTGCATATTCTGTGTGCTGCTTCTAAAGCAGAGGAAGTGGACAAGAAATGGAAACTGCCCTCAGGGTGGGATGTCAGTAAGAAAAGAGACCCGGTTGCTAATGCGCGATACGCATTGCTCGAGGGACTCAGGCTGGGAGCAGTTTTCAGCTACAGAGGATGGTTTTTTTTAGCCCAAGATGGTAGGCAGGCTTTCTGCTCAGGTCATTACTGTATTTATTTTGGAGGTAAGATGGCAGTTTTTCACATAAATAGTCTGTTTTGAGTACTGTTTCAATGACATCGCTTTTACTGGTGACTGGGGGGACAGAACATGGCTCTTGTTGTACATAGTAAGGAGACACTTGCTTTCAAGGGTGAGCACACTCTGAAAGGCTTAGCTTCAGGTAGGTCCTGGGCCTTGCCTGGAAACGCGATGCTGTGTTGTGGTGGAGGCACTGCAAAGTATGCCCTTATTTTTAACATCAAACTACTGCAGTTGGCAAAAGGACAGTTCTGCCAGTTTTCACCAAGTCTAATGCACAACTTGTGATCCACCAACTCTGAGAGGGTCCATGATCTGTCTAAGTCAGAGGAACTGGCTCCCAACTTACTACTGCTGAGCAAGATGTGGTGAGAAAATATAATCGAGCTTTCACTGACATGGCCTAGCTGGGGTGAAAGTACATGTCTTCTTGTTGTTCTCCTTCACAGGTAGCTCTGTGTGTGCAGCAGCTGCTCAGAGGGGCAGAGGTCAGTCTTTTGGTGCTGAAAAGGTTTTGGATTTCCAAAGATTGACTGGAAGAGGCTGGAAATCCCTGCAATTCTCAAGGGACTTGGAGCACCAGCCCTAATGATCCCTCTCTGATCAAGTGCATGGTACCTCAGACAGACCAGGTAAGGATGTCCACCAAGGGATGCAATGAAGCCAGAAACTCTGTTTCTTTCTGCTGCTTCTCCTGCTCCTAAATTTCTCCCATTGTAATTTGTCCCGGAACAGAAATGTAGAGCAGGTACGGCTTAATGTGTGATTTATTTTATATTAATAGAAACAAGGTAGGCTCCCTCTGCAGGCAGTGCTTGCTTTCTTCCCTATGTAGGGAGCACGTGTGCTCCTGAGGAAAGAAACTGGCTGTCCAGCCAATTTATAACCCAGCTGAGGGTCCACCTGTCCAGGCCAGTGGCAGCCAGTTTCTCAGTCAGAATTCTGTGAGAAACTGTGTCAAAGGCTTTACCAAAGTCCAGGTAGATCACACCCACAGCCTTCCCCTCGTCCATTAAGCAGGTCACCTTGTCATAGAAGGTGATCAGGTTAGTTTGACAGGATCTACCTTTTGTAAACCCATGTTGACTGGGCCTGATCCCCTGGCCATCGTGCATGTGCTGCATGATAGCACCTAAGCATGATGGGTGTTGCCTGTTAACTGGAAGATGTCTGTTAAATATGTATCTTCAGTGCATGTTATCTATCAAGAGAAATACCTCATAATTAGGTGTTGTTTTAAAAATATTTTTAGTTTTATTTTGCCTGAAAATGATCTGCCAGAAAAAAAATTATGATTTTTCCTTTAATTTTCTTTTCTCATGGTCAGAGAGTTGACTGGAAGCTTTTACCATCAGGTAAACTATGCAGTGCTTTATAACTGTTCACCTTGGAGGCTGTCTCTTGACTGTATCTGCCATTGCCAGAGCTATGGAGAAAGAAAATGTGAATAAACATCTCTGGCAAGAAAAACAACCTGTTAATCGTTTAGGCATGGTTTTGGTCCTCCATCCCACCCCAGGAAAGTCAACAGCTACCTTGTTTTTTATGATTTTTTGTGGTGGTTTGGTGGGGGTTTTTTTTAGCAACCTGTTCAAGATGTGCAGCTGAGCATCCTTCCAGCTCCCCTGGATGTGGGCCAGTGGTGGCAGCTCCCTGACAGCGTGGCTGGGGGTGTGTGCCTCCCCTGTGTGGCAGGACAAGGGGGAATGGATTGAAGCTAAAGGAGAGAAGGGTTAAAGTGGATATTAGGGGGAAGTTCTTTACAGAGAGAGTGGTGAGGGGCTGGAACAGGCTGCCCAGAGAGGTGGTGGATGCCCCGTCCCTGGAGGTGTTTAAGGCCAGGTTGGATGGGGCCCTGAGCAACCTTGTGTAGATCCAGGCCTGGAGGTTGGTGGCCCTGCCTGTGGCAGGGGGGTTGGAACTCTGTGGTCCTTGGAGTCCCTTCCAACCCAGACCACTCTGTGATTCTATGAGTAGTGCTGGTGGATGGGCAAGAAGCCTGTCCCAGGGCAGGGCCTGGGGTATGAGTCTTAGGCTAAGGCAGGTTTTGAGATTAACGTGTGGGAAACCTCTAATTTGCCCCTTTCCCTGCTTCCTCTCTTTGGATAAATAGCCTCAAGTCCTCAGGGCTACAAAACTAGCACACCTCCCAGCACAGGCATCATGTAAGTATGTCAGGTCAGGCGGCTGGTGTGCCACAAAATCCCACAACATTTTCAGTCCCCAAGAGGAGCTGCTTCACACCCAGAATGGCCAGAAAGGGAGCGGCAGGTCTTAGTGTGCTGGGGCTTTTCCCAAGCTTTTCCTGAGGGGAACGGAGAGACAGGGCACAGGCGATCCCGCTCCTCCCATTTTAAGAAGCCTCAGGGAGGTGAGCTGCAGGTTGGGCCAGCAGTGCCAGGAAGGGCAGGAAGAAGGGATGGGGTCTCTCCCAGCCTGACAGACGGGTGAGTGCTGTTGGTGGTCATCACCCTCTGGGAAAGATGTCTGCTGTGGTCTCCACCCAGCAGGAGGTCATCCTGACAGCCTTAGAATGGACGTGGGAGCCCAGCCAGAGCTCCCACAGAAGCGTGTAGCTGTCCAGGCTGCAGGGAGTGCCTGCGCCTTTCATGGTGATGGGTGGCAGCCATGGAGGTGCTGCCTATGTTGTGAGCAGGTGGATGACCTGCTCAGCATGGTGGTAGAGCTGTGAGATGAAGTGGAAAGGTTAAGGAGCATCAGGGAGGCAGAACAAGAAATAGAGTGGTAGAGCCTGGCTCATTCCTCCCTGAAACAGAAACAGGACTACCTGTCAGAAAGAAACCAGGATCAAGGGGCCCCTGTATCCTGCCCCTTTCAGGCAGAAGCCTAGATGAAAAGAGTGAATGGAGGCAAGTTTGTGGTTGAGACAACAGGTGAACCGCCTCCTTGCCCACCTCGGCCCTCCTGATACCTCTGAACAACAGGTAGGAGGCTCTGGTTGAGAAAGGCTGGTCAAGTGAGGATGTGGATGATGAGCAGCCTATACCAGAGGTGTCTCCAAGTTCAGAAAGGCATACTACTTGCATCATGACCACAAGGAAGAAAAGAAGGGTTATAGTTGTTGACGACTTCCTCCTGAAGGGAACAGAGGGCCCAATATGTCAGGCAGACCTTTCTCACAGGGAAGTCTGCTGTCTTCCTGGAGTCTGGGTTAAGGACATCACCATGAAACTTCCTAGCTTGATAAGGTCCTCAGACTATTACCCATTACTGATCTTCCATGTAGGTGGAGAGGAAGCTGTGACTTGCAGCCCAAGAACAATCAAAAGGGAATTCAGGGCCTTGGGATGGTTGGTGAGGGAGTCTGGGGTACAAGTTATATTTTTCCTCTCCTTCCAGCTGCAGGCAGTGACACTGGATAGAACAAGGAGATCCAGTCTATTAACACATGGCTTTGTAGCTGGTGTCAGTGCCACAGTTTCTTTGGCAGTGGGATAGCCTACATGACGCCAGGCTTGATGGTACCTAATGGGAAACACCTTTCCCATAGTGGGAAGAGGGTCTTTGCCCAAGAGATTGTGGGGCTGATCAACAGGGCTTTAAACTAGATGTTATGAGGGATGATATTAGGCTTGTCTGTGGCAAGCTGTGTGATAATGCATCAAGGTCACAGGGATGGGGTGCTGGTAAGGGCTTTCAGCCTGTTGCCCTGGGGCAGGCTGGGGATGCTACAGCACAATGCCATACAGAGACGAGCCAGGGGCTTCTGAGATGGTCAGAGTCAACAGGGAAACACCGTGAAACACTTCAAGGGCTGTTACGCTAAGAAGGTGGAGGGACCAATAGGCCAAACGAAGTGCCTGTACTCTAATGCATGCAGCACAGGCAACAAACAGGAGCTGGGAGCCATTGTGCAGCAGGAAAACCATGATGTAGTCACCATCACAGAAACATGGTGGGATGACTCTCATGACTGGATTGCTGCCGTGGATGGATATAGACACCTCAGGGAGAACAGGCAAGCAAGGTGGTGGTCCCGAGGTGCTCCCAGCAAAGCTGCCAGAGATGTTGCACTGTGTTAGTCCCTACTAGTAACTTGATTTTCTAGCTCTCTATGTGAGGAGTTCTCTGCACTCTTTTCTGGTGGCAGCAGGTGAGGATTCTTTACATTTAAATCCTGAATGAAGCGTTTTGTCATGGATGCCTTCAGTTGCCCTCTCATAGCCTGGTGGAGTTGCCCCTGTGTGCCCTGCATGCTTACATGGGACTTATCCACTCTGATATCATGTTTCTAGATACGTGTGTTTCCCTTGAGGTCACTTCTCTTCTGGCACAGACTTAGTGCTTGTTTAGTTCTTCACAGTCTATTAAGAGCTCTTCTTGTGTAATGTTCTCACTTTAGTACACAGTGCCAAATATATCCAACAATCAAAACCTTTTCTCTCAGAGGGACAGGTTTGGCACCTTTGCACAAAGCTGAATACCATTTTTTCCTGTGTTAGTCTTCCCCTGGCACCAGGAGACATCTCAGGGGCGGGTGGGAAGTCACACTGCACTTTCATAGTGGAGTTCCTCTCCCAGAAACTGTTACAAACCCATGATCAGTTTGCAATGACAGTCCCACTCCTCATTTTGCCCCAAGCCCTGGCTGCTTTATCTGTCAGGAAGATAATTCCTTGACCTTGCTGTCAGGGGATGAGCGATGTGCTTAGTGATTAAGCCACTGCAGGAGATAATGCACGATGTTTAATCTCTTTGGTAGCTAGTACAGGGAGGGGGGAGACAAAGGGGGTGGGGCTGCAAAAATATAAGGGCTTGCAATAGGTTTGGAGATCTCAGAAACAGTGGCAACAGCATAGAAGCTGTGGTTAGATGTGCCCACCCTCCTCAGTTAATTTGGTGGCAGACTGGAAAACAACCAGTGTATCTAGGGCACAATTCTGTTAAGTGATAGAGCCATATGGTGCGAAACCCCACAGTCGCCTGACAGCTGAGGCATGTCAGAAATCAGGGAGTATATTGATCCTGCTTGGTAGCTGGTGTATGTCAAAAGAAGGTTTATCATGATTTTCCTCCACTCTGACAATGAGGGGCGGGGAGGGGGGGGTATGTGTGTGTGTGTGCTCCTGAAGAATCAACTACTTGTGCTGACTTGAGCTGGTGAGGGATGAGATACAGCCTTTTCAGCTGCTGGGATGTGACTGTGAAGTGTCTGGCTCAAAAACCCTACTAACTGCCTTAATGTCCAAGCAAATGTAGCAAATGCATCAGGGTGTGGATGCATGCCTAGGTTTTGGGGTTGAAGCCCTGTCCCCCTTTGACTGCAAGTGAAAGCAGAGTAAGAGGTTTGACTGATAAGGTCTGACCTAGGAGGTTTCACCCTCCCAGCCAGCCATCTGTCCCCTATTTTCTGCTGCTTCTGCTTCTTGCCCCTGCCAGAGAAGAAAACAGGGACATGAGTCCACACACAGCCTGCCTGCTGTGAGACCCTCTTTGGAGGGAGACACAATTAATTTTCTTTTAGCTAGCCTCTCTTCCTATGCCATCGCTGCATACTTGAGGATTATGATGCCCTTTGAGGTCTCTGCCCTCCTTGGGAACAGCCCCAACCTCAGATTTGCTTTTGCTGTGGTGTCACTACTGTTCAGGCACAGGAATGGGCTAGTTGTCACCATATGCTTGCCTGTGGGCAATTGACCTTACTGGGCATGAACCCAGCCCCACAGTCTGGTGTCTGAATCGAAATGGTTGCTTACAAATAAAGCCAATAAATCTGTTTGTGGATGTGGCCTTTCTGGCAGCTTTCCACCTTCCTACTGAGAGCTGGGCTAAAGTTTTCACCCACTTCCAGCTCTTGCTGGAAAACACCTCTTTTCTTACCTGTCCCCCATTATTGATTCCCCGGGGGTACCTGAAATGTGGTGTGAAAGGAGCTGTCATGCTTCACATCAGATGTGGGCTGAGTCCACCCAGGATGGGTGTGCAGAGGTCTCTCTACAATGACAATACTGCCTTTCTGTGCACGGATCTCACCTGGAATTTCTTTGATCTCATTTTCTCCCTCAAGTATGAGGAAAAAACTGTCACTGGGAAGTAAATCTGAAGATGGGAGAGAGGTGCACAGGTAGCACAGCCTGGGCCCAAAGAGTGGCCCTCCTCCTTGAAGCACCAGCTGCAGAGCAGGAGCCAGAGGACAGCAGGGGCGCAGGGACATCCTTCCCTTGCAACCATGAGCAGTTAATTAGAGCTGCTTGGGGAACAGGGAAGACAAGAGAGCTCCAGTTAGGTCACAGAGTGCCAGCATGGCCCAGGGCAAGTCACAGCAGTTCTTTCTGCGTCAGTTTTCCTGTACTTAGGCTGCGGGTGATAATTAGTTTACCTCATGGCCAGGCCCTGGGATTGGATGCAGGGAACTCTGTAAAGCAAGTAAGAATCAAACAGCACTGGCAGTTTGGTTTTGTAATACTGGGTATTTTTTACTGCCAGAGTGGTTTTGTAATGCAGGGGGAGGGTGGGATTTCTTGCTGCTCAGCAGGGATGTATGATACATGTGCAAACTTACTGGAGATGAGTTGGGTCCTTTCAGAACAGAATCTTCACAGCAGACCCATGCTCAGTGTGGTAAGGACAAAGGCTCAGAGCCAGAACTGAATGTTTTTTAATGCTCTAGCAATGAGAGGTGTACGGGTTGTGGGGCATATTATGAGGGTTCTGAATACTGGGTACTGGTACTTCCCAGGGTACTGGCTGCTCTACACAAAAGGATAATGTATTTCCAGGTATCTTACACAGAAGAGTTTTAGATCTTTTCCCCTGCCCAGGGCTTTCCCTTTGAATCACTGTCCCGTAACATCGTAGCAGAACGGCCAGAGCTGCCTTGTGCCTTGACACAGAAACACAATGATTTTCTTTATGTCTCTTGGTCCTGGCTCTTTGCAGTGGGTTCTACTGGCTTGCCAGGGGCTCCCTCAAGGACTTGTGTCGGGGCTCCATCAGCTCATGTCAGAACATGCCTGTACTGTGCTGCAAAGTAAATGTCATGGGGCTCATTTCCAGAGGGACTGGACTAAGCCAGCATCTTCCTCTCAACCTTCTTTTACAACTATGAGAGCTAATTCCAATTCTAACAAATTTAATTCCCTAAGGACCTTGACTCAGCAAGACATTAAACCAGCTGAAAACTTGCACTCTTTGAAGGGAGCTTGTGTGATCTGAGAGTAGGCCGATCTCTCCCAGAGCACCTTCCCTCTTCTGTATGTGTGTGGTAGCTGCTCTCCTAGAGAACAACATGCTGTCAGGTCTGTGCAGCAGAACTGTGCACCAAGAGAGCCACAGTCATCACCTGTAGTGTACTGCATCCAACTAATTTTGTGTCTTGCCCTTACACCTCTCTGCATCTCCTTTAAAAACAAAAGATTTAAAAATAAAAAACCAAAACCTTGCAAAAAAGAATTCTAACTTTTACATTTTTAGCTTCACAACCAGAAGAAGAAAACCTGCAGCTGGAAGCAAATGTCTTGTTTTGCTCTAGCAATTGGAGGCAATGAGAAGCCATCCTCAGGTAGCGTGTGATCAGCCTGGCTCTCTCTGAGGTCAGTAAGGGGCAGAAAATGTCACCTCCCTGAGGCAGTCACTTCCTTGATGACAGCTAGCAGAGGTGGCTCTGGGGCTGTTCTTAGCAGAACCTCTGGTGAAACAGAGATTGATGTACTTTTTGTATTGCAAATTCAGTTTTCCACTTCTCCCTGTCCAGGCTTGGCTTAGTAAAGGCATGCACCCCCAAACAATTCCCCTCTCAGGCCTGTGTGCACTGCATATTGCACATTTGTTTAGTGAACAGAATATCCATGGCATCAGAAATTTTTACTACAGAATGAGCCTGGAGCTCCATGAGGATCACAAGAGAAACATAGGAGGTAACCAAGGTGAGAAATCCAGTCCTCACATCTCTTATCCATGCAGTGAAATAGTTTGTAAAACACTGTGTTAAAAAAACCTAGTAAAATATTAACTAGTGGTGGTGGAGCCGCTCCTGCTTTTGAGCCTGTCTGCTAAATTCAGCCTTGCAAGAGAGATACTGTGTTTTAGTGGTGAATTTTGTGTAAGGAGAAGAGATTGTCGGGGCTCCAGCTTTAGCCCAGATGCTGCTTAAAACTAGAAAACCCACCTCAACAAGGCAGCCTGTGAGCACTGGAAAAGTATGAAACATCCATCCAGAATCACATGAAAGAAAATGCTCTTTGTTCAGTGGTGCTCCCCCACATGTGAGCTCCCTGTTGTCTTACACAAGATGAATTCTCACTGCAGAAGTGAGAATCACAGTTATACCCACCCAGGAAAACCAGGCCACAGTTCTGGGGCCTCTGAAATGACTGATCTTGTTACGCCATAGCCAACAGACATTCTTCCCATACTGTGTGTGGGACTGTGTTGTCTCACTATGCAAAACATTAGTTTCAGCTGATGGCAGTTTTACTTGAGAATGAATCCACAGCTTTTGTTCTGTAATTCTTTTTTGTAAAATTTAAATGGTATTGGAGTCTTTCTCCCTAATGTTTCACTATCTCAACTTCAGAAAAACCTCTGAATGTTCAGAGCAGTTCCTAGCAGGTCAGCTTCCATCCTCAGCCCTAGCCAATGGGCAGGAATAAGCAGTGCAGTGGTTTTCAAGTGGCAGTAGAGGTGTGTCCACGTCAGCATTTGGCTTTAGATTTGAATGTTTAGCGGCACTGGATCCAGATTTTGGGTTGTCTTGTTGGATCTATGGGATCTCACATGAAACCTGAACTCCAAGTGTTTAGGAATTGAAACCTGGGGATTTGATGCTGGCAGGATCTAAGATGTGTTATTGGTCACAAAAGTTTCCTGAGAACTATCCTTTTGTTGCCTTTAAAGTGCAGGTGTTTGAAGGGCTGGTGCCTGTTCCGTGGCATCCATGCAAATGGCCTAGAAGCAGCATCCCTCTTATAGCCTTATATTATAGCAATAGCCTAAAATGTGCTTTCTAATCCCAGGAGAAGACTGAGTTATCTTTCTGGAGGATCTAACCAAAATGTCATGGGCTTCTCCTCTGCTCTAAATAATCCATGATCTACTTCTGAGCTGTGAGTTAACATGATGTTTGCTTTGATTTTTACTTCTCCCTGGCCTGCAGCTCAAAGTCAAAACCACCACATAAGCCTCCTCTAAAATTGCAGGAGTTTTTACATGTGTCCCAGGGTTTAATGTCTGTTCCTACTGAAACCCAGCAGTAAAACTCTTCCTCAAATGAGCAGAAGCAAAAGCAGACCTGAGCAATACCTCTCATGCCTCCACCCAACTTGTTGACTTAGTTTTCCATGCCACAATTTTAAACAGCTCATAAACTCCATTGACTCGCACAGACTTTGGGCTGGAACCACTACAGAAATAAAATATACCCACAGACAGATTCATATCTTTGGAAAAAAAGTATTTTTCCCTTAGGTTGCACATTCAGAACTTTAACTGCACTCTGCATGGTACAGGAACAGTAGTTTGCCAATGCAGTTGCCACCATGTAGATGTGTTTTGATTAGGTCAGCTGTAGCTGTAAGGCCTCAAACTCAGCAGCAGGAGGTGGACCTGCGCATCACCCCCACCCCAGACGGTGGCCAGGACATGTCTCAGCCCAGTCTCGGGCTGCAAAACGTTCTCAGTCTATGTATTGCTCCACATACCAACTCATGGGGTCTGTCTTGCAGGATAACAACCTACAGAGGTAGGATGATGCTTTGTGGACTAGGGCCCCTGTCCTCCAGAGGCTGGAAGGGCCTGCAGAGTCTTGTTCTCAGTGCAGCTGCCCTGACAAACCAGATGCTGTGCTCAGGTGGGGTCCTCATACAATAAACAATCTGGACACTGTCCCTGCAAGGGCAGCCTTTCATTTAGTAGCCACCCTGTTAAACAAGATCCTGTCCTTGTCTGACACGGAACAGGGACAGGCAAGGGGGCCCTGTGGAGGCAGAGTGCCTCCTTGTAAAAAGCCCTGCAAGGCCACTGAACGGGGTCATTGCTCCATCAGCCTGGTTTTGGGGGGGGGATCAAATGACCACCTGGAACCCTCATTTCCCACTGACTCATTTCCAGAACACTCAACACTGAGTCTGCACAAGATACACTAGGTTCCCCAGAAGGGTGGTGCCAGGGACCATCAAAGGTACATATTCAGGATATCCAGTGCATGCCTGCCAATCCAAGTTCTACAGCTTGATGCTGATCTATGATCAGGTGTTAAATCACCCTGAGTGGTGATATCTTATTTTATCTCTCTCAGTGTCTATCTCTCTCTTGATTTCTAGCCTTAGTCTTGTAAGTGTAAAAACATTTCTAAATATTTGTAATCCATTGCTCTCAATATATAGTGTGCTGTGGCTTTGTTTGCAAGAATCATACTTACTTTTAAATGAAGTTGTGTTTGGTTTGGACCTCTGGGTAACTGTTGTTACTCCTGAGCACTGCAAAGAGGATTATAGAAGCTCATCTCACTGGTGTGAGTGTTACAAGAGATTAGGTAAGAGAGGGTTCACCTGGCCCCTGGGGTTACCTCTACATGTATTCATCTGCTGGGATGGGACAGACAGGTCTGAGAGGAGGGCTGGACTCCTCTCTGAGAAGGGGTTTAGAAAGCAAGGGGGTCCAGTCTCAATCTCCCTGGTTTGCCCACCTGGTGGGACATGACAGTCCACACTAGAAATCTTCCATCAGAGCGAGGTTTGGACAAAGCCTTCAGGTAGATTGCAGTAGACCTTTAGGGAAAAACTGCTCTTCCAGTTAGAGACTGTGTCTACTCATTTGCCCACTGCATTTTTGTCTTCTTTCCCCTGTTTCTCTGCTCTCCCCATTTGCCCTCTGCTAGATGGGTCAAGCAGTGAACTTCAACCACAGTGTGATCCCACAGGGAGCAACAGTCCTCACACCTCTACAGGAAAGCTTTCTCTGTAGCCACAAAGGCTTCAAACAAGATGAAATGTTGGCTATGCTGGAGTCACTGCAGGTGTTATCCCAACTCAAGTGCAGCTAGGGAGCAAGGGAAGTTTTATACAGACTGGATTTGGGCCACTGAGCATCTCTTTTCTAGGCCTTTGCAGCTACAAAGGCACTCACAGACCACTGCAGTACAAACAACACATGAAGATGACTTTTTTTTATCAAGAACCTTGTTTGGTGTTACAGGAGGATTGATTTAATTGTTCAAACTGGTCATTGTTTTGAGGATGAGAGGGTAGACTCCTAGCTGGAAACACTAACATAGCTGTCCTTCTCACAGCTACCAAGCTTTTTAGATTTTTTGTGTGTGTTAGTGCTTTTCACCAACAGATACCTTTAATAAACACTCAAATAATAAATAAATAAATAAATAAATAAGTACAACTTTGTGCTTTGTTAACATCAAAGTCTTTGAAGTGTTTTGCCAAGCCAAGTGTTACCTACAAGTCCTGTGAGAAGAGCCTGACTCCACTTCCATTTGTAGCACTAGGAGCAAGCCCATCCCCTGAGGATGTGCCTGCCATTACACAGCAAGCCAATGGCTGATGGAGCAAATGGCACCCATGTGCCCTAATTTCCTACTTTCAGGCTTCCTGCCCTCAACAGCACCAACTGTACCATGGTTCCAAGAAGAGCAAGTTCCATCAAACTCAAAAGAAGACCTCTAGTTGCTTCATTTTTCAGTACAGCTTGTGTAAGTCTCCAGCCTGGCAGGGCACAAGGGTCTTTGGTCTGCTGCTGTCACTGTTCCTTTAACACCTCTGTTAAAGCCTTCTGCGAGGATTTTGACCTGCTGTCTCCTCCTGGGAAATGGTGGTGGTCAGTGTATCCATGCCAGAGTGAATGTCTGTGCCATACGTCAGCCACCTCCTGGTTTTCTCTTCTACTGTGTTATGTCAGAGACATCTGCAAGGAAACAAGATCCTGTCTGTTCTTTCTGCTTCTCCCCCCATGTTCCAGGTCTGATGCCATCACCACAGCAACCCAGCATGGCATCATGGATGATAGAACAGATAGCTGTCACTGCCTGAAGCATCAAAAAAGACAGCAGAAAGCACCTGGCTTGGATGTGTGCTCGTAACTGCAAGCCAGCAGAGAGCACACACAGAAACCTGGGGCAGAACACTGTCACACTTGAATGGTGTTCATAGTGTGTAGGTAGGCTTTTCAAGTGCATTAACAGCAGAAGGAATTGGTTCCCTCTAAATGGTACTGAGTTATAAAAAAGTTCTCTCACCTATGAGAATCTGTCCTGTTCCCTGTCTTGTGCATCTGCTCTTTCTTGTGCCTTACATAAGGATACAACTGTTAGCACCAGTGGGCAGATAACTACTGCCCTGTTCGGCAGACAATGATAAGAGCTGGATCAAGACTTCATTTTAGACAGCTCACAGAACCACTTGGTTAGAAGGAACCTCTGGAGGACAACCAGTCCAACCTCCTGGTCAAGGCAGGCTAAGCTGGATAAGGTTGCTGAGGGTCCCTTTGAGTTTTAGGAATTCCCCCAGGAGGCAATTTCTCTGTGCAGTCTGTTTGCAGACCTCCATTTACAAGTGATCCAGATGTATGCCACAAAGGCTAGCTTCCACAGGTTCATTCATTACTGTATCTTAACAAACAGGTGGCTTGTGTGGGTGCCTGTCAGTTTATGGATTACCCACAAACTTCTCTCCTTGCCCCCCTCCTCTAAAAGGAAAGAAGAAATTGTACAGGTGTTTGTAAGAGAAACTTTGAAAGGAGGAGAGGGAGGGGGAACAGCTGCCACCAGCAAAAGTGAAATCATGTTTGCAAGCACTTCAAACAGCTTCTGTCCAGCTCCCATCATAATGTCTACTTGCATGGTGTTACAAAGTCTTGATCTGTGCTTTCTCTTGCTCTGGGCCAGCAGCAGGCAGGGGCACCCAGAAGCATTGGCATTCTGCACTCAGCCCTCCTCACCTTTGGCATGGGAGAGCTGTGGCTTTGCAAATGCAGTCCCATAACTAAAACCAGGCCGCCTATCACTCAAGCCAGAATCAACTGGTGTGGTTTCAGCCTGTATGCTCTAGTAGTCAGTAGTCTCTGCTGTCTGCATTTCCAACTGCAAGGAGTACAGCTGTAGTCAGCTCCAGTGTAGACAATCAGTAACTCACAGGCTTCAAGCAGACTTCTTCCACAACCCTCTCTGAGAAAACACCGCTGCCTGTGAGGTGGAGGACACAAAAGCTCACTTCCCCTCTGTAAAGATGACTGAGGTCAGGCCTTAAAACACACCCAGAACTAAAACATATTTCACAAAGTATGTAAAATAGCTGCCATGATTTTTGTGCAGTACCCTGCTCCCCCAAAATAAGAAATTGGGGCCAACAGCTGTTGGGGGTTTTTTTGTATCTTGAATGTTAATGCAGAGGGTCTTTCTGATGCATTATGACAGACAATCAGTGATGTATACCCATGATGAGATCTTTCATTTCTTACTCAGGTGGGCATGTAGTTCTGCTTCCAAGGCCATCTTGTCAAAGGTGCGCATGTTAGTCTCCTCCCGTACCTTTTCCCGGACATGGAAGGATGCCCGAGCGACAGACCTGGCATTTTCTAACACAGTCTTCTTCTCTTTGGAGATCTGCTCACTCCTCTCCAGCTTCCTCTCTATAGAGAGGAGGATCTCCCTGCGCCGTAAGTCCTCATACTGTTCCACCTTTTGCTTGTTCATCTTCTGCACCTTCTCCTTCTCCAGACGGCTCAAGACCACCTTGCGGGCTTTTTCTTGGACAACCTCTTCAGCCACCTGGGCAGCATGCTGGAGCTTTCTCTCTGTCTCTCTAGCCAGGGCTTCCAAGTGTTCCTTCTGCTCTCTTTCCTTCTTCTCTGCTGCCAGTTTGGCTCTCTGGATCTGCATGTCCTCCCGTCTGGACTTCTCCCTCAGCTCCTGGTTCCTCTTCTCCACCAGCTGCTCATAGTTCTCCTGAGCTTTGGTCAAACTCATCTCCAGGGAGGCCTTCAGCATTTCCTTCTCTTCTGCCTCTTGCTTGGCCAGTTCCTTGAGCAAGGCCTCGTGCTTCAGCTTTTCTGCTTTGTTGAGCAGTTTCTTCTCCTTCTGCAGCTGTACCTCCTTCTTGAGCCTCTTCTGTGTGGCTGTGGACAGCTTCTCTTGCAGTAGCTGCTCCTCTCGCTCCCGGTGCTCCTTCTTGCCCTCCTCCTTCACCTTCAGGTTGTGGTCTTGATGGAGCTTCTTCTGCTTGTCCTCCTGAATGGCCCTTTCCAGCCTCTCCCTCCGCAGCCGCTCTTGCTTCTGTGCTTGCTCCCGCCACCTCTCCTCGCACACCAAGCGCTGTCTCTGCTTCAGCAGTGCTGCCTCCTCCTGTTCCTGGCTCAGCCTCCCCCGTCGCTTTTCCACCTGGCTCTCCCAAATCCGCTGGCCCTGCAAGAGGGCCTTCTGCTTGTCCTTCTCCTCCTGCTCCTTCCGCTGCTCAGCCAGACGCCGCTGGCTGTCCCACTGCAGGTGTGCCGCCTGCCGCTGCTCCCGCAGGAGACTGGCCTCCTGGTGCTTGGCGATCATAAGCGCCGCGATCTTCTTGTCCCTCTCAGGCACCTCTGAGAGACCCTTCTGCCTCTTCACCTCCTTGACGATTCTCTCCACCCTCTGTGCCGTCTGCGGAGAGTGGCTGAGGTCGCCCAGGCTGAAGCTGCGGCCCAGCAAGGAGCCGCTGGCGGCGGCTGCCCCTCGGCCCCGGCTGCCCGCCTTGCCCCCGCGGTCCCGCAGGCTCTCCCCGCTGTAGGAGGATGAGGTACCCGACTCGGAGGAGGTCTTGCCCCAGCTGCCCTCACGGCGCTTTTGCAGCGAGTCCAGGGAGTGGCTTTTGGCCTTTGCGCCCCCCGATGACACGGATTTCCCCCTGCCACGGGGCCGGGACCCAGCGGGGGCAGCTCGGGGGGCGATGCGGGCGGCGGGCGAGGGCGGCAGGCTGCCGATGGGGGCGAGGATCCGCCTCTTCTCCTCCCGAATAATCCTCTCCCGCTCCTCCCGGCACTGCTGCAGCTTGCGGCGGCGCTCCCGCTCGTAGGCCTCGTAGAGACCGGCAGCTACCCGCATGGAGCGCCCGGGGGCCTCCCGCAGCAGCTCCCCCAGCGCCCGTGGCAGCAGCTCCACCGGCCGCACGGCGCAGCGGGCGCAGGCTTCCAGCGACCGCGGGCTGGTCAGCACGTACCGGCTGCCCTCCGCCGCAGCGCAGTCGAAGTTGTACAGGTCCAGGTGCAGCAGCGGCGACTGCTCCCCGGGACGAGCCGGCTCTCCTCCTCCTGCTGCCGCTGCTGCCGCCCCCCCGGGCGCTGCCGGGCCGGGCTCCGGAGGAGGCTCAGCCGGTGGTTCCACCATGGCTCGGCCTGCAAGGGAGAGAGCGGCGGTGGGTGAGCGGGGCGTACGGACTCCTTTTGTCTTCCAGGGAAGGCGCAGAGGCAGGGCGGTTAGGATGAACTGGAGAGGGTCCGCGGCGCCTGCACCTGGGGTGGGGGTATGGGGATGCTTGGGCTGGAGTGCGTTTGCAGAGGGAGGGGAACAGGGGAACAGGTTGTGTGGGGTGTTGGGGGGGGGGGACGCGCAGTGTTTAATGTGGGGTTGGCTGGGGTGTGGTGTTTTTGGGGCGGGTGTGTGTGTTTGGGAGGTCAGGGGAGGTGTTGGAAGTGTGTGCTCTGGCGAGGGGAGGCTTAAGGGTGCGTAGGCTGTGCATGGGAGCTTTTAGGGGTGATGGGGGCGTTTGGGTGTCGGTGGGGGGCGTCTAGACCCTCTGCGGTATGTTTTGGCTCCGAGCGCAGGCGTGTTTGGCTCCGAATGTGGGGTGCTGGGCTCATGGCTTCTGTCTGGGCCAGGGTGGGGGAGTTTGGGGTGGGGGAGTTTGGGGTGGGGGAGTTTGGGATGGCGGTGTTCGGGCTGTGAAGGAGGATGCTCGCAGCGCACTGGGCTTTGCAGAGCGGCGGACGGGAGTGCCCGGGCTGTGACTGAGGATGGGGGTGCAAGGGGGTGTCAAGCAGGGCTGGATGCTGGACCGGTACCTGCCCCCCTGGACCGGTCCCCACGGCGCAGGACGGAGCTCCCCCGTCCCGTCCCCCCCACCGCGGCACTCACCGACAGGCAGCCCCGCGCTTTGTCTCGGTGCCGGCAGCCTCAGGCGGGGATCAAGCGGGCGGTGGATCCTTCATGGCACCCCGGTCCCCCCGCTGTGCCCCCAGCTCCGGGGGCGGCTGCGGGCACGGCCGGCGGCCCGCAGGCTGCGGCGCTGCCCGCTGCAGGCCCCGCGCGGGGGGCGGGCGGGGGCGGGCGCGGGGGAAACCCGCCCCGCGGCGGGGCCGGGCTGGGGACAGCGCTGCTGCCGGGCGGTGATATTAAACCCCCCGCACCGCACCCTCAACGGCGAGGGGCCGGGCCGGCGCGATGCGCTCGGGCGGTGGACAAACGCCCGGCCCGCCCAGGCGTGTGTCCTTCCCTGCAGGCATCCTCCGGCGCTGTGCGCATCCCTCCCTCCCGGTGTCCTTCCGTGCACCTGCCTGTCCGCGCACGCATCCTTCCCCGCATATCTTCCTCATACAAGCGGCATTTCCAGGGTCGTGTCCGTGTCGTGTCCCTCCCCCCCGCCCTGTTTTGCACTGTGCCTGCACAAGCCCATCTGTATTTGGAGTTAATATAAGCAAGGGGTGTGGGAAGAAGGGAATGCTAGCCCAGTTTAAGACATGGCAAGCTGAGCCACGGCAAGCTGAAGATGCCTGCCGTGGGCCACCCGGGGAGTTCGTGACAGAGATGGAAAGGACAGGCACAGCTCTCGCGTTTCACTTCCAAGCAGTTTCCAGCCATGAAACCCTATTCCCTTCAGCGCTAGCATAAGCTATTGCTTGCTGAGGGGAGACTGGCAAGGGAGGACTAGGATGCTGTGATAGGCAACACAGCACATCTCTTCTGGTACCCACTTTGAATGTGCTGGTCGCAGTTCCTTTGATAGATTCCCCCTCCCCCCTCATTTCTACAGCCACCGTGGGGTTGAAGAATGCCCTGCTCTAGAAATCCTGCTCAGCAAAAAGGGGATTGTTGCAGACTATGGAGCTACGGAGCATCCGTGCCATGGAGTAGAGCAACTCTGATTTTGATTAGGCAGAGGACAGTAATAGCAAATGCACCATTAACTATTGGGTTATGACTCCAGTACTTTTCAGCATTTTCTCATTTGACCTCTACAGGTGCAGCTTGATGTACTTTGTTTTAGTAAAGAATGACATGGCAGTCACTAAAGGACTTCCAGAATGGCCCAGAACAAGGATACAGAGTGACAGAAAGACCCAAGAAAACCCTAGGGAGTCCTCAGGAGAAAGCTGAAGAGGTGCAGGTTGGTTGTGGTTTCAAACTGTACAGGCAAAGACTTTGAATTGTTCTCATCCCTGTGCTGATGAATGCTCACAGTGAGTGGGCAAACTCCACTAATAAACCATATCAATTAATCTGATCTCATTCATTCATCATCATAGTCTGCAGGGGATAGTTACAAAGCTTGGTAATTAAAAACGCTGAGACCAGGCAAGAGCTCTCTGCAGTGTGAAGAGCCCAACTCGCAGGCTGATGGGGCTAACCACTAGTACTAGCTGTAGCACCGTAGCTGTCAAGCCATAGATGTGTTCCCTCCTCCTGGATATTAAGCCAATAAAGTGTGGACTTCTTGGAGCTTTTGGCAGGTTGCTGTTCCAGCCTCCAGCAGGGCTGTATTTGCCCTTGATCTTTCAGGTTTCCTTGTGGATCTTTAGGAGTAAGTGGTCTCCCAAATGCAGTTGGAAGGGGATTAATCAGGTAAGCAACTGAATATGACTTAATGAGACATTAAGAGGCACTGTGCAAACATGGAGTCAATATCCCTACCTCATCAAGACTAAAGGAGGTTTGGGATGAGGTAGGAGGAGATCTGTGGAGGAGTTGAAGAGGATCACTGCTGGTGAGTCATTTCTCCACACACACAGTTATGAAACCTGATTCTCAGTTGGCTAGGAGTGTCTAAAAATCCATGTGCTCGGGTGGAGCAGTACTGTGAGGTTACACTCCTGCTGTAATCAACATTGTCTTTCTTTGCATTGCTGTTTAAGATAGTAAGAGATGCAGGGCAGTGGAAAATTTGGACTATGGGTGGAAATATTTGTGTCATTTTTCTGTGTCCTCTTTATTGCACATGTGTTAATTACTTTCTTCCCATCCAAAGTAAAAACTGCCCATACCTGGGCTTTTTCCCTGCTCTCCTTGTGAGAGCTATTTCACAACCTATAGAGCTCACTAGTAAAATGTTGTTAGTTACCTTCAGCTTCAAGTTTTCCCTCTCTTTGTTTTATCTTCTCTAGGGAGTAATTTACACTCCCTTTAAACTGTTTCCATATCTCCTCAGAGCCAAGAAAAACATCTTGTCATTGCAAATCAATCCCCTGTAGTTGCATAATGAGCTATCACCTTTCTTCTGACCTCCCAGGGTGTCAGGCTCTCCCTGTAGCTGCTGCCCTGGACAGAGCAGAGGGCTCCTGCCCAGCACTTACCTCTGTGCTGCCTGGCACAGGTTAGCTGTATGCACATTCCTGGTGCCAGCCTGTTGCCTTTCTCCTCTCTTGCCTGTCCTCATGTCGCTTTCTCTTAAGTTTCCAGCTCTCCTCCTAAGGTTTACTCAACATAGTTCAATTTTCCAGAACTGTTTCCCCCTTTGCCATGGGGAACATTAGTTGACAAATTATTTCCTCATTGCCAAATAGCTTTTGTTTGCCAGGTTTAATCCTGTCTCTATATAGTTTTCAATTTCTACTCTTCCTTTCTTAGGTGGTGTTAACACTGTTTTTGAGAGGATGCTCACCCAGCTATTGTGTAGCTACTCCAGCTCTCCACCTACTCACTCCTGTTTGGACTCCTGATTTTGCACCAGGATATTCCTGCTCCATCCTGAGCCCTGTGGATGTAAGGGGAAGGTGACAGCATTTGGGGGAGGGGAGAACAGCCCTCTGACATGGTGTTTAGGCTGAAGGCTGCTGGTATCTCCCAGGCACAATGTCCTTCCCTTTGTAGCTGCAGATGGAGCTCAGGCACCCAGTGCTTTCCAGAGGGCAGGAGGATGAGTGTGTCCCTTCCCTGGCTCTCTGGAAAGCCAAGCCTCTCCAGCACAGCTCTCCATCCTCTGCCAGCAGTTTAACTACTAGTTTAAAACTCTACTGAGGCACTCAGTCTAAGGTCTTACTGATCTCCATCCCAACAATACCCTTGGTCTCTTCCATTCCCTCTAAACAGCTCCTTCCTACATGCCATAATCCTTTTTTTGCAGTCCTGCAGCCCCTCCACCCCAGTGATATTGCAGCCCACTCTGAGCTAATCCTGACTGTGGAGTCCCATGAGACTACACACTCAGGTCACCTAGTAGCCAAGGACTGAAACCCGTTGTGCCACCATGCCAGTGTAACAGTCTGACAAAAGCCAAAGTCCTCTTCAGTGAGATTTCAGTCTTGGCTCATGTTATCCATTCCCTGGGCTCTGCCTTTGGCTTTTGTCACTGCTTCTGCTCTGACCACAGCCCTGGTATGGCCTGCCTTTCCCTTCCTCTCTCTGCAGGTGACAGGATGGGCATTTGTGTTCCTCCTGCTGCCACAAACCACCTGCCTGTGAGATGCAGGCAAATCCTCCTTCCTTCCCCAGGTCACAGGTGCTGGTCTTCAGCCCCCTGCCTCGGTGTTGCAGCCTATGAGCAGCACCTTGAGCAACTTCCAAGCTCAAACACCCATCCCCACTGCTCACAGCCCAGAGGCTCAGCTTAAATGTTGTCACCTGTGTGGGGGCCTCAGACACTTCAGATGAGTCTCTAGAGAAACAGAGCTTCTCACTGGGGCAGATGGGCAGAGCAGGGAAGCAGAGAAGAGATGGGGTGTGAGGGGGCAGCAGGAGACATGAGGGGGTAGCAGGAGATAGCCACATACGATGAGGGAGCACATAGAGGGTTATTGCCAGAAGCAAAATGTTTGGCAGCCACTGGGGACAGACTTGCACTGCAGATACTGCATCCTTCAGCCTCATGTGAAGCTGGAGTTTATGACCAGCATGTGAACTGTGCTGACAGCGAGTTATTAGTGTTCAGTTCACTGGGTAACACTGTGGTGTGTGCTATTTGGTGTACCTCCAAAAACACTTGGACCTCAAAGGTTACGTTGATCCCCAGCTGAAAGGATGTCTGGGCAGTTGGTTCTCTATGTATTAAGGTGTGACTGGCAGCAGTGTTGCTGCACTGATGCTTTCTTGGGGTCGCAATGGATAGCTCTCTACTCAGCTTCCTGCAAGTCTTTGTATTTGGGTACTACATCTGCAGTAGTCTTTGTATTTGGGTAAAACCTGTTCCCAGGGTGGTCTAGGAAAATACGGTAGGCTAGCAGAGGAAATTTTGAAAATAAGGGGGAAAAAAAGCATCCCTGCATATTTCCATGGAAACAGGTATGGACGTGAGAGTAGATTTTATGGGATTTTGGGGATATTCCATTATCAGTGGCTATTTTTTTGAGAAATCAGAATATTTTGGCCCAAAACAAATCCAAGATGCTGCTGCTGAACCTCAGTTCTCCTGGCCAGGCTTCACTTGTAATGGAGAGTTCATGGGTTGTGAGTGCGTTATAGAACCTTTGATCACAGAGGATGGATCTGACCCTGGGGTCATAGAGCAAACTTAAGCTGGAGTAAACAAATACACGAATCACTCAGAAATTAGTATGAGGAAAGTCTTAGTTGTATCAGTTATAATGGCCACAGAGATGATCAGAGGGCTGGAGCACCTGCCGTATGAAGAGAGGCTGAGGGAGCTGGGCTTGTTCAGCCTGGAGAAGAGAAGGCTGTGGGGGAACCTCACTGCAGCCTTCCAGTCCCTGAAGGGAGCAGAGAAACAGGAGGAGAATCAACTTTTTAAAAGGTCAGACAATGGCAGGACAAGGGGGATGGACTGAAGCTGAAGGAGAGAAGGGTTAGATGAGATATTAGGGGGAACTTCTTTTCAGAGACAGTGGGGAGGGGCTGGAACAGGCTGCCCAGAGAGGTGGTGGATGCCCCATCCCTGGAGGTGTTCAAGGCCAGGTTGGATGGGGCCCTGGGCAACCTTGTGTAGCTCCAGGTCTCGAGGTTGGTGCCCCTGCCTGTGGCAGGGGGGTTGGAACTCTGTGATCCTTGGGGTCCCTCCCAACCCAGACCACTCTATGATTATTCTATATAGAGGTCAGAGTGCACCATTGGCCTGGACTGCAGAGTACATTGCTATGAGCTACTTATCCATAGAGAAATACCGTGTCTTGCTTTTCTCATCAAAGAAAAAGAAAACTTTTCTGTTGAGCTTTCCTACTTTTAGCATTCAGAAGACCTTGTCATCCTGTGTGCAGAAATATCCTCCGTACCATAGACCGACAGCTTGTTTTGGGCAGGAAGTGCCTTTGTGAGTATGGCACCTAGCAGAAGGGGCTTTATATTCCTCATTGGGACCACAACCATTACCCCATTATTACTCAGATTAATTAAGCATTGACCCAGAGTCATCTTTAATGAGGAAGTGCCATCTGAGTGGCAACTCAACAGGAAGATCATGTGCTAATACTGATTGCATTTTCAAGCTGAAGCTGTGTCCTGGTTTCAGCTATGATGGAGTTAATTATTTTTAGCAGTGGATGGAATGCCATGTTTGGGTGTTAGGATGAGAACAGTGCTGATAGCACCCTGATGTTTCTAGTTGTTGCCGGGCAATCAAGGACCTTTCTCAGCTCTGCATACTTCCTTACTAGTGAGAAAGGAGGGGACGTAGCCAGGACAGGTGACCCGAACTGGCCAAAGAGGATATTCCATGCCAGTTACGTCATGCTCAGTATAAAGGGGGGCTGGGGGGAAGAGGAGGAGACAACACCAGGACGGGCAGTTTCCGGGTTCGGGGATGGCTCTAAGCTGTGCGGCCTGGGTTCTGTGGTTTGGTGAGAAACTGCATTGTGTATCACCAGTTTCATCTATTTTGTGCTTTAAACTTCTGTTATTGTTATATCTAGTTTTCTGTTATTGTTTAGTAAACTATCCTTATCCCAACCTGCGTGGTTCTGGTTTATAGGTTGTGGTTTCTTTTCCTCCTTCTTCCTTCCCTTTTCCCCTTCCCCAACTTTCCCTCCCCCTTCCTTTTAAAAGTACAAGCGACTGTGTGGGGTGCGGCCCTCGGCTGGGGCAAAACCACGACAGTCATTTTGGCGCCCAACGTGGGGCTCAAACGGTTGGGATAACGGTAGATCTGACCCTAACTATCGCAATTAAGATAAGCACTGTTGTTTAAGCAATCTCTGGTCACGATGCTGTGGTATTTATTCACAAGGCTGTGGTATCAAAACCATCGCATGCTGTATACAATCCTGGCAGGATTCTTTACTCTCTCAGGTCTGCGGCTCCCATATTTGTTCCCATACTTCATTATAGTGTATTTTATGATATCGGTCTATGATACAATAATATCGATGACCATGAGCTTAATCTGGTACTTGTATGAGGTTTTGCTGTCCTGTCCATTCTTTGGACAGGGAGGGGTTAATAACAGCACTGCTTTCTTTTCCTTTGGGCTAAATACAACAGCTCTTATGGCAATTTTTGAAAACCTTCAATATCTCTGGGATATTCAAACTAGCATTTTGCTATTGGTAGGTTTGGGGCAGATGGTTCAGTTTTTGTTATATATCAAGCATAGGTTTATGAATACCACTGAAGAGCTTTCTCCGAGACAGAATAATCACGAGTGGCAGGGCATGTGGCAAAGTATGGGCAAGTACCTAGGTACTTTCTCACGCCCGATGGTTTGGAACTTCACTCCTGAACAGCTACAAGACCCCGATCAAGTGACTGCATACCTAAAGAAAAATTGCTGTAGGTTTCCCAGAGATGGACACCTTACTGCACTGTGCTGGGCTCTGGCCACTATTTATCAAACACTGCTTGATAGCAGGCAGCACTGTCAGCACTGTCAGGGAGAAGGGAAAGGAAACAGACTGGCAGATACTATAGCTGCTGCAACCACTGGGGCTGACACTGCAGCTACTGTAATCTCTACAGCAGACACTGCAGATGATCAGAAAAACCAACCCACACCAGTGTCTGTTGCTCACGTACAAAAGAGGAAATGCACAAAGAAATCAGTTCGCACAGTGACGGATGATGATGATGATCAACCAGGGCCATCTCGAGGATATCAGGAGGAGGCAGAACCAGAGATTGTTACCCGATCCCTGACTTTGAGTGAGCTGCGTGAGGTTCGAAAAGATTTCACCCGCCACCCAAGTGAGCACATTATCACTTGGTTGCTCCGATGTTGGGATCACGGGGCCAATAGTTTGGAGTTAGAAGGCAGAGAGGCCAAGCAGTTGGGATCCCTAGCTAGAGAAGGAGGAATTGACAAAGCAATTGGGAGGAGGCCGGAAATCCTCAGCCTCTGGAGGCGACTACTGTCAAGTGTGCAGGAAAGATATCCCATAAAGGAATATATTACATGTCAGACACCCAAGGGTAACAGCATAGAGACAGCTATCCAGCACCTGAGAGAATTAGCTGTACAGGAGATAATTTATTATGATCTCGACAATTCACGGCTTCCCGCTGATCCCGATGAAGTCCTATGCACTCCAGCTATGTGGCGTAAGGTTGTACGAAGTGCACCAGCAGGGTACACCAATTCACTGGCAGTAATTGACTGGACTGATATGGATCCACCAACCGTAAATGAGGTGGCCTGCCGACTCAGGAAATACCAAGACAGTGTTTCCCTCTCCGTCATTGCAGCAGTAGAGAAACTGGTTCAACGACTTGACAACAATGTGTCCAACTCCCAACCCGTATGGAGCAATGTTGCAGCTACTGGGAGAAAGCGTCCATCGTTCCAAGAGGGAGAATACACACCACGACGTACATTGTGGTTTTACCTGCTTGATCATGGAGAGGACATGAGGGAATGGGATATGCAGCCCACCTCAGCCCTTCGAGCACGAGTAAATGAGCTGCGGGGTAAAACATTCGCACAACGAGATTCTGCCAGGAAGAAGGCTGCACCAGTTTCTACTGGGCAGTTCCCTAGACCAACTGGAAGGCCTACCTATATGTCTGATGTGTCTGATCCTCTTGAAGGGACCTCTAAGTCCTTTATGCAACCAGTGGAAAACAAATATGATCAGCAGCAATAGAGGGGCCCTGCCTCCAGCCAGGTGGAGGAGAGGGATAATCGGGTTTATTGGACTGTGTGGATCCGATGGCCTGGCACGTCAGATCCACAAGAGTACAAAGCTCTGGTGGATACTGGTGCCCAGTGTACTCTAATGCCATCGAATCATGAAGGGGTAGAACCCGTTTGTATTTCTGGAGTGACAGGGGGATCCCAACAACTAACTGTGCTAGAGGCTGAGGTAAGCCTAACTGGGAAGGACTGGGAAAAACACCCCATTGTGACTGGTCCAGAAGCTCCATGCATTTTAGGTATAGATTATCTACGTAGAGGGTATTTTAAAGACCCAAAAGGGTACCGATGGGCTTTTGGAATAGCTGCTTTGGAAACAGAAGGAATTGAACAACTGTGTGCCTTGCCTGGACTCTCGGAGGATTCTGCTGTTGTGGGGTTGTTGAAGGTTGAAGAACAGCAAGTGCCAGTTGCTACGACGACGGTGCACAGACGACAATACCGTACTAACCGAGATTCCCTGATTCCCATCCATAAGTTGATTCGTCAACTGGAGAATCAGGGAGTGATCAGCCGAACCCACTCACCCTTTAATAGTCCCATATGGCCAGTGAGGAAGTCCAATGGAGAGTGGAGGCTGACAGTAGATTATCGTGGCCTAAATGAAGTCACTCCAGGTATGAGTGCTGCTGTGCCAGACATGTTAGAGCTCCAGTATGAATTGGAATCGAAGGCAGCCAAGTGGTACGCCACAATCGACATTGCGAATGCTTTCTTCTCGATCCCACTGGCGCCAGAGTGCAGGCCACAGTTTGCTTTCACCTGGAGAGGCATCCAATACACGTGGAATCGTCTGCCCCAGGGGTGGAAACATAGCCCCACCATCTGCCATGGACTAATCCAGAATACACTGGAAAAGGGTGATGCACCAGAGCACCTGCAGTATATTGATGACATCATTGTATGGGGCAACACAGCAGAGGAAGTTTTTGAAAAAGGAAACAGGGTAATTAAAATCCTTTTAGAAGCCGGTTTTGCTATAAAACGAAGTAAAGTCAAGGGGCCTACGCGAGAAATCCAGTTTTTAGGAATAAAATGGCAGGATGGGCGTCGTCAGATCCCAATGGACATTATTAATAAAATAGCAGCTATGTCTCCACCAAGCAACAAAAAGGAAACACAAGCTTTCTTAGGTGTTATAGGTTTTTGGCGACTGCATGTCCCAAACTACAGTCTCATTGTGAGCCAACTCTACCATGTAACTCGAAAGAAGAATGATTTCCAATGGGGCCCTGAGCAACAGCAAGCCTTTGAGCAGATCAAACGCGAGATAGTCCATGCAGTGGCCCTTGGGCCTGTCCGGACAGGGACAGATATTAAAAATGTGCTCTACACTGCAGCTGGGGAGAACGGCCCGACCTGGAGTCTCTGGCAGAAAGCACAAGGGGAGACTCGAGGTCGACCGTTGGGGTTTTGGAGTCGGGCCTACAAAGGATCTGAGGCCAATTATACTCCAACAGAAAAGGAAATACTGGCCGCCTATGAAGGGGTTCGAGCCGCCTCAGAAGTGATTGGAACTGAAGCCCAGCTCCTCCTGGCACCCCGACTGCCGGTGCTGGGCTGGATGTTCAAAGGGAAGGTTCCTTCTACACACCATGCCACTGATGCTACGTGGAGCAAGTGGGTTGCACTAATTACACAGCGGGCTCGAATAGGAAACCCCAATCGCCCAGGAATCGTGGAGGTGATCACAGACTGGCCAGAAGGCAAAGATTTTGGGATGTCACCAGAGGATGAGGAGGTAACACGCGCTGAAGAAGCCCCACCCTACAACGAACTGCCAGAGAATGAGAAGCGATATGCCCTGTTCACTGATGGGTCTTGTCGCATTGTGGGTAAGCATCGGAGATGGAAAGCTGCTGTATGGAGCCCTATAAGAAGAGTAGCAGAAGCCACTGAAGGAAAAGGTGAATCAAGCCAGTTCGCTGAGGTGAAGGCCATCCAGTTAGCCCTGGACATTGCTGAGAGAGAAAAGTGGCCAAGGCTCTACCTTTATACTGATTCATGGATGGTGGCGAATGCCCTGTGGGGGTGGTTGCAGCAGTGGAAAAAGAACAACTGGCAGCGTAGAGGCAAACCTATATGGGCTGATGACTTATGGCAAGATATCTCTGCTCGGTTAGAGAAACTTGTTGTAAAGGTACGTCATGTCGACGCCCATGTACCTAAGAGTCGGGCCATGGAGGAACATGAAAACAACCATCAGGTAGATAAGGCTGCTAGGATTAAAGTGGCTCAGGTAGATCTAGACTGGCAACATAAGGGTGAATTATTCCTAGCTCGATGGGCTCATGATACCTCGGGTCATCAAGGGAGAGATGCAACATATAGATGGGCTCGGGATCGAGGGGTGGACTTGACCATGGACACCATCGCACAAGTTGTCCACGAATGTGAGACATGTGCTGCAATCAAACAAGCTAAGCGGTTAAAGCCCCTTTGGTATGGAGGACGGTGGATGAAATATAAATATGGGGAGGCTTGGCAGATTGATTACATCACCCTCCCACAAACCCGCCATGGCAAACGTTATGTGCTTACAATGGTGGAGGCAACTACCGGCTGGCTAGAAACATATCCCGTACCCCATGCCACTGCTCGAAATACAATTCTGGGCCTTGAAAGGCAAGTCCTCTGGCGACATGGTACTCCAGAAAGAATCGAGTCAGACAATGGGACTCATTTCCGAAACACTCTTATAGACACCTGGGCCAAAGAGCATGGCATTGAGTGGGTGTACCACATTCCTTATCATGCACCGGCCTCTGGGAAAATTGAACGATATAATGGACTTTTAAAAACTACACTGAAAGCAATGTGTGGTGGGACATTCAAGCATTGGGATACACATTTGGCCAAAGCCACATGGTTAGTTAACACTAGGGGATCTACCAATCGGGCTGGCCCTGCCCAGTCAAAATTTCCACGTACTGTAGAGGGAGACAGAGTCCCAGTAGTGCATATGAAGAGTGTATTGGGAAAGAGAGTTTGGGTCATCCCTGCTTCAGGCAAAGGTAAACCCATGTCTGGAATTGTTTTTGCTCAAGGACCTGGCTGTACTTGGTGGGTAATGCAGAGGGATGGAGAAGTTCGATGTGTACCTCAAGGGGATTTGATTTTGGGTGAGAATAGCCAATATAACTGATAGAGTAGAAATTATAATAATTGCCAAATAACCCATTATTGTATATTCATTATTGTTATGATTGCTGTATGTTGTACCATAGCATTATAGCCGGAGTCATACAAGTTAATGAAGAATGAGTGCCATGATGATGGAACCGAAGCCTGGCCTCTTAAGAACTTTTTTTTCTCCCTTTGAAAATAAACTCTGACCCACAGACTATGAGCATGGACCATGCCAGGTGTATCAGTCAAGAGCCTGAGATGCAGCATGCAACGAGCCAATGGAACATACAATTATCCTGAGAAACTGTTACGACAAATGGAGCCTGAAAATCATGTACTAAATGAACTCAACAACTTCAGAGGGATGATTCACAGACTGAGGGAATAAGATCTGTATGCACGTATGTGTGCATATATGTGTACATACATATATGGGTGTGTGAAACACGAAACTGATTGTACCTAAAGAAAATTGTTGGATCTGGTCATGACGTAAATGGTATGGAATAAGGGGTGGATAATGTCCTGGTTTCAGCTATGATGGAGTTAATTATTTTTAGCAGTGGATGGAATGCCATGTTTGGGTGTTAGGATGAGAACAGTGCTGATAGCACCCTGATGTTTCTAGTTGTTGCCGGGCAATCAAGGACCTTTCTCAGCTCTGCATACTTCCTTACTAGTGAGAAAGGAGGGGATGTAGCCAGGACAGGTGACCCGAATTGGCCAAAGAGGATATTCCATGCCAGTTACGTCATGTTCGGTATAAAGGGGACTGGGGGGAAGAGGGGGAGACAACGCCAGGACGTGCGGTTTCTGGGGCGGTCGGGTTGTCCGGGACGGGCTCTAAGCTGTGCGGCCTGAGTTGTGTGGTTTGGTGAGAAATTGCATTGTGTATCACCAGTTTCATCTATTTTGTGCTTTAAACTTCTGTTATTGTTATATCTAGTTTTCTGTTATTGTTTAGTAAACTATCCTTATCCCAACCTGCGTGGTTCTGGTTTATAGGTTGTGGTTTCTTTTCCTCCTTCTTCCTTCCCTTTTCCCCTTCCCCAACTTTCCCTCCCCCTTCCTTTTAAAAGTACAAGCGACTGTGTGGGGTGCGGCCCTCGGCTGGGGCAAAACCACGACAAGCTGAAAAGCAATTACATTCCATTCATTTACTGTTAGTTTGAAGCAAATGCTCAGGTTTGCTGCTGCTTCAGTTTCCAAGCTGTGCTGTTTATTCCAGCACAGCCTGGAAATCACAACATGAAGCTACTGTAGAACAGTGGGAAATACATTACTGGTGACACTCTTCAAGTGTAATCAAACAGAATGAACTGTTAGATGAAGACTGGAAATTTTAAACTATTTAGTTTTAACTCATCTGAAGTGTTAATTAGCTGAATGGTAAGAGATTCTCCCTCTATGATTTCTACCTTAACCGTGGCATAGATTTTACCAGTTATCAATAGGGGAACCACAAAAATCTCACAGCACTCCTCCTTCCCCTAGCAGAAGCCATACCAGGACATATTCCAGAGTACAGTATTTAATGTTCTGGTTTAAATATGAGTTACTTTTGCCACTTCTTACTACATTTTTTTTTTTACTAGATTGTACTTGATTTTGCCTGATCTGTGCCAAGGAGCTTGTAGAGGGAAGAGATTTGCTGTTTGCTTCTGCTCTCACCTGGGAGCAAAGTACAGCAGGGAGCATGAGGGGGACTCAGGAGTTGGAGCTGGACCCTTCCTTGTTTCGTTAGCTGTATCCACAGAAGAGGTATATGGGGCCTTTGCATTCAGCCTGCATTGGTGTACATTTGTCGTGGTTCTGGCCAGGCCAGGGATAACCTTCCCAGGCAGCCAGCCCAGGTGAGCTGAGTCAGCCCGGGCTGTTCCCACACCACCTGACATCACTCCCCCAATAAAAGGGGGTTGGTTGGGAAGGGATGCTCTTGGGTGCCTCCAGGGCAGGCTGAGTGTGGCTGGGGTGTCTGATTAGTCAGTCCTTGTGTGGTGCAGCACTGTAATTGTCTGGTCAGTGAGGTACTCTGTGTTCTTAGGGGTGTGAGTATAATAGGCTGTTAACTGTTCTACTTTCACAGTGCTTTTGTCAGTGAACTGTCCTTATCCCAACCCAGAGGCTCTGCCTGTTTCCTCTCCAGGATCGAGTGAGCAGTGTGTGCGGGGCTGAACCGCCACAACATTACAGCCTAAGCCGGAAGGCAAAGAAGCATTAAGCCTGTGAGGTCTGACCCCGAACTGGGGAGAACTAAAGGACAGGTATCACAGCTGTGGAGGCAGAGCATTCATGTGCAGGCAGAGTTACTTTGCACACTCACGTGAGGCTGTTGACCCCACTGTTTTAACACCACTTAATAACCTGAGCTACAGAGTCTGCCTTGACTACCTACAGCCAACCCCCCTCATGAGTAATTCTGCTTGAGTACAGGCCAATATCTGCAGCTGATGCTGACATAAATGATAGGATTACATTTAATTTTCTCAAATGTGTATCTAGATGTTTACACTTCAGAGAGGATAAACTCTGTTATGCAACAGGAGCTGGGATTCCTAATTCCTTAGGCATCAGAGAGCATCCATCCTGAACCCTGGGGGCTGTACCAGCTGGTTTGCATCATCCAAATCCACTGTCATCAAAACTTTCCTGGGAAGGGAGATAGCTCTACCTGAAGAATAAGAGAGTGCAGCTGGACACAGTGCCAAACAAGTTTTTCATTTCTGTTGGGCTGATATCTGGGAATAAAGCCAGCTGGAAGGAAATCTTCGTAACTGAGCGTATTTGCAGTCACTTTTTTTATGCCAGATGTTGCCTCAGAAAATAGGATAGTCAGGAGACAGTAGTTTTAATGTGCAGCTTTGCCAACTTGAAAAGGGCTGGGTTTTAATAGAAAGGAAATAAAGTGAAGATTTACTACTTCCTTGAGGTGTACAGAGACACTCTGTGTAGCCACACAATGCAACATCATGTGGAGAGAACAGATGGGAATCCAAGAAATTAATGAATGTCCTGCAACAACACCCTACCCTGTAATAGAAAGATTTTGACAGGTACCCTTCGTTTTGAAGAATAAGTCAAGAGATGCCTGACACTTAATTTCATTTTCAAAGTTGACAATGAAAGGAGGAGCTGAGTAAATCGGGCTGCTTTTCCAGGAGAACCTAGAACATCTTCTCATTGGAAGAAGGATGGGTTGAGGACAGTGAGTATTAAACAGGATTCGGTTCTCTGCTTATGCAATTTTTTTACCTAAATAAATGCTCTAAGTGGGTATCTTTGGGGTCTGGGCCTCACTCTTCCATCTGTGAAGAGGAATAATAGCACCTTCCCGAAGCGGTGCATAGCCAATGGGATGATGAAGCCACATACTAAATATATTAGATAAATTTGGCAGCAGGAGGATCTCTGCAATATAAATTACTGCAAGGTAATGTATATTAATCACAGAATTTTACAGTGAAGGAGATCTTGTCCTTCAGCCTCTTTTAAACAATCCCTCAGACAAGAAATAGGGAGGTCCCCTGTACCTGCCTCAGACAAGCAAGAAAGGGGTCCCCTGTGCCTCTTTACTGTAGCACAGGCAATGATACAGCTGCTCTATCAATGAACAGATCCTGAAGGGGTGAGGACGGATGTTTTCCCATAGTGTTGTAGAATTGGTGTTTCATATATGTGTCTACAAGTCAGATTCTGCTGTTTTTCTGCTTATGCCAACAGTTTCACTGGGCTTGGTTTTGTTGTACTTTATTTTTTCCTGGCTTTTTAGCACAGCATAGGGATGGGATTCTTGTGATGGTGCTGGACAAGCTGGTATGAGTCTGTGGTGCTGGAGAACACTCCGCTGAGATACCTGTGCAGGATGGCTGTTGTACAGCCTGGGTAAATCCTTCTGCTGCGGTCTGGGTGCGCCTCCCTTGGGCAAGTGTTTGGTGCCCACTGCAGGGTGGCTCTGAGATACCCATATGAAGCAAATGGTCAGAACACCAGTGTCATCATCATGGTTTTTTTTGGGGGCAAAGTGTTTCTGGTAGAGATGAGGGAACACCACCGGTTTTTCTAGGTGTTGAGGAGACCCTGTCCAGAACATTCCATGTTATTCTGTTAAGAAATCTTGCAGGCAGGACTCTGGTGTTAAGAAAGATTAATTTGAGACAGCAGGGCTAGTTAGGATGATCAGTGAAGCAGTAAGCCAGTCTTAGAACAGACACTAAAAGAGCTTTGGGCCCATGAACTGAAATTTGAGGCAGGATGTGGCATATCTTTAAAAGCATGCAAGGAACCAGGCAACTTGGCTCAGCCAGTGCCTTCAAGGTACCCTACATTTTGTGGTGCAAACCCAGAGGCACGTTGCAGTCAACACCAGAAGCACAAGCTCTGAAGAAGCCGCTCCCGTGAAAACCAGGATGGTTTAGTTGTTGATGTCAAATGTGAGCATGACCTACCAGGAACTTCCTGTTCCTTGCTCTGATCATTTAGCCCTTCAGTGAAGTGGAATTAATACCATTGTGCTGTGTGGCTTGAATCTAGCACAACTGGAGCAGAAGTCAATTTGCTGTATTTGAAAGAAAATTAATTAAAGCCTCATTTGTTTCCCTCAGAGAGAAAAGTTCTGGGTAGCTTCCAGGAGATTTTTTATTACTATTTTTGGAGCTTCTTTGGTACAGAACAAATGTACAGCTTCAAGCCCCAGATCCCTGTAAGCTCCAGGCTGTGAGCTGGGGTCTTCTGGCTTCCACAACAGTGTGACAGCCCCAGCAGCTGCTCCAGAACTGTGTGCTGCTTTTCAGGTCACAGAAAGGAAAATCACCTCAGCACAGTGAATACTGATGGTACTCTGGGAAGGGAAGTGTCATGGCAGGGATGATGCTGGTAGCCTGGTTTAGCCTTACCTGTCATTCATCAGCAGGCCATGAACTGTGCAGAGAGAGGGCTGAAGTGATTTAGAGATGAAGGGTCCAAGATCCCCTCTGCTTCTGGAGTGCCCCAGCAAGGTAGAAGGGTGGATGGTGCACCATGGTTTTACTGTTGTTTTTCCCATCTTGCTTCTTTTGGAGATGAGCTGCTCTATTTACCTCTACTCTGAATATTAATAAATGACTTGACACCCTGCTGAACGTGCAAAATGCACATGGGTTTCAGTGTCTGATCCTGAAGGTGTAACCGAGGGCTGGCAGACCAGGAGGTGTGTGCAGAGGCAAGCGGGAGCAAACAAAGCACATCAGGAGAGGTGAGCTGTTTGGGAGCCTAAGGGGCTGTGGGGGCTTCGTGAGCAGTTACAAACTGATTTCCTGCTGCACAAATCTCACTTGAAACAAGTTGCCGATGAATAGGCCAACGGCATCCTGGCTTCTATCAGGAGCAGCATAGCCAGCAGGACCAGGGAGGTGATCATCCCCCTGGACTCTGCTCTGGTGAGCCCGCACCTCAAATACTCTGTTCAGTTTTGGGTCTCTCACTATGAGAGACGTTGGGGCCCTGGGCTGTGTCCAGGGAAGGGTGATGAGGCTGGTGAAGGGGCTGGAACACAAGTCTGATGAGGAGCAGCTGAGGGAACTGGGACTGTTTAGCCTGGAGAAGAGGAGGCTCAGGGCAGACCTTATTGGTCTCTACAACTCCCTGAAAGGAGGCTGTGGTGAGCTGGGGATCAGCCTCTTCTCACAGATAAGTAGTGATCGGATGAGAGGGAATGGCTGCAAGTTGCACCAGGGGAGGTTCAGGTTAGAAATGAGAAATTTCTTCTCAGAAGGAGTGGTTGGGCATTGGAACGGGTTGCCCAGGGAGGTGGTGGAGTCACCAGCCCTCGGGGGTACAGAACCTGAGGGAACAGCATGAAGCTGCAACAGGGGAGGTTTAGGTTGAATGTCAGGAAGAGGTTCTGTACTGAGAGGGGGGTCAGGTACTGGAACAGGCTCCCCTGGGTCACAGCCCTGAGCTGGGATGAGTTTGAGAAGCCATGCTCTGACTTGTCTGGCCCTGTGTGGAGACAGGAGTTGGACTCAATGATCCTTATGGGTCCCTTCCAGCCCAGGAGATTCTATGATAACCTATGAAGTCCATCCTTGGGTGGAAGGGGTGGACGGGTGTGAGCGTGAGGGTGAAAGGCACCATCTGTTTTCATGAGGACGTGAAAGGCTTTCGGCAGTTTGAAGGAGAAGATAAGAATTTAATGACTGGGATTCAGAAGATGTTCCTTTGATCCAAGTAATGCCATCCTCTGGATCTGGAGGGCAGCAACTGTCCCTGTGGGGGTCTATCGAGGCGTTGCAGAAGGGCTTGTTTGCTGCAGCAGCAGAAGTGCTTTGTGTTGCTGTAAAACGGGGCTTCATCATCCCAAGTGGATGCATAATGCTGCTGCTGCAGGTTTGCCAAGGGCATTGGGGCAAAATGTGGTGTGGGGTCCCCCCCGGCCCCAGCCACCTGCCAGTGAGTTGCAGCCAGGCCAAATGCCTGTTGACATCTCTGACAGGAAGGGAAGTTTTGATGGGCTAAAAATGTATGTGGTAGTAATACTCCTTCAGTGGAATTAAAGCAACATCCATAACTGCTGGATAAGAAATGAATTGTTTATCAGATGGGGTTGCACAAACTAAGCATCCTTTAACCTTCCGGTGAGCTGGGCAGCATTCATGCTTTTAAATGTCTGCTACCCAAAATTAAATGTTTCAAGAAGTTATTTCTTTTCATTTCTATTCCAACTACCTGAAAGCCTTTGAACATCAGGAATATTGTGCCAAAACACCTGGGTAGAATCGTAAGCTGAGCAGAGGGAGCAGGATGGCAGCCTCCTCACAGGTCTGTTCTTCAAGAGGTGTGTGGCTTTCTGAACTTTCCCTCCAGGTCCAGGAGAGCTGCACCAATGGGTTAAACCAGGGCAAAGTGGGAAGGTGGAAGGGATGGAATCAGAAACATTGGCTCGCACACAAGATTTCCCCAAAAGAGCAGCTCTGTGCAGATCTAGCTCCCACTCCTTCCCCTCCTGCCCTCAGGCATGTTTTCCAGGTGACTATGTGGGGATTTTTTCCTGCTTTTTGATGTCAGAGTGCTTACAAGGAGAGTACTTACCGGGAATGTTTTGTACCGTGCCTAACTAACCTCTTATAATCAAGTGATGGCAAGCCACTTCTGTAGCATATTACGGGCTTCTAAGCAGAAAAATAGGACAAGTAAACTTCCCTTCACCTTCCCAGTAGAGCTATGTCTACTTCCACTATAAAGGTGGAAGAGCTCACTCTCCACAGTAAAATACAAATAATGGAGCAGATCTATAAAAGGCAAGTGTTAATTAAAGAGACAGGAAAACAGAGATCCTTCTTTATTCTCTGCATGCACTACTGGATACCGAAGTGTCAGGGGAGAGGCTGTAAATAGATGGAGCATGAGGAGGTGGCAGGAAGGTGCTGAGCATCATAGAATCATCAAATTGGTTTGGTTGGAAAAGACCTTAAAGATCACCAAGTTCAACCATGAACCCAGCACTGCCAAGTCCTCTACTAGACCATGTCCTTAAGTGCACATAGAATCATAGAACGCTTTGGGTTGGAAGGGACATCAAAGATCACCTAGTTCCAACCTCCTGCCATGGGCAGGGACACCCTCACTACACCAGGTTGCCCACAGTGCCATCCAACCTGGCCTGAAACACCTCTAGGGATGGGGCTCCCACAGCCTCTCGGGGCATCCTGTGCCAGGGCCTCATCACCCTCATTGTAAAGAGTTTCTTCCTAACATCTAACCTAACCCTGCCCTCTGTCAGCTTGAAGCCACTGCCCCTTGTCCTGTCACTGCACTCTCTGCTGAACAGACCCTCTCCCACTTTCCTGTAGGACCCCTTTAAGTATTGGTAGGCCACAATTAGGTCACCCTGGAGCCTTCTCTTCTCCAGACTGAACAAGCCCAACCCTTGCATCCTGTCTTCATAGGAGAGGTGTTCCAGCCCCTTGATCATCTTCTTGGCCCTCCTCTGGACTCGCTTCAACAGCTCTGTGTCTTCCATGTACTGAGGCCCCCAGAGCTGGATGCAGTACTCCAGGTGGGGTCTCATGAGAGCAGAGGAGGGGGGCAGAATCCCCTCCCTTGACCTGCTGGCCACACTGTTCTTGATGCAGCCCAGGACACAGTTGGCCTTCTGAGCTGTTAGTGCACATTGCTGGCTCATGTTGAGCTTGTCATCTATCAGCACCCCCAAGTCCTTCTCCTTAGGGCTGCTGTAAATCCATTTTCTGCCCAGCCTACATCTATGTATGTTTAAAACAGCTGCAGGGATGGTGACTCCACCAGTTCTCTGGGCAGCCTCTTCTAGTGCTTGTCAACCCTCCAGCTGCAAAGGCTTTTTGGGTAAGCTGATGTTTTGTATGTCCCAGCTTGGGGGTTTGGTCTTCACAACTTCCATAGGCTAGCAGGTTTGGAGGAGGCTGCTCCCACAGCGGCTCAGCCATGGGCCTTCCAGTCACCAACCTGTCTCTGTGCAGCAGGATGGAGCATGGTGTGGCTTCTGTTTCCTCAGACCTGGCACCGGCTGCCAGGGGAGGGGAGCTGAAGGAGCTGCCAGCACGTAAGCAGAGGAGACAGGGCAAGGAACAGGCTGGTACACGGTCAGCAGCTGCTGAGGGGAGCTCAGCACAGCTTCTGTGCTGTCGCTGCGCTGTATGCATGGTGACAGGCAGGTGGCAGAGCCTCTCTGCTGCCCGAGTTCTGTGGGGGATTCACAGCCGCACAGCCAGCGGCCATCGCCGTGAAATAAACCCCTCGGCCTGGGGCTGGAGGCTCGATCCAGCGGCTTGGATGTTGCAGCAGCGTTCTGCCCCAGACCTGCCCCTGCTCCGGGAGAGGCGCAGCGGAAGGCTCCTTCCCAGGCGCTGCGCCGAGAGCGAGCGCTGCGTGTCCCTGCAGCGGCGGCGACGGGGTGTGCAGCGTTCCCCCGGGCCTCCGACAAGCGCGGTTGCACGTTACAGTGGGGCTCCCGCTGCCCGGCTGCGGCTCGTAGGCCACAAGCGGCAGCTCCCTGCCGGTTAACCGAGCCCAGGCGCTGCCCTGGCGGCGGCTCTGCTCCGGCCCGGTCCCGGCGCTCGCCCCGCACCACAGCGCCCCCGACCGGCCCAGCCGCGCCACCCGCTGCTGCCGCCACGCGGCCCCTTTAAGGCCCGCCCCGCCCCGCCCCGCCTCGCGTGTCCCGGTCGGCGGCGTGCGGGGTGGGGCCTGGCGGGCGGCGGTCGGGGCGTTGGGCGAGACGCCGGGGCGGTTGGGGCGTGTGGCCGCCGACCTTCAGCCCCACCGCTGCGGCACCGCCGCCCCGCCGCCACGTACTGCGCCGCCCCCGCCCGAGCAGGCGCACGGCCGCGGCCTCGTCTCGCCACCCACCGCCGAGATGCCCGGTAAGCTGCCCGGGCTGGGGGGGGGGTGGTGCGGTGCAGCCCGCACCGGAGGGAGCTGCGCCGCTGAGGGGCCGGCCGGTGCGGCGGGGCAGGGTTCGGGCCTGGCTCCGGCAGGGGGGTCGCGCCGCACGGGAGCGCGTTCCGGCGGAGGGCTTGGCGGCGGGGGCGGGCGCTGGCTGGGGCGGAAAGTCTCGGCGGCGCTTCCCGGGGCCGGGGGCCCCTGGATTCGCGGCCGTGTTTGCTTTCTGCGGGGCCGCGGCCGGAGTCCCTTTAGCCTGGGAGTTCGGCGCTGGGCCCGTTACATAACGTCACCTGCGGTGCCCTGGTGTGACAGCCGCTGGTGACGGCAGAGTGGGATTTCTCTCCGGGGTTTGCGGTCTTTGAAGTGAACCTCCGGGCTTCTGGATCCTCCCCGGTGGGGGATGAACCTCTGGGACTTAAAAACCTCGAGAGCGATAGCTGAGGAGTATTGATCGCCTTCCCCTGGCTCTGGCTTCGCAGAGAGACCCAGGGAGAGCAGTGCCTGGGGTGGAGGTGTTAGCAGAGGCCCTCCTGCAGATGAGGAACTTCACGTTCGTGAGGGCTTCACCTTTGCCTTCGTATTTATGGTGCTTTGCTAGTGCCTCAAGGCCGGAGGCTCCCTGTCAGCTGCTGCTACACGTGTGCTGGGCTTAGGCTCAACCTCCACACGCCTGTAGCGAATCTCTTGTCAATCCTCGGAGCATCTGGTATGCAGAAATAGCCCCACTGGGCTGGCCAGAACTGAAAGGCAAGGGCTGTTGTAAGTATCCCTAAAAATGAGTAGAAAAGATTAAAAAGAGCATACCATGGTAGTTATAATGTTAAATAAATTTATTCACTGTGAACGGCAGCACAGTTTTTTATCTCCTTTTAAAGAGATGAATGCCAGCACAGTGGTTTTAGGTGGGCTTATTCTCAAGAGGGTTACGTTATTGTTGGGAGTGGGCTAGATCTCGGTGCGGCTACAACAGCCTGGATTTTGGTGGGTAGAAGGAGGTGAGAGGAAGTAACCACATCAGCTGAAAAGACTCTGAAGTCATTTTCAGAGCAGTTGGGGGCTAAACTGAGCTGATGGGCAGCGAGGATTTTGCACTTGTCTGGTTGTGCTTCCTAGTGGCTTTCTGTGCCTCTTCCCATAATGCTATTATGCAACAGTGCTTCTTTTGGCAGGAGTCTGTTGTCACCGTGATTCCTGAGGTTTCTGGAGCAGTATACCTTGTTCAGGAGAACTGTGGTCAGAACAATGGGAATTAAAGTCCTTAAGAGGAGGTTTTAACCTCTTTAATTTTTCATGTGCTAGGACTAAGCTTAAGACATCTGGGTCTCTTCCAAAGCATCTTTGCTGTCCTCTGCTTGTTGTTCAGCTTGCCCTTCTCTTCTCCTAGGCTGCGCTATAGATATTAGGCACCAGCTTGTATCCTGCGTCAGAGCTGGGAAGACATTGCCTCTCTCCTTTAATAACAACAGCAGGTTTTATACTTCTCTTTTTGTGGGGTTTTTTTCTCTTTTCCTCTCGGAACAGAAGCAGAAGTGATACAGTTATTTGCAGAGCACCTAACTGTTGCTTAGGAAAAAAAAAAATACTTGAGATAGTGGTGAAAGGGGACTCTGCCCAGCCTGCATCTCTAGTTAGAACTTGTCTGTATACATCAAAGGGAGGCGAAACACCGAACCAGAAAGAGAATTTGCATATTAAACACCAGTGCTTTTGTGTCTGCAGTTTATTGTTGATTTCATCTGCTGCCTCTCTTTCAGATGTCTGTCATAAAACTCTTAGCAAGACTGCCTCCTCCTTTTCGTGCTGCACTGTTTTAGGGGGGTATATTTTTCTAGACAGGGAGAATAATTCTTTCCAGTATTGTATTCTGGTGGCTGGCTGGGGCACTGGCAGTTTTACAGGTCATGGTTCTGTCTTTTTATAACTTGCATGTCACTTGTGGTAGCAATTCTGTAAGCAAAACTTGAAGAAGAAAGGGGGGGGGGGGGGTGTGTGTGTTTGGAGTTTCATCTGTCCTCTTAAATTGGCTCAACCTGTTTGTGTAAACGATGTCATAGGGACCACTAGTGAAGAGACTGCCATCCCAAAGCAGGATGTCTTGAGAGGCCACCAGCATGACGGGAATATGCCTGAAAGATCTGCAGCATCATCTAACTAGCTCTTAAAATCAAAGTTGCTTTATGGTGTCACACTTTGGTGTAGTGCAGAGCCCCACATTACAAGGGAGCCATGACCTCTTCTCAGACAAGACCCTTTCAGAGCCCAGGTGCCCTCATGTTCCTGCATTAAAGGCGTTTTTTTAATACACAGATGCTTCGGTGTGGCCCAGGTCTGGGAAAGTACTGATCTGGGTGCTGAAATTTCCCAATCACTGTAGTGGAGGCTCTGGTTTTTCCCCCCTCCTCTCTGCATGTCATGCAGCCTTTGAGTGGTCCTTGAGGATCTCAGTGCACCGTGTCTCCGCTGAGTAGTTTCCAGGCAGAGTTTGTATTTAGCACAGCATAGGAAGGTGGACTGAAATGGCTGCTTGAGCTCCTAGGCTGCCTGGGTAGTGGGCAAGTAGTGGTTACTGAAGTCACTAAATGCGTGTCCTGCCAGTGGTGTGGGGATTCTGCTGAGTTTTAACTGTTTTCAGCTATTTTATTCCTGCCTGGAGGATTGTTTCAGCTCTCAGTAAGAGCCATCTGCAGTGGTTTTAACCTCAACTCCTTGGCCATGCAACCTCTGAGCTACAGACTTGGGTTTCTGTGTCTGCAGCTGTTCCTGTTGCATCACTTCTGCTTTTTAGCAGCATACTTGCTCGCTCCGCAGCCATCTCCTGCTGTACTGCCCAAATATGTCTCTTGCTTGTTCTGCTTTTACGATAAAACAGACGCAAGCTACTGGCCTTTGTGGCCCCAGCAAGGCTTGACATTACACCTGGAGTCTCTGTCAGGCCACTGTGGTCTTGGTTTTTTATTTCTTTTTCTTTTCTTTTGAAAGTTGCATCTCTTCTTGCTAACCTGAGCTGCTCCTGGAGAAGCCAGGGTGGTGAAGCACTGGAACAGGTTGCCCAGAGAGGTGGTGGATTCCCCTACCATGGCAGTGTTCAAGGCCAGGTTAGATGGGGCTTTGGGCAGCCTGGTCTAGTGAGGGTGTCCCTGCCCATGGCAGGGGGTTGGAACTTGATGATCTTTAAGGTCCCTTCCAACCCAAAGCATTCTGTGATTCTATAAGCACACTGCCTGCTGATTACCTTCGTGAGTGGTCAGTAGGCTGGAAGCCTTCATGCCAGCATTTCCCAGCACGTGTCCTGTCGTGCACTCTGCCTGGCAGAAGGACTCCCCCCAGCTCCCCTGCCCTCTGGACCACTTGTTGGCTGCTGTAGCCAGGTGATCCCAGCTGATGAGGCTTACCTGGGAGAGAGGTGATCTTTCCCTGGCAGCGCTGGGCCAGCTTGCCTGGAAGATTGAGGAGTGGGGATGAGGTGGAGAGGAGAGGCTACCCGTGTGTAGCAAAGACACTTGCTCATAATGTGGCGTTGGTTACAGTGGATTTCTCTTGCCAGAAATACAGTAGCCTCTGATTATGTTTATCTGCTTGTTGACAAATGTCATGGCATTAGAAGTGCCATCATAAATATTTAATGTCTGTTATGAACCTATTCTGGAATTATTGAAATTGTAACAGTGTAACCCCAGCCCTAAGAGTAGTAGCTAGGGGTAGGTAGGTGACTTCAGTGAAGTCCTGTAAGCTGTGAATTCCCTGAGCTTTACTGTTCAGCAGTTACACAGGCAGTATTTCCCTTGACTTTGAGCAGCTGCAAAAATAGATTTGAAGTTTAATCAGTGGAAATGCTTCCTATAAATTTCAGGAAGTGAGCTTCTGTGTGTAGCAGTAAATATTTTGATCCACTACTCCTATGCTGCTTTGTTACCCAGCAGTGGCAGCTAGTGCTCTTGTGGGAAGCTTGGGGCTTTCGCACGGCTTGCTCTGCAAACAGGGTGTTTTCAAACTGAACCTCACGATGCTGGTAAGAGACCAGGTGTGAAGCCTGGCCTGTTGTGTGCCTATTTGCTGATTTTTAAACTGATGACACTTGTGTGTGATAATGTGAGAAGCTCACACTGTTGAAGGCATGCAGGACCAGAAGCTAGAGGTCTAAATCAGCCCACACTCACACCTCTTCCCTCACCTCTCCCCTGCTGCTTTTGCTGCCTGTGTGTTGAACAGCAGGCAGTCTCTGAGAGCAGGACATGGGTGAAGAATCTTCCCAGAAGAGCAAAGGGTCGATGTGTCACTCTGGGGATTCCCTAAGGGGAACTGCTGTCTTGGCACCCAGCCGCAAATTTGCTTCCTAGCTTAAGTCAGCGTTGAGTGGAACAGGTTGGTCATCACCCCTGCAGCAGAAGCTTTCTAGGCAAGGTGAAGTACAGCTTTTGGTAGAATATAGTAAAGGGAAACTGGCTTCTGGAAGTGCTTTTACAGGGAAAATGAAAAGCTGTGTTGTATTTATGCTATGGCTTTCAGGCTGGCAGTGTAAACTTGCTTGCTGTAGAAAAGACTTCCTTGAACTAGTTTGAGCTTTGCTAAGGCTGAGATGTGTACTATCTTAACCTTATGCTGAGAAGGGAACCGGTTTGAACACTGGGGCTGCGTCTGTAGTTTCCTTAGCTCACACCTGAACAGCTCCAGAACCATTTTGAAGACTTTGAAGCTGTTTACATTTTTCCCTCAACTCATTTTCCTCCTGGTTTGTAATTAAATGTTGCTGTGGTTTCCTGCTGATCCTATTTGTTTCTTCCTGCGTTGGTTTAATGGAGTTTTGTAATAAAATGAATGGGAATTGAAAGAGTCTCTGATCAAGTTAGCATCTTGTTTGGGAATGAAGATAGAAAAGAAGCTACGTTGGAGTATTGGGTCTCTTTTCTGCAGGACTCTTAAGGAAACGCAAGCTTTCAGAGGGAAATCCTGTTGATACATCGCACCTCTTTAGAAAGGAAGCCCAAACCAACCAACCAAACCCCAATCCAGCAACACCCTCCTAAACCCCAGTTCCTGTAAGTGAGCTCAGAGCGTTCTTAGGCTGTATAAAAATATAGGTCTGTCGGTAGCTAAACTCACAACTTGGTTATCACCAGTAGCTGTTAAAGGCAGCTTGCATTGAAAGGAGGGGTAGGTTACATGTGTGGTTTTAAATACATAGATTAGTGAAATACTTGGATACCTCTGACCTGTTTAAGATGTTTAGGTCTTTCTTTTGTTTTTGGTAAATAGCTTCTGGAAAGCAGAAGCAGCTCACACTAATACAATTATACAGTGGGGTGTGCCAGGCACTTCTTTGGGTACTGGAGCCCATTTGTGCCAGTCACTCTCAGAAGGCATTTTATTTGTTAGACCTAATCAGGTGCTCTAAAACTTCTTTAAATGAAGGGGCAGGGGGGTGTGGTAAAGATGCCTACTGGGTATGTGTTGCTCTCTGAGCCAGAAAGTGAAGGCGAGCTGATGTGCTGTGAAGAAGACTTGGCGACTTAGCATCCTCTGCTGTGTGGGGATTCATTATGCTCGGAGGCTAAGAGAGAAACTGCCCCCAAAATAGCCTGAATAGGTTATCCTTTGGTGTTGATACACAGCCTGGGGTGAACCCCTTCTGTGCCCAAGCACCAGCCTGGAAAGACGATTAACATACTTGCTTTTCAAGAGAAGTGTCAGAATTGCAGAGCATTGCTCCAAGGGTCTGAAAGCTTCACTTCTCCATCTGCTGCCCCATATGTTGCTGGTGACCCAGGGGCCGTATGTGGGATCATCCTGAAAGCTTTAAACACAGCTCCTCTCTGAGGGCCGCCCGCTCCTTGTGAAAGCCCAAAAAGGGCACAGTGATGCTTTGGGAGAGGGAGGCTCTTGTTTCCCCCTAGGCAAATCTGGTAGTTGGTCTTTGTAAAATGGAAGCATCATTGTGAAGACCTGGTTCTGTGACATGCAGCAAAAATCTGCTGGAAACTCATCACAGTCTGTGCAGTGGCTTTGTGATGGGCAGAGGCTGTAAAACCACACAAGCCTATGGACAGAGATGCGTCATTGGCGTGGGGAGCAGGGCCATGTGACTGGGGGCTGTGTCCCTTGGTGATTGCATGAATATTCAAGTGGAATAAGAGACGCAAAGACGACTTTGCTAGGCTCACTTTTAATTTCATGAGCTGTGAGAACATCCATCTCAAGCCTTGTTTCTGGCTTGCAGTCTTGTGGGGCTGGCAGACTTTGGGAGACTCAAAAAGCTGATGTTTAAATGTGATGATGAAATGTCTTAACAACAAGAGAGATCCTCAGGCAGGCCAGCCAAAAATTCCTTTCAGCTGCACAGCTTTTACTTTCACTTTTTGGATAACCAGATTGCCCAGTTCTCAGCTGGTTTCTCTGCTTTCTTAAATGGAGAAGGTTACCTATCTGTTACAGAGAGAGCGGTAAGGGGCTGGAACAGGCTGCCCAGAGAGGTGGTGGATGCCCCGTCCCTGGAGCAGTTCAAGGCCAGGTTGGATGGGGCCAAGGGCAACCTTGTGTAGATCCAGGCCTGGAGGTTGGTGTCCCTGCCTGTGGCAGGGGGGTTGGAACTCTGTGATCCTTGGGGTCCCTTCCAACCCAGACCAGTCTGTGATTCTATTAATAACAATGTATTTTTTTAGTTTTGGGATTTGTAGTGGTAATGCTGAAAGAAAAGGGTATGGGAAGGGGCAAAAAATCATAGCAGTGTTAGGGTCTTTTGGCACTGTAGAAGTAAATTTACTTTCTCCTGTGCTTGTTTGGGAAGTATGCAGTATTTGTGATCGCCGGGTTTTTGTGTGTACCTGATAACTGGACCTGCAGCTCTAATCTAATCTTGTCTGTTTTGGGTACTTTTCAGAAGGCTCTGTCCCATTGATGGGATGGGGGGGGGGGTGTGGAATTAACAGAGCTTGTGTTCCCAGTAACACTCTGCAGTGCTTGAAACCCATCTCTTTTTACACTCAGAAGTATTTAAATGGGATGTGTGAGGGTAAATCTAAATATTCTTTGGTTTTGAGTAACTTGGGCCATACATCTCAAAACCAGCCATGATTTTGGTGGGCAGGGCGTGTGCTTGAAGCACAGCTGGGTGTCTGTGGCATAAAAATGTGACAGAGCTGCTCCCACCCCTCAACCTTCCAGCTTTGTTATGCCACAAGTACCCTTCTTACCCCTTGTGTGCTCCCAGCTAACACTTACCTTCTGTGCATTCCTAGGTGTGTGAATCAACCTGTGGTCACTGAACCATCTCTTGAATCATATACTACCTTGACAATCCTTGTATGCCAGCTTGTGTCAACACCAGGTAAGGTGAAAGGTAATGCTGTTACTTCATTATTTTTCCTGACTCTCTACTGCATCTTGTCCAAATGCCAGTTACTTTATGGAAAAGTCAGAATGTGGTACCTTCTGTCTTCACCTGCAGCAAGACAGCTTCTGTTAGCATTGCTTCCAGTTCCAAAAACCAGGGTTCTAAGATGGTCTTGGGGGTTTGGCTCCTTTGTAGCCATGCCACCTCAGTTACCCTGGGGTCTATGGTGTTTAGGTACCATGAGCTGTTCTTTTTCCTTGTATTCTTCACCCTCTTGCCACTCCCTGGTTTTTCTGTAGAAACTGTTGAACTCCTGCCTTCCAGAGTTAGGCATGCATGATGAGCTGCCTGTGCTGTCTGACCTTTTCTCTTGAACAGAAAATGTTTCTTTGGCTTGGTTATTTTCTTCTGGGTTTTTTCCTTACTTGCTCCCAAATGTTAACTTCTGAAAACCTATCACAGAAGGAGTTCTCTTGTATATCTTACATTTTAGTGGTAAGAAACTACCTCAATATGTCTTTTAGTGAACTGAACATGCAGCTGGCTTTTTTTTTTTTCTTTTGACCTCACCCTTTTATCCCCCTTTAGAGAGGGGAAGTAGGTTGGGGGAAGGGGGGATGTTTGGAAGGAAATCCCTCTAATGCTTTCAACAAGGTTATTATCCAGTTCTCTAGAGGAGTTCTATTGCTGACTAACTAATGTGAGCCTTTGTTCTGATGCTAATCAGAAAATCAGAGTAGGGATAATTCCTCTGACTACACCCTCTTCCCCTTGGATCCATCTAGCAGCGGTGATAAGGCTTTCAGCTCCCTTGCTACCACTCTTCTGGCTGGGCTGACCTGTTGTCCTTGTTTCCTGCAACTGCCACCTTGAGTGAAAAGGCTTGAGTTTTGAGGGGGTGTCATTCGGAGTGCTCATTTAAAGCTTTTGAGATTTTGGGGGTTTTTGGGTGCTCCTGTGTGGTACTTCAGTTGGGTTAAAATAGGTATCTTGGTGGATGTGTGTGTGTGGTTTGGGGGTTTTGTGTTACTAAATAATAAGATAACTTACTGTTGCTGTGGGACACATTGGACTTGAATATAGTGGCATCTTATGTGATGTGTTGGGACATGTCTCTGAAAGAATGCAGCTTGGCATGTGGTTGCCACTCAGGAGGTATTTTTCCTTCTGTCTCTTCTTCCTTCCTTGGCCAGAGCAAACAAATGCTGTTTCTCAAATGCTTTTAAACACCCTTAAAAAGATTAACTTCTGATCACTGGTCCAAAGAACTCTATAACTTTTCCAGGATGAATGTGTATGCAACCTGTATGTTGTTTTGATTGATGCCAGTGATCTGTTCCCAGTCTGCAGATAAACTGCACAGCAGTAGAGAGAGGAGCTTGAAGCCTAGGTGGATAGCAAAGCATGAGAACACAAAAACAGGCTGTTAAAATAGGGTCTTATTTGTGAATCTTATTTGTGACTGTGAGGAAAGGGCACGGGTGGGGAGGGGTGGTGATGGTGAAGATACTGGTCTGGTCTGATGTCAAATGATTGCATCAAAGCTTTTAAATTCCTTACAGATCAAGAAGGGAAGTCGAGAAGCGTACCGAACTACCTCTTTAGCCTTTCCTTGGAAGTATGAAGCTGATAAGCACCTCTTCCTTGTGCTTCTAAAAGCAGCTCTCCAAGTATAGCCGTTTGGTTTGTGATCGTGGGTTCCTTGAGGCTAGTTGGTGGCAATGCTCAGTGGATAATCTGTCCCGAGTCTGGCTGAGCTGGCCTTCTGGTGAATTTGTAAGGGAGTTTGCTGCCTTTCACTAGGGGCTGTTCTCTCTGTAGGCAATTTGAGACCCTTTTTAGTATCAGCAGAGAATAAAGGGACAGGAGGGATTTAGATGAGTTAACTTCCCTAGAAGACAGAGATTGACTGAGTGCATCTGCATATCAATGCAGTGGTCTCACTGTGTTTGGTTTTGATGGAGAGTAGATTTTTTCTCATACAGAACTGGAAAAGGTGATAGAAAAATCTGATCCCTTTGCAAACTCCATGATTTTTAGCTATTGTAGACATAATGCTTCCATAAGCTGAGCTAAAAGAAGAGTGTAAAAAGGTAGTGGGGAAGAGGGAGAAGGGCTCCATCAGAAGATGCCCATCTGAGGAGACTGATTTACAGTGTTTGGGGCAGGGGGTCCAGAGCTGAAATGTACTTTTTTACTAGTGATGGTACACAGGTGAGGGGTGTATATTACTGAGGCTGTCCTGCCTGACTCCCTCATGTGAGCCCCTGTGGAAGCTTTAGCGGTGAGAAGGGGTTTATGAGCACTTCCAAACAGTGTTGCTTCTTTTATAGTTGACTCTGTTCACAGTGTCTTGAAGAGACATCACTATTAGATGCTGCATGACACATTTTACATGGGTAGAATCATGGACTAGGCATAACCGCCTTTGCCTGGCACTATTAACCCAGCAGCTGTTACATCTCAGAAAATGCTCATTTTCAGGGTGGTGGTTGCTTTATGAACCCACTGGAAGGCTGACCTGGTGTTGGTTGGGTTTTCTCTACTCTCGATGAGTATATGCAGGGCATTTCCTGTGAGCGAGTGCCCTGTGTTTAGCTACTCATGTTCTAGTGCTTTGCAACATCCTCTTCATTTTTGTGATATGAAACAATCACAGAATGGTTCGGGTTGGAAGGGACCTCTGGAGGTCATCTAGTCCAACTCCCTGCTAAAGCAGGATCACCTAGAGCAGGCTGCACAGGATAGCATCGAGGTAGGTTTTGGATATCTCCAGAGGGGAGAGACTCTACAACCTCTCTGGGCAGCCTGTACTGGTGCTCTGCCACCCTCAGAGTGAAGAAGTTTGTCCTCATGTTGAGAAGGAGCTCTGTGTTTGTTTGTGTGTTGCTCCTGGTCCTATCACTGGGCAACAATTGAGAAGTCTGGCCCCGTCCTCTTGACATCCACCCATTAGGTATTTGTCAGCATTGGTCACATCCCCTCTGTCTTCTCCAGCCTAAACAGCCCCAGCTCTCTCAGCCTTTCCTAACAGGAGAGATGCTCCATCCCACTCGTGATCTTTGTAGTCCTCCACTAGGCTCCCTCCCTGTCTGTCTTGAACTGGAGAGCCCAGAACTGGACACAGTATTCCACATGTGGCCTCACCACGGGGGAGGAGAACATCCCTTGACCTGCTGGCCATGCTCTTCTCAAAGCACCCCAGGGTACCACAAGGATATGCTGCTGCCTTATGGAGAGCTGCTTGTCCACCAGCACTCCCAGGTCCTTCTCTGCAGCGCTGCTTCCCAGCAGGTCAGCCCCTAACCTGTACTGGTGCTTGGGGTTATTCCTCCTTTGGTGCAGGTGTTGAACTTCATGAGGTTCCTCTCTGCCTAACTCTCTAGCCAGTCCTGGTCTCGCTGAATGGCAGCATAGTCTTCTGGTGTGTTGGTCACTCCTCCTGGTTTTGTATCATGAGCAAACTTGCTGAGGGTGCATTGTTTCCTCGTCTAGGTCATTGATGAGTGTGTTGAACAAGACCAAACCCAGTACAGACCCCTGGGGTGCGCTGGTAGCTACAGGCCTCCGACTAGACTCTGTGTCACTTACCACAACCCCCTGGGCCCTGCAATTCAGCCAGTTCTCAAGCCCCCTCACTATCCACTCATCTAACCCAATAAGCCTTGCTGAAGTCAGGGTAGACAACATCCACTGCTCTCCCCTCATCTACCCAGCTAGTCATGCCATCATAGAAGACTATTAGATTGGTCAGGCATGATTTCCCCTCGGTGAATCCCTGTTGACCAGTCCTGATAATCTTTTCCTCCACATGCATAGAGATGACCGCAGCGTAAGCTGTTCCATCACCTTCGCAGAGGTGGAGGTAAGGCTGACTGACCTGTAGTTTCCTGGACTTTCTTGTCCTTTTTGAAGACTGCAGTGACATTGATTTTTTTCCTTCAGTCCTCAGACATCTCTCTGGCTTTCTGTGACCTTTCAAAGATGATTAAGAGTAATCTAGCAGTAACATCTGCCAGCTCTGTGAGCACTCATGGGTGCGTTCCATCAGGGTCCATGGATTTGTGGATATCAAATTTGCCTAAGTAATTTCTAACTCAATCCTCCTCAACCAAGGGAAAGCCTTCCTTTCTCAAGACTTTCTCATCTACCTCCAGGGTCTAAGATTCCTGAGATCCAGCCTTAGCAGTAAAGAGTGAAGCAAAGAAGGCATTCAGGAATTGCCTTTTCTGTATCTTCCATACCGAGGCAGCCACCTCATTCAGCAGTGGGCTCGCTAGTCTTCCTTTTGCTCTTTTGTATTTTAAAAAGCCCTTCTTCTTGTCCTTGACATCCCTTGCCAGGGTTAGTTACAGGTGGGTCTTAGCCTTTCGTGTTACATCCCAGTATTTTCTGACAGCATCCCTGTATTCTGGATGAGAGTAGGACTGATTGGGAAATGAAGAATTTCCCGCTGGTTCAAGTAGGGGAGGTCCAGGAGCGGCTCAAAGGGATTAATGCACACAAATCCATGGGCCCAGATGGGTTACATCCACGTGTGCTGAGGGAGCTGGCGGAGGTGATTGCTGAGCCGCTCTCTATCATCTTCGACAGGTCTTGGAGGACAGGAGAAGTGCCTGAAGACTGGAGGATAGCCAATGTCACTCCAGTCTTTAAAAAGGGCAAGAAGGAGGAACCTAGTAACTATAGGCCAGTCAGCCTCACCTCTGCCCCTGGAAAGGTAATGGAACAGCTTGTTCTGGATGCCATCTCCAAGCAATTGGAAGAGAAGGAGGTCATGAGGAGTAGTCAGCATGGATTCACTAAGGGGAAATCGTGCTCGACCAACCTCATAGCCTTCTACGATCTCATGACAGGCTGGGTAGATGGAGGGAGAGCAGTGGATGTCATCTACCTTGACTTCAGCAAGGCCTTTGATACTGTCTCCCATGACATCCTGATAGCAAAGCTGAGAAAGCATGGGATAGATGAGTGGACAGTGAGGTGGGTTGAGAATTGGCTGTCGGACCGAACCCAGAGGGTTGTGATTCGTGGAGTAGAATCTGACTGGAGGCCTGTTACCAGCGGTGTTCCCCAGGGCTCAGTGTTGGGTCCAGTCCTGTTTAATATCTTCATTGACGATCTTGATGAGGGAATAACATCCACCCTCAGCAAGTGCCGATGATACAAAGCTGGGAGGAGTGGCTGACACGCAGGAGCACTGCGCTGCCATCCAGAGAGACCTGGACAGGCTGGAGAGCTGGGCAGTGAGAAACCAGATGAAGTTCAACAAAAGCAAGTGTAAAGTCTTGCACCTGGGAAGGAACAACTGTTTGTATCAGTACAGGCTGGGGGATGACCTGCTGGAGAAGAGCTCAGTGGAGAAGGACCTGGGGGTCCTGGTAGATGACAGGTTGGCCATGAGCCAGCAGTGTGCCTCGGTGGCCAAGAGAGCCAATGGGATCCTGGGGTGCATCAGGAGGAGTGTAGCCAGCAGGTCAAAGGAGGTGATCCTCCCTCTCTACTCTGCCCTGGTCAGGCCCCACCTGGAGTATTGTGTCCAGTTCTGGGCTCCTTGGTATAAAAAGGACAGGGATCTCCTGGAAAGAGTCCAAAGAAGGGCTACGAAGATGATTAAGGGCCTAGAGCATCTCCCCTATGAGGAAAGGCTGAGTAAGCTGGGACTGTTCAGCCTTGAGAAGAGAAGACTAAGGGGGGACCTAATCAAAGTTTATAATTATCTGAAGCAGGGGATACAGGGGGAATCGGCCAGCCCCTTTTCAGTGGTCTGTGGGGACAGGACAAGGGGCAATGGCTGCAAGTTGGAGCATAGGAAGTTCCGCACCAACATGCGGAAGAACTTTTACACAGTGAGGGTGACTGAGCACTGGAATAGGCTGCCCAGGGGGGTGGTGGAGTCTCCTTCACTGGAGATTTTCAAGACCCGCCTGGACGCCTATCTGAGCAATATGAGCTAGGGAGCCTGCTTTGGCAGGGGGGTTGGACCCGATGATCTCTCGAGGTCCCTTCCAACCCCTACAATTCTGTGATTCTGTGATTCTTCCCAAGGGGCTGGTCCCTTTTTCCTTCCATATTCTGTAAATTTCATTCTTCCCTTTCAGCTTCTCCAGGAACTCCTTGCTTATCCCTGCAGGTCTCATTCCTTCTTTGTTTGATTTCCTACTCTTAAGAATGCACTGATCTTGAGCTTGGAGGAAATGGGGCTTGGATATTGACCAGCGCTCTCGAGCTCCTTTACCTTCTAGAGCCCTAGTTGGTGAGATTCTCCCAAGCAGGTCTTTGAAGAAGTCAAACTTAGCTCTACTTAAGACCAGGGTTGTAATCCTGCTTACTGCCTTGCTCCTTCCACAAAGGATCCTGAACTCCAGCATCTGGAATCTCCTGGACTGTACGTGCCTGTTTTGCCTTTCCAACACATATCAGGGTGGTTGAAGTCCTCCATGAAGACCAGAGCTTGTCATTGTGAGGCTACTTCCAGCTATCTGTAGAAAGAAAACCTCACTGACTACCTCATCAGGTGGCCTGTAGTAAACACCTACAACAGTGTCACCCGTGTTAGCTTTCTCCTTAATCCTTACATATGAGGTCCCAACTCACTCTTTATTCACCTGAGCAACTCCACCACCTTGCTTTGCTTCCCTGTTGTTCCTAAACACTACATAGATATCCGTGACAACTTATATGACGGGGAAGTTATCCCACCATGTCTCTAATTGCAGTGAGATCACAGCTCTGTGACCACACACAGGCCTCTAGTTCTTCCTGTTTATTCCACATGCTGCATGTGTTGGTGTACAGGCATTTCAGAGAGCTAATTGAGCATAGAGGTTTTCCTGGAGGGATGCAAGAGGGTCCACCATAGCCATACACACCCGTGAGGTGGTTGGCTTTCTGGCTCTCATCTTGGGAGGCAGCTGAGGAACATTTTTTGTTGCTCTGGTTGGCCTGGCTTATTCCCCAGTTGGAGGCAATGGCGTGAGCATTGCCACTTTGGACCTCAAGTCCTTCAGTTTGAAGCCTGCTTTACCAAGTTGATCAGCCTGCTAAAATGGTGCATGTGAGAGGGAGAGAAAAACCATGGAGAAGTTGCAGTGCGTAACATAGGATTCCTCTCCCTCATTATTTTTACCCTGTGAAGTGAGAACAGAAGGAGGCTAGGAGAAGCATTCCTAAGCAGGTCCTGTGCAGAGCTTCCTGTAAGGCCTCAAATGCTTGCTAACCTGTGCCTTCTTGTCTGTTTTCCCCCTTGTCTGCCATGTGCCATGTGGCAAGCGTAAGACCCAAGTGCTGGTAGCGATGGTGTTCACTCTGGGGTTGGCCAATGTTCCCCTGCACTCCTTTATACCTATCACAGGTTCTCTTCTGTGTATATTTTGACTTTTTTCTCCAGGTTAATATTTCAATTTCAAGAGGTGTGCTGCAGAATGAAACTCTCAGGGCATAATACAGCATTGTTGTTATTTAAAAATAAGGAAATGGTATGGAATATTGAAAATTGAGCCATTTTTCTCCCCAAACATTTTCTTTCTGCTCTACTGGTAGCAGGCCAAAGGGGACTTCCTCTGCCTCTTTCCTTATGTATGAACTGAGGGTTTGGATGTTAGATGAGTGAGTTGAGTTTTTAGTGGATTTTATTTTTTTTAAGGTAACTTGAAGACCAGCTTAACCTGGTTTAATCTCGGCTAGAGTGGAAGGAAGATGTGTGTTCAGTAGCCACCATATCCTGGAGGCGGTATGTTGTTCCATCTAAGCTAGGATGATTGCTTCTTCCCACCTCCTCCCTGGATGTCCCAACGTTTTGTGGAACACACTTCCCGATTTTAATTTTTCATCTGTATTTATCCCTTATTGTGAAACTAGAATTTTTAATTAGCATAGCTTAGTCATCAAGTAACACATTGCACAAAGGCCCTTTGACGTGACAAGCAATTTTGGGAAGAAGATTCCCACCCCTGTAGCCTGGCTGATTCTCCTCCGGCTCTGTTACCTTACATCCAGTTGTGTTTATAGGTTGAGCTTCATGTCTGCGAGAGTGCTTGGGCCAAACTGGCTGGTGACCAGTTATCTCACCTAACCTCAGAGCAGCAGGTTGGAACCCAGCATCACCTGTGGGTACTGTTTCCCCTCTGACTGTAGTAGGGATCAGGCTTTGAGCAAATACACCTCAACCAGGAGTTGTAGCGAGACAAGCTTGGTTCATGTGCGATGATGTATGCTGGGTGCTCAGTCTGTTTCATACCCACAAGTAGTGAACTTCACAGGATGGATACAGTAAGCGGTGCAGAAGGTTGGGGTTTGTTTTATTTTCCAAGCCTTGAAGATCAATACTAAATGTAAAATCAGCGAATTCTACCTAGATTGTGGTTTGGGTTTTGTTTTCTTTATCTAGGACTCGATTATCTCAGCCTTTCTTGTCTTTGAGGTCTTTTCCATCTCCCTTTTGGCTATGGAGTCAAAATGATTATGGTCGAATTAGCTGTAAATGCAGAAGGCAGCCTGTTTTTCAAGTTGAATCCAATTTTTGGAGATAGGTGAGTCTAAGGAGGAGCCAGTAAGATTATTTTAAGAAGGTGTTTTGAAGCTGGCTTCATTAATTATCTGTACTGGGACAAGCCCATGAATTCAGTAGAGTTATTTTACATGTGCACCGTGAGTGTGATTGGTGTTACGCCCTCTGTACTTGATGTTTGAAAGACTACTGCAGAGATCCTTCTCGGCCTTTGGGAGAAGGGGAGGAAAATAAGAGAACTGCAAACACAGTACATGGAATCCCATGGCAAGGGTGATTCTGCCTGTAACCCAGGAATTGGGTGCTGAGAAAGGTCTCTGGCTTACACTGCTTGTGAGAAGAGAGACTGACAGTGCTGGAATTTGAGGCTCTGTTAGCCTCTAAGGGAAAAAAACAAAGCAGGGAGGTTGAGAAAGGTGGTTGGCGTAGGCGGTGTTAATGCAAGCTTTGTGTAGTGCTCTGAGTGCTGTGTCCTTGCTGCCTGGGCGTTTCTACTTGTTTCCTGCTTAGTAAAGCCTCTAGCAGCCGCAGGAAATGGAGCTGGGACCTGAGCTGAGTTTGGTTTGATCACGTGTGAACTCTCCCAGCCTGTGTGGGTGAGGTTTTGAGAGTGTGTCCGGTCGCTTCGCTACCTGTCTGTAATGGAGACGTGAGTCGGCAGTGCTCTCAGGTGGTGGTGGTAAGTTACAATTAAAGGCCAGGAGCATGTGATGAACACAGGCAGGAAAAATGAAAATATTAAGAAATGTCATTAATTAAAACTGAATCAGGCTGTTTCTTTACTATGAAGCTACTCAAGGAAGGTGATGATCTGAGTACATTTTGGAAAACAAACCTCTCAACAATCTGCTAGTCTCTTGGTGTGTCCAGGAGCTATTTCTCAGAAGGGATGTCACTTAGCTTACTGGGGAGAAGGGATAGCTTTGGCTGTCAAAAGTCAGCATAATAAAGGCTGGACTTCTGGAGCTATTATGGGTCTGACCTCCTGCTCGGAGCAGTCACTGGGGTTATATAGATCTGGATACAAGGGGTAGATCTGGATGTCTTAACATAATGGATTGGGCTGTAAGTAGTAGGTGAGTGAGTGTCCCTCATGGAGCTTTCTATCAAGAGAAATGCTGAGCTCCTAGCCAGAGAACATCAGGGAGTTCAGAAGAGGATTGCAAAGGCTTCGCTATTCAAATCCATGTTTAGATGGATGTTCAGCTGGCTGCTGGGGTCTGGGCTTTGAGGCCTTTTATTATTCTTTCTGGCTTCATAGAGTCTACATACAGGAAGAAGTGGTAAGAGGTTGTAGATGTTCTCTCAGAAGAAGTTGTTGCACTGGTTTAACATGGGTCGGAGGGGTGGGAAGGAGATTTCTTGACTTGAGTTCTTTTCTTATATAAAAGAAAAACATACTTGCCTGCCCAGATGTGATAACTTCTTCTGACCCTTCTTCATCCTCTGAGTGAAAGCATGTTTTCCAGGATATACCTGTCTTAAAATAAATAAAACATTTCTATCCTTATAAACATCATGTTTTCAAAGATCCCCGCAGTCTTTTGTGCTGTCAGTGGTACACCCCAGGGGTATGAGTGTTGTTATTTTGCCTTTATACTGTGTTTGGCAAAAGAATTTTATTTGGGTATTAAAAGCTTAAACCCCATTGCTTTTCCTTGATATTTCTGTGGAAAAACACTGCTGGAGTGATGGTTGCACATAGGTAGCTTGACTCTGTTTTAGGGGTAACTGTAACATGGGATGAACTTCTGTGTCCTCTCAACTAAGAGGAGCTAAAATACAGAAGTAAAAACTCCTCAAGTAAGAATAATACCGGGATTTACTACCACAGTAATGAGCATTTCCTCGCACTGTAGTGTGTGACTTCATGATGTGGCTTTCCCACTGTATGGCTGTAAGGTTGCCAAGCTTTCAGCTGCCTGTGCCTGGCACGTGAGGAGTTGGTGACCTTGTACATATAGGAGGCACGGGGTGAGGTGGCAGGAGTGGGCATTACTGTAGCTGGGCATGAGTCTTCATTTGTTTAATCATCTGGTCTGAGGTTAAGTACCAAACTCAGCAGTGCAAGGGTGCTGCTTGGCCTGGAAAGGAAACCAAAGTCTTAGTGTGGAGATGTTGTTATTGGGCAGCAAATCTTAAGGTAGAAAGAAGCAGAGAGGGGTGGCAGCAGCTGCTGTGGATGGCCTCTGGAGTGCCTTGCTCTTCATTTGGTGGTGTTGCAGGCTGTTGAGGTGCATGTTTTGCTGTAGTGGGCACTAAGTAAAGCACTTGATTTATCTAGAGCGCATGCGCCCAGTGATAGCTACACCACACGGGAAGATTTGTGTAAATCCCTGTTGAACAAAACCCCAAGATACTTGGTCCTGGGTTGTTCGGGGAGTTTTTTGTGGCTTGAAATACTTAAATGCCTGATTTTGAGGGTGTGTTTGTCTTCATTCTGGGGGAAGGTGAATTTGGAGATGTCTTCCTGCATTAGCACAGAGCTAGACCTTATCTCCTTTTGCATCAAACGGAAGCACTTTCCTGCTGAGCTTCATGGGGCAGGAGAGCTGAAGTGGTGAGTGCCTAATGAGTGCCTCCTTAAAGGGACTTGGTCAACTGGAAGATCCTGCCTTTGTCTGAAACATTTCTCTACATCTGTTCATGTAAGATTCTGAAAAGGTTTGGAGGGTGAAATGCTGTTCTCTCCTTTCAGATCAAAGTGAGTTCAGTGACATAGATACAGTCATTTTGATATCTCGCAGAATAAATCGGCTCTTCCCAGGGTTGAAGGTTTGCTGTGCTTCTGCTTCTCCTCTGCACTGTGTAAGTTCATGAACAGTAAGCTATCATGAGTCTAAAGTTCAGACCATGGTAGAGCAGCTTGAGGGCATCTCTAGTACCTGAAGCTTCTTTTGATTTACAGAGGGGAAAAAAACCCTTTTAATTACTGGGTAGATGAAAAATATAACAATTGAAGTGAGAGTTTTGAGGCAAAGCTTAGCTGCTTTTTCAGCTGGAAGGAATCATGCCTCTCTTAGCTCATGAAGTGTAATGCTGGCAGCTGAGAAGGCAGACTTGGGAAAAGACAATGTGCAAGGCTTTTTGTGTGCTCTGTGAGGTACTAGCCTTCCCCTTCAGCTTCCTGACCCTTAGCAGAGGACAGGCACCATGTACAGAGTCATTTTGGCCACAGCCTCCAGTCCTGTGTGCTTGTGTTGGGGTCACCCATGTAACTTGACTGCTCTGACCTGTTCCCCTGAGGCTTTCACCGCAGTATGCCACAGAGTATAAAGGGGACACCATGTCCAGCTCTGGATTCAGGTGATCCTGAAATGAATAGGCTATCCCAAGTTCCAGGGGGTGGGGGAAGATTTCTTTTTCTCCACAAAATCCACCTTTTCTGAAAACCGTAACAAGGTTGCTGTGGTTTGATTGCTGTTAGCCACAGGCAGAGCTAATGATATTAGGCAAAAAAAACCCTCCTCGCCTGGAAATGCTTGTTATGGAACTCCATATTTAATCTGTCCCAGTGGCATTTGACTTGTTTAAAGCTGTGCTACAACCTTTCAGGTTTCCAAGACTATTGATTGCCCACTCTGTCTGTAAATGTATTTAATTCTGTGATGCTTTTGCTAGCAATAGTTCTTCCTTTTCACATAGGAGAAATATAGACTATAGATCTTGCTAGAAATTGATTGGGGGTGACATTCTGGTGGCGTGGAAAAATCTTTATATATGAATAACAAGCTGTGTGCAGGCGTGAGTTGCAGAAGGCTTTAAGGTTGGAATCACACATCCAGCTTTCAGCTTCCATAGGAGGTTGCTGCCCCAGGAGTGCCCTGTTTCTGCCCTGCTTCAGTGCAGAGTGTATCCTTTGTTAGTAGGATCATCAGTAACTTAAGGATATAAGGAGGGCAAAACATGGAAGAACATAACAATTCTACAGACTTAGGAAAAGGTGGCTTTTGTAAGGATAAAGATGAAATTCCTGGTCCTAAGATGAAGCTGCTAGCCACCTCTCTGAGTAATTACTTAACCTGGCAATAGCTAAAATTCAGATGCTGCATCTCCTTCCCTGTGGCACTTTCTGACAGTGAGACTGTTACCCAGCTGGTTTCTGTTGGTGCTGCAGTGCATTGCTTTTCTCTTCACTGCTGGAATTTTTTTCAGTTGTGGGATGTCCTAGAGACACTGTTACTGAGTTCAGCAGAGGAAATAGCACAAGGAGGCGTGTGAGAGGGAAGGCTGTGTCTTATAGTTGTGAAGGTCAGGAGGATTCCTGAGTAATCTTCAGGAATGAAAGAAAATGAGAGCAGAGGTGAGACAACCTTAAGACTTGAAGATGAGCAGGAAAAGCTGGGAACTGGAGGGAGAGAACCATTGGCAAGGAAAGTCTTAACATTTATCCCTTTCGTAAATCTGGCTTTATAAATTAATGAGTATCAAGCTCCTGTCAGTGACTGTGGCTCCAAAAACAAGAAGGGAGCTCATTTACTGGCAAGAATTTGACGGAAGCCTGTTTCCAAGCACTCCTGCCCTTTGCTTCTTGCTTCAGGGCCAAATTATTGGTATGTTCTGGGACAGAAATAGCTTGTATCTGTGTGTCTGCTTCCTTTTCAATCTCCTGAATACCCTTTAATGAACAAAGCATTAAGAACAGGTGTGGCGCAGATTTTATTGCATGTTTGCAGTAGACCAAATAGTTCTGGATTTCTCTGGGTGTTATACAGCAAGAGCCTGCTGTGAGAGTAAGATCACAGGGAACCAGTCACGGCTCAGATTGAAGAGGTTGGTTTCTCCCCATGTGATGGGGAATGATATAGCTCATGATACCTATGCAGCAGTGGTCTGTTTCATTCTGTGTTCATACAGCAGCTAGCATGGTGTGGCCTGATTCCTAGGGTCTGATTTCTGCCTTTGCCCTGCAAATGAGGCAAGAAGTGCTTGTGAAGGGCTTATTTTTACCTAATCGCATACCTGTCTGAGCAGAAGTTTATCATCTGGCATATGCCATGGGCTTCCTGTGTGTGTATCCTCCCTTGCAATGACTTCTGCAGTGAGTCACAGCAAGTAGCTGTAATATATCAAAAAGGATGTTAAAAAGCATGTGCTAAAGAGAAAGGGGATAAGAAATGTTGCTTCAGCCAAGAGTAGAGTAGAATAAGCCAGGCATTGCTGGGAATAGCAATGTTGACATTTTTGAAGTCAACATCATTGCATTACCCAGCTGATGGTAAGTGAAACCCTTCCAGAAGGCTTCTAGAGCCCTGGTTTGACCATTGGTAAACTATTTCTTCTGCAAGTCACCTATACGAAGCAGCTCACAGTTCAGGTGTGGTTTTAAAAAGAAGCATTGGTTATGTTGTCGCTTCTCTGAAGTTCCTCAAGACTGGTTCATTCCCCTAATATCCTTTTCCCCTCATGCTTTCCCTCCACTATTATATGCCAAGAAGAACAAATTTTGGCCTAGGAAATGGGGATTTAAGGATTTCTTGTCTAGAGAAGCAGAAGATTCATTTTTGCCTCTTGAAATGATTGTGTTTGCAGACCTTGGGTTAATCTTCTTAATATCTAAAAAATACTTTCAACCCTTAACACCAGCTAATTCCATGAACCAGAACCTTCCAGAATTGATATTAAGCCAGTAACATGCTTGTCACTGGTTCCAGTCCCCTGCTCAGCTTTTTTTGGGCTTCTGCAAAGTCTGGAGTCTCACTATGCATTGTGCATTTTTCTTTGGTTTCAGTATCTTTTGTATTACAAACGTAGGTCTTAATTCACCAGTCTCAAACCTCTTTCTGCATTTCTTCATTCTCATCAGGTCAGGAGTCTTTCCTGTGGTTAGGAAGTGTGATGATCAAGCTTATTTCCCCAGAAAAGAAAATGAAAATGTTTGGGTTGGGCATCTTGCAACTGCTGACACCACAAAGCATCACCTGCTCTGCTTGTCTGCCTGCGGTGTTTGCAAGGACTGTTTTAGTGTTGCCGTGATGAGGGTGGTGTTGAGGGTGTACCTGTCAACTCCACAGAGGCCTCCTGAAAGCCTTTCCCTCTTCTCAAGAGTGGCTTCTTTTTCATGTTATGTGATGGAGGGTTCCGAGATTGAAACTTTCTGTTGGTCTAGTGAGAAAGCCCAACAGCTTTCTTTGGATAGAAGAGAAGATTGCTCAATGAGAGTGCTTCTTCAGAGACCTGAAACTCCTGCCCTCTTACATCTGTTTCATAGCAAACAGAGCCTAAACACAGTTAGCTGCTTCAGATTTGGTTGGTTTGCTAGGAACGAGTGAAGCCTGATGCCTTTGCTTGGCAGAGAAGATCAAACTTAACCTCAGTGTCCCAGAAGTGACTTGTTGGACTCTTGTCTCTTACGTGGCCCTGCCTTTCCAAAGGGCCTGTGATAGCGTTTCCCTGGGCTTGCTTTCCTTTGGTGGTGCAGGGCTGGTGTGGTGCAGCCTTTGCAGCCATTCCAGCAGCTATGCTGAGTGCCTCAGAGGAGTGTGGGGGGCTGGAGAGGGAGGTGGAGGCTGCAGGGCTGTTGCTAGAGGTTAGGGAAGGGGATGTGACTGTTTGGAAAAAGGACTTGTGATAGCTATTGTGCTCTCTAGTGTGCTGTAAGGAGGGTGGCTTCCTCCAAATGTGCATTAGAGCATCCTGTGGAGCCATAATGGAGCTATTTATTTTCCACAATGCAGGCTCTCTGTGTCCTCCCCCACTTCCCTCTGCATGTGAAGCATGAGTAGATCCTGAAGTGCAAAGGGAGACAAAGAAGATAGTTTGTTGTCTGAAGCCAACTGTTGCTTATGTCTGTTAAATGTCATATTGGGGTCCCCCTGAAAAGCAGCTTTAGGTGGGCTGGATACGTATGGGAACAGGTGGAGGTTCACCTTGCCACAAAATGACACTCCTTAAAAGTGGCCTTTTAAAAGATGCTAAAAGAGGCCAGGACAGTTGCCAATGATAGGCTGCCAACTCCTCTGGGTACTGCTTCTGTGCAGGACATTCCCAGTATAATCTTTCCCTGAACCTTACAGGTGGAGCTACAGATGATATCTGGGTTTGAGTTTGTTTGGGGGGGCAGGTTGGGGGATATTTTGTTTGTCTTTTTCCCAACAGTTGTTTCTCTGTGCATTTAATGAAGTGGGGTTAATATATATATGTGTGTGTGTGTATATATAAATATATATGTAACTTTTGTATATATAAAGCTTATATATACAAAAATAATCATTGTCAGTTCCCTATGCAGGGACCTTTTCTGGAAACTCTACACAATACATTTAACTCTCTTTTCCTTGTGGATAAGAACAAGAAGCTCAGTTAACTTGTGTACGTGAGACGGTTGCAAACTTGTTGATGTTTAGACCTTTCCCATTGGGAAAGCATGCTTCCATGTAAGTGGTTGCTCTGTTTCTTCTCAACTGTTTCTCCAGTGCTGCTACTTCACTGTTCCTTCCTATTGTACTTTCAAGAAATGCTGGAGAATCACTGAACAAATTTCTGATGCTGGTTTCAAGCTAATTGCTTTCCTCCACCCCTAATTAGCATTTTTAGGAACTAACACTTGCCTCCCTATGTCGGTGTTTTTTTTAATTTAAAATGTTTGGCTTTAGGGGAAAACGAAATTGATATTGCTGGAAGATGGAGCAAATGCATTTAGCCTATTGTTTTGCAACAAAGCCTCAGACTGCAACAACAACAGGAGAACAGCTTTGGTGTGGACAACTGCTGACTCTTGAAAGACTAAATTGCATGTCAGATGGACATAATACCAAATTTGATATTAAGAGTACAGTAAGAAAGGGATTGGGTGAACTCCCTTGAGAAAGTAGCTTGAAAATAGATTAAATAAACATGAAAATCCTCTGCTGTTGAAAGTAATTTTAAATCTTCTCACAATTTGATGGGTTTTACATACTAATTTTGATATCCTGTAAGCTCTTGTAGCTGATCTCTTTGTGCTAATGCTTGGAGCACTAAGTTACAGGTAGAAACATGAAGAGGATGACTTTTAAACTAGCCTGTTTTATACTAATTCTAATAACCTTTATTTAATCAATTCACTCTGAGGGGACCTTGTCCCCAGGGACAGAAAATTGCTTGAGGATTACTGGCTGTGGCAGGACCATCATATTTGTTTGCAAAATGTCTGAGGAAATCAAATCTTCCTTTAAAGGCAGTTGAAGCTGGAGATGCTGTGCTTTTTCCTGTGAGGTCAAGTAGAGGTCACTGGGAATTGTGTGCTAAAGTGTTGGGATTTTTTTCTTGACAAACAGTTTGATGGCTTGAGTGTATTCATGCAGGGTGCTTGGAGATGCATCGACACCCCAAGCAGAGAGTCAACCTGTGTGCATCCCAAGTGGATGTGCTACTTGTCTATCTGCTACTGGCTGGGCAGAGTTAGTTCCTACCCTGCAGATAGGGAAGAGCTAAATGTGTCTGCTCGAAAATACCCATTGTAGGGGGAATGGGGAAGGATCTTCTGCTTCAGCTCTGTATGCACAAGTGGAGCAGGGGAAAGAGGTGTTTGGGCAGCATGTGTGGTATACTTTATGTTCAGGTACCCAGCTAGTTGACATTGAACATGAGCATGCTGGAGAAGTAACAAAATGCAGAAATCCAATTAAAACTCTACAATCTCTTCTTGTTTGTGTTTCATGGAAGCTTGCCTGGTAGCTGGCCCATTCAAGGAGCTATGACTAGAGCCAGGAGGGAGACAGCACTGGAGCGGTGTGCCTGGCTGAGGGACAGCAGGAGTATGTGTTGGTTTCAGGGAGGCAGCTAGCCAGGTCACTGGTGGGATGCTTCACCACTAGTTTCTGGTCCCAGTGGTAGAGGTGTTGCCTTTGGCTTTATCCAGGGTTTGTCTTTGCACATGTGAGTGTCGTGGTTTCACTCCAACTGGAGCTGAGCACCACAAGCTGTTCTCTCTGGCGGGATGGGGAAGAGGGTGAGGGGAAAAGGAAACCAAAGGCAGACCACGTGGGTTGGGATAAGGACAGTTTACTGGGGCAGCAGAGAGAGAAATAACAATAACGAGACTTTATAGCAAAAAATACAAAACTGGTGATAGACAATGCAGTTTCTCACTGACCTGTACAGCTCAGAGCTGTCCCAAAGCTGGACTGGCCCCACACCATGTTTCCTGGAGCCATGTGTTGCTCCCCCACCAGCCCCACTTTATGCCGAGTGTGATGTCGTGATATGAATACCTCTTTGGTTGCTTTGGGTTTTGTGCAACTTTTGCCCCTCTTCTGGCTTTGATTTCCTTTAACTAGACAAGTCTGTGTTGCCTTTGGCTATCCTGGAGCACTCTCACACAGCTTTCTGGCTTTTAATCTGCCCTTGCTCAGTGGGTCAGTAGAGGCTGAAGAACTGTTGCTGCTATACAGACATGATACTGACAGCTGCTGAATGGAGAGTTAGTACTGGGTAGTGCTCCTTGGCTGCCTCAAGACCCTTTGTTTAACTAGGATGCTCAGAGCCCTGATTTTAGGGGTGTGTGGGGGTTAGATCTAGAGCATCTTTACACATAGTAAATTATTTCTGTCACACTTTAATGGGGATTGGAAATGGAGCTGGTTTTAGGAGCAAGAAGCCTGTGCAATTTCTTGGCCCAGCAAGTAAGTCAGCGAGTAGTTCTGTGCACTACAGGCTTCAGCAGCAGAGCTGAAGTGGGAGTTTCTTACCTCTCCCCAGCTGCTGCTTCTACTGGCCCCAGAGCTGTGCTGGCACAAAGACCCATCTTCCCCAACAAGCTCCTTGGAAGATGCATCAGCATTGTGGGATGGTGGGGAGGGTGGTTAGCTGTGTGCTGTGCATGGGGAGTGTGCACATGAGCAGCAACGTGGGATATCTAGTCATCAGGAGCAAGGAGTCACCCTTCAGGCAAGGTAGCAGTGCAGGCCAGTAAGTGCTTGGCTGGTAGAGGGACAGGCTTCCACACTAGCTGGGTCTGCAGAAAGGCAGCGCTGATGTTTAACCTGCCCTTGCCCAGTGGGTCAGTAGAGGCTGAGGAACCGTTGCTGCTATACAGACAAGATACTAACAGCTGCTGAATGAAGAGTTAGTACTGGGCAGTGCTCCTTGGCTCCCTCAAGACCCTTTCTTTAACGTTTTCTTTGAGTTTCTGTTTGGTAGTGGTTAGGTGGATGCTCCACCTTGGGGAACAGAGGAACGGTAATCCCTTTGACAGTTGTAAGTAGGTGCTGTGGAGTGGGTGCAGGAGGCTGTGGGTGGGCTCCCACTCCTGCTGTAGGTCAGAGCATCCTGGGTCCCACCTTTGGCCTGTCCCAGTTCCAGCAAATAGTGTCCATATAGATATATTTTTGTTAATGTTCTTTTCACTAGTAGCCATGCTTTGTAAAGTATAAATGTCAGAGTTGAGTGAGGGAGAAGTGGAAGCTTCAAACTGACCTTTTCTTGAGTTGCATATTAGAGGTTTTGTTCTGCAGACTCTACGTCTCTGCTCTTCTTTCTGGTATGCTTCTCCCACTCCAGTTTAATGGTGGAAATCTTGAATGTGCAGCCTTTGAAAAGTGGCTGTAAGTCTCAGGAAGCCAGTTTCACACCGTATTGAAAAGGGATCTGTCCTGGGCATTCTGTTTGTCTCCTTGCAGTGTGCGTGTACGTCCCCCAAAGGCATGTAACAAGCAGTGATCTGTCCTGGAGTGCTGCTCTGGTTTGTTGTTCCTAGCTTGTGCTGCTCAAGCCAGAATGTAATTACAACCGATCCCTTGTTCAAAAATGAAATTAAGCATAGCCTGTGGAGGGAAGCCACTGGGAGAGGAAAGGCTTGGGAGTCTTCTGTGTAGCAATGTGTTCTCTCTGTGCACTGGTAATTTCAAGGGGATTTAAAAGAAAGGAAGTTAAGACTCCTATTTCCCACCCCCTCTTCTCTCAGCCCGTAGGTATTATAGAATCATAGACTGGCATGGGTTGGAAGGGACCCCAAGGATCACAGAGTCCCAACCCCCCTGCCACAGGCAGGGCCACCAACCTCCAGGCCTGGATCTACAGAAGGTTGCTCAGGGCCACATCCAACCTGGCCTTGAACAGCTCCAGGGATGGGGCATCCACCAGCTCTCTGGGCAGCCTGTTCCAGCACCTCACCACTCTCTCTGTAAAGAGCTTCCCCTTAATATCCATTTTAAACCTTCCTTCCTTTAGCTTCAATCCATCCCCCTTATCCTGCCATTGTCTGCCCTTTTAATAAGTTGATTCCCCTCCTGTTTCTCTGCTCCCTTCAAATACTGGAAGGCTGCAATGAGGTCCCCCCAGCAGCCTTCTCCAGTTTGAATAAGCCCAGGTATTGACTTTTGAGGTTTATTTATGGCACCTTGCCTAGAACCTGAAAGCCTTAGGTCAAGTATTGGGATGGGTGCTGGTCTGCCTGATGAGGGTGCCCAGAGGAACCTGCCCTGGCCACCTTCCGCAGCCACACTCGATGGGCCTCACAGGAGTGGGTCCGTGAAGAGGTGATGTCTTGGTTGTGCTACAGTTTTGGTTGCAAGGGATTTGGATAGCAATGCAAAACTTGGATTCTCCCCCTGTTTCTTCTGACAGTAAAATGTATTTTCTTGTATGCTGGCAAGAGGGATGTTGCTGGACTCTGCAGAGTGGAGTGTGCCCAATGTGACTGTGATGGGCCTCTGGTACAGTGAGAGTTTGTGGCAATACACGTGTACCTGTGATGTTAGCACAGCACATCCTAAATAGGAAAAGCATTAGAAACACCTCAGGGCTTTGCTGCTGCTAAGAAAGACAAGGAAGACAGTGAGCTAAGAGATACAAAACTGAGCCATGGTGCTGAGACCTTTTGAAGACCTGCTCGGCAACCACCCACACACACATTGAGATCTATTGAAGCAGTTACCTACTGTGCTGGAATCCCAAATGTAGTCTGCAAGTCAGAACCCAAATTTGAAACTGTGCTTTTTCACTTTCTCAGCTTGGTCAGTGATACTAGGCTTTTGGAAGGTGAAGTTTTCAGAGGACTTAAGGAGCAGCCTTACTTCTCAGAGCTTTTCTGTGTGTTTTTCTTTGAAAAGACAGACAGTGTGCTGACAAAAATCAAACATCATGTGTTTCTAAGCCCGGAAGCTTCCGATATTACAACACATCTATTGTGGAGAAGTTTCTCTATAAACTGTGATACAGATAATAAGCACTGCATGGCAATTGTCATCATCCCTTGGAGTGGGTGAGTAGATGTTTCTGAACTTGAGTTGTGCCTCACAGCTGTGCTTTCAAGAATAAATGTATGACTGCCTCCATCTTCTAGTGGAGTTATTTATTTAAATGTCAGGCTGAAGTTTATATAGAGAGGACTTGGATAGGAAAGAGATTTCCCCAATCCTCCTCAGATGGCTGTGCTGCCTAGTGATATTGCAGCTGCATGTGTCAGAGCAATGATTTTAGCCACATCATTTCAAACAGACGCACAAGTGGTCAGGGTGGGGAGAAGGATGTTCCAGTAGTAAGGGATCCTAAATTAAGCCTGTACTGTGCACAGGCCTTGCGATGTGGCTGACACGCAGGAACACTGCGCTGCCATCCAGCGAGACCTGGGCAGGCTGGAAAGCTGGGCAGGGAGAAACCAGGTGAGGTTTAATAAAAGCAAGTGTAAAGTCTTGCACCTGGGGAGGAATAACTGTCAGTATCAGTACAGGCTGGGGGATGACCTGCTGGAGAAGAGCTCTGTGGAGAAGGACCTGGGGGTCCTGGTAGATGACAGGTTGGCCATGAGCCAGCAGTGTGCCTCGGTGGCCAAGAGAGCCAATGGGATCCTGGGGTGCATCAGGAGGAGTGTAGCCAGCAGGTCAAAGGAGGTGATCCTCCCTCTCTACTCTGCCCTGGTCAGGCCCCACCTGGAGTATTGTGTCCAGTTCTGGGCTCCTTGGTATAAAAAGGACAGGGATCTCCTGGAAAGAGTCCAAAGAAGGGCTACGAAGATGATTAAGGGCCTAGAGCATCTCCCCTATGAGGAAAGGCTGAGTAAGCTGGGACTGTTCAGCCTTGAGAAGAGAAGACTAAGGGGGGACCTAATCAAAGTTTATAATTATCTGAAGCAGGGGATACAGGGGGAATCGGCCAGCCCCTTTTCAGTGGTCTGTGGGGACAGGACAAGGGGCAATGGCTGCAAGTTGGAGCATAGGAAGTTCCGCACCAACATGCGGAAGAACTTTTACACAGTGAGGGTGACTGAGCACTGGAATAGGCTGCCCAGGGAGGTGGTGGAGTCTCCTTCTCTGGAGATATTCCAGACCCATCTGGACGCCTCCCTGTGCAATATGAGCTAGGGAGCTGCTTTGGCAGGGGGGTTGGACCCGATGGGCTCTGGAGGTCCCTTCCAACCGCTATGATTCTATGATGTGATGTACAAGTGATATGACCAAGCCAGTGTTGCTTTGAGAACCCTGTTCTTACTGAAAGTAACATTTCAAGCTTGTCTGTGGTTTCAAGAGGTTCTGCCTTTGCACAGCTTTTTTTTTTAATTCTCCTTTCCTGAAGCCGTTTGGGTTTACTGTGAGTTTTCTTTTTTAGGACTTATTATTTTTGGAAAGCCTTCTGGAACATTTTGTGCATATGGTCTTCTGTAAATGTGCTGTTGTACTGATTAAAGCTGGAAGTAGGAAACCTAGCCTTTCTGATGCACTGCGGCAGAAGGAAAATGCTGAAACAATGGTTTCTGAAGGGAATGCTTGCCCAAATAAAGACATTTAAAAAAGCAACCTCAAAACTGGGAAAGATTGTGTGAGGTGTATTCTCTGCTATCACCCAGGCTCTGCTTTCTCCTGTAGATTCAACAGATAAAAGTATAAAATCCCTTAAAGCAGATCTAGCACATTAGGCTGGTTGTGGGTTCTTTGGTTTTGGGTTTTTTTAAACCGGTTTCTCTTTGCTCACTGGTGACGTGACCCCATTGCTAAAAGTATTTTTGTAGTGAGGCAGTAATCTGCTGTGCCATGTTGTGTGCACTAACTTAACTGTCCAACCCACCCCTCCAGAGCTCTGCTTTCCTTCCTGCTGGTGCCTGGAAGTTCACAGGCTGCCTTAGTTAAAGGGCAGCTTCTCCATCCTTACTTGGAAGGACAATCCAATTTTCATCTCTTGCCGCCTTCTTCCCAAGCAGAACAGAAAAAGCTCTTTCAAGGGAAGTTCTTAAAATTCAGGGAGCTAATGATATCTAGGACTTTCTTCTGGACTTACCTAGGCATGGGAAATTGGGGTTTTTTTGGGTTTTTTTTCTAATTATAAAATTCAAATCTTCGGTGACTGTGTGAGACCTGGTATGAGAACCACAGTACTTGGAAATGGGGAAGAGTCTTCACAAGACTCAGGCTGCTTCTAACAATTTGACTCATGTTTCTAACAGTATGAGTGTGTTATTTACAGGAATTTAAAGCTCTGCTGTGGTGTCCTCACTGTATCACAGGATGGGAAGGGAAGCCAGTTGAACAGAACACATTTTATGCCTTCAGGATGATGATGTGACACATGTTGATTTATTAAGAGTACCTTGGTAACAGTTTGTCTTCTGCAGTTGGATGTCTGATGCAGTCATTCCTGAAGTTCAGTCATTTTTGGAGGCCTCTTGGTTTCTTGAGAAGGTGGAATTCACTGCTGCAGTGCACAGATTTTTCTAGAAGACCAGTGTGTCTGGCCAGCTGGTTCTTTAATATACCGTGCAAAAGGATAGCAGCTTAAACTGTAGGAGATGCAAATCTGTGAACTGTGTCTGACAGTAGTGTAGAAATGGACTTTTAAAGTGTGTGGTGAAAACATGATTGCTCTGACTTTCCCTGAGGGATCCAGGAGCCCATCGTTTGGCTGACATACCCAGTGAATCCTCCATACAAAATGTCTTCAAAACACCCACGTGTATCTTGCAGTTCTCAAGAAGATACTGTGTAGAAAATTGTTTGGGGCCAGGGGTTGGGATCTGAGGAGCTTTATTCTTGTGTCTAGTTTAACTGAACATTTTAATTGACCTGCAAAGCTATTCCAAAATGTCAAAAATACAATTCTATTTCTAAAAGCTTTCAATTCAACTGTTTAGCTACAGAAAGTAAGTAGAATTAGGGATTTCTTTCCTCTGCTGGCACTTGGACTTGACTTTTCTGTTATTTTTCTTATTAAGCAGCTAAGAGGGTGAATTCCTTATTGTTTTAAAGTTTGACTGCTCATGGAAAGCAGACAAAATAAGGATACAACCAAATCAGCAACTGAGGGCGAAGGTTAAATGCTCTGAACCACCCTGCACACTAGGTTCAAACTTCAGCACTTGGACTTAGCCTTTCAAAAGGTATCCTGTGCACACCCATCGCTCATCCTGCTGCCAAGACCTTTACTGGGTGTGTTCAAGAGATAACAAACAGTTTCTGAGTATTCTGTGAGAGAGAAACCGTGTGGATAAAATAGTCATCCTCACGTGCATAGGAAACATCTAATTTTCTTATGGCAGGTTTTGAGTATGGTGTGTAAAAGCCAATCCAGTAACATTCCAAACATGCTGAACACTTCCTTGAATGTGAAGAATCCAGGTTGAAGACCTGTTTTCCAGCAACAGTGACACAGGACATAATTGGGCCAAGGCACCTGAACAACCGGAGAGCCGCAGACTATTCTGTCCACCCTCCTGACATCCAATTCAATGTCTGTGGTGCACCAGAAAAAGGTGGAGAGGGCCTGTTTACAAGGGTGTGGAGTGATAGGAGAAGGGGTGTAATGGCTTTAGGATAAAGGAGTTTAGATTTAGGTTAGATACAAGGAAGAAATTCTTTACTCTGAGGGTGGTCAGGCACTGGAGCTGGTTGCCCAGAGCTGCTCTGGATGGGGCTTTGGGCAACCTGGTCCAGTGGAGGGTTTCCTATGGTGGGGGATGGTGTTGAAACTAGGTGATCTTTGAGGTCCCTTCCAACCCAAACCATTCTGTGGCTATAACCAGGAATGATGGGTCTTTCTTCCTTGTTCACAGCATTCCCTGAGAGGGTGTGTGGCTATTGACTCTGTGGCCATAGAGGATGGTGTATTTTCTTACCCATACTTAGAGTGTTTTTGAAAGTGCAAACTAAAAAGAAAGCCAACAAAGATACCTCTGACAGATGTACTGTTAACAGAGAAGAATCTCCTCTCCCCTCTGTACTGTATTTATGGGAACTGCTAGCTGTACTAAATATTATCTTTGAAAACATCTCTGTGTAAACTTAATCCTCCCATAACCCTTCAGCCTGGGCTGTGGCATGTGAAATGGGTCTGAAATGTCCCTGCTCTGTGTACTTGTGCTGCTAGCGGCTGGTCTGTTAAAGGAACAAGCCTATTCCTTAATGCTGTGTGTAAACAGGGTGTCTCTGATTCATGGGAACCCCAAACTGTTAAGCCATCTCTGAAGTGTGTGTGTCTCACAAATGTGTGTGCTCTGCAGTGCACCGCAGGTACCTTCTGGAGGTGGAGGCCTGAAGTTCTTCCCCCTGTGCTGTTGGTATGAGGAATGTGCTAAAGTATTAGTTAGTTTGGAGAGAATTTAACATCTCTCTGAATAGCTTCCCAACCACCAACTCTCCTCTAGGAAGAAATTATGCCTCCTTATCTGGCCAGAATCTCTTTCATCTTTCCATTTTGTCAAGGAAAGGTCAAGGCTGGGAACAAGTTTTGTAAGTTGGCTGAAGCCTAAGGCAGGACCCTCAAGGCAGTACCTGTGCCCATGGTCTCCCAAGAACTGAGGGGTTTATTGATGCTATCTTCCACTAAATGGTTTTGCTGCCTTTGTGTCTCCTTCAAATACCACACTGAAATAAATCAGCTTAGTGGGATGTTACCCTAGGCATGGCAGCAGGGATTTACAGCATTCCCTGTGAGGGAATTCCCTGTGAGGCAGCCCTGTGCATCCGACAGGAGATCCCCAGTAACCTGGGACTCAAGTGACTTGGTAGCTGAAAAGAAATGAAGAAACCATGCCTGGCTTTAGAAGGAAGGAGAGAAACAGTGCTGTGCTCTGGAGCGATCTGTCAGTGAATCAAGATCAAGCAGTAATTGATTCCCACAGAAGATACTCATGATTTAGGTATCTCTAACTTGGTGGCTGTTTAGAGACCAAAAATGGACTGCTGGCTTCCACCTACAATCTTTGAGAGAGGAAAACACCTCTGGGGCAAGGCAGCGCACACCCCGGCTGCTTGGCAAACCCTGTGATAATCGCTTGCCCTCTTCCCTCCCTTGCCTGTGTCACCCCAAGCGCTGTTGGGAGGGTGGGGAAGGCCACCTTTAAAAGATACCTTGGCAAGACTTGTGGATTGTCATCCTAATGAGGTTTCATTAAATTGGAATGGGGAGGACGGACCTGTCTTGATCTAATCAGAAGGGCCATTTTGTTGAAGCGGGTGCATGGCTTTGTCAGAGCTGTAATGCAGCTCAGAGCAGTGACTCTTGGAAGAAGGCAGTCAGCTGTGGCTGGAGCACAGGCCGTGTGCTGGCCTCTTCCAGCTGAACAGGAATCTAAAATACGTGCTGGAGATCTGACTTGAGAGGAGGTGGCAGATGTACGTACTAGCTGGCTTGGCTTTCTTCACAAAAGGAGTATTTTTTTTTCATTCTGTGATCTAATTGTTGCTGAAGGAATTCTAGCAGGTGAGTGGCAGCATCAGGGCTCCTTTCTGCATGGTAGTGGTTTGGTGAACAAAGCTTTGGCTCCTCCTCTGTGAAAGACATGGGAAATCTGTAGGCTGTGCTACAGTGGTATAGCCTGACTTCTCTCCCTCCCCCTCCAAGTGAAGCAGGAAACAAAAGGGGCAGACACAGCCACATGGCAGTTTAAATGTCGTCTCGAACTGACATTTCAAGGCGGGGGTGTATGCAGACAAAGAATCCCTCTTTGATAGAGACTAATTGACTTAAAAGATCCATATTTTACGTATAGCCCTTTTGTGAAGTAAATCAGAGCAAAGTAGTGACAAGGAACTAAAGAAAAACATTTTTTCGCTAGGATGACTTCCAGGTTTAATGACAAATTACATATTCCCTCTCTTAATGCAGCTGCTTTTTTGCCCAAGGGATTGGAAATGTGAGTTGTGGCTGTTTGAGGTGTGTGTTTCTTTGGTGAGGGCTGCTGCGTTGACTTATCTCAGAAGTACTGAAAAGGTCTGAAAGCCTTCCCTAGTAGAAGGAGCGCTAATCCAGATCATCTGTTCTCATGGGGTATGAAAGAGTAGGATACCTGCCTCTGCACCCCTCAGATTTGTTTGGGGTTACCCAGCAGTTTTTAATTTCTGGGGGAAAGTCAGAAAAAAATAAAAATAATCCCCCTTCAGTATGAATACACATTTAACTGAAGAAGCTATGGCTGAATGGAGTTTCCCTCAAAATTTGAAGTGTAAAGAAATGTTAATTTCTACAATTTCCCCACCCCCAGAGCTTTAGATGTTTGTAAGGAATGGCGTGATAGAAGCCTTGAAATGTGTCTGTGGTTGGGGGAGGAGTGGGGGTGGCTTGGATTTTGTGGGTTGTTTTGGTGGAGTTTTTTAATCCATCACTCTTCCAGTTGTCTCTATCCCAGTTTTCTCCTTTGTAAAACCAGTGCACACTTTTTTCTTTTAATCTGAATTGGCTTTCATGAGCATTGGAGTTACGTACAGCAGTGTATTTACCTGGGTCCAGAGTCACCATTGGAGACCTTTCAGGCCAAAACTATGCTTGGTTGGTAAGACATATAATCCCTTGGGTCTTTTTCCTTCATTTTGTGCTTTCCTCACTTCTCAGCTGTACCCTGTGTGTTTGCGTCCTGGTTTGGCACTGACAGTGCCTGACAGGACCGTAGAATCACAGAATGCTTCGGGTTGGAAGGCACCTCAAAGATCACTTAGTTCCATCGCCCCCTGCCACAGGCAGGGACAAAAGGCTGTGGCTGAATCCCTCACTCCTCAGGTATGAGCAGTATCCCATCCTGCAGTTCTAATCGCTGTGCTCTGTACCATCAGAACACTGCACCTGAGGTTTGCAAGCTGTTTTACATTCCCCCTCATGAGCGTGTGTGTGCCTGCCTGCCAGCCAGCTGTCGGGTGTACCCTGTCTCTCCAGGTGGCTGAAGAAGCATTTGATTTGATTTTATTTATCCAAGCTGTCGAGTGCAGTCTGCTGGGTGTTGGAGACCTTCTGAACAGTGGTGGGGGTGTAGGGAGGGTGGCTTTCTTGAAGTTATTTTGAAACAAATTCTCCAGGTGCTATACCCTCTGGGGCTGTCTTGAAAGGAAAAGCTAAAATTAAGTGAGACTAGGCAGTCTTTATGCCTGAAATATTAGGGGCAGAGGGAGAAGTTCTGGTTTATCTAAAATGCAGCTCCTTGTAGTGTTTCCTGCACAGAAGATTGCCTTTTCTGGTCCTGCTATGTTATGAACTGTGAATTCTTGGTAAGATTCCTAAATGCTAGAACAGGCAGAAGGGTGTTCCTGTTTGTTTCTGAATCTCCCCTTTTCCTCATCTTTTCCTCCCCTCCCCAGATGCTGTAGGTGTTTGTTTCAACACTTAATATTTCTTTCTTTGTCTTTGTTTTTGTAGACTTGGGTGCTCCTGATCAACCAGATCTTTCAGGAACTTTTTAAAAAAGAAACTTGGGCGAGTAAAAGATGTGCCATGGAATGACAGCACCAAAGAGCAGCACAGGATTGTCTCTTGCCTTGACCAGCCATGGGTTATTTCTTCTGCTAGTTTTTTTTGGTTCCTTTATCTTGGAAGCACAGGCCACAGGTGAGTAAAACTTTTGCATATGCTGCAGGGAGGGGAAGAAATATAAGTGTGGGTGCAGTTTTACATTTTTATGGGGAAGCTGGTGGTGGTTGGTGCCTTTGTACACATCTCTCAGTACCCTTGGGAAAAACTCCATCGCTACTTGTTAAGCTGAAGGCACAGTGTCTGATCTGAACATGTCTTTCATGTAGTCAGTAAGTGCTTGTCCTTTACCCTGGCCTTTTGATTCCCCTAGCTTTTTTCCCCTTCCAGTCTCATCCTTTCACTGCAGCTGGTGTCACTTTGACTCTTTCAGGAGCATGGACCACATTTTGTTTGAATGAGAGATGCATGTAGGCACTCTTATCTGTATGCCCTGTAGCAACTCCTCATATGAAGTACTTTTGGAAGCACGGACTGTCTTCAACTCTCAGCACCAATGATGAATCTGTTCAGTATTTTCTTGTGTGCTATATTTTGATACCTTAGAACCCATTAACTGCACCCCTCTATTAGATTCTCTTTGCAGCTTGAGTTTTTCCCTCTTCCCTTTCCAATTCCGGTGGTTATCTGATAAGTGTTGTGAATACTGTATATAGTGGTGCAATGAGATGATATGCAAGATCTCAGCAGAGACAGTACATGATGAGAAGTATGTGCTTGTTTACCTAGTATACCCCAAAACATGTCTTCTCTCAGATGTTGTAGCTTTTGTCTGTAGAGATGTGCCTGATCATAAGTGGCATGAGATGGAAGGAGCAACTTTGTGTGCTCTTGCCCAGAACTTTGAAGAATTTGTCCCAGAAAGGCTTGTAGGTTTGATTTCAGCAGCTGTTGCAATGCAGAACAATAGCTTGCCTTTAAAAACAAAACCTCAGTTCCTGACATAACTCTAAGAATTCCTATTTATTTGACACAGCATGATACCTGAAAATGTGCCATGACCAACACTTCTCAGCATCGGTCAAGTCTCAGTTGGCCTCTGTGTGGTACAGCAGAATAAGTCTGCTGGTGCTGGAAGCTGCTGGAGGAGGAGTTGAGTTGATCTCCTTTCAGTATTTCTGTCTCTTCAGGTTGGAAGGGAGAGGCTGCTGAAATCAGATATCCCAGACTTGTTTGTCTTCCTGGCCTGATTTTGGCTCTGTAGGTAAGGAGAGGCAGGGATACACACACACACACACACACACACACACACATACGTGTGACAAACTGGCAAGAACAGATAGTGAGAGTAGGAAGAGGCAAGGTCTTTTGCCTCTGGTCTGTCCTTCCCCCCCGCCCCCCAGGTCTTGCTGCTGTTGACAGTAATGTCACCGCCTCATTTCAGGTGCAGGCCTGTCAGATATACCTCCCAGCCTGGCGCTGGAGTGCACCAGCCCTATCTGACACTCCCATTACACAGTGCAGCACCTTCAATTGAGTCTGTAATCGGTATGCAAATGAGTTGTGCTGCATGGCACTGCGGAGAAGCAGCCACAAGACTGGCCAGCCTTTTTAATATCACTTTGGAGGCACACAGTCACATTAACTAACAAGACTCTCTAATCGTGTCAGACCCAGAAGTGGTTCAGCATTGTTTCCCTTTGTGTTTCTTTTGCTTCAGGACCTGAAACCAGCTGTGGTATAAACTGATCTAGGCAGATCATCAGCCAAATAGGATTATAGTGGGTAGGCATGAGCTGTTTCCTGCCAGGGAAGTGAGAAAGTGAATGCGTGTGGAGGGGGGGAGCAGAGGGCAAGACGTGCAGGGGTGGGGGGAAATCCTGGGGGAGGCGAAGGGCTTGCTGAGGACTGCTTCTATATACAGATTTTCTGAGACTGGGAGGTAGCAACCCAGCTGCCAAGTGCTGGGAGGGATGGGGGTGCTCAGTGATGTGTCATGGTGCTGGAGAGCTGCACCTGCAGCAGCATGCCAAGCCGTGAGTAACATTAATGAGCGAGTCAGCTGAGAAGTGGAGAGCCAGATGGAGGAACAAAGAATGCTGGTGAGATGCTCTGAAAATCATCTTTCCCTCATCTTTGTCCCCCCCAACCACCCCACCATCCTCACCTTACTGCTTTATTTAGCAAAATCATTCAGAGGAGGCAGAGCAAAGCAATGTTAACACGAAGCACATCCCTTGGTGGTAGTGCTTATCTTGAATGCGGGGCCAACGTGACATGCTCACAATCGCTACAAAAGCTGAAGAAAAAAACAGACAGACAAGCATGGAGACAATGGCTGGCTCAGCTATGAGTGAGAAAGCAGAGCTGGTGATTCATATGTTTAAAACCATATGATGTGTATTGTACTGCAATAATTTTGCTGTTTAGAAATTCTGTTGCTGGAGTTCCAGGAGGCTTAGAGAGATATTCATGTTCTGGTCAGGAATGTGTTCTCTTTGCTATGTGGTTAATGCAGAGGGCAGACTCATTTCCAGTCAGCAAGCATCTGGTCTGTCCTCTGGTAATAAATGGATTTTATTTATGCATGGATTCTTAAGAAGAATCTTCAGTGCTTTGTCTCAAGCAATCTATCCAAATATCCTGGAGTGCCAGGAGATGAGTATTTTAAGTTGCTTAGTCACTAAGCACACTGCAGAATTTGGGGAAACATCTCTGTTTTCACTGGAAGATATCCATTAATATAAAAATAACCACTGCACATACTTTAACAGAAAAGAAAAGGCAGCATTTGATGGGGAAGCCATGAAGCGATGTCAGAAAAGGAGAATTTATGGGAACTTCACCGCTGTTCAGAAATACTTTTCTGAGCCTTATCACTGTCGTGCCTTTTCCTTATCTGGCAAGTTCTTCAGGATTAGTTGTGGGAAATAATGAAGGCAAGCAAGGAGACTTGGAAAGCAAACACCTGAAATGCTGAGGCTTTGTTCTTCCACCCGTCTCTTCTGTTTTCTTTAGTTCATCTGGAATGTAGCTAGGAGCCAGGGGGCTTAGTAGGTAGAGATGGAAATTTTTGAAGTGTTGGGGAGGAGCAATAACAACCCTTTGGTCTGCTTTTCTACAGATAATGCTTCTCCATTCTTTCTTTGTTGCTGAGATTTTTTTTAATACAATTTTTTTCTCCCTCCTATCTGTGGCCCTGAAGTTTACTACCAAACTCTCAAAGGCCTTGTGTTTATATCTCGTTCACAAGGGTCTTCCTGTCTGGCCAGGCTATTTTTGAAAAGATGAGGGTGCATCAGAATAAGTTGTTCATTAAATTTGAACATATAGTCTAAAATACTCAGAAAGCTTCCTACCATTTGGGTTCCAAATGCTGTGATCCCCCTTGGATTCATAACCAGCTCTGTCAGAAACCTCTGAAAACGTAGGTTGCACCAACATAGGTTGGTAATAGCATCACCTGGTCCTGGAAAATATAAAGGTGTTGGTAAAAGGATTAAGCATCCTGAATTAATCAAATATAAATGCCCATGAAGGAAAGACTTCCAAATATTAATCTTTAAAAATTATTTATAATGTGTGCTTGGTGAATCTAAGCCCATTTAGATTTAGACACAGCCTAATCTTTGACTGATCACATGTGAAATGCAGTAAACCTACCTCTTGAATTTTTAGGGTTGCCATTAAAGTGATAAATTGAACTTGAATAAACTGAGACCTCTTCATTGCTGCGTGTTGTCTCTGACACAAAGGCAGACAGTCTGCAGCTAGCTGTTCTGAGGTTTTGTCAGTGCCAAGGTTATTGTGCACAGAAGCTCTTGGATACTGCTGGTATTTGTTTGCGTTGCACAGACAGCTTGTTAGCGTGCGCTCCAGTCATCAAGCAGATTCAGACTTGTTCCTGTTCTTTGGGAATCTGTGCAAAGCAGATGTTTTCTTTGTCTCTGTACAGCTGAAAGGAAGGTATCTGTACAGCTAGGGATGAAATTCAATGGTCTGGAAAACAAGGATGCTGGATGGCCAGACAGAAATGTGGGGAGGTACTGTGCATGAACAGAGGATCTTGACTCTAACCTATGCACTTTATCTCAGTGTGGGTTTGGAGAAGTTACAGGGTCAGCTCAAAGAAGTGTGTAGTTCTCTATGGAGAGAAAGGAGAGCAGTATCTGGTGTGATTCCTCTTTCCAGTCCCTGTGGAGACCTCAGTATGAGCAGAGTGGTATGGAACAACATGGTGAGGAGTCACAGAATAATGGCCAGGCTGCAGAAGCAGCTAGGATGCAGATGGGCCCAGAATTAGACTCATATTCAAACTGTTACTACACTGATCCAGGCAGTGCTATTTAAGCAGCTGGTTTGAAAGGAGTAATAGGGATCTCAAAGCCACACAATGTCTAGTTTTAAACAGTTCTAACTGTTTAAGGATGAATTAAGGCAAGCATAATAGTAATCCCAAATTTTCCTTTTCTCTGTCCTAGGTTGGCTCAGCAAATCCAAAGGACCTGCATGTGAGTAGACTTATGTCACTGCTGTACTGTGAGAAATGAATGTGTTGTACTTGTGTTGGATAGAGATCCATCTCTCTGCCCCATTTCCATTGTTCTTGGAAAAGGCAACTGCACTCAGTTTGAGAGGGAGATAAGCTTCATGTGTTTCATTTGCTTGAAGGGGTCCCTGTGCCTTATATAGCGTTTAACTTCAAATGACTCAAACAAAAGGCAAATAGAATAAATATTTCCTGAAATTTTAGAGAGAGATCCTGCTTGTGAGAGTCTTGCCAGAGAGGATTGAGAGGACAGAAGAGGGCAAACTGAGGCAAACCCCCTTCTGTTTCCTTTAATCAAGAAAGGTGAACATCTCATCACAGAGGATGACTCTGGATATATTCCATTGGGTACTCCTGCTTTTCATTTCCTGTGCTCAGAAAAAGTCTAAAATCTTTCCTGTGTGCTTGTTATGGATGAACGTAACTTTGAGTGGAATTTGAAAGCATATTTGTCTTCTGTATCTGTTCTAACTATAGAACATTTTGTGTAAATCTTTGAACCCTGAAATTTGATCCTAGTCAAAAAAGTCAAACAAAAAACACAGACAAGGAATACAGGATCAGATTCTGAGGGGAACAGATTAATGAAGTATTTGAAGGTGTGGGAAGGGAATTTTACCATCTGCCAGATTTTGGTCTTCAGAGAGATGGGGAAAGAGCTCATGGAATCCTTTGGATCTTAGATTTTTACCCAATGCCTGAATTTTACTCCTGGCAAGACTCTAATTGCACAGACATAGTATTAATGAGCTTTTGATCCTTGATCGTGGCTGCTAGCAGGAATATCAGCTGCTTTAGGAAGTAACTCAGGAGTTGTCTGATCCAACTCACCTTAGCTTCTTGGGCTAGAGTAGAATAAGATGGAAACTGGTAGAAGCTTCATTGTCAAGACAAACAGGAGGGGCACTGAATGGCACTGTTTGTTCTTCAAGAGAAAATATTTGTGAACTTCAGGCTGTGGCTCATTACTGTCCTGATGAACCTGAATAAGATAAACACTTGTCTATCTTCTGCAGCTTCTTTCTATCACAGAGTCCTTCCCCTTTATGTACATTTTTGGGACAAGTTTGGGTTTGTTTCCTAGTCTCATGGGAAAAGCCTTGACAGTTTGCTTTGTGCTATTTGACAATGTCTTTGCTGCTTCTGTCCTTTGATTCCTAAACTGGTTCCCATTGCAGCTGAGGTGTTAAATTTTGAGGGTATGTTGGATGTGTTCAGTCTGTGCAGCCTACACCTGCCATTGCTTCTCCAGCCTTTTCATGTAACTCCTAGCAGCACAGGCAGTCAACACCTCGTGGTTATGCTGCCAGCTATTGCTGACTGCAGTGGGGATGGCAGAGCAAGAAGTGTGTGGCAAGGGGGAAACAAGTGGTTGGGCAAGGTGGGTAGCTGTAGGCTGATGAGTCTTTGGCTTTTGTGACTGCATCTGCCAAGGCCCTGTGTTACAATCTATCTGTCTGAGGATTGCTAAGGCACTGCTGGTAACAAGCTGCTGATAGTTAAGAGTGAAGGTGGGGTGCTGAAGGTACTTGAACTCAAAAATGCTCATACCTTGGTGAGAGTAATTGGAACCCAGTGACAGGATTATGGCATTGTCTCAAGAGGCAGTACCTTCTTTTCAGTGTGCACTGGTCTGCACATAAAACAGTTTTCCTTTTAATGAACTGAAACCTCTGGGGAGTGTTCATCATCCTCTGCAAGCCGGAATTCTCCTTTTGCCAAGTGGTGCACTGGAGTTGAGGAGGGGGAATTGTTTGCTTCCAGATGTCTTTAAAGGGATTTGAAGTAAGTAGCACCCTGAGATATGAGGCTGTTTAGGTGATTTACAGGGTGAGCTAGGTAGATTGGGCTTGTTGATGAATGGTTGAAGAATAAAATGAGCTTTTAGGCCCAGCCTAGTGCAGTGATCCTTTTATTATGAAAGGGGAACGTGAACTTTTGGAGTCCTGTGCTAAGACTGCCTAATCTCAAGAGGTTGTGGGGATGTTCCCTCACTGTGTACCTTGGTCTGACAGGTGCTGGCTGGAGATGCCCCCTGTGTTCCTTCTCTATAGGGCTGATGCTGTGAATGTAAGGAGAAGTACATTTATCTGCTTGGTACGGTAAGCAGGAGCTGAGAAATTGAACAACATGGGAATGAAAGAACATTTTTAAATCCCATGGGGTAAGCATCTTGGATCTAGTCTGTAATTCAACGGGGAGAGTCTTAGCTGTTTGAGAGCAGAAAGAAACATTCTGCTGTTTTTGAGGTACATCTTTTATTTAGTAAAGGAAAAAGTGTGTCTGATTTGAGAAAGGTTGCCTTGTTGTAGAGTGAGATCCACCCCTGGTAGATGTTGTCTTCAGTTTTCAATCCAGAGACAAGGAAGAAGCATGATTGGCCTGACGCGTGCAGAGTCATAGCTACAAAGTCAGGCACTGCAGCTGGTTTTCTGGCTTGAAGGAACATTTTCTGTGTCCTGGGAAAGACAACATGGTGAATAATGAATAGAGATGTGTAGGAATGTGGTAGAATAGATTGAATGTGAACGAGGATCAGGGGAGAGTAATATTTTAGGAAGGATGGAGACGGGAGTGTGCAGCAAAACAGGAAGGTGGTGGTTTCCACAGGTGGAGCTGTGGAAAAGGTCCTGGTGGTTTGAAAAGCCAGTTAGTGGCTTAGTGATTAAATAGTGTAAAACTTGGCAGAAGGTAGTGTCTTAGTTACGCAAGCAGGTAAGAATGGTTGGGAATAGTGTGGCCTTGGGGTGGAAGACTAGTAGAAATGTATGTACATGTGTGTATATTCTTAATGGTTAGGTAGGAGCATCGTGATGCAGTACATGTCTTTACATCAGACTTACGAGGCTTTTCTGTATGCAACAGGCATGACTAATGAGACACAGAGAATTTAAGAACTTGAGGTTTCCAAAGCATGACTGAAGCTTCAGGGCAGAAATCTTAAGGCAGGAGCAGAGCTCGGCAAAGATGCCAGTTACATGGCTGGGGATCTGGGGGAAGAAGAGGAACTGCAGAACACAGAACCAACTGTGTGAAACAAGGCGCAGGGAGGAATTTCAAGTGGAAGTTGCTGCTGTGTTTAGATAAATACGCGACTTTCCCAGAAAGTTCTGTTTTTCTTAGTCTGTGCTCAGTTCTGTAGTTACAAGCTGCTTTGTTCTCTCTCATCCTGCATTTATTTGGCTGCTACTTTCACTGTAGAGGAACCCTTTGTGTAAACAAGATGAACCTATTAAAGCTGCTAGACCTTGGTTCCTTGTCAAGACCAAGGTATTGCTCCCTGCTAATGGCATTGCTTTCCAGGTGGAGTCTGTGTGTCACTGTATACGTGGAATGAAATTCTGTCAGAGTGGGTTAGTGATTTCTGGTGACTCTGGATCACCAGCATCCTGGATATGCATCTCCAGGAGACTTACCTGATGCTGCAGAGGACTTTAGAAATGTGCTTCTGGCATATCATACACAACCCACAGTTGTTGATTTATCTGTGGTTGGGAGGGGAGAGGTGTGAGGTTTCAATGTTGCTTCCTCTGGCCCCATTCCACTTCTGCCTTAGCAGCAGGTAACTTGGAAGCAGGGGATGTGCCTGATGTGTAATCCATCTCCAGCAGTTGAAGCTTTTGGCCTGCTGATGTGCTTCTTGTTGAGGACCAGTAGTGTCACAGGTGTGCTAGGCCATGTCCAGCACATCTTTGCTTCCCTTTAGCATAGGCAAACGACCTTAGGACCTTAACTGTAATGCTCTGTGTTATCTTTAAGCTAGTGCTTCTTCAGTTCTGTTGTTGGTTTTGCTTTCCCTCACAAAAGTAACCTTTGAATGCTTCTGGAGAACAACCTTCAGGTTCCACTATAAACACTTTCTTGGGCATAATTGACTTACAAGCTACTAAGAAAACATAAAAGCTTTATCATTTGAGTGTTCGGGTTCAGTTGTCACTTTTCTCTCAACTGAGGAATACAGTAAGTCTTAATATGTAAGCTGAAAAATCTGAACAGGGTCATTAGCTGTGATGAGTTTGCCTTTAAGCACAAGTCTTAGTGAAATCCATGAAGTCAGCAAGTTTGTTTTTCCAATTGTGTTCTTTTTGTCATCCATTTCTTTGTCTTTCCCAACAAGTTAGTCTTGTTGCAAATTTATTGCCAGTAGCCCAAAGCAGAAATGAGTCTTGCTGTGACATTAGAAATGTGATGCCCTTGAGCTAGCATAATTATAACCTTCAGGCCTTCCCATTTTGAATCTTCTTGTTTGCATTTACTTCTCAAATACTTAAGCTGACAGTTTATGCTTTGATGGTGGCTGGTTCCTCCATGGCATTTAGTAAGCCAGACTCTGCTTTTGGCACAGTCGGGGGAGATGGACAGTGCTGGGAGAGCCAATCTCTCTGTTGATATAGGATCCTTTTCCATTTTTGTGTCATTGAAGTGGTGAAACAAGTAGTTAGCAAGTCTGGTCTGAGGCAGATCACAAGACTGGCACTTGTGCCATGTGAAAGGGGAGGTGTGCGAGATGGTGGTCAGATCACTGCTGGCCTAGGGTGCTGCTTCTGGTAGGGGAGCATACTAGAAGTGCAGTGTGGGTGCTGTGCCAGGTGAGCCCCTGTGAGAAGTTCTTCCTCTTAGCACGCTGGAGAGACTACTGCTTATGTGTCCAGCTGGAAGACCTTTTCAGAACACTTTTTATTTTTCCCGTTAGTATTGCCTTGGTCATGTTTGATCCCACTTTAACCAATTCCTTCCAATGATGAGCTGATCCCCTCTAAGAGTTGAGTCCTCAGGTGGGCAGTGGTGTGACTGCATGGGAAAAAAGGGATGCTGCAGCCTGTCATCTGGTACATAGGTAGAGCTGCTTTTAGCATCTTTGATTCTTGCTGTCAGTAAAACAGAGGCTGGAGGAAGCTGCCAGTTAGGGGTGTTGTGAGGAGATTCATTCTCTGACTACAGTCAGAGTGAGCAAAGACCTAACCATTTCACCACTCTACCTCTGGCTACCTGCCACTTGTCTGAGGTGGGTCAGGAGTTATTTCACGCTTGGTTGTGTCAGGTACTGTGGAGCGATTTGAGAGGATGAAAACGGATGTCTGTTCTGCATCCTCTGACATCAGGAAAGCATCTATCACTAAGTCTGTTTCCATCTGCTGAACTCTTAACTTAATTAGCTGCTTTAAATGGAGGAAATTTTTTCTTCTGACACTGATTAGTTAGTAGCACCAATGGAGGGTGTCTGCAGAATCAAGGCTTTTGTGGTTTTCAGTTAAAAATGGTAACAGCATTTCAAAGCTGCTTGCTAGTGTGTGCCCTGAACAGATGAAACCAAATGCATCTCCGTTTCCAGAGGGGTCTGTCACCTTCCTCCTTTCTGCTGGCTGCCTCATTGCATGCAGAGATCCTTTTCTCTAGATAGCAGTTCAGACACCTAAGCAGCAGTGGGATGACTAAGCTTTTCAAGACAAAATAGTTCTTGTTTCTTTTCTGACAGAGGAATTTGGGCCTCTTCTGTATTATTTCTGTGACATTAGCATAGTTTCACCTAATCTCCCAGTGAAGTGGGAATTGGTGTAAATGCAGCAGCATTTGTGACTGGCAAATGTTGTTTCAGTCTGTAGCTTTCCAGTTAACCTGTATTTCACCTGGTGTAAATCTTAGTTTTATTTTACTTCTCAGACATTGTGGTGATGCTCTCGCTTTTCTGTAGTAGTGGGAGACTTTCTGGGACACGGTAGGAAATGGTGAATTTTAAGAAAAAAATTTTAATTTTTTTTTCCCTTGCACATTCTATAGCATTTAAACCAATTATTAATTGAAGTTGTTTTTCCTGTGGTCATTCCCTGGAAGTCTAAATTGTAAACAAAACTAAAAAGCCATCTGGTAACCATCTGTCAAATGTTACATATCACATGGTGGCAGGATCAAACTTGTGGTGCCCAGTCTAGTCTCTAATTTCCCCACAGCAACCACTTCCAATTGCTTTCGCAGGAGACAAGCTCCTTGAGACTGAGCTGGTTGCAGGGTTTGTGAGGATAGGTGCCATTTATGTTGATTATTTTTTTAGCCATGTTCTCCAGTACCAATATTTGTTGTGCCTGGTCTAATGACCAGTTGTAACAATTTTTACTGCTGTGCAATTGTTCATCAGCAGCAAGAGAGCAGCTGGGGACCTCTTGCTTTGCCTCTTTTTTTTTTTCAAGTCTTCCCCAACCCCATCTTTATACTTGCGTGTGAGGAGAACACAAGGGTGTGTTGTATGGCTGCTGGGCCCCAGGCCTCAGGCCCTCACGGATGAATTCATCAGCTTGATCTTTCCACCGCTGCTCCTCTGGAGGGTCGGACAGCAGCTGCAGCTCCTGTCAAGCATGATGCTGGGCAGAGAGCTTTGGGGAGGAGAGTTACAAAAGGCCCTTCTTAAATCATCTGTGCAAGGGCACAGCAGAGGCTCTGTCACCCAAGGCCCTCCGCTTGTCTTCTGGTGCTATGGTTGTAATGACATTAGCATTTCAAAAAGGGGATTACTACAGCCCCTAGTTTCTGAGGGGAGGATATTTTAGCTGTTACTTGAAAAACTGCTTTCTGGCTATTTCTGCTTTTTTTGTTTTGATCTGTTTTTTTCCCTGTATGTTGATCCTGAAGGGTTAGTGAAGGTGGCCACACTATGTTAGCAGCTGTTGTGAGGAAGCTGGTTGTTTGTTGGGCTAAATGTGGATTGGTAGATGCAAAGTTGTTGCTGATTAGTACTGGTTTTGCTAATCTGGAGTGGCTATCTGAGAATATCCTAATGGAAAAGTTAAATTAAAGGGAGTGCTTGGGGACCACAACTGTGTAGCTAGAGAAGCATCCTGAAGTCATGCTTACAGGTAACTATACTAGTTTGTTTTGTGTATTTCAACTGAAGAAAATGAGCAGCACATGCATTCTATTAATTCCCTGACTTTTTGGCCTCTCATGGTACCAAAAGCTCTTTCTGTGCCCAGGTCCTGGATTTCAGGGCAGTTCCTTGGAGAAATGGTTTTGTGGTTAGATTTTTTTTTTTTATAAAGTCTTGTTTTAAACAAAAAATTCTTCTAGTGAAACTTAATTCCTGACTCTTGCAGCACCATTCCAGTATCCTCACTTTGCATTAATATTCAGCTGATCTTTGTTTTTCATTGAGTTAACTTTCCCTTTCTGATATTGTTTGTGTTGGAAAGTTGTGTTAAGACCCTACATAAACTGGGCAATAGTGGAAAATCCCTGTGGCTATCTGCTTTACAGTTCCATTAGCTGTAAAAATGGTGGGTTAGGCCAGGCAGGTTGGTACATGAGAGCAAAGGGAATTGTCTTGCTTACCTACCAGAGAGAGGGAAGAGTACTTTGTGCAATCTCTTGCACCGTGAATGGGGCCTAAAATTAGTAACTGACCCACAGTGTCCAAAATAGGGGTCCCTTAGCTTGACTGTGTGAACATGGTTGGAGGGTATGTAGCAGAAAAAGCTGGTGGTTGTCTGGAGCCTTGTCCTGAGCTGTATGTTGAACTGCTGAATAAGAGTGGAAGGTGTAGAACTGAGAGGTGGTAGGCCTAAGCCCTAGATAAGCTGCCCCTCAGGGCATCAAGGAGGAGCAGCAGTAGTTTCCTCTGTAAACACAGCACTGTGTACTTGGTGTGCTGAGGAAGGGAGGCATTTAACTTCTCTGTGTGAAAACAGGATCTCTGGAATGCCTTCCCAGGAGCCTGGTGGCTGCTGACAAGGTGTGTGGGCTTACCCAGTGTATTTTTAACTCTTCCAGTCTTCAGGCATGTTCTAATCTGCTTATTTTTATAGAACACACATCTATGCATAAACTTAAACAGCAATGGAGTGTCTTAAACATTAGATGTTAGATTTGAACTGCACTGAGTCAAAGAGTTTTTGGTTGCCCTGTGCCTCAGATAAGCTGAACGAAAAGCAGAGTGGCAGAGGTGCAAGCTGCTGTGGTCACTCTGTCTTGTCTTCTCCTTGGGTTTTTTTCTGTTTCTGCAAGTGTGCCAGCAGGCACAGTTATGCAGATCTACCAGCAGTCTGCTTGGGAAGATAGTCACTGCGTCACTGTGCACCCAGCTCTGGAATACGCTGTTGAATTTGTTAGATTTCATTACCATGCATCTTTATATGTCTGGCTTTGGGATGTGTGACTTACTGCATCCTCTTTTCTCAACACCTTTTCTGGTAGAGATGATAGAAGTAAAACTGTAAATCTGCTCTGAACTAAAAGCCTAAGACCCAAATGCAGGAAACATCAAATAACCTGGTTTCTGAGAGACGACTGATCAACTTTTAGGTTCACTGTGGGGGGAACCCTCTGTCATCCTTTCCAAAGTCAGGGCAAATACTCCTTTAAGTCTTGCAAGAGAAAGACAAGGACAGCAAAAAATAGAATTAATAAGAGATGGTCATAACATTTAGTGGGATAAGGACATTGATAATTATTACAGAGTGGGGAGGGGGAGAATGAAGGAGAAAGTTTTATTTCCCTTGCTTCCTATTTGGTTTAATTAATTCAATAACTTGGAAATAGCTAATAGCAAACTTGTGGGTCTCTTTCAAATGTAATGAGACTGCATATTTTAAAAGAAGAGGCAATTCAGTAAAAGTAACTGAAGATACGGGTAAGAACTTAACAGCTGTATCCCCTGTTGCAAGTGCTTTTTGTCTGTAGATGTTAAGAGAACTGAATTAATATGCCTCTGTACTGAGAGTGGGGAAATCAGGACAAGAATATGCAATTGTAAATGCAGGGAAGTAAGTGAGGTACCAACTTTGAAAATCCTTATAATAAAGCTGTTCTTTCTTTTGTTCCTGTCAGCATAAAATAGAGACAAGTATGGAAAGGAAATGACTGAGCAGAGTAATGACATTCAGTGTAACAAGCAGCAAGAGTGCATGAGGTTGGGGAAAGGAGATGGGCAGAATGCCAGAATCAAGAATCTTTGTACATTAAAGCTTGTGTCAGAAATTCCTCTTTCTCAGTGGTATAGTTTAGGTTGCACTAAGTTGTTTTCTCTTGTCAGCTTAAACTGGGGGTTATAAAGTGATAGAGCACCTAAGCAAGTAAATAGCGAAGAAAAATAGCATTGCATCTTCTCGAAAATATGGAAGATATCTGGTGGGATGGCTATGCTGCCAGAGACATTTACCACCAGAAGAAAATTTCCAAAGTGCTTGTGTCTTACTGGCAATCAGTTGGGAGAGGATGTCTTAAGTCAGGCAAGCACTGCTGAAAATTTTGCCCGGTATGTTTAACAATCTGAAAGAGGGGCTTAGTATTCTGTTACTTAAATGTGCAGGTATGGCAGGAGAGCTGTAAAATTCCCATGAAGACAGAAACATGGGATTACTTTGAATAACAAAGAAACTGAGTAACATCTGGAAATCCATGAAGAGAGACTGAAAGTAGCTTTCTCCAAAGGTTGCTTGACTAGTAAGCAGATTGAGGCACCATTTGGAGGAAGGCACCAATGTATTCCACTAAACAATTTGTGGTTATGGGAGTCCATTCCAGGTTGTTTCAGAAGGGCAGGGTAGAGCCATGCTCCTTTTCACTTCCTCCTAGTAGGTGTGTACCCCCAGACAATATTACTTACCTGTACTAACAGCCTACCAGCAGTACAAGAGAGCTTTTTATTTCCAACTTATCCAATTCTGTGATGAGAACAGATGCCTTGCCAGAGGTGGGGCTTGACCTTAGATACCAATGGAGGGAAGTGTCATTTTTTAGCTGGAAAGATGTTTTCGTGTTCCCAGTTTGCCCAGTAGCAACAAGCTCTTCTATTATCTTCAGTATCAGCCCCAGTGTGAGGGCTCCCCAGGGCATGATTTGAAAACAGTATGTTGGATGAAGCAGTTTTATGTGGCTGTGTTGAATCACAGAATAACAAGGTTGGAAAAGACCTTTAAGATAATCAAGTCCAACCATTCACATCCTAAACTAAACCATATCCCTAAGTACTTCATCTACCCTTTTTTTGAACACATCCAGGGAAGGTGACTCAACCCCCTCCCTGGGCAGCCTGTTCCAGGCCATGACAACTCTTTCAGTAAAAAATTTTTTCTAACATCCAATCTAAACCTGCCCTGGCACAGCTTCATGCCATTCCCCCTTGTCCTATCACCTGTCACCTGGCTGAAGAGACCATCACCTACCTCTCTATAACCTCCCTTCAGGTAGTTGTAGGCGGTGATAAGGTCTCCCCTCAGCCTCCTCTTCTCTAGGCTAAACAGCCCCAGCTCCCTCAGCCGCTCCTCATAGGATTTGCCCTCCAGCCCCTTCACCAGCCTGGTTGCCCTTCTCTGGACTCGCTCCAGGACCTCCATGTCCTTCTTGTGGTGAGGAGCCCAGAACTGGACACAGTACTCGAGGTGTGGCCTCACCAATGCCGAGTACAGGGGCACAATCACTTCCCTACACCTACTGGCCACACTGTTTTTGATACAAGCCAAGATGCCATTGGCCTTCTTGGCTGCCTGAGCACACTGCTGACTCATATTCAGTCTGCAGTCAACCAACACCTCCAGGTCCTTCTCTGCCTGACAGCTCTCCAGCCAGTCTCCCCCAGCCTGTAGTGCTGCATGGGGTTATTATGTCCCATGTGCAGCACTCTACACTTGGCCTTGTTAAACTTCATCCCATTGGTCTCAGCCCATCGGTCCAGTCTGTTCAGATCCCTCTGAAGAGCCTCCCTACCCTCAGGCAGACAACACTTCCTCCTAGTTTAGTGTCATCTGCAAACTTAGTGAGGGAGCATTCAATCCCTTCATCGAGATCATTGATAAAGATGTTGAACAAGACTGGACCCAGGACTGAGCCCTGGGGGACGCCACTCGTGACCGGCCTCCAGCTGGATTTTGTTCCATTTACCACCACCCTTTGGGCTCGGCCATCCAGCCAGTTTTTAACCCAGCTGAGGGTCCACCTGTCCAGGCCAGTGGCAGCCAGTTTCTCAGTCAGAATGCTGTGAGAAACTGTGTCAAAGGCTTTACCAAAGTCCAGGTAGATCACACCCACAGCCTTCCCCTCGTCCATTAAGCGGGTCACCTTGTCATAGAAGGTGATCAGGTTAGTTTGACAGGATCTACCTTTTGTAAACCCATGTTGACTGGGCCTGATCCCCTGGCCATCGTGCATGTGCTGCATGATAGCTCCCAAGATGACCCTCTCCATGATCTTCCCTGGGACTGAGGTCAGAGGCAGATCGTTGTGATCTTTCACAGTGACTCATTTTGTCAAGTCATCACAAAGATCATTTGAAAGCACTGTGCCATGTTTTGATCAGTCTCATTGGATGCTCAGCCATGGTACAGGCATGTTCCCCAAATGGGGCCCATATAGATGGTCTAAGGTGGGTGCCACAGTTCATCCTTGTCCAGTGAGCACCTTTTGCAAAACCATCCTTCCTGTGAGCTACTGTAGCCCTGGAAATCTCCTTGACTACAATGTAGTTCTGTCTGTGCAGGTATATTGTGCTTCTAGACACAAACTCACTTCAATCTAGTAGCCTGTGATAGCTCTGGAGGGTTTACACATGATGTGCGCGTTGCTGTGAGCCTTGGTTTTGAATGCTTTTAGCTATTTTTACTGAGTAGTGCTGGGTTCCTTAATGTGTCCAAATTTTGTTCCTTGTAGTCACATGGCTTCCTTTCAGAACTGAGCATTATGGAAAAGCTCCTTTTCTGGCAGCTTTTTGCAGAGTCTAGACTGGAAATCTGTTGCAAATGTGCTTGGCTAGGATTAGAAGCTTCCAAACAGTGATCTTCAGAAGTCATAGGGCACGGAAAGCACAGAAAGCATAATGATAGTCCATGTAGTTCTGCCTGCCACGTGACAGCTTCTTACTTTCAAACTACTTTAATTGTGTTCAATGGAGTTAAATGCATGTTTGCTTCCCAGTGCAAACAGTTTCTGCAATTGGCAGAGGTTTGTGCCCCTGAATCAGAAGGTATGGGATCACAAACCGCCTCTTCTTCGAGTGCATTTGACACACTGGGATGACTTTAGCTGCTGATGAGTGTAAGAGGAGCAGGAAGGGGTAACTTCAAAAAATCCACAGCTCTTAAAAGAAAACATAGGTGCAGTTGGGTAGCTGGCTCTTTCCTCTCGAGGTACTGCAGAAGCAACACCAGGCCTGGCAGTGGTGGTGTTGCAGGGTAGTGAGGGATACATGTCTTTTTGGAGCAGCAGAAGAGATGTTGTGACTTGGTTTCTGTTTACCCTGCAAGCTAAAGAGTAAATGTCAACTGTCTCTTCCTCCCTCAGAAGAGGAGTGATTGTGACAGCTTTGATGTGCAATAACTAGATTGCTGTCATTTGCATTCGTGGCTTTGGGGGCAGGGCTATGAAAGTAGATCATGGCATTTCATATAAGACAGCCACCTCCACCCACCTCATTAACAATGGGAAATTCCCCTTTTTCTCAGCTATACTGACTAGGAAGAAAAATGAGGAGAAAAGAAAAATCCAGTGTTGTAATCCAGGTGACCTTTCTTGGAGGTTACCAAGAAAGGCTTGGGAGGCCTTTGCCTTCTTTTTTTCTCAGGCATGATACCAAGAAAAAGAGGGTGGAGAAGAGTGGTGGTCTGGCTTGTGATGAATGCCCTTGTTTTCTAGATGTTAAATTCTGTTTCTTGAGAAGGCACCTTTACTCCTGGTAGGAGTTGACACAGTATAGTGGGGTGATTTTTTAGACACCAAATGGTCTTTTGCAGGATTGCAGCATCAGTTTGAGAACTGAGAACCTATTTGAAGGTGTGTTGTAGGGGAGCCCTTTGGGAGAATGTGCTAGGTCTTGAACATGTATTGTGGAAACAGTGACTTCAAAATCCCTGGGTAATCAGATGTAATCAGAGGCTTTGGAAAAGGTGTTTCTGTACTTCAATCCGAACAGAAGATCCTCTGTTGAGGTTTTAGAAGGTCTTCTAATGCACACACAGAGGGAATGTGGTGCTAGCTGGAAGATGTGTGGTCAAACTCTGTATGCTCTTGTTCCCAAGACAGAGGACTCACTGATTTGGGAGGAGAGGACTCAGAGAAACCCTCAGCTTAGATTGGGCTGTGCAGTATTTCATTAATACTCCAATGAAAGATACAAATTGTTATCAGGAATCCCACTTGGGAAGTAGATGCCTTTAATGCTTCTTCCCCAAACTTGAGCTACTTTCCACTGAGGCTGAGCTGTCTCCTAGGAGCATGGACCTCCCCTCTTCATGTTGGCTATATTCAGCAGAATATAGCTGTTACTTACAAGTAGCATGCTAGATCTTCAGTGTGGCTTAAGTAGCCTTTTCTAAGAAGTGAATAGGAAAGGCAGGGATGGACATAGGGTGGAATAAAGGATGGCAATACAGGCTGTCTAACACAATCAGCACTGTGAAATTGAATGCAACAGCTGTTCAGTTGTCTCTGACTCTAATTGCATGGACAATGAGAAGAATGTGGTCAGCAACTCAATGTCCATGTGGAGGTCTGTGACAAGTGGTGTTCCTCGGGTCAGGACTGGGACCAGCACTGTTCAGTATCTTTGTCAGTGACCTGGACAGTGGGATGGAGTTACCCTCAGCAAGTTTGCTGATGACACCAAGCTGTGTGGTCAGGTCAACACACAGGAGGGAAGGGATGGCATCCAGAGGGACCTGGACAGGCTGGAGAGATGGGCCCATGCCAACTGCATTAAGTTGAACAAGACCAAGTGCAAGGTCCTGCATATCGGTCGGCACAATCCCAAGCACAACTGCAGGCTGGGCAAAAAAAGGATTGAGAGCAGCTCTGAGGAGAAGGACTTGGGGGTGCTGATCAATGACAAGCTCAGCACGAGCTGGCATTGTGCACTGCCAACTGTGTCCTGGGCTGCATCAAGAACAGTGTGGCCAGCAGGTCAAAGGAGGGGATTCTGCCCCCCTCCTCTGCTCTCATGAGACCCCACCCGGAGTACTGCATCCAGCTTTGGGATCTCCAGTACAGGAAAGACACAGCTGCTGGAGTGAGTCCAAAGGAGGGCTAAGAAGATGATCAAGGGGCTGGAGCACCTCTCCTATGAAGACAGGCCACAAGGGTTGGGCTTGTTCAGTCTGGAGAAGAGAAGGCTCCAGGGTGACCTAATTGTGGCCTACCAATACTTAAAGGGGTCCTACAGGGAAGTGGGAGAGGGGCTGTTCAGCAGAGAGTGCAGTGACAGGACAAGGGGCAGTGGCTTCAAGCTGACAGAGGGCAGGGTTAGGTTAGACTTTAGGAAGAAATTCTTTACTCTGAGGATGGTGAGGCCCTGGCACAGGGTGCCCAGAGAGGCTGTGGGAGCCCCATCCCTGGAGGAGTTTCAGGCCAGGTTGGATGACACTGGGCAACTTGGTCTAGTGAGTGTGTCCCTGCCCATGACAGGGGGTTGGAACTAGGTGATCTTTAAGGTCCCTTCCAACCCAAAGCATTCTATAATTCTAAGAAAGTTCTGACAGCCTCTATGCTTGATCACAGAATCACAGAATTGTAGGGGTTGGAAGGGACCTCGAGAGATCATCGGGTCCAACCCCCCTGCCAAAGCAGGCTTCCTAGCACATATTGCACAGATAGGTGTCCAGATGAGTCTTGAATATCTCCAGAGAAGGAGACTCCACCACCTCCCTGGGCAGCCTGTCCCAGGGCTCTGTCACCCTCACTGTGTAAAAATTCTTCTGCATGTTGGTGCGGAACTTCCTGTGCTCCAGTTTACAGCCATTGCCCCTTGTCCTATCTCCACAGACCACTGAAAAGGGGTTGGCCAATTCCCCCTGCATCCCACACTTCAGATATTTATAAACATTAATTAGGTCCCCCCTCAGTCTTCTTTTCTCCAGGCTGAACAGCCCCAGCTCACTCAGCCTTTCCTCATAGGGGAGGTGTTCCAGGCCCTTAATCATCTTCGTAGCCCTTCTCTGGACTCTCTCCAGGAGATCCCTGTCTTTTCTATACCAGGGAGCCCAGACCTGGACACAATACTCCAGGTGGGGCCTGACCAGGGCAGAGTAGAGGGGGAGGATCACCTCCTTCGACCTGCTGGCCACACTCTTCCTGATGCATCCCAGGATCCCATTGGCCCTCTTAGCCACCAGGGCACACTGCTGGCTCATAGCCAACCTGTCATCAACAGGTTGGCTATGAGCCAGCAGGATGGGATGTATCTGGTGAAAAGGAGTAACTCCTGTATGCCAAGCAGATTGTATGGGGGTGGAGGAGATTGGAGGAAAGGAAAATTACCAGATTTTTAAAGGGGCTGTGGCATTGTTCTGTTGCCTCTTGTCCTGGTAGCATCCCTGCCACCTGCTAAACATGGCTCTGCAGTGCATGTTGCTTTGCTAGTAAGATAGTGGGTTTTCCGTTAGTTCCTTCCTAACCCTAAGTAAATGGGATTGCAAATCCCATTTTCCCCAAGCATATGGAGGAGATCAGGAAACAAATGGACAAAACCAGAAAAGCTTTGGCTAAAGGAGATCATGTTTCTGTCGTTAGTATCAGAATGGCTTTGTAATACCTGATCCATGGTTGGTTTTTACTCAAGACACTGTGTGTGCCTCCTGAGTCACTTTAACCCAAGTGACCAAATCTGGGTTTGGAGCTCTTTGATTTGTTTGCCTTATTAACCTCTGGGATGCTTTTTTCCCCCTGTGATTAAATGTGTGTGCCCTTCTCTGAAATTCTTTATATTGGTGTGAAAAATAGATCAGTTACAGAACAGTAACTGATAAGTTTTGTAAATAGACTCCTAATTTTTCTCTGGAACTTTGTTTTACTGTCTGGACAGTAATTTATCAGCATGAAAATAACCTCCCTCCCTGCTGTTTTGGTTCCCCACTAGTTCTCAGGCATAATACAGCTGTATTTGCTATTTAAGTGTTCTCAAGGAGTCTGCATACACAGTTGGGAGAGTTCCCAAGTGTGTGTCTCTGCAAGGCAGCATTTCTGCTATTTTTAGCATGATTTCTTTGGGGCTTCTATTTCCTTTGTGTGAGAAATTTCACTAACTGGCAAGAGGTTGAACAATACAGTAAATGGATCCCAAAGTTACATGGGAATCTTCCACTCTGCTACTTAGGAAACCTGTAAGTGCTGTGTGGTCATTTTTACCAAACTCTGGTAGACTGACCTCCCCCGAGCAGCTGAAGAGACATCCTGGTATAGCATAGTGTTATTAAAACTTGGAAACAGTTGATGTAGAGGCACTATCTGTGTACTCTCTTTTTATTTTCACCGTGTCTGGGGTCTTCATTTGTGTCAACTGATAAACTCCATGTGGCCGTAACGCGTGGTGGTTTCTTGCCCTGCTGCTGAACTACAATCCAGAGGGTGCTGTAGGAGAACCTTGAACATCTGCTGTGGGGAAAAAGAAATGCATTAACTTGTGAGTCATCTGTTTAAATGAGGGGGAGAGACTTTGTGATTCAGGGAATTCATGGAGCATAGGGAGGCCTTGACTTCTATGGGGGGACAGACGTAAAGCTGGGTGACAGTCTAGAAATGGCTGTAGGAGTGTTGCATTAGCATGGGAAGTGTTCGGGTGAAGAGGTTATGGAGAGTAGGCTGGAGTCAGTGGCCTGCACATCTGGTCTGCCCTTCAGCTTCCTGAAGACAGTATGCTGGATCTACCAGCCCCATGGATGTCTAGTGCCTCATAACTGAGCCTGAATGTCTGGGGATCCCCACACAAGAGGTGCTTTCTTCAGCTCCCTGAAAAAGTGACTTGGGAACATGGATGGGGTCAGCTTGGGGTGCCCGATGTTTTGAGGGGTCTTGTAGATTTTTTTTTTTTTTTTAAAGTGTCAGATGATCCTGCCTGTGAGCAGCCTCCCCACAGAAATGGGGCTTGCTGAGTCAGTGCTCAGGGCCCATAATGTCTGGTTGAAGCCAGGCCTGATGGGCAGAAGCCTTGTGAGACCTGGGAAGGTGTGTGTAAGGCAGGTTCAGCAGTTGGATCTGTAGCAGGAGGGAAATGTAGCTGAAGAAACTTTACCCCAGCAGTGATGGGAACACTGAGGCCTCTGGTGAGAGAACACAGGAAAAGAATAGCATAACCCCTGCCCTCCCCTGGCTGAAGCTTTTCATAGTATTAGCACTCATGCTGGAAAACAAACAGATGCTGCTTTTTCATCTTTTTTCTTTTTCATTTTTTTTACTCTTTCTCTCCTCTCCCTGAGGTTGAGGAAGTATTAGATGGGAGCACTGATACTGGGGAAGAGCTGGGAGTTGGATTCTTACTTCCTACCACATGCATTCATGTGATGTGGGAGGCAAATATGGGTCCAGCTGTGTGTGTGTGGCTCTCCAGGGTGTTCTCAGCATTCCTCTGAGCTTTCTCCCCAGCTCTGCAGAAGCTGGGAATGCTCCTGGGTTTTTCCCCTCATTTGTGCTCAGCAAAGCACTTCCTGTGGCATTTGGGCATGCTGCAACAGCTTCCTCTACTGCATTCTTCCCTGGAGAGCATCTGAAATGCTCTTGTTCTGTGTAAGGAATTTCTTTAAACTGCTTTGTTCTTCCATGGTTTGGGAAAGATTATGTTGTTGTTCCTAGCTGCCAGGCAGTAATTTCTCCTACTGTCTTGGTTGCTCTTGCTTAATGTTTCCCTTCCAAGTCAGAAGAAGGTGGTTGTGAAATCTGTCTACAGTGTCTGTAGATGTGAAATGTATTTGGAGTTGACCAGAGTAGTGGAAGGGGTTTTTATGTTCTTAGGGAGTTATGCTCCAAAAATAAAATTTAAAAAAAAACCCTAACACCCCCAAAAAACCCCAAACACAAAACAAGTAAAAAAACCCAAAACACCCAGTCTTTCCTTCAACCAGTTATTTACCTTTTGGAATAATGTGGCCTTCTCACCTCATCCTGTTTCTCAGAACATCACAACTGTAATGTACTGTAATGACATTTTATAATGTAGAGTTAGCATTTCATTCTGATAAGTCTTTTGTCTCTCCCAGTGAAGGCAGGGTGGCTCCGTACCTCATGAAACTGAATGTGAGGTGGTGTCCTGCTAGATCGATAATTTAGATGAAAAAGCAACAAGTGCTAATGTAGTGGATACTGTCAGCATCCACTAGTACTGAAATGTGAAAAAACTGTTCTTGCAGATAAATGCTTAAAAAAAACCCCGAAACAACAAAACCAAAACCCCAGCTAACCATGCTGTCTCTTGGTAGCTGAAAGAGGAACTGGGGAGTTGAAATGATTGTCTGATGTGAGGGAATTTTCTCATGCATGTTTGACAAAAAGATTTTGAATAGAAGCAGTTAGACTTTAGGATGGACAATGCAAAACTGTAAGAAGCTGAAGAGGGACTTGAAATTTCTCCAGCTTGATGCTGTAAAGGCTGGCTGGAAAATGCACAAGACAACAAGCAATGAAAATGGATTTATGAAATTTTGGTTCATGCATCGTTCCAAGCACAGGAACGATGCATCCCTTTGAGGAGGAAATGGGGAAAGAGAGGCAGAAGACCTGCATGGATGAACAGGGAGCTATTGAGCAAACTCAAAGAGAAGCAGAAGATCTATGAATCATGGAAAAAGGGTCTGAGCACCTGGGAAGAATACAGGAATGTGGTCAGGGCCTGTAGGGATGCAACTAGGAAGGCTAAAGCCCTCTTGGAAATTAAGCTGGCAAGGGACATAAAGGATAATAAAAAGGGGTTTTTTAGACACGTGAACAGTAAGAAGATGTCCAGGGATAATGTAGGTCCCTTGCTGAATAAGGAGGGTGTCCTGGTTACGGGGGATGCTGAGAAAGTGGAGATATTGAATGCCGCCTTTGCTTCGGTCTTCACTTCAAAGGCCCCCCGGGACCCACAGACACTGGATGAGAGTAGGACTGATTGGGAAATGAAGAATTTCCCTCTGGTTCAAGTAGGGGAGGTCCAGGAGCGGCTCAAAGGGATTAATGCACACAAATCCATGGGCCCAGATGGGTTACATCCACGTGTGCTGAGGGAGCTGGCGGAGGTGATTGCTGAGCCGCTCTCTATCATCTTCGACAGGTCTTGGAGGACAGGAGAAGTGCCTGAAGACTGGAGGATAGCCAATGTCACTCCAGTCTTTAAAAAGGGCAAGAAGGAGGAACCTAGTAACTATAGGCCAGTCAGCCTCACCTCTGCCCCTGGAAAGGTAATGGAACAGCTTGTTCTGGATGCCATCTCCAAGCAATTGGAAGAGAAGAAGGTCATGAGGAGTAGTCAGCATGGATTCACTAAGGGGAAATCGTGCTCGACCAACCTCATAGCCTTCTACAATCTCATGACAGGCTGGGTAGATGGAGGGAGAGCAGTGGATGTCATCTACCTTGACTTCAGCAAGGCCTTTGATACTGTCTCCCATGACATCCTGATAGCAAAGCTGAGAAAGCATGGGATAGATGAGTGGACAGTGAGGTGGGTTGAGAATTGGCTGTCGGACCGAACCCAGAGGGTTGTGATTCGTGGAGTAGAATCTGACTGGAGGCCTGTTACCAGCGGTGTTCCCCAGGGCTCAGTGTTGGGTCCAGTCCTGTTTAATATCTTCATTGACGATCTTGATGAGGGAATAACATCCACCCTCAGCAAGTGCCGATGATACAAAGCTGGGAGGAGTGGCTGACACGCAGGAGCACTGCGCTGCCATCCAGAGAGACCTGGACAGGCTGGAGAGCTGGGCAGTGAGAAACCAGATGAAGTTCAACAAAAGCAAGTGTAAAGTCTTGCACCTGGGAAGGAACAACTGTTTGTATCAGTACAGGCTGGGGGATGACCTGCTGGAGAAGAGCTCAGTGGAGAAGGACCTGGGGGTCCTGGTAGATGACAGGTTGGCCATGAGCCAGCAGTGTGCCTCGGTGGCCAAGAGAGCCAATGGGATCCTGGGATGCATCAGGAGGAGTGTAGCCAGCAGGTCAAAGGAGGTGATCCTCCCTCTCTACTCTGCCCTGGTCAGGCCCCACCTGGAGTATTGTGTCCAGTTCTGGGCTCCTTGGTATAAAAAGGACAGGGATCTCCTGGAAAGAGTCCAAAGAAGGGCTACGAAGATGATTAAGGGCCTAGAGCATCTCCCCTATGAGGAAAGGCTGAGTAAGCTGGGACTGTTCAGCCTTGAGAAGAGAAGACTAAGGGGGGACCTAATCAAAGTTTATAATTATCTGAAGCAGGGGATGCAGGGGGAATCGGCCAGCCCCTTTTCAGTGGTCTGTGGGGACAGGACAAGGGGCAATGGCTGCAAGTTGGAGCATAGGAAGTTCCGCACCAACATGCGGAAGAACTTTTACACAGTGAGGGTGACTGAGCACTGGAATAGGCTGCCCAGGGGGGTGGTGGAGTCTCCTTCACTGGAGATATTCAAGACCCGCCTGGACGCCTATCTGAGCAATATGAGCTAGGGAGCCTGCTTTGGCAGGGGGGTTGGACCCGATGATCTCTCGAGGTCCCTTCCAACCCCTACAATTCTGTGATTCTGTGGTGTTCAAGGAAACCAGGTTTTGTAGCAGCATCTGCAAAACAACTGAATTCTGTGGAAGAAACTGGCCTGCACAGTCTCTTTGCTGCATTAGACAGTGTCCTACACACTAAGGTCTGGCTGGCAAGAATTGATAATAGCATTGTTCAGGTTTGCCTGTCAAATTCAAGAGTGATCCAGGTAAAATGGTGCTGTTGAGGCGTGGTTCTGGGTATGTTATACAGCCAAAACGCAATGGAGTGTTTTCACATTATTGTTAGCTTGTTAACTGCACGTTGCCCTGAGAAATACTCTAGCTGGTTCAGCAAGAGCTGTTCTGACATGACTGATGATGCTGAAGAGATAAGATGTAGCTGAAGGAAGCCACTTGAGAGAGCTGAGCAAATAAGTGCCTCAAAACAATAAATGAAACTTAATGAAGTGTCACAAATAAAAAACCATCAGACACCAACAGAGCCTTGCTGAGTTAAAATCAGACAGTACCACTGCAAGATGGTAATGCAGCATACGCATCTCTAGCTGTGTGGTGGTCCTGTTTGTGGCAATAAAGGTTGTAGTAAATTCCTGAACAGATACTTCTATGTGGAAGAATTACTGAACTGTGAAACTCTGCATCTGTGTTGGTCTTCCTTGTATAGCAAAATAAACAAATATTAAAGCAATCCAATTAATCTGCAAATCTTTGTCATTGAAATTAAGGGTGACATGGACCTGTAAATCATTGTACTGTGTGCTCCAGAGCACCTGAATCCATGTATTCACAAAGACAACAAGGAAAGCCCTCTGAAGAGTGGAATGAAGGCGTAGAGGCAAATCATCAGATTAGCATTCGGTAGAGCATATCTCCAGGCCTCACTCCCTTATGGCTCAGCCTTGGTTCCAGCCATGGAACTGTGGTGTCTTCCACTTCCAAATTTCAGCGTCAGGTTTAAGGATCCATAATGTCTGTCAGCGATGTGATGTGTTTATGGCAGTAGGCAGGATCTGGAGTTGTATGTCTCCAAGGCTCTTCAGGCCAGCTGCACTCCAGAACCACCATGAAAGGAGAATAAGCAACCCCATAATAAAGCATTATGAGGGTGTTTGCTTTCTTTGGTTTTTGTTACAGAACAAAGAACTTGACTAGGTTACAGGGGAACATAAATAAGCTGTCGTGGTTCTGCATAGCTGGGTACTGACAGAGAACAGGGGGCTGCAGAGAAGCAGCTAGAAGCTCTCTGCAGGCCCTGGAGAGTAAACATCGGCCAATTCAAGGCCAGAGTTGCTGCTGACCAAGGTCAAGCCAATAGGCAATGGTCACAGAGCCTCTGGGAATTGCATATAGGAGAAAAAAAAACGCAGGCAGGTGCATTTTGCCACCAGAGAGGGAGTGAGAAGATGTAATGAGCTGTGCAGACACCAAGGCCCGATAACCCCATTTTCCCAGTCTCTGCCCCACCCCCATGCCACAACGGGGCAGGGAAGAAGGGAGCAAAATCATGACTAAAGGGAAGTCTGCTAAGAAGGGACGGGGGGGTAAGGTGCTTTAAGATCTGGTCACGCTTCTCATAATCTGACTCTGGTGTCACTGTGTGTGTAGTGTAAAAATTAGGTAGTTTTCTTTCCTTCACTCTGCGTTGAGTCTGTTTTGCCCATGATGCTGATTACGGGATGATCTCTCCCTGTCCTTATACATATTTTCTCCCCTGTTCAACTGAAAAGGGGAGTGATAGGCCAACTCTGGTGGGCATCTGGCCTCCAGCCAGGCCTAAACCACCACAAAAGCAGAGTACGTATCCTTGTATTTCTTCTTGCTCGAAAGCAGCAAAGTGCAGAGGCAGGACTGACATTTAGCTGTCCTTGAGGAGATTGGTCTCTTTCCTGAAGATTTGGTTTTAAGAACAGTTATACTGTGGTGTTTTGGGTTGTATGTTTTATCTCTTTTTGTGTTAAATGGAAGGAGCGATGTTTCATTTCCTCTTACGTTTTTGAGAGGCATCTAGGGCCACACATGGGTTCTGTCTTGGCAGTTACTGCCTCTAACCTATTTTTATTGCATACTTTTTCAGCTAGATATTTTGACTTGCCTGTGCTTTGATTCCAGTGGCTATAATGAAAGCATCAAAAGGGCAAGTAATATTTCAAAGGGTGAGAACTTCAGCACACCTTTTCTGAACGCTTTTCTTGCCAGCTGCAAAAGAAGCTTGTTCTTTTGAACTGTTTCCCAGTCTTGGCTTGTTTCAGTTCAGTTTTGCTTACCCTGTGGGTGTTTGGGATGAGGAGCTAGAAAGACAGCAAGGAACATTGTATGTTTTTACTGCTAGGTGTGCTTTTGACAATTTGCTAATACATCTTGTTAGGCAATTTGCTAATTCATATCCAGTGGGTTGCTTTGAGCTGTTGATAGGTACTGGAAAAGCAGAGGTTTGAAAACAAATGCTTTGGAGCTATTACACCTGTATAACAAGACAATCCTCTCAAAGGAGGTGGCGGAAAATCTGAATTCTTTTATATACTGCATTTGTAAGTTTGAGTTGCGGTTTATTTTCCATGTGCTGCTTGATCCCCAGCAGAATTTGAGTGGGTGGAACATGTGGGACTCTGCCTGTTCTGCCAGAACTGATGGTGTCTCCTGTGATTGGTAAATCAAAATAGCAGCAGCATCCCACCAGACCTTGATGCTTTTTCCTAGTCATGCTCCAGTGACAAAGCAAGCTTATAGATTGTCTCTCTGGGTTAGTTACCTCCCTTCTTTGGGAAAACCACTCTCCAGTTACTTGTGTTGCCAGTAAAGAGAGAAGACCACAGACCAAGGAGCTGTTACATTTCAGTACAGGTTATATAGTGTTAAAGAATTGGGCAGTTTAGAAAGGTATATCACAGCAACCTCTTTGTAGAAGAAGCTTCTTTGCTTTGAAGTTTAGCTGTTCTACTTCACTCTGTGTGAGACTTTGAATTTTTAGAGCCTGGTTCGAGTCTGCATCAGCTAATCAGCTCCACAAAACAGAGCTGAGCATGGTTGAACTTCCTTGCAGCGTAACTGGGGAGGTTCTAGGACTCTGAGAAGCCTGGGTTTGCCATGTGGAGTACTTCTGTCACTCTGGTCTGAGGTGCCTCCCACTCTGAGTGGGATGACTTGAGGAGTGTTCAAGTGGGGCTATTCTAGCTTTCCTGCCAGATTCAGCATAGAAGCTGCTTGTGTTGCTGAACTCCTGTAAAGCCAGCAGAAAAGATGACTTAATAATTACAGCTAACCTAACCACATCTAGAGTGAAAATATGAAGTGTGCTTGGGAGAGGCTTTCCAGCGAGACAGGACTAATAACTCTATGCAGTTTTGCCCAGCCAGTAGTAAATGATTTGAGTGTTCTGAAGATTCCCGTGACAGAGATGAGTCATTCGTAAAGGATAAACAAATGTGCCCAGATACAGGATTCCAATATGTTCAGTGGTCCTGAACAGAGCAAAAGTTCGAAAGAGAAGCAGCATGGCAGGATGAGAAAGCTTTCTCCAGTGTGTGTCAATATATTAGACCAAGGTTTCAGGATTGCTGTTCTAACCTACCATTCCCTAGCAAAGTGATTTGCCCACCTTCATCTGAGGGTAACTTCAGAAACCTAAGGCTCTACAGTTCTTTTCACTTCTGTTCTGCACTGAGGGGAGAGCCTATCACAGTCTGGCTTCCTGACAAGGTGGAGCGAAGGGGCAGACACCCATCTCCTCTCTTTGGTGGCCAGGGATAGAACCTGAGGGAAAAGCATGAAGCTGCGACAGGGGAGGTTTAGGTTGGATATTAGGAAGAGGTTCTGTACTGAGAGGGGGGTCAGGCACTGGAACAGGCTCCCCAGGGAAGTGGTCACAGCCCTGAGCTGGGCTGAGTTCAAGAAGTGTCTGGACAATGCCCTCAGTGCCATGCTCTGACTTGGCTGGGCCTGTGTGGAGCCAGGAGTTGGACTCGATGGTCCTTATGGGTCCCTTCCAGCTCAGGAGATTCTGGGATTCTATGAGTCTGTGAAACCTAAAACTTTGAGCTTTCTGGTTCAGTTTCCACATGGATGAAAGTGGAACAACGCTTAGCACAAAGCAATCTTCTATGTGCATGTCATTACTAGATCAGCCTTGGCCAAACTTCCAAATTAGTACTTTTTGGATAGGCTGAGTCAGAGGCAACAGCTGCTGCTGCTGAAAGGATGAAAAATGAATTGGTTGCGAAAGGCTCATTAGTGAACTAGGGAGGCCTACCAGGGCAGAGCTTTAAAGTGACTTGACTATGTCAGGATCTTTCCATGCATAGGTAAGGAGACTCTACTCTAAACCTTGAAGTTACTATTTCAGAGATTCCAATGATCCCTGGAGTTTAGGACTGCCTCTTAAGCAGATTCATGGCTGTGCAATGACCTGTGCCAGGCCTCAGATTAAACCGTAGCAGCACTGGGTTAGAAGGTAGGGATGAGCTGGGTGTTGTATAGATTGGTGGTGACTCCACCTTCCAGTAGGAGAGCAATAGACTCCTGCTGCTAGTGTTACCAGACAGGTGACATGTCACCTGGGCATCGAGTGGCTGTGCTGAAACCCCCAGCAGGAACATGTTTTGGGAGACTGGAGAAAGGAACCTGGTTACCATACTAGGCTGAAGTTTAGGGAATGGAAGAGTTTTGTAGTCATACAGAAGTACACAAGCAAGTTAAACCTCCCCAGTCACTGTAAATTGCAAGGCTCTTGTCACTTGCTGGTAGAGGATGAGTTTTGTTCTGCAGTAATCCTGAAGGTACGTTTCTGCTATGGCCTCACTGAGTGTCAATAGACCTTTTCTTTCAGTCAGGGCTTACAGACTGGTTGGCACAAATGGGTCATCTCTGTCCTGCCAAAACCTGGTGTCTGAAATCAGCATGAACATCTGATAGTTATGCTTTTTTCTCCAGTGCCTCCTTGTTTTAGCTGAAGAGCCAGATAGTTTTCCTGAGACCAGAGCCCATAGTGTTGCTTAGCCTGTTATCCTAAAAAGACAGCTTTGGGGTGTTACTGCATCCAAATTGAAAACCCACCTAGGAACAGCCAAGCAAACAGCCAGGTAAATGTTTAGGTTACCTCTGCATTGAGACTAGATTTTAGTTTTTAAGGTGTCTGGAGAGAAGCAAGCCAGGGGCAAGATGAGAAATCAAAGCTGAGAGAAAAGTGAAGTGGAAGTTTAAAAGTAGCACCAGTAATTGAGGACAGTGGGTGTTAATTTGAGTTCAAATGCCATGCTATACCTTTTCTATGCAGTAGGTGCTGTAAATTCCTACAGTTACCTGTTCCTCCTCTGAAAGAGTATCAAATCTCTCTTTGTTACCTTTTTTAATAGTATCTGCCTCCTTGCAATAGCAACTAAGATTTAGAATTGGACAAGCTACTAGTGATAGGAAGAGGCTGCTGCTGAGTGTTAGCTGCCTCTGCCCAGAGCAGTGATAACTTCTAGAACCTCTACATTTCTTAATAGTTGGACTTTTCAAAGTAAAACTTGTATGCAGCTTTCTTAGTGGGACCCTCTTCAGGAAGTTTTGAAGGGGGAAGGAAACCCACCAAACTAGTTGGGTGCTACCTATGAGTGAGTTTGTTTCAAAAGCAGAATTTGAGACCCTAGTGATTACACACGGTGCTGTTACAGCACTTGTTTAATTTCCTTCTCCAAACACGTGGCCGCAATGATGGCGTGGTTGGAGGAAGGCACGGGGAGGCCGGCAGCCGCCTTGGGAAACAAAGGCAAATGAAACATGTGCCACTTGGAAAGCTGCACTGTGCCCACAGGGGAGAGCAGGGCTCTGTATTAAACAAGATTTGTTGTAGAGCCACTGTTGCGCTGGCACCAGCTTCAGCCCAGATGCAAATTGTTTAAACTATCCTGGCAGTGTGGGAATGAAGCCAGGCTTCATCCTTACTGGACCTGAGCAGCAGCATGAGCTTACACACACATCCCCAAGAGCAATTCTTAGTTATTTATTTGTGTGGGCATGCATGCAACAGTAAGATTGCTTCATCAGAAGATCTTAAAACTTCTGCAGTTGCTCCTGGTTTGTTTCCCCCACCTCATTAATGTTTCTGGAATTAATTTAACAATCCTGGCTTAGTTTAAAAGCACCAGGGCTTGGGTTTACGATTTGGTGTTATCCTGATGTCCGGAATGCCCGGTGCAGATGAGAGCCCTGCTCTAGCCAGCCCTGTGCAAACATGAGGAGCCAAATCTGAAAACTTGGCAGCAGCAGTCTTGGAGCCTGTCAGGCTTGAAGTGTTTGGGGATGTATTTGAGAGGAGCACATTACACGTGGTTCTATTATGGGGAAAATACAGTTGTCATAGTGAGTAGCATTCTTCTAGGGAGGCAAGTCTGTTACTGGAGTGTAGTTGTGTTTTGGTTGCTGCTTTCCATCACAGACATTTTCCTTTCTCTCATGCACTTCTTTTGTTAGCCCTGGATATTAAGTCTTCAGTTTCCCTGCATAGCAAGCAGTGAAGTCTGTGCTCCTGTTTGGGAAAGGAACTTGAAAGGCATTGAAACTTATTTTTCTGCTAACATTTCAGGGAGAGCAGGAAGGTTTTCTAAGGGGCAAACAGAGGGAAGTACAGTTTATATCAAGCCAATCTAGAAGCACCAGCGTCAGCTTTGTGTAGCCTAAACATTTTGACTCTTGTAGAATGCAAATAGAGTTTGTGTTTTAGAGCGAGCTTTGATGCTAATGGTTTTCTTTTTAGGAGAGAGAGATAAAGCCACTAGGAAAAAAACCCCCAACATATTTCTAATAGAAAGACAGACAAGACCCATAATTAATGTTGCACTAGCAGGCTTCCTCCATGGTTGGCTAATCACAGCTGAGTGTTAATAAGCAAAGAGATTTTTAAATACAGTTGTAACATGTTAATTAAGATAATTCTGCTCCCTGTATCTCTTGAGTTACCAGATGGTGACTGCATTGGTGGAAGGCTGCAATTAGAGGCTTTTCTTTCTTCTTTTTTCTTTCCCTGCCTTAAAAAAAACCAAAAACCAAACCAAAAAACCCACCAACCAAAAAAACCAGACAGAAAACAAAAGAAAAAGGCAGTTTCAGAGTGGATGGGATGGCTGTGAAGGGTGCCTGTGACTGTACACGGTGTAACTGTATACACGTACAGCTATATGATTATATATACACATCTCTTTGCTTTGGTTTCCCTCATTTACCCACATTATGACATAAAGAAAAATAAGCCGCCTCTTCAGAGCATGTCCTTGCTAAGGAAACTGTAATTTGCCTGCAGAGGCTCTGGTTGCCCTGCTCAGTCTACTCTTCTGTTACAAGCAGCATCTGGAGCCAGTAAAGACAGAGAGCTTATTTTTCAGTGGACTTTGGCCTCTGTTTAATGCACAGAGCCCAAAAGAGGGTTATGTTGTTATGTTTTGCAGCGTGTTTGTAGGAAGGCTTAAAATATTTTAGGGGCAGGGTTGGTGAAAAGTGTCTGTGCTCACAATGGAGGCCTTTTATTGACTTCTGCCTCCTGTAAGTAAAATATAAAGAGGTCCTTTAGCCTCAGCTGTTGCGACTGGGCCCCAGCAGCAGCTGCCGTCTTAGGTTGGTCCCTCTGGGAGATGTCCCATCTGCTCATGTACTAGAGAAAGCCAGAGTGCTGAAAAGGAGAAGGTTCAAAATCTCTTGTCCTGATTCTGCTTCCCATCTCCACCCTAGATATTACAAACAGTGGAAAACCTGGGGATCTGGTAATCTGTCTTTTTATGCTGTGAACACTGTCTCTGGTGGGAAATACACTGAGCTCTCAACTGTTTCCAGCTGGCAGAGGATACCTTCAGTCTGGGTCCCTTTTCAGATATTCTATCTGCAGCTACTGTATTTGTAACATTAAAGCACACAGGTTAGCCTGCTTGTGCACATGAAGCAAATTAAAAAACCCACTAATGTCTTTCTGTGCTTAAAAGGGGAACAGAATATATTTCACCTTCACTAGGAAGAACCCACCTTTTCTCTTGGGAGACATTCATGTTGGAATTTAATTATGTGGCCTAAAAAACAGGATGCTGGACATCAGGACAGGGTACAGTATCAACAGTGATTCCCAGAGCAGGTCACTGCTGTGCTTCTCAGAGCCAGCCTGCCAACAGAAACCCCCACCTAAAACACGTGGCTCTTGGTGTTCAGCACAGACATGCTGTTACAGGCAGTGACATTTATCCCCAGAATACTTGAGCCATTTCCTAGCCTGATATTTGTATTAATCCAGACACTCTGACTGTGGAGGACAACGCAGGAGCAGAGGGTGCATAGTAGGAAGCTGCTGTGCTGAAAGCTTTTGCATGAATCCAGGCAAACATCACTTGGTTGGAAACCTCAACATATTTTACACTTGGAAATGGAGCTGGCACGCTCACTAGCTGGGGTGTGTGGATGGAGGTGACTGCTTTTGTATCTGCCACTTGTGCATCTACCACTAGCATGCATCCCCTTGTCTTTACTTTCTCAACAGGAAGGAAGGTGTGGGCAGGAAGAGGCAGTACTGTGATCAAAACATATCAGGTGCTTTTTCCCCACAGACCAGCTGCCTGCGAAATAGTTTTTGCTCTTTTGAAAGATGGTGTTTAGTTGATGTAGCTAGTCTGAAAATAGTATGAAATTATACAGGCTTGCTTCTCCCTAAAACTGAATTGCTGCTGAGGGAGGGCCTTCCAAAAGTGGGTTCTGCTGTTTATAGGCTGGTTTGGGTACACAAGCAAAGAGATCAAAACCTAGGATGTCTGGATTTCATACTGGAAGCAAAGCTGGCTGGTCCTCTCTCCCCTCCCCATCATCTCCCTCTCTGCTGAAGTCTCCTGGAGCCAAACACCAATCCTGCCTCAGGCAGAAGGAAACATTATGTGTGACTGAATGTTTAAGAGGAAAAAATCTTGACCCAAAGAAAAGCTTGTTGGGACTTTTTGCGCTCTGTTTGTGGTGACACTGTAGCTGTGTTGGTCTCTGCAAGCTCTGCCAGAGTATGACACAGCAGGAAACTTGGGTTTGAGGGGCTTGATATGTATCTGTATGCTCTTTGAGTTAATTAGGTATGCATGTATGTGTATCTATCTATTTTTTTTTTTCCTCCTTGAGGCAGCAAAGCACCTTTAGCCCAGACCATTCCGGGCATAAGCGGTGAAGCTCTCATGAGAAAAGCAGCCAACAGGGACAGTGGATAGTCTGTTAGCTGGGAATGCCTGTTGAAAATGGCCAGTTGCATGCTGGCCTTCAGCTTTGGTGCCACTTTTGTAGGGGTTTTTTTTCCTCTTGGTCAGCATGTAGTGGGGTTTCAGTTCAGCATATGCCAGGTAGGAGTCTGTTCTACCCTAGCAAATTGGGGAGAGTTTCACAGAATCACAAGGTTGGAAAAGACCTTTAAGATCATCAAGTCCAACCATTCCTGTCCTATGCTAAACCATATCCCTAAGTACCTCATCTACCTGTCTGTTAAACACACCCAGGGTCAATGACTCAACCCCCTCCCTGGGCAGCCTGTTCCAGTGCCCGATAACCCTTTCAGTGAAGAACTTTTTCCTAATATCTGATCTGACCCTGCCCTGGCACAGCGTGAACCCATTCCCCCTTGTCCTGTCACCTGTCACTTGGGTGAAGAGACCAACACCCATCATGGTGATGAGGTCTCCCCTCAGCCTCCTCTTCTCCAGGCTGAACACCCCCAGCTCCCTCAGCCATTCCTCATAAGGTTTGGTCTCCATCCCCTTCTCCAGCCTGGTTGCCCTTCTCTGGACTCGCTCCAGGACTTCAGTGTCTGTCTTGTAGTGAGGAGCCCGGAGCTGGACACAGTGTGAGACAACCGCTTCTCTGGGAGGAAAAGCTGCGTTTAAAAATAAATTTTAAAAAGAAGAAAATGACTTATGTGAAAACCTGGACAGTGTGTTCTGTTAGATGTAGGCTGAGGCACTGCCATCTGCACTGTGAGGCTGATCTGTTGCTCTTCAAGAAGCTGCTAAGTGAGCTCGGCAACTCCTGCTGGCTTCCCCACTGGAAAACTGAGTTAGGACAGTACCTGGTTGGGTCAGCTCATGCCTATCCGAGTACCGGTGATAGAGCTTGTGAGTATGTGCAGTAAATAGAAGAGATCCAAGAACTGGGCTGAGAGAGAGAGGGGTAAATGGTTTCTTTATTGGCTTACTAAACAACCAGGAGATAAGTGGAGAGGTGGGGTACTGGCCTGCTGGCAAGAACTGAGTCTGCAGAGAGCAAGCATTGTCTCTTCTATTAGCAAGTATAGCCAGAACTCCTGCTAGCAAGGTCAAGTTGCTTCCTAAGGTGAAATGAGTGTTCGGTGTTAGCTCTGAGTGGGATCCAGCGGCAGCACTCTGCTAGAATTGCCAGACCCTCTGGAAGCTGAAGTGAGCATTATTTCTGGTCTCTGGCTTGCACTTGGGGGTCCCTGGTTGGCTGGCTGCATCAGGCTGTTATATTTTTATTGTGAAGAAGCATTATGTAAAAAAGCTGAAGTCCCTGTGTATGAATTTATAAACAAATAGTAACTTGAAAACACCCCACACTATTCCTGCAAGCTTGTTCAGAGCACTGACTGGTGGGGAGAAATGGCAAACCTGTCTCTGCTGCCTTCAGTGGAGTGTTAATTAAACCTGAGCCTCAGGTCTCAGGTGCTGACAATGCACAGTCTCTCCAGGAGGATTCAGGTGTTGCTGGTGTTCCAGACCACCCCTCTAGCTGTGGTGGAACCTGGGTAGAAGAGGGGAGTAGAGAGGGAAGATTACTCGCAAGGGTGCTTCAGAGTTCAGGGCTCTGTGGAAGTCCTTACCAGAAGTTGGTAGTCGCTGTTGCAGTTCCCTTTGTTGTACTGAAGTGATGCACACACACAGATTATCCAAGCTGTAAGTCAGAGGCCTCCGTAGCAGGGACAAGTAACTGGGAGATCGGGGGAATCTTCTGTTTAGTTTGGATGCTTTTCTAGATGTGCTGTTTCTGTGGCTAGTGACAAGTCCTGGCTGAGGAAATGAAGTGTTTTGAAGAACCAGACACTTGGGTGGAGAAGTGACCCTGTGGAATGTGCTGGAGCACAACTTGGAAGAGATTAAAGGCAGTGACCATGACCAGGGGGAACCTTCCTGTGTGATGGGAGGTATGAAGACAGACAAAAAAAAAGATATGTACTTGAAAGTGTATATTTGGAGTACCTCCCCTACAAAGAGAGGCTGGGGAAGCTGGGCTTGTTCAGCCTGGAGAAGAGAAGGCTGCGGGGGGACCTCATTGCAGCCTTCCAGTCCCTGGAGGGAGCAGAGAAGCAGGAGGGGAATCAACTTTTTAAAAGGACAGACAATGGCAGGACAAGGGGGATGGATTGAAGCTGAAGGAGAGAAGGTTTAAATTGGATATTAGGGGGAAGTTTTTTACAGAGAGTGGTGAGGTGCTGGAACAGGCTGCCCAGAGAGGTGGTGGATGCCCTGTCCCTGGAGGTGTTCAAGGCCAGGTTGGATGGGGCCCTGGGCAACCTTGTGTAGATCCAGGCCTGGAGGTTGGTGTCCCTGCCTGTGGCAGGGGGGTTGGAGCTCTGTGATCCTTGGGTTCCCTTCTAACCCAGACCATTCTATGATTCGATGATGGCAAGACAGCCTTTTTTAAGCTGCTCCACAAAAACCGTACTGTGGGGGAGGCAAGGTGTAGCACAAGTTAGGATGAGGGTTCAGAGAGCATAGCATAGTATGACGTCTAATACTGCAACAGTTTAACTGGGTGCTGCTTTGTTTTTCTTAACAGATGTTTGCTCACCAGGCAGGATATGCAGGGGCAGACAATTGTGACAGGTTTAACCAGACGAGCCAGGGGAACAGGCATCTTGTTAGATCAGGACGGTGGCCTTTGTTTGTTGGCTGTTTCTCTTCTTGATAATATTGGTTAAATAGAGTAAATCTTGTAGATGAGGAAAGAGAGGTACTGAGCTTAGGATCTTCCATTTCCACTCTTCGCCTCTCACAGAAGTTGGAGTATGTCTGAAAGGCCAGGTGTTAGGAGGTGTTGACATCTCCAAACAGGGCATGTGTTCAGGGGATCCAGCAGAGCAGCCATATACCCAAATGGCTTCCAAAATGCTTCAGCACTTAGGTGTAAGATTCTTCTGATGCTGCTCTGAGAATGGTCAGACATGCTAGAGCACTTGTAGTCAGGAACTTACCTGAGGCTCAGGTCAGCTTCCTCTTGAAGTTATTGGGGTTTGGGCCTGACTCATGTAAACAGCAAACTTGATTTGTGAAAACTGTTCCCATCCTTGCTCAAGTGACCTTTGTGCCTTGCTGTGGAGGAGTAGAAGACATGTTACTGGATGTTCAGTGCCAGTCATCTCTTTGCTAAGCAATGGTATGTCCTTCTGCCCACCCATGTGAGCTGAGCAATACAATGGTTTGCTGACCCTCAGTTACAAACCTACAGCTACCCTAGCAGATGATTATTAGTAGTTGTCTTTCTCTACTTGTTGTTTTTGGTGATGTGAGGGTGTATTTTGTTTACTTTGTTTTCTCTTACAAGAATGCATTGTTAAGGAGGATTTGGTTTTTGCCTCTGCATGGTCAGGCTGCCCAGCGAAACAGGCAAGTGACTGAAAATACAGGTCAGGTGCTTGATGCAGGAAGAGGACTGCAAGCCCCTTGCTGGGATCTGGGAAAAAAAAGAAGTGCCCAGTACCAAGCAAACAAGACTGTGAAAGGGCCTATGTTAGAAATGCTTTAGTAGCTCTGCATCAGGTTGGCATTCAGGACCATGGCTCAGCTTCAGCTCAGACAAGACAGAAGATCCGTTTCACTCTTTGGTGGTAAGATTCATCATTTTGGCCAACTAACATCTCTTACTGTCTTCAAAAAAAAGCCATGTTCCAACCCCTCATAGCTGCCTGAATTTGGTAGAAGGGAAAGCAAGTGGAGCTTGTTGCTACTACTAGTGGAGCCATGGGAAAGGGAGCAGGTGAAGGTACAACGTGATGGCACTGTGGCTGCAAGAAAAAAGAGGTTCCTTAGTATTGTGCAGCTTATTGTCAAGTTACTAACAGCTATTCAGAGAACGTAGGAGTATTAGCTCATGTGACCTAGATGCAAAAAACGACAGTAATTGTAGGTGAGTTGATGGGAAACTGAGTGTAGGTGGCTACTGGCTTCATATTCTTGAATTTGTATATAAAAAAGATTGTCCATATATGAACTACTTTAAGATTTTGAAATGGCATTTGCAGAAACTCCAGTGCATAACTTTTATTTCTTCCTGTCAATCTGGAAAAGACAATTTCTTGGCCTCTGACCAGAGCTCAGTGATGTTCAGAGTGTTTGGACTTCTCGTCAGTTATGTCCTTCCTGTTTCCCAGCAGCGTGTGCTGGCAGAGAACCACCTCTCTTGGGAGATGTCATAAACTTCAGTACTCTTAAAAATGATGGGGAATTTGGGACTTGAGCTCTGCCCCCTTTGCTCACAGTGCTGCAAGGTTTAAACCCACTGTGTCTGTGTGTCCTCAGTCAAGATCCTGGGAATAGCTTTGCAAGCCTAGGATGTCAGTAACCCCCTGGGGAGCTGATAACTTCTGTAACTTGGCTCTTTTTCTCTTCCCTGCCTCACTTCAACGTTTGTTTTAAGATGTCCCATGAGCTCTGGGATACTTCCAAGAACATGTGTTTCAAAGAGGGAGCTGATGAAATTCCTGCATGTCCTTTTGTATTTCAAGTATAGCCTGGTGCCATAGTGAGTCTGGGCTGATGCTGTTGGGGAGGGGGTCAGTGGTTACAGTATGTGTACTTCAGGTGTCCCACAAATTTAAAGGAATTTTTGTAACCTTTTGGGAAGCTTCAGTCTGTCTGCCATGTGCCACACACCTTGGAGTCAGTCTAGAGGGTCACAGTTTTGCAATGTCCCTTGAAATCTGCCCAGCCTTAATTGGGGCTGAAATGCTGAAAACCCCTCCTCCACGATTTAGCTTCACATGCCTCCAAAAAGGGATCAGTGTGCCAAGGTACTGTCCAAACAGCAACCTGCCAGCAGTGCACAAACACCATTGCTGAGGGTTAAATTTACAGATCTGCTGAGCTCTGAGATGCCAAGGAAAGGGAGCTGGTCCAACTGGGAGCAGAAGTGTTGGAGTTCCTCAGAATCTTTCAGGCAGTACCAGACCATCATTTACCCACTCAACCCTTGCCTTGGCCACCTCTGCTGATTTTCAGTGTCATTGGCACTGTCTAGTAGCCGTCTCCAGAGCTGCAGGCCCCAAGATGCTCCATTGCCATGAGGCCACCTCACAGAGGAAAGCCCAGGTGGTCTTCTAGGGAAGCTGGAGTTGCCCAGATATATGCTCAGTCCGTTTGAGGGTCGAAGGTGTTAATGTTCTGATTTCTTTCCCTAGCATGTAGAGAGAGGTTTTCTGTCACAGTGGAGGTGACATTTTAAAGTACTTGTGACACTCTTGGATGCTGGGATGACAAATGACCTAAGGGGTGGGGGGAAAGGGAGGTGACTAATTCCTCAATCTCTTCGCTGCATCTGCAGTTGCTTAGCATCTTATCCTGAAGCCCTTGCAGAAGGAAACCACAGCAGGGTTCTGTAGGTAACTGCTGTGTTGGTATTTCCAAGCCTTTTATAGTGCTGCTGCAGTGTAAATCACAGAATCACAGACTCAGATTGTTCCTTGCTGCTGGGTTATTGCTATATGTAACTTAGAACCTCATCAGCGTAGGTGGCACTTTACAACGGGAGGGGAATTGAACAGTGAGCTGCTGCCTGGTCCTAAATGGCTCCTGGTGCAATGGACACACATGGGTAAGGCTCAGGAGAAGGGGGAGCAGAGGGAATGGGCTCTGCTTGCTGCAACCAGGTAGTGGACAGGTGCTGTGGGTGACTCCCGAGCATTTTCACGTGTCTCCTGTGGCATAAAAGGAAAGTTGTCCCACCTACTCCAAGTTTCAGTAGCTGCTGTGGCAGCAGGAGGTTTTCACACAGAATCACAAGGTTGGAAAAGACATTTCAGATCATCAAGTCCAACCATTCCTGTCCTATGCTAAACCATATCCCTAAGTACCTCATCTACCCATCTGTTAAACACACCCAGGGATGGTGACTCAACCCCCTCCCTGGGCAGCCTGTTCCAGGCCCTGACAACTCTTTCAGTGAAGAACTTTCTCCTAACATCTCATCTGACCCTGCCCTGGGGCAGCTTCCTGCCATTTCCCCTTGTCCCATCTCCTGTCACCTGGCTGAAGAGACCATCTCCCACCTCTCTACAACCTCCCTTCAGGTAGTTGTAGGTGGTGATGAGGTCTCCCCTCAGCCTCCTCCAGGCTGAACACCCCCAGCTCCCTCAGCCGCTCCTCATAGGATTTGCCCTCCAGCCCCTTCCCCAGCCTGGTTGCCCTTCTCTGGACTCGCTCCAGGACCTCCATGTCCTTCTTGTGGTGAGGAGCCCAGAACTGGACACAGCACTCGAGGTGCAGCCTCACCAATGCCCAGTACAGGGGCACAATCACCTCCCTTTCCCCACAGTGCTCTGCTCTCTACCATTGCCTAGAGAAGTACCTGTTACATTGCTGAGAATATTTATGGTGCTCAAACAGGTCCCCCCAATTTAACAAGAAATTACATTGGGCTGCAGATGGAGCAGAGCATTTGTCTATGGACCTAGATATCAAGTGTGCCATGAGTCTGATAGGCTTAAAGTGAAAGTGGGTTTTAGCTTTAGCCTTATGAGGCAAAGGATTAAAACCTTGGTTACAAAATGGGAAATTATTGCATAAAGGAAAAATAAAGGAAAGCCAAAGAGCCAACAGTTAATACTTATGAAGCACAAGATAGTAGCTTCTTCAAAGCTTATTTAAGAACAAATCTCCTCAAGAACAAAGTCCTCTTGAAAGGCTGCTGCCTGGACCCCTGTTAACCTTTTCTCTCAGGAAGTGAATGGAATTGCAGTCATAAAGCTGACAGAACTCATACCAGAGTTTTTGGCTCCACTCAGCACTTGATTTCGGGGTTTACTGGCATTTACAAGGCGTTACCTGTGATGCATTCATACATGTGATTAGGTTCAAGGGTCACTCGCACTGCAGCAATGTAGCAAATTCTTCCACAGTGGAATGATTCTCTGTAGTTTTCTTTTGCTTTTTAAATCCTGCCCAAAATCCAGTTGCTTAAACTTAGTCCAGCTGTTTCTTGCTGTTTGTCCCACAGTAAGTGGGACAGAATCTGGATGGGAACATGTACTTTAGTCTTTAGGGGCAAGCCTGGATCACCACGCTGTGATGGGATGTGATGCCCCGGAAAGCCGGAATCAAAACTCAGTAGCCTTGGTGACTATTAAGCAGGTATCCTTTATTGCAGCGCTGGGCACACAGGGGATCGCTCCTCTGAATGTGTGCGCCTATTGAAGCCAAATTTCTCATATTTATACAGATTAACTATACATATTCATTATAATTTCTAGGAAAAGGCAGAGTTATGCTAATTATTTCTAAGAAGTCATTTGCATTAGCCCCTCCCAGACAGAGCATGCTCAGTGACACTCAGGGGGTCTTCTGGTGGTCTTCATGGATGAAGGCTGGACGTCTTCCTCGCTCTCAGCGCATGCTCTTTATGTTTCTTCTCTGTGATTATCTGAGCTCAAAAACACATTCTTTTTTGCTGAAAACAAGATATACTCTCTCTCCTAATTGGTCGTTAGTCTTATGACTCCTCTATCTCCTGCTTCCTCTAGTTTCAAGGCTGTTGCACTGTTATGGCTCAGTTTTGTAGCCGCTTTCATGAAACCGCTTGTGTGATGACTGCTAAAATCCAAAACTAATCCATTCCTAAAAATACACACATTCTTACTTTATCTTCAAGGCTGTTACCATTGCATTGTTATGGTTAAGTTTTGCGGGTGCTCTCACAAGTAGCCTACACAGTTATAGCTTTCTCCTAAACTAATCTATTCTTAAAACCATGAAAATTCTTATATTAAAGTTATATTAATTGTCTCGAGCTACACCTATATCAATCTATTAAGCATGATTACATTTCATTGAATCAGATAGTTGATCTTCCATGCCCCAAGATGTCTCAGGAGGAATCTTTGATGGGATTTCTTTTGTGAAGTTTGGGAAACTGATGTAGATTTAAAAGGAAAATTCTGTGTTTGTCCTCCTTTCAGCATCAGCAGCGGTGTTGGGGCTGTTCTGTAGGGTCACTGTGACCCACCAGAGGAGAGGAAGTTTAAAGCAATATAAATATCCTGTTTTCAGTGCAGTTTCCTCATTTATGGTTTGTTGGTTTTATTTGAATGGACATTGAAAATTCTACAAGAAAACTTGTGGTATGTGCTGTGTCTATGCCCATAAGGACAGGGGGGATGCAAGGAGAAATGTCAACTGCATTCAGTGCTACAGGCATCACATAGAAAAACAGATATTTTAGAAATATCTTTGTCATGCAACTAATTCTAGCCTAGTTTTAAGAAGGAATATTTGGTCCTACTGAAGCAAAGCTCGGATTCCCACGCTTCTTCCCCATGTATTTTTGGTATAAAACCTGTGTAAAATATCTCAAATTGGTGTGGTCTTACAGGCTTCCAGGGCAGCTCTGTGTACCTTGATGTTTTACCCACAGTACAGTGGAGTGTTCACATTCTTCACTTGTTTCAGCAACAGGTCCTGTGCTTTTTTGGTATCAGGCTAGTAGGGAATGCTGGCTGTCAGGTTCTGCACCAGTCTCTAGCGAAGCAGCTGTGGGGAAGAGATAACACCAAGAATTTCCTGGGCTCCTCTCCTGTAGAATCTCTGTTGTGACAAACTTAGATGTCGCTGTTCAAAAACATCACTGGTTTGATGCCTGCTTTGTACTGCTGGGACAACAAGTAGTATTTAGCAATCACAGGAGATGCATTGGAGGTGAAACTGAGCAGTTTCCTCTGCCATTCTGTAACAGTCTTTCTTCTCAGTTTTGGTAGTTTCTTAGTTTAGTGGGTGTTTGTAGGTAGAAGGCTGCCTACGTGCTGCATCTACTATGCAACAGATGCCATCCTCTGCGATATCCTCTGTGATGCTTACTTTCTTTTTTCCAGATTGTCCCCAGCCACCTCAGCCTGAGAATGGAGGCTATAAATGCCACCCCAGCCCCTGCAACAACCCTCTGACTTCAGGCAGTGTCATAGAGTATCTGTGCGTTGAAGGCTACATGCTGAAAGGAGACTATAAATACCTGACCTGCAAGAATGGAGAGTGGAACCCAGCCATGGAAGTCAGCTGCAGGCTCAGCCCGGGTGAGTGCCCCCTGACTCCAGTGGGAGAGTCAGGATTTCCCCAGCATTGGCTTTTCCCATTATTCTTAAACACCAAAGTAGTGTGGTGCTGTGGAAGCCCACACAGCTGCCTCTCGTGGCTCCAGCAATTTCATAAAAGCTCTTTATTAACAGCATCTCTTCTGTGACAGCCCCTCGGATGTAATCTCAGAGTCCCTCTTGCAAGGAGCCAACCCATGGGAAGGAGTATAGCAGCAACTTGTTACTTAGGTGGAGCCTCTTTGACAGCTCCTGTCCCAGAAACGGGGGAGGCCCTAACTGAACCATTTTCCATCCTGTCTGGTTTTGCTCCTGGTGGGCTTGACAGTCTATCTCACTCAGCAGTGTGCCTGTCTGTCCACGTGTGTGTGAGTGTGTAGAGCCAATCTTCCATGCAAACAGGGTAGGTAACTCTGCCTCCTGTGCCTCAGTGGTGCTGCTTCTCACTGCACTGGCAAGAAAGGACATTGCTTACAGGTGATTTCTACTTCTCTCCAAATGGAAGGGGAAAGCATTTGTTTTGTGGGTCTCTCCCCTGCTTTGATGAAGGAATTCCTGTTCAGCTGGAAGTGAAAAGGTTTGCAGGAATATCATACAGCTCTTACTTTGCCTTTGGCTCTCCTGGTTTTAAAAGCATGCATGCTGGATAAAGGGAGAACTCTGTCCCCTCTTCTAGTTCTGCTTGTTGATGGTCTTACTGCTCAGTCACCCTGAGTCAGCAGGGTGCATGCACCAGGATTGTCTCATAGTGCATAAAGCAAAACCAGGAAAGAAACAGAAAAGTACCTGCTTCAAGCTCTCTATGGAGCTCACTGCACATCTGCGATCTCTGGAGCATCCTGTCCTGTCCCAGAGATGCTGTCTTCTCAGTGTCCCTGTCACAGCCACTCCTGTAGCCCCTTCCTATGATGTGAAGAATGGGAACTGGGACTTTACCTGGCAGCGATCAGATCATGAAGAGACTTTTCAAATTCAGCATACGTTTCCTCTTCACAGTGGTCCCCTTTCTCCTTGCTCCACCCTGGGCTGGAAAACAAAGCTGTGTGTGCTGTTTTGAGTGGTGTCCCCTGGGTTGCATTCCTGCATGGTGGCACTTGGGCTGGGCTGAAGAGATTGTGTTGTGCTGAGCAGTGATCCCTCAGATTTCTTCAGCATCCTGAATGATCCTTACTAAAAATCTGGAGCCTCAAAAGCCTGACCCAGTGGAAAAGCCATTACTTCCACAGCACTTTGAAACAACTGTTTGGGGTCAGGGACAACTGAGGTTTAACTAGTGAATCTTCCTCACAGGGCTAAAAGAAGGTGAGAGGCTGTAGATGGAAAGACAGTAGCTCTTCAAATGACTGGTAATGGATCAGATCCCACCTGATCTTTACAGAGTAAATAAAAACAGGTGTTTTGGGTGGCTCTGAGCCTGTCATAGCCTTTTGACACGTTACTGTATGAGTTAGTGATCACCTTGTTGGAATATGAGATGGTGAATGTGCTGGAGCGTACCCCAGGTGGTGAGCAGTTTTACAGCATGCTGATAACAGAGCATCTCTGTTTGCCTACTTGTTTCCCTGTCAGTGTACTCAGTGCCCTCAGTAACATTGAAAATGGGAACTCTTATTCACCCCTGTTTACCATAGGGAAAAAAATACTGGTTTTCCCCTTTGGAGAGATCAAGGTACTTGTCAGAAATTTCAGGAAAACAAGTTCAAAACAAACCAAAACTTTTGACCCTAAGAGAAAGTGCAGAAAAGGCAGACTGACTTTCCAGCTTAGGTGCCTAGTTTGGGTATAGATTTCAGGCTGTAGGCTTAAAAACAGTAGTCCTCCAGCTTTTTTCTTCTGTCTGCGTGTTCCTCTGGCCCTCCTCTCTGTCTGCAGGTGTGTCCTGCATCCCCCTCCAGTTTGAGACCTGTGTTCCTGAAGGAAGGGTAGGAAGGACTAAGGTGAACAGGGCCCGTGTATCTAACACTGAAAACTCAGCATCCTGGAGCAACATCTGCCTTCCCTCTATGCTTCCTGGCATGTGTTTGTGTGTGTAAGAAACAGAATGCTTGCTGCATCTTAAATACAGCCAGCCAGGTGACTTCCCCCTCTTCCTTTGGGAGGCTGCTCCGTTAGCCAGGAAAATCTATTGTTTGGAACTTTTCCTGGTGTTTGGTCTAAAATATCCTACCTATTGTGATAGGCAATTGTTGGCCTTGCTGGTGACATCAGGACTTTTTTTAGCTTTTGCTCAGACAGATCTGTATATAATGTGATTCTTGCCACCGTGAATCAGCTCCCATGGCCTGCTTACACTGCTTTTCTGTTTGTCTTGTGGTTTGCCGAAGGACCCTTGTATGTGTATGGTCTCATTTAGGTTCCCTTCACAGCTGGTGGAGAGGTGTCACCTTGAGCTCTGAACTACCTTTTGTAAGAGAGCTGGTGTGCCTTGGCTGGATGGGAAATATGCACCCAAGTCTACGTCCTGAGGGCAGGCACTGTGGATGTTTTTCATTCCCCATGACAGTGATTTAAGGGAACAGATCATTTTACCTTGTGTTCCTCTTGGCTTTGCAGAAAAGGACTCTCCTCCGACCATTGGAGTACCCACGCTGTCCATAGTAGCCTCCACAGCAAGCTCTGTCGCCCTCATTCTGCTCTTAGTTGTGCTGTTTGTCTTGCTGCAGCCGAAGCTGAAGTCGTTCCATCACAGCAGGTAAGTGGGGGCTGGAGGTGGTTAGAGCCATCCAGTTTCTCTGCAGCAGAAACCCACTAAAGCACTTGCTTTAGGCCTTCATTTTGGAGCAACTGAACCTCCTTGCTTCTCTGCTCCTGTTTTAATCACTTCAGTGGCACCTTGTGGTCTTAAATGGTCATCTGTGACATCCAGCTGCAGTCTGTATTCTGACATGCCGTCTGATGAGTGGTTTCCCTGTTCTTTTTCCTTGGCCCTCAATACGAAAAGCTGTGATCCCTGCTTGGCTGGTCTTGCTCAGCCCTCTGCCTCTTCTCGCTGCTGAAGTGCATGTCTGGATATCTATTTCCCCCAGTCCCTTTGTGAGATCCTATGGACACAAATGGTGGCAGCACTGCTGAGGAGATGTGTGTGCCAGTCTGCCCTTGATCCCTGCTGTGGGAGGTGAACCCTCCTGGCCTGGGTTTATAGGTGATAGGAGGGACTCAGACATAACACTGCTGCCAGATGATGTCAGCAGAGTCAGTGTGGACTCTCCTGTCTGAATCAGCTAAACCTGATTCTCCTGAATCTCATTAAAAAAAGAGCAGAGACATGTCTGTCTAGCAGCTAGGAGGCTGAGAGGGGCCCTGGAGTCTGCCCTGTTCTGAAGAAGTCCAAAGCACCACGACAATCCAATCTCAGGGCCCTAACTCAGGAGCCCAGGGGATCCACATTGTCCTGGTTTAGGAGCCACCTGCCCCACCCTGCCAGAAGTTATGTTGCCAGCAGCAAAGGTGGCAGAACAGGCAGCACTGGGAGCTGCAGACTATAGCAGTGCACAGAGCAAGCTGAAACCCACAGCAGTCAGAGCTGGTGTTTATCTGTGGGTTGTGTGACAGCAGTGGGCTCTGAGTCAGGATCTCTGTCACACGTAGGGATGGAGGTGTGTGAGGTGGGAACCCAGCATTGTAACCTTTTCAACTCTTGCTGCTAAACACATTTTGGCACTGTGAATTACAGTGCCTGCTCGTGTTTATGGTAACTCACAGTAGGGGTGCGAGGCCACGGTTGATTGACCGTGTTAAACCACTGTTCCTGTTTTCTGTTCTTTAAAAAAGTCAGTGGGGAACACTAGAGTTCTGCTGTGGGAAGTTACTAGAGTTCTCTAATATTTGTATAAAAATGTAAGTGCTCAGCTTGATTTCCCCTCCCCTTTGTTTCTTTTTTTGAGGCGAGACCAAGGTGTGTCTGGAGATCAGGTCTCCATCATGGTGGATGGTGTCCAGGTGGCCCTGCCATCCTATGAAGAAGCAGTGTATGGCAGCACAGGGAACTGCATTCCACCCTCGGACTCCCGAGTGCAGATTGTGCTCGCGGAGGGAGCTGGGCAGAACGGAGCCAGAGAGATACAACAGCAGGACCAAGGGGCTCGCAACAGCTTTGAAAGAGAAGATGAAGCCCCTGGACAGTCTGGACTGTGTGAAGCCAGTGGGTCTCAGCGCTCTGAAACTGTTCTCGTGCATCAGGCTGCTACCTCTTCCTGGGTAGCTGGCATGGCTGACAGTAGACCTGTACAGAAAGAGGTCCAAGATTCAGAAAGCAGTGACATACAGAGCCTTTTATCACTCACTTCCTCTGAGGAGTACACAGACGGTACGTGACTTGGGCAAGGAGTATTGAACAAGAACCGCGTAAGAATAGTTGCTGCAGTTGAGTGCTTGGGATGAAAATGGCAAGGGATGCCCCTAGGTATGTCAGTCACCAGAGGAGCTTTTGAAAAGAGGTGTCACAGCCTCCATGGCACGTTGCTCATCCTAGATGCACAAGCCGTATTTAATGCCACCTCCTGAAGTATGTGGTGCGCTCAGACTGGGAGCCTAGGGCAGTCTGCAAAGACTGTTTGGGTCCTGCTGCTCATTGTCACCTTAGTGAAGGATTTGCAGAGAAATGCCAGTCCCCAGCATCACAGTGCAAGTGCTCTAAAGTAACTGTGCTTGTGGAAAGCAAGGTGATGGGAGAGGAAGGATTTGGTTGGAACAAAAACCCTGTGTGATGTTTGGGCTCCTTCATTGTTAGACTGTCTTAGTAAGCAGCTTACTGCCTCAGAGCATGCAGGGCCACAGCCCTGGCATGCCAGGAGTACTTGAACTTCCCCTATGAAGAGAGGCTGGGGAAGCTGGGCTTGTTCAGCCTGGAGAAGAGAAGGCTGCGGGGGGACCTCATTGCAGCCTTCCAGTACCTGGAGGGAGCAGAGAAACAGGAGGGGAATCAACTTTTTAAAAGGACAGACAATGGCAGGACAAGGGGGATGGATTAAAGCTACAGGAGGGAAGGTTTAGATTAGATATTAGGGGGAAGTTCTTTACAGAGAGAGTGGTGAGGAGCTGGAACAGGCTGCCCAGAGAGGTGGTGGATGCCCCATCCCTGGAGGTGTTCAAGGCCAGGTCAGATGGGGCCCTGGGCAACCTTCTGTAGATCCAGGCCTGGAGGTTGGTGTCCCTGCCTGTGGCAGGGGGGTTGGAGCTCTGTGATCCTTGGGGTCCCTTCCAACCCAGACCAGTCTATGGTTCTAACTTACAGTACAGGGCAGAGGGGCAAGTCTGTTAAACAGCCAGTGCATCTGGTGTTCTGTACTCCTGCCCCAAAGGAGTGGCTTTACAATGCTAGAGCTGATGTAGGGCTGCAGCTTAAGATTGCTTCTGCGGAGACTGCCGTGTCTTAGGCAAGAAGTGTAACCAGCTTGTAGATAGCTCAGGGCAGAAGTTCTCCTTTGCATGGTGTGAAGCCCTGCAGCTGTAGGAACGCTCCCTGGAACCCTTGGGGTGAACCAGGTAAGGATTTCTGCTGAAGGGTGGAAATAACAATGTGTCCAGAGATGGGCATTAAACCCCAGATGCATAAACAGCAGAAATCCAAAAGTGGAGCTTAACAAAAACATTTCTGTAGTTTAGAAATTAGGGGATGTTGCCTCTACGCTGTATCATTTTCATCGCTGCCTGAAATGCTTCTTGCCTCTAAGGCTTGTTGCACGGTAGCAGATTGCAGTGGGAGACCATAAAGCTTGTGCTTACAGCTCAAAGATGAGGATGCTGCAGCTATGGATGGAGGTTGTGTTTCTCCAACCATCCCTGTCACAGTGAGAAACATGTCTTAGACATTTTGAGAAACTACAAGATTGATGAGATCATGGGAAAGAAGGAAACTAGTATTTTGAAAGGAAACTATTGCCTTCCCTTAAACAGTGTTGGTGAGGCTTTACTGGGAATACTGTATCTTCTTGTGGGACCCTCAGCTCAAGAGAGATGTGGAGAAACTAGACAGGCTCTGTTGGAGGCCTGCCAAGACAGCAGGGGTCTAGTGGGGACTTACTGTGGGAGCTGAGCTCCTTTAATCAGGTGAAGAAGCAGGTGAGGGCCAAGCCAACAACTGACTGTGATTACAGGGAGCTGAAAAGGTTGTGGAGCCAAACTCATCACAGCCAGGGGATATAACATGGGACAGTGCCACAAGCTGCAGCTTGACACATTCAGATGAGGCATTAGGAAACTGCAAAAGTTTGATTACTTTTGTTCTTTTCTCTCCCCACCATTCAGATATTCCCTTATTGAAGGAAGCATGAGGCCTGCTGTCTGCCTAGCCTTCTCCCTCTTGGATTTCTTTCTCCTCCCTTCCCCCTGCCTTCAAGACAGAAGCACTCTGTGCAGCCTTCCCCATCCTCATGAGCTGTACCCTGGATACCTCCAAGCAGAGACGCCCTCAGCTGAAGATCCAAAGGATGTCGCCAGGTTGCCTCCTGGATGCACCAGTGGGGTTGGTGCAGTGCTGGCTTCCCCATTCCATCTGCATCAGGGGCTCAAGGGACAGAGTGGATTTGAGCTCTCCTCCCCTCTCCCCCAGCCAGATGTTTGACAGCAGTCTCTGAAGAGCTGCTCTTTACTTGTGCCTTTCTCCTCCTCACACCGGCTTGTTGCAGCTTATCAGCCTCTCTAGCCCTTCTGCTGCCCGCGGAGCAGGGCTATGGCCACTCGCTCCCTGGGTGCAGACACAGTTTATATATACGTATGTATGTTATATAGGCTCTTCTTCTAGCATCCTCTTGGTGACAGGGCAGGACAGAATGCCTCGCTGGGACTGAAGCTGGGTTTGGGAGGGATCCCAGTGAAGGGACAGCTCGGGACATCTAGAAGTGCCTCCTGAGATGGGCTGTGTGACAACACAGCTGTGCAGTAACAGTGCATTGAGAGCTGCTAGAGCGCTGAAGGCTGAGAAGCCCAACGTGTGGGAAAGCCCTCTGACCCCTTCTCACAGACCATCTCTGCAGGAGTCTGTTCCTAAACATCACGCTCATTTCCTCCTTCCTTCTCTGCCTGTGGAGCCCACTTGGTTTTGCTGTGTCTCTAGACTGTACAGCCAATAAAAGAGCCCTTTCGGCCGTGATCAAGTACCAGAGCAGCTTCTGAAGTTAGGTTGTAGAAGAGCCTTGGAGAGTGGCCAGTGGTTAGCAGGGTCCAGAAAGCGCCAAGGATGTGACTTTCAGTTACTCAACCCTGTGTTAGCTATGAGTTAGTCCCATGCTCTGAGGCCTTGAGACCAGAAGCAAGTCTGTGGCGCTGCTCTTCTGAATAAACTATGTGTCTCAGAGCTTTTTCAGTTCAGGTGGCTCTGCACTGAAGCTGAAGTTTCTTCTGGTCAGACCTCCAGGCAGAGGTAGCGCTTTTCAAATGTGATCTGGAAGCAGTTCAGGAGTTTGAAAATGTCAAGAGAAAAAAATGCCTGTAGGTACTGAACGCCCAGTGCCATTGGTGTCACCCCAAAGTACCTTTCCAGCCACATTAGGGACCTTGGTACTTGACTCCTATCTCTAGCCACTATCTCAGAGGCCAGTGTGGCTTCCTTGCTTCATACAGCACAAGTCTGCTGGTTCATCCCAGCAGGCTTCAGAGGGCCCACAGAGAAGGGCTTCTTCCTTGGGGCTGGGGGTCAGCAGCATTTGCAGTGTCTCTCCTGAATACCATGCGGCTGCCTGTTGCTGGGAGGAAAGGCTGGCTCACTGACATCAGTGCCAGAGGACACCGTAGCTTATTCCTGAGCTGAAGCTTTGAAGATTGTCTCAGGTTCTGGTAGCAGGGAAAAGAAAATCCAAAAATATGTAGTACCTCTGACCCCCACAGTTACCTACAGCAGGTCAGAACATCCTGGTTGCTGTTCATGGGACTCTTGTTTTTCAGGAAGCCACGTTCATCTGGGGCAGGTGATGCTTTCACAGAAGCATGGTGATGCTTGTCACGGTCTCCACGCAAGGGGGTCTGGACGCTGTGTTCACTGGGATTGGTTTCAGTGAGAAGAGTTGGCTTCTTAGATGCATGCACCTTGTCACAACTGTCTTGAAGTAACTAGGGGAGTGTTTGCCCTGTGAGAAGCTGCTAAATTTTTATTTGAGTTGGAGCAAAATGTCATGGCCTTATACATCATGTGTAATATACAGGTAAATAGGGATGCTGTCTTTGCTCTTTTGCTTTTGGGTTTTGATCTTCAGCATCCTCATCCTTGCTGTTTCAGGAACAAACCATCACAGCACTTGGTTAAAGTAATGCAGCAGCTTGATCCATCAAGTTTGTCATGGCTTAGCTCCAGTTCCCAGAAAGGGCAGTGGCTGTAGTATCCAGCCACATGCCCGCTGCTCCTGTTCCTGATGAGCTCTTAGATCCCAGGACACTTGAGACAGCGCCTGCCCGTGGATGGAAGAATCCTATTTTCCCTGTCCTTGTTTTAGAGGGATGTTATTAACTCATAAATACAGAATTTTAAATTTCCTTCTGCATTGCTCACATTACCTGGTGTTATCACCAGGGTTTGATAAATCCAGTTTGGGTGGCTTGGGCATCTTTTGTTCCATTTGGATGATAAAAGACCCATGTCATTTTTACAGTGGGCTGTGGTCTCTCAGCTTCCAGTGCTGTAGCAGGCAGGTGGTGGTTACACATCTGCTGTTGGAATTTTAGAAAACAAGGGAATGTTTGTGTTGAGTTTTTATCTCCTACCTTGGAGATGGTCTAAGCTTGAGCAAATTGTCTTATCAGTGGTAAGGCTGGAGGAGTGCGGAGAGAAGAATGAGATGACTTCCCTGCTACCAAACCACCTCAGAGCAGGAAAATTTGCTCTCTATGCATTTAAGGTCCTGTCTACACTGACCCTCAGCTGCCTAGGTGCAGAAGTAGGGTACGTGCTGCCTCCCTGCAGGGACAGTCCAGTGGTGACAGCGCTGTGGTGGGGACATCCACAGCAAAGTTGGAAGCTGATCCCAAGGCCTGACCTTGGCCTGGACAAGCACCTGCTCAGCCAGCAGAAAGCATGACCCTGCCTCCTCCTGCTACGGTTCTAAAGCAGCTGGCTGCTGCCTTGGGAGGGAGTTTATTTCGGGTGGGAAAGAGGGGGAAGCAAGCTGTGTAGAAGGAGGGGATTGCTCTAATTTTGTTTCACTTGTAGAAATTGTGGGAAACGGTTTTGCTAAGGAGGGAGGGAAATGCAGAGGTGGAGGGAAATAGGCAAGTGTAGATCTTGTGATCAGGCATAAACAAGCTGCTTTTTTCTGCCAGCCTGCTGAGAGGAAACCAGTGGCGCTCAGGCCAGGCTCTGCCGTGCTGCCTGGGAACACAGGCCACACTTGCAGAAGGACCTGTCCTCTGCAGCAGGGCCCGTACAACCAGCTTGGGGGCATCACGTTCCTCTTGCCCAAATCCTCAGCTTCAGAGCTGACTTTCCTGCATAATATGGTCTGCTCAAGAGTTGCTTTTATCCCAGGGAGGCAGGGGGAGCAGGCAGCAAGGCCTCACTGAGCAGCAAGTCACTGTTACTCACTCCTCTTTGCCTTCCTTCTGTGGAGGCTGAAGGATTGGGAAGGCTTTTGGACAGAGGTTGGAAATTGCACGGCCCTGTCTACTTACGGGAGCCAGGGCTGAGGCTGAACGGTGCCTCAGTCGTGAGCTCCTCTATCTCAGGAGCATTGCTTACCTCTGAGCAGAGAGCGTGTCCTCTGGCTGTGGCTGGGATCTCGGGGGGTGGCATGGGGAGCACAGAGCCTTGCAATATGTAGGGCAGTAAATGATTTTTGTTGTTGCTGTTTTGGTTTGGTTTTTCAGTTGGTTGTTGGGGTTTTTAATGGGGCCACAGCCTCCTTCCTTTTTCTTCCCCCACTTACACCCGGCAAAAGAATTCCAAGGGAGTATTTTTTTCTTATTGGACCCCCCCCCAACAGAATCCCCTCATGTTCTGTCACACATGCTGGATTTTTCTCTATTCAAGAACATGAAAATGATTTAATGATGTTGGAAAAATAAAACCAGCACTTCCTCTGAAGGGTTCTGTTACTTTTGCAGTCAGATAGGGAAACAAATTAAACGGGCCCTTCAGAAATTCAAAGTACAGCATGCAATAAAAACCCCTCCCTGCTCCCTTTTAGTTCACAGAATCACAAGGTTGGAAAAGACCTTTAAGATCATCAAGTCCAACCATTCCCATCCTAAGCTAAACCATATCCCTAAGTCCCCTTTTTTAAACACATCCAGGGATGGTACTCAACCCCCTCCCTGGGCATAGGACGTTTTAAAAAGGTGGGTAAAACCCAACAGCCCAGGCGTTGCAGAGCTTGGAGTGTTCTGAGGGAACCAGAGTGTGAAGCTCACAGTGACCACTGGGGAACGCGGGGTGGTTTCCTGGCAGGATCTGCACCCCAAAGCTCTGACAGTGAGCCAGCTTCGGCTGTGTGGGAGCCACCTGCCCCCTCCAAGGTGGGCAGCAGCCTTGGTGAGAGATGGGTTTGTGCTTTCAGCATTTAAATAGCTTGTGGCTCCCTGTCAGTAACTGCAGAAGGGGTAAAAAATGAAGCCAGGAGGACAGACATGCTGCAGCATGCAGGCCTGTGGCCCTGGTGCCGAGTTAAAACTCTTGAGTTTGGGAGGGAGAAGAGCTTAATGCATTTTTATCCTTTTCTTTTGTTTTTAAACTACCAGGGAACTTGCTGTGTAGAAGAATGCTTACTCAGCAAGCACACTGTTTCTTGTTAACCCCTTGGACATCTCCCCTGAGTCTTCTCCTCAGCCTTTCAGCTCTGGTGTGATGATTCTTTTAATGCACCCTTGTTTGACCTTCCAGCACATGGAGAAGTCAGGTGTGTTAGGAAGAAATCTGCTCCCCTCGGTTCATTTGGAGGTGGGTGATTTGGGTCAGGAGTCAGGAGTGGGGCTGAGGGAGCACCCAGCTTGGCTGTGGGAAATCATCTCGTATGGTGGAGTCACGGGCAGCACAGGGAAGGGAACATGAGTACAGCCAAGCAGTGGAGGGAATGTAGAGGTGTGCTGCAGGCTAATGAGCCTATACTTTGATCACTGGGTTGTAAGGAAGCTTGTCTGGTTTTCAGAGGATTTAGCAGACACCAGCAGGCTGCTCTATACAATTATTAATGTGCAACTGGCTGGACACGCAGAGATTTCTGTGTTGCCCTTTTTAGAAGATATTTGCAAAACCTGGTTTTACAGTTCTGACAGCAGCTGTTTAAAACAAAACAAGAAAAAACCTTATTAATCTATTTGGATGACTAATTAAATCAGTTCCACTTCCTGGTTTCCATATATAAATGCAATAAATCCCATCCATTTTGCACATCTTGCCTCACCCCCATCCCCAACCTTCAGTCCTTACCAGGGAGCTGCAGACTGACCTGCTCTTTGTGACACCAGAACTTCTTCAGAAAACATTTATTCTCTGTGATAAGCACAGAGAGGTCTCCTAAAGCAGCCTTCGTTTTAAGGCATATTTTTGTACAGGAAATCAGCCCTTTTCCCAACCCTTCCTTCTTTTCTCCCACCCTTCCACATCAGGACAGAGCATGCCACTTCCCACACCTCTCTTCAGGGCCCTGTGTTCAGCACTGCTTCCAAACTCGACCCTCTGCAGCTGATATATGGATACATGTACCCACCAGAACGGTTCCTACCAGTGCTCTGCATAGGCTGGCTGTAAGATGGGCTTCTGCTTCTGTCCCGGAGCGTGCAGGGACAGAGGCAACAGAGTTGTGCTAGAAAAGCTTTCAGTTTCTAAATCTCGAATTTGCTTCCTTCCAAAAGAAAACCAAGCCAAGTTGTTTGAGCAGCAGATGTCCTCTTGATGCAATGGGTGGACTGCTGGTGGTTGGTGATGCAAGGGGAGCTTGATTGCCTTTGTGCATTAATCTTTTCTTCTTTCCTCAATGCTTTTTCTTTCTATCTGAATTGCACCACTGTGGGAATTATTTGCAGAATGGTACTCCGTATCTGTGGGATTTAAAAACAAAACCAGAGTTGAAGCTGTGCAGGATGTCACTCAATTTGGTTTATTTTGCTTTATATATTTTTTTTTCTGGTATCCTGTACATTGCAGTGGGTGTGAAGATAGTATTTTAATATTTGTACAAAGTTTAATTTAATTGTTCTATGTATATAACTGCATTTCTAAATTAAAAGGAAAAAAAAGTTCTTTTGAAGTGACTCTCTAATCTCTGGCCTGTTTTTGTAAGGGCATGGGCCTGCTGGGCAAGGGGGGCATTAGTGAGGACGCTGCTGGGGGGCCACAGTTTGGCTCTGTGCCCTGCAGCATGTGTGGCACAGCCATTTACTGACGTGGATGGGAAAAGCCCCGTGGTTGTTGAGCCTGGAAAGGAGAAGATCTCCAGGGAGCCTTGCTGGCAGCCTGCTGGCACCTGAAGGGGCTGCAGGAAAGCTGGAGAGGGGCTGTTGCAGACGGGATAGGTAAGAGGGATGCAATTCACTCATGAGAGAGGCAACAGTGTGTTTACTGATATAAAACAAAGGGTGTTTGGTAGTAAAGGTGACAGTGATTAAGGTTCGATGGTAAGGGAATCTTGATTAGTGCATAGAGAACGGTCAGATGAAGCTGTCAGGGAGACCCTTCTGTTGAGTCACGAGGTTCAGAAAGGACCCCCTTGCTTTCTAAACTCCTCCTTCAGAGAGGAGCCCAGGTGCAGCTGGATTCAGTCTTAGTTCCAGCCTTAGTCAAGGGTTTATATCTAAAGGATTATATTATACAATCAATCCTTTATATTTCTTAGGTCAGATCACAAAGTTTAGTGTACTTACTCCCAACTCACTTACCGAGGATCTGTTGCAGATCTGCTGCAGCAAGGATTCTCTCCACCTCGAGCAGTAACCTTGAGAGGCGTCCCTTTCCAGGGGAGATCCTGACGTGCAGCCGCTGTTGTCTCAGGAGAGCTCACAGGGCTCTTGGGCTGCTCGCTCTGTATGGAGTAAGATGACTGGCTCATAGTCATGTGTACATACCACCCGTAGATGCCAGTGGACTCTGCCCAGTGCTCTGTCAGGGTGGGCACATGAGCATAGATAGCCCTTGGCTATTGTGGTGTTACCTGTCTTCCTGAACTCACTGTAAGACGGGCGCAGGCATCACAATCAGCACCAGTGCTTATCAATCAATCCAGATTTACAGGAAGTCAGGAAGATGGGAGCAGCAGGGGAAGCATACCATCACAGGGGCTGTAGTTGATAGGCCAAGGGCTTAAAGCCAAAGGAGGGTGGATTTAGTTTAGATGTTAGGAAGATATTTCTCCTGGGGAGGGGAGGAGGCCCTGGCACAGGGGTTCCAGAAGAGCTGTGGCTGCCCCTGGATTCCTGGCAGGGTTCAAGGCCAGGTTGGATGGAACTTCGAGCACACTGGGCTGGTGAGGGGTGTGTCTGCCTGTGGAAAGCTGGGAAGGACTGTTGGTAAAGGCATAGAGTGGATGGGCTGAGGGCTGCTGGTTTTGAAGTAGAGCAGGGCAGGTTTAAATGAGACCTTAGGAAGAAGTTCTTCACTCTGGGTGGTGAGAGGGTGGTGAGATGCTGGCACAAGTGGCCCAGAGAGGTGGTGGAGGACCCATCTCTGGAGACATTTAAGGTCCAGGTGGATGAAGGAAGCTCTGACAAACCTGATGTAGTTAAAGGCATCCCTGCTTACTGCAGGGGTGGGACTGGATGGCTTTAAAAGTCCCTGCCAACCCAATGCAGTCTGGGATTCTCCACTGCAATGGTGAATGCCATGGCAGCAGCACACTCTGAGAAAATGATCTCGAGGACATGTGCTGGGAGGTCACTCCTGTCCATAGACTCTTGCATCTGAGAAGAGGAGGCTGAGGGGAGACCTTATTTCTCTCTACAACTCCCTGAAAGGAGGCTGTGGTGAGCTGGGGATCAGCCTCTTCTCATATAGAAGTAGAGACAGGATGAGAGGGAATGGCTGCAAGTTGTGCTGGGGGAGGTTTGGGTTAGAAATGAGAAATTTCTTCTCAGAAGGAGTGAGTAGACATTGGGACGGGTTTCCCAGGGAGGTGGTGGCGTCACTGTCCCTTGGGGTGTTCAAGGAAAGGTTGGATGGGGCACTTAGGGACATGGGTTAGTCAGTAACAGAGGTGGTAGGGGGATGGTTGGACTAGATCTTGGAGGTCTTTTCCAACCTTAATTGTATGATTCTATTCTACGATCTGCAGAGGGTCACAATCTCATGCTAAATACCCTCACCTGCCTTGGGCCAGAAACTCCTTGGTAGAGGACTTGACAGTAGAATGTGGTTTTTTATTCCTTCCAGGCAAAAGCCTGCTGATTTCTCCAGTGCAAAGATGTGGGGTTTGTCTGCGGGTCTGAGGGCCGTTGGGAAAACCAATCTCTGTGGCTGCTGGAGGCGATCACCAGCTCCTGCAGTTATCAGAGCTCACTGCTTTCTTTGCCAGAGCAACATGTGGTTGTGTTCTTATAAGCAAGGGAACCAACTCTCCAGACACATTGCCTTCCTGGGCAGTTGCTGCAGAAAGCAACAGCCGTTGCTGTTACTTTCACAGCCATTTAAGGGCCCCTCACTACAAGAAGGACATTGAGGTCCTGGAGCGAGTCCAGAGAAGGGCAACCAGGCTGGGGAAGGGGCTGGAGGGCAAATCCTATGAAGAGCAGCTGAGGGAGCTGGGAGTGTTCAGCCTGGAGAAGAGGAGGCTGAGGGGAGACCTTATCACCACCTACAATGACCTGACAGGAGGGTGCAGAGAGGTGGGCAATGGTCTCTTCAGCCAGGTGACAAGAGACAGGACAAGGGGAAATGGCACGAAGCTGTGCCAGGGCAGATTAGATGTTAGGAGAAAGTTCTTCACTGAAAGAGTTGTCAGGGCCTGGAACAGGCTGCCCGGGGGTGGGGGGGTGGTGGTTGAGTCACTGACCCTGGATGCATTTAACAGACGGGTGGATGAAGTGCTCTAGGGATATGATTTAGCATAGGACAGGAATGGTTAGACTCGATTATCTCAAAAGTCTTTTCCAAACTAGGGATTCTGTGATTCTGTGCAGTTTCCTCTGAAACTTTCAAAGACACAAAATACAATTTTTTTTTAATGTCCAAATATCTTTCTTCTTTTATTGGGCTCTAAAAGGGAAAGGAAAAAAAAAAGGTTATTTAAAAATTTTATGTGTCTCCTTTTTAGTCTCGTGAGGGAGCAGAAGGATATTAATGCTTGAGGGGGATTTCCTCCCTCTCCTGCTTCTCAAAGAAAGCTTGCCTTGCTTTAAGTGTTTTCCTTTTGCCTGTCTCCATAGAAAATATTAGGGCTATGGGGTCTGGTATTCATTATAAGCTCCCGACAGAGAAAGATCAATGAAATTTAAATAAAGCAGCCATGAGCCAGTTTGTCATTGAGCTGTTGGAGTTAAAAGCCTGTGTAACAGAAATGGAGCTTAACCATTTGGTGAGGGCCTTTATTCCTTCTTTCCGGAGCTCGCAGCCTTGCTGCTGCTGCTGCTTCTCCACAGCCATGCAAGGCAGATCTTGCCTGAATTTCCCCCCATGTGCCCACTTGTGGAGCATGGAGCCCAGGTGACGGGCCCCTCAGTGATTGCAGCACTGGGGCTGCTCTTAGCTGGGCAGTTGGGGTGCCTGAAGGTTTAACCACACAGTCACCTGCTTCTTCTGGAATGTGAAAATAAGTAAAGCATAAAAACTTATTAAAGTTGTCCTAGCTTTAAATAGGGTATGAAATGAGCCCCCTTACCTCCTCCCCCTCTTTTTTTTTTTTTTTAAATAATTTTTCTCCCAGCCTTGGGGAAAAAAAACAAACCCAAAAGGATTGAATGAAACCCCAGTGCAGTCATGAGGAACAGCTCCAAGTTTCCCATTTGGTCACAGCAGGTCCCATGCCAAGCACAGAGCCACACGGTGTTGTCCCTGGTCACTCTTCCTCTCCGGTATGAAGCTGGCCGATAGCTCCAGTGCCTGATGTCTGTACTTCCATCTCAGTCGGATGGCTGAGCTGGAGTCACAGCCAGCTGTCCTTCTGGATGGGGAGGCCATTTTCCTTCCTCTCTCAGCAGCACAGCCCCAGAACAGCAGAGGTTGGTCTAGGTCAGCCTTGTACCTGTATAGGTTGGGGTGGAGCTGTTGGTGAGCAACACAGGGGAAGGGGATGCTGGGGTCCTAGGGGACAGCAGGGTGACCATGACCAGCAATGTGCCCTTGTGGCCAAGAAGGCCAATGGCATCCTGGGGGGATGAGAAGGGGGGTGGTTGTAGGTCAAGAGAGCTTGTTTGATGTGTAATTTTGTAACTGAGGTAATACATGATGGTAGATGAGTTAATGAGTGGTGAAACCAACTGACCACTGCAATGAACAACGTTGCTGCGCTTCTTGTACAGCCCTTGCCCATCTTGATAACAGGCCAGGAACACTGATCAGGGGGCAGGTCGAGTGTGCGACCAACCAGCTCAAGTCACTGAGCGTGTGAGGGGAGGAGAGTAAGAAGCTGGCTTCCAAGAAATAGAATGAGTACATATACCTTTACTCTATATAACCTGTCTGCTTGCAACTGTGTGCCATGCACGTTGGGTGAAGCAATCCCCCGTGCAGCCAGCGCTGCAACAAAGAATGCCCGCCTCTTAATGCTGCCTCGGTGGCACCAGGCTTACCCCCAGTTTCTGGTGCCACAGCCATGTGCCTGTGGGAGAAGGACCACACCATAACAAAGCTGAGGTCACTACTAAATCTTACTCACCATACTGTCATTAATTAGATCACCACTTGTCCATTAACTATCAGACCCTCTGTTGCCACGTCCCAGAATGGGTTTTACCTGTTGGTGGATGAGAAATGTAACATGAGCCAGCAGTGTGCTCTTGCAGCTCAGAAGGCCAATGGTGTCCTGGGCTCCATCAGAAGAGGGGTGGCAGCAGGGACAGGGAGGGGATTTTCCCTCTCTACTCTGCCCTCGTGAGGCTCCAGCTGGAGTCCTGTGTCCAGAGTTGGGGCCCCAATACAAGAAAGATGTGGAACTGTTGGAGAGGGTTCAGAGGAGGCCATGAAGATGATCAGAGGGCTGGAGCACCTCCCCTATGAAGAGAGGCTGAGGGAGCTGGGCTTGTTCAGCCTGGAGAAGAGAAGGCCGTGGGGGGAACCTCACTGCAGCCTTCCAGTACATGAAGGGAGCAGAGAAACAGGAGGGCAATCAACTTATTAAAAGGGCAGATAATGGCAGGACAAGGGGAATGGCTTGAAGCTGAAGGAGGGAAGGTTTAAATTAGATATGAGGGGGAAGTTCTTTACAGAGAGAGTGGTGAGGTGCTGGAACAGGCTGCCCAGAGAGTTGGTGGATGCCCCGTCCCTGGAGGTGTTCAAGGCCAGGTTGGATGGGGCCCTGGGCAACCTTGTGTAGCTCCAGGCCTGGAGGCTGGTGGCCCTGCCTGTGGCAGGGGGGTTGGAACTCTGTGATCCTTGGGGTCTCTCCCAACCCAGACCAGGCTGTGATTCTATGATTCTATGTTCCTGCAGCACCAGTGTAGTCGTCGAGTTCTTTTTTAGGTCTCAATCTACTTTAGCTCAAGCCTTTATAGAAGTTACTACCTCCTAACTGGCTATCTCTGATTTTGTGCTGACAGACTAGACCCCTAAACATAGCGTGCCCTTGTTCTTCCAGAATTTCATCTTGTTGAATCATCCTCCCGGTTTCTGCAACTCATTTTGAATTCTGTTCTTGTCTTCAGAGTGTTTGAAACCCTCCCCAGGCTGATCCATCTGCATGCTTTCACACTGCATGCTCTAATCTGCTTAATAAATTATTAATGCAGGTGTTGAACGGGACTCTGCTAAGAAGAGATCCCTGACCCCGCAACGGAATTGTCCTCAAGTTTGTCAAGTATCTATTTTGAATGTGAGGACTGAAGATGTTACTGTGCTAGCGTATGATGAATTTTACCTTCCTATTTCCCCAGTTGCTTAAGAAAATGCACTAAAATCTTTATTACAGCCAGGATTAGCACTATCTCTATCTTTCCCCCCTTGCTTGCTAGCTTAGTTATTCCAATGGGGAAGATTGGATTCATTTGAAACAGATTGTTCAGGATTGCCTGTCTCGTTGGCACAAGCGTCTTATGGGTTCACTGAATGGAAGTGCTTATAAACTGCTGATTTAATCTTGTGCTCCACTGCCTTCCTGACCTTTGAAGTGAAAAATCACTGCACCGCCAGGAAGTTAGGCATTTGGGAGGATGCTGGAGACTTCTCCCTGGTTCATTAGTCACTTGAGAGAATTTCTTAAGATGAGAAGTGCTGGCTACTTGAGAATATGTGAACTTTATTCATCCTGTTCCTCCCCTGCTACCTTGCATTGTTCACACCCGTTTTAAGGGGTCTCTTAAGCCAAAGATGAAGATGACATGACATGCTTGGTGTTTGCAACCTGCCCCAAACAAAAACTGTTGCCAGCATCAGTCCCCAGTTCTGTGCAGAGCAGACAGCTTGTCAAAACAGAGGTGGTATGACTGGAACTCCTTGGGAATGTAGCAGCAGACCACATCCACGCAGCTGCATTTGGGGGCACATCTAATGCCAAGTTAAATCAGAGAGGGGCTCAGGTGGCTTTCAGGAAAGGGCCAGCCAAGGGAGGACATGTGATCCTGCAGCAGCTCTCCTGTCACCCTCCAAAGGTTTATAAATTGCTTCAACCCAGGGAAGTGCTTTTGTAGCAGCCTAGAGCTTGCTCTCACAGCGTTGTGAGGTCTCCTCACTAGTTCACACTCCGTGTCTACAGCTAAACACTCTGAGTTGCTATAAACGTGTTGTGGTGATTCAGATACTAACCCAAAATAGAGAAAAAAAATCTGTTCCACTTTGTACCTGTCAGCTTCACGTTGGACCAAATACTGCCTGTCCTTCTGCAGCTGCTAGAAACCCAGCATACAAAGGTAAACCTAGCCTAAGCCACAGACAAGCCTTTCACATCTAGTTTAAAGCCCTGTTGATCAGCCCCACAATCTCTTGGGCAAAGACCCTTTCCCCACTGTGAGAAAGGTGTTTCCCATTAGGTACCATCAAGCCTGGTGCCATGTAGGCTATCCCACTGTCACAGAAACCAAAACTGTGGCACTGACACCAGCCACAAAGCCATGTATTAATAGACTCTTTGCTGGTTTAGCTTTGTGAACCAGCTTACTCTGTGGTCAGAAGAGCCCCAGTGTTGGGACTGCTTGTTCCCATGGCACCTGTCAAGAGTACCGTAGCTCATTATGAAATGAGCAGGGTCAGAAATGTTAGACCTCATATCTGAAATGTATCCTCAATGGATAAAGGTTATGATCCATAGGGATCATCACAAGCAGTGTCTTTCGCTGCTTGAAGTCCTTCCTCTACTGCAGGTCCTTCCATGCGTGTATCCTCCTTCCTTTCCTCACAGACCCTAATGGGAGTACACACCCTGGTGAAGAGCAGGGGCTGCTGCCAGCTGCCCTCCCTAAGCCTTTATCTACACTGTAGCTTCTCTCACCATTGCCTGCACATAGCAGAAGTAACTTCCCCAGTCTGGGGACTGTGCACACTGTTGCGGTCTGAGCTGTGTGTGGGCAGCCCTATAAAGCTGTGATGTCAGCAGCATCATGTGCAGTATTGTTCCTGAGGAATTCACCTCCGTGACTAAGCATGAAATGGAGAAGTTGGTCTTCATGGAGCTGATGAGTAACAGACATGCGGGGGTAGCGAGGTGGCACGTCACAGCCCACAAGGGAAGAAGGGCTCCTGCAGCGCAGGGCTCCAGGTGGCAAGGCAGGGAGATGCCATCTGAAGGGTCATGTCCTTGGCTCCACCTGAGGCAGCTACACCGACCCGTTAACTCTGTGTAAAGCCAACTAATTCAGCCGCGCACAAAGATGGCAAGGACAAGTCACAGAACCCAGCCTCTATCAGAGAGCTAGTGGGTGTATTTTGACCTCACAGATGCCCTCTGCATTTGAGTGCCCCTTGGGGTAATCTGTTGCCTTCACTGCAGCCATCTAGAAGCCAAGTAGCGATCAATTCTGCACAGGTACGTAAAACAAGAAACGAGGCTTGGCTCCCTGCCACCGCACACTTGATTCCAAGCGAGGATGCAGACAGATCAGGTGCTCCTTGCACCTTTTGCTCCTCTTATTCTCTGCTCACGATGGCCAAGAGGGAAACGGCTGTTCCTGCAAGGCCTCGCTCACTCTGGTGCCTGCCTCGCACACGAGCGCGGCACATTCTAGCCTGTTCCGTGCTTTACAAATGAAGGAGCCCGGTGACTGTCTCTAACCCGTCACCTGAGCTCCAGTGACAGCCCAGCCCTACGGAAACCCGAGCCTGCCGGCGCTGTTAACGCCTTCCCAGAGCGCTCTCCAGGTGCGGCAGCACCCCGCGCTCCCGCACGCCGGGCCAGCCGCCGGTTACCTAACCCAGGCTGAGGAGCGGAAGGCGAGCACACCAGCGGCCGTCCTCCCTCCGCGCCCCGAGGAGGGCCCGGTTACGGGGCGCGGGACTCCCACCCCAGCCCGGAAAGGCGGTACCGGGGCCGGCCCCGCCCCAGGTGCTCTGGGGAGGGGCGGGACTGCCACGTCCGCCAATCCCCGGACCCCGCCAGCGTCACGCGGGCGCCGGTGGTGCGCGGGGCCGCCTCCATTTGCGGCGCAGCGTTACAGTCCCGAGCCTGTCGCCACGGAGGGAAGAGGGAGCCGCTCGCCAGCCGGGCGCCGACTGTCTCAAGCCCGGCTCGGACTCCGCCGAGACCCGCAGCCCAGGTTCGTGACGGGCCGGGGGCTCGGCGCTGCAGAGCGCGAAGGCCCTCCCCGCGGAGTCTAGCGCCGTGAGCGGGTAGCGTCGCGGGAGCAGGGTCGGCGGCGCAGGGTGCTCCCGGCAGAGCAGCCGGCCAGCCTTCGACCGGCGGCCGGTTTTCTCGCCCTGCGTTCCGCTGTAGTGCCTCCGCGGAGCAGGCGCCGTTGGCGGCGGCGCTGGGTGCGGCCCGGGCCGCCATTTTGTGCCGGAGAGATGGCGTTGGCTTTTCTTCTCCGAGCTTCACGGGGTCTCTGCGCACGCGCGTGGCAGAGGGGGCGGGGCCGCCCGTGCCGTCGGCGTCATCTGGGCGGGGTTGCGGGCAGAACATCGTGTTCCTATTGGTGCCGGCCGAGGTGGGAGCGCAACGTAGCTCCTTCCTATTGGGCCGCAGCGGGGCCGAGGCCGGGCCGCGGAGCCTGTTGCGGACTGCGGCAGGGAGGGCGGCCACGCGGGGCGGGGGCGTGCTGAGTCACCGGGCAGGGCCGGGGGGCGCTGACGGGCCGGGACACCGTGTTTCCCGCAGGGAGCTCCGAGCCCACGGCCATGAGTGGCTGCCGCGTCTTCATCGGGAGGCTGAACCCGGCCGCCAGGGAGAAGGACGTGGAGAGGTTCTTCAAGGGATACGGCCGGATCCGGGACATCGATCTGAAGAGGGGGTTTGGGTTTGTGGTGAGTGCGGCCCCGGGCCGGGCGCTCGGATCTCACGCGCGTTCGATGCGCACGAAGCTGCTTGTAAAGATAATGCCGTTAACGTGCTCAGCTAAGTACACTGCGTAGCGAGTAAGCATGTGCGAATTCCTGAGGGGGTGCGGGGTGTTTCTTCTGCTGCGGCATTTTTACTGTGGTGGTTTTGCAGGAATTCGAGGATCCGAGGGACGCGGACGATGCCGTGTATGAACTGGATGGCAAAGAGCTTTGCAGTGAGAGGTGAGAGAAGCCATGTCATGAATATATAAGCCTGAATATCTAAAAGAAGCAGTGAGTCAACTGTAACCTGCGTTGTGTTGTCAGAACTGGCTGGTGTATTGTGTGGGTTTGCCCCCCTTAGAGCTGTGAAGGAATGCGTAACAAGAAAAATGTAAAAACTTAAGGTTTTCCTCTTTTCTTCCTTAGGGTTACAATTGAGCATGCAAGAGCACGCTCTAGGGGTAGAGGCAGAGGGAGGTACTCTGACCGTTTTAGTAGCCGCCGTCCACGTAGTGACAGGAGGTATGTATAGCTTTGAATTGATACAGTCTAAAAAAGAATACTATGGGCTGATCCAAGAGCTTGAGCTAGAATGAGATATTAAAAGGCATTGTTGTGTTGCTTTCCTTCTTAATTAAGCATTTGATGCAGCAGTAGGGTAGTGAGGATTGCAAAACTTGTTGTGTCCCGCATGCCCCCTCCCTTCCCCCGTAACACTTGTCCTAGATTACTCAGTGCATTGCACAGTTACCTTGTAGTAGTGATGGTAATAAGTGAATACTAGTACTTGGTACAACCTTTATTATGATTAACATGGGGTTCTATTTTATTTACAAACAAAGAGTCTCAACTGTTTCTTTCTAAACAGAAATGCCCCACCTGTGAGAACAGAAAATCGCCTCATAGTAGAAAATCTGTCTTCCCGAGTCAGCTGGCAGGTTTGTTGAAACACGATTAACTATTTTGACTTCATTTAATGGGTATGTAATGTAATTATTTTGCAAAAGTAATTAAATTTAAATTTTAATATAATTTATTTAAAATGTTTGTGTAATTAATGTAACTTTAAATGCTATGATTTTAAAAATGTTTTAATGAAAACTAGTTAATTTTAATTTGTAATAATAATAAATGTATGTAATTGAGGATATATATATTTATTTATTCGTGTTTTTTAAATCCATTTTAACCACATATTAAACCCTTTATTTGCCAGCCTATCTGTGTCGTTGGCCTTATGACGAGGAGTGCCTGTGGGTTATCCTAACCGTTCTGTCTTGGTCACTCTTGGTTGGGCCTGGTTGACTTTCCAGTCAGCTCCTACAATGTCACATGGCCACCTCTAGATCTGTGTTTGCCGGTCTAGATGTAATCGATGCACTCCTTAAAGTGCCACATTGCAGCGATCCCAGAGCCTTAACGAGATCTGATTCCTAAGTTGAGAGCTGTTCTTCCCGTAACGCTTCCGAATAAAGAGGTCCTGGTCGAAAAAGAGTTGAAAGATACGAAGTTAGGTGGTCGTTGGAATCCTGATCGCAGTAGAGTGGTCCTTGGTGACATCAAGCGTAGCGAATGTCTGGATCCATCAGTGGCCTCCTAATAAGGGAGGGCAGTGCGATTAATGGCTTCCATCGACTGGGTAGTGTTCGTCAAGTGGGTGGTGAAGAGCCAGTCGGGCATATATCATGACGGTATCTGCGGTCGCTTAATGCACTTTGCTGCTTGGCTAGCCTAGGGAAATATTAATAAAGGTAAAGTAAACTACATTTTTAATGGCATAATGGGGCACAAAATAATTGGTGTTAAGTAAATGTAATTTTGTATGCGTTTAAGACTTGTAACTTAAACAGAGACTGAAACAGTACATGAGTAGTATTTCCCACTCAGTCCAGTATATACATATATATACAAATGTACTTTTTTATTTCTCTCTCTCTCTCTCTCTTTCTCTCTCTTAACCTAATCTTTGTAGACTAATATTTCCCTTAATGTTAAGACACCTTATTGGCATTTTGCTTAAAGCAGCCTGCCCTTTTCATTTATTTCGTGCCCTGATCTAGATAATTCAATGTTGATAGAACACAAGTATGGCAATTGCCATGTTTGTAATTTATCTAACACCTTCTCTTTCAGTAGTCAAAAATTGGGGGTGTTTTTGTTTGTATTTAGCTGTTTTTGTATAGGTAAGTTAATTTCACTTCTTTGTATAACGTAACTGGTCTTGTGTTAGGATCTCAAAGACTTCATGAGACAAGCTGGGGAAGTAACCTTTGCAGATGCACACAGACCGAAGTTAAATGAAGGGTAAGCCTCTAAAATCATCTCTTGAAAGCTGTAGGGCAATTGTTGAGCATGTAACACTTGGGGAGGGAAGCTGGCTGTATCCAGTGCTAGGCAGCTGCTTAGGGGTTAATTTAGCTACCCTTTGAAAATGGATTCTGTGGTATTTGGGGAGGGGAGTTCATCAGTTGATGCTGGAGTGGGAGGTTTCAAGTTGGCTTTGGGTTTTGGTGGGTTTTTTTTTCCTAGAGTGTTTTGCTTTATCATGAAAGAGATATGCTTGTAGTAGTGAACCTTTGTGTTCTTTTTTTTTTATTTTATTTTTTTTTTTTTTCCTTTAGGGTGGTTGAATTCGCCTCTTACAGTGATTTAAAGAATGCTATTGAAAAGCTTTCTGGTAAAGAAATTAATGGAAGGAAAATAAAACTAATAGAAGGCAGCAAAAGGCATAGGTATGTGTTTCTGTTCTCTTAAATACCCACTAAGAAAACTTTCAAGTCAGCAACCAGGCAGCTGAACTGGAGCCCAGCGAACGCCTGGTTGTTGCCGTGGCCCATGGTATTTCATTGCTAACACTGGTGCTCTTCCCTTCCTCAGTAGGTCCAGGAGCAGGTCGCGGTCTCGTAGCAGCTCATCCAGGTCTCGTAGCCGTTCCCGTTCCCGCAGCCGCAAGTCTTACAGCAGGTCAAGGAGTAGGAGCCGTAGCAAGTCGCGATCAGTTAGTAGATCTCCAGTGCCAGAGAAGAGCCAGAAACGTGGTTCTTCCAGTAGATCAAAATCCCCATCATCTGTGGATCGGCAGAGGTCGAGATCGAGGTCGAGATCGAGATCTGTTGACAGTGGCAACTGAACTATAAGTAACTTTCCCTGGGGGCCCTTTTTTAAACCATACTTGCTAATACTTGTGGTAAGTATGTGGCTTTCTGTGGGGAAGGGTTTGGATGGGGAGCGGGGAGGGATGGGAACAGGGGGACTTTGTAGATGTGGACCATGGTGGGAAGGGTTATTGACTAATTGTATTAAATGGTTTTTTGATAACCCTTTTCTTGCTCACATTTTTTGTGAATGTCTGAAGTGTATAGTTTGTGTATTTTGGCAGAGCTCTTTATAACTAAAGCAGACAGCTTACATTTTTTTTGTACTCAAAAAAAGAAAAAAAGTCATCCAGACACTTAATTCCCAGTATATTCAACTGTGAAGAGCAACTCAGACCATCAGTTTAATATCTCAAAATAAACTAACAGCTTTAGGCATTTAAGAGCTCTACATGTGCTGTACATAAAGCTTTACTTCAGAGGGTATTTTTTTGTGCTTTTGAACCATTGTTTCAGTCCTAGGTCAGCAGACAAAGTGCTGGTCAGTACTGGAAATAAAACTTTTATTTTAAAAGCTTTTCATTTTAATATGACTTGCACTACACTAAGAAAATGCCCATTTCACTGCCCTGTGGTAATACTCTATTAAGTGCCCTAACCCTTGATACTTCAAAATTAAATAGCTCCAATAACAGAAAAGAAACATGCCTCTGCCTCTAGTGTGTTCTTAATAAAGTGTTTGCAACTGCACCTTGTGCTGCTGGATGGTGTTAAAGTGTTTCTCAGAGATGGGTCTGCAGTAAAGCTGTTGCTGAGGGGTTTTTGGGGGATGGGGGGGAGAATCCGTTCCCTATAAAGATGTCATGCTGTGTCCTTTGGTATCTTTATGCTCTGAAATAAGAACCTTGATGAGAACGGTGCTTTCAGAGCTCGTAGCAGAAAGCACAAGGGACAAGTCATTTTGCTTTTAATGGCTTTGGATAATCATGGAAGGCTGAAGATGTACACAGGCAGCATACTTCATTGGCATGTGTGTGCATGGATATGTGAGAGAACACCAAGGCGTGGCTAAAGCATTTCTCTAGTCCTGGTCCTCATGCTGGAGGAAGAGGAGGGGTGCTTAAGGTGCTGGGTGGGAGTGCTCCAGTGCTTGTGCCTTAGTGGGGCAGAAGCCCTCCCCCAGGTTTCAAGGCACAGCTTTAGAGTTTAAAGGTGTTTTCTTACAAAGCTGCTCCAGTGATACACAGAGACGTTTAAAAAGCTCTTCAGACCCTTGGGTGGGCTTTGGATTCTATCTTGGGCAGTGCAAAGTGGTCCTGCTTGGATTGAGCTCTGGCCTTGGGACAGTTCAGTCCTGAGGTCAGTCACTTGGTGTCCAAGGGAGAGCTTTTGTGCCTTGTGAATCTGTCTGTTAAGGTGCTGGTGTTGCATCAGAAGAGCCAAGCACTGCTGGGAGGTGGTCAGATCAGCATGTGGTTAGTTGGGTTGCTGATGGTCCGCTTTGGGGAGCAGGAGGCTCTGTTCTGAGAGGGTGGTAGTACTTCAGGTGCTCCATTGCATGAAGGGGAGTGGAAGAAAGGGCTTTGACCTAGGGCCGCTCCTTCAGGTGTCAGATTAGCTGGTTGCCTGGTCACTGCACTGTCCTGCTTCCTTCAGTGATAAAGGGTGTCTGGTCAAGTGGGATGTGGCCCCAGCAGGGCCAGGCTGAAGGTGGTTGGGAAGGGGGACAGTTTCAGACACTTCCCTCTGGAAGGGTATGAAATGCTACCTGCTCTGGAAATCACTGTTTCCAACCCACACTGTGTGGAGTGCAGCACTGCTCAGCTTCTGCATTTTGCCTGGGACCTGGCTGTTGTGACCGCAAACATTGAGTTTAAACAACCTCAGGCTTTGCATTATGGAGGGATGTGTTGACTTCTGGCCAGAAAGGATTCTGCATTTCTCTAGCAGAGCTGCTCCATTTATTTTTAAGCAAGGTGGATTGCTTCTGGTGACAGTGCTTGCTTACACACTGGAGGTGTTAATGGCAACCTTCCCTCATGGCATTACTGTACATAGTTGCTAGGTTTAACAGTTGGACTTGAGGATCTTAAAGGTCTTTCTCAACCGAAATGGTTCTCTGCTGTCGTGATCAGGGGGTGTAGTCAGTTGACTGACTCAAGGCACAGTCAGGGCTCATCTCTTCCCAGAGGTACGGCTTCTTGTACCCAGACTGGACATGCTGAGGCAGAGGGTGTGGCTGTGTTCAGTTCCTGTGGCCTCCGCAGAGAGCAGTGGTACGCAGCATGTTGCTCAGGTTTTGGAAAATGGGAGTGCCCAGCAGTCCCTGGGCTGCTCAGCTGCACCAAGAAATGTTCACACCTCATTTTGGGCTTTTGTTAGAGAGAGGACATTGATCTTCAGCGATGCCTTTGGAAGCTGCTTCCAGCATGGGCCAGCGAGGTGATCGCAGGTAAGTGAAAGTACAAAAGTGAGCTGGTGTGGGCAGTGACTTTCATGGGGACAGCCCTGTGGGACTGCGGCCCTAAGCTGTCCAGAAGAGTTGTCACAATGAGTTGGAAGTCACTGGAAGTCTGTCTTCGTGGGCAAGCAGGAAGGGGCTTAGTCTGGATCAATGTCTTTGGGAAGTAACGGTGGAGGATCCTCTGTGAGGATCCCTTTGGATCAAAAGGAGCATGTGCAGTCTTACATGGAACTTAGGGGTGGGGGGATACTTGTACCACAGTTGCAGATGGTGAATCTTGGAGGGATTGTGATAATGGTTGATGCAGAATCTGGCCATGGTGGTTCCCTTGTTCCTCACTGTTTCAGTGTGGTCCTGACACCAGTTCCATGCCCTGAGCACTGCCCATGTCTGCAGTCACACAGATGGGGTTTGCTGTACCTGAAGAAAAACCAGAATGCTGTGAGAGTAGGCAGCTCTGGCCCAGGTGGTGGAAAGGTGGTGGCACGTGATGCTGGGTGATTTAAAGCACAAGGAAGGAACTGTTCATTCAAGCTGCGTTGTTTGCCATCATTTTTTATAGTCATCTGGAAGCACCTGGAAAGTTGTTTGCAGTGTCAGGGTGGTAGATCACTGGCACAGGCTGCCCAGAGAGGTGGTAGAGGCCCCATCCCTGGAGACATTCAAGGTCAGGCTTGATGGGGCTCTGAGCGACCTGATGTAGTGAAGTGTCCCTGCTCACTGCAGGGGCCTTGGACTAGATGATCTCTAAAGGTCCCTTCCAGCCTTACACGTTCTCTGATTCTCTGCCTTCCACTGAAGGCACCCCTGGGGATCAGACTCGAGTGGGGTTTTTCCCCGTTAGCAGTCATCCTGTGGCTGTAGTTCAGAGATACAGTGAAGTGCTCTCATAGCAGCTGCTCAGCTGCTTCCTGTCCTGAGGGTCTGGAAAAAGCTGGTCTGTAAGCATCAGTGGGATGTCTGGTGGAGGATCTCCTCCAGCAGCATATTCTCCAGCCAGCTTTACCGGCACTCAGCTGGCCTTTGAAGAGTTTACCTTGCATCTGTATCAATACTGTATGTTGTAATCAAGCTTGAATCTATTTATGTACTGTTGCAGCAAAAAGTCCATGTTTCTTCCTTCAGCTGCATTACTTGACAGTTCTGCCCTTTTCCTCCTCACCCCACTCCCAAAGTGACACCCTTCAGCGAATCAGCAGGTTCCAGGGAAGATGGAACTTGTTGCATTAAAGAGTATTTGATGTTCTCAGGTGGTTTTAGGGTCTGTGTGTGACTCTGCACAGGCCCTGCACATGCACAGGGTGAATTATATGGCTTCTGTAGGGTGCCTGTCCCAGTTTAAGCACAGGGCTCTGAAACCCTCTGTATACTGAGGGTGTATATACTACATAGCCATAGGAAACGTTCTGCTGGTGCAAGAAGCCATCACTTCCTTTTGACTGCCATGTTTTCTCTAATGCATTGGGTATGGGAACTGAGTTAAGGGGCACTCTGATTGTGCCCCTGGAAAGCACTGGCTCATGCAAGCATATATGGTTTGGATCACAGAATCACAGACTGGTTGGAGCTGCAAGGGATCTCTGGAGATGATCCAGTTCAACCCCCCTGCCAGAGCTGGATCGCCTCAAGCAGGTCGCACAGGACAGCGTCCAGGTGGGTTTTCAGTGTCTCCAGAGGAGGAGACTCCCCAGCCTCTCTGTGCAGCCTGTCCCAGGGCTATGCCATGCCCCCAGTGAAGCTCCTCCTCATATTTAGGTAGAACTTCCTATATTCGAGTTTGTGCCTGTTGCCTCTTGTCCTGTCCCTGAAAAAAGACTGACCCCATCCTCCTGACCCCACTCCTCGAGGATTTATCAGCATTGATAAGGGGATAAGGATAGTGATAAGGATTGGAAAGTGTAAGACATACAGGAGCAAGGCTGTACTTGCCATTTGGTTTCTTCGTTTGGTCACGGATCGCAAAGACCAGGATCAGCAGAAGTCCCTCTCCAAACTGGAGCAGCAAGTTGAGGAGTGGGAAGAAGCAGAAGGGGCCTGATAATTTCTGGGGTGAAGGTGACCTTGAGCAAAGCTGTCTGTTCTGGCAGCCAGTTTCCATGCAGGCTGTCTGCCTCTGCAGGAGAAAAGCAGATCTCAACAGTTGATGAAGAGCCCTGCCCACCCTGCTGTTGCAGTGCTTAATACCTTTGTGCTTAAAGCTGCTTTACTGGGAGCAGTACTGGGATCCCCTGGAAGGGTTTGCCTCATGCTCCCTTTGCACTTTGCAGAGACAGAGCACAATATAAATGGGGCCTTTGTGCTTGATGGTGTTTTGAGTCCTCATGTCCCACTCTGGACTGTAGCTTCCAACAGGGAAGGAATCTACTTCTGAGGTGACATGAGGAGTCCTGGATGTGAAGGTAAAAGCAAATAGGAAGTAGAGAGCACTAGTGGGCTCCATACCTGGATCAGGAAGGGTGAAAAAGGGAAGGAGTGAGTCCTGGGTGCAAGTTTTCTTCAAGCCCTGAATTCCTGGGGCTGCAGCAATGCACTGCCTGGGATGGGGTAGTTAGCAGCTGAAGAATACTTGTGTCACTTGGGGTTTGGTCTCTGTTCATATTATTTTACTTTTTTAATATATTTGGTGATATTAATTCTCTTCCTCCAGCTTCATCTCTGAGACCAGAGGCTGGTAACATGTGCTTACCAGGTCACCTCTGACCTTAAGTCAAAACCATCTACCTGTTTGTTCAGTGAACCATCCACCCCCTGTAGTGATCAGGTCACAAAAGCTGCTCCAGCAGCTCCTCCCCTCTCTGCTGAGAGAAGCAGAGGTTGAGCTCGTTTCTCTCCCGACGTACAGTGGAGGAGCATTGGCTTGGGACCAGCTTACAGTGCACCTAGGGCCTGTTCTTTTTTCCCAGTGTTTCCCTGTTGGTCCATAGACCAGAGCTGTTGTGCCTCTCTGTTCCTTGTGGTGACAGGGAGCGAGGGGCAGGGGGGTGCAGAGGAACACACTGGTCGCTGAGCTTGAAGGCTGCAGAGATAATATAGCCCAGCAGGAGTCCAATAAAAGGCATCAAGGCAGAAGATCCCAGGAGGGAAGGTGAGAGGATGACTGTGATACTGCTTCCCACATGGGCAATGGACAGGATGATGATTGTGGCAGATGATAGTGGTGTCACATCTATCCCTGCCTAAAAGAAAAGTGGTCAAGATGAGAGAAATGCCCAGCAACATCTGCCTCAGCTGTCAGCAGTGGCTACACCCAGCTTTCCATCCATCACCTGTGGTAAGTGCATAGTGAAACAGGGTAAGTACTCAGCAACATCCTTGCATGTACATGAGTGTTATGAGTAACCAAGGCTCTACTGAGACATTTCCTAGGGAGAAGTGAGCATGCAAGTACCTTTCTGATCTGTAGGGAAAATGATGGGTGGCTGCTCCATCAGCCGCTTGTTCCTCAGGTGTTAGTAAAGTGTGTCTGTGCCCAGAGACCCTTTATGGGTCCCATCCACCCAGAGCAGGCAGGAAGGAACCCACTTTACTCACAGGTAGAGCCTGCCTGCAGCAGGTGTGGAAGGTGTCGGCTTCATTTTCTAACCATGGGTGTCTGGTGATGGGGCAGATGAAGGAGCTGGGGAATTCTGAGGGGCAGAATACCCATCTCTCATGCCTGTCTCTCCAGAGTGCAGTTTGGATGGAACTCCCCAGGTGTTTTTTAAAAGCAAGTCCCTACCCCCCTCCTCTTTTGTAGAGAAGGTGGTGGCAGGAGGAAGGAACATGAAACAAGGGTCATCTGGGCCAGTGTAGATCACCACCTCATGCTAGGCTTCTAAAGCTGCTTTTGAATCAGTCTAGTCATCATCTGCCCTGTGCTGGATAAAAGAACCTTTGAAGAGTTCTGGTCCTCTGGAATCTGCTACAGCCCAGCTCCCGTGCTTCTCAAAGGTTAGTGATGCCCATTTTATCAGGTCTGTTACCAAGCCCTGGCACCCAGTTCTTGCTGTGCTTGGCCCCAGGTTCTTTGAGATGAAACTTTAGTGAAAGAAACTATGTCAGACAGGTTTACAAGGTTCTTGGCAGCTCTCTGCATCCTGCTAGTGGAGCTCTGAAGCTAGGCAGTGATGTAGCTGGTTGTCTGGATTTCCCCTTTGCTGGTTAAAAGCTTGATGTACAAAGGCAGGGGGATGATTCCAGGGGTGAGTGGGTACTTAGTGACCCAGTGGCTCATGCCAGATGTGTATCTCACTGTTGTAAGCAGCAACTTTGCCCTGTGCTAGACCTCTGAGAAGAGTGGGGTGTTTTTCCCCCTTTTGTCTCTTTAATCTGGAGCCAGCTTTGGTTAGAGCAGTAGTCAGGGCAGTGCCTGTGAGGTTGGTTAGTACTTCTTAGAGCAAAAAGACAATTAAGTTAAAACTGCAGCCAACAAAGGACAGCAAGGTAGGAAGCTGTTTGTCTGGGAAAGGTGGAGAGCTTCTCTTTGTGTGAATATTTTAGTGATTGAAGTGGTGAAGTGCATGTCCCAGATTCTCTCCTTGGGCCTTTTGTTGACTTGTGGCATGCCTTAGAGAGCAAATATTTCTGTGCTTCTCTTCTTGAAAACTTCCTTGAGACCCTTGGTTGGATGGCAACTAGCACAGGGTGATTCTTACCTTGATGATAAAGCCAGTGTACTGTGGTTTCTTCTCATTCAAGATGATGCTGATAACACAGGGGATTAGCATTAGGGCCAAGGAGGGGATTATTCCTTTGTAAGGCACCTTGCCCTCCAAATCCCCTTGGTATAGTCCTCCAGAGTGAAGGTACAGAAACAGAGGCATTAGTCCAATTGCCAGGACCGTTGAGCATGTGGTCATTACGATGCTGATGTGAAGAAAGGACCCTTCAGGAGAAGAATAACACTTTTTTCCAATGGAATGTGCTCATTTTTCTTACTAACCCAGACATATGTTTTTAATATCTAAGAATTTGCCTTGCTCTTTCTCAACCTGTCACTGAGGTTTCCCCATTGCTTTCACATTCTATAAGGATGTGATATGGAGGGGGAAGATGACTCAGGTTCTACACCAGCTCAGAAATGACCCTTGTTACAGGTACAGCTGGCATTTCAGAAACTCCCAAGTGACACAGCAAGTGATGCCTGATGTAATTCCCTTCCAGGCTTTGTTTTATTACTAAGGTTTGTGAGATTGTGGGGTTTCATAGAATCATAGACTGGTCTGGGTTGGGAGGGACCCCAAGGATCACAGAGTTCCAACCCCCCTGCCACAGGCAGGGCCACCAACCTCCAGGCCTGGATCTACACAAGGTTGCCCAGGGCCCCATCCAACCTGGCCCTGAACACCTCCAGGGATGGGGCACCCACCACCTCTCTGGGCAGCCTGTTCCAGCACCTCACCACTCTCTCTGTAAAAAACTTCCCCCTAATATCTAATCTAAACCTTCCTTCCTTCAGCTTCAATCCATTCCCCCCTGTCCTGCCATTGTCTGCCCTTTTAAAAAGTTGATTCCCCTCCTGTTTCTCTGCTCCCTTCAGGGACTGGAAGGCTGCAATGAGGTCCCCCTGCAGCCCTCTCTTCTGTTTCTCACTGATGCAGCCTCTTCAGCCAGCATGCTCAGTTTACACAGCCATATACAGCTATATGGATAGATGGAGCAGATATATGGCATGTGTACTGCCATTTGGAGGCAAAAAAGTGTTCCTGCATCCATTTCATCAAGTGCAGCATGCCATGTGCTTCAGAGAAAGGTACACGATCCTTTTTTATTATAGAAGTGTGACAAATATGCTCATTGAGCAATATGGGTGCTTGAAAGGCATTCTAAACTTAGTATTTCAGTCTCTGCCCATCTTGGAGATTGCTAATGTTGATTAATTAGCTTCTGAACCAGTCACGTGGCTAGATCAGCAACAAACATGTACCCACCTACCCAGCTGTCCTCACCTGAGGTTCATGTCTTCTCTCAGTGCCCGACTAAAGATGCTGGAGAGAGTCTCCCCTGGACAGCAGCCACAGGTGAGGATGGCCAGGGATTCTGTAGCACCTAGCTGGAAGAGCTTGCCCAGTATAAATGCTGTCAAGGGCACGATGTCATACTGAGCCATTACAGCAATTGCCACACCTTTGGGCTTCCTGAGGTGAGTTGTGATCTTCTCTATCTCCATCATACACCCCAGAGATACCATGATGACAAAGAGGACCACAGTAAGGATCAGGTTCAGGGCTTTGTCTGTGGCCTGCTGGCCAAATGCAAATGGTGGTACTGGACTGGTCAATAAGGTGCTCTGCGTGTGACCTGGGCTCTAAAGCTCCAGGGTCTCAAAGGTCTTGTTCATCCCGCTGAAGAGTTGAGAGGCCCCTTCCTCTGAAAGCAGCTGGGAAGGTGAGGAAGGCAATCATCTGTGAAGCCCATTCCCTTCAGCAATATGCTGTGCAGCTTCTGCTCTGCTCCTCCTCTTCCACCGTCCATCCTCACGCTGAGAACGAGGGCAGAGCTGGTGAGAACAAGAGGGAGGCCTGCTCAAAACTCATGAAGACAGATACTTCATACAAGGGAAAACGAACCAGAGGACTCTTGTCCACAAGATACTGCTGAAGCCAACACTGCAGCACGTCTGCAGTACTTAATTTTTAACAAGGGTTATAAGATGCATATGCTTCTGGTGATAAATCAATCTCCTGATTGGAGGGCTAGGAATAAACTTCCCCCATGTGTAAGTAGTTTCTCTAGCAAGCTCTTAGGGGCCTTCATGTCTCCTTTCCTTCAGAATATTATTTCCCTTCTTAGCTTTCAAGGGAGGTTCTGCACAGCAGTAGCCTCCACTAACCCGTGCAGTGCAAAGCTGTGCTCGCTGCAGCACAGCACCATTGCTTTCAGGATGGGAGGCCCACTGCACCACAACCCAGTGAGGGGTGCAGACATTGCCAAGCTCTCCAGGCAAAGCCAGCTTTACACTGCCCTCCCCCCACCCCCCCACCCCCCCCCACCAAATACTGGTACCTGCATTGTGCTTTTAGTACAAGGCTGCACTGCCTGATGTGGATGTCGAGCTCTGCTTTGCAGGGAAACAGGAGCTGGGCAGCTGGTGCTTGGGCAGGAAGAGAGACCTGAGAGGTGGATGGCAAAGATTGTTCTTCCAACTGCTGCAAAGGTGACTTCTCTCTACTCTCTACTTCTCCCTCTACTCTGCCCTGGTCAGGCCCCACCTGGAGTATTGTGTCCAGTTCTGGGCTCCCTGGTATAAAAAAGACAGGGATCTCCTGGAGAGAGTCCAGCGCAGGGCTACGAAGGTGATTAAGGGCCTGGAGCATCTCCCGTATGAGGAAAGGCTGAGTGAGCTGGGGCTGTTCAGCCTGGAGAAAAGAAGACTGAGAGGGGATCAGATCAATGTTTATCAATATCTTAAGTATGGGATGAAGGGGGAAATGGCCAGCCTCTTCTCAGTGGTCTGTGGGGACAGGACTGTGGGGAGTTACTCTTGAGGCTCCGTGAGAAAAAGAGAATCTACCGCCTGTGGAAGGAGGGACGGGTAACTGAGAATGAATTCAAGGAAGTTGTCAGGATGTGTAGAGGTGAAATCAGAAAGGCAAAAGCCCAGCTTGAATTTAACCTGGCCGCTGGGGTGAAAAAGAATAATAAACTCTTTTATAAGTACATTAACAGTAAGAGGAGGACAAAGGAGAATATCCACTCTTTACTGGATGAGGCTGGGAATGTGATCACTGAGGATAAGGAAAAGGCGGAGGTTCTGAATGCCTTCTTTACGTCTGTCTTTAAAGGTCAAACAGATCCTCAGGGTACCCCTCTCTCTGACCTGGTAGCCTCAGCTGGGGAGCATGCTAACTCCCCTGTGATTCTGGAAGAAACAGTCAGAGACTTCCTACTCCAACTGGACTGCCACAAGTCCATGGGGCCGGATGAGATCCACCCGAGAGTGCTGAGGGAACTGGCAGAGGTGGTAGCCGAGCCGCTTTCCATTATCTATCAGTCCTCCTTGCTGACTGGTGAGGTCCCAGAAGACTGGAGGCTTGCCAATGTGACTCCCATTTACAAGAAAGGTTGTAAGGAGGATCCGGGGAACTACAGGCCTGTTAGCCTGACCTCGGTTCCAGGGAAGGTTATGGAACAGATAGTCTTGAGGGAGATCATGCGGTATGTGCGGGATGGCCGGGGGATCAGGCCTAGCCAGCATGGGTTCATGAAGGGCAGGTCCTGTTTGACCAACCTGATCTCCTTCTATGATCTAGTGACCCATCTGCTGGATGAGGGAAAGGCTGTTGATGTGGTCTACCTAGACTTCAGCAAAGCCTTTGACACTGTCTCCCACAGTATTCTCCTGCAGAAGCTGGCAGCCCGTGGCTTGGATGGGTACACCCTCGGCTGGGTAAGGAGCTGGCTGGAGGGCCGGGCTCAGAGAGTGGTAGTAAATGGAGTTAAATCCAGCTGGCGACCGGTCATGAGTGGTGTTCCCCAGGGGTCGGTGCTGGGGCCTGTCCTCTTCAATATCTTTATTGATGACCTAGATGAGGGCATTGAGTGCACCCTCAGTAAGTTTGCAGATGACACTAAATTGGCTGGGAGTGTGGATCTGCCTGGGGGTAGCGAGGCCCTACAGAGGGATCTGGACAGGCTGGAGAGCTGGGCTGAAGCCAATGGCATGAGGTTCAACAAGAGCAAATGCCGAGTCCTGCACTTTGGCCACAACAACCCCAGGCAGCGCTATAGGCTTGGGGCGGAGTGGCTGGAGGACTGTGTGGAGGAAATGGACCTGGGGGTACTGATTGATGCACGGCTGAACATGAGCCGACAGTGTGCGCGGGTGGCCAAGAAGGCCAACGGCATCCTGGCTTGCATCAAAAATAGTGTTACTAGTAGGAGCAGGGAGGTAATTGTCCCCCTGTACTCAGCACTTGTGAGGCCGCATCTCGAGTACTGTGTTCAGTTTTGGGCCCCTCACTACAGGAGAGACATTGAGGCTCTGGAACGCGTTCAGAGGAGGGCTACTAAGCTGGTGAGGGGTCTGGAACACAGGCCTTACGAGGAGCGTCTGAGGAAGCTGGGATTGTTCAGCCTGGAGAAGAGGAGGCTAAGGGGAGACCTTATAGCTCTCTATAACTTCCTGAAGGGAGGTTGTGGTGAGCTGGGGGTCGGCCTCTTCTCCCGTGTAGGCAGTGACAGAACTAGAGGGAATGGTAGCAAGCTGCGCCAGGGGAGATTCAGGCTCGACATTAGGAAGCACTACTTCTCAGAAAGGGTAGTCAGGCACTGGAATGCACTGCCCAGGGAGGTGGTGGAGTCACCAACCCTGGGGGTGTTCAAGGAAAGACTGGATGTTGTATTGAGGGATATGGTTTAGTGGGAGCTAGTAGTAATAGGTGAACGGTTGGACTCGATGATCTTCTAGGTCTTTTCCAACCTTGATAATTCTGTGATTCTGTGACAAGGGGCAATGGCCTCAAGTTGGAGCACAGGAAGTTCTACACCAACATGGGGAAGAACATTTTCCCAGTGAGGGTGACAGAGCCCTGGGACAGGCTGCCCAGGGGGGTGTGGAGTCTCCTTCTCTGGAGAGATTCCAGCCCCTTCTGGACGCCTCCTTGTGTGACCTGTCCTAGGGACCCTGCTTTGGCAGGGGGGTTGGACCCGATGACCTCTGGAGGTCCCTTCCAACACTTCTGTGATTCTAGTCATGCCCCTGCTGCTCCCTGTACCTGCTCTGCTGGGAATAGCACGGTGCCTGCCCTGTCCCCAGGTGCCACGCTCCTTGATGCCTCTAAAGGGTTTTGCCTTTGCTAAAGGCATTTATTGCCTTCACCTTGAGCATCCCTGGGTCCATTGTGGCTCCCCAGAAGCACACAGAGCTGAACACATGAAACCAGAGTGAAGCAAAGTGGATGCTGTTCCCTCACATGGCTGTGTATTCAGCTGTAGGAAACTTCAGTGAAATAACCTGCTGCTCCATCCCTTCCCGGCCAGGCTCAGGGAGGGATAGCATCCTTCTGTCCTCCTGCTTCCAGAAAATCTTTCTCCCTTGGCAAAACCTTGTCCTCTGCTTGCAGAGTATGAAGCCTGGGTCTAAAAGAGCCTTTCAGAAAGGGAAGATGCTGTTTGGTAGTTATGTCATAGGACTGCAGACTCTTTCTCTCTGGTACAGGACTGGGAAAGGGATTTTAACCAGGGAGGTTTCCTGTAACATGGCCAAACTCTAATTGCTGTGCTGAAGGGTGTTCTGATACTGCAGTAATGTGTCCATCACTCCTATTCATCTGGGAGACCAGCAGGCTCAGCTTCTTCAGCCCCACTGCCTGGAAATGCTGCTGGTCCAGGCAGGAATGTCAGAGCTGTTCCTCCCCACTCACTCTCACTTTGGTTGGGAACTTTGTTTTCTGGGCTGGCAGCCAGGATGGAAAAGCATCCCCAGCTCTGGAGCCCTGTATGGGCATCCCCCATTGGGCCTGCAGTGATGTGGGATGGAGCTGTGCCACCAGCTGATGGTGGCTCTGCATCCCTCTGCCTGCAGCTTCTCCCACAGCCTTGTGAGCACCTCACCACCCTGTCTGGGGACAAGGGCCCTTCCCTGTAAATCACTTTCAGGTGCTTTCAGACCTCTCTGTCGCTGTGGTGGCAGGGAGTACTGCTCAGTGCCTTGGCTGGGGTTCTGGCTAAGCAAATGGCAGGAGGTGGCCTGCAGTACCACATGCACTTCATTCTTCCTTGGGCATCTTCCAGGCGTGAGTCTGGGCTGCCCCAGGAGCACACGGGCAAGGCCCGCAGGAGAAACAGCAGGGAGAAAGCCAACAGCGATTCCTTCTCTCTCTTCCTCCTCATCCCTTCAGGTTTTTCTCCTGCAGATCCCCAGCCTTCCCAAGGAAATCCTTCTTCAGGCTGTGTCTGCTTTTTGGCTGGGTGCTGCATTTTGCCAGAAGGGTCAAGACAAACAATTCAGCAGTTCTAAGGCATCACTGGCTCAGCAGTGCCCGGGCTCCCCCACCAGCTCAGTGCAGCCCAGGCTTCTCAAACGACAATGCTGTAATGCTCTCACCCTTTGTTGCAGGGCTGGAGAAGAATGCTTCAACCATCCCAATAATTTAAAGAAAAGCCTCTAGTTATTTGTTCTTCAAGCATTCCTGCTGGTTCCCAGTAGTTAACACAGGAAATACCATGGGAGCCAAGGGAGAGACTGGTCAAGAGAAGCAGAACAAATTAGATAGTTCTTTCACCCTGATTCATGCTGGGACATCCAGTTATACAGGCACTAGAGCTAGAGGTTCTAAAGCCTCTGCTTGCTCCAGTGGGAGCTGGGAGTGCTGAGGAGTGTGGCTGGAGGGAGGAGCAGGACACGGTGGGGTCTGGGTGGTGCATGGCATTCTGCTGGCAGCCTGTGATGGGATGCTGCTGACCTGATGTCCACATCATCTACCTCGCCTCAGAGGAGCTACTTGCTTGGGAAGCAAGTCCCTAGCTTCATCCCTGGACAAGCGTGTCTTTTCCTTCCTTTCACTGCTTTCTAGGCTCAGTTCTTAAAAGGTAAACTTCTAGGTGTTCATTAAAGGGTCTCCTTTTTTCCCCTCTCAGCCCAAATAGCCTCTTCCAGCAGCTTATTCCCAACGCAAATGCCTCGGGAAAAGCCAAGGAGCTTTGTGAAAGCTCCTGCACCGCTCATGCCACTTGAGGGCAGTGGTTGCCTGCCCAGAGCCTGGCTGCTCTCTGAGGATGAAAGATCTAAAACAACAAAGCTTCACCGTAGGTGCCATCGTTTAGGTCGTCAGATACTCCTAAACTCAGAGACACAGATTGATGGAAAAGGCATCCCAGGATGCTTTAGCAAAGACGGGGCATTAAGAAGATATTAAATAAACACCCAACACCCTCTATGAGTCTGCAGACTCCCTGTTAGAGCTTGAAACGCGAGGAGGCATTGTGAACTTCTTAAAGACATCAAAGTAGTCAGTGTTTCAGCTTTTCATGATGCAGCTGCTTAGATTCGCTGGATAAACATGAAATGGCTCATGTGCCCCTTGCACTGGTGGGGAACTGAGATCCAGGGGACCGGGTTCCAGCTGGGATTGTCATTTCCTCTGGGTGTTGGGAGAATTTCATGTCACCTGAACTCGGCCTAGTTGTTAGCCAAAGGCCCCACTGCAGCAGACGTGCCTGGTGAGAGCAGCACTGACTTGATTTGTGCCAGATTTCCCACAACCTGAGACAAGAGCTCGGCGCCTGGTGCTCATACTTTGCCCGGGTAAGGTTTCTCACTGCATGGCTACCTGCTTGGCTAATCAGTTTGCTCAATTCTCTGTGTGTTCAAGGCAATTTGCCCACCCTGGCCCTGTCCACGTGGCTGGCAAAGTGCCGGAGTGTCTCTTGGGGGGGAGTTGAAGAGGGAGAGGGCTTCTGCAGGGGGACAGTCACAGCTCCAGAGTTGGACTTGTGATCCTTATGGGTCCCTTTCAGCTCAGGATATTCTCTGATTCTGTGGTGTGGCTCCCCCACACCACCTATCCATGTTGTTTTACCTTTGTGACCTGAGGCTGCAGCCCCCAGAGCTCTCTGCCACAGGGTCAGAAATGAGAGCAAATTGTGTGGGCTTGTCTTGAGATGCAAGCTGCTCATCACCTGCTGTGGAGCACAAGCTGGGCATGTACCATTGGCCATGGTAGCTGTAGCCTGATGCCACAGTGATGGCCACACTCCCCTCTCCTCACCACACTGCCAGGTGCCTTCATGTTGCCTGGCCAGCTGCAGGTTGGGGAGACAGAGAGAGCGGTGAGGTGCTGGAACAGGCTGCCCAGAGAGGTGGTGGATGCCCCGTCCCTGGAGGTGTTCAAGGCCAGGTTGGATGGGGCCCTGGGCAACCTTGTGTAGATCCAGGCCTGGAGGTTGGTGGCCCTGCCTGTGGCAGGGGGGTTGGAGCTCTGTGATCCTTGGGGTCCCTCCCAACCCAGACCAGGCTGTGATTCTATGATGATTCTATGGCTACCACCTGCCCTGTTATGGGGAAGGGGCATGTCTGGAGCAGGACAGGGCAAGGCAGGCTGAAGACCCAGCTCTGTGTGGTCCTGCCAGCTCCCTGCAGTGCTGTGGGAAACCCTGCCATGATACCCAGAGCACATCCTGGGGCCCTGGAGATGGGCAGCAGAGCAATCTACAGACCACTGCCCAGCTGTATCTGCTGCGGCATCCCGGCACGAGGGGGGCCCCATCCCAGCACCCCATGGCAGAGCGACTGGGACTGTGCCCCCCTCCCCACCTTCCCCGTGGCACCCGTGCCTTGTCCCCCAAGGCTGGGCATTCGCTGGCTCCCTGTCCCTGTGGCACTGCTCTCTTAGCAGTTCTGAGTGCAGTTAGGAGCCAAAGTTGGTTTTATTTATTCAAATCCTCTTTAGCACCATTAGACTTAAAACTCCCATGACTCCCCCTTTGTGCAATTTTGTTTGATAGGAAAAGAATTAATTTTGCAATTAAGCCGTGCCCAGAACAAATGATGTAACAGCATTTAGTCCATATGGGCTAAATTAGTGCCTGCTGAGACACAGTGCCAGGATCTGCCTGGTGTAGTGACACTTATTTTAAACAGAGGAGGCACAGAGCATCCTCCTGTGATTTTACTGAAGGCTTTGTCCCTGCCAGAGATGCAAAGAAGATTTGGCAGTGTCAGCTGCAGCCCACTTTGGTTGGTCAGCAGTGAAAAACAAGCTTACTCTGGTGTCTCTTCCCTGTTTTAGGGATGTGGCTTTATAAATTTGCCCTTGCTGGCCAGGTGTGCATTGCTTATGCCTTGAGCAACATGGTGGGACAGGCTCTGTTTTCCCTTGGTGGGAAGCAGTCTGCAGGTGTGGGGTAGAAACCCTCCTGCTGATGGGAGATGGGTTCTTGCGTGGGTTGAGGGGAGCACAAGGGGCAACCCATGTTCCCAGATGCAGATGGTGGTGCTGGCCTTTGCCCTTTCTTGCAGAAAGGGTTTCAGCATGGTACTGGAGTGAGGTCATAGAATCATAGAGTGGTCTGGGTCAGAAGGGACCCCAAGGATCACAGAGTTCCAGCCCCCCTGCCACAGGCAGGGGCACCAACCTCCAGGCCTGGATCTACACAAGGTTGCCCAGGGCCCCATCCAACCTGGCCCTGAACACCCCCAGGGACGGGGCATCCAGCACCTCTCTGGGCAGCCAGAGTCATCTTGAGGGTGGATGTTTTTGGGGGTAACTCCACAGAAGGAAGTGTACTCATAACTGTGATGCTTATTTTTCCCTGTGAGAAGAGAGATGTTGTTTATTGCAGTCACTTGGTAACTATGTAATTAGTGGGCATAGTTAATCTTGACTGTTTCGTTTCCTTAGGGATGAGGTGTCAAAGAAAGCTTCATAAAAAATTGACTGCTTAAGTTTCCTTGAAACTTTGGTAAGATGCTGTTTGTTGGCAGGCCAGCAGGTCCTTCCTTAAGCCTATATCCAATCCATCCTTGACTATTGCTCTTAGCTTCATGGGAGAAAGGACCCTTGTCTGCTGTTCTGACCTTTGCAAGGTGATGAGTCAGCCCCAGGTCACTCAGCCTTTCCTCATAGGCCTCCAGGCCCTTAATCATCTTTGTAGCCTCCTCTGGACTCTCTCCAGGAGATCCCTGTCTTTTTTATACCAGGGAGCCCAGAACTGGACACAATACTCCAGGTGGGGCCTGACCAGGGCAGAGCAGAAGGGGAGGATCACCTCCTTTGACCTGCTTGCCCCACTCTTTTTAATGCACCCCAGAAGCTTATATTTTAAAATAAATTTGTATTGAAGCTTATATTTTAAAATAATTTCATTGGGTGGGTTGAGCTCAAGTTAGTGATGTGAACTAGCACTCCTTCTTACATGAGGGATATGAAGATTTAACGAAGGACATGGCTAGGAAGTAAGAAACATCAACCGTATTCCTTGTCCTCCTGGATGTTTTGCCATGGTGGAAACCTTGTGGCTTTGAGTTCCACTGATGCATTAGGCACCCCTGTCTTTCTATTATTAGCATTCCTGGGGTCAGCCCCTCTGCTCAGGCTTGTCCAAGTACCCAGGCAATGGCAAGCCAAAACCCAGCAGTGCAATGCTTTTGTCTTGCTTTAATTAGAGTAGGACACAATTATTAGTGGCATGCTTTTATTTCCATTTGTTCACTCTGACAGCAGCCCAAGGAAGCTATCATCCCTCCAAAAGGACGTGCTATGGTGAAGAAAGCTGACAGGATCAGTGCAAAAGGAGGGCTACAAAGATGATTAAGGGCCTGGAGCATCTCCCCTGTGAGGAAAGGCTGAGTGAGCTGGGGCTGTTCAGCCTGGAGAAAAGAAGACTGAGGGGTGACCTAATTAATGTTTATAAATATCTTAAGTGTGGGACACAGGGGGAAATGGCCAGCCCCTTCTCAGTGGTCTGTGGGGACAGGACAAGGGGCAATGGCCTCAAATTGGAGCACAGGAAGTTCCGCACCAACATGCGGAAGAACTTTTTCCCAGTGAGGGTGACAGAGCCCTGGGACAGGCTGCCCAGGGGGGTGTGGAGTCTCCTTCTCTGGAGAGATTCAAGCCCCTTCTGGATGCCTCCCTGTGCGACCTGTCCTAGGGAGCCTGCTTTGGCAGGGGGGTTGGACCCAATGATCTCTTGAGGTCCCTTCCAACCCCTACGATTCTGTGATGCTATGAAAAGAGGCTATCACATTCTCCTAAAGGCAACTGTTGCAAGCCAGATCCTTTCAAGAGGCATGACAGTGAGTCTGCATTCAGATCAGCCTTTAATCTTGGAGGTTCACTGAGGTCTTTAAGGCTGATCCATCTGCTGCAGTATATCTGCCCTGTGGCACCGGTATCCCTGTGGAGAAATAGGACAGCTCTTTGGAGACAAAGTTAGTTGGGTGGCACTGACGTGGTGCCCTTTTGGGCAATAAGTTTCTGTATGGATTGGGCTGAAGATGGGGTTCAACCTTGGATAACGTTTCCCAACCTTCCCTGCTCCATGCACAGCAGCAGCCTTGAATGCACAACGTACCCTTGGAAACTATGTGCTCCTCAGGTCCCCTTAGGCTGGGTCAGCAGCCTCAGTTTTCACTTTGCTGCTGCCCTGGGCTGCAAGCAACATTGGTCTCTGAGGCAAAATGTCACTGAAGACCTGCTCTTCATCCTGGCAAATAAAGCACTTAAGCAGTGTGATGTTTGTTAAAACAGCACAATCTTCTCCAAGTGCTTTGTGCAGCACTGGAAGGAAATGTGAAGAGACTGCAGGGTGTTCGTTCTTGAGAGCTCTGGTATTTCCTATTCTCCTCATTTCAGCCTAAGTCCTTTGATCTTTGCTGTTCACCCCAAAGCTGTGGGCATTAGGTGAGCTTCTCAACTTTATTTTATAATAAAAGCAGAGAAGTTTGTAGCCCTCAGGGATTTGGAGAAAAGTTTGAAAACGCGATCATAAAGTTCAAGAAACCAGAGTTCAATTAGGGAAAGCTCAAACATTTGTAATTTTCTTTAAAAAACAGAACAAAAACCCACATGATTTTTAAGCCATGATCCTCTGGAGTATGTGGTGTTGGCAGTGCTGGAAAGGATGCTTTTCTCTGCTGGGATCATGTTTTTCTACTGGGAATTTTATTTACCAGCTACTTTAACTGTTGCTACCCCTGTTTCTTGGCTGACCTCTCCTGCTGTGGAGCCCTCTCCAGTTCTGGGGGCTTAAGAATCACAGAATGCTTTGAGTTGGAAGTGACCTCAAAGATCATCAAGTTCCAACCCTCTGCCATGGGCAGGGACACCCTCACTAGACCAGGTTGTTCACAGCCCCATCCCACCTGGCCTGAAACACCTCCAGGGATGGGGCTCCCACAGCCTCTCTGGGCACCCTGTGCCAGGGCCTCACCATCCTCAGAGTAAAGAATTTCTTCCTAAAGTCTAACCTAACCCTGCCCTCTGTCAGCTTGAAGCCATTGCCCCTTGTCCTGTCACTGCACTCTCTGCTGAACAGCCCCTCTCCCACTTTCCTGTAGGACCCCTTTAAGTATTGGTAGGAGTATTAAGTATTGGTTGGGGAAGGGCAACTGGAGGCTGTGGGTGCATCTGGCCACAGGCTTCAGACCTGCCAGGTAGCAGAACCTCTCCGTGGTCTGGAAAGACGCTGTCCTGACTCGAAGGGCAGGACCTGAGGAGCCCACTGGGGCAGCAGCACCCCTTGACCCACCCTGAGTCACAGCCAAGGTGCACAGCTCCTCTTCAAACCGACAGCTTTGCTTGGGGGGTTCCTCTAACCTGCAGAACTTGCTGGAGGGATGGGGATGCAGTGTCCCCTGAGGGCTCATGAAAGGAAGGGGGGCTCTTTCCTTCGGGGTGTTGCTTGCATGGTGTGGTGCCTCCTGTGAGTGGAGTCCCCAGTGTGACCCCTTTCCTGCTGGGGAATGGAAGGGCATGGTGCTGTCCTGAAAATCCCGCTGGGGTGAGGTGACAATGCTGCTCTGTTCCCTCTGTTTCTCTTGCCCTGAGCCATCCTCCCTTGGGTGCTGCTCTCCTATTTTTAGAAAGCAGAGTCTCTGTTTTCCAGTGGTGGCTCTGCACATCAGCAGCCGCTGCACAATGAGCTCGCAGGGGCCCATTCATTCTGCAAGCATAGGTTGTACCCTGTGACAGTGTTTTCCACCACACTGCCAAAAGCACCTTGGGTTATAGATGCTTCCAAATGGCAGCCTATTGTTTGGTGCCCCAGGCCCTGCTAGAAACCAGGTGTGTCCATCCCTCCATGTCCCCTTTTAATATCTCCACTTTATTAACCCCTCTCTGTGATCTATACATCCCTGTGTGCTTTCAGGGGGAGTGGGGGTGAGTTCATTCCTATTTTAGGGACCAATGCAGCAACATGCAGCTTTCTGCTTCCCTCCCAGCATTTTGGGGTAGACCTAGTTTATTCCAGTGCTAGTTCCTTGCAAAACTGCTGGGTCTGGAGGCTGGCTCTTTGCTGTGGGGGCACAGCCCCCATCCCTTGCAGCATGATGCCTGCCATAGGGAAATTATGGCCTGTTCAATCAAAGATAGTTTTGAATTATAAAAAAATAGAAGATCAGCCAGGGCAAATCATCAAGGGGGAAAGGCAAAAAATGTAATCAGGAGGGTAATGAGGTTCTACAGCTATAGGATGACCATGGAGACTAGGGGAACCATTTATCAACTTTTCTCAGAGTAAAACAGTTCAGAGGTTACAGCCTGGCTGGGCAAGCCCAGGATCTCTTCCCTCACTGCATGGGCTTGGGGACTCTGACAAGTCTCCTTAGAAATGCTTTTGCTCCACCTCCTCCTGGTTGTGCGCACTCATTGCATACCCATCATTTCCCACAAGAATAGCCTATCACAGAATGGTTAGGTTGGAAGGGACCTTAAAGATCATCAAGTTCCAGTGCCCCACCATGGGCAGGGACACCTCTCACCAGGCTGTTCAAGGCCCCATCCAACCCGGTCTTGAACACCTCCAGGAAGGGGGCATCCACCACCTCCCTGGGCAGCCTGTTCCAGTGCCTCACCACCTTCTTAGTGAAGAAATTAGTTATCTAATTAGTTATCTAATTAGTTAGTGAAGAAAAAAGTCATCTCAGGGAGCTTGTTTCTCTGCCTGCCTATTGTAAGCACCTGAGTCGTGTGGCTGCTGTGGAGCACCCTGGGCTGACCTCTACATCTCCAACTAAGTTTTTCAGGGCTTTGAATACTGTTGCACTTTCCTGGCTGGGCTGAGCGCCCTCCCAGATCGGCGGCCTGACACCACCCACGCTGATTTATGTTCCCTGAGAAAAACAATTGTAACTCCTTCCCTTGAGAGACCTCTCAAAATGGTTAAATGGCTCCCAAGTTGTGAAAAAATGCCCCAGTTTGGGACTGAAATGCCCCTGGCTCCCTAGAAATGGCCCACTGTATTTTCCTGAATTTGGCTGTATCTGATGCTGCGCTATAGAAGGGTGTTTTTACTGCCAGCACGTACACATGGGTGAGGCATGCTCTCTGCCAGGACTCCTTTTCTCTCACTAAGGCTTCTCCCTAGGTAAGTGCCTCTCTTGGTTTGTCCTGCTCCTCCTTATATTTGCACATCCACTTTGAAATTAAGCTCTCCAGAGCCCAGGCTATTACTGATCTTTATTTTGGGCTTGTTCAGGGTTTTGCTACTAAAGAGGACACTTTTTTTTTTCCATGGTTCTTAGGACAAGGCGCTTTATTTCAGGCACAAGCAAATCCTAGCTTGTACTTAGCATATGTGAGCCACTGAGCACTGCTGCATTCATCTACGGAGGTATATAAGGGGTAATGATAATGTTGCCCAGAAGGCTAACACATCAAAGGCCAAGGAGCAGTTAAAATGTATTATGAGCGGTTGGCAGTGATTGTGGGGGGTATTCCCGTATTGCTGCTTTGGATGGCCTGAGTAAATCAAAACCCTCTGGATTAATTGGTGCACCAGATAGATTTGGAGGAAAATGGAGGCTGATGGAAAATGACAAAGAAGGGAAAATGCAGAGAGCTGCGTGTGCTGAGCTGCATCAAGGCACTGCTGGTTAGCTCGTGGCTCCCTACTGTGCCTTGGGATGCTGAGCTGAGCTGGGGGTGCAGCTCACCCAGAGCGTTGGTGGGAGCAGGCTGAGCCCCACAGGCAGCATCTGCAGCGCTGCTACTTCAGCACAGCCACATGGGTAGTTAGAGGTGAGACTTACCAGGTGTCTTGTGACACCTGGACACCACGGGACAAGAGTTTAATTATTTTTAATGATGTGGGGGCACTGGGGGAGGGAGGGGAGGCTGTGTGGTGCCTGGTGTCACAGAATAGCCGAAGCTGGGAACTTCAAGACTGATTTGTGCTGAAACTGCTGGCTGAATTGGATGACAACCAATACCAAATGATATGACCTCATCCTTTACTAGGGTGCCCACATTCCAACTACAGCTGCGTGTTTACTAATGCTCCAGTTATACACAGATGGCATCTGACCTCAGCGTTACAGTGGCAGCCGTGCAAACACAGATCATACTGGCTCACTCTCATGCTGACTGACTGGCTGGGGCACGACCTCTCAACACAGCATGGCTACACCAGGCATGTCGTGCCCTTGCAGACCACCCGACTGGTGACTGGAGTAGGGTACCTGTACTGATGGCAGTGTGGAACTGGCATTGACTGGGAGCCTTTCACCCGTCTGCACTGGGGCTGCAAGCGCAGAGGGGCCTCATCTTCTGTCTGCTCAGCAACTGTGTTCACCAAATCCAGTCCACTATGACTTGTTCTTGCATCAGTGATCTCTCATCTGGGCATCACGTGGCTCGTACTGTCGGGTAACTTCCTCTGGCCTCTTGCCACATCTTACCTAGCCCTCACCGTGGTAGATCACACTTTCCCACTGTTAGACTAATCACAGAATCACAAGGTTGGAAAAGACCTTTAAGATCATCGAGTCCAACCATTCCTGTCCTATGCTAAACCATATCCCTAAGTACCTCATCTGCCTGTCTGTTAAACACATCCAGGGTCGGTGACTCAACCCCCCCTCCACTTGGCAGCCTGTTCCAGGCTCTGACAACTCAAACTAGACACCTTGCAGGTTGGGTGGTTTCCAAGGGCTGATTTCCTGCTCTGTTTCATCAGTTCCCCTGCAGCTCAACAGGTCGCTTCATTCCTGTACCCACCTTCTTAACTCTGTGCTTTGCATGTTTGCCTCTTGCAGACTTGAGGAACCCTTCTTTGGGAAGAAAAGCACGGAGGGCAGTATGCTCCTGGTCATCTGGTACACAAGCTCTCTTTCTCCTTACGTTATCTGCATGGAAGAAGGGGGAAGGAAGGGGCTGCTCAAGCTGGCAGGTTCTCCTGATGACTGTGTCCTTCCCTTGGTGGCTGTGTGGGTGTGATGGCAACAGAAGGTAAAACAACACAGGGTGGGACAAATCCCTGAGGGGCCTTTCTCTGTCCTTTCCTCAAATATACTTAGGATAAAATGATGTGAATAAGGAGTTGGCAGAAAGAGGAAGAAAAGGGAGATGCTGCATGTGTAGTACCCACATAGGTAGGATCACTCGTGTCCTCAAAAGCCTGACCCAAGTCTGACAGGCTCCCACCTCATCTCCCAACTCCTTGTCACAGATGATTTAAAGCATGGCCCAGCTCTGCAGCTTCCACTACTACCCATCACACTGTCCTTCTGCTGGCAATCTCCTGCCGTCCATGGGGAGAAGCCTTGTTTTCTGCTTGTGCCAGGGAGCGTTGTGGCAGAGTGGGAGAAGCAACACTTTCTGCATATAATGAGTGTGTAAGAACGAGCACCACTGACTTACTTCTGACCTGTTCCTGAAAAACTCCTTGCTTCTCCCATAAATCTGGGACACACATCAAGAATCTGTTGCCAGTCTTACAGTTAAGGACAAGAATAAATTTAAAAATCTATTTTTAAAGCAAATTGCGTTGTAATTTATGATCTTAAACTGAAGATTTTCAAGTGCTTTCATCCTTGGAAAAAAGAGACTATTTCATTTTTGGTGATTAACGATGAAGTGTTTTCTAAAGGTGACTGAGCATAACACAGAGAGTCCTAAATAAATTTATTAGCTTATTAAACATAATGAATTGAAGCTGGTTGCTAATATTAGCTATGCCTTTGCAAGTGAAAAGCACTTCTGGTTAGCTAGACAGTTTCTTATCAAAGAACAAAAATGCAACATTAAAACACATGCAGCCTACTGAATAATCATGTTATTTGTCAGACAAGCAGAAGAATCATGACTGAAGTGCTCTCCAAGTGCCAAATTGGGTAATATACATAATTAGGCCTCATTTGATTAGATATGTGCCCATGGTAACAGCCACACTCATGATCCATATATTAGTACAGCCTTGAAATAATCTTCAGGGGAGGTGATGGCAGTAGAGCATATCTGAAGCCTCACTGGGGAGTCTCTTGGAACATAACCTACATGCCAATTGTCTCTGTTCCTGTGGTTATTCTTTATTTTATCTTATTATCTCTTGTTTTTAAAGCAGTGTGTGCCTTGGTTCTCAAAGGTGATATACTGCTTCCCCGAAATGTCATTACACTTTTGTCCCTAGAAGGAAGATCTCTTAATCACCTGCATCACATCTGAAAGCCTAAAACCTTCCTATATTTAGGGATGCATCCCGGCAATTGGCAAGGCTGCCGCAAGCTGTTCCTGGGAGGTGGCAACAATCATCCCTTGGAAACCAGCCCATTTCAGATCCACTCTCCTCTCACAGCCCAGGACAGCCTGGTGATGGATAAGGTCTTCTGGATGTTCATTTAGGCTTATGCAGGAGCCTCATGAAGAGACTGCAAGGTCTCAGGAAAAAAGATTGGTTTTGCATCAGCTCCAAGGCTCTGAGGGAGCCTGCAAGTGCTGAGGTACTGCCAACCCACAGGGAATGAGTCTGGAGGGTACTGTTTGGGTAACAGTGGAACCCAAGAGAGTTTGTTTAGCCTTAGATGCAATAAGAATTGTTCCTGCAGTTTATTTTTACATGCTTAGGGGGGTGAGTGAGTTTGGAAAAGTTGGAGAGAATCGGAGAATTAGCAGAATGAATGAATTATTAGGGGTTGTTTATACAAAGTGAGAGAACTGTATCTCCTGGTGCAACAGTGTATGTCCAGGACATCCATGAAAGTTGCTGCTTTTTCAGTAGTGCCTATTGGGAAATACTCACAGGAACATTTCCCCACTGATAAGGAAGAGACTAAGACACAGAAATGTTCTCCCAGATGAGGGCATCAGGCAAAGATGGGTCTGTGGCAGGGCCACCTAAGCAATGGGTGCTGAAAGTTTGGCAGAAGAGGAGTATTGAGCCCTAGTCCTGACCAGTTTGGACCAGAGGGCTGAGGTAGACAGGGCTAGTCTGGCCATGTCAACAGTCCCACCTGTGCAAGGGAGCCGTGGTGTATCCATGTGTGGACACACCACCACTTGGTATCACAGGTTCCAGCCTGGGGTCGACACTGAAAGATTTCATAAGTGTAAAAGATGATTTAGGGTATCTTTTAGGAAAAGAGGGCTATCCTGAGCTTATGGGGAGCAGTTTGGCTGTCACCTGGCAGGGAGTGAGGAGCACATTCTCCAAGGGTCCAGTGACACAGGCAGCCATGTTTGCATCCTTCAGCTGGGGGGGGCAAGAACACTCTAAGGTGTGTCCAGGCAAAGTCAGCAAAGGGTAACTAGATGCAGAGTTAGGATTACACCTACTGAGGTGAAAACAGACCTGTGGATCCATGTTGGACATGCATGGTGTGATTAGGCATGTGTCACCTTTCTCCATGCTCTTAGCTGTGCTTGGGGGACAGAATCCCTAATCCTCAAGCATAGAAATTAAGATCACTGGTCAAATTATACTGAAGTTGTGAAATTCTCACACCCCTCCCTCTTCTCCTCCAGGAAGTGCTGGTTTTAGCATCGCTCCCCCAAGCAGGGGATTATTCAAAACAATTCCTCGCCATTCACATTGACACCAAACTATCAGGGCTGAAATGGGTCAGACCACAGAATCACTAGGTTGGAAAAGACCTTTGAGATCATCAAGTCCAACTGTACTTGTCCTCTACTAAACCATATGCCTAAGCACCTTGTCTTTTAAATACATCCAGGGATGGTGGCTCAACCCCCTCCCTGGGCAGCCTGTTCCAGTGCCCGATAACCCTTTTGGTGAAGAGCTTTTTCCTAATGTCTAACCTGACCCTGCCCTGGCACAGCTTGAGTCCATTCCCCCTTGTCCTGTCACCACACTGTGCACGTGCCCTAGTTGAGAAGCAGGAGGACCCTAAAGTGAACCAGGTTGTGCGTGCACCCAGCAGAGATGCCTCTGCGAGTCCTATGCGCCCTGTTTTTAGGGTACCCTGGGGACAGCCACCACTTGTGTTTGTCAGTGCACTTGATGGGGTGTGTCCAGACACTCAGGATCTTCTGCAGGCTGAGGGCATTCTGCAGTCATGGGGCTGGAGCCTTGGCAGCTGTCAGGGTGGTGAAACCAGACCAGACTCCTGGGGGTGCGACTGAAAAGCACAGTGCCTGTACTACCGCGTGTGCAAGGGTGAGTCCTCACGCATGTGTGTGTGGGTAGGCAATGCTGGCCCCTCCTCTGACAGGAGCCTCTAAGGAGAGCTATGTGAAATTTTGAATTTCTGCTTCTCTTTTCCAAAACAGAACAAACTGGGGCAAGAAAATAGGAAAAAATAGTTTCCTGGAATTAAAACAGTCATGTTCAGAAATGTCTCTGTGCTCTGTTTTGACATTTTTTAGGATCAAAGTGAAGCATTTTGACGTTTCTTAGGTAGGAATGTTTTGTTTCAATTTGTTGAACTGACATGAAATGCTTCATTTCTAAGTCTGCTTAACGTTAAAGTTAGGCAGCCCCTTTCCTTGGGCTTGGGTCCCGTTCCCTCCTCTGGACTGTGCTCACTGGGAGCGCCGCCCAGCTCCCATACAGCCTGGGTAAGGTCCACGCTGCTCCTGTAAATGCAGCTCAGCCACAAGCCCCGTGCACAGGGAAGAACGGAGGCCTTCTGGGGAACGTTCCTTTCCATGCTGAAGTCAAACGAAATGAAAAATTTGGGGGCAGTTGAAGCAAAGCCCTCTGTTCTAGTTCACCTCCAACCAAACACCATCTCTTGTCAGCAGCATCCCTGTCTCCCCACAGACCCTTTTTGTGTGGCAGAAGCTGTTTTCTGATCAAAAAAGGAGAACTCCCAGTGAGCACCTGTGTAGGTGTTGACGTGATCTACACCAATAAGCTCCCCGAGGTCTGCAGACTGGTCCCCAGTGCTTAGGGGTAAAGCTGTCCTTTAGTGTTGGTCGAGTGTATTTCCCAACACACTACAGACCCCCAGTTGCTGCAGGGGCTGGCTGAAGCCAGGGCAGCCTCTGGCTTGGCTGTCCCCAGGGGGAGAGAGTGGGGGCTGCTACAGGGCCAGGAGTTTCTCCTAGGACATCAGCAGCCTCATTTCTGGAAGTGGCTGTAGGGTCTTCTTGGGATTTCTGATTAATTTTCCCTAAAAGTCAATGCAAAACTTGCTTCGGTTCATTCTCAACAGCTCTCAGGCAGATCCTACCACTTCCTTCAATCCTAATTGAAGCCCTGTCCCTCCCCCTTTCCTGGGCAATGGCTTCAAAAGACTTCTGATTTTGCTCACCATCAAGCAATCTCATTTGCAAAACAACTGTAAGGGCCCTTCGAAAGCAGAGGGCTGGGTCGTTTGTTAAATAGTCTCTTTTGGTGACACAAAGGAACCATAAAGGTGATGGAGCTGCAGCCTAGACAGCTGCATTTTCTGGACTGTGCAGGCTGGCCTCCCCTCCTGCCCCTTGCCCCCCGCCCCCCCATCCTTGACCCTGCTGTAATTTCAGACCCTGAGCCTAAGGATTATGCAGGGCTTGAGCCCAAGGAGAACAAGGTGCATTACAACTATTCTTAGCTCCAAAAATTATTCTTGGCTCTGCTTTGAAATCTGAACCAGGGTTAATTTCTCTCCCCCTTCCCCCAGCCTGTTTCCTCTCCTCTTTCATGTACCTATTTGCATAGACTGTCATCGTAAGAATCTCCATTAAAATTGAAAGCCTCCTTCCTGCATGTCACCTCTCACAGCCCCCTTCCGCTTGCCCTGCATGACTTTTGGAGGGCTGGAGAGCAAAGGTCCTGTGCTAGCACTGCCTCCCCAAGCCCTGCATTCCCCCTGCCATCAGTCCTGCTCCTCTGTTGCTATAGGAACATCTATCAACTCGGGAGTGCCAGAGAAAAAGAGCAGAGAATTCTCTTAATTATTTAACGATTGATTAATATGTTTATAGGGCACTTCAGAACTGTGCATCCTTCTGTAAACTGTTTATTAACCGGGCAAGTGGCATCATTTGCTGAACATCCTCCACTCCCATTGGTTTCAGAGGGAGAAAAGGGTGGTAGGCAGCTTGCAGAATGTGTGATAATTACACTGTTGAGAACACCAGCTAGTTCTGCTTCAGGAAAAGAATTTAAGTATGAGCCTTCTCATCAAGTTTTTGGAGACAGGGCTGCTCACAACACCTGCCACTACAGTTGCCTAGATGCCTCCATTAGAAAGAGCTGTGTTCAGCTATTTTTTGGCAGATTTTAACCTACCTAGAAAGAAGAGTCAGGCTTGCTTCTCCTTGGGGCTGGTTAAAGTGATGAGGTTTGGGAGAGTGCTTGCAGCTGGTGCAGTGTGGCTGGCTGGTATAGGGAGGCTTCTGGCTCAGCTGCTCTTGTGCTGAGTACTGGTGTTGCTCTCAGGAGGCTGTGGGGATGACTGCTAAAATTTGTGTCCCTCAGGTTGGAAGGACTGTACAAGCAGGCTCTGTTGGCTGGGTGAGGAGATGTGGAAACAGGAGTAGGTGTTGGTGCCATGCTTGCTGCCTTGCTCCCATGTGCAGGGTGGGATGCTACCTAGGTCCATCCCTGTTGCCTATGCTGGTTGTGAGTCTCAATCTCTGACCCAGGTAACGCAGCTGCAGCTGGACTGCCTCTGCTTCTTTCAGTCTCCTGGATCTTCTTCAAGTGCTGTGAGCTGTGAGTGAACAAAATCAGCTAGTGCTCATTGCATAGTCCTTTTCCTGGCACCTGGCTCTCTTCTCCTGCTAACAAGCTGAGACTAGGCTGAAGCAGGATGCAGGCTGACTACCTGAAGAGCTTTGCTTCAGCAAATCTGGGGCATGGATGTGCTGCTCTGTGTGCTTGAGAAATGAGACTTTCAGTCTGAATGGCTTTGGTGGGAGCTGCCAGGCACCTTGAAGACCTGTAAGGCTGGTGTGACCTCACTGTCAAGTCTGAGTGTCCTTGTAGGTGCACGCAGTGAGAGGGACAGCTGCCAGAAGCTGCTCTCTGTCTACCTAAGGAAGTCTCCTTCCCTGAATAATGCCTGCCAGGACCACTATGGCTGCTGTGATGGATTGGGAGAGCAATAGTTATAGTTAGTGTTCTTGAAGAGGTTTGCTTTCCTCAGGTGCTGCTTTGTATGAAGCACAAAAGACCTGTGATGCCATGGGATGGGTGTTGATCAGGTGTGTGATGTGCACAGCTCACTAGTTTTTAAGTGGAAGCACAGAATGAATGAGGAGACTTGAAGAACAGAACAATTTGCCTTCGTATCAGTATTAAGAAGGCATTAAAATTCTGCTGTTTTCAAGGACCCTCAGGCTTCTCAGTCCCTATGAATCCATCTGCTGTAGAGCAGTCATTCTGTGAAGATGCCTTCACGTGTGGCAGTCACCTTCCTAGTTCATTTACAGAAGGATCCTTAAGCATGGATTACCACAGACAAGTTAACGCTCTGGTTGAAGCAAGCAGATTAGCTTGTTCCTCTGTAGTGGTTCAGCACTAGAGGGGGATGTAGCATGTGCTTTCCAGCACTTTTCATACGTGCATGCAACAACATTTTACAGCAATGTTTATGAGAAGGCTGGTTTTTTAATTGCTGACATGTAGATTATTTTTTTTTTTCTCTTGGTGGGGCAATTTTTCTGCATAGGATAAAAATCCGAGAGGCTACTGTTTTCCAAGCCTTAAATGACTCTGCTTGTGGCCAATTAATTTTGTTATGTTTAATGCATGTCTTAAGATGTTGGGACCTCAGAACTTAATTCTCAGGTCTTTTTTGGTTTGTTGGGGTTTTTTTTTCGGTCTGACACAAGCAAACAGCAAATAGAGGCTGCTCTTTAGCTTGGCCATAGCTCTGGAAGGATCTGAGCCCTGCCTCCTTGCTGTGGGGACACGTTGTGTGCTGTGCCAGAGGTCTGCAGCCTGATTGCATCAAGTCAAATCCACCCAACTCAGAGAACTGCACACTTCTGTGCAGAAATGGCTCTTGGACTTCACAGACATCCCAGTAAATAAAAAACAGTTGTCCACTTCATGCACGAGCAGAAGGCTTAGAAAAAAAATGCTGCTGCCTTATGGAGGTTTTAGAAAACCTGGTCAAATTCCTGCCCTCATTTTTTTTGGCTTTTTCTTTCCCACTCATCTCCAGTGAGCCTATCTCATCCCATGTTTTACTTCACAGTGCAGGAAGGAGGTGACTTGCTAGCCTGTTAGCCCAGGGAATTTCCCCTGGTGTGTTTGGGTCTGGTTTCCTGGGAGAAGAGGAGTCTGGCTGGTGTGCACAGCAGTCTTGTGGTGTGGCAGGAGGTGAGATTCACAGAACTGCAGGGGTTGGAAGGAACCTCAAGAGATCATCAAGTCCAACCCCCAAATGCTGCTCGCTGAAGAAAACTCCTATTCAGAGCAGAGGGTACAGATTCTTCCAGGTCCAAATTCTGTTGGTTTGCTCTGTCTGTGGGGGACCTTGGTGTGCAGCTTCATGCTCTCCTCTCTTCCTTGTACCCTGGGCATCATGTGGGGCTGCGGTTCCCACTTTGTGCTGAGGGCAACATCGTCTAGCCAGAAAAGATGTCCCCATTCACATTTCCACATAGAAACTTTTCTTCCCCTACTTTTAGTGCCTGTAATTACCTCTTTACTCCAGTGCCAGCAATCTTCCATTAGGCATCGTTATTAACAGAGAGAAAAGAGAAGGGGAGGGAGGGAGAGAGCCAGAGCGCCACAAAACTTAATTTAATCACAGCACCCCATGCTCAATTTAACAGACACAACAGCTCAGAATGGGGTCCCTGTGCAACGGGAGGGCAGGCAGTGGAGCGTCCCTGGAAAGAATTAATTGTGGATGACAATGTGTAAACAGTGGAGATGAATAGGGCACGCAGGTGTGAGGCACCGGGGCCATCCCAGGGACTTTTTCACACGAATTTCAGCTCCTTCACTGCTGACCTGCTCCCGAAAATGTGATTAGTGTCGGCGTTGGGAAACCATTCAGGGTGTCAGGATTTGGCACATATTAACTAGCCCTGGGGGAGAGGGGAGGGAGTGCATGGGGGGCTGTGAAAGGAGGAAGTCTGGCGGACAAGGGGATTGTTAAAAGGCCAGAAAATCCTCATTGCTCCGAGGTGCCCTCGCTGCTCAGAGGAAAATGGAAGGGAGCTGAAGAACAGAACTCCGAGGCATCTTAGCCCTAACTAAGCTATGTGGAAAACAAGGCACTGCATCGGGGAATATTTTTCTCTGTGTGCCCATGATAAATATTGATGATGTTTATATTGCTGACTTTTTCTTGGCTCTGGCTTTCATGGTTCTAGACACTTGGGCTTGAGAGATAAACAGTCAAAACAAGCAGGGAAATTAATGACACAGCAGCACCAAGAACAGGAAATATCTCCTGGGTAACATATGGATGTTATTCAGCATGCAAAAATCTCCCTTCATCAATATCTACTCTATATGTAAGGTGATACATACAGACAGGGGGTTGTATACTGGGCCAATTTACCAAGCATGAGGCTAGACGCCTTTAATTTATGGTGCCTGTGCTAGCCTAGCTCTCTGCACCCAAACGGAGGGTTTAAGGGCAGAGAGCAGATGAGGTTACTTATCCTTTTTCCCCATTCAGGAGAATGATGCAAGGGGAAGGACAGAACTTGAATGTCAGTGCCCCTTCTGGACTCTGTTATGCCCCTTCTCCCTTGCTGGGAGCCCTTTCCCTGCCTGTCTGGTGGTTTGGGCAGAATGGGAGGGGTGCTGTGCCCTGCTGAGTCTCCTGGTTTTGCACTCTCTAGACTGCTGCAGCCCAAAGGCTCGAGCCCATGAAATACAACAATAATAAAAGTTATTTAAAGTCCAGACACACCTGTGTATGTGAAGGTGAGGCTGGATTCTTGCCAGCCTGGTGAAGAAAAAGGGTACTGCCACAGGTTTGGAAGCACAGGGACCTGGGAAGAAGGTGGGGTGGATCAGCGCCTTGCTAGGCTGTTTCAGCTTGGAGAGATGAAGTAGGGGGTGAGAAGGGGTCATGAAATACCAGCACAGAAAGCGTGAAGGCCAGTATACCCAGCAGAAATTGAAATTCGGAGTTGTACTTAGTTAACCACTGTTGACCAATGCGCTGCTTATTTTGCTCAGTACCCTGCACATACCTGACAGACTAGTTCAGTGCTGTGGGGCTGAAGTTACACAGGGATTTACCATACTTGGGCAGTGGGAATTTTGCTTTTGGTTTCGATTGTGGCAGTTGTAAGTGATTTCCCTGGTAAATCACAAAAATGACTGTGTGGGAAGGGTACTCCCTAGATACTAACGTGACCTGGAAATGCTTGTAAGCTCAGCTAAACTGTTGGCAGGAGAGCAAAATTTGTTTGCTGTTCAGCCCAGTGGTATGTAGGCTCATAAGAAGCAAGAAATAATGACATGTGCTTTATCCCCTATACAGCTGGCGGAGGCCAGTCCTGCAGCTCTTGAGATGGGACCCTCCCCGTCCAATAAGCTTCCCAAAAGCTGGATATCCAGCTGAAGCCATTCACCTCAATTCTCTCTGGGACTCCAGAGGGTGTAGCGCCTCACTTATCTTACATGCCCTAAGCAGGGATGAGTGACAGTTGTCACACTGCAACCTGCTTAACCGACTGCTGTTTCCCAAAATGATGAACATTGTCACTATTATTTCTTCCCATGGTCTGCCCCCCATCAACTGGCCCCTCCTCCTCTCCCAAAATGTGTTGCCCTTTTGAAGTGTAGCTACCCTTGGGAAAGGTAATGTTGAAAGGACTTCATTCCTATTGAACTGTGCATGGCTCTTTTAAAAATTTCTTTAAAATTTCTTTCTAAATTTCTAAAAATTTCTTTTAAAATTCTTTCTTTTAAAAACTACCATCAGAAATAAGGTAAATCTGAGGTGGCTGTTCTCATGTTCTCACCCAGGTGAATGTGATTTATAGAAGAGTGACTTAGCCTTGTTGCCCCACACAGATCCCAAGATACTGGCTTTCTGCAGTTTTTGGGAAAGAATGTTGCATTTGCTGCAATATGGCTCTTTCTTAGCATCCTGAGTTGCATGCAGTGGTGCCTGTGTTTGGCCAACTGATATTGGAGGATAGCCAATATCACTCTGGTCTTCAGAAAGGGCAAGAAGGAGGACCCTAACAATTATAGGCCAGTCAGCCTCACTTCTGTCCCTGGAAAGGTGATGGAACAGCTTGTTCTGGATGCCATTACCAAGCAACTGGAAGAGAAGAAGGTCATGAGGAGTAGTCAGCATGGATTCACTAAGGGGAGATCCTGCTCGACCAATCTCATAGCCTTCTATGATCTCATCACCAGCTGGGTGGATGGAGGGAGAGCAGTGGATGTCATCTACCTTGACTTCAGCAAGCCTTTTGATACTGTCTCCCATGACATCCTGATAGAAAAGCTGAGAAAGCATGGGATAGATGAGTGGACAGTGAGGTGGGTTGAGAACTGGCTGTCGGACCGGGCTCAGAGGGTGGTGATCAGTGGAGCAGAATCTGAATGGAGGCCTGTGACTAGCGGTGTTCCCCAGGGCTCGGTGTTGGGTCCAGTCCTGTTTAATATCTTCATCGATGACCTTGATGAGGGAATAGCATCCACCCTCAGCAAGTGCCGATGATACAAAGCTGGGAGGGGTGGCTGACACGCAGGAACACTGCGCTGCCATCCAGCGAGACCTGGACAGGCTGGAAAGCTGGGCAGGGAGAAACCAGATGAGGTTTAATAAAAGCAAGTGTAAAGTCTTGCACCTGGGGAGGAATAACTGTCAGTATCAGTACAGGCTGGGGGATGACCTGCTGGAGAAGACCTCTGTGGAGAAGGACCTGGGGGTCCTGGTTGATGACAGGTTGGCTATGAGCCAGCAGTGTGCCCTGGTGGCTAAGAGGGCCAATGGGATCCTGGGATGCATCAGGAAGAGTGTGGCCAGCAGGTCGAAGGAGGTGATCCTCCCCCTCTTCTCTGCCCTGGTCAGGCCCCACCTGGAGTATTGTGTCCAGTTCTGGGCTCCCTGGTATAAAAAGGACAGGGATCTCCTGGAGAGAGTCCAGAGGAGGCTACGAAGATGATTAAGGGCCTGGAACATCTCCCATACGAGGAAAGGCTGAGTGAGCTGGGGCTGTTCAGCCTGGAGAAAAGAAGACTGAGGGGGGACCTAATTAATGTTTATAAATATCTTAAGTATGGGATGCAGGGGGAATTGGCCAACCCCTTTTCAGTCATCTGTGGAGATAGGACAAGGGGCAATGGCTGTAAACTGGAGCACAGGAAGTTCCGCACCAACATGCGGAAGAACTTTTACACAGTGAGGGTGACAGAGCCCTGGGACAGGCTGCCCAGGGAGGTGGTGGAGTCTCCTTCTCTGGAGATATTCAAGACTCATCTGGACACCTATCTGTGCAATATGTGCTAGGGAGCCTGCTTTGGCAGGGGGGTTGGACCCGATGATCTCTCGAGGTCCCTTCCAACCCCTACAATTCTGTGATTCTGTGAACTGCTGCTCATGCTTTTAAAGCCCTTTTATTGTTTGGGGTTTTGGTTCGGTTTTGGGGTTGGTTGGTTGGTTTGTTTGGTTTTGTGTGTGTGTTTGGGGGTTGTTAGTTTGTTTCTGGGGCTTTTTTTATTTTTTTTGTTTCCCCATCATTCTCCTAGGCTCATTATGTTGAGAGGCATCTGCTCATCTTTCCACTTTGGCTCTTCTTTGATGAAGAGTAATGCATGAGAAATCTCATCAATTGGACAGCTCATAAGGAGAGAGGGCTGCAGGAGCAGAGATCAGCTCCACAGACACCTGACTGTAGCAGGCAATGAAGGACTATCTCCGGGCAGGCTCTGTGTATCCTTCAGTATGAGCTAACTGGACCTTAACTGACACACCAACAAAGGCTGGCTTCTCAGAAAGGCTGTAATACTTCATCAGCCAGAGGACCCAAGAAATCTTCAACATTTTTACTTACAGTTGGATCAGTGGATCTTCACTTGCACTATATTTAAGGTTCTACAGTCTATCCATGTCCCTGCCACACCTCCTGTGGGAAGCTTTCCCTGGGGACACCCCATTATGATGGTGCTGAAGCCCTAAGGCACTCTGGTTCAGAGCTGCCTGGATAGCAGGACTCTGTTGGTTTGTTCCTGGACCTTGGTCCTAGCTGCTGATACACCACTAGCATTAGCTCTGCTGATATTTGCCAGCTGAGGACTGAGCTAAAATGCTGATTTTTCATTACTTCCTACATTTTTTGTGCCAGACCTTGCTTTACATCCACTAGTTACCATAGAACCAAGGTAAGCTATATTGAGTTGCTCTAGTTCAAGAGTGGAGGAGATGGGGCTAATGGAAGGTCAGTAATTTGCAGGCAGTGAAAAAGAAACAGCTGAAGAAAGTGAGGATGTGGCTCCCCAATCTGTTGTGCTAAAGTTAAGACCATAGCTGGAGATCAAATCTTTGCAGATCTCTCACACCACTCTAAACTGATATTGCATATGACATATGTTCCTGTGGTGACAAATTGCCCTTTCTTATAGGGTCTCCAGTAAGCTCAGACATTCTTAGTCTTGCTGAGAAATCAGTGCAAGGAGAGGCTCTGGGGAGTTTTGAAGTCATACATGGGTGTACCTCTTCCCCAGCTAGCTCCACTGCTGTCTGCGGTACCTAGCGTGGGATCAGAGCCTGGCCAGGGTGGTGGAGAAGGGGCTGGCTTGCTGGGCACTGTGACCTTTGCAGAGGTGTTGTCAAGTTGTGGTGCAAGCAGGAAGACTTGCTGCCTTCCTGGGCTGCATAAACCCTTGTATACAAGCTCATTGTGGCTGTGGATTGAGTGATGGGTTTACCTACCAAAATCTGAGCAGTTTACATCAGAATTCCTGATGTTATTCCTAATTACCAAGCAGTTCATGTTCTTCTTGCTGCTTTTTTCCTGACATCAGCTGTCCTTTTTCAATCCTATTGGCTTGTTGACTGAGCCTAGACCCACATGCCTTCTGAGCCATGTCTTCAGATCGATCCCACTGGTTAATCAGGGGAAAAGCTCTGCTCTGGGAGCAGATGTGGCTGAAAATGAACTTGTCGACCTGATGTTTCTCTTTTATGTCCGAAGGGAGCTTGATATGACAGAATGAGAAACATACCCTCTCCCCAAAGAAAGGCAACGAGGTTGAAAAACCTCTGTAACAGTGTGGGGAGAAAACCCTGGCATGGCCAAAAGGAATGTTGCTTACCATTAAATAAAGAGGCAACTTGATAAGGAGCTCAAATTGTGGAGAATTTGTCATGGCAGTTCCCTTTGCCAGCCATACTAAAGGTCCCCAGCTTTCTCTTGCTTTCTCACAAACACTTCTGCTGTGGATATTTGGTTATCATATCTGATGAATATGATGATGTACTGAGTCCGGCTTTGCATGTGTGTCTGTTCTGCAAGAGGGAATTCAGGAAAATATTTGGCTTCTTTCAGCCCCCTGCAAGCATCTTAGCAACACTGGAGTCTTCCAAAGTGCTCTTAGGTACAGAATCTGAGTCACATTTTCTCTGGAGTGAGAGCGAGCCGTCAGCCCCAGGAAAAAAGAGCTGAAGCTCTGGGTATTTAGGGCTGCTGGCTTCCCTACATAAGGTCCAAGCTAGGACCAAGTCTGGATCTGCCAGGGGAAGGAGACCTGGGAAGATGGAGGAAAGGCTGTGAGGGGAAATTCACTGCTCAATATTCAGGCCAAGGAGACATGTCTCACAGCTTAGTCTCCAGGGGGTCATTCATCACTGTGAGCCAATCTGCTCACAAATTGCTCTAATCTGGCTGCAACACAGAAATGTAGGGGTATGTCAAAAACCAATATGAACAAATTATGAAAAGCAACATCTTTGCTGGTTTATAGGTGCTCTGATGGATGGTGAATGAAATTTTGTGGAGCTTAAAGTCAAAATGTCTTTTAAGTTGGAGATGGGTTGACTAATTTGGGTAAAATAAGACTGTATCAAATTTTCAGCCTAAACTCAGATTAAGAAAATTCTGAGTAACTTGCTTTTTCTGCATGTTTCGGAAGTGTGCATTTATAGCTTCTGCTGGGAGTGCTTGTGGAACTGCTGAGTATCACTTTGGAGACAGGACCATTGCATATTTCCTATTTCCTATTTCCTAAGCAGTGCCTGCAGTAAAGCAGAGGAGAGGCAATACTGATTTCTCAGTGCAAACCTCTTTCCTGGAAGACACTCTTCTTGGGTGTAGACCATGAGTTTAAAAGTAGACAAGGCACTTTCTTTAGTCCCAAGATTTTATCTGTATTAACTGAACTAACCCCCAGAAAAATCCTAAATCCACTGTTACACAGTGGTGGGTAGTTGCTAACACCATCTGACCTAAAACAGCCCCCAGCATTGCGATGCTGAGATGCTTAGTGTGTCTGTCCAGCTGCCAGCAAGCAAAAGCACCTCCTCTGCACTGCCAGGCCCCATCCTCTGCCTGGGGTGGGAGCAGGTCTGACTCTGCTGGCATAGCCATAAACACAGAGGTTGGGTTATTGTCTGATTCCAGCTGCAGTGATCAAGCATAGGGCTGCTTGACCACTGCCCTCAGACACCCTCAGCAACATGAACTGCATATGCCATTATCCATTTCAGTGTTTCTTGACCCCTCCTTTTCCTACTCCTGCGTCTCCCTATCTGTTCCTCAGGCAAGAGAGAGAACTTGCCCCTAGCTACTTTCTCCTCATTAGTGTGAGTTTTGCCATATCCATACCTGGATTTGTCATTTCCGATGTTGTTTGCCAGGTTATCTGTCCTACGTGCTACTGTGGGTATGGTTACCAGGCACAGGTCCTATTTCCCAATGTCCCCAGTGCTCCACTCCAGACATCTTTGTGGTCTGGCTGTCACTCGCACGCGTTCCCCTTAAAGACTCGAGGGATCCAGCCTGCCCTCACAGTACTATCTGTAGCTTTAGCCACCTTCTCATAATATTCCCTCTCACATCCAGCTTTCCATATGTCAGACCCACTCGCAGGTCCTTGAGCTTCCACACCCTTTCCAAGTAGCCCAACCTCAGGCCAGGGCCCAGCGGGCAGCCTGGTGCCTGCAGTGCTGTCCCCTGCTCCATCCTCTGCAGCATTATTACTTGTTTGTAAAGGATCCATATTAAGACTAGTAATGCATTTATTTGACAATGTAAATCTAAGTCATTACTCTTGCCTTTTTGAGGATAAGAAAGTTGAAGCAGAGGTTGCTTCTGAGCAGTTGTAAGTGCAACTTTCCAGCTAATGCCAAAACTCATGGCTGTTCAATAACAAAGCAGACTCAAAGAAAGGTGGTCGTGAAATGTTTGTGGATGTCCTTGCATGTTCCTTGGCAAGTCTACGGTATCACCTCTAGTACCCTGAGTGTGGTGAAACAATTCAGCTTGGTTATTTCTTTCACACCTTCAAGAATGTGTGAGGTGTTGTTTTGGATCTGCTAAGGGATGCTGGATGTCTGCCCAAACCAAAATGCTGGACATGGGAAGAGTTGAAGTCCTTATGAGAGAGAGACTTTGATAAGAGGAGGTGAAAGGAACCAATAGTAAAAGGGGAGAAAACTCCTGAGATGTTCCCTGTCATTGCCCTTCCCCTAGTACTCCAATTTTGCTTCTCTGGAACCAGTTCATCCTGGCCAGCTCAGGCAGGGGGATGTCTTCTCCACTCAGGGGTGCTGGGTAAGATGAAGCCACCTGCAGCGATGCTTACTTGCAAGAGGACCATGCTGCCTCCAACAGTAAAACCATGCCCCAGGTAGCTGCTGCCCTCCTGTCACCCTCCTGCCATCCACCTGCTCAACTCCAGCTCCTGCTGGCAATAGCAGCTCCTCTGCCTGACACTGTGGGGCACTTTGTGTTCTGGAGGCTGGCACACCCGGGGAAAGATCCTTTACAAGACTGGCTCTCATGGATCTTGAGCATTAGCACCACAAAAGAAAACACCCTGTAATAAGGTAAATAATTGTTGTGAAGCCACAAATGTGACAGAAGAGTAGGTATCAACACCTAAAAGGAAGGGTGAACCTAAAGGTTCAGGCTACTCTTTTCTACCTCAAGAACTGAGACTATCCCAGCCATGTATCCATCCAATCCAAAACCGGATTGCAACAGCATCACAGGTTAATCTTCCTGTTGCACGCTAAACTTCTGCTGGTTTAGGCTTACAGAATATGAACTCTTTGAGAACAAATCACCTGTTTGTCCTCTGTTTGCACGGCAAGATCTTGACCTGTGATTATCTTTCCAATGTATTATACTACTGTGTATCCTAATCAATATAATTTGCATCACCTACTTCAAAATAAAGCCAGAGAAATAGGATTTTTTTAGAGGAACAGAATATGTTTAGAAAGAGAAGGAAACCCTGAAATATCTGAAAACACCTACTAACAGAAATACACAGAAAGCTGTTTCACCACACCAGAGTCACATTCTTTCCATATTTTGGGTACCTTTGTTTTCTTTTTCATATATGAAAGGTGCCGTATTTGGCTCATTCCCAACTGAGATTGCACAGCCAGGATTTCACCCAACTTCTCCACTCCAGTCCTGTACGCAGCTTTACCTCCTTTGCCAGCAAAGGTGTTGGTGAGGTGTACAGCCTTGGCTGCTACTACAGCTTGGCCTCAAAAATCTGAGTGGTTAGTTGCTGGTAGCCACATTCTGGGGTGGCTGCAGAAAGTCTGTTTTCTGAAAAATGCACAAGGATCAGTCCTCTGGCAGTGTGTACATATGTGCTATTCTCTTCTGCTCTACCAGCTAGCTTAGCTTACTGAAGAATCAACCTTTTCTTTGGCATGTGGTGCCTGGAAATGTATCTCCATCTTTGGGTCATGTTCAGGAGACATTACTGCTGCAGACAATGAGATGTGACATCTTTCAGCAGGCTGCTGGCTTGCATGGGTATTCAGGGGACAGACCAAGAGACCAGTGTCAACATCTGACTCGGTTGATACTGCCAGACCTGAGACTGGCCCAAAGGTATCCCTTCCCTATCTGTATTTTGGAGGCCAGAAGGGACTTGTAGGCTGTTTCAGACCCTGCTCTGAGTTTAAAAGCATGTGTGAGCATGGAATGGCTGTCTCTTGCTGCTTATGGTGGAGGGCAGCGAGGAACTGCTAATGCAGGGGAACTGGCACAGGAATAAACTCTCTGTAGCTCAAAGGTACAGAGGGACCTGTGGTTCTAATGTAGTGCCTGAGCAAAAGCTTGTTTTAGCAAGCAGAGAGAACTTGGAAACCTTTGTTCTAGGGCTGGAGCAAAAAAAGCTCATGCTTTGGGGAGGACCCATGTGGCTCAGAGGCAACAGAGGCTCTTCACAGACATGGGGCAAGTCCTGTGCCACTAGTCAGTCCCTGCACCCATGTGGTTGTTGTCACCATCACCTTTTTCCAACAAGCAGCTAAGTGGAAGGGAGGACTGCTGGGGTGGCATGGGAGTGTATTCCTCCTGCAACCCCAGGAGCATTTCAGCACACTTTCACAGACCCCTGTGGGTCAGGAGGAGGCTGTGTAGTGAGCATGTTTCAGGAGACCTGCGAGTTCTGAGACCGTAGATATGGCCCCAGGACGTCTTCTCTTTAAGTCAAGTTGCGTGTGCTGTGAGGACTCTGGTTTTCTCAGCAGGGGTGGGAGCAGCCTTTGGCAGAGCTGTCATATGCTCTGGCAGCCACCTGCAGTGCAGTTAAGGCAGGCCTGTGTATTTTGGGGGCGTTCCCACACACACAGGAGGGGTGCTTGCACACAAATATATATAGAGAGATATATATAGATATACATGTATCTTATGTGGCTGTGTTTCTTTGAACTGATGCAGCATTTCACTGAAGGGAATGGGAGGTGGGTAAAGCCTGCAAGCCTACTCATGGGAGTACCAATTTGCATGAGCACGGCCTTGTTCTTGAAGCAGGCTACTGATCTCAGAAGACTGCAGCCTCTTCCCCATCACTGTTTGTATTTTTCAGTGTGGTGCTTTCACTCTCAGCAGCTTTTCCTTGCAATGTAAGAAATACATCTCTGTCACACAGTGACAGAGCCTCAGCACCGGAGGAGGCAAGCGGCAAGCAGTGGGGACTGCTGGCACTCAGCACTCTGTTGGGAAGTCTTCTGGATCAATCCCATAAACTGCGGTCTCTCCTCACGCTCTCTGCTTCATCCCCCGTGTGCATTACACTTGCCCCAGCTTTGCAGAGATAATTTGCACTCTCCTAGTTCATTAGCTGCTACCCCCTCCTGTCCGGGGGCAAAAAAAAGGCCTTACTGTTCAAAAGAACACATGCAGCAATCATTAATGCTGACCCTAATTGTGCCAATTCAAACCACTCAATAGCTCTAATTAAAACCTCTCTTGTGCAGGGCACTGAACAGTAACAAAACTGTCACCCCTAACAATCAAATCATGGAGCTAAGAATTTTTTTTTCCCCCTGTTGTTTTCAAATGTTGTTGCCACTGTTGGAAGGGTCATCCGAAGGGATTAAGTATGGGGCTTTTGTAGGCTGCAAAGGCGGGGGGAATATCTAACCCCAACCAATATCTTTTGGTCACAGTTTGAAATCAGAAGACCCCAACTCTCTTCCAGGTCTCCTTTCATCCATTTTACCCACCCCCATGCAGCAGGCAACACCTGCAAAGTAGACAGGCTCTTGGTTATGAGACACATGGACACCACAAGTCAACTTAAGCATCTGAAAAGGAGGGGGCGAGGGGGAAACCCAGGCGTTCCTATCCCTACAACCTTGTTTCTCAGGATCCCTGACTACACTTTCCTGTGCACCATAAATAACTCTGCAATTACATTAATTGGTTGCATATTTGTTGACACAGGGGTGGACATGGGTAGGTTAGGGTGGGAGGATTTTTGCTTTCAGTGCAATTTTATACTACTTTCTTCAGATGTCCCTTAATCCCCACTCTCCCCTCCCCCCATTATTTAGGATTCACATGTCTTCCAGAATAACTTTATAAGCCCGTGGGTGGGAGGGGTGGGGGTGTGGGGGGAGAAGGAGCATTAAAATGAAGCTGATGGCACCCATGCACACACATCTGTTCTGCTGTGTTTCCTTAGCAAAGTCTATCAATCAAAAGTAAAAGGTTGAGATGTATCACAGGGGGATATTTCAAAAAGCTGGTTGCAGGGCAGTTGTGCTGGAATGTCTCTTTCTGCACCAGGTTTCTGACAGGGGTCAGAAGAAGGAAGCAGTATGTATGTACACCTCTAATTTTATTTTTGTAAGCTTACCATTTTTTTAAGAGGGTAGTGAAATTAATGGAGCAATAGCATTAACTACTGAAATTCTAGTCTTGGTGTCTTTTGCTCTGTTTATTGTTGAATGTGTCCTGAAGCCCAAATCTAGGATCAAATGTAAGAGCTTGAAATGCTGCAAGCACTTTTCTCTCTGCGATCCTAGTTCAGATCATTGTAGGTGCACACGCTAGCCACCAGATGTGGCTCTGGGTTCAAACCACCATCTCCAAGTATTTGGTGTAGGATATTTGACTGAGTCTTTCCCTCATTTGCTTTGTTTCTTTTCCTAGCAGTAATCAGAGTGGCAGTAAGAAAGTTCATGGCACAATGTGTTTCATCTTCCCTCTTTTCATCTATCCTGAGCTGCTGTCCCAGACGAAGGCTCAGGAGGAGGATGATACTCATAGACCCCTGGCAATATGCCTCTTCGAACGCCCAGAGTGCTTTCTGTTAGAAAGCACCTTCCTTGTTTCTTGTTCCAACTGCAGGGCTGTGCTGTGTGCTGTTCCAACACTGCCATGTCTAGGCAGTGGAGCCGTTTGATTTAGCAATGGGTAAAACAGCCCACATTTAGAGTACAGCTTGACTCAGCCTTTAAGTATTTAGCCTTGATTAGCAACTAAGCACAAAATCTTCATGCATAAACATATAAACACCTATTCTCCAGGTATAGGAGCAACAGGACAAAAGAATGTTTTTAGAACACTTTGAGGTAAACAGTGTCTTTTTGTGCAAACTCGGCCATGTGAGCAGGTATGTTTGGCATAAAGTTGATTTCCACCAGTTTACCTCACATCCTGCTAATCCCTAGCCTAGGCTTCAGCAGAAGGGCCCTACTCTTCTCTAAAAGTAGGGGTGCTGCACCTTGATGTGTGGTGGTACTGACCTGCTTCTGCCTCTGCATCACCACCGAGTGGTATCCCAACACTCTAGTTTTTGATGGGGTGAAGAGGAACAGGCAGCACTCCTCCATGGCATTCCAACGAGTGCTTTTCAGAGCAAGGTCCCTTCAGCAGCAGCACTGGAAAGAAGAAACCAGAGCTCTTGGACAGTTCTGCTGTCTGTCGGGAGCTGTGGGCCATAGCACAACATTCATATGAGCCTGTTACACCTCTTGATACTTGCTCAAGAGCGGGAAATAAGGCACAGGGTGGGCTTTTTTTGGCCAGCTTCAGATCCTTTTAGCAAGCCAACTGCCAAGCTGAGAACAAGCCCAAAGACCCCAGTATCACCTCTAGCCTCTGGAAAGCACCACTTCCTTTTCTGAGCTGCTTCTTGCCTGTCTTCCTATGGGAAGCTCTGCGTCTCTGTTGGTCTGTAAGCTGAGGGTAGGGGATTGCTGGGTGTAGACTCCCAATGCTTTCTGTACGGATCTCCCACGGTCTCTGTCTGCCCTTCAGTCCTCGTTCCTTGCCCCCATTTTCTAGGCAGCAACGCTGAAGCCTAAGACTAAGCTGTTGCACTTTAATTTCCAACAGGCCGCTATTGCTCTTGCACCTTGTGTGTGGTCTTTGAACGTTATGTGGCTCGGCAGCTGGGAATAGTGAGTGGGTGGGCAATTTAAAACAGAAAAGACTCTGTATCAGCACAGGGCTGAGGTTTGAACTCTGCTCAGCTTTGGATATGTGTATCTGGTTCTCAGGGCAGTGATTTAAGTGCAGTTTTGCTGGTGTCAGTTTGAAGCCTAAATCAGTGCTAAGAAACTGGTAGGGAAGAAAAAACAAACTTTGCCTGTCCGATAGTGAGTGTTACACTTGGCCCTGATGAAAAATTGCAGGATCAAGGCATCTTAGAATTTGTGTGCTGCTGTTTTGTCACCATTTTGCCTCCCCAACCTGGAAGACAAAGTGTGTCTAATATGATGCTGGGATTCATTGCTGGAGCTTGTTTCTGAGCTGCTTTCATGCCCTCTAGGACACAATTCTGACTCCGAGTTTCCTGAGGATAGGGACTGCTGACAGAGGGAGGCAGATGAAGGGGGAGTGCCAACCTATGAAGCAAAATGCTTCATTCCATTCATCTGAGCATCATTCTGAGAAAAGGTAAATGTGCTTAAGTGACAAAAAATAATCCCCATGTCATGACTTGTTGAACTCACAGGACCTGATCCTCAGCTGCTTCCTCCTCCTTTTTGTTGCTGTCTATGGATCACATGGAGGAGAGGTCAGGCAAGAGACCCTGCCTTCCATGTACCCTGGCATAATTCTGCCCCCCCCACACACCCTCCCCCAACTTCTTCTGTGCACTTGATAGTGAGCCCACCCTGCATGGGCAGACAGTGCTCATGTATGGGAGATTTGCTACATGTTCTCCCTTGCATTTGCTGCCCAGAGTACCCAGTCCTCAAAATTTCAGTGTGGAGGTATTCTTTCCACACCCACTTTCCATCTGTCCCACCCAGGTAGACAGGATGAGCAGAAAGAATCCTTGCCTTGATAAGATTGATAAATGAGGTTGGAACAGAGCTCCTCTCTTCTGGAGTCCATATGGAGTCCAACCCAACTTCAATCTCATAGCTGATTCAAAAAAAAAAAAATAATTGGCAAGTCCTTAAGTGCTTTTAAAGGCTCTAAAGGTTAAAGATATGGTTGATTGGCATTCTTTTTGGAGCCTGGAGTGATACTGTATTCACTTCACAAAATTAAAAAGGAGTGCACAATGAACATTAGAAATCTGTTAGATAGATTATTGGAAGAGTCATTTCATCTTCCAGTGCCACAGAAATACCCATCATTCACCACCACTGCCCTGGGCCTCCTACCGATTTTCAACTCTCAATTATACCCTGGAGTTTGCAAAATATAAGTAAGAGTAAAAAAGCAAGAAAAGGAGAATATCCTTGTTTTCAAGAAGCTGGCAGATTACAAACTAACATGAACCAGGTCACTGTAGAGGTTCCAATCTTAAAAATAGGTACATGCATCAGAACCATGAAAGCACTGAAATACTGGAAGTACTGAAGCTCAAACAGGCTTTACTGCCTCTTTACGACATCTTCCACTTGACTCCATTCCTTTCTTTGGATTTTGTTCTGCTTTGTTTTCATAATACTACTGGTGTATGGCCTCATCCTGTGGTGGGGTAACATCAGGGCACAAATGTATGGCTGGGCGGTGGGTCTGATGGATGGGCACTAGTGAGAGGTGAGGGTTTGGCAGTGATGGGGAACTAACCAGAACTATTAGCAACTCTTTGGCAAACCAAAGAAGTGCAGCCAGGACCCTCAGAGTTTAACGTACTTTCTAAAGAGAAGCTCTGGATGGAATTTGGATACGAAGTATAGTGAATGGAGCAGTGGCCTATAGATGGGCTTCATGGAAAATTATTTTCATGTTTTTATGACTGTCATATTTTTTAAAACAGCTTTTTTGTTCAAGTACAAGTGAACACTCTGCAAAGAGCATCCATTGTGAGAAGCCCAAAAGGACATTTACTAAGAGGGTTTCTGTTTCATTCAGACATGTATGCAATTAGCTTTCATAAGAAGCTGAGACTCCATTTTGTTGGCATAACCTGGCAAGTATAGCCCATGACATGCTAATAGCAATGTGTTTCTGTATCCTAACAAGTGAGAACACTTCTCCCACAGCAGCAACTGTGCTGACAGTGAGATGACACTGTAAAATTGCTGTATGCTGTGATGCGCATCCTTTCAAATCCAATGACTTTTGATTTGCAGCCTCATAATCACTGTGAGCCAAACTTTCTCCCACTAAACCCCATTCAACCTGTGTCTGGGAAGCTGGGGAAATCGTATTCTATGTCATTTTAGGGTGACTGCACAGAGTCTTGCATCCTGTGGCTGCTATTCTGACTTGCGTAGGGTCATGAGTTTGCTCAACTGTGGCTTTTCAGTCTTTGTTTTAGGCTGCCCTGAACTCACCTTTAGATGGAGATTTAGGGGTGTCAGCATAGGAGAAAAGGCTCTTTCACTGCTGCAGGTTCTCAGCAATTAAGGCCGGGCAGCAATGGATAATTCTCTTATTACAATTATCCAAATGATTCAATAGGCGTGGTGTTAAAAAAAAACCCCAACAAACAAACCCAAAAACTCTAAGTTCTGCATCATTACAACCTAAAATAATTAATCTCACAGCAAATCCCCCATATTCTTCTTTAGCCCTTTTGTGAGAAAAAATGCAATTGTAGCATCCACTGGCTTAAAAAAAGAACCAGTAATGTTAATTTGGTCCCTAAAAGCAATTAGCACAAATGCAGAGGCAGCAGATTATTCTTCATAGAAAGTGTGAGTAACCATTTCTGCTAAACGTGTGCAAGAGGGGGTATGTTCCCTGATGGAAGAGCCCATGACAGTTCTGCTGTGGGTGCCAATACTATTCAAAAGAGGACAGTGATCTCCTGGAACTTGTCTGAGGACAAGACAAGGAGATGCAGAGGCAAATAATCATAGAATCATAGAATAGTATGGGTTGGAAGGGACCCCAAGGATCACAGAGTTCCAACCCCCCTGCCACGGGCAGGGCCACCAACCTCCAGGCCTGGATCTACACAAGGTTGCCCAGGGCCCCATCCAACCTGGCCTTGAACACCTTCAGGGACGGGGCATCCACCACCTCTCTGGGCAGCCTGTTCCAGCCCCTCACCACTCTCTCTGTAAAGAACTTCCCCCTAATATCTAATTTAATCAAAGCAATCAAACACTTTTCCCAGCACAGTTGTCAAGACCACCAATATATCCGTCCCGTGCCATGGGTTTGCGGTGGTGCGTGTGATATGCATGCACCATAGCAACAAGATATTAATCATCAACACAGTAAGGCACATGTTGGGGTAAGTCTTCAGAGGTGCAAGTTGCTGGCTGTATTTGGTATACACAACAAGCCCCAACGGTACCAGTTTCAGTGCTACCTCCAGCAGCATTGCATAGTTGAATTCATTACAGCTGGGCTTACATCTTCCTCAGATGGATCTGAACATTGGGCCTGGCTTATGAATGCCTGGACATGAAGAACAACTTTTCTTCTAGTTCTGTGCCCTTCTCTTTGTAGTTTTCAGTCAAACACCCTGGGCAAGTTCTTTGCTGGTGAGACACCGCTGACTGAAGTGGCACTATGCCAGTGCAGTGTTTGGCACTGCATCTCCTGAATGATGGCAGGGATTTTTGTAAGAGCTCAAGCAAGAAGGTTTAGGCACTCAGTTCCTCTTATGTTTGGACAATACCCTCCTCTTGGCTCATCAGCATCTCTGCAATGCCCCTGATGCCCACGGCAGGCGCTTCCCACTTGCCAGCAACCCGGAGAGAATTAACAGACAGATTTGTTGAAGACATGTATTCTCTCTGTGTCTTTAAGCTGGAGCTGGATGCCCTCTGTCCACCTGGATGGTGTTCTGCTAGGGTTTTTGGGGCTCTGAGCAGCTCAGTGAAGTTGAATGGCTGCAATGCATAGACCAGGCATATAGAGTGTCTCCTGGCTTGGTTGTTGCAGTAAGGCAGTTACTCCCTGCAAAGGCTATATACATCCCTACAGAGAAATACCTGGCTATGGTCAAGGCCGGAAGGACATGCTGCAATATGTCCCCCCAGAAAGGGGACAAAGTGTTCAGTTACTGTGAATTTCTGACCCTCTCTGGAACTTTCACTTGGTGTTAAGATGCTGCCGGTGTCAGGGCCTCACAAGGCATTGGAGGGTTGGCTGACAGTGTAGCTGGTATTCTCTGTTTGGGAATAGGAAAAAACCCATTTTTTCATGGTGGTAATGAGCATTTAAAGAGTAGAGAGATCCTAGTATCCAAGGGTTTGTCTGTGGAAAATACACCAAAGACATTAATGTTTAAAGTGCAAGTGATAAAGAACCCATGAAGGCATCACACAAAGTAGGTCAAAGAAACTCCCTATGAAATTGGAGAGGGGAATGTAGGCAAGTGGGATATTGTTATCTGGACTGGAATTTAATCAAGACTTAAATATGAGGTGATGTGGTACTTCAGTGGTGGGATCACCGCCCCAACAAAACTGTACTAGATTCTGCCTGTCTTTTCACAGATGTCAGGTGTGCACTGGTATAACTTGTCCAACCTCAACAGAGCTCATTCTGATGTACACAAGGACACTCATATGCAGATTTCCCAGCTCTCCCCCTCTTCTTCCCCTCAAGGTCTCTCTGCTCATGTCATGTGGAACGGCAGAAGTTCAGGCGTGGATCAGAAAGACTTTGAAATGGAAAATCAGAGGATACCACAGGCCATATTGAAGAAGAGCTGGCAAAGCTTAGGAACAGAATAGCAAAGAGTGGTGAGGGTTAGGGCTAAGGTACATCGTCAGGCGTGCCATGGGGTGCCATGCTTGGAGCTCCAGAGAGATCTGCAAGCCAAGAATAATGAATACTGGCAGAGCTCCGTGTGAGTAACAAACAGCTTATCCTGTCTAGGCTAATGACAAAATGTTAACTACTGGCATTTTATTCTTAAAAAAAACCCCAAAAACATTAAAGCAACCGCTACAGCTAAACACTCTGCTTTGCTCTGATAAGATGCCAGTATTATATGACTTCTGCTGTGTAACAAGGTTCTTGGTGTGGGTGTAACAGCCCCTCCCCACACCTAGCGGATACACTCTAGGGAGTTTTTATGAGTGTGAGTATTGCCTCTTCTAAGGTCACCGAGTAAAGAAAGTTGAATAAATTGTATGAAGAAATTTCACGTCTTGTGTGTTTCCCTAAGAGCACGACAAAATGGTCCCATGACAAGGTTACTGTAACTATCACATGCAGAATAATGACTTCCCATGCATATTGTTTTGCAAAATGTTGGGTCTTTGCCCTGCTGTACTTGCCATCAAGCACGTGCTCGTAACTTAAAAATTAAGGACTTGATGCAAATGCAAATCAGTCTGGCTCACAAGATACCTCTGTCACTTGGTCAGCAGGTGGGTTGAGGGTCAGCCACACTTTGGAGCCCTGTCAGGGTGATGACCAGAGGACCTACACTCCCTGAGGCACGACCTATACTGTGCTGGTGTGGCCTTGAGTATTGGGTGCAGTTTTGGGCACCACAGGACAAGAGGGACACAAAACTATTGGAGAGTGTCCAGAGGAGGGCAATGAGGATGGGGAAGGGTCTGGAGGGGAAGTCTTATGAGGAGAGGCTGAAGGCCCTGGGTTTATTGGACAAGAGGAGGCTGAGGGGAGACCCCATCGTGGTCTGTGGCTTCCTGACGAGGGGGAGCAAAGGGACAGGCTGCCCATCTCCTCTCTTTGGTGGCCAGGGATAGAACCTGAGGGAACAGCATGAAGCTGCGATAGGGAGGTTTAGGTTGGGTGTCAGGAAGGTTTTTCACTGAGAAGGTGATCGAGCATTCAACAGGCTCCCCAAGGAAGAGGTCACAGCACCAAGCTGGGCTGAGGGCAAGAAGCATCTGGACAACGCCCTCAGTGCCATGCTCTGACTTGTCTGGGCCTGTGTGGAGCCAGGAGTTGGACTCGATGGTCCTTATGGGTCCCTTCCAGCTCAGGGACTCTGTGATTCTATGAACTTGTTTCTGTAACAGCCTTGGCCCGAGAGAGCCTAACCAGAGGAAAGCGGTATGCGGGCCACGAGGTCATTTCCTACGCCAAATTTATCTGCTCGTTGCCCCGACGCGACCGCACGACTCAGCTGTCCCGGCCACCGCCGCGGGGCCGGGGCCGGGGCCGGGGCCGGGGCTGCCCGGCAGGCTTTTGGGGCCGGAGGCGGGGGAGAACCGCACAGCCTCGGCAGCTCCCGGCCAGCGGCAGCCGCGCTGGCCAGAGGCCTCCCACCGCCCCCCGGGGGCTGCCCGGCCCCCGCGCACCCCGCCCGCCGCCGAGGGCGAGGCGGCCGCTCCAGGTGCCGGCGGCACGTGGAAGGTGCACGCCTCCGGGCGGACCGCCGGCAGCGCCGCGCCATCCGGGGCCAACCTGCGCCGGCCGCCCTCACGCCCGGGAGCGGCGGCGGGGCGGAGGGGCCCTGCCGCCCTGCCATTGGCTGCGGCCTGCGGCGGCCGCGCCGCCATAGGTGGGCGCCACGGTCAGTGCCGCCCGGCCCCGCCCCGCGGCGGCTTTATAACGGGCATCCCCATGGCCGAGGCGGGTAACCTGCTGTGGAGGGAGGGGGAGAAGAGTGGGGTTCTGTGTTGCCGGCTGCCGACGGACGCGCTGCCGGGCTGAGAGGCGGCTGCCCGGGAGAGCCGAGTCCGGTGGCCGCAGAGTCCCGCCGCCGCCCCGCCGCTGCCCCCGCGAAGGACGATGGTGCCGCGGGCCTGGCGCGGCGCGGGGGCTCGGCTGTGCCTGCTGCTGGCACTGCTGCTGGTGCCTGTGCCTCGAGGTCGCGGCCACCGGGCCACGGGACCCCGGGTAAGTGAGCCGTCGCCCCGGCGGCGGGGCTTCCCTCCTTACGCTCGCCCCGCCGCAGCAGGTTGTCCGGCCCGCCGGCCCCGCGCCCTGTCAGCGCCGCAGGTGAAACCCCGGCGCTCGCCGCCGGGGAGCCCCAGCACCCGCCCCCAAGCCGCGCGGCGGGTATGCCGCGGCTCCGGGCCCCGCTTCCCGCGGGCGCAGACCCTCGCAAGGGGCCTCCCCGCGTTAGAAGCCGGGTACCGGCTGAACGCGCGAGGTGTACACACATCGGTGCTAGCTTGTTAGCCTTTACGGCAGGGAAAAAAGCCGGGGGTGGAAGGTTGGCAGCCTGTATCTCTTTATATTGCTCGTCTTGCGGTTAATGTGCCCCTCGGTCCCAGCACGTAGCTTTAGGGCTCTTATTTTTTTGTAATCCCCAAGTAGGGATGAAATGAATCCCTGCAGTAAAGCTGGCTTCCTTCAGCCCAGGCTTCTCCCTCTGCTTTTTTAATGTGACAATGCCTGACTCTTAGCGGGGCCGTTAATTTCACTTACCGAGCTATTACACTGCTCTGGGGGAGAATCCAGCATCTCTTCTAAATATGGTCCTCCCAGTGAGCTAACGTTGTTGCCACTGCAGCACCAGCGTGGAGGAGCATGAGAGCTTTCAGTTAGGAAGCTGCGGAACAGTAGCTGTTCTTCAGCCAATGCTGCAATAAAAACACAGCTCTGGGGAAGTGGAAAAACTTGGTCTCTCTCTGCAGGTGTGTTGGATGCACTGACCATGTGCGTTCTCAACCTATCAGTCTGACATCCTATGGAAAGTAGGACCTAATTAATTTACACCATGGTTAGGCAAGACCAGGAGTTTTTGCAATCCCTGCTTAGCTGAAGTATAATAGTGAGGGACTTTACTGCAGTGTTCTCTTTTTTAATAAAAGTACTGTTTGGTCATGATGGCTATTAAATGCTTCTTGGAGCTATGGAAAGTGTAGTGGCTGCACTGGTGTCCTTGTCTTCAGCTGTGCTGTGCAGCCTCTTTTATGGCTAGATGAGTTAGAGTGTGGCAGATCAGAACTGGTGTGTGCCATAAATTCTTGGAGACCTGTTTTAAAGGATGGGGAAGACATAGGGGCGCATATGCTTATAAATCTGTATCACCTGATAGCAAACATAAACCTCCAGAGCTAGGGTGGTGCTGAATGGGAGCTTTGAGGTGGTAAGTTATCATCTGGCTGGATGAGGAGGGCCCCCTTCATCAGCACTGTGTGCTTTAATGAAGAGCAACGGAAAGAGAACAAATCCAATCCTGATGGCAGTGCATAATTCCACAGTAAGCCTGTCTATATTCTATATATGCCATATTTATATACTGTATTTGACAAGGCAGTCTAATTGTTCCCCATCCTGTGCCATCTTTGAGATGGGGAGCTACTTCAGGAGAGTGGAAAACCAAACACAAATGACTACTGCTTTACTTTGTGCAACGTTTGCCAACGGACTTTGCTCTTTCCCCCTTCGTGACTGGGGGAGAGTATCTGCTGAGAGTACCAATATCTATGGTTCTGTAGAAAGATGTGCCTTGAAGCTTTAAATTAGCTTTAACTTCAGAGCCCTTAAATAGAAGGCTGTGAACTTGCAAGGTGTTTAAGTCTGAAGCAGTCTTCTCAGCCTTCTAAGTGTCATGCATAAGTGCATGTGAAGGTGGGGATTTTGGTGTTTGACCATGTTGAGCAATAAAAGCCCCTGAGCTTCAACCCTTCTACTGATTAGATGTTGCCAGTAGTCATTAGTATAAAGATGGAATTGGAACTTTAGGTTCCAATGTACACAAAAATCTTCATTAATAATTTTTTAATGATGATTACCAAGTTACATCAGTGTTTCTCATGCTGACTCATGTATTCCTGTCAGGAACCCTCCCTGGACTGGGGGGTGTGGTGGTGTGGGGTGTATCAGTGTTGTACTTCTGGGGTCTGGTCCTGTGCATGTGCAATTGCTAGGTGTCACATTTTTACTCACTGTTTACTGTGTGATATGCACTAGAACTACAATATGTGCAAGCTGAAATGCTTTTAAAAGTGAAACAGCAGTTTTAAATCCTACACAGTGAGTTTAAATGAGCAGCAGTAATGCTTAAAGTAAGTTCTTGATCTTTATTGTTACATTTCCCCCTTATTACTGCTGCTGCTAGGCTGGGCAGCCAGTGCTGCCACTGAATATGTAGGCACAGGAGCATGACTTGCCACTGTTTGTGGAAAATTACAAAAAAATAAGGGCAATGAAGAGAAATAGGTATATTTAAATCCCTTGTACCAAAAAGGGATCAAACATGTGGATGAAGTGAGTTGGTTCTGAGTACCAAGGTAAATGACAAGTGCAGGTGGCATATACTGGCCTGCTGAGGTACTTATGGCTCTAAAAGGATGTTGCTTGTACAACAGGAAGATGCTGCTTGCTGTTTTCTGCTGCAGTAAAACTGAGCAGTGACATGAATCCATTCAATTTGGGAAGTGCCAATGACCTGTAGGAAGCATCTGCCTTTTGTACATACGCTGTGGCCCACAGCTGTCCCAAGTGAAGCCCCATAGTAAGTCCAGCATCTTGGATGTCTTAGAAATAACTTGGAAGCCCAGGGCTGTTGTGTGACTTGTTTCCTGGCTTGACAGACTTCAGGAAAGCTTCTGCTGTGTTACACAGTTGCTTGGTCATTCTGTGCTCTTGCAGGTCTAAATTGCTCTGTGGAAGCGATCAACTGACTAGACTTGGAAAAGGATAGTTTTCCAAGGACACTGCCTTCTGGAAAAAAGATAATAGGGCTTTATTTTCTATTTGTATGTACCTCTTTCTTTACTGGCATGTTGATGGCAGTAATGACAAATACTAGCACAGGAAAATGGTGGGTGCTTGCAGAAGGAACAGAACATGACTGCAGCTGTCAAAAGCTGTCCTAGGAGTAGGCTTGGACTTATGGAAGACTTGGGATCTGATGCTTCCCACCCCAGTGACTGCAGAGGGCTAAGAAATGGGAGTGCAGTTGCTATTACTTCCCAGTTTCATGCGTGCAAACGTGCCGTATCCTTCCTTGAAAGGCATGTTAGTTGCAGAGGGGGGTGGGAGGACAGGGACATGATGAAAAAGCTTCCATTTCAGTGCTGTTGTAAAGAGAGGGTGGTAGATAGTTTTGCTATAAAGATACCCATAGATTCCAATGCATAAGTGGGGGTGCCACAGAGCAGTGGGAATTCTCTTTTGCAGCTGACTAGTTAGACATATCCCCTCCCACCCCCTGTGAACCTCCATAAAAGTGTTGAAAAGGCTCTTGCGGCTTTGCCATTCCTGCTGGAGGAGGAAGCAGCACTGCAGCTCATGCCAAGAAGCCTGTGCTCTGTGTCCTCAGTGTAGCCCTGCTGGGAGCATTCCACAACACAGATGTCCTTAGGCATACTCTGTTAAAATTGGGGAGACTGTTCTTCATGGTGGGAAGAAACTAGAAAAGGACATATACTAAAAATGAGTGGAATTTAGGTTTTCAGTGACTGAATTTTGTTTCTTTGTTCAAGCTTAATAATTACTCTGCATTAAAAAGGTCTACACTGATGAGTAACAACTGAAGCACCTTAATATAGGATTCCTTACTGTTGTAGAGGCTCACTTTCATGGAGTAAGTACCCAAAGGCAAGTCTTTAGAACAGCATACAGGACACATTTGTTACTCTATGGCATATACCTTTTGGTTACAGATACTGTGTTTTGGTTGGGTGAGAAATGTTCTTGCTTAGGAAGAAGCTCTAGTTGTATGTAGAGCTAATTATTTCTCTCCTTGTTCCTGTTGAGATCTTCAGTGTTAGGCAGCTAAACTCTTTGATATGTACTGAACAAATGGATCTGACTTGCTTTTTATACGTTATGCAACTGTGTTGAACAGGATTAATTGTTGTGTGGAAAAATATTAAAACATTATGTGCCAGTACACTAGTATTGGAACAGTGGTTCCTGTTCCAGATGGGAAAATATTGTAGGATCTGACTTGCTCTGTGTAGTCTTAGAGTTGTTTTAACTGCCTGAGCTTCTGAGTTGGCTATGAGAGCATTCACTCATGTTAATGACCTCTGTTGCTGATTAAAGGCTTCTGGCCACCAAAAGATTTGATATAGAAAAACAAACTGCTCATGTATTGCTGGTGGTGGTGGCAGCAAGGTCGGTAGCTAGTGGAACACCTGCAATGATAACCTCTTGCACTAGTTTCCAGGTTTTTAAGAACCAGTCATATGCTAAGATAATCTTCACTGCCATCAGTGCAGAGCAGATGCTGTCTTGGCTTCTTTCATTTCCAGATGGCCTGAAGCAATTGGTAAGATGACTGTAAACCTCATTTCAGTGGTATAGCAGCTCTGAAATATTTAATACTGATGTTTAAATATCTTAGATGTTGTTATCCTGCCATCTCAAACTAATTGTGACATTGCTATGTCAAAAAAAACCCCAAACAAACCAAAGCCCATTTGTCTCTTACTTGGCTGCTGAATCTTCAGTTCTTCTGAGGCTGGCACATCTGACAGTGCAGTGAAGTGTTACACAAATAAACCTCATGCACACATTAAAAGCGAAACACGTAGGTGATACAGGTGAAACCAAAGCACATCCCCGAAGGCTGCTGTGCTGACTTAGCCTCCTGTGTGACAGCGTGATGGCTTCTTGTCAGAGCCCCCCAGCAGCTGGGGGCACAAGGTCTCTGGTGCTGATGCAACATCTAGGGTCTTTGTGGCACTGCAGGCCTCAAGCCAAGCTTGGTGGGCTGTGGTAGTGGCTTATTGCTTGGTCATCAAGCGAAGCTCTGGTAGAGAAGCAAATGGTGTAACTTGCGACTTAAACCATGAAGCCTACTTTTTTCTGTTGTGTTACATGCTCAGTTACTGTCATTATGTTGGTGGGACTCGGAGCTCCCTATGCCTGCTTGTGAAAAGCTCTTCCTCTGTGAAGTGCTTACCCCCAACGCTGAGGGCTGCTCTTGCTGCGAGTGAATCACTTCTGTGGTGGAGCTCTCTGGGTAAGCTGCGAGGTCAGTGTGTGACGTATGCTTATGCAGAGAAGCTACCAGGATGTGATGACTGTGATATGTAACTGTGTCCCTCTTCTGAGAGGCCCTGATGAGCAGTTAAGGCTTGTGTTCTGCAGCTTTCATGAGAACCCTGTGAAGCTTTCTGTGTGGGGGCTCTATTGCCAGTAGGTATGAGGAGGGAGTACTTCGGCACTGAAACCCTTCAGATGATGGCTGAAAGTGCAAGTTGGTCCTATCTTTTTTTTACTGGTGGGTAGGCATTGTAGCTATAGTAGAGTAACAGCAGGAGGGTGTAGCTAGTCACACCAGCGTGTAAAGCTTGCACTCAGGGCTGTGAAAACAACCACCCACTATACAAAGGAGTTCTTTGTACATGACCTCATGGGCTTTCTGCAGCTCTTCAGCTTGAGAGCAGTCTGCTCCCTCAAGATGATGCCTTGCCTCGAAATCAGGCTCCTGTCCTCGATGCTTTTTCTCCTTATCACATTAGTCTCCTGATGGAACTTTGACTCCTGTGGGATGCTGCATAACACTATAGATAGTGTTAGCGATATTCATGAGCACTAAGGAAAAATAATTAGCATGTTTAGTCAGGAAAACATTGTTTTGTATAGTGGGCCTGCTCACTCACAAGTGCTTTTCCTTACAGAATTGAGGAGATGAATATGGTGGCTATACTCCCCTACAAGAACTGCTCAGAGGATAGCCTGTGCTGTCTGAGTACAAGGCCTACATGCTGGAGGTGTAGTCCCTGCAGTATGGGGAGAGACTCTGGCTTACTAAGGGATTCATTCTAGTCTGTGTGACCCTTTCAAGATATCCTTAAGGCTGGCCTGGACTTGACTGTATGATGTTAAGGTGTCTGGCAGCCTGGAGTGGCAGCCTTGGAGGAAGGCTGTCCTGCCAGGTGTTTCTCATGCTGGCTTCTCTGGGGTACGTGTGCTTCTGTCCTCAGAGCAGTGGTTTTAAAGCCCTCCATAAGCTTTCCACTGACTACACGGTGCAACTCTTCCCTGGTAGTCTTCTAGCTTGGGAGAACACCCCTGTGAGAGGTTTTCTGTGTTTTTGCCTCCCTTTGGCTTGTGGCTGAGCAACTGCTTTTGAGGGCCTGCTGACAGGTGTTCTCACATGGAGTGGCATGTAGCTGTGCAGTGGGGAAGTGAGTGGTGGGTGTGAAATGAGAGTTAACTTAGACCTTGAGGGGAAGCACCTGTGCCTAGAGATGGAAAAATAGCATGAGTTGCTATAGGAACAGAGGCTGCATCATTAAAGGTTGGCTCAGGGTTTTGTCAAGCTGTGTCTGGTAGTGATGCCTAGACAAGCAAACCCACCAGTGCTGCTGGCAGACTCTTCCATGCAGGTGGAGGAAGCCATACAGAAACTGGTGGGTGGTAGGCAGATAACTTAGCTGTGGGCACCTGGGCTCCTCTCTTGGGCTGGAGCTGGAGTTCCTAAGGAACAACTACCATGTCTGGATGAAGAACACGAATGAATGTGAGCAAGACAGTAGTACATGGGTAAATCCCAGAGAGTATCACACTGATCTACTTGAGTATGGACCCAGACCGTGTCTCGTGGTTCTGTAAACTGGGTTGCCTTGCCCCAGATGCCTTGACTTGGGGTCGCTAAGGGGACAGAGGCAGACTGTCTGCATGTGGCATTCATTTTGTCAGTGCATAGGCTGAATCTATGGAGACTGGCTCAGTATGCTCCATGGCAGCCCCTGTCAGTCTAAAGTTACATTTGATCCACTGCTGGAAGAGCATTGGACTAACAAATTTTCTCTATTCAGAGTCCTATGGCAAAGTGAAAGATGGAATTTCACCCTTTTCAGTGTGGAAGAAGCCTGCTGTTCTGTGCTACTGATATATTTGATTAAAGCTGGAAATGAGGAGGTGGTAAAGGTTGAAGGCTTTCTCCTGGGTGAGCTTCTGATAGAATCATAGGAAGTAGAAGGGAAGGTGCATAGGCATAAGGAGGATGGGAAAGTAGGACAGATGAAATAACTTGCTTTTCAGAGGTTTTTCTTGGCCACTGGTCCAGTTAATGATAGCTGGAATTATATCCAGAGGAAAGTGCTGATCCTCCAATAGGGAGGAGAGGTTCTAAACACTTAGTGGGCAGATTCTGTTTCAGAGTTTCTCTTGGCTACCAGTCCTCTGTTACCATTAGCTGGGTCACAGACTAAAAGGAATGTGGAAAATGTTGACTGTCCCTCTTTTCCCTGCTCTATGACTGAGATCAAGACTTTAATTGGATGGGGAAGCCATACCCTACTTCTGATAAGTCTGCTAGCTTAGCTGCTATAGTTAGCCTTGTGATGTAGGGAGTACTGCTTGTTCTATGCTCTTGCAGAGTTCCAGAATACTAGCTTAAGAACTCTTTCTTTGGTTATGCAGAGAACCTGAAATATTAGATCATCTGATGTTTTAGTTGTAATACTTCAGGGTTTGACACTCCAGCAAATTAAAACAATCTGATACAGCCTTAATGTAAAGGTAACTATCTTATGTGCTATGGTTATCATGAAACTAAGTGGACTTGTGGCTGTTTCTTGGGCTGCAGAAGCAGTAATGTGGCCACCTCTGGTATACAGGGGGTGTGTGAACTGGGAATCAGATGGGCAAGGAAGCATCCTTGGGTGGAAACACCTGGTAAAGGTATTGGTATCCTTTAATGTACAACAGGGACATGTGCCTAGGAAAGATGTCCAGATATATGCTATCTCTAGATCTTGCTTCAGAGTATGCTGGACACCAGTCAGAAGCACATAGGATGGTAATCTTTTGTTGCAGCATAGACTCCCTTGCTGAGTATGACTACTGTAACTGGTCCATCAAGCCATTTCCCTTTCCATTTCTTTGAAGCAGATTTACATGCAGTCTGCACTTGGGCTTAAACAAATACTTTGTGGAGTGAGGTACAAGTTGAGAACTAAAAAGCCTTGGGTGTAATTTCTAAGTGGAGGATACTAAATAAGTTTGAGTTTGTGAATAGTGGCCAGATAAAAAGGCTTCTGTCTAAGCCAAGCAGCTACTTCTGATTTAGTCTAGTTATCATACAGAGTGGTTGTTAACTTCTGTTGGCTTCTGTCTGGAGTCTTGTATTTGGCTTATTCCTTTGCTCTTAAGTGAGCAGGTAAGTGTTGCAGTAGTGGATAAGCTGTGTATAAAAGTAGCTTTTAAAAATGTGTATGTATCTGGAACACTAGAGGATAATCTGCCCCAAACTTGTAAGGCAAAGGTGAGTTTTCCAGTGTACATTTCTCAGTCTTAGTGGAAGCAAAATAATTTAAGATGGAAGTCCTCAGAAGACTGATGTGTATAAAATGAACAGGGCAGTTCATGCAACGAACACTGCTTTATTTGCAGTTCTAGATATTAACTTCACTTGTTTGCCTTTCTGTGTCTTAATATAAAAATATGTAAATCTAGAGGAACTTGTACCAGCCACCCTTTTAACTTAAAAGCAATACCAATATCTACGTGCAGGACTTTGGAGTTCTGTCAGGTAAGGGATCTGGTCTAAGGCAGTAATGCAGCCCTGCTGCTCTATCTTCCTGCTGTCATAGTAAACTGTAGCCAGTTGCATTCTTGGTGTTCCTGCTGGTGGTGGTATTTGTCATCAATTAGATGCAATGCATGTGAAATATTCCTGAATGATGTTAGATGCAGCTGTGATGGGGGAGGTTTAGGTTGGGTGTCAGGAAGAGGTTCTGTACTGAGAGGGGGGTCAGGCACTGGAACAGGCTCCCCAGGGAAGTGGTCACAGCCCTGAGCTGGGCTGAGTTCAGGAAATGTCTGGACGATGCCCTCAGTGCCATGCTCTGACTTGGCTGGGCCTGTGTGGAGCCAGGAGTTGGACTTAATGGGCCTTATGGGTCCCTTCCAACTCATACTCTATGATCTATCCTGCTAGAGCTTTATCTTAGCTTCTGAAAGCAGTTGCTATTGGATAGAGTATCTGAAGTGCATTGCAGTATTTGAGTCAGCAGGTTTACTACTTGACTGTAAGAGAATGGTGCTTCTGGCTGTTGTACTGAAAGGCCTCAAGCTGTTCCAGAGATGCCCTCCTGCAGCTTTATGGATAAAATCTGAAGTGGTGACAAAGTGGCTATTGCTTATATGAATAGGTAATACCTAATGGTGAAAGAAGGTATTTCAGTGGTTGCTGGTGGCCATGCTACCCAATGAGTAGCTCATGCTTTCCATAAGGGGGTAAACATTGGAGTTTCCTCTGAATTTTTATCAGGGTTGCTACCAGTGTCCTCCTGTCTTTGTCAGTGGTGATGGGCTATCTTGTCATCTTTGCTATTAAACAGGTACAGCCAGTATTTTTAGGAGCAGGAATCATACCCTTAGTTACAGGATTGAAAGCTAAAGCTGTCCTGCATAGGCTTTAGCTTGTTAGGTGCTGTGTAGAGCCAGTCATGTTCTGCTGTGTCAAAGCAGGATCTTCTCTGTGTCAGTAACTAGTCTTACATTCACTTTACTCTTCCTGATTTAAGCTTGAGCTGTAGTAGGAGTAGTAGCTGCAATTTTTACAGACATTTACAAAATGGATGTAAACCTACTTCACTGTAGTGTATTAATGATGGTTAAACCCATTGTCTGGAAGAATGGGGATGCTCATCTTCAGGAACTTCCAGGGACCTGAGCATTCTCTTCATGGTGAACTCTGAAAGTGTTTTATGCTCCAATTTGGTTGTGTGCTTGTCCTGGCTAAACCATGATGGTGCCTTGCTTTTTTTTGTTTTTAAATTAAGGATGCCTAAATTGAATCAGGTCAGTTGGTTCCAGAGCATCCTGGATGTTAATGCCTGTAGCAATTGAAGAGTTCAGTTTTCCAAGGCTGCCAGGTTTTGTCTTCTCCTCACTTCCCCCCAAAGTAACAAGCAGGTTGGCAAAAAACTGTATTCTGCTGGACTTCAGGTGTCACTGAAGCTCCTACCCTTAAAACTTGAAGGGTTGTTAATCTTAAGTGTAGGAACTCCTTCTGAACTTTGCATCTTGTTATGCACACCCTGAAAATCAGGGTTATGGTTGAAGTGACTGATGGAGCTTTCAGCAACTAGTCAAGTTAAATTTTTGCTATGTTGTTGCTAGGATAGGTGCCTCCTGACGGTAAATAGGATGGGACATGGGAAGCAATCAGTGTGAAAGTAGGGCTGCCAATGATTTTCTTGCCTTAGTTTCATTGACATCTGAGGACAGTCTGAATTTCAAGACTTTTATTGTGAATGATGGATACCTAAAGGAATGCCGAATTAGCTGGATTGGGAACAAAAAAAGTTGAGTTCTTCTTTACCACAAAAGAAAAACTGCCTCTTTACCTGAAGCACTTTGGCAGCAGTATTGAAACCAAAGCTAGCTGTTGCTCATCAGCATACTGCTGTCTATGGTTTTGCAGACTTCTACTCTGGATGTAAAAGCACACATAGGATGAAGTACCTTAACTGACCTGCTCTGTTTTCTGTTGGTGCATGAACAGCTGTAGTGTCTAGCTATGTTAGCTCTTATCCTAGGATGACGTTAACCTGGTTCGTCGGGGGCTCTTGCATGAAAGCAATAACTCTTTCACTGAGGGTGACAGAGCACTGGAACAGGCTTCCCAGAGATGATGTGGAGTCTCCTTCTCAGGACATATTCAAGACCTGCCTGGACTTGTTCTTGTGTGACCTAATGTAGGTGATTTTGCTCTGGTAGTGGTGGTGGTGGGGTTGGACTAGATGATCTTTTGAAGTCCCTTTCAACCCCTAACATTCTGTGATCAATACCAGCTTCCAAATTGTGTTTTACCTGTGGAGTTCAGAAAAGTTTGGTATGTTTTCTATAACACTAGGATGTTTTGGTGCTGAAATTGGAACAGAGTGGGAAAAGTCTGCCATACTTGAGTAAATTTGAGCATTCTTAAAACCTGCCCTTCAACATCTCTGGAGTTGACCCAATTGCATGACAAGTATATTTTGAGCCTGAAGATTTGACTCTGATCAAAATTGAATAGCTGGTGAATGTCATAAGTAAAACTAAGCTTGCTTCCTGTTGTATCTCTAAGAATTTACCTAAAAGGCTCCAAGATTTGCTTCTAGTTCTGCTGGCATGAAGACAAACTAGGAAGCAAAAAGCTTCCATAATTGTTTCACATAACCTAGGGGCCTCAGAGTAGATGAGAAGAGTTCAGTAGGAAAATGTCATGCAATTTGCAAAGAGAAGGATTTAATTTTTAGTTGAAACTTTAAAAACTGCAAGTAACATTTGTGCTGCAGAGTGGATGGCAATCCCAAATACAGAGTCTAACTTCATCTGTCAGCAGGCACTTTTTCTGTAGCACATAGTGAGTTCCAAAGGCATAGCTCTCTTTCCTGATAGTAAAGATAGGTATCTTATTACAGTAACTGTTCATGCTGTTAAACTTAATAGCTACTCAGGTGTCCCATGCAACCTGTAGCTCATTATTAATTTCATTAATAAATCTGACCTTAAGTGGGTTGCCTCCACTATAACTGCCCACTGAGACAGTCACCTCAAGAACAGCTATAGATGAAAAACTTCTGACTAGCTTTTTCCATATGTCCTGATGTTTGTCAAACTCTGCTCCACACCCTCCAAGACGTGTACTCTGTGTGTGTGTGCCCCTCTGTTCAAGCAGGGCAAGGACAGTTGGAGAACAGTTCTGAACCTAGTGGCTCTTGCTGAAGCCACCTTACTGGCAAAGATGAGTCCAACTTCAGGAATTCATACTTTCTTTGGAAATCACTGTGGCAAGTAAATTGGGTTAAACTGCACATACATTTGGCACCTGACATGCTTTTCTTTAGTTTATTCAGCTTTCAACTCTTCACAGGTATGGAGACCTAACCAACCATCAAGTGCAGTGTGTCAATTCAGAAGCTAAAGATGAGTTTCACTTCTCTTTCCTTGCCTTCACCTTGCATGAAACCATGGAGGATATGAGCACTTAGTCAGGAACTGCCAGAAGGTGGCTAATATATATGATGAGGTCACCTCACAGTAAGAGGACAAAGGGTGCTATCTTTGGCTTGACTGGTTTGTATTAGAAAGCAAAACCAGGGATTACCACAAACAACCTAAGCCAAGCATGTCAACTCTTCATTGTATGGCAGACTAATATTCATGCATATCCATGTGTTTCCTAAGGCAATCAATTAGGATCAAGTGAGACTAGATAATCTTATTAAATCTCATGCCAATGTTCAGATGGGTAGAACCATACTTATCTAAAATTGCTTTAGTGGGACTTGCTAGTGGCTTTTGTTTCACTAGCAGATGCTGCATATAAAAATACCCTCTTGGCATCTGCTTCAAGTGATTGACACAAGTGCTAGGTGTTGTTTACACAAAGCCTCTGAATGAAGTTACTGTTGGATTCAACAAGAAACTGAAGATAAATGCTGACAACAATGAAGCTTGCTTAGTTAATGACCTGTAGTAAATTGCTATCTGTTTGATAGCTCTGAGTAGAGGAAACATTTTAAAATGGGTGAGACAGGGTTTGAGGAAGAATTTATTTTCCAAAGAGTAGGAAGTACTTTTTCCTCATTCTCCATCTTTGGTGATAAAGCAGTTGCTGGATTGCAATGTCAGCTCTTTGACTGAAACTCTTGTCAAGCTGCTGTCTGGCTGCTTATTAATCTTGAGCTTGGCTTTAAGCTCTAGACCTCTGAAGTGAAGAGAATGTATCAGGAAGTACCCCTTACTTTAGGCATACATGCTTCTGGCTTAGTTATTTTTCTGGAGAGAATGCTGATGCTACCCAGTGTCATCTTATGTGATGATGGTCAGAATGTATAGTTCGCTCTTGGGAATCTTTCTAGATGTATTATAGGACAACATCTGTGTTAAATTGAGTGCTGTATGCAGAGGCTGTTCATCTTAAAGTTTTAGTTGTACCTACTGCTTTCAGTGAGCTTGACTTTGTAGGGAACTTCCCTTTAAGTGTGATTTCTCTATTGGGAGGGGAGTCTATATGGAAGCTGAGTAAGATTATAAAGTAATCCCACTTGACAACACAAATGGCAGTGATTCAGTAAATACTACAAGCTACTGAAAAGGTAATTGTGGAGGGCTCAGTGATTAACTGGCAAGTGTCTATCTTATTTGAAGCTTGGAATCCACTCCAGTAATAGCAATATAAGCTCTTAGGCTAGAAAATAAAAACAAAAAGCAGATGTTTCTTTATCAGTCTAGAAGGTCAACAGTTCTCCTGGGAAGAGCTCAGAACCTTTGACTTGGTGTCAGTCAACATGACAAGATTAAACAGAACTGTAATTAATCACTTGCGTTTGCTTAATTCCCTGCTCCTTCCCTCAGTTGGTTTATTTCCTCACTCATTTATGCCAAGGAAAGCTTCCTTTCTAGATTTAAACTAACCCTGTATATCTTAGGTCTCACTTAGGCTACAGTCACCTGTAATGACAACTAAGTTATCAACAAGACTAAATGGCATGGGCAATTCTTGGCTAAAGTGTGAGGGTGGTGGCTAGAATCTGTAAACCAGCAAGGCTGCTGCTGGTGTGGTTGGATGACCTTGTTGAGATGCTAGACCCCTCCTCACCCTGTTTGAGCATGGGTCTTTCCCATGGGCTGCGATCTATCAGAAAATATCTGCTCCATTGTGAGCTCTCTATGGGCGGCAGCTTCCTTCAGGAGATGTCCAACTGCTCTGGCACAGCATCCTCTCCATGGGCTGCAGGGCAATCCCTGCTCCAGCATGGTATCTTCTGTAGGCTGCAAATGCTTCGGCAGATGAGTTATTTTTGGCAGGGGTTCAGCTCAACTTGCAGGTGCTGGAGCTTGACATGTGCCAGTGTTCTGTGCTTGACAGTGGAAAGGAATGCAAATTTCTTGTACAAAATGCAGTTTTAGAAAAAAGCTACTGACCAAATACTGAGGTTGTCTACTGAAATATCCTGCCTGTCAAAGACCAGAACTTAAGTGTTTTGCTGTTGCTTGAGGCTAAAACTTTTCAATCATAGTTGTTTTTAAATTCTGTCTTTTGCTGGACAACAGCAAGTTAGCAGTTGTGGTCACAGTCTCCAAACAAGATAGAAAGAAACCTTTTTAAGTTGGCAGAATCTACCAACCTCTCTAAGATTTAATCTGAGATCTTAGGCTTCAGAATGAGTCTCATTATGAATTACTGCAGTGGCACAGTATTAAGCATACAGTGATCCTACACTGTAATGCAGTAATAAAACTCTACTTCCCTTCTTGCACTGCTTGCTGCCTTTTGGCAGGATTTTGTGGAAAATACAAGCTTTAAGTAAAATAAAGCAATTTATGAAAAGTAAAAGGCCTGGCCTAGCTGTAGAAGTGTACCCCTGCTTGAGCAGAGATTGTTGGCAGCAGACAACGTGCTTATTTTGGGTGTTCTTGATCTGTAACAGCCTCATGTTTCCAGTCTGTTTTTCAACTCATAAACAATTTCTGCTGCACCCATACTGTTGGTTTGGATCTGTAAGCCCCTATCTGAGCATGCTTTCTGATTCCCTGCTAGGTAAACTTGTTTTGGCCTGCTCAGAGCCAGACTGCAGCCAGAAAACTCACTCTTGTGGCAGGACTGACACTTAAATTTTGCTTGCCAGTTGTATGGCTGGAACTAGATTTAGTCACTGGCCTTAGTGATCATGTCTAGATGGAGGACAGCTACTGAAGGCATTCTAGACAGCTAGAGCCTCTTGGTTGAGGTTGGTGTATCTTGGAAGTTGAGCAGCTTTTAGACTACAGGAGCTCTCTGAGGTTTAATAAAAGCAAGTGTAAAGTCTTGCACCTGGGGAGGAATAACTGTCAGTATCAGTACAGGCTGGGGGATGACCTGCTGGAGAAGAGCTCTGTGGAGAAGGACCTGGGGGTCCTGGTTGATGACAGGTTGGCTATGAGCCAGCAGTGTGCCCTGGTGGCTAAGAGGGCCAATGGGATCCTGGGATGCATCAGGAAGAGTGTGGCCAGCAGGTCACAGGAGGTGATCCTCCCCCTCTACTCTGCCCTGGTCAGGCCCCACCTGGAGTATTGTGTCCAGTTCTGGGCTCCCTGGTATAAAAAGGACAGGGATCTCCTGGAGAGAGTCCAGAGAAGGGCTACGAAGATGATTAAGGGCCTGGAACATCTCCCATATGAGGAAAGGCTGAGTGAGCTGGGGCTGTTCAGCCTGGAGAAAAGACTGAGGGGGGACCTTATTAATGTTTATAAATATCTTAAGTATGGGATGCAGGGGGAATTGGCCAACCCCTTTTCAGTGGTCTGTGGAGATAGGACAAGGGGCAATGGCTGTAAACTGGAGCACAGGAAGTTCCGCACCAACATGGGGAAGAACTTTTACACAGTGAGGATGACAGAGCCCTGGGACAGGCTGCCCAGGGAGGTGGTGGAGTCTCCTTCTCTGGAGAGATTCAAGACTCATCTGGATGCCTATCTGTGCAGTATGTCCTAGGGAGCCTGCTTTGGCAGGGGGGTTGGACCTGATGATCTCTTGAGGTCCCTTCCAACCCCTACAATTCTGTGATTCACTAAGCAAGAGGCAATGGTGTGTGTGACTTATGGACACTGGGTAGGTACACAGTCTGCTGTAAATCATAGAGCTGTACTTAGAGCTCCAGGTAAAGGCTGGAACTGCTAGTCACAAACTTTAATGCTGTCCCATTATATAACCCCTGTGAAAAAAGGACTTGCAGCTCTGAGTCTCTGCTGTGAATGAAACTCTAAGGAAAAAGTACTGTTTTCCTTCTGTAAAGTACGCTTGAGAGTTAAGTGAACTTACACTTATTGTTTCCTAACCTCTGTTCAGAGTAACAACAGTCTTTCAATTTTGGGGGAAAAAAATTCTTAATGTTGTCTCCTTAGCAAAAGCAGAGCTTTTGTGTACTCACTGTGAATTGTGATAGCTGAGAACAGGAGCAAATATTAACATCTGCTAACAGATGATACCACAACAGTAGACCCCTATTCCACCCAGATCTGTACTAGAAGTTGCAGTGTTTAGGTATGATGTTCCTGCAAAGTGTAAGAGCACTCTATACTTTGGAGGAAGTATAAAACAAACTATTTCTTCACCTTTTGAGGACAGAATAGGCTAATGCTCTCTATAAAGCTTGTTGAATAGGGAGGACTTACTCCCCCACCTTGATTAGAGTATATGTCTCAAAACAATAGTAGATTATTTCTTTGCTACTGTGAAATAAGGCAGAGCAGTGCAATGTCAGAAATCCTAAGAGTGCCTGGGCTAACTTCAGCTGAAGACAAATTTGTCTGCATTTACCACAGGAACACTCATGTCCTGTGCTGTAGGAACTTTCTACCTGTGCTATACCTAGTATAGTGTAGGTATAATTAAACAGCAGAATTATTCAGGCTTTAAACATCCATTTTGGATATCTTCAAGAACTTACCCTAGATCTCTGCTGGAGGGATGTAACTTGTATGTATATTCCTAACCTTAGGATTATAATTAGTTTTATCCTGCCGCTTGGCTGGGAGTTTTCTTTGCATACCTGGTGTAGTAGTGGTGGTGGGTAGATGTGCATGTGCTTTTTGAACTCGGCAAGGCTTCTTGCCTTTGCCAACAACTGTAGAAGACATACCTATGATCTAATGAGAATATGGTCTGGCCTTCATGGAGCTGGGTTTGGATATGCTCTAAACTTGCATAGCTGATGTACTCCCACTTACTGGGAGCACAACATTATTGAACAACACAAGGGTAAGGTGCAACCCAGTGTGGTTGTATCTCACTAGGTATGACACTGTCATGCCCTTGGCAAGCTGTTCTCAAACTGAATGTGGAATAGCACTTGAGGGAATGATGTGGCTTCTCAGAACCTGGAAGAGTCATCTGCAGTACACTAGAAAATGAATTTTTAAGAGGTTTTGGTCCTACGTGTACCCTGAATGGTAAATGGGGAAGGAAGCTCTGAACCATCAGGTGTGGCTGTGATGAAATAGGTTTAGCCTAGCTAGGGCACACTAGTTTGGATTTTTAACATCTACATTCTCCTTGCTATTGAGTCCGATGTTCAGCCTGTGCAGGGTTCTTGACAGCTGCTTTTTATTCTCTGTTGTGAAATATTTAAGTACTTGCTTGAAATAGAACAGTGAGATGATTCAGCTAAGTGCAGGGCTTCTCTGCTCATCTGTTGCTTGTTAAATTTGAATGCAGGACTGTCAGTTGCCTTTGTTCTCCTTGTTTAGGTTTGCAGTATGTGAAGTGAAAATCTGTCATGGTTGTATGTAAACACAGTATGTTAAAGAATTCACTCTGCAACTGTGAACAAGGCGCTTGATGGGGATGAGGAAAGTAGGTCTGGAACACGTATGTAGCAGTGTTAACTTAGCCTAGAAGGGAAGAAAACAGTTTTATTGACTACAAACAGGGTAGAGAATGCTAAGAAATCCTATCTGCCTTCCAAATTACAAAAAAGAAAAATTGAGATGACAAAACCTTGACCAATATACACAGTGGTGGGAAGATATGGGTTGGCATGATTTGTGGCTTGATGAAGTCAATTTGCTGATGTAAACTAAAGGTTCAAATCTGGCATTAAGGCAGTTACGGTAACTACAGGATGTCTTTCATGTGGGTTCTAGGCATCAGCATTCAAGGGGTGATGTGATCCCAGTGGACAGAGGACCTTGAATAGAGAAAGGCAGTATCAAGCTTTCGGACTTCCCTGGTGAAGGCTAATGGTATCCTGGTGTGCATCAAGAAGAACTTGGCCAGCAGATTGAGGGAGGTTATCCTCTCCCTCTAACTGCCCTGGTGAGGGCACAGCTGGAGTACTGTGTCCAGTTCTGGGCTACCCAGTTCAAGAAAGACAGGGAGCTACTGGAGAGAGTCCAGTGGAGGGCTTACCAGGATGATTAGAGGACTTAAACATCTTCCATGTGAGGAAAGGCTGAGGGAGCTGGGTCTGTTTAGCCTAGATAAGACTGAGAGGGGATCTCATCAACACTTACAAATACCAGAAAGGTGGGTGTCTAGAGGAAGGGGCAGACTCTTCTCAGTGGTGCCCAGTGACTGGACAAGGGGCAGTGGGCATAAGCTAGAATACAAGAAGCTCTGTATCCATATGAGAACTGCTGTGAGGGTGACTGAGCACCAGTACAGGCTGCCCAGAGAGGTTGTGGAGTCTCCTTCTCTGGCAGTATTCCAGACACATCTGGATGCAATCCTGTGCAACATGCTCTGGGTAATCCTGCTCTGGAAGGGGGTTGGACTAGATGGTCTCCAGAGGTCCCTGCCAGCCCCTAGGAACCTGTGTGGCTCAGCGGGGCAAAGCCTGCCTCCCAGCCAGGCCTGTTCCTAGTGGCGGTGCCCTCTGGTGGCTGTGAACGTCCAAGAGAGGCCTGCCTCTGCTCCTCCATCACTCACCGGCCTCCCTTCCTCACAAGGAAGGGGTAGCTGCTATGCTGTAACTCTGAGGAGGAACAATGAAAAACCTCTAAGAAATATTTCCCAACCTAAATTATTTGAATACTACGGAGTGCCAAGTGTTCCAGAAGCGAGATCTGGAGGTACTTCTGCCTTTTCAGGCTGGGGATAAACCTTCTCTGAGGAGCTCACTAAGAATTTTCAGCATTCCCTTCTGAAATAGCCTGGGTTTTACAAAGAGTTGCTTACTCTGACACTAAAATGAGAAGCTAGTCGAGACAGACTTTCAGAATGGCACAGTACAGAAGTCCATTAGCAGTGTGATATAAAACAGGCTTTAGCTCACATCAGATAGAACACCTCTACAGTGCAAGAGTTGTGGAGGACTGTGTAGGCTTGGAGACTCGGAGCAGTTGGAGGTTGGTATGGGCCAGTCAGATACAGGTCTAAGCTAACAGGTTAATCTCAAATTACTGCTTTGCTTTGAATGCCGTGGCCTGTGCACTCTAACACTTTCTTTTTTTGAGGAGTAAAACCCAGGATAGTCACTGTTTGTGTGACTATAGAAGGTAAAAAGGTGTTTGGTGGCATAAATGACTGTTGACATTTGTTTGCTACCAAGAAGGAAAACTGGAACATGCCTTAAGGAGTTTTCAAGATCAAAACTGCTTGCAACACTCTCACATTTAAATCTGATCTTTAAATTTACTCTGGCTTCTGATAATGATGTAGCAGTTCAACTTTCAGTATGTTGTTGGTGAAAGTTAATTAGAGACTTTAATTCCACTTGAATAGTCTGTCTGACCAATTATATAATTAATTGGCTGCTTGTGCCATTTGGAGGTGTATGCATTGGTGTGCAGCATACTGATAAGGTGTCTCAAGGATGGCTTCCTTGCATGCTTGGTATAAAGTGCTTTGAACTGAAAATTGAGCAATTACCTCTGCAAGCAACTAATGAAAGCAGTGGATATTGTAGTTAGTAGATTGTCTGGAATGAATAAAGATTGGGCTATGAATCTGGCGTTTGAAGATATGGTTTAATCTGAGTGTGCTTATGAATTGGAGAATCTGTTCTGGGATGCAGAAAGACTTGTCTGTTCTCTTTAGATAGTGTTCTTTAGATTGTGGCCCCCCCCCCCCAGCATGTTAAGGGTTTGTCTCAAGAATTGAAGGATTTTATTTCACTAGGTTTAGGACCTTGAGTAACTCTTCAATTGCAAGTAACATAACTTGTTTTGAAGGGTGCCTTGTTCTATACTAATACAGTGGATGTATAGCTGCCAAAACACTTGCCGGAGCGTTCTTTTTTCAGTTCAGTGGCTTGTTTGCTTCAGTAGAAAGAGAATAAAACTTCTGAACACGCTCAGTGTGGTGTCTTTTCCCCATGCCTACTGCAGCTTTGTATTTTGTAGTTCCAGAGTATGGAAAGTTGCCTTGCCATGTCGTACTTCTGTGGACACAGCTACATGTCTGAGGGGTTAAGCAGATGCTGACTGCTGCTTCGTTCTGTACAATGTGAACTTTTCTAAATAAAAAATAGGTAAAGAAAAACTTGTCAGGATTCTGAGTCTAGAAATGTTATTTAGCAGATGAGGCAATTCTTTAAATCTCTGTTTTATCAGACCTGTACTCCCATGATTAAGCATTGAATTGGACTCTTAGCTTTTGGTTTTATCACAGATACTATACTTGATTAGTTGTGTTGCTTAGTTTGAGTGAATCCTGTTTGAACCTGGTGGATGTTCCTGTGCTGGATAGAGAGAAGTGGTACTGAGACTACAAAATAGTTGCTAAAGCTGGCATGCAACTCCTGTACCCATTCTGAGTAGTTGGTTTGGGTGAATCCGCTAAAACCTCCAGCTGCTGGTCTCTCACAAAGGTACATGCCTTAGTGCATATTTTTAACTCTGAGCTTGTCAGAAGCTGAGTTAGTTTCTCTGTGGCAGGGGCTGATGATAATAGCACCTCATACTATATTAATCTGGATTGTCAGCAGTGTATATATTCTGCCATGGACTTGCAGTGTGGGAACAGTCCAAAGGAATTGCCCTGAAACTTTTCAGGAAGAATCTATTCAAGCTCTGAGTCATCTTGAGAGTTAAATGCCACATCAGACTGGCAGCTCTTCCTGGCTCCTTTCTTGTCTGCTCCTTGTAAATTAAGAATTTAAAGGGGGTCTCTGCCTTTTTTGCATGTGCTGTCCCACTGCTTTTTTTGGGGTGCCTTTTTCTAGTTAGGTGGATGAATTATTATCTTTTTCCTCAAAGGAGCTGCCATGTGTTTCTGGATTTGCAGCTGAGAGGAAGTGCTAGCACCAGAATAGAAAACAAACTCATCCTTCACTGTCTCTCCCAGTGCTTTCATTCCTGCAGGCCAGTTAGGTGATGGGAAGCAACAGTGCCTGAACCTCCTGTGCTGTGCTAACCTCTGAGGGCACAGGGTGCTCTTTTGAGATCTTAAATGGCACTTGGCTCTGCTGTAGTTAGGTTGATGTCATGTTTACACTTAGCTTGCCCCAAAGGTGGGGAAAGGGGAGGGAGGAATGTCAAGTATCTTCAACCTTCCACAGGATGTGATTAGGTAACTTAAAGAGGATTTTCAAGTCTTTCAAACAATGAGTAAACATGTCACATGTGATGGAAAGCTCCAGTCTTATATGGACAATCGAAGGCTCTCTGTCAAGCTTGAAGCATCAGGTTAGTGTTGAATTTCTACTCAGTTTTGACCTTTCCTTTGAGGGTAAATGTACTAGCAGCTGTGGGAGGAGGCTGTTGCAGGCTAATAAAGGATAACTTGTCCCTTTGCTGCTGAGGGTTAGTATCTTATGGTTTTGGGTAAGAGGCTGAAGATGTTATAATCTAGTTTCTTGTAAAACGATGGCATGTTACTCTCAGAACTGCATGGGTCTGAGTCCACTTAACTCCTGGATGTAGTATATATTTAACTTCTCTAAAAGCCCTACTTGACAGGCCTTTCTTGACAGGTAAAAATCTCAGACAATAGTGGTGTTCTGTCTTGTCCCCAGTGGCAATAATCGTGTAGTGGTATAAACCAGCAATGATAGTTTCTTACTTAATTCTTTCCCATTGAAGGCTGTTGAGTGCACTGATTAAGTTAAAGCAGTAGCACCACTTAATTCACTCCTGTCTAATGTCATTAAACCACCTCTGTTAGGTAGCCAGGCTGCATCAGCAAGCACTTCCTTGTAGTGCCAGTGCTTCCATTGCAGCTGTAATTGCTCAGGGAAGTGAGCTCTGAGGTATGAGTTAAGTGCACAGTGCATTTCAGCAGTGATGCATTATTGCTCTCCTCTTTTGGTGAGTAACTATGAACGTGACCAGAGAAAGCCTTCCAGGCATTAAATGCTTGGAGAATAGTGGTAGCTTGTGCTTTCTTCTATCTTCTACTGGCTCGTTTTGTGAACTTGAGGGAGTTGCCATCTTTTAAGCTTTTCACCTAGAGTGGGGTAATGCATGCCTTACAGGTATGTGGCGGAGCCTTTTTCCTAGTAAATATGCTGTAGTCCACAGATAAAAGAAGTCTTAAGTGCAAAACCTCTGAAGCTGCATAGCAGGCTTATAATATATCCCCATTAAACAGCTGTTTGGCAAGGTCTAATGCAATTTCCAGCTAATGAGAGAAGTTTTCAGGCCCTGCCAAGAGAACAGGTGATGTTTTAAACTGGTATTTTTAATAAGTAATTTTTTTTCATAAGAAGCAGCCAAATATGTATCCTGTTGAATTTGGGATCCTGGCCACTCCTGTTCTTAAACAGGACCCCACATTATTCTTGTTCATCTGTTGCACAGCATCTAAGAATCTCTGCCTTAAAGCCCAAGCAAGAGCAAAGAATGTGCTTTTGTCTGTTTGGGAACAGCAGAGAAAAACCTCTTCCAATGTTGTTCCTGCAATCTGGCAAACTTGGAATAAGATACACTAGAGGGTCTGACGGTATGACCTTACTTAAATTTAAAGCAGGATTGTGCTCAATAGGAAAAACTGTTCATCAAAACACTTTTCCTTGCCACTCTTATGGCAGCGTATCTTGTGGTGTGGGGGCACTAGAAGGGTGTCAGGTCCATTTTGTTTAGGATAAAAGGTGAGATTGAAGTTTTAAGGAACTTGATAAAGATGCTTATGTAAGTAACCATGGTCCTTTCAGGGAACAAAAAAGGATTTTGGATTGGACAGGCTGGCAACATGGCAAGGAGGTGGAGGCCAGTGTCTGGGGGAGAACTGGGTGAGTAGTACCCAGAAAAGCCACTGGCTGTTCAGGAAATGGAAAAGGGTGTAAGGCACTGATTGCCTGCAGCCAGGCACACTCTGGTGCCTTGAGGTTGGTTTGCAGCCTCCAAAATCTGAAGTAGCAATGCCTTGGGATGGCAGTGTATGTGTGTCCTTTCCCTTTGCTTCTGGGGTACTGGAGCTGTTACTGAGAACACAGTTTCTGTTGCACTGGTGTACAGCAATGCTCTTTAGCTCAGCTAGTGATTACTCAAGGGACAGGCAACACAGTAGAACTTACCCTTCCCCATCACTGTTCCTGCACCTCAGAGCCCAAGTGCAAAGAGTAGGCCTGCTGAGGGGTGAGAGATTAGTCTGCTGCCTTGGGGGCTGAATACAGCCTGTAGGCTACTGGCTGAAGAGTCCTGACAAGAATACCCAAGATGGCAGAAGTCTTGCTGTTTTCTGTACTCCTCAGTTATTTTGGGCTGCATATTTATAGGTATTAAGTATCAGAAACAGAATTCAGACTAACTGCTATATTGGTTTGCTCCAGAAGCACACGCTTGCCATGTAAGAGTTCTTAGAGTGGGTGGGAGGTAAGGGGTAGAAGAACGCTGCTATCTATGAGCTGCCTTGGCACTAGATGTACTGTCCTCACTGCTTCTAAAACATCCCAGAAAGAAAAAAGACCTATTCTTGGCATTGTTTCCTCTTTACAGTGACGATCAATGAGCTAAATCTTAGAAGACTCTGGACAAGAGACCTGGACTGAAAGACTCAAGTAGAGATCATTCCTGATAAACCATATTTGGGTTGGCTAGAGACGAGAGTAATTAAAACAACCTTTATGATGGACATTGCTTTGAAAACCTTGTGCAGTTTTAGGAAAGATCTTTGCAGTTAACTATCCTATGACTCTTGTACTGGGCTTTCCTTTGGCATTCTGCCTGCTGTCTTTTAATTCTCTGTCAGTATATTTCCAGGTGCTTGGTTCTGCTGTACTTTTTTCATTGCAGATGTCATGCTTCTTCCTTAAAAGCCAAGTTGAAGCTCCTTGCTGATGCTTCGACTCTGAGACTGGAATACCAAGCTGGTATCACTTGTTATCACATCTGAAGCAGTTTGTAAGCCAGTCAAAAGCTACAGGATTTCTGTTGTTCTTGATGTATTACCAATATAATTTAATTACAGCTAAATAACTTAATTTTCTCAGGCAACATAGTTCTGCTCTTCTTGACAAGAACTTAAGCTTGATAAACTGAAGAGATCAGCGGAGTTAATCCCAGTTCCCTGCCATTAGGACATGGGTGTCTTCCCAGCACTTGAACCCAGTGCAGACAGTTCAGTATGTGGAGAGGAAGTTTAGAGGTTCTGCTAGTGATGACTAAGAATAAGTCCTCCCACAAGCAAGCTGTTGGAGAAGAACTTGAAATGATTCCCCTATTTTCTTGCTGTATGACTTCTTACAGGAGTTGCTTCCTGTGAGACTAGCTACTGTTTTCTGACTGCTGTTTAATTCTTTAATGTCTAATTCTACATAAAAATTAAAGTAACTTCTGTATTGGATAAACATCTGTTGTATACATGGACATTGAGTAATACAAATACGTGGGCTCAGTAGTCAGAACATCTGTGGAGAAAGCTACTGTAGGACTTGGGATCAGTTGCTTAAGTGTCTTGAGACAGACCTCAGTGATAATTCTGCAGTGCAAGGGCAGTATATGCTTGTGTTGAGACAGATTGCTTGTGGCTCTTGCACCTTGTATGCCAGTTAGTGAAACTAGACTGCGTGAATAAGAAAAGCAGTGTGTTCTGGGTTGTGGTGCTGGTGCTGATCAAAGGGGTGGGGAACCTCTTGGTGCTTCTGGGTCAAAGGATAGCTATTGTAAGGTTGAAAGTGGTCAACTTTATCAGAAAATAAAAGCTATGCAAGGGGAATAATTCTAAGTAAAAATGGAGTGAGATGCCCAGGGACAAGGTGAACGAATAGAAGTCAAGAAGCTACTCACTGTGACATGGTCTGGCAGGTCCCCACCTGCACACTGCCTGCATTAATCCATCCTGGTACAATTGCTTTTGGGTAGTTGTCACTGTGGATATGGTGTCCCTTTTCTGGGGGGAAGTGATGGCTAACAAATTCTGAGATGAAGATAAGCAGTTTCAGTATCATCTAGTTGTGAATCCATTGTGTGGTAGCACCAGCAGTAGCTCTATTACTTCAGACCAGTAATGGTCTCTTCCCACGTAGTACTAAATAGTTGAGACAGAAATTTTAGCTGATAGTAATGTTTGTCATGAGCTGCTCCTGCTGTTAAAATGACCTCTGCTGAAGTAGAAAAAAGATGAGGAAAAACAGGACTAACTGGTGAGAGTGACTTGGGTACATAAGAGAATACTACATACCTAACGAATTTGACCACTGAAATTGGGTTACTTGCTACCTGTTGGTGGACTAGTCTGTAAAATGTTGGAAAGGCTAGCTACTGATTTATACATCTTAGAAAAACAGTCCCCTGGTTTTGAGGTAAAAAGGAGTCTTTTAGATCCTCTTTCTTGCAGGGGGCAGTACTGGTGAAGGCACACTATTTCTGCTTCTTGAATTTGAATAAATACTAGAGAAGATCTCTTCTGCATAGAAATACTACAATCAGAGCTTCTATCATTTACCAGATTCTTCAGGTCCTTGAATTTTCTTAGAAGGTGGCTGTCTACCATTGCCTTCCCAACAAAAAAAATCTCTAAATTCACATTATCCTGAGTTTCTATGAGGATACTGTATTTCCTTGGCTTTCTCTTCCCAGTTCAAGCTGAGCCTTTTTATAAGTACTTGGCCACCTGAAGTGTTACACACCTTCAGTGCTTGTAAGATCAGAGAACTGACTTGAATAAAAATGTTTGGGATAAGTGTTCTTGGTGCACAATGACCTGTGATTGGGGAGACCAGGCACTGCCAACTTTCTTGCTCTTCTGAAATTCATTCAGTAACAGGTTTTAGGTATCCATACTTACTTTCTTGGCACTTCTGAAGAAGCATCATTCCATATTCAAGGATACATACAGGTCCCACTTCAAGGCTTTCTCATGTGAGTGATCATGTAGTCCATTTTATTGCAAATCTAGGATTCATCTGATTTAGAGGACTTCATGTGACTCCATTTAAAGAACTGTGCTCAGCTGAAGATCTCTGCTCTGAAGCAGTCCTCATATTCTGTAACAGAATCCATTCCTGGGTACAAACATGGAGAATGATATCCACTGCTTATTTCATCAGTCTGCATATTGGAGCCAAATACTGCTGTCAACTTTGCGTGCAAACTTCAGACCTTACCTCCCTTTGAACCTTCTCACAGGTGTTCAAAACCTGGCTCTGGCTTTACCTCCTGAAACTTCTCCCTCCCTTTTACCCAGGCATTAACAATGATTAAATTACCCTGCAAACTCTTCTAAGAAGTTTGTGCTGGGCTCTGCTTACAAATGAGGAAATTCCAGTGGTAGGGGGAAGAAGGAAGCTCCTTGGCAGAGACTTCACAGTGGGAATTGCGATGAGCCCTAGTGCTATGTGAGCCCTAAAATACCTGTGCTGTTAGGCTCTGGGTACCCAGGGGCAATGTAGCTGAATCCAGAGAGAGATTCTCTGCAAGACAGCTTAGTGTTCTCTTCAGATTGTTTGTATTTTCTTAAGCATAACTTGAGTTTGCTTTTATTTCTTAGCCTTTTCCACCCTGCTTTTATTTTAGGTAATGCTGCTGTTTTCTTGGCATGGTCTTGATACCCAAATGTCATTTTAGTGCGATGCTTTTAAAGATCTTTGCAAGAAACTAAGCTATTGCTTCACTACCCTGTGAGCAACAATTACTTGATATCAGGGGCTTGTTAGCAATAGGAAATTAGGCTATCCTTTGCTTACTCTGTCACTGAAAACTAATAGGAATAAAATCTTCTTTCAAGATGGAAAACTTGCCTGGCTTGATGGATCAAAAACAGGGCAATATTGAAGTGACTTATTTCTGTGGTGTGTAGTCAGAAATCCTGTGAAAACCAAGGAATATGCTGGTACTTGAGCTGTAACCAGTAACAGAGGTTTGGGAATTGAAATAGTATGCAGTTGATAGAGCTGGATTACTGAGTATAATTAAGGTTTTGAGGGTCTGGTTAACTTTCTCATTTAGAACTCAATTAGAAATTGGCTGATGAAGCTGTATGGGTTTGACTGGTAGTGGGAAGACAGTAAAGGTCTAGAAAGCTGGGCAAGTAGAGAATGGGAAGGGAGGAAGGAGAACAGTGATGGATGAAAAAGAACAAGCAGTCTGGCATGTGAATAAACATGGGAAGAGCAGGCCTGTTGCATGAACTGGTAATATTATTTGTGTAAGATGTCAACATAATTACTAAAGGAAAAAGTCTTTCAAAGTCAATTATAAGAATGGTCTTTCTGTGTGCAAGAGCTGGCAGACTTCAGCTGCAAGGAGTGGAGATGATTCTTGGCTGTAATGTTCTCAATGGTATCAGAATTTTCCAGGGAGGGACTGGAAGAGAGCTGACTAAATGTGTAGGACCTCTCAATCTTAGAATCAGAGAACCATAGAATGCTTTGGGTTGGAAGAGACCTTGAAGATCATCTAGTTCCAACTTCCTTGCTGTGGGCAGGGACCCTCTCCACTGGACCAGAATGCCTAAAGTCCCATCCAGCCTGGCCTTAAATGCTTCCAGGGATGGGGCATCCACAACATCTCATAAAAGGACTGGAATTGAAGAGGAATGGAGATAGTGAGCAAGTAAGAGTAAAAAACTGCATGTATCTGGTTACAAGGAGACCTGACTGGAGAAATGTGTGGAGCAGATTTGTGTGAAGGGCAGACAATCAGGATTGACAAGGATAAGCAAGCCAGTTCAGAAGTAGGCTGTAATCATTACTGGTGGCCATACCTTTACTTTTCAAAGGTCCATGAAACCTTACAGCTAGGCCAGGTACACAGCCATTACGCAGGCACCTATAAAAACTAGTTTTAATGTGACTGTCAACCCAGCTTCTTAAATCAAATGAGATTTCCTATTGGGTCACAGTTGACCTAAACTAATCTAGTATCTGTCTGGAGTACTATGAAACAACATAAAATAAGGGTTTTTTCCTAACACTTCTTATTTGTAAGGCTAAATTTCCCTGAATTTCTTAAACTTTACCTCCCTCTCAGTTGTGTCTTGCCTCCTGGTATGGACCAAACCACTCATAAATGGGATTATATGTGATTCAGCATGGAAAGATATTTTTTTAAGGTGAAATAGGACTTACCAGTTTGCTAAGACAACTAGTGACTGAGAACTTTTAAACTTGTAGAGGTTGCTGAGCTCAGGGGAGAGGAGGAAGGCTTTTTGTTCCAGAATAGGTTTATGCTCAACAAGAAGTCCACTGAGAGCTGGTTGCCCTGGGTGCTGCTGCCACTAGTCTTGGTAGTGTTTATGTAGCACTGTGCTGCTTTTTGGGGGGTGGATGCCAACCACCATGCCTAGGTTGCTTTTGTTGCCATTTTAATCAAATCTCAACTGGGGTCTACAGCACTTTATAGCTATAGTGACTAAAGGTCTCATGAAGTTTACATTTGAACAGGGTGATGGGTTATGACTTGTTGGTGTCATCTTGTTTGGATGAAGAGAAATGCGTGCTGTAACTCCTACATAGGTGACTGCAGGTGTATGGGGAGAAGTGATTACTGATACTCCATCTCCCTTGTTCCCTGCCAATGCATTAGCTTACCTGTTATCCCCTCAAGCAGTATAGTATCACAGGAGCAGTAAGCAGCCTGCCCTTCAGTTACTGTTTAGTGGTAAAGCAAGTCCTGCTTCTGATCTTTGCTACTGGTGCCACTTCTTCCTGGGCTCATCTATATACATCATAATCCAGGCTGCCAGAAAGGTGGTGTGGTGGCTCAGTCCCAACCAGTGGCTGAGCACCACATGCCACTCACTCTTGCAGGAGAAACACAGAACCTCTGTGGGTTGGGATTAGGACAGTTCACTGACAAAAGCTCTGTGAAAGTAGAACAATAACAGCCTATTACACTCACACCCTGTAGTAACAGAGTAATTTGCCAACCTGATGATTAGAGTGCTGCACAATGCAAGAACCAACCTGAGTCCTGGCAACACTCGGACTGCCCTGGAGGCACCCAGGAGTGCTCCTCTCCATCCAGCCCCTTTTTATTGGGGAGTGATGTCAGGTGGTGTGGAAACAGCCTGGGCTAACTCAGCTCACTCTGCTGACTGCTTGGGGAGGTTATCCCTGTCCTGGCTATGGCCAGGACAGGTGGGCAATCCTCCAAGGAGAACAGCCACCTTGATCACTGGTGTCATGAAAGCAGATTCCTTCGGATGAGAGCAGGCCTGGCAGCACCTCTGTAGAAGGTATGAAGAAAGAAAACTGCTTAACCCTGTACAGAAGCTCCCTGTACTCTCCCGCTGTGATGGTATGAGTACTGCTTATTCTTTGTAGTTTGAAGCAGTCACAAAAACCTATGTGGAAGCTAGTATCATAGCCTGCTTTAAGCCTGTCAACTAAAAATATCAGTTTGGTCTGTGTCCACTGTGAGAAGTCTGGTCAGTGAGCCTGAGTATGTGTTTGTACTGAGGCCAGGTCTTAAACCAGATGGGAAGAGATCCAGAAAATCTGAGGAATCCAGATAAAGCCACAACTGTTTTGCCACAGCTTTCTCAATAACATGCCCTGAAAAGGAAGATGAGAGACTGCAATAATCTTGCCAGTTATCCATGTCAAAGAATTACTGTGCAAAGGTCTCGCTTACATTAAGACTGATAGCCTGCTCCCTTCAGGGAGGCAGACAACAAAAATAGACCAATATGTGTGTTAGATATCCTTTAGCTTCTACTAGAGACATCTAAATTGCAGCACAGTTAGCTGAGTGCTTCCAGAACCCCAGTGAGTACAATGGGAGGAAAGTTAACCTGGGAAGTGCTGTATGAATTCAGAATAGAGGTGGCTACTTGTGTGGAGAGCTCTCAGTCCTGGACTGAGTAACTCATGAAGATGCCCTGGCTTGTATGGCTTTTAGTTATAAAAGGGTCTTGGTGATAATGAAAGCTAACTTCAGTTGTGTTAAGGTGAAACACTGTAGAGCTAGAAATGTTCTAAAACTTAGTTCCACAGAAAATAAAGCAAGGAGGTGCTGGAACAGGCTGCCCAGAAGGGGGTGGATGCCCCATCCCTGGAGGTGTTCAAGGCCAGGTTGGATGGGGCCATGGGCAACATTGTGTAGATCCAGGCCTGGAGGTTGGTGGCCCTGCCTGTGGCAGGAGGGTTTGAACTCTGTGATCCTTGGGGTCCCTTCCAACCCATACTATTCTGTGTCTGCCTCTAGCAACAATAAATCAGCATGAGTATTCTCCAGCTCCTCACTGAAAGTGTGAAAAAGTTTAGTGTAGCTGAAATCGCCCTTTCTGCAAGTTGACAGTAAGGATGCTAAAATAATCCTATTGCACAAAATGCTGTGGAAAAAGCTACCAACCTGAGGAAGTGAACAGCCTGTATGAAGATCAGGCACTAATTTTTCTGCTTGCATGTGGGGATTAAGGGTATATATAATACAGTGGGAGGGGAAGGAAAGCACTTTGTGAAAAGGATTTTGTCTTGCTGAAGAAACTTAACACAAACAACCTGGGGCAGCATCAACATAACACTAAATGTTTCCTTTGAAGACATCTCTGTCCTTGCTTCTCCTTCCACATATTAAAAACTGCAGATGTCATAGCAGCAACCCTGACAGCTTAGTGATGTTTCCCTTCTCTACAAAAAAGATGCTGATGTGCTGAAGCATGTCCAAAGAGCATTGAAGCTGGTGAAGGGTCTAGACCACAAGTCTTTATGAGCAGTGACTGAGGGAACTGGAGCTTTTTAATCTGGAGGAAAGGAGGCTATGGGGAGAGCTTAATGCTCTCTACAACTGCCTGAAAGGAGGTTGTAGTGAGATGGGTGTTCCTCTCTTCCCCCAAGTAAGAAGTGAAGAGGACAAAAGGGAATGCCCTCAAGTTGTACCAGGGAGGGTTTAGACTGGATATTAAGGAAGGTTTCTTCACCAAAAGGTCTGTCAAGTGCTTGGTGGTTGAATCGCTATCCCTGGGAGTATTTCAAAAGATGTGTAGATGTGGTTTAGTGACTGACTTGGTAGTCTCAGACTTATGGCTGGACTTGGTGATCTTACAGGTCTCTTCAAAATTGTTTCATAGAATGGGTTGGGTTGGAAGGGACCTCATAGACCACTTAGTTCCAACTGTCTAGCCTCTTTCCAACAGGTCTGTGTCCTTGTACTGGCAACCTCAGAGCTGGACACAGCATTCCAGGTGGGGTCTCATGAGAGCAGAGCAGAGGGGCAGAATCACCACCCATAACCTGCTGGTTTTCATGTGGCCCAGGGTACAGTTCTGACATATCATGCTAAAGTAGTCGGTCATGCTGGTGTAACAGTGGGATTGCCAGGTTCTTCAGATGTAAGGATAAAATCTAACATCTTACTCCTAAACTACTGGAAGGCACACAAACTCTGTTTGAATGGGCCAGAAGACCTTGCATGCTGACAACTTGCTAACTTGAAGTGGTGTTGCCCAGTTTGGCTCTGTGGTGCTGTAGTCAGGTTCCACTTGGGTTTCCTTTTCAAGTTCAGTAATCAGCAGCTAGGTTACTGCTGCAGTTTAGAAGGACACAAGTAACTACTGTGAAGGAATACTCTGCAGGAATTAGAAAGTGTATTCTTCAGCGGACACAGTAATGCCTTTCTGAATGGCGTCTGTTGCTGACAGCAGGTGATGCATTAAAGCTAACCATGATGCTGGGAACAAGGACCTTTCATTCTGGCCTTGCATGAGCATTTTATCCTAGATCTGCCTCTGTAGCTCTTCCAGCCTCTGAAGTGATTAGTACATGCAGCTTGTCTGTTATGGAAAGGCTTTTATTGTGTATTTAGTCATATTATGAGACTTTTCTTGAGGTGGGAGCAGGGAGAAAAGAATTTGTTTCATACTAACCAAATTTAAGTTTATATCCTGACCTGAGCACAGCATATATATCCTGCATAGCAACTTCCTCCAGCAAGTGACCCAGGAAGGCTCTAGTATTGGGGAAAACTTCTGCTGTCCCAGAGAGCTTTGCCTGCCTGGCAGTCCAAGGGAGCGTTGTTGTCTAGCAGTTAACTCATACAAAGGGCTAAACTCTGTGGGTGCTCCTACAAAACTGAGGTAAGCATTTGGCTTAACTGTAAGTAGAAAGAAGAGAATTATTGTAAACATGGTAAAATACAATGCAAACAGAAATGCAGAACAAAGCAATGAAACAATGGCCCTTTCCCTTAGGGAGCTGAGGGGAAAGTTTATTTTTTCCTTCTGACTTTTGACAGGAGTTTCAGTTGTTTTAAACATCCTTGCCTGATTCTTTCCCTCTGGAAAGAGGGCTGGCATATTTCTTTTCTTGGTTAGCAGGAGTGTTTTTGGTTCTGAATTTAACCTTGCCTTAGACTTAATGTGTCTGTTTGGGTAAGTGTATAACCCACCAAGATGGGTTTGCCACTTAAAGCAGAGAGTGTTAGAAGCCAAGTCTGCCATCCTTGTGATGACAAAAGCACCCGAGGCCCAAGGAAGAGTTACAATTTTTGAATGGTAACATGTGGGCTCCATCAGAAGAGGGGTGGCCAGCAGGGACAGGGAGGTGATTGTCCCTCTCTACTCTGCCCTCGTGAGGCCCCATCTGGAGTCCTGTGTCCAGAGCTGGGGCCCTAATACAAAAAGGATGTGGAACTGTTGGAGAGGGTTCAGAGGAGGCCACAAAGGTGATTAGAGGGCTGGAGCACCTGCCCTACGAAGAGAGGCTGGGGGAGCTGGGCTTCTTCAGTCTGGAGAAGAGAGGGGGGACCTCACTGCAGCCTTCCAGTACATGAAGGGAGCTTATAAGCAGGAGGGGATTCAACTTTTTAAAAGGCTAGACAATGACAGAACAAGGGGGAATGGATTAAAACTAAAGGAAGGAAGGTTTAGATTAGATATGAGGGGGAAGTTTTTTACAGAGAGAGTGGTGAGGTGCTGGAACAGGCTGCCCAGAGAGGTGGTGAATGCCCCGTCCCTGGAGGTGTTCAAGGCCAGTTTGGATGGGGCCCTGGGCAACCTAGTGTAGATCCAGGCCTGGAGGTTGGTGGCCCTGCCTGTGGCAGGGGGGTTGGAGCTCTGTGATCCTTGGGGTCCCTTCCAACTCATACCATTCTATGATTCTATGTGTCACAAGGCACCATGTGACTTGTATAAAGCTGAGACTGTGAAGCTACCTGTCTGCAGATCAGATGTGCTATCTTAATGTCAGATATCTGCATGTATTGGGAGGTGGGCATCGCTATTGTGGTGTTTTGTAGGGAAAGCAAAGAGTACTTCATAGCTATTAACTGTTCAGTTAATACCTCTGTTAAAGAGAACATATCTCTATTGTTGCCTCTTAATCCATAGGCTAAAAGTCCAGGCAGGGATAACAAATCCTCTATTATATTAGGGGTTTAATAAAAACCCCTTTCTAAGAGCGCTGGAATGATGTTAGCCATAAATGTGAGAGCTGCTTTCAAATACTGAGCTACTCTGTATTTAATATGGGAACACGCTACTAGGTATGCAATTGCAGTTTCTCTGTCTTGGAGACTTTAGAGGAATAATAGAGTAAACAAGGGCAATGTCCTTTATTACTCCTTATAGCTGATGGGGTAGAACCCTATCTCTCTGGAGATGCTAAGGCAGGCCTATAGAAGGAGGCATGTCAAGATAGTTACATTCCTGACAGAATTAGTAATAGAGCTTGAGAAGCTTTGATACTGTAGTCTTGATGATAGTACATGTAAAGTCAAATGGAATGCAGAGAACCCCCCCAATGCAGCTATCTTCCTCTGCGAGTTATCTTTTACTACTGTCTTTATATCATGTAAGGTAAGAACATAATTAAGAAAGAAGTACTTTAATTTTCACAGTACCTTCTTTTTAATATTCTTATGTAATGGAATTTCAGTCTTGGCATTCAGTTAGTATACCTCTACCAATGGGGTGGCCCTTGCTGGGTTTTGAAATAATGAGTTCAGCTATTTCTACTGCCTACTTCTTGGTTTTGCTGTTGGCAGCAGTAACAGCCACCATATAGTGAAGGCTGGAGGCCGGCTTCAATTTGAATGCCTCTTTCAGCCTTTTTGAAGACTTGATTTAAGAAGGCCTGAAGCTTGTAGAGCTATGAGGTTTTAATGGGCGGCACTTTCTCTCCGGGAATATCTACAAGAACAAAACAGTTGTGGTTTAAGGAGTGCCATTATACAGTTGTATTTCCATTGGAGCTTAACTCTGCAGATACAGCTTCCAAACTGTCTGTAAACAATGCTGAATCATCACATCTCCTCATGTGATTATCTTCTAGCAGAGCAGAAGAGTTCCAGAGATGGTAGTCCTTTTCATGCACCTGCTTTGTTGATAATAGTAGTGCCTAATACATATGACTGACTCAAATGAGATGGTGTAGACTAGATGGTAGGGAAAGTGTCTGGCTTGATAGAAACTGTTTTATCTGGCTTGCTTTGTGTGGAATTGATGGTACGCCTCTAGGAGACTGTTCATAGGGGTTCAAAGCTGTCTTTAAGACTTGATATCTGCTTTTTGCAGTGGGTGGTCTTTGGCATGTACAGAAAGCTTTGACTTATTGGAGAGAATTGATGGATAGAGAAAATTCATCTTTATCTTGCTAGTTTGGGAAGCTTAAAAAGCTTATCAACTGACATGGAGGCTCCGCTGAAAGTAGGTGCCCTGCTCTTTGTCATTAATGTTGGGGAAGGAAAGGCCAAAGAACTTAAAGTTCTTGAAAGACATCATGAGAAGGGGTCTGTATGAGTTGATGTCAAATGATGAAGCAGATTTTAAGGCCTTTGGATTTATAGCCTTTATAGCTGTGAGGCTACTAAGAGAAACTCAACAGAGAATTTGTCCTTCATAAAACAGATTCCTCACTTAGGAATGCTTTGGCAAATCTTGGTTGTAAGAAGACGTGCTTGCAGTTAATGCATATCCCCATGTATGTACCAAAGACTCATGTGAGAACCTTACTGGACTCTTCTGCTCTTTGAAATGAGGTGCTGTACTGCTTGTTACGGCATACTGACAGATACTACTGTCATGTTGGCAAACTTGCATTAGTAGAAATTGAGACAGATTCAAGGGAAGGGTCTTGTGCTGCTGTTCTTGAGTGACAATTTGCCCCAGAAAGGTGCTAGTGGAATTATTAGGAAGACTTAATGTAGATGGAGGGGAAGATCACTGTTGGTTATACAGCTGGATTAATTAGGTAAACTTCCATCTTCTGACACTTCAAGAGCTCAGCACTGCTGGCCCACAGCTTGTCTACTCTGTTTGCACTACTCCAAGCTCTTGTAAATCACAGAATGCTTTGGGTTGGAAGGGATGTCAAAGATCATCAAGTTCCAACCCCCGCTACCTTGGGCAGGGACACCCTCACTAGGTCAGGTTTCCCAAAGCCCCATCTAACCTGGCCTGAAACTCCTCCAGGGATGGGGCTCCCACAGCCTCTCTGGGCACCCTGTGCCAGGGCCTCGCCACCCTCAGACTAAAGAATTTCTTCCTAAAGTCTAACCTAACCCTGCCCTCTGTCAGCTTGAAGCCACTGCCCTTGTCCTGTCCCTGCACTCCCTGGTGAATAGCCCCTCTCCCACTTTCCTGTAGGACCCCTTTAAGTATTGGTAGGCCACAATTAGGTCACCCTGGAGCCTTCTCTTCTTCAGACTGAACAAGCCCAACTGTTGCAGCCTGTCTTCATAGGAGAGGTGTTCCAGCCCCTTGATCATCTTCTTAGCCCTCCTTTGGACTCGCTCCAGCAGCTGTGTCTTTCCTGTACTGGAGATCCCAGAGCTGGATGCAGTACTCCGGGTGGGGTCTCATGAGAGCAGAGGAGGGGGGCAGAATCCCCTCCCTTGACCTGCTGGCCACACTGTTCTTGATGCAGCCCAGGACACAGTTGGCCTTCTGAGCTGTTAGTGCACACTGCTGGCTCATGCTGAGCTTGTGAGCTATCAGCACCCCCAGGTCCTTCTCAGGGCTCTCAATCTGTTCTCTACCCAGCCTGTAGTAGTGCTTGGAGAAGAAGCTTTCCTGGACTGAATGTATAGCCAGTCTTACTGGAGATAGTAGGGGAAAACAGTATTCTTTCATGGACTTTTTCTGTTTGTGCACAGAATTCTAGAAATCCTGGAACTGACTCTTAGTATTTTACACAGTGGAGGGTAAGTAAGCATGTACTTCAGTATCTTCCATGATTCAAGGGTTGCAAGGCCAAAAGGGTATGCATCATGAAGGTATTCAGTGGTTTAAGTATTCAATGTGATGCTGCTTGTGTAAGGATAAGGATGTTTCTTCCCAGAAATCTTGCTTGAAATATTGTCCTGTGTTATACGCCTGACATTATTTAACCCTTCTGCTTTCCTGAGAGCTGCTTCTGGGAAAAATCCAAATGTTTACCATTACAGTGCAATAGCTGACTTCTCACCTTCTTCTGGTGACAGCACAAAGTTGTAATCCTCATATGTTTTCTAGGGGAGAAAAGCAGCCTCAACCATCGTTATAACAAACTAAAGTAGGGAATATGATTTCTCTCAAAAGAGATATGGTTATTCAAAGGAGACTGACTTAGCTTAAGTTATACAGAAAGATGTTTTGAGTTTGTTTTCAAGTTATTCTGAATAAGTGGAGGAGTCCTTAAACCAGACAGTCTGGAACAGGTTATTCAACAGCACAATTTACTTAAAGACAAGGTTCTACCTCTTATGTCAATAAAAGTTTTGCCATCAATTTCTTTGCATAGTCAGGCAACCAAATTCTTTTCCCAAACACCTGGATTTTCTATTCGGTTCAGCATGTTTAGTAGCAAAACTAAAGAGAAGAAACAGTCCAAGTTAAACATGCTTTCTGTTGTCGAGGTGTCTGATAAATTAAATTGAATCTCAAGCTTGTTCTAGGCTTGCATGTCAGCTTGGCTGTGAGAATAGTTGGAGTAGTTAAGCCATGACGGTGAATTTAGAGACTGAAGTAATGTTATTTCAAATAATTAAATCAGTCTCTACCTTAATATTGCCAATCTTACTGGAAGGTTTAGTTGTGTGTTAGAAATGACACTTGAGCTGAAATTTCTTTTTTGTATTTTAGAGTTTTGGTTTCCCCATCTGTTCTGTTGATTAGTATACTGCTCAGTGGTACAATTAGAGATGCTTGAACATGATGTTTATAAAATCAAAGTCACTTTGTATGACAGTGATACAGGCACGTAGATAATAAGAAGGAATTATTTTAGAATCTGAAATGAACTTGTCCTTTATATCTGGCATTCTCCTTCCCACAAGTCAACTGTAGTTAAGTACTTGCATAAACTTGTACCTCAAGAACAAAAAATGTAGCTTAAAGATCCCTTCCTGACTGCAATAGCTTTTTCTGGTTCAAAACAAAAGCACCAAAACAAAAATCTACTGTAGAGCTGCTTTGGGATGAGGTTAGGCTCTAAGAGGCTCTCCTGAACTGCTTGTCATAGGTGGGCTCTTCAAATATGCTGTTAGGGAATTTCTTTGCATCTTAATCTACTGGGAGTAGGGTACAGCTATTGCATCATGTTTGGGGATCAGTCTGGGAGAAAACCCAACTTAGTTCTTAGCCAGAAGTCATTTAGCAGGTGAGGCACAATACTTAACCTTTCTTCTTCATTGTAGTGGTGTACACAAAATGAAGATGGAGGGAGAAGGGGGGAGGGCTTGGGGCAGGAAGGGAGAGTCACTGTAGAAAAACAAGGTTTCTAGCCTACAAGGCAGAAAACCATCTTGAATTCAACTCATACAAATACATACAGAGTCTGCCTGCTTTGTGGTGTGACTGCATATGTTTGCCCAGCCTTCACCATCCTCAAGCACAAACTGTGTGCTTTGAACCCATTCTTATTTGCACAGCTGGAGCCCTGGGGTTAAAACAGAAATGGTCCTTTAACTTAGGCTAGGCTCTTCACTTTGCAGGTGGGATGACTCTAAGGAATAGAAGTATTGGCATCCTGCTCATAAGTCCCTTCTGTCTGGGGAAAGTGCTGTGCCCTTCTAAAACTTGTTGGGAAAGCCTGAAGTCTTTATATAAAACCGTAGGATGCTAGAAAGCACCCACACATGGACTGGAACTTGTTAAGATGCAAGACTTTGAGGAACTTAAGTTTAAAAACACATTCTTAACTTGTATCCAGATGTAAGTGAAATACAAACTCTTCCAAAACCAGAATATTAAAATAAATTAATCTCTTCCTCTGCCTCTCAAAATATGTGACAGGCTTCCCAGGAAGCTTGCTTAGAAACCTTTTTTTACCAGGGAAGTTCTGAGGCTGCATGGGCACTTTCAGGACAGAGGCTGGGCACCCTGGTGAGCTGTTGGAAGTTTTGGTTGTTCTGGTTGGTTGATACCTTTCTGCCTGTTAAAGACTTCAAGCCCTGACAATTGTATCTCTGCCAGAGTTTCTAAGGCTTTCAAACTTTCTCTTCATATTTCTTGAAGCCAAGCATTTTGGGTCTCTGACTTAGAGCAGGATCTTTGGCACCTTTGAGACCTTCTGGTTCCATGGCAGGAAACTCATCTGAAGTCCCAAACTCACTTGAAGTCTTTGTATCCTGTCAGCTACCCGCCATGGGGCTGTGACAGTCTAGCAGTGATTTAAAACTGGGGCTTGGCTCCAGCTCTGCCTCAGTATGGCTGGTTGCACCAGTTTGGAGCCTGCAACCAAGGCACAGATTTGTGAGGTTAAAACTAGGAAATGTGAAGTGACACTTTCCAACAGCAACAAAAATGTTCAGAAGTTTATAGGTGGTTCTAATGTATAAAATAGTATGGTTTTCCTCGGGAGCTCTCCCTGGGATGGACTTGCTCATTTGCTCTTCAGACAGCTCAGTCTGAGCTGAGACAAACGAGTGAGCTGTGCCATGTGAGAATACCTAGATGGATCACTTTTTCCAAAGATGTATTCTAGGGTTTTCACACTTGTAGACTGCCAAGCCAGGAGCAAGGCACTGCATGTCCTGTTTTCTCCATCTCTTTCCTCCATGGCTTTGTTAGGCAGCAACTTGCAGTCCTCACTGGAAGTGAAACTGCTGAGCTGTGGAGGCATCTGTTTTGATCTGTAGTGGATTCTGGCCTTGATTTGTTTCTTAAATTTCTGCTTTCTCCCACTTGTGTCCCCTGCTCCCTCTTTCCCCTAAAGCCTTGCTGGAGTGTGTTACTCTGGTATGGCAATGCCGTGGCTATTTCCCCTTACCCCATCACAAAGGGCTGTGCTGTTCTGTTTGTGCTTATAGTGTACCCAGATGGTGAATAGAATGAGCGACCACCAAGCTCATTTTCACTTGTGGGGTCAGACTTTTCCCTGCTAAATAACACAAGTGTTCCCAGCTGCTCTGCAGCTGCAGGGAGTCTGCTTTCCTTCACAGGCATTAAAAAGCCTTTAATCAGTGTTTGTTGTTTGTCAGCAGTGGTGTTGAGGTGTGGAGAAAAAGAACAGATATGCTTTGTTGGCAAAGTTAACTTCTTTCTGACCTCTTATCTTTCCTTTTTCTTTTCAAGTCTGAAGAAGCAGAAGTAGTTTGGGAAGTGGTTTCTGCAAACACCTGTGTAAATGTATTTGCTGAAGGAGGAGGTTTATGTCCTTATACAGATGCAGCATTTGACATAAGATGCTCTGAGCGGCAATGAAATGGTAGCTCTTTAGGGCTGAGACTCAAATTCTCTGGTGTTGGAGCTGTGCAGGCTCCCTTAACATAAGCAAATGCTGTGAAAATAGTGATGCTCTTGTCTAATGCTAGTGTTATTTATGCTTATTTTTAGTACTTAGTCAACATTTAAGGGGTGCCACTTGCAGTCCGGTCAATTTTAAGATTTCCCTGTAAAAGAAATTGCTCCTACCTTGTGATATTTTTTATGTGATTATTGGGAGATTTTCTTTTTTCTTCTGACTTTAATAACTCTCTCAAAGGAAGAGGGAGGACAGAAAAGGACTGGTAAGCCAGTGACACCATCCCCTGTCCCCATTTGTTTTGGATGCTGAAGCAGACAGGAACGTGGCTATCAAGAAGAAGCTTTGAGACATCTCAGAGCTCAGATCATGATTTATCTCTTCTTCCTAGATGAAGCTTAGAAACCTGTTGATGCTGCACATAACTGCTGCAGCCTTACTTTTTCCCTGAGCCCAGATCTGTGCATGTTGCATGTCTGTATGCACAGCTCTGAGTGTTGGCCCTGCTTGTGTGGGCATCCTGAGGCTGTTAGGATCACAAGCATTGATTTTTGAGCTTCAAGAATCATCATAGGGCACGTGGTGTTCAAGGCAAAAGGCTTTCTCTTGCTATGCCTTCCCTGTTTTAAAGGGACCAGAGGATTGGTAGCCAGGCATCAAGGCACCCTGTGCACACTGCTCCAGCCTTCTGCCTGACTCAGTAGCATCTCCTGCAGAGACTGAGGTGCTCTTCTGGAGCAGGGATGCCCTTCTTGGGAAGGGGGTGCCTGATAGCTTGAAGTGGGAATAAGGAACTTGCACCTATCACTCCCACAGCTAGGACTACAATTTGAAAGAACCACCATTGTATTATCTGAAAGCTGGCAGGGCTGCTGAGCAAATATAAGGGCTCTGAGCTACAGTGGAGCAGGTGTCCTGCTCTGAGGGGGAGGTTTTTGAAGCCCTTCAGTAGTATCTCCAGGAGATCCAGCCTTTCTGGCAGGGCTATCTGATCATATGAGGAAAAACCCTGATCAGACAGGCATGATCCTGTATCCTTCTGGAAATTAATGCAGACTCTTATAATTATAATCTAGCAGAACAAAACAAGCACAGTCTTGTGCAACTGCGTAAACCATAAACTTTTTTGGCAAGGCATGTGTGGCATTTTCAGTGTCTGGAAAGCACCTAACATGCTGTGTGGGCTACCTACTGTAATCCAAATTACAAATGCTAAAAAGGCTTTGATTTTTTTTTTTCTTCCTTAAACGTGGTTCTTGGCTTAATTTGGGTAGGCAAGAACTTCATAGACCACATTGAGCTGCTCTGCATGTTTCCTCAGGCCCTCATAATTAATCAAATCTAAGCTATTTCTTCCCTATCTCTCTGAAGAGACATGGGAGGAAAGCTATTCCATAGCTTTAGGTTTAGCTTGTTTGTCAGCTCTGAGAAGGACTTTCTATTCTTCAGGGATGTGCTCTCTGGGGAGAGGGATGTTCCCAGCCTCCATAGGCCCCTCTACATGAAGTATTCTGGTACAGGCTGTGGAGCCACAGGTGACTGCTTGTGATATGAGATGAGTTGTCAATAAGCTTGTAACACCATTTGATGCTGGGAAGCAGTATTCTCTAGATAATTCTGCCTAGATCTCCACTTCTGACACAAGGAATCTGCAAAAAATTCCCTATCAGTAGCTCAAGCCCTCAGTCATGATCAATGGCAGATGCACATGTTCTTTCTAGACATGGATGGCATCTGTTTAAGTGACTATGTAGTTGCTGTATGTGCTCCATACTGTGCTGTTGGGCAGCTTTGCTTTTAAACTCTGTTTATACAGACAGCTGGAAAGCCTTGAGAGCCTTTTAGGGTCTCTGATGTCACATGCTGAGAGGAGGCTTCAGCTCAGCATCCTCAGTCTGCTGCTCTTCGCTCTGTGTTTACAGTCACTGCTGATCTTTGCACCTTGGGGGCTACAGAAAGTCAGAGCGATTCCAAATGAACTTGTGGTAGTCCAACCCCTGACAAGAACTGGGCAAAATCTGGTCTAGCTTTATGGTGTTTTTATAGTCTAGTCCAGGTCTCTATAAACTGTTTAAAATTGCCTGCAGTTTTAGGTTTGCCAATTTCCCATTTGGAACAGGTGTGACCAGGTTATAGAAAGGGTTGTAGAAAAGGAACAAAAACACTTTAAAAACTCTGTGCTCTTACAAATGTTGGCAAGCCTGACAGATGAGATTTAAAAAAACCTAATTGCCCCACCCAAATTAAAACAAGCATAGACCTTTCTTACTTTTCTCAGCTGTCATCTTTAACTGGTGGTATTTTGCAATGCATGAGTCTTCAAAAGATTCAGCATTGCAGAGCTAACAAGCTTTTACATGAAAGTACCCAACTTCTCAACTGTGTCATTTAAGTGGGGAAAGAAGGGGGGAGTAAAGATTTTTTTTTTTAAATGTCCCCAAATTTCAGAGATGCATGTTTTTAGAATGGTGAAGAAACAATCCAAACTAAGGCTTCATGCAGTGGTTTTTTTACCAGCTTTAACCTCAAAGCCTAGAACAGACAGCTTTGTAGGCAACTGCACCACCAAGGTGATTATGGCAGTGACTCACACTTCCCTGTAAGGCATCCAGCTATCAACACACTCGGAGAGCCGTGGCTTTGTGCATGCAGGCAGGGTGTCAGTCAGTGCCCACTTGCCAGCCAGCTCTGAACTGCTGAGCTCATAACCACCTAGAGGGTAAGCTGGGGTATTGGTGTATTAGAGGGCAACTCTGGTTCCTCCAGGCTTGTGGGAGGCTTAGGATATGGGAACTTGGGAAGGGGAAGTGCAAGCAAGTTTAACTGTTCTTTGCTTAATTGCCATGGGGCTTGTTCCAAGTGTCTTCTGAAATCTTCCTGTGAGCAGGTGGTTGGCTTTGGGTAACACTTGAAGGTATGACTGACTAATCACTCAGCGGGGTAGAATGGGGATGAAGTGTTGCTATATGATGTTCTGATGAAGCTCCTCCACTGATTATGGAAAGAGGACTGGCAGTGAAAGTCCTCAGGAAGGCAATATGGAATTGGGAGAGACCTGCATATCCCTATAGGCAGCTCAGAGTATGGCTGAAGGTGCAACAGTAAACTACTACAAGATTTTGGGATTTCCAGGGAACAAGTGGACAGAATTGATGTGCATTGTGGGTTTCCTCATCTCCAAAAGGTAAAGACAGAGGCCAGGCTGTCTTCAGAGAAGGGAAACAGCAGGGATTATGGTACAGAGGAAGCTGTTTGGGTGAAGAATTGGCAGAGCGGGGGTGTTTGCATTGAGAGAGACTGACAAGAAAGGAGTGCAACACTTACACAAAACAGACTGCATCCAAATGGAGTGCTTGGGAAGAGGTATTCAGGAAGAATACCTCTCTTCAGAATTCTGAAAAGAAATAGCTTTTTACATGGTTTGCAGTTAGATTGTGGGATGTGTGGAATGCAACTGCTGGCTGGGCAGGATGTCATCAGGGAGGAACAAGATGTGGCTTTAGGCATGTGCAGGTATGCTGTTGCAGCTGGTATCCATGGGTGATGTAAGTATTGTTTTAAAAACTAACTATCTGGTGATATAAAGCTGCTCATGTCCATAGTTTAACTACCAAGGCCAATCTTGATAGGTTATTTATTTGGGTTCCTCTGTCCTCAGTGATATCTTTCTTGAACCTCGTTACTAAAACTGTCTAGTACCAGATACTGTTTGTGGCAGAGCACCGGCCAAGCTGGGCTGCTGTGACTCAGTATTGCCCTTCCCGTGTGGGTTGTGTTTGGCTTTGCACATCTCATGTTTTCAGCAGTGAGGCAGAGTGAGTAATGCTTCCGTTCTAGTAAAGAAAATGGAATGGCAAAGACCCTTAGTTTTTTTAAAGATGTACATGTTTCATTTGAAGTGCCCTCCAGGCAACGTGGGCAGCTTAAACTGTGTGAGAGACCATACTGCTATTGGGACAAAACCAAAACACACTGTGATCTGTTTTGGGGGAAACCAAACAAATCCAACATTTCTTTTTCTTCCTCCTTTTCTCCCTCCCTTCAGTTCTTAATAAGCGACCGTGACCGAGATCCCCAGTGTAACCTGCACTGCTCCAGGTCCCAGTCCAAGCCCCTCTGTGCCTCGGACGGCAGGACATACGAGTCAATGTGCGACTACCAGAGAGCCAAGTGTCAGGAGTCAGGTCTGAGCGTGACGCATCGTGGCCGTTGCAAAGGTAGGTGGGTTTCCAGTGCCTTTGAGGGGAAGAATTGGGAGTCCTACCTCATAAGAAACTGGATTCTTAGACCCTTGAGTTTAGTACCATGCTGTGTGATGCACGTTTCTGCTGGAACTTGTGCATACATGTGAGTAGGGCTACCTGAGCCTGCGTTTAAGTGGCGGGTATAAGAACTGACTAAATTATGAATGAAAGAAAGCAAAGGAGCCAAAGACAGTGCTGAAGAAAAGGCTGAAATGCAAAATCAGATCCTGAAGGAAGAGATTTTCCTTGCCACCTGTGTGGGTGAGGAACTAAGGTGCCTTTAAGTGACAGAACATGGAGTGGGGAGGAATGTGCAGTGTATGAGATGCCCAGTCCTTCTTCAGACATGCACAGCCTCTCTGTGCTGAGCTAATAAGGAAAACTAAATGCATGCAAGAGTTTACCATGGCCTGTTGGCTGTTACAAGTCTACTTAAAAGTTGAGACAATAGTTCAGCTCTCTTTCAGCACAGTCTAAAGATGAAGGTGCAACTTCTTTTAGGACGTGGTAGCTTGCCATACAAATGGCTTGCTTCTGTAGTGAAGTGGAAATCATCTGAGTGCATTTTCTGAGAGCACTAACTCAGAGGACAGATGGCACAGGTGTTTGTAGCAACTGGTTAAAGTGACAGGAGAAATTCATTACAACTCCTGTAGAAGGATAAATAGGGATACTTTTAGACATGAGGACTTGTTTTCACAAGAGTAAAAAAGTCTTCATAAACACATCTTTTTTCAGAATTACTTGTTCTAAGATGCAAATCCTTTTTCAATGTATTGTCAGGCTTTATAGCTTAGGTGAATTATGAGCATGATCTCAAATAGTGCTCTTTTACAGTTTCTCAGTGGTAAAGCAGCTTACTTTCCTGATTTCTTTTTTAACCTCTGCTGGATTGTTTTATGGCAGCTTCTCTCCCATATCTTAGAAAAAAAGGCCTCTGAATCAAGCTGCTTTCTGAGTACTAGAACTCAAGAAACTTTGCTTTGCTCCTAGCACCCAAGAAACAGTTGAACTGTTCTTGAAAGGTGTGCATTAAGTATTGCAGCAAGGTGTGGGGTGTGGGAGTCCTGCTTTTGCTTTAATCGCTGGAGCAGAGTGGCTTAAATAAGCAATTCTGGCATATAAACTGATACTGTTTGGTCACTTAAACGTTGGGATCCATGGTACACCCATGGGCAAAAATGTTTCTGGAAGTGCAGAAAATTATTGCCAAGCTACACAGCCTAAAATATATCATGTTTGTAGAGTCCCACAGAAGTAACTAAAGACTTTTTTTTCTTAAGCACAGGTAAAGTATACTTTCCTTCTGCTCTTGAATGAATCTGAAATGTTTAGCTGAAACTATTCACATTCTCATTCTTCCTCTTATTCTCTGGTACTATACAGCACCTTGATAACTGCAAATCTTGCTTTTGACCTACAAATGCTCCTATGAATCCCTGTGAAATAGGTGTATTCTTCTGACATTCAAATTTAAACTTGCTGGTAACTTCCATGTGTGTTGCTATTAAAAGGTGTATTGTTTTTCTAGTTGCATTAGGAATGTGACCTCTAGATGTGCATGAAGATCACTGTTCTTGGCAAATACAGACAGGTGAGACAGGTGTGCCTAACTACAGGTGGCCAGGTCTGTATCTTGTACCAAGGAAGGTATCACCAGCTGTGTTGGAGCACCTTCTGCTGCTGCAGTGGGTCACCTGAGCAGCCTTCATTCTTTTGGGAGATCCTCTTTAGAGGATCTCCCATAGAACCAGAAGGGATCACATGGGCCATCAAGCCCTCTCACATGCAAATATGATACATTATCCTTATGGAACAAGCAACTTTAACTTGTACTGTCTCCTCTGAGGGGGAAAGGGGAGAACTGGGCTCCCTGGTATAAAAAAACAGGGACCTCCTTGAGAGAGTCCAGAGAAGGGCTACGAAGATGATTAAGGGCCTGGAACAGATCCTGTATGAGGAAAGGCTGAGTGAGCTGGGGCTGTTCAGCCTGGAGAAAAGAAGACTGAGAGGGGACCTAATTAATGTTTGTAAATATCTTAAGTGTGGGATGCAGGGGGAATTGGCCAACCCCTTTTCAGTCATCTGTGGAGATAGGACAAGGGACAATGGCTGTAAACTGGAGCACAGGAAGTTCCGCACCAACATGCGGAAGAACTTTTACACAATGAGGGTGACAGAGCCCTGGGACAGGCTGCCCAGGGAGGTGGTGGAGTCTCCTTCTCTGGAGAGATTCCAGACTCATCTGGACACCTCCCTGTGCGACCTGTCCTAGGGAGCCTGCTTTGGCAGGGGGGTTGGACCCGATGATCTCTTGAGGTCCCTTCCAACCCCTACGATTCTGTGATTCTGTAACTCCCACTAATGAACTTAAGGAAAATAGGATGTATATTGTAGATAGGACAGTGAGGAATAGTTCTGCACCTCAAATCACCATAGGTCTAAAACTTTATATGTTTATAATTTGAACTGTGCTTGTGCCAAGGCAATTGGTATGGTTCCCATAGTGAGAACAGAACCTTTTTGATTCAGCTTAGCTCTCTGCTCTTTCTCTTAAGAAGGCAAGGACCTTTAAAGATGAAATCTTGCCAGCCCTTTAAGAACTATCACCTCTTATTCAGCTCTTGTTAGCTTCCTCATGTGCTTTTCAATGAAAATCCTTTAGTGCTAAGTTAGATATATGCTGATTTCCTGTGGAACCCTCATGTACATGTCAAAGGGTTAAAAGTCAGGGGTAGCTTAAAATGATCAAACTGTAACACCCATGACAAATAGAGCCTCATTTGAGATTCTAGAGAACAGTTCCAGATGGTGCAGCTGTGTGGAAAATACACAGCCAAGCACTCCTACCTGGACTTCTGGTCAGCAGACATCTTAAGACTTGATGTCAAGTAAGAGTTCTGCTTCAAAACTTTGAAGGGATGAAGGTCAAATACCTGCTAAATGAGTCTTGGTAAGATTATGCAGTAATTGTTAGGATACACTGGATATCTGTCACTTAAAACACATTTAAGTTCTATTATAGAACTACTGGGGCTTGATATTGGGACCAGCACTGTTCAACATCTTTGTTAATGTGGACAGAGGGATTGAGAGGACCTGTAGCAAGTTAGGTGATGATACCAAGCTGCATTGTGCAGTTGGCATGCTGGAGGCAAGGGGTGTCGTCCAGAGGGACCTTGGCAGGCTGGAGAGGTGGGCCCATGCCAACTGTAAGGTCCTGCACATGGGTCAGGACAATCCCAAGCACAACTGCAGGCTGGGCTTGGGGAATAGAGAGCAGCCATGAGGAGAACTTGGGGGTGTTGGTGGATGAGAAGCTCAATATGAGTTGGCAATGTGTGTTTGCAGCCCACACAGCCAACCATATCCTGGGCTACATGAAAACCAGCAGGTTCAGGGAGGTGATTCTGTCTTGTTCTGCTGTCTCAAGACCCCACCTGGCATACTGTGTCCAGCTCTGGGTCTGCCAGTACAAGAAAAACTGTTGGTTGTCTCTTGGCCACCTGGGCACACTGCTGGCTCATTCAGCTTGCTATTGTTCAGTGTCCTCAGGTCTCTTTCTGCTGGTAAGTTTGAACCTATCTCTTAAGTTACTGGTGAGAATTGTAACAAGGGTCTCCAGCCTGTCTCCTGGGACACCTAGATGAACACAAGTTTTGGCTAACATTCTGAAGGGAAGGCATCCTGACTAGTGATGGGCTGTCTGAAGGTAATCTTTCTCAAAATATTTTGAAATCACTTTAGTGTGGTTCCTAGATGCATGTGTTTGTCTCTATTCTCCCTCAACCAGGAATAAGAAAGTTCAAAGTGGGGCCCTCTTTGGCAGTAAAAAAACCTGAAAGGACATTTTCAATCACTTTGCATGTTTTTATATATGCTTGAAATGAAACCCTAGAGTAGAAATGGTATGTGGGTATCAAAGGAGGAGCAAAGCATGTTGGTGTGAGAGGAAAGAAGTTGGAGATTGCAAGTGTAGGATTTGTCAGAAATGAAGTGGAAACAGTGGGGAGTGGAGAATGATTGACACTGTGGGACAGATGGGCATGTTTTTGTAGTTTGCTCAGGTTCCATTTCTGCCTCTTATGCAAAGACATAGGTCACTATCTGGAGTAAGTGGGTAGGAATCTGCTAACTTCAGTGTAGCTGGACTGCTCCATGCCTGGTGGGCACCTGTCCCATACAAAAAGGAGTTACCTGATGGAATGAGAAATAGGTTAGAGCAATATTTGCCCTTCAGGCTTTTGATAAAAGTAGAATTAAATTTATTACCTAGATTTTTGTAGTTGCATCATATAGATTTGCTGCTCGTGTTATGTGGATGTGTGGAGGTCTTATACTTTATAGTATAAAGACCCAAGGCATCCTAATGATCCGATGTTGTGTGGTGTCAGAACTGCTCCTTTCTGGAGAGAGCATGCTGAAATTCTTGGGTCCTATTCAGGAGTGCACTGTGTGTATTATGAGGGGACATGATTGTCTCATTAGAATAAACTGTTCATGGAGAAGATCAACCATGGTAACTGGCCAACTTCATTGCAAAATCCACAATTGTGTGCACCTGCACTCTACAGATTGGGCCACAGATGTGAATAACATCACTTGTAGTTCAGTCTCCTGGTTGCCAGTTGCCAATGTGAAAATGAATGTTCTTTAAAAGGCTGCTTTCTGAGCTGCAGAAAACCTGTCTTAAGTTAGAAGATATTTAAAGTCAATCTGGTAAGCAGCTCTTTTAGAAAGCTGATTCTGTTTCGGTTTTTCACCTTACATAAAGGGAGAAAGTCCTATTTAGGCTGTCTGGGCCATGAAACTGGAATGCACTAATGCCATTCTGTTTTGAGCTTGGTGTTTGATAATCCAGAGAACATTAAGAGGGAATCATAGAATGGTCTGGGTTGGAAGGGACCCCAAGGATCACAAAGTCCCAACCCCCTTGCCACAGGCATGGCCACCAACCTCCAGGCCTGGAGCTATACAAGGTTGCCCAGGGTCCCATCCAACCTGGCCTTGAACACCTCCAGGGATGGGGCATCCAACCCCTCTGGGCAGCCTGTTCCAGCCCCTCACCACTCTCTCTGCAAAAACCTTCCCCCTAATATCTAATCTAAACCTTCCTTCCTTTAGTTTTAATCCATTCCCCCTTGTCTTGCCATTGTCTGCCCTTTTAAAAAGTTGATTCCCCTCCTGTTTCTCTGCTCCCTTCAGGGACTGGAAGGCTGCAATGAGGTCCCCCTGCAGCCTTCTCTTCTCCAGGCTGAACAAGCCCAGCTCCCCCAGCCTCTCTTCGTAGAGGAGGTGCTCCAGCCCTCTGATCATCTTTGTGGCCTCCTCTGAACCCTCTCCAACAGTTCTACATCTTTCTTGTATTGGGGTCCCAGCTCTGGACACAGGACTCCAGCTGGGGCCTCAGGAGGGCAGAGTAGAGAGGGACAATCCCCTCCCTGTCCCCGCTGGCCACCCCTCTTCTGATAGAGCCCAGGGAAGAAGGTATTGAAACATGCAGGTAAACAATCATGATGCAGAATTTATATTGTAACAGCAGGCTTTGAAATCTGTAATGAATCTTATTTGGGTTGACCTATCTGACAACTACTTTTTTAACACTTGGCACTTCTGTAATATTTTACATTTTCAAAGCAAAAATAGCAAGGTGAAGTCATCCCACTGAAATCACATGTTGATACAAACATCACAAAAATACCAGACTGTGGAGTGAGGAAGAAAAGGATTGACAGTTCTCTTGAAAACAAACTGGTCAATGTTGATATTAAAGGTGCTGTTTTTACTGGAACTGAACTCTGAAATGACTGACAAAAAAGATAGTGGTGTGCCCACACCTCTCCAGCTAGCGTGATGTATAGGTGGTTGTTCCAAGTCAAGGCTGTAAAAGGACTGGCACGACCTCTGGAAGTCAGTGAGGGGAGGATGGGAGAAGTAACTGTGGCTGAATGTTAATGAACAGGAGAGAAACTCTCCCCTGCATTTCAGTAGCAATTTATGGAAAGATCATTTGAGCCAAGGGTTGCATTGCAGAACAGCACACCACCACTACACTGCAGTGTTTGTGCAGTGTGGCCTACTGGGTGGTAGCAGAGCCCTCCATCTATGACAGCCAGTTAAAATTGCCAGGAGGGACATAATCACCTTCAGCAGTAACATGTTTATCTTCTTCTTAGAGTAAAGGCTTCATCATGTGCACATTTGCTCGTTAGACAAACTGGAAGATACTACTGAGCAGGTATCTCTTCTGGCCTGGACTCCTAATATATCTGTATTACAGGGGGTGCCACACAACGTTTGTTCTTATCAGAGATGTGGTGAAGCATCTATTTCATGTAGGTGTGACTGCTCCCACACCAAAGTAGATGCTATATGGAAATGCTTTATCCTTCTGTTTTATGTTTAGGAGAGGAACCAGAGAAGCCTGTCTACAGTCCTGTATCCTCAGGTGGAGAGACTAGAAAACAGACTTTCATTTGTGAGTCTGTTTTGTCATGTGAGAAATTCTAAACTTTTTTCTTCTTTCTATGTCCAGATCTGCTGTCATGCTGACATTTTTGCTACTTAGTTGTCTTCTGTGAAGCAGAACTTGAAGGTGTTTTTAGCAGACAGCTAGCTATAAAACAGAAGGTGCAACCACACCATCTGTTTTTGCAATATGCCATGCTGAGGAAGATTAGACTCTTAAGCTTGAACAGGAGATCTGCAGGTGATAGGTGTTCCAGCTAAGTGTTGCCAGTGCTTTTCAGCTGAAAGAACAAGCATGAGTTGGAAGGATCAGTACTGCTGGCAGGACCATCCTCCAGTGGAGGTGTGCAAACAAGGTCTGATTTATTTGGTCACTTTGGCAAGTGGGGCAAAAAGCAAATTCCAGCTTAGAGGTTATATCATAGTTAACTAGGAAAAAATATTACTGCTTCTCTACATTCAGTATAAATCTTTATTTAAAGCCTTAATTTCCTAAGTCTTCCCCTCTATACAACTTAATAGGTCCATCTGAGATCAAAGCTCCATGTACTTCAGGGTGCAAACACCCTGCAAAACAAATTAGGCTAAGGATGAGTAACACAGGGTCAGAAGGGACAAAAGGTCATAGGGAGATGGGGTGGCCAACTTATAATCACTCAGTGGGCCAGTGGCACAGTTGACGTGAACACTCTTGGGTTGTACACAAGTGCCTAAGCTACAGGCATCTGTGCTGAATACTATTGCTATGAATAATGACTTTTTCCAAAGAGAAGGGGTTGAGGATCTAAAAGGTCTCTTCCAACCAAGACAATGTTATGATTTCCATAACTTCAGAAGACTTATGAAAGTCTTCTTGGAGTAATGTGCTATGTTTAAAATGAAACTGTGTTGGCAAACTGGAAACTTAGTGTCTCGAGTAATCAGTGATATAAATACAGTACTCAGCTTAAATGCTTTGGTCTGTCTTTATCCAGACTATCTACAGCATTGTTGTTGGCTTCTGCATTTAGATATGGCTATACAGAAATCTCTTCTGTTACCATGCAATGTCAATTCAGTTGAGCTGAGAACCCAAACTGGCTTTCCAATTCAGTGCTGCAACTGGTGATTCTTTTGTTGAAGTTCATGTGATCTGTGACACAGAATATGGGGTTTTCAGGGATTAAGTAGTACCTTTTTTTGTTGACCAATGTGACTTTCTGTACCTGGTAGAATAGGGGCTCAACCTGCTGCTGAAAGGTTTTGATGAGGTTTTTGCACTGAAAAATCTTTCAGTCAGTGGATTTGTGGGAAAAGGAAGAAGGTGCTAGTGTCCCTGTGTTTCCACAGACTCTAACAGATGTTTGCTGTTTTTCTTATCTTTCTAGACTGAACAGCAGCACTGTTAAACAGCATGTTTTCGGATGTAAACACTAAGTCCATCTGTATCTCTGCAGGGTAGAACACTCTTGTCTGACCAGAACCCTTGGATGACCATGGAAATCATTGTCTAAGAAATTAGCTAGCTTTTTAACTGGCTGAACTTTTATCTAGGTTCCTATCTGTCTTTGGGATCATGAATCCTAACTTAATCTGCAGGTAATGGCCTTGATGTGTTATAGCTGGCTGGGGTTCCCCCCACCAGCTGTGTGGTACATCTGGTAGCTTTTGAAGAGGCCAAGTGGTATTTGCAATTTAAGTGGGTTTTGCTTCTATCTTTGTAGATGCTGGCCAAAGCAAATGTCGATTGGAGAGAGCTCAAGCACTGGAACAGGCAAAGAAGCCCCAGGAAGCAGTCTTCATCCCAGAATGCAATGAGGATGGATCATTCATGCAGGTAAAGTTTCTATTGGCTTTCTTCAGCCAGGCTTGCTGTTGCTGTAGGAGACTTGCTTGTTAAGGCACGAGCCAAGTGATGGATGGCAGCACGGGTGCATGCTAACTTGCTCAGGTGAAAGTATTGAAAGCTCAGGACTTGTTTAACCAACTGACAACTTTGATTTGATTACCATACCTTGAAAGACACATACCTACATAAAGGCACCCATCTCCAATGTCGTACAGAAACGGATGATATCAGACTCCAGCATAGCGCAGAAACAAAACCAACTTTATTTTTCCTTGAAGATGAGCTGCAGAGAGCTGTGGCTAATGCAGAACAGGGTAGATCAAGCTACTACCTCTGCTTCATCTATCCCAACAAAAAGGAGTTGTCTTCTGAGCCTCTTCCCTCTGCAGGATACTTGTTAGTGACAGACACCTCTTTCCTTTGTTGTGCCCTGTTTGATCTGGCAGGGGGGTGATGAGACTGCTTTGCATGGGTTTTTGATTCTTCACTGATCACTAAATGATGTGCTGGGATTGCAGACTGCTTCATAGTACTGTTTCTCTTTGAAGCGGTTATCTTGGGCAGGGGGAGCAGAGGAGGCTTATGATTTGATGGCCTTTAATATCTGTGTTAAATAAATAGTCAGCTCTTGGTTACTGAGCATCCTTCATAAATAGCTGGAATGGGAGAAGGCCTACAGAATTCCAGGGAAGCTGAAGTCATTGGGGCATGAAGGAGACTGAGAGGAAGAGTAGTTTGCCAAAGCAAAATAGGAATGAAGAGCATTGGTTCTGTTAGCACTAAGCTACTTAATGTGCTCATGGTAACAGAACTGTGTGTTTAAAAATGGCTTATGTTCAGTTCCCTAAAAGGTAGGAGGGGTATGCTCTCTGCTTAGTTAGCATGCACCTCAGAAGCCGAAATCCTGCAACCCTCCTGACCTCTACTCTGTGAACTTAAGTGCATCCCCCAGTCTTTTTTGCTTTAGCTTCCCTATATCTCGCAGTGCTCTAGAGGTCTTGTGCCTCAGAAGTTTTAGGCTTCATTAGCTCTTGTTTGCAAAGTTTTTTTTAAAGGTAAAAAATAATCCAAAACATAATCAATATTGGCTTCCAAAAGATGAGACAAAAAACTTTGGGGCTGGTTCAAACGCTTTGTGATGCCTGAGGGAAGAGGAGAGGAAAGATTTTATTTTAGTGATAACCCATGGAAAAAAATTTATTCCCTCCCCTCAGCCTTACCCTCCCATTATCTGGTTGTGTGGGAGTGTTGTTGTTTTTAATGGGAAAATGGGAAAAGTTTTCTCTCCTGCTAATGTCGCATACTACTTTGAAGCAGCATTATATTTGTGTACAGCATGGACCATCTTGAGAAGTCAGGGGGAGAAGGTGGCTGAAGTTTCTTTCACTCTTAACTAAACTCTCAATTGTTGAAATCTGATTTTGTGTAGACCTGCTCAGCTTAGGTTGGCAGGGGAAGGAAATACTTCATAATTCAAGAAAATAGGGGGAAGGAAAGCTGACTCTCTTGTCATTTGTCCATCATGCTCTTGGAGACTGAAAGGGAGGGTGGGGTGCAGCTGAAATTTTTCTTAAGCTGGTTTGAGAGCACAGTTGATAGTTTTGTTTCAGGTTTATTTGGAAGGCTGGTACCAGCATCTGGATTGCTGAGCAGCTGCTGGGTCTCCTCCCTGCACATTCCCTGGCCAGTGTGGGTTGCCAGTGGAGGGGGCAGCATGAAACTGCTTACAAAAATTCTATGTTTTCAGCTGGCAGCCAAGTGATTCACATTCTTTCTCTGTTCAGTCCTATCTGTGAACACTAAAATGCTTTTGTTTTACCTGGCATAATGATGGAAGCCTCTGATCCTTTTGTAGCTGGAATTAACTGAAATTCATGTCATTCCTTGGACTGTAAAAATATCCCATGTTCCACATACCTCAGGAATAAACTTCATTTATATTGCAGCATTTAAGATCATTGTCCCTGCAAAAGATGTAAATGAAAAACAGCATCCAAGGAAGCTGTTTTCAACCTGCATTTTCGACAAGTATTATCCTCTAGCTTCTGGTCCAAATTAATTAAACTTTGATTTCAAAAGGATGTATAAATGAGAATTTTGGTGAACAGTCAGTTGCTGGAAACAAACATTTTAGACTAAAATCTCACCTGGCACAAGTGGTTTGGATACTGCATCTCTTGTGCAGAGAACTGGCAACCCTGAGCTCTGATGGGAAGTTGTTCTTTAAGTCCCTAAGGCCTTGCTGAAGTCAGGTCTGAACTGTTATGGGTTTATTCTGATTCAGTACCCAGAGAGTTGATCCATTCAAACTCCAGAACCTCTGCTGGGAAGTGTAAAACAGCAGCAGGATCTCTCAAGCTTCTAGAAATACCCACCATGCTCTTCCGGCTTGAATCCCCATCCCAATGAGAATCTAAGCAGATGTGTGGGCTTCAGGGTATACACCCTGCATGTAGAGTTGGCTAAGGGAATTTTTTCAGTAGTTCCCCCATTCAATGGAACTATTACTAGAGGAATGTTTTTGGGTAGAAGCATCTTTGTTCCCCCTCTGATAAAAACATTTGACATGAAATTCTTATTATAGCACTCAGTCAAGATGTGGGTGACTTGTTTTCAGGTTTCTTTGCAGATGTATAAACAGTAGGTGTTCAAACCCACATTATTGTCCTTGCCATCAGGCTTCAAAAGATTTGGGGGTTCATCTAATTGTGGGAAATGCCTCAAAGTTTGGCATAAGTGAAAAAACACAAGCAGTACAAGCTTGGATGCTCCATCTGGTAGTGGTAACTATATGTTCACAGTACCTGCTTGATCTTAACCAGGTTGAACTGTTGCTGTTGTGGTTTGCCTCCTCTTGAATAGAAGCTAAAATGCAGTCAGTATGGGTCAGTGCTGAAAGCTGCACTCAGTGAGGCTGCTCCTCTGAGAGCAGCTCCAGTCTGCCCTTTCTAGCTCCTGGAGCTGCATGCAGTGCAAAACTCTGAATTTGGGTCTGGATCCATTGTAAACTGGATGGTGAGGAGAACATAACTACTCTGCTGTGACCCATAGTATGGGCTGCATGGGGCAGCAGCTGCAGAGGGGAGACCATGCTGGCCTTAGCTCTTCCTCCTTCCCTGTGGGACAACTGAGGCCCAACAGTTGTGGTAATAAAGGTGAAGGGCCTGAAGGCAAAGACTGTGGCCTGCATTTAAACCCTGCCTTAGAGAGATGTCTGGGTGTCTTAGACATGTATAATCTGTCTTTTTTTCATTGCCTGTAAAATCTAGACCAAAAAGAAGCGTTGCCACAGTTCTGTTGCTTGATGGCCAGGTTTCCTAGTTATAATGGCTTTTGTGTACTGCATGAAGAGGAGCAGGCACCTGTTGATCCCCTGGCTCTCCAGACTGTCTATGTACCATAGGTGCTACTTCCCTTATTCAGGGAGTTTGCAAAGATCCTATCAAATCCCTTCCTTTTTAGCACTGCTTACATATCTAAAATGTGACATGGATTTGCAGCATGGAAGTGGTGGTGTCATTACAGGCATGAGAGGATGACCGTAAATGGGAGCAAACCCAAAGAATTCCTCTGGAATTGCCATTTCTTTATATTTTAGTCTGTGTGGAATATTCCTTCCTATAACAAAATCTCTCTGCACTTAATTTTACTTGTGTACTTCTAATACTGTGAGCTCTTTTCAACACAAGAATGCTTGATATGTGTGACTTGATTAATTGTATAAAACTGAGTTGACACAATGTGCAAAACTAGACATGACTAAGCCCAGTTTCTGTTCCCAAGACTTGCTCTCTCCTTTTTGCTGCTATGCTGTATTTTGCATAAATGCCATTCCCTTTCCATGCTGCACTTAACCTGCTGTGATCTGTTCTTCATAAACAACAGGCTCCATTGGGTAATCTGCACACTTTCTTTTGCCATTGGGCTTGTTGCCATGGGCTGAGAGAGACTTGCATTCTTCATAGTTTTCCCCCCAAGCAGTTGTTTAGAAAAGGTTGCCGAGGTTTTGAACGGGATCAGTTTCAGACAGATGAATATGAACATGAATGATGTTAACCCTGCTTTAGGGGCATAGTCTTGTGGGGCTTTGTGGTGTGTTTTGCTATTTGCTGCTACCTTCCACTGCCTAGCTGTGGTTTCTTTTCTTTGCAAGTCTTAGACATGGCTGAGAGCAAGTCTCCTTGGAGAGTTGGAGTTTAGGGCACTCAAAGCTGCAGCTGCTGGTGCAGTTAGGATGCAGCACTGAGATTTGTCTCAAAACAAGTGCATCAGTCAAACCTGCCATCTTACAGCAGGATCAGTGAGTGGGCTGACTTTGTGCACACATTAGCATAGCCCAGAATGAAACTATTGCTATGGACCATAATAGAGACCCCTCTTTCCAAACAGGCTTGTGCTACCAGCTGTAGGAGCACTCTGGAAGGTACCTAATAACTGAACACTGCTCTGGCAAAGTTCCACAAATAGACCCCTTTATAAAGACATAGGGATCCCTCCCTGTGGAGGAGGCTGAGGGGAGGCCTTATCACTGCCTACAGTGACCTGACAGGAGGGTGTAGAGAGGTGGGCGATGGTCTCTTCAGCCAGGTGACAGGAGATAGGACAAGGGGAAATGGCATGAAGCTGCCCAGGGCAGGGTCAGGTTAGATGTTAGGAGAAAGTTCTTCACTGAAAGAGTTGTCAGGGCCTGGAACAGGCTGCCCAGGGAAGGGGTTGTCACCTTCCCTGGATGTCTTTAAAAAAGGATAGATGAGGTACTTAGGGATATGGTTTAGCTTAGGACAGGAATGGTTGGACTCGATCTGAAAGGTCTTTTCCAACCTTGTGATTCTGTGTGACATCATGATCCAAGTCTGTTCCTCTGCAGTGACTAGTATACCACAACACTGGGCAGAAGGACAAACTCGTTTCTTGATGCAGCATGGTGCTGCAGTGCATTGTGTAGATGTGTCCCATGTTCCCTGGATGCTCTTTGTTGTTCACCTACTCAGTGCTCACACTCTATCACTACTAAGCTCTCAAAGACTTAACCTCTGCTTTCAGAAGGAAAGAACATACAGTCTGTCTTGTTATGTTAAAGAAACTCTTCAGAAAGAATTTGGGCTTTAGTTAGTAGATAGTTCTGGCTTTTTTTAAAGACATTACTTCTATAAAAGACGGTAGCTGGAGCTCTTTCTGAATACAGTCTGCTACTTGGGCAGTTGCTTCCTCCTTGCAGTGTTTATTTTGTTTCTTGCTTGTATACTGAGCTAAAGATAACCCATGGATCTGTAGGGGGGTAGGAGCTTTGGTTATATATTGTATTTCTTCAAAGAAGTACTAGTTGAGAGAGCAAAGGAACAGGTTTTTTTTAAAGCAGGAATAGACATCCTTTAAGGAAAGTGACAATGTAAGCTCATTTCTTTACTTGTAAAGGGTTATAACTGTGCCAGAAGCAGGTTGCCTCTCTTGGGGATCCTCTCCTAAGATAAAAATGGCATCTGTACCCCAGTGTGTTGGGAGTGCCCTTGTTTGTGGCTGAGACTTGTCTGCACAAATCCCTTCTTTCCCTGGTGATATGAGTAGTGAAATTCCTGTGGAGCAAACACTGTTGAAGGATGTATAGACTTGAGGGAAGTGGCTGCTGCGTAAAGCATCAGTGGGAACACTTGTCTGCACAACATTGTTTGGGAAGAATTAATATGAGCAGGGAACAGAAAAAGGGACAAATTATTCAAGGGGTTGCAGTCCTAAAGAAACTCAAAATGAGATGCAGGCTGATTCAGAGTCTGTTGACTCTTATTGTAGCAGGAAGTGACAAGATCCAGGGTCTCAGCAGTACAGCAAGACATTCAAACCAGAACAGAGGAATCGCCACTTACAGCAGGATAAACAGCCATCAGGCCAGTATGCCCACTGTGTGCCTCTAACTTGGATTCAGAAGACTTTGAGGCTGTTGAGGCTCATCTAGAAACAAAAGGCTCGATTAAAGAATTGCTGTGCGACACTGCAGCTTCTGCTCTTAGGGTCAGACCAGATGACCTACTTGCTTAGAACAGTTTCTTTTTTACAGTGCTTACAAAGAGCACTTGGGTGCAGCCAGGTCCCAGAGCCTCCCCTTGTGCTGTGAGTGTGGGCAGTAGCTCTGCTGCATGCCCTTGCCTGCAGCAAAACCATTCAAAAACTAGATGTGTTTTGGTGTTTTCCTATCTCATAGAAGTATTGCTTTGAATGCAGAAGGAACGCTTTTCTTCACCCCTCTTTGCACTCTGTTATGGAATGAGAAATGATCATCTAATCTGGGATGGTGTAAGAATGGGTTACGAAACTCTTCATCTAAACAGCAGTGAAAGACCAGTCTGAGTGTTGCTATTCCATGGTCAGCTCTGTGGTTGTTGAAGGCACTCTAAAGCCTCTTACAGCAAACTGCTGCTTTCTGTCAACGGTCAAGGCTGGTTTCAGCCATCACAAAATTCCTGCTCAGCCCCTGCTCTCCCATGGATGTACATGCAAATTCTTTCCCATTTCCAGCTTCTCTTTTGGAAACCACCCCTTGATCCTCCATTGCCAAGTGGCTGTAGTGGGATGCTGCTGCTTACTTATTGAGAGGTTTGGGATGTTGCTGAACCTGATTCTGCCATTGCCAGTGAGATACTGTAGAAATCAAAACAGTGGCTTTTTTCCTTTGTGGAATTAAGAGGCTGGGGAGTCTGCAGGTGACTACAGCTTTAGTGTTTCCATGTTGTGATGAACTTGAGAGTGGGTGTTTGTTCACATGGCCAGTGGCTAGTGTTAGCTGTGGTGGGGCAGGGAGTAGAGGAGCTGCTGCTATACCCCTTGTTTGGGTAATGATGTTTTTCTTGGGTTTGTCTCTTCTGCTTTTCACCCTTCAGTTGTGGCATGGTTGAGATGGCCCATCTCACCCTTAAAATAGGAAGTGTCCACCTGCACCATCAGGGATTTGGGTGCTTGCAGGGCTTTAAGCTGCATGGTGGTATTTTGGGTTTTTTAATTTAGTTGTTAATGAAGAATCAGTTGGAAGACATCAAATGGTTTGTAGTTTTAGATCTTATGTAACTTAAACTATTTAGCTGTCACAGGTGTATGCTAATTTGAGATGTTAAACTGCCCTGTGCTGTTTCAGCAGTAATGAGTGTTCTGTAGCTGCAGCTTGGTTATTAATCAAGCTTATTTTCTATATAAAATTGGTAAGGTGTTTTCTCTGACACAGTGCTTAGCTTTTGAAGACTGTCAAAAAAAGTCAAGGATGTTTTTCCTAACTTTATTTTGGTAGAGCCCAAATTAACTCTAACTGAAGATTAGATTTGTGCAGTAAACAGGTATCACCTTTACATGGCTCTTCTCATAACAGAATTTAAATTTTTCTAATGACCTTAGGTTCAAGTTTTCATTTCTAAATCCCACTTAAATATTCTTGAAATTTGACCTCATTCTAATCCTGCTCCCATAGTAGCAAGATTTTTGAAGTAAAAACTTGAATTTTCAAGATTCCTTACTGTAGGTGCTCTGGAGTAGCTGATGCTTTTTACATAGCCAGTGTTTATCTGCTGTGCTTAAAATGCTACTGGATCAGCTGTTGCCTTACTCTTCTCTTCAGTGCCATACCAGTGCTATGTAACTGATGAGAACTATATCAGGTTTTTTTCCCCAGCCCTGAAGCTACAAACTCTAGGCTGTAGGCCTCTGGCACTGAAGTATGCTGAGACCTGGTTGGGGATTGTGGTGAAAGATAGTGTCTCTCAACATGCAGATGTTCAGGGAAGTCAATTGCAGTGATTTTTGAGGTTGCTGAAGTGTCTGTTCTTTGCAGGTCTTGTCTGGACAAGGACAGAGACTTCCTTGTTGCTGTTACCTGTTGTGTGGAAGTCCTTTGGTGCTGCAGTAGAACATGTGGTGGTTGTGAAAGTGCTGTCAGTCTGAGATTTTTTTTTTACTGGTGGCAGGAGGGTGAAAGGGTCATGGGATACCAATCCAAAGACATTCATTAGCTTAGTTAATTACAGATTTATTTTGGGTGTAATGTGCTTGGTTTACCTAAAGGGGTATATGCAATTGGTAGCTCTTCATTGAGATGAGTTGCACAATACGCTTTTCTTTAATGTATCTCTTAAATTTATGTCAATACAGTTTTTACTTTATTTTTCTGAAGGACTGCCAAGTCACTAAACACTTGAATTTTAAGTGTTTGGTATACTGGATTTCTTTTTCTGTAGTGTAACATGAAGGGTCTTGCCCTACAAATTGGAGACCCCATCCTGGAATTTGGCTTCATTTCATTCTTAAAACTAATGCTGAGATGTAAAGACAGATTGTGGTGCTGTTGTGAATGTAGTAATGTGTGATCCGCAAAGATAAATGCTATACACAGAAACCCATCACGCTTGTTTTTCATGTGCCATTTGGCTTATGGCTTTAAACTAAAAGAGGGCAGATCTAGATTAGATCTAAGAAAACTCTTCATGTGAGGGTGATGAGGCCCTGGCACAGGGTGCCCAGAGAAGCTGTGGCTACCCCTGGATCCCTGGCAGGGTTCAAGGCCAGGCTGGATGGGGCTTTGGGCACCCTGGGCTGGTGGGGGGAGGTGTCCCTACCCATGGCAGGGGGTTGGGACTAAATAGTCTGTAAGGTCCCTTCCAACCCAAACAAATCTGTGGTTCTATTAATTTATTAGATTGAATATAACTAGCAGTAATCAAGTTGCAAAATATTTCTTACTGTTCATAGTGCTTTTGAGTAATTTGCAATAAATTTTGTGATATATTGAGAGAATAAAAATGCAAGTGTGCAGATAGCACTGACAGTGACTCCAGTGACATGGGTACATGAGGTTATTGTTGATTTTGGCTGCTAACAGTGAATTTGCTTGAGGCAAAACGATTGCTTTGCACTTTAGTAAAACCCAAGATAAACACATGGTGCTGTGTTATAATTGCTCTTAGATCATGTTTTATGTGATACTTAAAGCCTTTAAAAAAAGACTGTTAAGTCTCTGAACAAACTCTGCTACCTTAGGGAATCGGAGCCAGCTGTCATCAAGGGGGAATGACTGTTCTAACACTGAAGGATCTCTAACAAAGGGAAAAGCACAAACACCCCCATCACTCCTCTGTGAAGAGGACTGGAATGGGAAATTGGAAATGAAATTGGAAATTAACTTGGAAAAGAGAATGGACGGAATTCAATTTATGGGTGTAAAAGGCAGTTTCTGAAGTGGTCTTATTTCATGGCTTTTTTCAGAAATGTATTGAAGCCATCTGTAGCTTGTAGTAATGTAGGTATTTCTATACATTTCAAGGTGCTGGAAGCACTGATGCCTGTGTTTGACCACAAGTGAAAGTGACTTGAATCCTAAAAAGAGTCTTGGAAACTGTTAGTATTTACACAGATGACTGATGATCATTTATTTGTGACTCAAGGGAACTCAAAAGGCACCTGAATTTCATCCAAATGCTTGATCACTCTGCATCATCTGCCCCAGCTTTTGCATTTAGATTTATTAAGCTGGGTGAAACTATAGCACTACTGAATTAATATCTGCACAGATGTTACCAAAAGCAGCCTTGGATCAGGATTTATCTGGTCTCACTTTAGACCTCTGAACTAGCTGTTCTGGTGGTGGAAAGAAGGAACTGTGTGACTAGAGGTGGTCAGTTCAGATGTAGAGCTTTAAAGTTAAGCAAAATGAATGCTGGGTACCTTTTGGCTCACTAGAGCCTTCCCAAAACATTAAGTCCTTGTCAATATGTAGAGAACAAACATGTTGGATCTTGCTCCTACTGCTTAGGTTGACATAGTAACAGGAGCACCCTTAAATCTGTCTGGAGAAGGTTTGTTAACAGAAGTCAGTATTGCATTTTCCTAGCCATCTTTGTTGAACAAAATGTTCTTGAAATGGCACAGAACACTGCTCTCCAACAGTGGCTGTGGAATTGGGCCAGGGTGGCCTTTCCTTATGCCAGCTGGGATGCAGTGGCACAGCTACTGAATGGTAAATAGTAAATGGGATTTAGTGGAGGGTGGCATGAGCTGAGACACAACTACTGTATCCCTGAATTGAAGGGTTTTCAGCTAACTACTTGTAGCTCTTTTGCCTCCTGAATTGCAGCTAAAGGTGCTGGGGCAGGAGTCATAACCTTTCTTTGGTGAGGGGGGTGAGGGGAGACAGAAGTTACTCATATCAACGGTGTTCTTCTGTGTGACCTTCTCACTCTGAAGCATGTGTCTGTGATGTGTTTGGGCTGGGACTTTGACTAAGATGCTGGCTTGTAATAGAAGGGGAGGGTGATTCTGAGAAATGAGATGCCTGCTCTTTGTCTTACCAAACAGGTGCAGTGCCATACCTACACTGGATACTGCTGGTGTGTGACACCTGATGGCAAGCCCATCAGCGGCTCTTCTGTGCAGAACAAAACTCCTGTATGTTCAGGTACTGTGGGAGCTTGTCTTGTCCAGAGTTTTTGGCCCTATCACAACTGCTTCCTTTGGAGCAGATTTTTGGTCCCTCTTTCCTGAAGTAATTGCTGGAACTGTTTAGTAATGGTGCATGGAAGAGTCAGTTTCCTGGGAATAAAGCTATTAAACCCACCCCAACCTTATAATAATTTCTAATGTGCTTTATGGAATTTGTTCAAAAAGCTTTTATCAGTTCAAGTTCTAATGGAAAAGTGTGATGGAGCATTGAAGAAAACTGTATGTAGAATCATCTATTACAAGATCTAAGTTATATTAAAACCCCAGGATTTGTTCTATTCAGATACATGCTAGATCTTAGTCAGTGTCCATCTTGAAACAGCTGGTGGATGTTCAAGGGTTGGTTGAAATCCATTTTCTGTTAATTGTCCCACTTAAATCCTTTTCCTTTAGAAGACTGCCCCTTGCATTCCCTGCATGCGCTCTCCACCTGTTTTTGATTTGTTCTTCCTGACATTTGCAAACAAAAGGAATGACTCTTACTGATCTTTCCTGCTTGACCTTAGATTTAGTCCAGGTTTCTTACTAGTATGCTGCTCTTTCAAATCACTGGATCCAGCTACTAAAGATTTATCCTCATCCTGATTTTAAGACCTTAGCATATAAAACTTCCTTATGCTCTCCCTGTTGAAGCTACAGGCTTTTTGAATCTGAAAGTAAGCTGTTGGTAAGTAAAGCAGACACTTTGTGGATGGAGATAGTGACTGTATTAATGTGAAATTTTATATTCTGTGTGAGCATGCAGCATCTAAATAGATGTCTTTCTTCCCTTTAGGTTCTGTAACTGATAAACCATCAAGCCAGGGTAATTCTGGAAGGAAAGGTGAGTGGAGTCCTGTGCTTCAGCAACTTGTTTTATAATAGCAGCTGGCCAGTCAAGTCCCTTGACATTATAACTTGAAATCTGGGTTCCTAACCAGCTTGGTGTGTGGAAGGTTTGTGCGCCTTTAGACCTTCACCTTCAGTAGGAGGAATACAATGACAGTTTGTTCGAGTACCACTGTGTGGAGTGAAAAATGGTGTGTTCTGCTCTGCTAGTCAGCTGAAAGGTGGTTCATGAAAGCTGAGTTCACTTTGTGCTTGCTCATAGTACTTGTTCACCTTGAAGTTAACTACTGAGTATTTCTCAGTAAAATCCCTACAGGTTAGGAAGACTATCAGTATAACTGCTAGACTGTTAGTCAGGAGTGCTGATGTTGTGGTTGTGGCTTTATATGCATTGAAAGATGGGTTTTTAAACAGAGCATAAAACCCTCTAGCCAGCTGGAGCAGCGCTGGATTAAACTATAGCTGTGCTTGGTAACATCACACTTCTGTGCATTAGGCTTTGGTCTTCCTTTATGGTCTGTTCTTTGATCCCAGGCTTTCTGAGCAAGGTACTGGATGTGTCATGTTCTTCCTGTGTGTATTTGTAGCCCTCCTAGATTTGTGTCCTCAGATTTGTGGTCATTAAAATAGGCTGGGGTGGAGTGACTATGGAAGTATATGTGGGTGAGTTTGTCTTTAGTCAATCTCCACACCCTGACTTTTCAACCCTTCTCCCAACTACCCCCATTCAGAGTCAACTACTTGAATGAATTTGACTACTCACTACAGGAAGACAGTGCCAAATGCATCCTCACTCCTTATGGTGAGGAGAAAGGCTGTTTCCTTGGAGAAAGTCCTGGTTTTGATGTGTGGAGGAGGATTTTTACTGCAAATTCTCTAAACAAATTGCCCTCAACACTTCAAAACACAGGAAAAGGCCTATCTTAATGCCAACACTTGGAAGAACATCTTCCATGCTGGGACTGTTAATTCAGTCCTGAAAACACCTAATGGGAATGACAGATTAGTATGTTCAGAGCAGCAATACGTTTCAAGTAGAAGTGCTCTGCAGTCTGCTGGCTGTGGATAGTAGCTTCAGAAAAGGCAGGGAGAAGATGCAAGGAAGACTACTTAATTTATGTTGAAGCCTCCTTATTTTGGATAAGAATAAGTCTCTACGCCTGTAATTATGTGTTAATACATAACTGGCCCCTGAATGTTACCATTCTGTTAATGCAGTCATTGCTAGTCTAGCCTGAAGTACAAGCAAATCAAGTTGCTCTTGAAATCCACATTGGTTTTTGGGTGGGAGTTGTTTGTAGGCTTCCTACCTGAGTAGTCCCGGTCTGTTCTAGAATTGGAAACAGCTGACACTAAATTACGTAAGAAACAGAAGCAAAAGGGGAAAACATACCTCATTTAATTCAGAAGCTGGAACATGCCAAAAAGAACTGTAAATTGAATGACTTAATGTAAAATTTGTAATATAAATTGATTCTCCTTGGGTGCTGCCTGTAGCATCCTATTTCAAGAATGTTACACTTGGTCATGTGGCTGCAGAAACATCCTATGCAGTAGCTGTCCAGCTACTCAGCTGTCAGGTTGAGAGAGTTGGGCCTGTTCAATCTGGAGAAGGCCTTGGGGGGACCTTAAAGCAGACTTCCAGTACCTGAAGGGGCTACAGGAAAGCAAGGGAGGGGCTTTATACAAAAGCTCAGAGTAACAGGTTGAGGGGTAATGACTATAAACTGGAAGAGTGTAGATTTAGACTAGATAGAAGGAAGAAATTTTTCACTGAATGTGGTGAGGCCCTGCCACAGGTCTCCCAGAGAAGCTGTGGCTGCCCCCTCCATGGCAGTGCTCAAGGCCAGGTTGGGTGTAGCTTTGGGCAACCTGGTCCAGTGAAAGGTATCCTTGCCCATGGCAGAGGGCTTGGAACAAGATGATCTCTGAGGTCCCTTGCAACCCAAAGCATCCCATGATTCTGTGAGAAGGAAATGTTTCCTTCTGTGCCAGCATGCTTTGAGTCATAAACTTTCTGACTCTTCCAATTCTGAATCTCTTCATAGCTGTTGGCAGCCCCTGCACATGTCCACTTTGGCCTTTCTCTAACATAGAAAACCACTTGTGAGCAATTACTAAATAGGCCTTTTAAAATCAAGAGGGTGTTTAGAAGCTGAAATGATTTGGTTCCAAATCTGATGGACTTAATGTTACTTTTGGCTAGTGATAACTACCTCATCCAAGAATGAACTTGGCTTTCTTGTCAGTGTGTTTTCTTGACTTAAGTTACTTTTAGTCAGTATTGGGTCCTGTCATAAAGAAGCTGGAACCAAGAACACCCTGGCTTCATTGAAGTAGTGTAGTAACTGGAGCTCCAGCTTCTCTGAAGGCTGGTGACTTGCCAGCATGCATGTAACTGTCCATTCTGAGTGTTCAGACTCTTCCTACAAGGATTGCTCTTTACAAGAGGACAGAAATGGTAGGATGAGGAAGTGTCCAAGAAGAACAGGGTCAGTGATGACTTTATGTTGTAGAGACACAGCTTGGAAACTCTTTTGTTGTGGTTTTGCATGGCAAGGTTCTGGTGGAGGAGGGGAGCTGCAGGGGTAGCTTCTGCAAGCAGCAGCTAGAAGCTTCTCCCAGGCCTGACAGAGTAAACACCAGCTGGTCTCAAGGCTGGACCTGCTGCTGACCAAGGCTGAGCCCATCAGCGATGGACACAGTGCCTATGAATCTCACTTGAGAGGAAAAAAGCAAGTGTCTGCGCTTTGCCACCAGAGAAGGGAGTGAGAAGACTTAAACTCTGCGGACACCAGGTGCTGGAGAGAAAGATTCTCCTGCAGCCTGTGGAGAGGCCCAATGCTGAAGCAGGTAGAGACATATGGAAGATGCTGTGACCTGCACTGGAGCAAGCTCCTGACAGGACCTGCAGCCCATGGAGTGAAGCCTGTGCCGGAGCAGGCTTGCTGGGTGAGGGTGGGGGGCTTGTGACTTCATGGGGGACCAGGCTGTGGAGCTGTCTGGACCTGAGACATTCTATGACTTGACTGCACCCCATAGAAGTGACCCACACTGAGGCAGCTGGGGAAGAGCTGAAGCTCAGTGGGAATGGACTCATGTTTGAGAAGTTCATGGAGGACTGTCTCCTGTGGGGACCCCACTCTGGAGCTTGGGAAGAGTGTGAGGAATGCCCCCCTAAGATGGAAAACCACTCATGAGCAGCTGACTGAAACCCCCCTTCCTTCCCCTCCCAGCCCCCCTGACCCGCCACCCTGGTCTGGAGAAGGAGAGAAATCATAAATAAAGCTAAGTCTGTGAAGAAGGGAGGTGTGGGGGGGGAGGTGTTTTAGGATCTGATTTTACTTATGTGACTTTGGTTTTTGTGTGTGTAGTGTAATAAATAGGTTTTTTATTCTGTGTTGAGTCTGCCCATGATGCTGACTGCAGAATGATCTCTCTGTGGCCTTATTACTCCTAGGACTCTCAATATCTATTTTCTCCCTTGTCCAGCTGAAAAGGGGAGTGATAGTGACTTGAGGCATCTGGCCTCCAGTCAGGGTCAAACCACCACACTTCTGATGTCACTAGGCAACTGCCATCAGATTCAGGAGCTTTTGGACACTTCCCTCTGCACAGCAGACTCCTCATTCCTGGATGAGGGTCTCCGAGTCGAAAAGCATTATCTGTCACAGAATAGACACTCTGAGAAGGAAAAGGAATAGATAGCTAAGACTCCAAAGTTACTACTTTTTGTCCCATTCATACAGGAATGTAAAACATGGAGCTATAAACTTTGTGATGCTGGTGCCTTTCAGTCTTCAGGGCAAAATACTTCCTTGGATGGCAGCTGCTCTGCCTTAGAAACAGTGCAGATGGGTAGGCTGAAGCTGAGTAACAAATGAAAAGGAGGACTTCACTAGCAGTCTAGTTCTGCTTTGGAAGAGACACATTAACATTGGAAGGGGAAAAGGGCTGGTTATTGGTAATTCTTTCAAATGTTTTGGTCTCTCTTCTGTCTTGTTTTGCCATGACTTCTGGGTGTTCATAGGTATGGAGGAGTCACCAGAAGATGTGAGGTAACATGCAATTTCACTTGTGTGCTCACTATTAATGAAAAAAAGCTTTATCACACAACTTGGCATGTTGTTCCAGAAGTGGCTCTGTGGAGCTTTTTGCGAGGCAAGGGTGCTGGCAAGAAACCCTTTTAATTTTTAAATCCTATGCTCTGATTGCCCATGTTTACATTGCTGCTATTGCTCTATGATGCAATGCCCTGCACATTAGCTTAAATCAAATTAAATTGGCATGGAACTTAAACCTTTAAAACAGAACATATTGATTTGTTCTGAGAAGTGCTGTCATGCTGGAAGGTAGAGTAGACATAGGCCTGGGGAGGTGGAGGCATGTTTGTGAGAGTAGAAACCCAGCTTTTCCAGGACATTTGATGTGTGAATTTGCAGCTCAGACATTTACCCCCATTCTAGTAAAGAACAAGGACCTTCCAGGACCTCTGTTAGTGAATGCAGCTATTTGTGGGTATCCAAGACCTACAGATTTCCAGCTTGTTCCTTGTATGATTCTTTATTGTAAGGAGCTTCTTGCACTAACTTACTCATTGCTGCTTAGTTTGAAAGGCCTGAGAGACATGGAAGATGCACGCTGTCCCCTTGAGGGCTGACCCTCCCACAGGCAGGTTGTTCATGTTTTAAGGAGTCGAGAAAGGCATTCTTGGAGCCAGCATGACTGTGTTTCTTCCCTGTGTAAAGAATGTAGAAGGCTCCTGTGCAGCCAGGGGAAATTGTGCCACACATTTGAAACAAAACAAGCAAACATGAACGAAAACAAAGCTCTTTATCTGAGAATGCTGGGGCTTCGGGAACTCAAAGCTACAGATGGAGATACTGAAGCTATGAGTAGTGTCACAGTCACCAGTGAGGTCTTAATGTAGGCTGGTCAGGAGACACCAATGTAAAAAGCCATCATGTCATTGTTTATCTCCTCCAAGTCACTTGGTCTTCCTTCTTAAAACTGGAAACCAAATGAATTAAGTGGAGAGATTGGAAATGAGTGAAGAATTAAAATAGAAGTGGGCATACTGGTTCATTAGTGGCAGCTAACTGTTCTGGACACTGAGGTGTTGGTACCATTTTTACATCATCTGATGAAAGAAATGAGAGAGGAAGCGTGGTTCTATAACCTGGGATTAAAATATGATGCAAGTAGAGGGTAAATATGGTCTGGATAAACAGTCATGAGTCTTGAGTGTATGAACTCCCATTGCCTTGATTTGCTGCAAGAAACTTTCTGAAAGTTCCAGGCCACCTTTGACTTGCTTTGTCTCTTGGAAAAGCTAGTGCTAGTGTCTGCAGTCACCAAACTTGGGGCCAGTACAGGGGTGTTGGTGAAATGTGAGGTTCTGATGGCCCTGTGGAAGGCAAAGTCTGGGCTGAGCCCCTTTTCATTGTCCTTGCATGTAGACATGACTCTTGTATGGAGTTATGAAAAGCTTTGCTCAATGAAATTTGCACCCTACATGAAAGCACTGAAGCGGTTTGAGGAACTGAAGATGAACAGCTTAATCTTGTCAGTTAAACATCTAGAATTGGGTTCCTTTTTGTGGATTTAACTGTGATAAATGCCCTTAAAGGCAGGCTTCATTGCAAGGAAATTCTCTACTTCAGGTGCAGGCCAGTTGGCCCATTCTGGGGTGCTCTTCCTGCTGGTTTCCAAGAATCTGGGACAAACCCAAGTGGAGGACAGCTTGTGCTGGTGCAAATAAACAGAACTGTTTGTACATGGAGACCTGGAAGCTTTGTCTGCTGATGGTAAGAAGTCAGGTGTAGCTGGCAGTAATTCACCTGCTGTCCCCTTGCAGGGAGGGGAGCATGCTGCCTCTGCAGTGGTTAGTACATCTCCAAAGGCAAATATATTGACAAAAACATTACACTGAAATGTGATCTCAAAACCTGATACTGGGATGTTGGTCCTTTCCCTCTCCGGTTCTTTCTGGATTTAACTGCGTACTGATCAAGTCTGAAGCAGAACTGTACTATTACACAAACCAAGCTTGGAGTGCCCAATTATTCCTGCCTGGCCAACCTCAGAAATACTGAGAAAGTGCTTTGTGGTGTCTTTAGCTTGTGGAGGATACAGGAGAGAAAGAAATATTGTACAGCCTTTGTAAGTAAGGTGAAAGAAATGCTGGTTTATTGGGGCAATACAAACCCAAGGGTTGGATCCAGCTAATTAACACCATCTTAGGTTGAATTTTTTACAGAACCTTAGCAGGTACAAAGTCTGTGGTGCTACCCAAACAATTCTTATGGCTCACTTACATCATGTATGCCTTTTGAAATAAATAATACACTGTATGTGTGTTACATGGATGTTCCAAGTCCTCTGGATGTGCAAAAGCTTGATTGAAGTTACTTAATCTCCCCTGATAAAATTTAACAGGGGCCAAGAAATCTTCTCTGAGAAACATGAGTGTGTGCTGACTTTTTTTTTATTCCAGTTTCATGAAAACTGAGGTGACAGAGCTGGGAGGAATTAGCTCAACAAAAGCCACTGGCCTGCGAAGGCCTGAGTGGGCTGTGAATAAAACAGTCTGTAGATGGGATTTGTAGCACATCAGATGTTGGTGACCTCATATTTATATTTCCAAGCAAACTTAGAGGTGGAATTACAGTTTGCTTCTCTACTATAAACACAGTTCTGTAAAAAATGCCATTACTTTATTAACAGGGTAGTCAGTTCAGAATTCTGTCTGGCTCCTGTTGTTTTGCCTATAACCTGGTCCTGTTGTTATGCCTATAATCTATGGAATCGTTTAATAAATTCCTGTTAAATGTAATTGTAAAAAAAAAAAAAGAATTTCCCAGCTATGGTAGATGGTAGTTTGGCAGTCTTACAGGTTTTGTAAGATAGAGAGAACCCATCTTTTTACTGGGAGTTGTGATCAAAGTTTGTGAGAACAGAGGAAAATAATTTTACAATATCTGTATACTAGGTCACTAGTAAAGCAGTGTTCTAAGAAATACTTTGCTATATCTCCTAAGCAGGCTTTTGAAGTAATAAGGTCTGGAAGAAAAATTCAGCCTCAAATTTGCTATATAAGCCATAGAATCAAGACAAATCCTGTTGTGTCCCCACATCACTGATGTGTCTGAAGTTGTTTAGCTTTCATCAGGACATTTTTCATGGGCCATGGAACATGTGTATCAAATTTGGGGCTGAAGAAATTTTCACTGACAAGTTTAAGCAGAAAGCAAATTCTGTTCTAAAGGATATTTTGTTTGCTATAACACAAGAATTCTGCTTTCATCTCTAAAGCAACAGTTCCCATCGGTAGGTTAGTCTATATAATATAACTTAATAAAACTGTAGTTTACAAGTGTTGTTACAGCCATCTACAGACTACTTGTGTCTGTAATGTCTTAAGGACAGCTGTAAAGGTTTCCAAGTGATTAAGTCATGGTATTGAGCAGCCTGGTGAGTAGATATAATAAGCAGACTAACAATTGATTAAGGAACATCTGTTAAGGTATTAACTGTTTGTACTATGTGTGGATTTCTGGTGTCGGACCAGTTACAGCTTGCAGAGAAATGGAATAGTTCTGGGGTCTGTGGTTGGTTTTGTTATTTAAATACTTTGTAGCTCTATGGCCTCAACACCTTTTTTTTTTTTTTTTTTTAGAATTGTTAAATTGTTCCTGTGTTCTTTGAGTGGCTGGATCATCACTCCAAGATGTTATAATACGTATTTCTCTAGATCCTTTAAAACAGCATCCTTAGAACTTTGAAATTAATAGTCCTACACTCCCTATTCTCTGCAGCTGTTCCTTAAAAATAAACCTGCAGCTAAACTGGAGAAATTGCTGGGTTTACAGAGAAGGGAAACAAAGTTGTGTTCTTGTGTTCTAACGTGACCTTGTTCAGAGCTTTGAATCCTGCAGAACTTAGACATTTCAATGTTTGTGTTGTTTTGCTTTCAAATCAGTGTAATGCACCAGGAAATGTATTTTGTCCTGGGTGCAGGGGCTCAGTTGAGGCATTGGAAGTATTTTCCTTTCAGCTCCTTTGCCCCACAAGCTCTGTCAAGGCTTCCCTGTAAGAGGGAGACTATGAAATTGTGATGTGAAAGTTTCAATATATGCAGAGCATGTGTGCTTGTAAATAAAGTAAGGAAAAGCTGGAGAGGCAACCACAATCCTTGTTCAAGTTCCAGAGATGGCACCTATGGGAATTAAAGCTTCTTTAGAGCAGCTCTAGCTGGATTAAAAGCTTTCCTCTATGCTCTCATCTGGGGTTTTATGTTGACAGCAAGGGAGATGTATTGCAAAATGCGTAATAAGGGCCAGGGATGGGAGAAGCCTGCCTGACAGACTGAATTTTCCTGGGCTATGTCCATGTCTTCTGTTACATGTCACTGTGCTCAGCTTGGTGCTCGGGTTCTGATAGGATGTTTAGGTGCTACAACAAAGCAATTCTCCAAAGGGAGGACTTGACAGGTTGTGAGTGTTTAGCTGCTCACAGATACGCCTTAGAACAATGATGGTTCTTAATGAGTTGTCTTATGTGGCAGTATAGCTAGAGAGCTGAGTTCTCACTAAAGCTCTGAACTTGTAATATCGATGATCCTGGGGAGGGGGGGAAACCTGCAGAAACAAGTAGTTTCAAAAAAAAGAGGCTTCCCCCCACGCTTCCTTTACTTCCATGCAATACAGCCATAGCAGTGAGGTATCCATGCTCTTTGCCTGTGAGGAAATGAAAAGGTGTATTGTAAGCCCAAGACTAGTCTGGTTGCCAGCCAGGAATTAGTCCTTTAAAGGAAAAAGGGAGAGGGGTTGATGAGAGAAGAGGCTGGGTAGGGGGAAGGGGGGAACTGGAAGGTGGGAAACTATCCTTTTGAGATGGGTTCAGTGCACATGGCTGGAGATGGAAGGGGTCTTGTGCTTCCTCCGCATGCAGGTGTTGGGATAAAGGAAGGGAGCTTGTGTTCTTATACACGGGCATGTGTCTGGAGGAGCAGGGTCAAAATTTAGACTATTTACTTAATCCCTTGGAATGGCTTTTTTCTCTTCTGTTTTCTTTTTGTGTTTAACAGACTGCTTTACAGGGGACGTGTGGTAATTAACACATGCAGCTGTAGGGCTTGGGCCATATGTCTGAATTTCAAATGGCTGTTGATCTGGGAAACTTGCTGCTGTCTCCACCCCCCACTTACAGGCCGTGTTCCTTGAAGATGTGGGGTAATTTATAGAGTCTTTACCTTGAAGAGACCAGAGCTAAATGGAGAGAGGTGAAAGGGAATGTGTGTGATGTTGGGGGGAGAGGAGAGACTGACTGTGAGATTCCAATTACACCCTTAATGCTCCTTGCCCCAGGCCACAATATACTTCAGGTAGCTTCTAAAACATTCCCAAAAGGTAGGGATCTGATCGCTACTTATATGAAACTTGCAAAAGGATGGCTAATTTTTTTCTTTGTTCAGCAAAACAGCCTAAGATAAGGATTACAATGGCCTAGTGGACTTGTTGGGTGTGCTCCCCTTTCCACAGCTGCAGGTATCTGGTGGCTTACACATCCTTGAGGTGGAAAGGTGGAGTTGACTGTGGGCTCTGACTTTTGGGAGAAGTAGTCAAGGAGCAAGGATGGCAGGGTGGGGGGAACAGAATACTTCACATCAAAGTAGAGGCTGCTGAAAGAAGATGTGATATATTGTAGAATCAAACCAGAGAGGCTTAAACTAAACAATCATGTGGTGGCTGCTTTCACCAGCTGTGATCAGACAGCTGTTGACAGTGCTGTAGAGCTTTCTGCAAACTTCTCTCCAAGTTTGTGGCAACATCAAGTGCTAAAATCTTGCTATGAGATATGATGTCTGTCTTAAGTGAAATTTTTTTGTGTGGAAACTTTTTTGCTCCCTGTTTTGTTTCAAATGTCACTCAAGGCAGTGAGCCAAATGGAAGGTGTCTCAAAATGAAGATACTGTGGTTTAAAATTCTGCAGTGTCTATCATACTCATAGTGCTTACAGGGTGAGGTAAAAATGTATTCTTCCACTAAGTAAGAAACTAAAAGTAAGTCTCTTCTTCCTCTTCTCCTTCAATCTATTTTTAAACTTTCTCAGTGCTGGCTATTGTTGATTCCTTGAGCTCATCACTCCACAGTGTGAGTAATGCTGATGCTTTGGAGGTGTTTCTGCTTTGCGGGTGTGGAACCCCAAACAATGAAACAAACATTTGTAGTAGCATATGCTGAAGGGGGACTATGAATTACCCAGCCCTTATTATGCTGTTCTTCTTTTTTTTTTTTTTTTTTTTTTTTTTTTTCCTCCTGTGTTCTCCCTGTCTTCTCTGCTTTCTTTGTGAAGATTAGGGGTAGGAGTGTCTGGAGCAGCCCTGTTCCATGCTACCTTTTCTGATTCGCCTCCTTTTTCTCCTTTTATTACTATGGGCAGTGCCCCCTCTTGGGCCAAAACGGCCTAACGTCCCTTCTGTGGGTCAGCATGACCTTTTTCAAATAATCTGGTTGTAGCCTACATTAAATGAACATGGGTACAACATTAGCTGTACAGATGCAGGGCATAGTTCTTCTTTATTCGCTAATTATTACAGCTCTTTTGTTTCCTTTCAGTTGTCTGTCTCCTTGAAGGATAAGGTTATTCCTGTCCTTCCTCTCTTCATTACCTTGATCCTTTTCTCCAGAGAAAAAAGGAACTGTGGGATTTACAGCCACATAATTGCTGGGTTTCACTTACCACAGCAAGGTTTTTTGACATGTTAAGCCACGAAGGTGTCTGCTGGTCAGAGTGAGCCTTTGACAGGTTTGAAACTGAGTGCCATCCCCACAGCCAGCTGCCTTTGTCTACTCAGAAATATGTCCTGAACCTTCAGTAACCCTCAGGTAGTCATGATTTTTGGTAACAGGCCATTTTTGGTGCTGTGTGTTGTGACCAGTCCCAAAAGCCGTCTAGTCTCTCTTGGTTCCTTTAGCGATCCCTCTGTTTCTACTCGGGTATATATGTCAGTAGGGGGATGACATAAGATATTTGAAAGACAGCTAAGTATGCAGCTGAATGAAGAATGTTCTTTACATCTGTAGGGAGCTTCTCGCTGCAGCCTTTATGGGTTCTTGAGGTTTGAAGGTATTGTGATAGCCTTTGTGCATGGTGGGGTAACTGAGCTTTTTATGCCACTGGAATTGCTGCTGGTACATGAGGAAAATAGCCGTGCACAGTGGTAGTTGCAGATGGTTCTTGTCTTTGCTCTGCCATATTTTGCATGGCTAAACTTTCACAGCTTCTAGCAATGACAGGTAGGCTGCAGTCCTGTCTGAACACTTACCCAGCTGACTGAAACAGAGCCTGGAAACCAAGCTGGGGCTCTGAGCTTTGCTCTACTTCTCATTTCTAAACAGGTAGTTTAAATTCATGTTTTTAACTACACTCGTGTGGCTGGTAATGATGGGTTTGCAATTTGTGTGCTGCAAAATGCTGTGTTCTGAAATTATCTGCTATGAAATAAACAGGCTTGCATGTAAACACCATGCTTACATGCAGTGCTTCTAGGCAAGCTGTACAGTGGGGTCAAAGAGGGATTTTGGTGTGGTCCTTGCTGCTACTACCTGATTTCATGAGCTATGTGAAAAATACAAGGGAGGATGAATCCTGATCCCATGGGATTTAGAATATGCTTGTTTTTCAAGATGAAAGTATTGCATAATTTATACAGTTTTTAAGAAATTACTTTTTTGATTATTATTCAGCAGGGTGGCAAGAACAGCAGCAGGATAGAAAAAGATGCAGCAATACCAGGGAAACACTGCCACCTTCTCAGGTGTTTATTTTCACATTACTTCCAAATCCTTGAAGTTTTACCCGTTTCATCTTCTGGGTTAGGAACTCATGGAGTCTGAAAACTGTGAAACTGCAGAAGGTAAACCTGTGTTCCATGACAGGTCTTCTCCATACAGGTTTCCTTGCTTTTGACCTTGCTCGATTAACTTGATCATCTGCTTTTCTGCCCATCTCTTATGGACAAATTGCAGTGATTAAAAAAAAATCTTGATGTTGGACTGAAAAATTCTAGCTGAGTTCAAAACAGCAAGACTACGTGCAGGTCTCTTGTTCTGAATTATTTGATATTAAGAGATACTGCTATTTCTTGTCTAAAACCCCAAACCTACAAAAATTGTTGAAGACACAGTGGTTTACTGTTGAAACCGGCTAAACCCCAAGAAATCTTATTTCACAGGTTTCAAGGTTTTGGACTCCTCACTTATTACTTGGTAGAACAAAAGAGAGATCACACAAACTTGTGGCAGCCTGCTGTCCTCCCAGATTAGTTGATAGCGCTATAGTTGGGATCTTAAGAGAAAGGGGAGAGCAAAGGATAGCTCTCAACTTTGGATGCTCTAAATGTTGACCTTAATTATATTAAGCTTCTTGCTTTGTCTTCTGCTTGAAAGCATGCTTGTATACCTGATGAAAAGTAGTCTTTGGAACGCTGCTTCTCTATGAGTGGGCTAAACCAAGAACTTTTCACAAGTACTGAATAAATTTCCATCACTAGAAAGTTTGCAACCAGCTCGGCTTGATTCTCTGAGCCTTCCTGGCTGCTGCTGCTTCCTCCTAGAATATTAGGGATGCGTCCCTCTGCACTGGCACCCTTTGCCATAGAATCATAGGGGTTGGAAGGGACCTCCAGAGGTAATTGGGTCCAACCCCCCTGCCAAAGCAGGATCCCTAGGACAGGTCACACAGGGAGGTGTCCAGACAGGGCTTGAATATCTCCAGAGGAGGAGACTCCACACCCCCCTGGGCAGCCTGTCCCAGGGCTCTGTCACCCTCACTGGGAAAAAGTTCTTCTATATGTTGGTGCGGAACTTCTTGTGCTCCAACTTGAGGCCATTGCCCCTTGTCCTATCTCCACAGATGACTGAAAAGGGGTTGGCCAATTCCCCCTGCATCCCATACTTAAGATATTTATAAATGTTAATTAGGTCCCCCCTCAGTCTTCTTTTCTCCAGGCTGAACAGCCCCAGCTCACTCAGCCTTTCCTCATATGGGAGATGTTCCAGGCCCTTAATCATCTTTGTAGTCCTCCTCTGGACTCTCTCCAGGAGATCCCTGTCTTTGTTATACCAGGGAGCCCAGACCTGGACACAATACTCCAGGTGGGCCCTGACCAGGGCAGAGTAGAGGGGGAGGATCACCTCCTTAGACCTGCTGGCCACACTCCTCTTGATGCCCCCCAGGATCCCATTGGCCCTCTTAGCCACCAGGGCACACTGCTGGCTCATGGCCAGCCTGCCAGCAGAGTGATAGTGTAATGGCTTAGCTTTCAGTTGTGTTTTTCCTCCATGTGGTAGTACTAAGAAGACTTCTTCTCCCTAGAAAGGTTTGTATAGCTTAACAGAAGTGAATCAAGTATTTAAGTGGTAGTTACCATAGGGCTTGGATCAACCTGCCAAGTTCAAATCTGGATCTGAACTTTCTCAGAGGTGTATGTGGGGGTTGTTCGGATATTGTGTTCGTCTGACCTGTTACAATGCAAGCTCTGAAATGCAGGTCCAGTTGTGGGCTGAGATTCGGTGTCCTCCCTGGTATGAGACACTCAGGACCACTTGTTTTGTTTAAACTGACTCCTGTGAAGTGATAGGTAACTGAAATAATATAAAACTTGATCCAATTTTGGGGAAGGTGTCTACAACACTGTCTGAAGGGTAATATCTTGCTGTGACTTTCTTTTCAAAAGGTTTTTTCAGCAGTTTGCTGAAAGCTACAAAGAAGGGGAAGTTAGAGGGCAGGTTTGTTTTGGCTAATTACTGTAGAGAAGTACCTTGAGAAGCAGTGAACGAGGACTTTGGATTTTAATGAAGATTCTATCTAAATCTCAGGATTCAACAATTTTAAAGTTGCCAAATCCCGGAGACCAGAGCATTGCTATTAATACTGAGTGCTGTTCCAGACCTCTTTTGACAAGTTGGCTTTTGAAGGACCAGGCCCAGGAAGAGAGAGCTCTTTGTTTGCCATTAGAATAAACTCATTGTACACCCAGACAATTAACTCTTCAATTGACTTGCCAGCCTCTGTAAAGCTCTCCTGTCCCCTCTGTCGATCTCCAGTTCTATTCAGACACTTCAGCACACCAATGTGTTTTATTATTCTGAAAAAGTCCTTTGCAAGAATAGTCCAAGGGGATCAACATTGTCCTCCCAGCAGCATTTATCTCTGCCTGGCAGTGAATGTGTCAATCAGGAATCAAAAAGCCAAACAGAGGAGGCTTTGAATTGTGTCACGGGGGTCAGAGTTACTTCCAGCTGTCTGTGCGTGGGATAGGCTTTCTGGAAGGGTGAGGAATTGTCCTGCCATACAAATGCATTGACTGCATTGGACCACAAAGTCCTCAGGGCCTGAGTGGCTTTTTTTCATGTTGATGCACCTGTGAGGGAGATGTGAGGAGGGAGTGTGTGTGTGTGGGGGGAACTAATGCCTTCCAGAAGGCCCACGGAAAGCTCCTCATCCTATCTGGATGATGTCTGGAATGCAGTGTTGCGGTATAAACACTGTCTGCATCTGTATGGCATACAGAATAGTTGATGTGGGAAGGGAAGAATCACTGCAGCAACAGAGTGAGTCAACCTTTGCAGTTAAAACTTCCTTCAGCCATGTGGAACGCTTTCATCTTCAGCATTTAGGCATATTTTCATCTTTTTAAACAAAACTCTCACGTATTTTGGTCCCCATCCAAATGCTTGTGTGTTGTTATATCACAAGGAAGCATATTGTTCCTGTTTCTTAAAATGAAGGCGAAGAGGAGTGAACTTACTTTTGCTAATTCAGTTTAAGAAGTTGTTTTTTCTTAACAGCTGTGGCATCTCCATGCATAGAACTGGAAAAGGGGTGTGAAAGCCTGGCAGGGAAGTCTCTCTGCACTGGTGTATTTCCATTTCAGCTGCTTGGCAAGAAATTATCTTGATTTGGCTGGATTATAGGAATTTCACTTTTTTTTTTCTTCATGACTGCTAGCTTTCTCCATTTACATTGGCGATACGTGTTTCTGCATAAAAGTTGCATAGATTATTAAATGAAGTTTCAGCAAGCCATAATTAACGTAGGGAAAGATTGTGATTAAGGCAACAATTTTCTCCACCTCTACAATTCTGGAAAGGATGTGTATTTTTGCGTAAGAGCCCTGTATATTGCGAACAGCTTTGGTTGTCTGTTTCTTTAGCACTTACAACAACACCCCCAAGCCAGGGGATAATACATAGAAATGTCTAAGTTGTAAAGCTACATCTTCAAGATTAGGCAGCTACATGGATAGAGGGTGCTTGAGTTGTCCTGGCATGTTTTTGCATCTGAGCAGAATTACTAGGAGACCAGAATGATGTGGGTGTGTATGACTTAAGCCCCTCAGGAGGGCTCAAGCCTGGGAAAGCAGTTCTCCCTTCTCATTGGCTTGACGCTAAAGTTGGGCTCTGGTACATTGAATGACATGCTAAGAATTCACTCACTGTCCTTGCTATCCATGCTCAAAGTTGCCTTATTAGCTTCAACTGTGTTCTGTAATGGCTCCCCCAAAACCAGATGATTGAAGTGAAGGAACCACTTAACACTCAATGACACAGGCTGCCTCCTGCCAGTGCAGAGCTATGCACTTAAAATTGGCATCCTCTTATTCTGTGAGCCTGGGAACCCTCTTCAAGCAGTAGACTTGCAAAAAAATAGATTTTTTTTTTTTTTTTTGTACAAGGTCTGAATGGTTGACCACAGAAATGCTAGCACTCCTCAAAATGGTAGAATTGTTTACAGAGTGTAGTGTGGCTTCCAGTGAGAACACAAAGGTGATGTACTGAAGGTTAAGGTTGCTTAGGAAGAGTATAGATCTTAGTCTGCTAACATGGTGATGCAGGTATACAGATGACTCTTGCAGTGGGTATATTTTTCCTTGGTAGATGTGCTATAGAGGAGGTTAATTCTATCATGTGACTTTCCCCTTTCTTCAGCTTCCATTAGGTGGCTTGAGGCAAGAGCAGTGATATAAAGCAACAGGCATTTACTTTACATTTTTCCATAGTGATTTATGATTTTTCTATGTCAGGGAGTTTACTTTCCCCCAGACATAACTTGAGTTACTTGTGGCCTCGCTGTCTGTGGTTCAGAGTAAAAAGATGACTTTAGTAGTCGTCTTCTGCATGAATTGAATCTCCTTGTCCTTCAATGCCAGTGTACAACACTGCAGTCATTCTAGATGACTTGCTAGATGTTGTGCAAGGGAGGGAAGCCCTGGTGGGAACATAAAGCATCCTTGCCCACCACTAGCAATAGATCTGTGTTATTGCCAGGCTAACACAACAAAACCTGTTCTTAAGCTTAAAGGCTTGTGGTAGGGCAAGTGGTATTTTTGCTTATATCTGTGATATCTTCATATGGAAATGGTTTAGGGAAGGTTGTTTGGATGTGTCTGCTTCGCTCTTACTAGTGGTAAGATAAAAATACTGCTTTTAAGTTGATACCAGTTGATCCAGAAAAATCAGTTCACCTTTTACAGGTGTACCCTGTGTAAAGGAGGCTTACTGGAAAGGAGCTTATGGCTTTAAAGCAGTCCCATCAATAGGTATTCTGTTGAGTGATGCTGTCTGTATTCAGTGGTTGTCTTGGAAAAATAAAGTGGGTGTTCATAATGGGTTAAAACACGGAAGGGAAGCATGCCCATGTGCTCTTCCAGGGTCTGAGAATATTCTGCAACCGAGGGAAGTCACTTTTGATGGTTCTGCAGAATGGGAGCTCCTGCTCTGGACGTGTTGCCATCTAGAGGGGTGAAGAAGCATGCACTTGACCTCTTCAATTGCTCTGCATGTGACATGCTGTGTATGTAACTATTGCAGTTTACCTGTTTTGAAAGTGTGGAATTGAATAGCTCTTTGAAGAAAGGAACAGCCTGAACTTGATGAACACATTTTATGACCTTTGACTTCAAAGTAACCTTAGAATATAATATGACAGGAGACCCCAGGTCTCTGTAATAGCTTTTTTATCTGTTATATGCTAAAATGCTGCTTTAAGAAAGGCAAAATGCATGTTCAGAGCTTTCAGATATGTAAAATAGAATTTATTCTTTGTTTATCAGGAACCAAACAGTCCAGTGAAACAAATGTTCGGTGTGAACAGTGTACTGAGTGAGAAGAAAAATCAAGTGAGAGTAGGCAAGTGTGGCATATGGAAGACATGGACTCCAGCAGGTGCAAGCATAGAATCAGCTTTATTACACATGCTACTGCTTAGATACCATCCTCTAAAGGGAGGCTCTACTTGTTCCCCCAGTTATCGCTCTACTGAGGTCTCTAAATAGCACAAAGTTAAGCACTTTTCCCAGGCCAGTGTTCAACAGTCTCCTCCAAGTTCCTGTTCACTCCCAGATTCATGCATGTTTTGCTACTCCAGATTCTTGCTCAACACACACTCTTTGTTTAACCCTTGCTTCTTGGCACATCACCTGGACCAGTCTTATCAAATATGTTTCCATTCTCTACAGGCAAGTATTAGGATTGTTCTTCAGCCAACAGAACAGCAGTGAAACTTTTTGTCATAAGCCAATTTGAAACACTGAGACTTACTGAGAATTCTTCAGTTTCAGGAATAGATTTGATAGTAAGAAGCTGGAAAGTGAGCATCGAGTTTTTAATAAAATGGGATTTCTGTCTTTTATGTGACTATTTCATGACCTTTAAAACCATCAGGAACATCATGCTTTGGGTTGCCTTTAAATAGGTGTAATGATGGTGCTCTTGCCTATTGCATTTTTTTCTTGGATGTGTGATTAAAGAACTATACTTGCTTAAACAACCAGGGAGTAATTATACTCTCCTCTGTTTGCAAAACCCTTAACACTGTACTGAGTGCTGCTACAAAGTGAGTGTAGTGACAATTTAGCCTTAGTAAGTCAGCGAGGAAATGACTGCGGAGCTCACGTTTTACTGAGGGTTTTGCATATTTGTTGCATTCAGTTGCGGTTTAATATCCTTCAGTAGCTTAATGGGTAGCCTTATACAAAAACAGCTGTGAAATTTTCTTCAAGAAGAATGTACTTCCGAAATTGTAATTGCTTCTGCCTCTGTTCTTATCACACACACACACAATCCTAAAAGAACCCCCCTGAACCTGCTGCATACCAAGTTCTGCCAAAGTTCACATAATGGTTTGGATAAAGACTGTTGTGGCTGAGATGTACTTCTAATTTTTCACCATTGTTGACTTCAGGGTTACTGCTCCAAATCACAGAATCACAGAATCGTAGGGGTTGGAAGGGATCTCGAGAGATCATCGGGTCCAACCCCCCTGCCAAAGCAGGCTCCCTAGCTCATATTGCACAGATAGGCGTCCAGACGAGTCTTGAATCTCTCCAGAGAAGGAGACTCCACCACCTCCCTGGGCAGCCTGTCCCAGGGCTCTGTCACCCTCACTGGGAAAAAGTTCTTCCACATGTTGGTGTGGAACTTCCTGTGCTCCAGTTTACAGCCATTGCCCCTTGTCCTGTCCCCACAGACCAGTGAAAAGGGGTTGGCCAATTCCCCCTGCATCCCATACTTAAGATATTTATAAATGTTAATTAGGTCCCCCCTCAGTCTTCTTTTCTCCAGGCTGAACAGCCCCAGCTCACTCAGCCTTTCCTCATATGGGAGATGTTCCAGGCCCTTAATCATCTTCGTAGCCTCCTCTGGACTCTCTCCAGGAGATCCCTGTCTTTTTTATACCGGGGAGCCCAGAACTGGACACAATACTCCAGCAATCTGGAGCAATTCAGCAATCTGAAAAGCAATTCTGTAGTTACTTGGTGCAGAATCATTCACGAACAATAGGAATAAATTAATGATGCTGGTAACTTCATTTTTTATGCCAGATCTCTTCCTATTTTATGGAACTTAATTATTCACCTTTTCCAGTTCTGAGCATCTTTTGCGGTTTTGGGTTGGTTTCTCAATCTGTAAAGCTGATCTTGCTGATTACTCACAGCTCACTGCATGATTAGTGTGAAGTGTCATCCTAAATTAAATAAAGTACCAGAGCTGTTTCCTAAGGCCTTGTACAAGCAGAGATACCTAGTCTGACAAAAAAATGAAGATCAGCTATTCACTTTCACCTAGAGATTTCTTTAACAGGAAAATTTTCCTCCTTGTAATTTAAACAAAACTTGGGAAAATTTTTAATAAATAAGTCTCCCAGACTTTGAAAGAAAAGTCCTGCTTAACGATGTTACTGGTAATAACCAATTTACAGGAAAACTCAGATCAAGAGTTGACAGAGGAATGGTAAGTATTTTTTTCTTCCAAATATTTTTCTTGCTATGCTTATAATTAAGCATAAAAACAAATAGATTGATCAAGTTGGAAAATGAAAATAGAACCTCTCTCTTGTTTCTGTTGTTACTTCAGTGAATCTCTGAGGCTGAAAGGAAATTGCTAGCACACTTTTTATTTCTCTTAGTTAGATTGCTTTCCGTGGGAATGTGTAAAGTTGATCTGTGGGAGAGATGTTCTGGCTTTTGCTCACTTTATAAAACTACAAACACAGGTATTGGTGGAAAAAATAGTTTACAAGACTCTTGTTTTTCATCGCTTTCCTTCCTACAGTTGGTTACTTTTCGAATCAGAACCAATATAACAGAAGGCTGAGGACAGTTACTGCTCCTTCTAGGAGGGACTGTCCCATACACCTTTCCTCCAAATGACTTCTGCTCCCTGAACCTGATGCAGTTGTGGAATGGGTGGCAAGCTGGGCTTTTCTGGCATGGACTTCTCCCTCCGACTGTTTTTTGCTGTGCACCTGATGCCTAGTATCATTGTTTGCCCATAATATATATGGAAATAGTTACAAACTAAGTTTAAGTCACTGTATTAAAAAAAAAAGGCAAAATGAGGCATTTCTGGGCAAATCTCAATTTACATCCCAACAATGTTCTATGTACTTCCCTTGCAATGCAACAGAAGGCTTTCCTCTGCAGTTCATTCCACCTTAACTTGCCCACGGTCGAAGAATTTGCCTCAGTTTGTGTTACACCACTGACCTGTGTAGAAAAAAAGCTGGGCCTTGAAACCCAGATCCCTCTAAGGGCTGGGGAAATTGGACTCAGCCTGAATCCAAGCTGTGTCTGTAGATATGATGGGTAGGAATACTAAGCTATACAGACTGTAAACTCAACGCTTTTCTCTGTGGCTCACCTCTGAATTTTGAGTTTGCTATTTCTTGTGGAATCTTTTCTTTTTAAGCTTTTAATTCTGGAAGCCTTGTAGTCAGAAGCCATGTGGTGCTCTTGCATGTGAAAAACCTAATCTAAGAGAAGCTCTTTTTCCATGGTTTTGCAATTAGACGCTGCTGTAGCATTGTGGTTAGAGAATACCTTGATGCAGGAACTGAGAGAAAAGATTTGCAGCTCAGAAGGCCAATGGTATCCTGGGTTCCATCAGCAGAGGGGTGGCAGCAGGGACAGGGAGGGGGGATTATCCCTCTCTGCTCTGCCCTCCTGAGGCCCCAGCTGGAGTCTTGTGACCAGACGTGGGGCCACCAATGCAAGAAAGATGTGGAACTGTTGGAGAGGGTTCAGAGGAGGCCACAAAGATGATCAGAGGGCTGGAGCACCTGCCCTACGAAGAGAGGCTGGGGGAGCTGGGCTTGTTCAGCCTGGAGAAGAGAAGGCTGTGGGGGGACCTCATTGCAGCCTTCCAGTCCCTGAAGGGAGCAGAGAAACAGGAGGGGGATCAACTTTTTAAAAGGGCAGACAATGACAGGACAAGGGGGATGGATGAAGAAAGGAAAGTTTACATTAGATATGAGGGGGAAGTTTTTTTACAGAGAGAGTAGTGAGGTGCTGGAATGGGCTGCCCAGAGCGGTGGTGGTTGCCCCATCCCTGGAGGTGTTCAAGGCCAGGTTGGATGGGGCCCTGGGCAACCTTGTGTAGCTCCAGGCCTGGAGGTTGGTGGCCCTGCCTGTGGCAGGGGGGTTGGGACTTTGTGATCCTTGGGGTCCCTTCCAACCCAGACCAGCCTGTGATTCTATGATTCTATTGACCATCCCTTTTGTAACAGCTCTGCAGCGAGTGCTGGTGCCAGGTTCTGCACAGGTAAGTTTCAGAAGAGTTTCCCTTTTGAACAAAACCGAGGAAGACACAGCAGGACAGCAATCCCAATCTTGCTGTCTCAAGAATTATCCTGACTGGGATATATTACTACCTGAAATTAAGACAGCGATTGCCTGACCAGTGCAACAAGGGGAGACTACTAGGTGATTCACACTGATGGTCTGTGGAGGGAGCGGGGAGGCAGGGAGGCTTCTTCTAAGTGTAGGCATAGTGCTTTTTGCATGCTTGCTCTGTAAATTGTTGCTGCTGTTAGCATAAACTCTGAATAATTTGTTTTTATTCTGTCTGTCTCCTCTGTCTTCTGGACTTGGCCGGGCCATGTACAAATCCCAATCATTCAACAGTACTGGAGAGTAGATAGTATTTACCTCAATAATGGTAGTTTCTTTTCGATTCTTTTTAACCCTCAATTCAGATGATGGTTCGAAGCCAACACCTACCATGGAAACCCAGCCTATTTTCGATGGAGAAGGTAAGAGCATCCCTTAAACTCAATAACTACAAAAAAAGCCCTTTCCCTAGGATTTATGGCTCAGATGCTTTCTTTATCCTGCAAAGCAGAAAAGCCAGGGAATCTCATAAATTATCCAAATTTCACAATGCCCTTGGGACCTCAGGCATTTTCCTTAATCCTTTTACATCCTCCTCTTTTCCCTGCAATCCAACAATAACACCAATTGACTGGATTCCTGGGGTAACCTCGGAGGAAAAGGTGTCATGGTAAAAAAAAAAAACCCAAAAAACCCAAAAAAACCAAACAAAGGGTATTGAGTCAGAAATGTTAACTTTTTTAGAGTGTCCTTATCCACTTAATCTCTTCACCCTTGTGATACCAATGCTGGGAGTTTCATAACCTCTGAAATGCATTACAGCTTCATGAAAGGGAGGGTAGTGCTAAACCACAGCTTGTGAATGTTCACTTGGGAGAAAATTGCTGGGAGGTTTCTTTATTTAGCAGTTATTTTCATTGATTTACATGCTGTTTAAGCAAATGAAGTAAGTGTCCTGGGCCCACTTAATTTCCTTCTCAAGTGGGCTAATCTTGTATGATTTTGGAGAGGAATTATTGGACTCTGGTCCATTAAAAGCCTTGAAACACAGATAAAATTGTTGCCATCATAGAAGTGCAATCCTTTTACAAATACAGTCATAAACACCAGTGGGGATAGTGGCCATTCACTACCCAAGGACCTACTGGCAGCTGCTCAGACTGTGCATATTGGTTAGAGTAGTAGTGTGTGTTTTCTAGAGATTTAAACCCACAAGCCACAGTCTGAAGCCTGAACCACTCTGGAACCCTCCTGAAACTGTGGGACGTAGGGCAGTGAGGGGAAACCTGTGCATTTTCATACTGACCTGCTGTGCTTGGCACATCTTAAGAACTGGATCAAAGGCAGAAATGGAGACTAATGAACACGTATAGGTGGTGGAGTTGGTATCTCCTGCTTTCTTGTAAAAACATGTGATGGGGTGTGGTTTTTTGCTAAATAAGCATTTTACTGGGAAGATACTATAATCCTGTTGCTTCCATTTAGTCATCATATGTTTGTAAGAATTTTCTTGTGAACTTTAAGAAACCAAGTGAAGCCCTTGGAGCAAAAAAGTATTCTCAGATAAACAGAGGAGACTGAAGCTATGCTGACTATCTCTTGTTTATATCAAAAGGAAAGTTCCTTCTGGCAGCAAGCTGATGTTGTATTAAATTGCTGTTTGTAATCACAGCATGTTTTTGGCCTTTAAGTTTTCCCCGAGTTGGTGCCCATAGATATTCAAAGGAAAGAATGCATTAGTAAAATGCAGGAGTGAGCTTATCTGGTTAATACAGCCTGTTCAGAAGCTCCTTCGAGGAGAGACTCAACAATTTGATCATTCAAATAGAACTGAGTAAAGCTTATGAATTGGTGTAGTGAACAGACCTTTTTTTGGTCCATCTGGTGACAGACAGTCTTAAATTTTGTCCTATCTCCTATGAAAAACATTTTCAATCAGAAACCTTCACTTTGATTTGTAGGTGAAATGAAGTCTAATAAATGGCCTTGGACTTGATGCTGAAGGATTGCCTCTCTCAAATCTTGCAATATATTATACAGGACCTCATCTTCTAGAGAGAATGACTAATGCAGTGGCTTCCTTGTGCCTATTGTGATGAGAGAAGAGAGTATGACAGGCAGGTTAATCAAGCTGTGCATCAATGAATAACCTCTGCTAACTTTGTCACTCTGTGTCAAGTAGGGCTAACTAGATTTCAATGGTGGTTACAGTGACAAGCATAAGAAAATCCATTCTGGGTCTGACCAAAAGTTTGTATCTCTACTACCTTTGAGCATACTGTCTCCAACAGTGGCTTAAAGTGAGTACCCCAGGAAGAATGTAAGAAGCGTGTAGCCTGGAGAAGAGAAGACTTAAAGGTGAGCTGATAGCCTGCAGGGAGGTTTATCAAGAGATGAAGCCAGGCTTTTCACAGTAAGGCATGATGACAGACGACAGTTGTAAAGTGAAACAAAATGGTTGGATGGGATATAAGGAAGAACTTGGCCACCCTGACAACAATGAAGCAGTGGAACATATTGCCTAGAGAGGCAATACACTGTCCTTGTGCCTGAGCCAGTTGAATAAAACCGTAAGCAGCCTGGTCTGTTCTTGTAGCTGACTCTGTATGGAGCAGCAGGTTGGACTAGACACCTCAGGATGTCACCCTGAACAATGCCTTGATTCTAGCTAAACAAATATGTTGTGATATTTCACTGGAATACTCTCCCAGTGTCTTGGGTAGGTCTTCCTGAGGAACGGCTTGTACTCAGTGTCTCACGCTAATGTCAGACAATAGAAAAGGGCAAAGAAGTTCCCATCCACCTGTCAGGTATGGACTCTCCATGGATGTTCAAAGGAGTTAAAGGCCAAAACTCATTCAACTTCAGTGGGTGTGAGATCTGGGCTCCCGTAAACCTGTGTATTCTAAGTCAGGCAACCAGGGTGGAGCTGACAGTAACATGAATGGACAATAAAAACATGGAATTTTTTTTGATGCTCTGTTTTTGGGTGCCTACTTTCAATCCACAAGGGCTTGACTTTTTTTCAAAGGGCATTAAGTACACTCAGCTGCCCCCAAAATGAAATGAGAACTCTTGGACCTCAACATCTCCAAGAATAAAGTTCACCTTTCTTGTATTTTCACCTACTCTAGAGGATAATGAAAATTCAAATTTCAGGCATAGAGACTCCCACTCTCTACCATCCTCCCTGGGGCATAACAGAGTAGTGCCAGAGATAATGTAGACCAAGTAACTTAACCTCTCCTGTCCAAGGCTTGAATCATAAAGCAGTCATCCCTTTAAAAATTATTTCACAATGCAGATCTCAGCAATATTTATAGTGAATCTCCTCTTAGAACAAGATTCTGTTCTGCAGAAGAGTATTTTATTAATGGTCTTTGCTATAGCTTTAAATTTTAGAGAGTTTTATTTCCTCCTGCACTTCTAGGCTCTTTTCTTTGTATCCACCCTCTGTTTAGCTTCAGTGTGCAAGTTATATTCATTTCCTAAGGAGTAACTTCTTTAAACATCTCTTCTGTTTGGTAAATATTCCCTATTGACTTGGTGGGAATCTATTCTTTCCACAGACCTGTTGTTCAGAGAAGTCTATGTTGCTTACCTGTATTCCAAAAAATGTTCATGTTAACTGCATGGAAAATGCATTTCTATGGTTGATTCCAAATTAATTTCCTATTTTTCCCTCCTTCCTCCTCTTTCCCACAATTCCTTTCTCTGCATCTTTCAACCTCACTTAAATATGCACTACTGTGTCTGTCTTTAGTATTTATTGACTTCGGTTGTCCCTTCTTTGCCAGCTGTAAGCACAGTCAATTCATACAGTGCAGAGCCAAAGCTTAATTTTATCCCAGACTTAGGAGTTCAAATCCGCACTTTGGTGGTTAGAACTAGATGAGCTTTAGGGTCCCTTCCAACCAAAACCATTCTATGAGTTTGATTTATGGATGACTTGGTTTTGTGCTTCTCTTTCTACCCTCTCAGCATTTAATTTGATGTTGTTCTTCCCTCAGAAGGTCCAGAGTATATAGGTATATGTATTTGTAGGAGTCCATCATAACTGGGCGATGATAAAATAGCATAGTGAAACCTGCAGGTGAGGCAATCTTTGTTAAGAAAACTTTTACTGTTGCTGGAATATCAGTGTTTGACCCATAGTTCAGTATTTGAAAAAAAAAGCTGATAATATGATTACAATAATGCCTGCTTTTAATGCAGCTGAAAAGATTTAGGAAGGAAAAACTCCCTCTCATTTTTCCTTTGTGCTCTCATAATGTATAACCAGTACTCCTTAGAGTCAGCCAGTTTCTCCCTTGCTGTGCAGATCCATATAAATGTCAACAAGGGAGGAGGAAAACCCTTATAAAGTTCTTAGGGGAGCTTAAGGCAAACTCCAGGATTTAGTATTTAAAACATGCTCCTGTGGAAACTGAAGGCTTTTTCCTAAGTGGCATTTTCAGAACTGCTACTTTAGGAGATCTAGCATGTGATGTCCTGTTGTTTCTGTGGCTTAGGGCAGGTTCTGCTGGGTTTTGAAGTTGACTGTGCTGCCTTGGAGAAGGTGCTCTGAGCACTCTTTTCCCCATAAATTTATGTTTGGATGTCTTGGTTGTAGTGCTTTTTTAACCAGAACTTGTTTCTTTAACAGGCTGGCTTTCAGGTCCTCTTCCAGAAATGCCTTAATTTCTCTGCCTGTTTATTTCATATTTTGTTGTTGCTTGTATTAGGGAACTGACTGTGGTCAGCTCTTCTTGAGCTCTTAAAGCAATAGTCAAGGTCTGGAATGACTTTTAATCTGGATTTCATACATACTTTAGTGGAAAGCAACATATACTATAGCACATAACCTTTGAGATGTCAAAGTCTTGAGGAGAAAGGCTTTAGACTTGAAAATTTGGGAAGTGAGTGTAGAGGAAGGAACAAGATACTCTGGAATGGGAACATAATGAAATGACCTTGTGGAAGATCTAGAAATGGTGCCTCATAAGAGGTGGGAGACCTTGCTGAGGAAAGAGGCATGATCTCTACAAAGATGCTGGATTGGCTTGCTACAATCATGTCTTAACATCGTGTCATCATGAGGAACAACCATGTGTATTCACTGGTTTCTTTAAGACAGTCATTTCTTTCTCTTTCAGAAATTACAGCACCCACCCTTTGGATTAAGCACTTGGTCATCAAAGATTCCAAACTGAACAGCTCCAGTATAAGGAATTCAGGTAATGGTCCAACTAAAACAAAAATAATCCTTTTAACTAGTCCCTCGTTGTGTGTTCTTCCATTCTTTCCTTTTAGCTATCCTGCTGCTTTTCAGTGTTGCAGGACTTGGAGTGCAGTCTGTAAATAATATCAGTAATTATGACATCCCTTTTATGTGTCGAGAAAACCACAGTTGATGTGTGATGAGGGGTGTTGCTCTTTCCCCAGACCATAACTGGGGAATCTGATTTCTTCATCTGATAATGCACCCAAGCTGGCTATCATCTTTTGCTTGCTGTTCAGCAGTCTTTCATGGATGTTTCAACTGATGCATTTGACTTGAATTCTGGGTTGTAGTTTTGGTCAAAGCAGTTGATAAAACAGAGAGGTGCTTCTTTTCTAGAACTTTCAATGCCCTTCTCTGCAGGGGATATTTTTAAATAGAGAAATTACTGTATTATTTCCCAGCTGAAAGTAGGTTACTTATGTATGGGCCTCAGTAAATGGTGATAATATTTTTGTGGGTGATAAAGTGGGGAAGGGAAGAGCCAAGCATAAAAAAAGGCAAAGAAAAAGATCATGAACATCAGTGGGAGAAGGAGGACCAGGAAGATGTGGAGTTAGGATGTAAAAGTTGAGATTGGAGATGAGGGTGAAACTGTGTGGAGTCACTGAAATCACAAGAAACTGGAAGAATCTGAAGAGGAAGGTTAAGGATTCTTGATATGAATTGTTTCTATCTGATACTTTTATTTATTTATATACCTTAACTGAAGAGAGGAAGAAGGTAAAGGGAATATCAAAAGAAGAAAATTTCCTGAAAAAGCCATGGCTTTACTTCAAGGTTAAACACAAGCTGCTGCTATTGCATATACTATATAACAGTAGTAATATATAATATATGATGGTATATTAAAACAGTAATAATACATAATAATATATGTCTAATATAACTCCAGTCCCCAGAACATAGTTATATAATCTATAATAATAATTGTATATATAATAACTCCAGTTCCTAGAACAGAGAAATTGTGATGTCATTAGGAGGCTGGGTTGCCAGTTTTTAGCTCCAGATTCCCACATTAGGCCATACAAATACACAGCCATCTCATATCAGTAATTTGCTGTAAAAAAAAAAAATATATCAAGAAATGCTGCCTCATCAAAGTAGGTCTGTGGTTTGTCTAGTATTAAGTGTGGGCTACTTCAGTCTGATTCTTTCAGCCTGTGAAGCCTAGTCATCTTGTTTGGTACCTTTCATTATTTTTATCCTTTCTCATATATGTTAAAAGGGCAATGTAGGGTAGGTGAGATTGAACAACGAAGAGATGGGGGAGGATAATTATAAGTTAGAACCAAGTCCTTCAAATGTCTTCAAGTCTTTCTTGGCTGACACAGATGTCATGATGGGCATGCAAAATTTGGGGGTTTAATTGCTTTTGGCCCTTGTCAGCTTGAAATACCAATGCTTAGCACAGGTCTGATTTTTCATTTATTTTTAAAGGGTTAAGGTGAGTTTTACTAGTGCAGGACTGGAGTTTTGGGTTTTGTATTAGCTTGGCTATATCATCTCTGAGTTTGCACTTACTGTCTTGAAGCAGATACAGCTCTGTATCCTCTTGCAACCATTTAATGGGATCACTGAAATTAGAGGAGCAAAGAGACAGTAGATCATCTCACCTACTGCCTATGGGCTAATGAATGTTTGTACTGTATGAAGAACAGCATTTTCTAGTATAGTATAAATGCCTTAGGCAGTAAGGATTTCACTTCTTCCCACAGGAAGCTGCTCTGAACTCGATCTCAGGATTATCTTTTTGTAATACCCAGCCTAACTCTTCGTTTTATTTCTGTTCTTTTTCATTAGTCTTGAGTCCCTGAAAGCCTGCCCTGTTCCTTGGAGTTTGTATGCCAAAAAACTTACCCAGAGCTCTCTCCTACCTGCAGTGGTTATATAGCCCTGAACTTTGCAGGAAAGAGAATTCCAGTAGAAACTACTGTTGAAGGATGTGCTGCTGCTCTAATCAGCACTGACACTGGACATCTTGGAAAGCTACCACCATAACTGTATAATATTAACCATGAGGAGAGTTTTAGAACTGTTATATGGAGAGGCATAGGATCTGTAATTTGCTGTCATTCCCTGGTCAGTATTAGGCTTTAGAGTGAATCAGCCACCAGGTAGCTGAGCATTACAGAGCTGGGAACACCCCATGCTGTGGCCTGTATCTTGTAAGACCAACATTTGAAAGCTGAGTGTTCCACTTTTCCCTTTAGTGTTGACAAACAGAAGAGGTTCTCCTGCAAAAGTCCCCTCTCTTGGAGTATTTACATGTTGTTTAGTATGTGTAAAAGTATTTACACATTCAGCTAGGGATCAGGAAAAGCAGAGTAACTCTAGTCTGGTATTTAGGGCACTTGACTGAGAATCTATATGTCTCCAGATGTTTTGCTGGTGAATTTTTCTGTTAAGTAAAACAGCATTGCCAGGAGGGATTGCTAGTGGTGTTACCCCAGGCTGCTTTAAGGAACGGTATTATGACTAGATCTCTTTCTCAGTATGGTGAGATACAGGTTCAGATGTTCTCCACCAGAGGCAGGAACCAAAATAAGAACATGCTCCAACATCTGGATTACTGAGTGGCAAAGAAGTTACTGGTTTCTTCACTTGCAAACTAAGTCCTCTACCTTTATGAATCCTAAAAGCCCCAAAGGAAGTTTTTCTTTCTGGGGCAAGTGAAAGATCTAGATCAACACAGTATTTTGTTTGCTGTGGCAAGATGACAAAAGCATTTTTTGATGTTTGCTTTGAATTGATTTTTTTTTTCACCTTCCCCAAGCACGCTGCAGACCCACCTGTGTGTGCACATACCTGCATTCCCCAAACTAAGCCTGTTACTTCACACAATACTCTGTGATGTGTCATTGATTTTTAACACTGCCAGAGCAGAAGGTGATAGAGGTTGGACCTTTGCAATGGCCATTTTCTAATCAGCACGGGTGGGAACTGTCTATTCTACTTATACTGTTTCAGCCTCCAACTTTTCTATCTCCTTCCCCCAAACTATTCTAGCTTGGAACAGTCCAAATAATTATTCTTCTACAGTTTAATCTAGGGAAACGTGATAATGTGTCCTGCTTCCAGAAAATAACTGTAGTGGCCGCATGTTTGGGAGCATTCCATCTCCCCTGAGGAATCTATGGTTGTTCCTCACTTCCAGAGTCAGGTTATCTCCAAATCCATTTGTGCTACTTAGTGATTTGGGTTTAGTTAGCAAGAGATTCCCGCCTGTATTCCACTTTACCCTGACAACCTTTAAGAAAAACCACAGAGTGATGTAATGAGCTAATGCATGGAAAAATAAACAGCTCTAGAGAAACTAGCAGTAGCAGTCTCAAGTAAATATTCTGCAGTCACTTGGGTTTTGAACATGACGTTATTTGAAAGGAAGAATGAGTAATATAGTAAGGTTAGCAGCTGAAGACAGGTTTGTGTGTGCCTAGTTTAAGAAAGAAAAAAAATCCTGTAGCTGTTTATTTCAAAATCATGCTTGTTGAATGGTGACCAGTTCCATGTGGCCTTTTCTGTTCAGTTCTGGCACCAGGGTATCATGCAGGCATCTCATGTGCCCCCTCTGCAGTGACAGAGCTTTCTGCTGCTGGGAGCTCTTAGTGGACAGAGTATAATGGTGGTATTCACATTTCTTTTGGCTAATTGAGTTCACTTAGACCCAAAACTTAAGCAGTTTCTCCATTTGAGAAGCCCTTGAAAGCTGCATGTCTGTATATGCTTTTGGGAGAAGTAGAAGCACACCTTCCTATTCCCTCCTACCCCAGAATGGAGTCTGTACTCTTGCATGCAGTGTCTCCAGAGACCTCCAGTGAGGTGGGATGTGATTATAACAAGTGTACTACCCTGACCTGGGTTCTTTCATTTGTGTGTTAACCTTAAGTTTTTCCCTACTTGCAGGAAAAAAAGGCAAGAAAACCCACATGGCACCCAAAAATAGCTTCTTTCTAGTCCTCACCTAGGAAGCAATACCATTCTGCTGCATGCCTTTCCTAAGCATTAGGGATAGTCATTGCTCCTAGGGAAGGTGTACTGATGATTTGTTGCCTTACCTATATGGATTCTTTCTATGATCTTCTACATTAACAAGGACTCTGCTTTTAAGCCAACTATGTTAAGAACCAGTGTCAGACTGTCATGTGAGACCATCCAACATAGAACAGGGCAGGGCCTGCTGATTTGCCCTTAATAAAGAATATGGCAGTTTTAGTGGGATACACAAAAACTGGCCAAGGTTAGACAAAAGTTGGGTTTATTAGACTTCCTTTTCCAGCAGTGAGGGCTAACCCCAATGAAATGAGCTCAAACACCTATATTATTTTTCAGAATAGGGAAACAATACACCCATTTGTGCAGAACATGTAGTTATTTGGAGTTGAAGAAAATGTCGTTGTGCCTTGGAAATGTGAAACACTGCAGAGGCCAGGCAGCTTCAGGTAGATTCAGATGAGGCTCTTGAAAAGCACTGCTTTGAATGGGAGCAGTTTCTCATCTGAATTTATCCCTTCTCAGCCTTATTCCTTAGCTGCCTTGTCCTACTCTGGTCTACTGTCCCACCTGCCAAAACTATTTATTTTCAGACCTTTCCATTAGTCTCACCCCTTCTTTTTATGTGGATTTGATTTGGTTTTGAATTAATTGTAATTTAGGTTCTGGCTTGATAGCAAACAAAGAAATCTCAGAAGCACCTGTTGAGTGGGATATGAAAACTTAATAGTTCTGTTACGTTTTCACAGCAAATATCTGTGCTCTTCCCTGAGTTCCTGCATCCTTGCAAACCAAAATGTGATACTTCTCCCTTACTTTCTCTCCTTTCCTTCTGGCTCCATCTGTCTTAACTGTTGCTTGGAAGGATTCTGTCTCTTCCTCCCTCCTGGAAGTTCTGAGAAGGTAAGAGATATGATGCTCAAGCATGATTCTCTCACAGTCTGTGTGACAGGTGTGGTGAAGAAGGGAGCGTGAAGGGAAGAGTAGAAGCAGGGAGAATGGAAGAATCCAGGACCAGGATCCTTCCCAGACAGTCAGCAAAAAGTCATAAATAACATGCCAGTGGGGACCAGTTAATCTGCTCTAGGAAAAGGTGCAAGGTATACAAGTGGGAAAAATAACATTGTGTAATAATCAGCATGCAACGATAGGTGTTAAACCATGTGCAGCTAGGCAAATAAATGAAGCTCCCCCTGAGTGCTATGTGATAAATCATTCTCAAAGAATTTGGTTACTCCACTCTCCTTATCCCCCAAAGAAAGAAAACAAATTACTCTAGACATGGAGTCATAACTGCTACTCTACAGCTGCCAGTAAAGGAGAATGGGCAGGGAGCAGTAGGAGAGGGGCCAAGATATAAGGAGGGAAAACCCCTAACTCTGCATTTCAAGCCACTGAGGTTTTGGAGGGGAAAGGAAATGAGCTCCAGCACTAGACATTGCCTGGGCATACAGGGACAAATGGCAAGTGGAGAGGTCAACTTTACAGAGCTGGCTTTTTTAGCAAAAGCTGATTCATATTGGAAGGGTTGCATCAATTTGCTGAAGTAATTCCTTAGCAGCAGAGTGCTGGTTGCTGTATGCAATAGCAGTGTTCTGCACAGGCTAGCATGTGGGTCTGCACTTCAGACATCCATTGGAACCTGCAGATAGACTGCACGTATGGAGTCACCTGCCAGCCTTTCTCTAAATGTTCCTGTCACCTTCACAAGAAGGGTGATAGCATTTCTCGTGTGCATTTCTCAATAAGGAGGAGCTGCTTCAAAGCAATGGCTTGACCTGCACTCCTAGATTCCCTCTAGTTTTCTCCTGAAACCAAAAGCCCTGGTGGCTTTGCAAGTGAGCTGCAAGAAAACAAGTGGAGAAAAATACTCTAAAAAAAAAAAAAAAAAATTCAGTGGTACACAGGTAAACTTATCCCTAAGAGTGTCTGCTGCCCTAAGGATTGTCCAAGGAGCCTATGGATATCACCTAGTAAAGCATGAGGCTGTGAGGGAGCAGAGCTGCATTCCAGTACTGCTGGAAAACTCTACCCCTCCCATGAAGGCTTCTTCCTTCAGGTGCCCGGCTTAGGGTGAAGAGGCTCACTGATTTGAGTCTTAGAGATGGGGTGAGTAGATAAGGGAAATGTGTGAGGTCCTGCAGGAGTATCAGTACAGCAGCAGCATGGGGCATCAGAGGAAAATGTCATAGAAACCTGGAACCATTTAGTTTGGAAAAGACCCTCATTGAGACCCAACACTGCCAAGGCCCACTAAGCCACGTCCCTGAATGCCACATCCACGTTTAACTACCTCCCAGGGATGGTGACTCAACTGCTTCCCTGGGCAGCCTGTCCCAATGCTTGACAACCCTTTTGGTAAAAACATTTTTGCTATTCAACCTAAACTTGAGGTTGTTTTCTCTTGTCCTGTCACTTCTTCCTAGGGAGAAGGCACCCATCTGACTACAAACTCCTCGTATGTCAGCTGTTCTTTTTACTTTCAAACTGATGTCAACAGACCTGTGAGCTATGTACTTGTGTATCTTTCAGGGAGTGGGGGGAGGGATTAGTAAAAGCTGCCATCTTCATGATCATCTCACTTTTGCATTTTGCCAGACCAGCAAAATAAGGAAGTGGTCAATGGGAACTAGTAAATACATGTTGTGGTACCATTCAGAGGTGACGACTGCAGTTTTTATCAGGCTGTTGAAATGGAGTGTAAGAAGCTGGAAAGATCTCTTGGTAGAAGGTGCCCAGTGTTGTCTCTGAAGAGTCAGGAAAACAGACTGGGCAGAGAACTGGCCTTCAAAGCCAAGCAAAGAGATGGGAGCATGCTTAAGAGGGAAGGCAGCATGCAGTCTCCTGGAACATGCGAGGGTGGGAGATGTGTTAAACCACCCACCTTCACTCTGGGTGAATGGAATGGCTTTTTTCTGGAGTTACAATACAGGGAGGTCTGTGATGCTGCTGGTGTCGGCAGCTTCCCACCTCATCTTGGGGTCATTGCAGCTTCTCTCTGAAGCTGACACCCCCAGAATGCATGGGGTCCCACAGTTGAAGGGACTGTTGTCTAAGGCTGCAGTTCAGGGAAATCCTACTGAGAAGACTAACCACAGCTATAGTTTCTCTGTCAGTCTTTCCCTTGCCTTTCAACCTGGAGTGTGGAAGAGGGCTACCTCCATTTCGTGACACTGAAGTGGAAGCAGTTTCCCTGTCCTGTGGCTGATATTTCAAGCCTATATGTTATGTCATTAAACTTCCAAACTTCCTTTGCCCAGAGACAGCTGGCCAAAGCTAAATGTCCAAGAGTCAGCTACTGCTCCTTGTCAGAAGCAATTCCCTGTGCCTCCTCGTAAAGTGCTAAATACTACAGGAAGAAGCTGATCTGTCATTACATGAAGACTCATCACACTGGAAACCTGTCTCTCTGCCCCCCAGTTCTCTCACTAGCAGGAGCATTAAACAAAATGGTACTGGAGTTAGAGAGACCAGTCTGAGTTAGTGGGGTTTTTTTTACCTGTGTGAGACAGTTTTCCAAAGCTTTCTATTTGGTTTCCTATACACTTAAAATACTGTAAAAATAGTGTGCTTGTATACTCCAGCCAGCAGAAGTAGGCAACTTCTCCAACAATTGCTGTGTTGGTTGTTCCAAGCGCTATTAAAACCAGGTGTGAAAATGAAAATAGTTTCCCAATAATTTTAAGGCTCCAGTGGAAACACCTATGGCTTCTCAGTTTATTGAAGAACATTCCTCAGCATGGAAAGAGTGCAGGGAAAATGAGTGAGTGTGCCCAAAGGCAGGTGGCTTATCTCAAAGCTAGCTATGCCACAAGCTAATTGGGCCTAGAAACAATGTGAAATGGAAAAGAGGAGTTAGGGAAGAGAAAACAGGCTTGGGGTAGCTTCCTCTCAAAATCACAAGAGTAGTGCCTAAGGCTGAAAGCTTTTCTCTTGCTGAAGAGCTGTCCTGATGCGAAGCACTGAAGAGGACTGCGTTTTGATGTCAAACTTTCTCTGCTCAGACTGCAGAAGCTGTTGTCACTGAAGGTGAGTACATAAGCCAAGTGCCTTAGGAAGATCAGACCCCAAATCTGATAACTTAAACCACATCAAATACCTTAAGAATTTAGGCTATTTGAACAATCATCTAGGATCTGTTGGAGCTTCTCAGTCTGGGTGAGGACAGTGAAAAAGACCTGATGAGGTCACAACACAGTGCTCCCCATTTTAACTCAGGGTCAAATCCAGTCAGCAGCAGCTCTGTGTGTAACCTGTTCCTAATGCAGCAACAGGGATCCCACTGCCTTTTCCAAGGCATGAGCACTTAATCACCAGGACTTTTTTTATATTGAACCTAAATGTCTTGGTTTTTTTTCCAAGCAAGCTGACTCCTACTTGAACTACCCATGGGGAAGGAAAAAAATTATCTATGGCCATCTTTTTTTACATAACAGCTTTTATGTCTCAGAAGACTGAATGTCATCTCTAGACTAAACAAATAGAATTCTTTCAGCCTTTTCTCATAGATCAAGTTTCTTAGACCTCTGCCTGTTCCCTTTGCTCTCTCCTGCACTCTTGCCAAACGGTCCACCTCTCCCTCAAAGCACAGTGCCCAGAGACGGGCATAGGGCTGATTTAAAGGCTTAGCAGTCCTTAGTGCCTATTTCTTATGTGAGCCTCCTGTCACTACATCCCACAGCTAGATTTACCTGTGGTTGTTCGCAGTGTTTTGATGGCCTACCTAAGCTCCTGACCAGACTGGTTTTATTTCCAAGTCCTGCTGTCTCACTGGTAATTTCCCCACCATTGACTGGATTTCTCCTTGCTGGTTGTTATGGTTTGTACTTGTTAAGTTGTTATCTTACTGATTTAAAACCATTTATCAAGATGACTTGGAATTCCTTCTTGAATTTCAGTCTGTAAGTTGGATGCTATGTTCCACTAGCTAAATTGGTCATTTAATTCGATACAAGTCTGACAGTTGCTTTCAGTACTGAAGAACTGTTTTAGAGGGAACTCAGGAGATCTCTCCTTTTGGGACAAGTTTTCTTTAACCTGCAGTGTTAGGCAACTTATCTCATACTAATTGCATGTAATCTACATTTTCCTTGCTTCCTTAAGAGTACGTTTTTATAAGTTTCCTTATAACTTACACTCTAATGAACCAGAATTTAATCAGAGCTCTACCTGATACATTGTGTATTTGCATTTTTTTTTCTCAGGGTGATATACTATAAGCATAAAAGTTGTAGTATGGTTATAAGTTATAAAGTTAAGTTATATGTATAAGTTATAAGTTAGTTATAGTTCTCTTTCTGCCATCCTTCAGCTAGTTGGGGTGTAGCTCCAGGTGGGCTAGGACTGCATGACTGCTTGAGAAATGGGATGGTAGAAGGAATCCCAGCCCTGCCTGAAAGACAGTCGAGTTACGTTGCAGGGACAGGTCTAAATTTCAGCTGGCAGGTTGCAAGATGTGCAGGTATGGAGCTTTATTCCTGTGTGGTTTGGAAACCCTGTAGAACGGAATCCTCTCCTAGCTGGGCAGCCCCCAGTGCCTGCAGGTTCTGCAAAATAAGCATAAGCTGGGCATCAAAAAGTCCCTCAGCAAGTTCACTCTGATCCCTGGGACAGTGCTTCCTTCAGCCTTTCCTCCTCCTTTCAAGTGAGAGGGTGGATATTGAATAGGCTCCTCATCATGTCATACTGGTGGGAGAGCAGTACAGCGTTACCGCTTTCAGCAGCAGGAAAATGGCAGGGGAAAGATGTGTTCCTGGATAGCTGAAATTTAATGAGCCACTTGGAACAGTGTATTCTTTAAAGATTGTAAACCACCTGTTAAACCTTTGCATTGTACTTGTTCAGCACTGGAAGGTGTGGTAACCGCTGATGCCTTGAGAAACAAACTTGCAGAGTACAGAGGTAAAGCAGGAGCTGCTCAACTGGTACAGTGCACAGGAACCTGCAAGGGTTGTTTTTCACTTTACACCAGCTGGAGTACTGCAGAAGGACTGTGCTCCCAGACAGACCAGGGTGGAGCGGGTAGCAGTGCTGATGACTAACAGAGGTGCAGAGAGATTTATGCTATCCCCACGAGCTGTATTTGCTCAGCTGTTATTGTGCTCCTACTAAACACAGAAGGGGTTGTTCCTCTCCCCTCCCACCCACAGCCCTGCTTGGGGGACAGGCAGCTAGTGCCTGTTCACTGTCTTGCTTTGCTAGTGCTGCCAGCCTTTGGGCATCAGCATACCCTGGCTTTTTAAATCTTCTTTCCTCTCTGAGGTGGAAGGGATGCAGATTTAGGCTCCTGATATAACCTGTGCCAAACTTTCTCTGTGGAATGAGGCTGTGCTTTCTGCTGGCAGCTTTTTTTAGGGTCTGTACCAGGATGAGTGAGGCACCTGTTCTGGAGCAGACCTGGGTCCTGCTCATGTTAGACCTCCCTTATGTGATGGAAGACCACCTTTCAACTGGTGTATGTGTGATGGTTAAATAACTGGTTCAAGGCTCCTCTTCACTGCTACAGAAGAGTAAACACAGGCTAAATAAAAATTCATTCAACTGGGTTTGAATGAAGCTTCCGTGGAAAACAGGCAAACGCTTTCACTGAGATGAAAACTGAATCACAACAACACTTAGCCCTCAATTTTGGGTTGACACAGTATGTCAGTAGGAAATTTGCACTAGATATCCATGCTACTGCCTTTTGTTCTGTGCTGCACTAGTTCCTCAAGGAAGGAAAAACTGGATGTTGAACAAAAAACCTCATTTTTTTTGAAAGCCAGATCCCTGTTGCAACACTAACAAATGGGATTGGTCAAGAATCCTTCAGTACAAGACCTCTCTCTCCCCTTCTGATATATACTTGTTCATTAAAACTGAAGCTTTTCATGGGAACTCGATGGAAAAAGTTTCCCTGGTCCAGACAGAATTTCTGGGTTAAAAAAAAGAGAAGGAAATCTGCCCTGCCTGGCATAGCCTGTAGCTCTGGGGTTAGGCTGTTCATGTGGGTTCATTTGAGCTGTGCAGAAGCACAGATGGAGTTTGGACCCTCTCTTTTTTTTGCCTGGTTTTGAGGTAGGACTCTTGTGTCTCAAGGGTGTAGGGATTTCTCCTAGGTAGTTTATTTTCTTGTCACTGTCTCTTTCTCCTTTTGATAAGACCCTGAAAGAAAATGGGAGCAGAATAGCAATATTAAAACAATCTGCAGTGGTTGGATGCCAGATCTTCCTTCCTTATGTCTCACTCTAGTCATTCCCAGCATCCTCTCAGCCTAGCAATTGATGCCAGGTCCTTTGGCTTGGATACCAACGAGTGGTGGTGTGTGTCAGGAGAGTAGCTGTGGAGGCAGCTTGTCCCCAGAGCAGCATATTGGCAGCATCCAACCCCACAAGATGAGCGGGAGAACCCTTTAGCACAAGCCTTTGGTTAGATATCTCTCTTCATAGCTTTGTGTAAGGTAAACAGTCACCCCATCTCTTTAATAACCATCTAGTTTGTTAGGCTGATGAGTCCCTTACCTCATCCATCATTTTTATTTTTGCTGTGCAGGCACTAGATGCATGTTTGAATGTGTGTACTTAAGGGGCCAGGAATGAGAGACCTGGTATAAAAAAGACAGGGATCTCCTTGAGAGAGTCCAGAGAAGGGCTACAAAGATGATTAAGGGCCTGGAGCATCTCCCCTGTGAGGAAAGGCTGAGTGAGCTGGGGCTGTTCAGTCTGGAGAAAAGAAGACTAAGGGGGGACCTTATTAATGCTGATCAAGATCTCTAAGTATGGGATGCAGGGGGAATTGGCCAGCCCCTTCTCAGTGTCTGTGGGGACGGGACAAGGGGCAATGGCCTCAAGTTGGAGCACAGGAAGTTCCACACCAACATGTGGAAGAACTTTTTCATGGTGAGGGTGACAGAGCCCTGGGACAGGCTGCCCAGGGGGGTGTGGAGTCTCCTTCTCTGGAGATATTCCAGACCCACCTGGACACCTCCCTGTGCGACCTGTCCTAGGGACCCTGCTTTGGCAGGGGGTTGGACTCTATCTCTGGAGGTCCCTTCCAACCTCCAAGATTCTGTGATTCTCAGAAGACCATTACTGGGGGAAAATTGCTGCAGAAATTCTGTATAACTGCAGATGTCCAAGCCTTGCTTTCCTGCAAGCACTCATGGCTTTAGAGACACTACTTTAAATAAAAATAAGTTAGGGTGTGTTAGAAGTAATCAAGAGTAAGAAGTAACAAACAGCTAGCACTTTAGAGCTGAGCAGTTCAGGTGAAATTGATATTTCTGCCAGTGACTCTTGTTTGTGTGTGCATGCATTTCCTGACCCTTTTTGGGTGGGGTTTTTTGCTGTCATTGGATTTGCAGTAATTAAAATTGCTGTCTCCCAAAGGTTTCACTCCCCAGCAATAGCAAGTTAGCAAGTGTTACTCAGATTGCTTGCTGATGGTGGTGTTAAGTCAAAGCAGGGATGGCAGAACACAGGGGAATGTGACAGTGCCTTTAAAGAGGTGTGTGTGATGATATTGTTGGTCCAGGGAAGGCTGTTTGTGTCCCACTGACTTGCTATCTTAAATGTTCATCTCTTTAAATGTTTTGTATAGGGGAAGAAGGAAAACGTTTTTTCCTTACCTTTCTGTGTCTGCAACCCCCATTAACTCAGACAGGGACTAGGCTTTTAAGTACTCTGCACATGGAATAATACGGGCTTCTTTCTGAGATGACAGCTTAATTTCATAGCTGGAATGAAACTCAGCCATAGACTTTCACTGTCCTCCATAAACTTGGCCTTGGCAACAACAGCAAAGTTTCCAGTAAGCAGCCTGCCTGGAATAGGCTGACTGCAGTGTCCTGGAGCTGGGATAGCTTTCGATGGTCCCGTCATTACCTGCAAGATGGTCTTGCAGTGTGACAGCGTATGCAGCTCATGCCAAGCCCTATGCTGGGATTTCCTGGCTGATTTTGCTGGCTGTTGAAATATACCCCAACTGTTAATATTCATGTTTATTTTTTAAGGGAATTAAGTGCTGTTAGAGGGGTAGCCTGGAGGAAAGAGCCTCTCCAGGGGCTAGTGCTAGTTTATACTTCTGCTTAGTGTGTAGATGTCAGTGAAGGAACTTTCCACCAGGCTGTTGACAGAGCTTCCGTTTAGTGTCAGTGTGTTTGCTATTCTGATCCCCTTGAGCTCGGGGAAGGTCTGGTGGGTCTGGAAAGGGTTTGGAGACAGAACTGGGTCAGCTGGGACTCTTCAGCACATGAAATAGGTGAAGTTGGAATCTGTAATGCAGTGAGAAGTAGGGAGGGAGGGAGACTGCAAACCGTTCACTGTTTCATACTCCAGAAGAACTAGGGTTAGCGAACAAAAGTAGTTGGAGCCAGGTTTAGCTCCAACAAAAGGATGTGCTGTGTTCATGTGCAGCATGTAGTCAACCCACAGAACTAGCTATGGGATGTCACTCTCAAGAAAGTTTACAAGGGGAGACATGGCAAACTGGTAGAAGGGAAAAAATCACTGCTATTCATTAACAACAATCTTTGTGTCTGTCTCTGCAAGTTTCTCATCCACAGCTGGTTGAGACATGAAACATGGGGAAAGAAGTATATGCTTATCCTATTTTTCTGTTGTCCTCTGAACTTCTACTCCTGGCCAGAGCTGGAGATAAAGCATTGGGCCCTTGTTTTGCATGATGTCTGGTTTATACTCTTCAGGATGTGAGGGAATAGATGGGACTTTCATAGTGGCTACTTCTAGATATATGCTAGAAATGAGAAAAACCTGATCTCCCTGCTATTTCAGTTTGCTGTTGTCATTGCTAAGTAGCAGGCCACTGAATGCCAGTGATGATGGCAGATTTGCATGGCTGTGTCTGTGTGATGTCAGCTGAACAAAACCTCTAAGTTCTGTTTCACTCAGGCTTCCAACCCTCTTCAAAAAGGAATGACTACCAATTAGTTCCGTATTCTGCTGGTAAATGCTGTGATTATTCAGTTCCCATAGATTTCTGTTCGTGTCCAGGGGAGTTTTCATGATTCTTATGGCATAGTACAAGTGTGTGTAAATATGTACATTTATTCCCTGTAATTTGCATACCTAACTGGAAGTTCCTATAAAATACTAATTCATTATAATACATTTCTCCTCCCCCTGCCTTGGTTTCAGTAAATCAAGTGTTTTTGTTCTGACACACAACCCCTCTGCTTTATATTTTTCAGAGTCTCCTTCAGGGCTCATTTTGCAAGACTCTCAAAGGGCTTTATCTTGGTTTGACTTTATGCACTCAGGAAGCTTGGGGGATTTAGATAGGAAAAATTTCTGGAATGTGGGGAGAAGTGTGGGGTTTTCTTTATTTTGCTTATTATATAAAAATGATGCTAGGGAATTCTGCTCCTCGTTTTGCTCCCCTAAGCTGCATGAGTGATTGGCCTCACCTGAAGGCCAAGGTGTGAATTGCTGTCTGCAAACCCCAGGCAAGCTGGAGGCCCCTTGTGATGTAAGTGGTTTGTTAAGGAGCCCCCAGGCCTCTTGCTCAATGACTTCTCTGTCCACCTACAGCTTGGGAACAGTCACGGGGTCTTTTCTTCACATGTGAAATCTGTCAGCAAAGTGAATTTGGTTTAAATATCAGCTGAGGCTTGAGCTCCCTTTCAGTTTTTGTTGACTTTATCCCCTCCTTCTCATTCCCGATCAGGTTTCTCTCTGCTTGAGTCAGACTTGCTGACACTTAAAATATTTTCTTCTGGATTTGTGTGTGGCAAAGCTCAGGTGCCGTTCACATTCACAGCCTCAACAGTGATCTGAAATGCTGAGGGGAGGAGGACTGCTCTGATTCTTTAGCTGCTACAGTTCAGTTGTGTTTCTTGTACCCAAAACTTGCTGTAGCTGGGTGACATCATGCAGACCTGCTGGAGTTTTTTGTGTTGTACCTGCTGCTACCAAGCCAAGGGATTCAAGTTGTGAACCAGTACCCCCTCTGTTTCCTAAATATGGAAGAAAAATGATTCCCTGCACCAGAATTTATCATCAAAATATGAGACGTAACTGATGGGGCACAGACAGGCAAAATACATGGAAACAGTGAGTGTGTTTTCTTTGTGTGCTGAACCTGTCCTGGGGCCAGGACACTGAGGTCATGCCATGTCTGCTGGCTGACTGCACAAACATCTGCGGCTTTGGGATGAACCTGGTGCTGCTGCCTGTCAGTGTTGAAGCATTTCATGTATTGAAAGCTTGAGGGGATTCTTGGCTGTGGCAAGGAATTTCAGTTGTGGCTTGCTTATAAAAAGAAAAGAAAACCCCCAGTAAACTGCAAGGGAGAGGAAAGCTAGGGAAGGCGAGAACAACTATTCCAGCTTCTGGTTTTTGTCACTCTCCTAGGATAAAAGTTATATTGTTGTCTTTTTTTTTTTTTACCCCAGACATGTTTTAAGTCCTCTGATCAGCTGCCTGGACTGCTTTCTGTTTTACATGCATGCTTTTTTCCCCCTCTCTGTGATACCTTCAGTGGTTTCCAAAGCTGAAGTAATGTTCCTACTCCTCAAAGAGCCACAATGTTTGAAGACTTGTAATTGAGCCAAACAGCTATCAGCATCCTGCAGGTACTTGGTGCATCTCTTTTCCCTTTAATGGCTGGTCCATACAAGAGCCTGGTACCTCTCCATGCATCTGTCACTCCTCTGCAGGTGGTGGTCGAAGAGGCAATGTCAGGGCTGAAGGTGCCAGGCTGGTTACAGAAGCAACTTCTGGGCTTCTGTTCTTTGGTGTGTGCCATCTGTACTCTGTTCTCTGGTTTCTGTCTTTGGAAATAACCTTTTCTGTGTAATAAGCTGTTGAGGGACACGGTCCTACCTGCCCTTTGGTGGTGATGGACTATGGTGGCAGGGTAGGTAGAATGGGATATCCTGAGGTGTGTGCAGGTGCTTTCTGGCACTGAATAAGGCTCTCTTAAAACATAAACCTTCTGTTTCTCTTGGGATCATGCTGGAGAGATGCTATTCAGAGGACAGTGTGTGTTGCAGTCTGAAGAAAGAGATGGTGTGGTCAGGCAGGCCGTTTGCCTCCTCTGTTTAACTAGAAAATACAAGTCACCATTTGGAATCTCTCAGTATGCAAAAACATCATTTGTGAAATGCTTACCCCATGGCAGCAGTAATAGTGAATTAATCTGTTAGCTCTGTTCTAAAACCTAGGTGAATGGGAACAGTTTTTCCTGCTGCTTCTGGCTTACTGGGCACTTGGCCATCAATGCTTATGCTCCATAATCTTGTTGAGTCACAGTGAAATGTAGGAGGAAGCCCTTGACCCAGAAGTCCCCAAGTCCCTGGGAATGTAGACATACTGGTTGGTGTTTGCTGAGAAGGAAACAAACCCAAAGGTCTGTGGATGTGAAGGATGGTCCATATCCTGCTGAGCTGAGGCAGATGATCTTGCTTTGCCTTTTTTTCTCCACCCCCTCCCATCTTCCAGAGAAAGTTCACTCCTGCGACCAGGAAAGGCAGAGTGCCCTGGAGGAGGCCAGGCAGAACCCCCGCGAGGGCATCGTCATCCCCGAGTGTGCTCCTGGAGGGCTCTACAAACCAGTCCAATGCCACCAGTCGACTGGGTACTGCTGGTGTGTCCTGGTGGACACAGGACGCCCCCTACCCGGTACTTCCACTCGGTAAGAGCCATAGGCCTGATGAGGTACAGAGAACCACTGTCACTGTATCAAATACATTCCTGCTTCTAGAGCAGTCAGCTCCATACTGCCTGCCTTACAGTTAGCAATGCCATCTGTGATGTTCCCTGTTGAATGCTACTATGGGCTGGTACAGAGTAACTACTGCCCTTACTTTCCTCTGTGTTAAGTGTTCACACAAAGGAGGGGTTATTCTATCTCTGGCTGGCAGTTTTTGGGGGGTAGCAGGGTACAGACTACAAATCGGGGGCACGAGTAGTGAAAAGACAAATGTTTTTGTTGTGTTATCCCCTGTTTTATACTTCCACAATGCAGGCACTTGAACCCTGACTAGCTCAGCAGATTACTTGGTTGTGTGTTGATAGGTTTATGCCAGTGATAGATTTTTCTTTAAGTTACTCTGTATTTTAAAACTATTTGGGGAATCTCTTCCCACTTGGGGTTTGGAAACAAGTTGTGGGTTTACCAGGTTATAAAAACAGGCCAGTTGGAGTTGGGACCTAAACTCTGCTAGACTGATTCTGCAGAGTGTGAAGAGCTTTGTAAAGAAGCTCAGCTTGTGCCCCTAAGAATTGCAAGAGGGTCTTGTGCTGTTCAGGGATTTGGTGACTGGTATTGGACTTCAAAATCTGCTCTTCTTTCCCTCTCCACTTCTGCTGCTGTTGCTGACTGTCCATAAGCAGACAGATGCTTGAGAATAATATTTCTTTTGCAGGTGTGTTGGTTTCCCCTGCAGTAAGCAGATAAGACACAGGCCTTTAGCAAGCCTCTGATGTCACGAAAGCTGTATCATATAGTTTAGCATCTGCTCTTCTCCTTTTTCAGCTATGAGACCCCAGTGTGTGAAAGCGATGCCAGATCGAAGAGCACAGAGATTGATGATCCATTCAAGGACAGAGAACTTCCAGGTCAGAGAGGAACCAGATCCTGTCTCTGCCACCTTCCCTTGTCTCACCCTGGGACTCTTAAGAGGCCAAGAATATTGTTGAGGAGATGGGGGATTTCCCTCACTGTGCATGTTTTACCATGGGTTTTATTCTGTGTTATTTTGGATTACCTCCAACTTCAGCAGGGAACTAGAAAAGGCTGGGAGTGTCCTGGGGGCTGGTTTACTGCCTGTCTGCCCTTGGAAAACATGTCTGGGATCAGAATTTTCAAGAAAGAGACCTGGGTGCCTAGAGGTTCCCTGGGGGAAAAGCGGGCTCTGCATTTAATGTTGTTCTTCAAAGCCTGGCCAGGACAGGATCCTTTCCATTTAGCAGGGCTTTTCAGCACCTTGGTGCCCCCTAGCAACAAGAGGACACGGCTGCCAATTCTGTGGACCAACTGGTTCTCTGACGCTGTACAGACCAGGCAGGGTAACCTTCCTGCTGCGTAAGGCTCCTCACTTAGCTGGACTTCCTCATTTTCTGCCTGGAAACTGCTTTATCTCCCTAGTCTTATATTCTGCTTTTCACTCTAAGAGTGACCAGCCATAACTTCCCTTTTGCCTGCCTTGTTTCTGCTAGGAAGATGTGCTGGGCGAAGGTGTGTGTGCAGCTCTAAAATGCTCTCCTACCTTCCTGTGCGTTTTTCCTTCACACTGTCTCTCAGGAGCAGGGCGAGTGGCCCTCACTGACATATCAGCCACTGCTCTCCTGGGGGAGGGCTGACTGCTTGCAAACAGAAGTTATGGTGGGTAGCTCCACTGCAAGGGACTGTTAGAGACCAAGAACTCTGTAGAAAAGGGCTAATAGCTCTGGATCCACTTAATTTTCTCCTGGCCCTTTCTAGGGCTAGCATCAAGTGAGTTGTCCCTGAACAGGTTAGCAAAGGAAATGAGATTTGGTCCAGATTTGCCTTCTGTGTCTCCTAATTCTCCTGCTGACTCTTGACCCCATAGCTTTCTGCTTAACAGCTCTTCCCTCAGTAGGGCTCTCTTCTTTGCAGCTCCTCATTCCACAAGATACATAGAAATCTCCTATCTGCCTTCCTCTCACATTGGAATGAAATTGGCCACTTGGTTCAAGTATTGCTTTGGGGGGTAGGGAGAAGGGAAAACAGAAATTATTGTATACAGGCTCATTTCCTTCGGAAATTGCCGTAAAATAGAATAACATTACTTCCTTTCTTCCCTGTTCCCCTCTCCCCTCACTTTACTGCCACCCCCTGCTCTCTCCAGAACTCCTCTGTGAAAACCTTTGTTCTTGGGCTTTTTCTTTGAGACTCTCTGATCTGCCAGGAAGGCAGAATGGTTTCTTTTCCCTTCTCCCTGCCCTTCTGCACTGTAGCTGGACAAGAGGACAGGAACTGCTTGATGTAGAAGAGGACACATGATGCTCTGTAATTTAGTGGTCTGGTCCCAGCATCAGACTTGGAGGAAAATTCACCTCCCAGCTCAAGCCACTTTCCTCTGCCTGAGTAAACTTTCAGGCCTGTGCTTGGTTGCATTGGCTGGTGTGATGGTTCCTGTCACTGAAAATACCCTTGTCTCTGGAGAGACCAGGAAATGAAGGACCTGATCCTGGTTTGTCTGGCTGAGAGATGCTGTGTTGTGTGATCTTTTAATGCGGGCTTAGTCTGTTTAAGCTAATCACATGCAGACTAATGCAGAAATCCACTGGTGAGCCAGAACTGCAGGGGGTGGGTGCGAGCGGATTCTGCTTACATTTTTTTCTGCTTTTATTTCTTAGCAGAGCTGAATTATAGGAAAAACCCCTGTTCTAATTTGAGACTGATCATTCTATTTGCACTCAGTTGTGTAAGGGGGACCTTCTTCCTCTTCTGGAGGTTTGGCCATTCTTCAGAGTCTTGGTGCTGCATGCAGTTGTGCTCCTTGGCCTGTGTGAAGAGACCCTGCAGAGGTCAAGGTGGGGTAGACATAAGTCCAGATCCTTGCACACCTACATGCACTCTCTTCACAAGCTATTTCATGGCTGTGGCTGAATGAAAGGAGGAAAGAAAGCATTGCTTGCACACAGCAAATGGCAAGCTGCTAATTCCTGCAGCCGGTCAGATGCTGAGGCCCCAGGGAGATGACTTCTAGCAAATGATTTTTCAACTTTCTCATTACTGCAACAAAAAGCTCCTTTGAGTGGTCTACTCTGGCTGCCATAGCAGCTTACCCATTACAATGCTGACGTTTTCTGGACCATGTGCCAAACGAGCGCTGCGGGGTGTGTGTAATGCACATAGTACAGGGAGAGGCAAGGGACCGTTCCTTAGCGATTGCAGAGAACAGAGCCTGTAATGCTGCACAAGAGTGGGTTTTCTAAGATCAATTTGCAAGCTGCTTTAAGCTGTCAAGGGATTACAGAAAACTTTTGGTGCTCTGTTTGGGGTACACGTGCTTCTCTGCTTGTCCAAGAAAGGCGGTATGTTGCTGGGGGAGGCTGTCTTCTCATGGCTTGGCCAGCTGCCTGTTTGGTAGTGCACGGTGAAAGAAGAGGTGAGGGATGTCAGAGAGGACATGGGATGGGAGCTGATAGGGTTTGGACAATAGTTTTGGAGGTGGTAGGCTAAAGTTAAGCATGCTTATTCCTCGGTGTAGGCTAAAGCCATTGTTACTGTATTAATGTGGTAGCAATTGAAGCATGCTTTTGCACCTTTAAGGAGCAAGGAAAGGGCACAGATTGCCTTGTGAAGGTGAGGAGATGGAGAATTTAATCTCAGCTGTGTTATAACAGGCTGGCACTGTTAAGGCCAGGAGACTCTGTCAGACTGTGGTTGTGATGGTGGGGAGCTATATGGCCTGAGCACTAAGTAATGGAAATAGTTACTAAGCTCGTCTTCAGCCTACTTTGTCCTGCTTGAGCCAGCAGTGACTGGAGGCGATTACCACGTGTTGACTTAAGGCTGACGTATTTCCCATGCAGTGTGATCATGCAAAGAGCTGAATTATTGTGGTAGTTGCTGGCAGGCAACGCGCTCTGTGCCTGGAGAGAAGAGTGCAAGCAGCAGTCCTTGCTTTGGCCCATGCCTTGGGAAGCTTTACACTCTCAGTTAGGACTTCAAACCAGCCGTGTTTGCAGAGGAAGATAACCCAGGAGGTAATGAGTTGTTTGGTAAACTTCTCTGCAAGTGTCACCATGGGAACTCCTGCCTGCCAGGCATTTTCCAGCACATCCCTGTGGTTACACTGGTAGAGAACTGGGAGAGACTATAAAGCTAACCACATGGTCTTCCTGCCAGATACCAGTGGTGACCCTGTGTGTGCCTGGACAGAAGCTGCAGGACAAATTGCATGCGGAGAAACCCACCAAAGGATTCTCCTGCCTGCCTTTAGGGACTCTAGAGCGAGGATCTTGTCAATCCTTGCTGAGCTGGGGTAGAAGACCCAGTCCTGTGTGGTTTTTGCATTAAATCTCCTCTTTTCTTTCTACAGGCTGCCCAGAAGGGAAGAAAGTTGAATTTATTACCAGCTTACTTGATGCTCTGACTACGGACATGGTACAGGCTATTAACTCTGCAGCACCTACTGGGGGTGGGAGGTGAGTCCAGAAAGCACTTGGGCTGAATGTCACCAGGGTGGCTGCAGAGCTCTGGGTGCCCCCAAGATAGGGCTGGGAGGGAAAGGTGTGGTTCTGGGTTGCTGGGAGAGGAGGTGAGGCTGCATCTTGAGATGCTGCTCTGTTCTGTCATCCTAGCCCTGCCTGCCTCCTCCCACCCCTCCGCCCTGGCAGCTGCTCTGCTATAAAGGTTAGTGTAGCCCATTTGAAGTGTGAAATGAGAGCTCAGTGGGAAGAAGTGGCTTGGTCTTTTGTGCCCCAGTACATGAAAAGACCTAATAAAATGCAAATGGATTGAAGGAGACTGTGTGGCCTAGCGGCTACTGCGGGGAGTGAAGAACACAAACCAAATCCTTGGCAGTACTAGCGCTGTGGTTTTGCTGTGGGGCCAGAGCCAGCCTGCCGATGAGGAGAGGAGCTGTTTTTCACTGCCCTCCCCTCTGACTGGCTGCCTGCTCATCCCTCGTGGAAGAAGCAGCATCAGGCCTGTTGTGAGAGGTAGCTGGAAGTGTGTGTTTTGGGGAACTGGAGGAAAAACTGAGGTCTTGTCTCCCCCTTCTGCTTGGTCTCAGGAAATCCCCTTAGTGCAGCAGTGTCTTGGACTGTGATGGATGTAAAGTGCTGTATTGTCTCTGCTAAGCAAGGCTTCTATGCTTCTGGATTCCCCTAGCTATAGAAGGGGGTCAGTGCTAGTTTAGCATGCAGGGATGCCCCAACCAATGCTGTGTTTGTAGGGGTGTAGAGATGAAGGAGGTGCCTCTGCATGCCTTTACTTCCGTGGGTATTGCTTCGACTTTCTGAGCGTGATGCTGATCCCCCTTTCCTCTTTCAAAACATAGAAGGAAGCAGTGCCATCTGCTCAAGCCAAAAATCTTCCTGGGTGGCACCTCCATGGCTCTTGGTTTCAGTATGGATTGCTTTGTGAGTCCATATGGTTTTAACTTTGCATCTGGACCTTACAAATCAGGCTGGTGGCTGAGTGCCTGTGCACGATACATATTCTGTAACTCCTTGAATTAGCAGTATATGCCTGGCATGCCTGTATTCATATAAACAGGATGAAAGATACCCCAGGGTTGGGAAATATGTCGTTCTCTCCCTGCCATAAGCATTCCAATGTCAATTTTGTCTAATTTGCACAGTTCAAATGCAGTGGGTGGGGGTGGTGGGAAGCCCCAGAGAGTATTTGATATTTATTTGGCATCTTTGGCACTGGAACTGAAACCCAGCCAATGCAGTCATCACTCTTAAAGCTTAATATAAACCAATATTGTAGAGACCAGGGATGTATGCCCCCATGGCACTTCTATATACCAGCAAGCTTGCTTCCTAATGTTCCCTAAGCTTTGTGAATTTCTCAGCTTTCAATAGAGGCCTTTCTGATAGAATTTTTCACTGCCCAGCTCTTCACACAGACATCACGTTGATTTATTTTCAGCTCCAGCATTGGCAGCCCAGTTGCAAGGGGAAAAAGAAATCTTTTAGCAAGCTGTCCTTTGTAAGGCAAAAAGCTGCTGCCACCCAAATACTCTGCCTGCCCACAGCCACAATTAAATTCAGGAAGCTGCTCTGGCATGAGCTTCCATGTGCATCAGCTAGGCTAAGCACCCCAAAGAACACACGTCAAGCTTTTCCCTCCAACCATGACATAATGGGACCATTTATTTTGCAAAGAAAAGCATTTTGAGGAATTTGGGGTACTTAAAAGTTTAATCAATACAGCTTTCACTTTGGATTGTTGGGAACCTGCCTCTGTGCAATGAGTCCTGCTTTCCAGGTTTCCCAAGGGGATGAATGTCCTGAATCCTCTCTTCAGGAATATCTCAAATTGTCTGGATGACCTGACTTCCCTTTGGCACTGGAAATGAAAGCCCTTTTCCATGACAAAAGGAGTATTTTATCTATAGGGTTAATCATAAGGCTAATTAAATTTCTAACCTTAACAACTAACAAAATACTGGATTTCTAACAATCCTTATCCTATATGTCCCAGGCTCAGATTTGCTGAGAAGGTCATGTGGAAAAGAAAGTCTAGAGATCTGGCTGTCTGCTGTCTCTTTGGCAGTCATGTTAGTTTTAATATCTTAATGTTGGTCTTCACAGTTGAGGCCAAGCATCACTTATTGCAGGGTCTTCTCCATCTTTGCCGTAACGATGGCAGAACAGGCTCTTTATTTAAACATGGGCTGGTTCCCTCTGTAGCCTTCATCTTTCTGGTTGTTTACAATGTTCAGCATTTCATTTTCCTGAGCACTTTTTAGAGTTTGAACAAATGCATCTGATGATCCAAGGTAAAGTTTGGACGTATCACCAGCAAAGCTTATGCCTGTTGTAGGGGGCAGACCAGGCAAGCAGCAAGCCATACCCCTGTGCCAAATGGACCCATATATTGTCCTGTATATTTTAATCAGAGAAGCAGCAAGTAGGAGTTTTAGGGAAGGTGGGTAGTATTCCTGTTTCTTCATGGCAGCAGAGAGGTGATACTGGCACACAACATGCATCTTTAGTACTGACATTATAATATAGGACCAAACGCAGAAGAGCCCAAAGTTTCAAGGACTGAAAAAGCCTAATGGTGAGTCTTAAGGAGCTTAGCCTTTCTTAGGGTGTTAACAGAAAAGGGAAAAAAGTTATTTTGTATATTCTGAGTATCTCCACAGGGACAAAAGCTCTGCAGGCTCTTTAGTCTACCAGGGGAGAACATGATTAGCCGAATATAAACAAACTTGTAATCAAAATTTCTTTAAAGCAAGGGCAATTCTAAGGCAAAATGAAGTCATGAAGGAGGTGACATATCCCCCCTCTTTAAGGCTTTCATCTCAGGCCTGATGCCTTTCAGAAAAACTTGCTTTAGTCAAACCGAAGTTATGGTCCTCAGAGTAATTTGATTCACATTCAGTGAGTATGATATACAGGAAATCAGATTACGTTACCCTGTTGCCTTCAGTCTGAATCTGGACATGCAAGAGCAAACTTCTTGCCTTTGCTGAGTGTCTTCATCTTCAAGACTTTATGCTGCAAAGCTAGCTGTGGCTTTGCACTGAATGTCTGTATTAGCTTTTTTTTGTGGGCAGGAGGGAGGAGGGATGAGTCTGGGAAGAAATTAGAGCTCTGCATTTAAAAATATTCCATAGAGCTGTGCTAAACTGCATGCTTTACACTTGGCATTCATGAGCACTGTAGTAGCAGCAGAGTGAGGCTGTATAACTTGGATTGCTGCAGGCCATGTAAGTAAAACCTGATAAGACTTTTTTGTTATTTGGCATGCTTAAAACAACCTTGTAATCCCTTATAGGTCTTGTCTTGTTTAAGCAAGTTCAAAGCTATTGACTTTAATTGAGTTACTCTTGCCTTACAATGATGTAAATGAGATGAGAACTTCCCTTCCTTATGGCCCTGGTTTATATTACAGCAAAATAGCCAAGTAGACTTAATTTAGACTTTTGAAACCAAAAATCTCTGGTAAAATTCATTCTTAATTTTAAGTTTATGTAATAACTCCAAGGCACATCTTGTTACTGTATGTTTTCAAAGTAATTAAGGGAGTACTTGTAGGAAATTGGTTTATTAACCAGTGTTTGGTATGATTTTTGAAAAAAAAATGTAGCTGAAATTGTTCACTTATAAATCTTAAACAATAGGAGCAGTGCTTTTTAAAATGTAGACTTCACTTTAGTACATTTTAGTCTGTTTTCTAATTCAGACATATGCACATCACTCAGGGCCTAAACTAAAATAGACCAAAGGGGATCCCAGCCTGGGTTTCCCAGATCTGAGAAACTCTTTTGTCCCTGCCAATTTGGAAGTTAATTTTAATTGTCAAAACAAAACCTGTGCATTATGGCTTGCTACATTATCAGCAAATGTATTACTGTCCAGTGGAATCTAAGGCTACAAGGGCCACCCTCATCATGCAACACAGCAGCTGTGTCCCTTCATTTCAACTTGCCAGTTACTCCTCAAGTAAATTCAGAAAACTGCCCCCAAGGTTCCCTTTCGTGCTGTGGTTGAGCAGTTTGAAGTGGGTAAGCACAGCGCAGCACATCTCTGAGGGGTTCTGCAGGTAAGCCATGTTTTAATAAAGATTTAACACTGTCAAATAGCATAGGGAAGCTAATGCCCAGCTCCTCCTGCATTTCAACTGCAGTTGGATACCAACTTCTCTCTGTCCTCCTATGGAAATCGTGGCCTAATTGAAGAGATGGGAGAGTTCAGGTAAGAGGAGGATCGTTGAGCATTCCATGAGGAGTAAAGGGAGGTGATTTTAAGCCTTCTAAATTATTAATCCCATAGTCTTCAGAGAAGTTGTGTTCATAATAATGTTTCAGACACAACTTAGCTGCAGGAGAGGAGCAAACTGAGCCTGTAATAAGATGATAACTTAAGTTTTAACTGTAGTGGAATTAGGCACTCCCTGTAATGAATTTGGACTGTTAGTATGCTTTTGTTTAGTCTGAACACATCTTAGTTTTCTGTTGGTTTCTTGATTCTTTGTCTACAGGAAAAGGAGAATAATAAAACAAATACAGGATCCTTTTGCAGTTCCATTAGAGTAATCCTCTTGGATTTAAACTCTGTTCCATGGTTATAGCCTTTGCCTTTAGAATAGACAACTGCAAAGAACAACAAGGAGAGCAAGAAGTGGATGCAGAGCAAGAATCATTCTGAATTTTACCTCAGTTTGTTAATCACTTTCTACTACTCCGTGGGGGTACCTTGGTGGACCTCATCAATGCTGTCGTGGGTGTTGACTGGCAGGATCAGTCCCATAATTTCTTTAGCTTTGCTCTCATCTGCTCCTCAGCACCAAGCAAGGTATGCATCCGTGCAAAGTCTTTTCAAGTTGTAGTAACTTACAACCTTACCTCCTCTAGACATCTTGACCACAAATATACCTCATGTGTTACAAGTGGAAGCGGGGGTAACTCTTTTTCTACGCTGTTGCTTCTGCTAGTAGCTCCTTGTCCAGCAGTGTTTGTTCATCCTGCAATAGCTCCCTCTGGTTTATAGTCCCTGTAAACCAGTTAGGTGATGTTAGGCTGCTCTTAGTCCCCTCCTGCCTCAGCAGCTACAGTTGCTACATGAAGGTTATATTACAAAAGTATAGGTTGTCTGTAAGTCTTCAACCAGGTGATCACCTGCTGGATGCTTCAGAGATTGCAGCCCTGCCTTCTATCATAGCAGTGATTGGTATCAGGGTTTTCTGTCACTGCAGCAGTACCGTGGGTCTGTGCAGACTGAGAGGTGGGATGCAGTGGGGCTGCAAGTGTTCAGGGAGCAAAGGGCCAGCTTTGGTAGGAATGGACTTGAGTTTCTTTAGTAAAACCTAGCGGGAAACACCAAGCTTTGACAGCACAGTTCTCTGGAGGGTGCTGTGATTGCACACTGTACACAGTTCTGTACACAAGTAATACCTGGCATCTGCCCCTCTTGCATACTTTATCCTATATACCTCTCCTCCTTCCCTGCCTCTTCCCACTGAGCTAATTCCTCCTTTCTTGCAAGGGGGTGCAAGGGCTGGAAAGCATTGCAGACTGCATGCAAAGTGTATATTCAAGCTCTCTGATATTTTGGCGTATTCTTCCCTCTGCTCCAGAACTCAGTGCAGGTGCAAAAGTACATGTCCATGGCTTTTCATAGGCTCTTCGCTTTCTGCCTGTACCACAGTTACACCAGATGATAGGAAGATATTCTGTGGAAGTGTCTCTACTGGAAACAGTATTGTTAAAAGTAACAGTACCTTAATCCACATATCTTCAAGCATAAGCCACCTAAAAAATAAATATTCTCCTCCTGTAAGGGAGCTGATAGCACATTATACAGAGGGAGGAGGAGCAAAAGCTTAGAGAAGACTATATACTTGATGCTAACAAATTTGTAAGAAACCTGAGAGAGCAGGTTCCCTGTCCTAGGCTGTTAATGACAGACCATGCTTCTCTTAAATGTTTGACTGTGGGTGGGCTTATGCTGCATAATGGAGCTAAACTTGCTGGCTTACAGAAGTGATCCAGCAATAGCAGGTTAGATTTGGAAAATCAGCTTGCAGAGAGCTGTGTTTCCCAGCACTCTTTCTTTACAGATTGATTGTTTTGCCATACAGTGCTAAAGAAGAATGATTAGGAAGCAAGTTAAGTGCAGCTGTGACATAGTCAACATGAGAAGACTGAGAAGGCTGTTTGTGTTTGGGTAATGTCTGTCTTTACTAGGTCTTACAAAGCTGCTACAGCACCAGGGTGGGAGACTGGAATTCAGTGGATTTTTGTGTGACTGGTGTCAGAGCGAGAGATGTTTTGTTGGGAGTTGAGAATGTACCAAGCAGCTTTGTTCCCTCTTGGTTTTCTGATTCCTTTGTGGTCTGAACAAGGAGAGAGGCAGCACAACAAAGCAAGTTTCCATCTGAGGGCAGATTTATTTCTCTTGCAACAGCACTGAAGACATAATAGAGAGAAATGCCCTTGGAACACTCCCTAGTTTGTGCTTGCAGGACAGTTGGAGTCCCCAGATCTATTTCATCTGATCCAGCAGCTATGGTGGTGGTTGTGGCACATCATCAAAGCTAGGTGGCTTAGCAGTGCTGTGAAGTTGCATCAATTCATGTTTCAGGGATGGTATGTAAGCTTTCTTTAGTGTACCACATTATTTCTTACGCCAGGGAGATATGGTTGCACTGAGATGCTGTGGATCCTTCCTGTGCAGTCATCAGAAAGGGCAGGTAACCATCTCAGGAGCTTCAGTCCAACTAAGCCAGCCAACAGCAAGCAGTGAAACGCTGGAAATGGCTTTGTCTTCCTTCCTTCCACAGTCCCAGCAGTGAAGCTAACTCCCTTTCGCTCTGTAAGCACACTGGGGTTTTCAGCATGAGCTCTTGGCATGTGTGTGGTGACAAAAATTGATATATCATCACCTGATTAGTCAATGTATTTGTATTAGCCTGTGGATTTCCCTGATTTTTGTCATGGAAGTGCTGAAGAGAGCTGTTACAGCCTCTTCTGGTAACTGCTAAGAGCTCCTCCTTGGGCTGACTGAAAGAGCAGCACTTTCAAGTCCTGTTTCTGAGTGTCTTTTCAGCAGATACAGACATGCTTGTGTTCCTGTCTGTTGTCTTTCTGGTGTGGGTTCTAAGATACTCTGTTATTTTCTCTATTTCTGCCTCTCCAGTTGTGGGCCTTCAGGAAACAAAGTGTGCAGGCCTATCTGTGGATAAGGGGAATTTCACATGCAAAAGCTCAGTTTTTATCCCTCTATCTCAGAAAAAAAACCCCATAATATTGTCCCTTGCGATACAGAAATTCCCTGTGGCTGTTGGAAACATGCTAGTCTGCAAACAATAGCCAGTTCACTTCCAAAAGGGGCAGAAGCCAATGACTGTGTTCATACATGTCATAAAAACAAGCCACAGGAAGTGTTTTTATTCTCTCTTGTCATCCTGGTCTCCACATACAGTTTCAAGGCTCTGAAAAATCCAGGCAGGCCCTCAGCTTCCTGGGGAGATATTTGCAATTTCTGCTTGTCAATAGATGACTCCAGGGGCTTGTCTTGTTTGGCTGAGTTTTGGGAGCCAAAATTCTTCTTCCCAACCTCCTTTTCCTCCCCCATGGTGCTTATGCCACTGTGTATGGAGGAGATGCCGTGACTGAACACCAGGTTGCTTCTCAGCTAAGAACTAAATGATGGAGAGAGTTTCAAGTAAAAACTTAGGGAAGAATGTGTGGTTTATTTGCCTCCCCCTCCTGTGTGCACTTACTTGTTTTGAGGATGCTGGTGTCTCAGGTTAGGGGCTACCTTTCTAATGTGTAACATCATTTGTAAAAGATGTTGGGGAAGGTTAATAGGGATCTCTGTTCTCCACCAAAGCTCCAGTGCCTGCTTTCTGCATGTTGCATACTCCCCCTGCTCACTAGGGATTTAAATGACCATTTTTATTTTTCCAGGCTTGGCAGCTGTGTCTGAGACAAAACTGGTCATACTGGGGGGTCAAAAGAATTTTCTTGATTCTAGTTCACAAAAAATAAATTTTCAGTCACTATGTATCCTACTGGTTTCTGTTGTGACAGTCTGAAAGTGCATTTTATAAGGTACCTGATTCATATTTCCCCATCTCACACCAGAATGCCCCACACTCACACCAGAGCCTGGCTGCCTGCAGCATGCAACTGTCCCACTCTCACTGCTGGGGAAGGAATTAGGCAGCAGCTGGAGGTGGCTGCTGGAATTCATCAGAGCAACCAGTGCCAGTGTAGTGTGTCTGACTCCCTGTCCACCAATTTCCATGCACTGACATGCTTTACTCCTGGGAGGAAAAATGCTCGTGTCTCAGCCTCACTGCAGCATCATTTCAGCTTTCTCTGTTGGCACACTCATCGCAGGGAGAAAAGATGGACTAGCTTAGTGCAAATTTTCAACAATTCCTCTTTAGAAAGACATTCTTCCCTGGTTCTCTCTATCACTGAGGCATAACCCCTTTCCTGCTGCAGAGCACCAGGTGCTGCTTAGACAATACTACAGGACAGTGCATGCTTAGTGATGACATTGAGTCTCTATTTGTGTATCTTCAGCTGCTTTGCTTTTCCTCCTCTTCCTCATCTCTTCCTCTCTGATATTGTTTGTTGTTGCAGAGTCTGACAGGACACCTGTTACTAGGGGTGTTCCCCAGGGCTCGGTGTTGGGTCCAGTCCTGTTTAATATCTTTATTGACGTCCTTGATGAGGGAATAGCATCCACCCTCAGCAAGTGCCGATGATACAAAGCTGGGAGGGGTGGCTGACACGCAGGAACACTGCGCTGCCATCCAGAGAGACCTGGACAGGCTGGAGAGCTGGGCAGGGAGAAACCAGGTGAGGTTTAATAAAAGCAAGTGTAAAGTCTTGCACCTGGGGAGGAATAACCATCTGTATCAGTACAGGCTGGGGGATGACCTGCTGGAGAAGAGCTCTGTGGAGAAGGACCTGGGGGTCCTGGTTGATGACAGGTTGGCTATGAGCCAGCAGTGTGCCCTGGTGGCTAAGAGGGCCAATGGGATCCTGGGATGCATCAGGAAGAGTGTGGCCAGCAGGTCTAAGGAGGTGATCCTCCCCCTCTACTCTGCCCTGGTCAGGCCCCACCTGGAGTATTGTGTCCAGTTCTGGGCTCCCTGGTATAAAAAGGACAGGGATCTCCTGGAGAGAGTCCAGAGGAGGCTATGAAGATGATTAAGAGCCTGTAGCATCTCCCCTGTGAGGAAAGGCTGAGTGAGCTGGGGCTCTTCAGCCTGGAGAAAAGAAGGCTGAGAGGGGATCTTATTAATGTTTATCAATATCTGAAGTGTGGGACACAGGGGGAATCAGCCAGCCCCTTTTCAGTGGTCTGTGGGGACGGGACAAGGGGCAATGGCCTCAAGTGGGAGCACAGGAAGTTCTGCACCAACATGCGGAAGAACTTTTTCCCAGTGAGGGTGCCAGAGCCCTGGGACAGGCTGCCCAGGGGGGTGTGGAGTCTCCATCTCTGGAAATATTCCAGACCTGTCTGGATGCCTCCCTGTGCAACCTGTGCTAGGGACCCTGCTTTGGCAGGGGGGTTCGACTTGATCTCTTGAGGTCCCTTCCAACACCTACGATTCTGTGATTGTGATTGTGGTCCACAGAAAGAAAATGTGAGCCAAATACTGTCAAACTTGTAACATCACAATGAGTAAGGAATGAAGCAAACTGAAGTTACCAGTTCCCTAGCGTTGCTTTTAATGGCTTTGTGGTGCTTGTCTGCTGTGGAATTCTTGTGTAGAAATCAACCGTGTGAAAAGCATTTAAATATGCTGAAAACACAGCACAGGAGTTCAGATTGTATAAATAGATACAGCAGGAATGTCACATCTTGCCAAGGACATTTTCAAATAACCAATGTGTCTTGCATTAAATTAACGTGTTCCCTTTCTGAAGTCTGGGTTGCTATCACACATGCTACCGTGACAGCTGGCACTCACAGCTCTCCTGCTCATAACTTGACTGGGAATCCAAGGGGTAAAAGGACTATGGAGATTGCCCTCTAAAGGAGGAGGATTCTTCTGGCGTAGGGCAGAGTTTCAGCAATTGGTGTGAGGAGAACCAGAGCTATGTGGGTATCGGTCTCCAGGAATCTCTTGGCACCATCTTTTAATGTTAAAGGACTTTTTTTTTTAGAAAAAGTTAATCTCCCTCAAAAGATCCCAGCTAAAAGGAGGAGACTGCAAGACTTGGGTACGGTGCCTGCTTTAAATACAGCCTAGTGCGTGTCTCGCTCGGCACGCAGCTCTGGCTCCTCAGCACCTGCTGGGCAGTGCTGGTGAGAGCACCCATTTGTTGCGGGCCTGTGCTTTCTCTGTTCCAGGTTCTCTGAGCCAGACCCCAGCCACACACTGGAGGAGCGAGTGGTACACTGGTACTTCAGCCAGCTGGACAACAACAGCAGCAACGACATCAACAAGAGGGAGCTGAAGCCTTTCAAGCGTTATGTAAAGAAGAAAGCCAAGCCCAAGAAATGTGCCCGACGTTTCACTGACTACTGTGACCTCAACAAGGACAAGTCAATCTCGCTTCAGGAGCTGAAGGGATGCTTGGGAGTCAACAAGGAAGGAGGTGAGTGCCTTTCCTTCCCTGGTGCTTGAGAATAAAAGACTGACACGGAGTTAGGGCAAACTCAGGAATCTTTATCTCCCAGCTGATTCAAAAGTGCCGCAGTTTGAAGGAAATGAGTGGGATGAACAACCTGCCATGCAAGCGTAGCTCATTATTTGTGTTATGGCTCGCTCTTAGCCCTTATCGTGGATCTTTGTGCTAAGCACTATAGAAACAGGGCAAAAAGATGAGCCTTGCCCAAAGCCCTTCCTACTTGGAAGTCCTTGGAAGCTGTAGTTCAGGTCAGGTCCCTTCTGAGTAATACACTGCTAACAATATTCCTGTTGTGTCAGCCATGTAGGTTGGATGTTATATGAGCCAGCACAGACCAAGTCCTTCTCCAGAGACCCTGTTGAGTAACAGGAAAAAAATACTTCTTTTCATTGCTAAATCCAGCATTCAGGGAAATGGGTGATGCAGAGACAACAACTCAAAGTGCAGGACTGTACCACTGAACTTTTTCCCAGTTAAATTGCACTTTAACACTGGGGGGAATAGGGTCTATGGATAGTAGTTTCCCTTCTGGTTAGTGCCTGAGCAACCAACCCATCCTCCTTCCTTTTCTTCCTCTTTCTTCTTCGCCTCATCTTCTGTTGGGACCCAGACCAAATTTATATTTTTGGAAATTTTATGAACTGAAACTGTTCAACCCAAATTCAATCACTGCCCCACAGTCAAGAATGACTGATAGGCTTACTTGGCAGGAGAAGGCAAACTAATTTCCTGTGCAGGTGTTTTGGCCATGCAGGCAATTCTTGTTAGAACTATTGTGCCAGTTGAGGTAGGGTGGGTAGCTTTCTCCAGGCTTAACCTTAGTTCATTCCTCAGGTTTAGTACAAGTGGGAAGGGAGTCAGTGTGTTTGGGTGTTCAGAAGTTGCCTTTTCTAGGTGCTTTGCAACCATCTTTTTTACCATAACAAGCCTGTTGTGTTACTCATCAGCTGTGAGCTTACCTAGCTCAGTGGAAGTTTTTTTCTTAGTCATTGGTACCTTGCTGAGGAATGACATACCAAAATAGCAACCCTTAATTTTATTACCTTCCCAATAAGCTGAATATGCCAAATGAGTTTTATTGCTATTTGGCCTGGAATAAGACCCTCTGGAATCTGCTGCTTTGGCTGACCGACTGTTCAAAATGTAGTTTATGGAAAGGAATGGGAGCAGGGGGAAGGGGGGAGAGGAGAGAAGGAAGAAAATGTGAAACTTAGAGCACGTGCTAAGGGGAAAGCAAGCAATGAAACACTGCTCTAAGCACCTGGCTGCCTGACTACTTGCTGAGAACGCAGCCTTGACCTTCTGTGGTTTCTTCCCTTGTATAAGGACAGGATTATATGTAAAAAAAGGGCTCTGACCTTGTTTTATCACACAGCCTGACACACCTATCAAAGGCCTGATAGGCCCTGAGGATCAAAGATAAGTGGGTGAGTTATGTGGAAGGAGGACCAAGCGGGGCTAGAGGAAGATGAGGGCTGAAAAACAGGAGAAGGGGCAGTGCAGGCAGTGGGTACTGACACGTAGGAAAGAACTGAGGGGAGAATACTCTACATGTGCAGGCAGCAAGTTTGTGATGGATTTGTAAGGTGGCAGACATGTTTCTCTGCTTTTTATTCACAAGGATTTCTAAATTAAGAATTAACCAGTAGCTTACCACTTCTTCAACTTTCCCTGATCCTGATTATGGGTGCATGTCGTCAGTCAGCTAGTCTGTGTGTTTGCTCTGTTTCTTTCTCCATACCATGGCCTCCAAACATCTGCTGAGGCTGAGGTCACTGTGAGCCCAAGCCAAGAGGTAGTTTGGAACATTTTTGATGATGTGCTTTCACTCGTTAACTGCCAGTCAGATGACACCAGAACTTCTCATGGAAATACTTCTGTTTCAACAAAAGCTTTGCTGGAAAGGTTTTTCTAGTCTGGATTGAATGAGGAAGGGTTGGAGGGAAGCAAGGAAAGTCATTGTTTTCTCTTCGTATACTTCATTACAAATGAACTTCCTTCAGATGTTCCAAATCCTGGTTGAGTATCTGGCAGTGTAAGGACTCAAATGAAGTGGGTCATCATTCCATATGAGTGTGCCTCCTGCTAGGCAACCTTAACACATGTAATGATTCTGAAAATAAGACAAACTTTGTAGAGTTTGGGATGCTGAGGGAAAAAAAAAGTTAAGGCTTCTGCATTTTTGTCAGTGTTTTGGTGGGTTTTTTTTCTTTGGCCAGTTCCATTCAACTATGGAAATAGCGTTGCTTGAAAGAAGCACAAAGCACAGATAAATCAGCCCTGTTATATGCTCTTGGGCATTAGGTAGTCTAAATAAGATTTATGTGGGAGGATTCAGCTGGGATGTTCAGAGACAAACCTGAATCTGAGCTCTTAACAGCTTAGGATCAAATCTGAGATGCATAGTACTCCCTCTCTTCCCTTCCTCAGCAGGTTCTTGATGCCTGCAGTAACCTCGTATGTGGGTAGTGCCATCCAGTGGTTCTTCAGTGAGGAAACTACCTGTCCAGTCCTCCAGCAACCCTTCCTCTTCTCTACCCTTATGACCACCCCAAAAGTTGCTGGGAAATTTGTTAGGTCTGGGGGCCACTTTGCACAGCACTTGCCCCTCTGCTTAGACCAGATGTGTTTGTGTCAGGGGCAGCTCAGATGGAAAAATACCATTCCTGGATCTCAACATGGAGTAGCTACGTACAGCCAGCCCTTAAGGACTTGCACAAGCCTACAAATAGTTTCTCAAACTGGGGCATGATAAGCAGGGAGTGCTTGTATCTCGGAGTAAACCAGAAACAGTCTTTGCCTTCGTTTGATCTAGGATTGTCTGTCTGAGGAATTGAGAAAGGAAACCAGGCTGACTTACAGCGTGTTAAAAATTAGCATTCATCAGTGCAGTCAGCACAGCCTGAGTTAATGGGGAACCATTTGTGATCAAAGAACAAATGTAGCTCTCTGCATTAGTCAAAAGGCACAGGGTCCTTGAGAGGAGATCGAGACGTGCTGTAGAGCTTTGCTGACCTGAGATTAATCAGAGTCCAGTGATCTCTGAGGAGGACTGTAGATCTGAGCAAGGCGTACACACTAGTAATGCTGGCAGTAAAATGCTGGAGTTCAAATTCTTCCAAATTCAGAAGACAGTCAGCATTTTGTGCCTGCCCAAAGAGGAGCTAAGGGATTAAGCAGTGAAGAAATGTCCCTCTGCCAGCTGACAGGAAGTTTCCTTCTGCCAGTTTAGATCCCATGATACCTTTGCCATCCAAAAGCTTGTCAGATGGTAGGTGTTGGGCACGCTTCACAGGCCATGAGAACTTCTGGGGTGGAGCCCAGTCACTGTCTGCCAGCAGCCAGCTACCAAGAGCACAGTCCAGACACAGGATCAAAATGTCTAAATTAAAAAGTATGTATGTAATTAAACAGCATGTCCCTTTCTACTGGGGCTTAGCAAATACTACAGAAATAAGGAAAAATAATGGACAATCTAATCGGCAGGTTTAATTCAGTGATGTTTGGGACCCTTATTGGTGTCCACAGAAGTAACTGACTGTGTGCTTGGGAGGCTTCTGGGAGTGAGGATGCTCTGTATCACTGCTGTGCATGCAGCTGTGTGGGAGCAGTCACCTAGGAAAGGTCTCTGGATGATGGTAGAAAGCTGACAACCATCAGGCTATGAGAAAACTGTAACCAGGAAATGAGTTGATAAAAAGGCAATTAGATTAGAATGTAAATGAGGCCCATGGTTCAGTGCTTGTTTTTGTTTGCCTTGTTTGATACCCCCATTTGGAGCTCAGTAATGATGCTGTAGTTTGTCACCTTTAATCTCGAGGAAAGTTATATATAATACTAACTGATGGTTAGTATTAATCAGGACATCAGTATTGAGAACACAGAATGAGACCTGTGTAGCATGTTCCTCCCTCATCAAAGGTGAGAGGTTTGCTCGGTAAATCTGAGGAATCATTTCTACTTATAAAAAGCGACCAGGGTTTGTTTCCTTGGGGCTTTTCCTTATGAAAGACACTTGGCCCAATCCAGGGAGGCTAGAAATGCTACCCAAAGCAGTGTACTTCTGAAGGAAGCAAGTACTCGGTGTTACGAAGTTACTGAGTGCTGGTTTGTAACACCCAAGGGCTTCCCAGGTGTATCTTAGTAACCGACTGCCACCTTCTGCCACATCCCTCCTGCTCTTTCATGTCAACTTTATGCTTGGTGCATTGTTTCTTTGGCAAGTTTTGTCTTCTGGAGGTGCATGTGTCTGGCCTGTGCTTCCATATATATATATATATATATGGAAGGCTGAAGGACGATCCTCTATGCCTTTGGAGGATCAGGGGATGGGTGTCGGGGTGTTTTGGAGGAAGGGAAGCACGGGGTCCGGCTGCACTGCTGGAAAGGGGTTGCCCTGCCCAGCCCTCCCATGTCAGGCTTGCCCCTCCGCCTTTTGTATCGGCTCCCCGGGACCTCCCGCCCTTTCCTGAGGACAGGCAGGGCAGGCTTAGCCGCACTGGGTGCCAAAGCGAAAAGGGTCGGGGTGTATTTTGTTTTCTTTCCCGTGCTGCCTTTCCCTTACCCAGGCGGCCGGGGCGAGGTCGGGCCGGCCCTTGCGCGGCCCAGCAGCGCCCTCCAGGGCCTTTACGAGCCGCCCGCTGCCGGGGCCCTGGAGGGCGCTGCTGGGCCGCGCAAGGGCCGGCCCGGCCTCGGCGGCCCGTAAAAGCCCATGGTTTTTATTGCCAACCCCCTGGGAAGAGTCCCAATTAGCTCTGGAGGGAATCTGCCCCTTGGCAACGGAGCTCTGCTTTTTATATATGGAGGCAGAAATGAGTGGAAAGCGGTTCCTCTGATCCTGCCGGGGCGGATGGCCGATACGAGGCTGGTGTTCTGGGGCGTAGAAAAGAAACCTGACAGTGCTTATACAGTTCCTCTTATTAATGATCTCTAAAGCCAGCACGTTGTGCTATGAGTCCCGTGCCAAACTCAACCAATGGCACCTTTCTTCCCCCTCTCTTTCTCTTCCCAGCACTACTACTTCTGTGCTGCACCCCATCCCTGCTTTCCTGGGGCTTCCCCAGTCTCACCCCTGCTCGCAGCATCTTCTCGCCTGGCTTTTGTACAGAGCAAAGTGTACTTTCACTGCAAGTGTGCAAAGTACTTTTTAGGCAAAGCAAGCTCTGCTTTCAGGTCAGATGCACAGATCAAAGGTAGTCTGGGCTGGAGTGGAGGGTGGCAACAGGCTTTAGTGCTGCTGGCTGGGAGCAGGGCTTCCCATTTCCAGCTAATCCCTCATGTGAAATCAGAGCGAGCAGCTAGCAGGAAATGTGACATGCTTTTGAGAGATCCCTGAGCTGTCTGTACCAAGTGCATGGTCAGAACAGGTTTACTGTCGAAGCAAGAGCCCTTGTCTTGAGCTCAGTCTGATGTAGAGTGCATGTGCCGCTATCTCCTGAAACATAGCTCTGCTGTCTGTGCCTGCCCTTCTGCCAGGTATGAGTTCTGGTCTTTGATTTTAGGCACCTGTTTGATTGTTTGGTCCAAGCTAAAGATATAGTAAACTTGGGTTATGTGTATTGTCTATACCTGCACTGTTTTCTGGCCACCCCCTTTCTATATCAAATAACTTTGCTTGCTATTAGCAAAAACCATTTTGGGGAACTTGCTAGCACTACTTGCATTCTTCCTTTCTTCTTCCACAGTTTAGTTTAACCTTGTAATTGTTGCTTCTTGCCCCCATCAAACCTCTGGATTTCACGATGTTCAGCTACTACACCACCAGGTATTTAACACCTCTCATCTCAAGCACATTAGTCTGACTCTTGCATGTGAATCTTGAGGAGTGCTGGCAGGACTTGCCGTTTGCATACTCAGAGGAGCGCCTTTGAACCTGCCCTCCCACAGCAGACAGCGGGGTTTGGATTTAACGTGGTTCTTGGATTTTACAGGTAGCCTGAGCAGTTTCCCCAGTGGAAAAAGACAAGGCCTTAACCCTTTCAGTGAGTATCTTGTAAAAATGTTTCCTTTTTTTTCTGTGATAACCACGTGTCCCAAAATGTATCCTCCCCTGCTCTCCTATGTTCACAAATAGCAATATAGAACCGGCTGGAAACAAATGTTGCTTATAAAAGTTACAAATATAATGACCTGCAGCTCCACTGCATCATCTCAAAGTCCAGCATGGTGTCTTTAGCAGGGGCAGACTGTACATTGCTTAGGAATTAGAATAGGATACAGCAGCAGCTAAGGCATGAACAATCTCCTGCCCTACTCTCCTTCCTTCTAGCAAGCAATGATTTAGGTTACTCCATAGACGAGTTCTTATGAAGACTTCTTTGTCTCAGTCTGCTCTCCCCTCTGTTTTGTGGCACTGATTCATCAGGCATAAAGAACAAGCTTGATTTGTTTTGCTTTAGACTTCCCGCCTCCTGATTTCATTGGGTCCTTCTCATTTTGGAGTGTGAGGAAACAGTGATCAGTTTCTTCCTGCCTATCTTTCTCCTGCTGCTTGTTGTTCTATAGCCCTCCAACATACGTTTGGGTAGACTCCTTTCCATGTTGGAAAGATCTAGGCTATGTATTTGGTTAATGACAGAAGAATTCTCATACCTCTTGCTATCCTCCTTACCTTTCTGGGTACCATACCTGGTTCTGATGAGGTGGGCTGAACAGAGAACTGGAGTTAAAGATCAGCTAAGCCTTATGCATTGGTGTAATGGGATTTCTTGGTGTGTACTCAGTTCTGAGCATGCCTTTGAATTTTTTTTTTGTCTGTTGCTGAAAGCTGAGTGGAAGCATTCAAATAATTTCATACTGTGGCTGCAAACTCTTTCCTAGTCAGAGTGCTCAGCTTAGGACAGGTTGTCCCCGCTCCGTGCTCACACACTGCATTGCATAGATGCTTGAGCCAATCAGCTGTGTTTGAGCTGCTCATTGAGCTCTGCATGCACCTTTCTGTTCCATTTCAGATATGGCTATCTGGAATAATTTTGTACTTGGCAATGCCCACACCCTGTGGCAGGGCATGTTGTTTAGCACCCATTCCAGTGACACCTGTCTGTTAACCTTACTCCTTTCTAAAATCCAAATCTGTACTTCTGCCTTCTCTTCAGTGTGTTTTCACCTGTAATTAATCCACAGAGCTCTCACTCTGATCACTTTCTGAAGAAACAAGTGTAGGAGTGTACTTACCTACCTGAAATACCAAGTAACACCCTCACACCATCCATGGGACACTAACAGCTCAGCAGGCTCCTCATGCTGGACCCCCAGCTCCAAGCATGCTGTATCCTCACTGAAGATTCAGTAGCCTTGGGAGGCTTCAGTGCGCCTGGGGAGGTGGTGGCAGGGCAGCCTGGCAGCAGCAGGCTTCTGCATCAGCTGTGGCTGGCAGAGGAGCGTTGGAGAGGTGTTGGATCAGCAGCTTCCCCAGCCAGCATGCTCCTTTCCAAGGATGGGGAGGGAAAGGGAAGTGGTGGTTTGTTTAAAAATATGTCAGACCCTAGGGCTCTGTGTGACTCATTCAGCCCTTTTTCCAGCAAGGCTGTCGTCTTAGCCCCTGGTTGTTTTTAGCCTCACAGCTTACTCTGGGATCTCAGTCTTCTGGGGCCGTGGCTGCAGCAGAGGCTGTACTGTATCTTGATCAGTCAGGTGCCCTTTTGGTTTTTATTAGCTTTTTTTCTCACTTTCCCTGCTTCTGTTTTGTGGGTTTTTTTCCCTCCTTCCCCCCCACCCTTTCCAGTAGGTCGCCTGGTGTAGCAGCAGAAGAGAGGGAGGGAAGGCAGGAGCCGCCCCAGAGGAAATAAGGATCCAGTGACAGACGGACAGACACCTTGCTGCTTGTGACCCAGCATGCAGCATCAGCAACATCCAGCGTAGCAGAAGTGGCACCCAGAACGTTTGCACTTTTTAATAATTGGATTTGGTTTGTTTTTTAATTGCTTTTCAATGCCATTATCTAATACTTTGGAGAGTGGGGGGAAGCAGGATCACGACTTCTAAAATTGGAACAGCTACTGATGATGTAAAATTGAGTTCATGGGGACTCAAAAGAAAGAGAATTTTATATACTGTATATAAATATATATGTAAATTGTACAGTTGTCTTGTACAGGGGTTGGAGTCACTGTTCTGTTCCTCCCTTTACTTGTGAAGGCTGTTAGGTTTAGAGGGACACTTTGCTTTTAATGCATTTATTTCTGCCACCAACCCATCACTGAGTTGCAAAAAGGAACCCGCGTGCCTTGTGCTTGCAGGTGGGCACACAGTGCCTCAGACACTAAACATTTCTTGGGAGCAACTGAACCCCATCTTTTCTTACTATAAAGCCCTGTGCGACTCACAGGCCATTGAGCTTTTGGGGTGCACAGATTTCACCTAAGCAATGGTGCACTGCAGAGCTGCTTCCCGTAGGGGTAGAAAAGGGTTGTACCAGGGACATGCAAAAGTAGTTCCTGCACCTGTTGCAAGTTGGGCAGAAACGAATTGCAAATGCATTACTGCCTGGACTTGGATGATGTGCTTAGCAGAGATGTGCCATGCCTTGGGAGTCTGACACTGTAGGAATGACATGGGAGCTGCAGGCCTAGTAGAGTCAGCAGAGTGAAGTCTTGCATCTTCCTCTCTTGACAAAATGTTCATCTAGATGTTGAATAACATTAAAAATACGAGAAGCCTGCTAAAAGCAGCATTAGCCTGCCTGTTGCTTTGCTGAAGAGTGAAGAACATAGCTGTTGGTACAGAGACACACAATCATGCTGCTGGTCTCCACGTCTAGTTTACTTATGCCTCAGCAGCTTGGGCCATGCTCACTGGTGCAGATCTCTCTGCAGTGACTGTTCTTGTCTTTGGGTGGTAGTGACTCCCGAGTTCCTGTCCTGCAGAGTGGTGCACCTGCCTAGCTTACAGCATCTATGATTCACTGTTGTCAGAGCATCTGTGTTAATCACACTCCAGGGTCGTATTGCCCTAGCAGTGAAGGGTCTTGGATTGAGGAGCCTGGTGTTTTTGGAGGCCATGGGGGCTGGTTCAACTACCAGCTGTTTTTCCAAAGTTGTTTCTTCATCTCAGATACAACTGTGAAGTCAGCAGTGGGGCAGGGACACCCATACCAGCAGTCCTAGGCTTGGGCAGGGTGTGACAGGACACGTGGTGCTTTGCTTTGCACATTTCCAAGGTGCTCTGTCGATAGGAAGTGCTCTGAACAGCCTCTTGCTTCAGAGCTCATGTTCCTTGTGCCGCTTGACTCTGTACCAAGAACCTGTAGCTGGAGGTGATGACATGCCACATGAGATCATGCCAGCCATTGCTTTGCTGCAGCATGGCCTTATTGCAAAGGCTGGGCTGCTCCCTCAAGGCTTTGTTGCTTTGGTAAGAGATGTTGCAGCCCAGCATCTTTGCTCTGTGGTGTGAGAGAAACACATCACAGCAGGAATGTTCTGATGCAGTGAGTGAGTGCCTTGCTGACAAAATGGAAAGGTTTGGGTATTTTTTTTTTAAAGATAAAAACAAAATAAAAATTGTTCTATAAGTAGCTGTTTTAACAGTAGCAATGTCTTCCTCTGGGGAGTAGATTGGAGCTAATTAAAGCATTTGGCATGGTTGAAAACACCTCTGGTCTCTGAAATATACGTCACACAACCACCTCTGGTCTCTGAAATATATGTCACACAACCACAGTGTAAAGAAGTCATCTCTTTAGCAAAGAGAAGGTCCTGCTGCTGGGTCTTGGTGGCTTCTCACATGCAGTGGATGGGTTTTTTTTTTGGCCTGCAGGCTCCCATCTTCTTGATTGTGCTTTCTCCTTTTTAAATGCCCAGGGCACATCTTTGTTGTGTTGAAACAATTTGGTTTAGTGTATAGTTAGAAATGTCTCTGTTGCTTGTTAATCCTACTGTAGGAGTAAAGAATGAATCCAACTGTAAAAAAAAAAAACAAACCAAACAACCCTCTCCTTTTTTAATATGCTAGTTTTAGGAATTAAAAACTCTGGCTACTGGGATGATGTTTTTTAATGTATAGTTGCATCCAGCAAAAGCAGCCAACTCCAATAGGAGTTCTGTCAGCCAGCCACTGGGTATGGGGGATGCCCCCAAGGCTGCAGGGGGAGTGCAGTGCTGCAGAAAGGAAATGGCAGTAAACTAGCTTGTCAGTGCTCCTGCCTGTCATAGAAATGCTTCTGCAGACCTCCTTTTTCTTGTCCTTGTGTCCTTCTTGTCCAAAAGGCCTGCATTCACATGTAGTTGCAATTAAATTTGGGTCAGTCCTTCCAGGAAGGCAAACGAGGGGTGGCTGTTGATGTTGGCTTTGGTTTTGGTAGGTATTTATGTTGCTGTGCCAGGCCTGACTTTATGGATGGATTGGGGTCCAAGCATTACATTGCTTTCCCCTTTACTTCCATGACACAAGTCCAGGTCCTCACATCCTGACTCACTGAGTTTGCATGAGCCTCCAAGCAGCTTCTGGCCACACTTGCACACTGGCATGCAAGACCCAACATCATGATTGTGTAACGCCCAGAGATTTGGTTACTTGTTCAGTGTTTGTGTCTTGGAAGATCATGCAGATAGTACTGGTCCTGATTCATATAACCCATCCTGTGAGTTATCTGAATAGTCTTTACCTTCTGAGAGCAGTGCCCCAGCTCCCCTCTTCCCTTGTTGCTTGTATTGCTGGATAACTGACTACTCTACCTGGCTGCCAGGCCAAACGTTCTTATCTGGTGGTGGTAAGCATTCTTCTGCTCTGCCTTGCATCAGTAGGATCCTAATGAAGCTGGGGCATGGGGAGTGTTGGTACTGTGTCTGGAAGCAGACCCTGGGCATGTCTCTCCTCATCCTTCAAGTCCTCCTGGACCTCTCCAGCTTTACTTTGAATGACAGCTGAAAACAGCTAGGACAGAGAAGAGAACCAGGGCTCCACAGTGCAAGTCATCTGCTCTTCCTGCCAGAAGCAAAAATATCTCCCTTTTTTTGTCTGATCCTCCAAAGGTGTAGTGTGGTGGAGGGAGCTGTATTACGGTGGGATTCATCCACGTGAAGGCACTGCTTTCCATGGCCTGAGTTTATATTGACCTTACCCTGCCCCAGCACACTTCTGCCCATGGCATTGTTTGACTGAAAGGTATCTGTTTGGTTTTGTAATAAAATAGATAACTTTTTGCTCCAGTGTCTTGTGGTGGTTTCTTGTTGCATCTTGATTTTCAGAACTTCTCTCTTCCAGAATATTGTGTTACTGGTGCAGTGTCATGGTGCTGGGCAGTTGCGGTCCCAAAGGGAGGTTTTCTGCTTGGATAGGAGTCACAGGCTGGATTGTAGATGTGTGGTGAGGGTCCCAAGACTCTTAAGATGCCAAGTTCAGCGATGAAAGAAGAATCAGAGTCACTGGGTTGGAAAAGACCTTTGAGATCGAGTCTACCTGTCCTTTCCTAAACCATATGCCTGAGCACCTCATCTACCTGCCTATTAAACACATCCAGGGTCGGTGACTCAACCCCCTCCCTGGGCAGCCTGTTCCAGTGCCTGATAACCCTTCTGGTGAAGAACTTTTTCCTAACACCTAATCTGACCCTGCCCTGGGGCAGCTTCGTGCCATTTCCCCTTGTCCTATCTCCTGTCACCTGGCTGAAGAGACCATCTCCCACCTCTCTACAGCCTCCCTTCAGGTAGTTGTAGGTGGTGATAAGGTCTCCCCTCAGCCTCCTCTTCTCCAGGCTGAACATCCCCAGCTCCCTCAGCCGCTCCTCATAGGATTTGCCCTCCAGCCCCTTCCCCAGCCTGGTTGCCCTTCTCTGGACATGCTCGTGGACGAAGATGTCCTTTTTGCAGTGAGGGGCCCAAAACTCAACACACAGTACTCAGGGAGGGAGAGTTACAGCTAATGTGATTTGTCAACAATAAAGTGGCAAGCCTTGTATACCAAGGTACTGAGTTTAGGGGCTAAGGGAGGAGCAGTAGCTGTAATCTCTAGAGTTCTAGAACAAAACCAGGAAAGGAGTGTTTGAAAAATAAATCCACAATTGTTTGGCCATGCTTCCTGTTTCTTGAGGTCCACATAAGGTACCCTGAAAGGTCTTCACCATTCCTTGGTGGTACATGCATTGCGTAAGCAAGTCCAAGAGCTTGCTTCTGCCTCTACTTGCAGTGAGAAGTATTGCAAGAAGACTCTTCCTTCTCCCCCACCTCCTTCACCCTTATCTTTGACATGACTAACAGAGTGCTGACCTTCTGACTTCTCAGCAAGTGGCCCTTACAAGCCATCTCTGGCACAATAACTTGGCTGCCAGCTCTCCAAAAGCTGGTATTAAATTAGACAGCAGGGTCTGTCCTTAGGTTGGAGAACACCTTGAAAAACCAAGTGGGTTAAAAGTGCCCCACCTCAGGAACTGTGTATCACAGCAAGGTGTTTGTATGGAGTGTTTGCCAGAAAGCCCAAGACTGGCTGCTGTGGGAAGCACCAATGCTTTCTGCCACTTTCTATCTGGGGGCCTGCTATTTTAGTGGTTGAGTTTGGTTTCAGTGGCGAGGTCTAGTTTTTGTTCAGAAAATGCCTCTAGCTTTGTGCTGCCTGTTGCAGCTCCTGCAAAAGCATAAACCATGAGTGTTTATTGTGTGTTACGTTGGGTTTTTTCAGTGCATCAGGACTGGGCTGAGGGTCTTCTGGCTCTCAGCCTGGGCAGAGGAGCCACGGCCCTGCTGTGTACTGAGCCAGTTGTCCTCCCCTTGAAGATAAGGCACTGGTGAGGGGTGGCTTTCTGCTCCCTGCCTGAACTAGACCTGCACTGTGCAGCTGGCGGAGATGTGCAAGGGGTGTATGATGGGTGATGAGGGAGGAAGAAGGTTCTGGCTCCTGCAGAGGTTGAGGTTTCCAAACCTTGTCTCCCCTCTGGTACCAGCAGGAATAGCAGGCCAGGGACTCCTACGTGCAGTTCACAACTAGCTGGCCCTAATTTGGATCTCATAGTAGCTCGCCAGTACAAGATCTGGAAGCTTGGAGTACAGATGATTTCACCTCAAATTCAGTCCTGGTACAAAACAGATCCTTAACTCTGCTTTCTGGAATGGAAAGGACTGACTTTATTGAGATGAGTCCTTCTGTAGCAGCTCCATGCTGTGCTTCAGGGAATAAAAGCTGCGGAGTTGGAACATCCAGTGTCTCATACAGCTTTGGCCCTGCAAAGCACAAAGTGCTGCTGCTGTCTCCCTCAGTCACGATTTTGGCTGGGACCAGGGAAGTAATCCCTGCTGACTTCACCCTGTCAGAGAAGAGCTGACGTGGCACTTGGCTGAAGAGATGGAGCTATTTCTGAAGCGACTTGGATGTTCTTGCTTGGAGCTGGCAGGTTGTAGCAGGCAGAACTGTATGAACTTCAGCTGCAGTGGGAACTGTTCACCTGCAGCCCAACGTGAACAAACTTTTGCATCTCCTGAGCAGTTAATGATGGTTTCAAGTGTTCTGGTGTCTGCTGCAAGCTTTTCCTCTGCAAAATGCACTTGAATCCCAGACCTTTGTGAGAGAAGTCCTGCGACTCCAAAAAAAAAGTAAATACAAAGTATCAATGAATTCAGAAAACTGGTGGGTAGGATCTTCACAGATGTCCTAAGAGATAAATCGAATCTGAGCACTGATAAAAGAGCTGGGGTCAAAGTCCCAGTAAGAAACTGTCCTGCTGCAAGAGAAATAGAGGTAGTGTAGGTAGAGACCAATAAAGGAGATCAAGAGCTCTTAAACATCCTGAAGCACCAAAGGGGAAAATACAAAACATGCAATGGATGTTGGAGCACTGTGGGCTACACGTGAGCTCCCAGGGGACTTAGGGATGGCATGGCAACATCTCCTCAGTAGAGATGAAGAAAAACCTATGAAATTAGAGACCTGATGGCCTAGTGTCTCTGTGTGGTATGAGTGTGCTGCTGGCCAGTCATTCTCTAATCCCCTAGAGAGTTTCATAAATCTGTGAAAAAATGGCTGGGATGGGTTTGTTGACATTTTGCTGAGGACAAAGTGTATCCAGCTGATTTGATTCCATTCTTTGACAGGATAGCTAGCCTCATGGCCAGGGGTTCAGCACTGGGTGTGAGACATCCTGGCCTTGGTGAGGCTCCTGGCACTGTCCCAGAAGATACTCCCTTAAGTGAGCTGAGGAATTTAGACCACAATACAATGGGTTCAGTGTCAAAGTCATGAGAGCTTGCTGGTGAAATCTTCCCAGTGGCTGTCCAGGTTCAGTATTTCCACCAGCAGCTCTAGGATAAAGTGCTTTGCTATAACATTTCCTGGTGCTGGCAGCATGGGTGGGTGCACAGGCTCTGAGCACCCATGAAGGGTAGGACCAGGATGCTTGATAGATTGAAGGCAGAGTCCAAGTGACCAGGGTGAGTCTCAGCAGAGCAGCATGAGTGCACCAAGGCAAAGCAAGAACCCAACAGGCAGCACTCCAGCAGAAATGGCTTCTTGGAAGGAGGAAGAGGAAAAAGTGGAGAACTTGAAGGGCTTTACCACATTAAAAATGTCCTTACAACAAAGGGAGTAATCAGTTGGGAATAAAACAAGAAAAAACACCCCAAAAGGGCCACATTGGTGTTTGCTGTTGGTTTCTCCCAAAGATGCTCCTGAAGAATAGGCAGCGATCGAATCTCTTTTGATAGCTTTTTTTAAGAGCTTATTGGAGAATGGTGGTGTTGATAGAAGCACAGAGGTGCCAAGGATGGGCCTTGAGGGCTTTCTGAGAGTACTGCTGAAGCTTTTGCATTGAGATTTTGTTTCCCCTACACCTCTTCCATGCACCCAAATTGTACCCAAACAGTTCTCACAAAATAGGGCAGGTGTTTCTGGGCTCATTTTACTAGGCACCTTCCTGGAACCTTCCCATCTCATACCATAAAAATGTTGCGATGGTGTATTTCTTTAATTCACCTAAATTTCACAGCAGTTCCAAAGTACTCCCTCAACCTGTGTTATACCAATGGTATCCTGGGCTCCATCAGAAGAGGGGTGGCCAGCAGGGACAGGGAGGGGATTGTCCCTCTCTACTCTGCCCTCCTGAGGCCCCAGCTGGAGTCCTGTGTCCAGAGCTGGGGCCCCCAATACAAGAAAGATGTGGAACTGTTGGAGAGGGTTCAGAGGAGGCCACGAAGATGATCAGAGGGCTGGAGCACCTGTCCTACGAAGAGAGGCTGAGGGAGCTGGGCTTGTTCAGCCTGGAGAAGAGAAGGCTGTGGGGGGAACCTCACTGCAGCCTTCCAGCACATGAAGGGAGCAGAGAAACAGGAGGGGAATCAACTTTTTAAAAGGGCAGACAATGGCAGGACAAGGGGGATGGATTGAAGCTGAAGGAAGGAAGGTTGATATTAGATATTAGGGGGAAGTTCTTTACAGAGAGAGTGGTGAGGGGCTGGAACAGGCTGCCCAGAGAGGTGGTGGATGCCCCGTCCCTGGAGGTGTTCAGGGCCAGGTTGGATGGGGCCCTGGGCAACCTTGTGTAGATCCAGGCCTGGAGGTTGGTGGCCCTGCCTGTGGCAGGGGGGTTGGAGCTCTGTGATCCTTGGGGTCCCTTCCAACCCAGACCATTCTGTGATTCTATGATTCTGCTAATGAATTCTTTGAACTGGGCCAACTTCTGAGTGCGTGTGCAGCAGCGGGCAGGAGGGAGGTTGGGATGTTTCCTGGGACCCTGGTGAATACTCACATTTAGGTGCAGTAGGAACATCTGAAGAGCTCATCAACCTCACGTCATGCCTTCAGGCTCCATGTCACAAGGGAAACTACCACCTCAGGCCGAGTACAGGGAAAGGATGTGTCTCTTAGTGCACGGATTAGAGGGGGACCCAGAGTTTCTGCTGCTGGTAGGGGATTGGGGAGGCAAGTGTGAGCATCCCTCCTGCTGCTTGCTGGGAAGTCTGGTGGGGGTGGGGGCTGGTCTGTCCCTGTCACCACACATACGCTGCAAGGTGAATCACAGACCCCCCCTGACAAAGGGAAATAGGGGAGAAGAGGTAAATCTGCGCTGAATGTTAATTATTGACATATTTTAAATAACCCCTATAAATAGTGGCAGGTCCTTAATACCCTCCCATTGTCAATGCAAGTTGGGAGCACTCTTCTGGGCTGGGTGCTAAGCAGCACTGCCACATGTAGCTCTCTCAGGAACAAGCCGACTGCCCCTGGCACACGGATGTCAACGGGCATTAAAACCCTTTTATTTCTTTTCTCCATATAATACTCCAAAGATTATTCTTGGTGACAAGCGCTTTCCAGCTTGGAGCCAGGGCTGAGCAACTGCTGCTACCATCTGTGCAGGCTGGCTCCTACGCCAAGGTCAGGGCTGCAGCCGCTCTCTGGCAAAATTAACCCAAAAAAAAAGCTTTTATCTGTTTTTTTCTCTCCAGAAAAAAAAAAAAAAAAAAGCAATTCCGAGGGAATGAGATGAGGAAAGTCCTGCTGCCACTTCAGGTGCTGCTGAGGGTGGGTTGAAATTTCCTGTTGAAATTTCCTTGCTTTGGATCTTTGGATGGTGGCATGTTCAAACATCACCAGATCTCCTGGATGCCTTTCTGTTAACTGTCCATACCTGTCCTACTCTGCTCTCAAGAGCTGGATGATGGTCATTCCTCAAAGCTCTCACCAGTGTCCAGCTACAACAGTACTGGGTGTTCTCCAAAATGAAGCAACATACAATCCTAGTGGAGACATGGAGGTAGGTCTTATCCCCCTGCAGCAGTGGCAGAAGAGCCCTGATCACGTCACAACCACAGGCCTTACCAAAAAGGTGTATGGGGTATGGCCATATCTGAGAGCTTCACTTACCTCCTTCCTTGCTTGAAACCTTTGCTGACAAATACCTCGTTCTCACTGTACTGTATTGAACCTGATTCCCTGATGCCTGTTGCGCTCCTGTCGCTCAGCACCCTTCTGCCCTGGACCTAAGCTCAGCATCCGTGGGGACCGGGGTGCTTCTGGGCATCTGTGTCAGCGAGCCAGCCCCGAGGGCTGCAAGACCTCCAGCCCCAGCTCCTTCACTGAAGTCAAAGGCAACGTGGAGCTGGAGCACATGTGCTTCCCCTTGGGGTGGCTCATGGAGGTCATGAGGGTGAGAGGTGACTCCACCATTCTGTGGGGAGATGATAGAATCGCAGAGTCTCCTGAGCTGGAAGGACCCATAAGGCCCATCAAGCCCAACTCCTGGCTCCACACAGGCCCAGACAAGTCAGAGCATGGCACTGAGCAGATCATCCAGGTGCTTCTTGCCCTCAGCCCAGCTCAGGGCTGTGACCCCTTCCCAGGGGAGCCTGTTCAGTGCCCGACCCCCCTCTCAGTACAGAACCTCTTCCTGACATCCAGCCTAAACCTCCCCTGTCGCAGCTTCATGCTGTTCCTTTGGGTTCTATCCCTGGCCACCAAAGAGAGGAGATCAGTGCCTGTCCCTTCGCTCCCCCTCATCAGGAAGCCACAGACCGCAATGGGGTCTCCCCTCAGCCTCCTCTTCTCCAGGCTGAACAAACCCAGGGCCTTCAGCCTCTCCTTGTAAGACTTTCCCTCCAGACCCTTCCCCATCCTCATTGCCCTCCTCTGGACACTCTCCAACAGTTTTGTGTCCTTCCTGTACTGTGGCACCCAAACCTGCACCCAGTGCTTGAGGTGAGGCCGCCCCAGTGCAGAGCAGAGCAGGACAGCTGGTTGGACCAGCTGGTCGGGCCGTGCTGGATGCGCCCCAGGATGCGGTTGTCCCTCCTGGCTGCCTGGGCACCTGGGCACGATGCTGGCTCATGGGTAACTTACTGTCAACAAAGACCCCCAAATCTCTCTCAGCAAGGCTGGCCTCCAGCATCTGATCCCCAGGACCCAGTGGAGGAGTGGCCTTCTCATGGCCAGGCTGATGGTCTTTGTGGAGCTCTGGCTGCCCTGGGGGAGCGATGTGTAGCCCAGCCTCCCTACAGCAGCTCCATCAGACTGCCTTCTGCCTGTCCCCCAGGCTGGGGGTCCACCAGGGTTACAGGCTGCACCAGCCCCTTGGCTGCAGAAAGGCACATGGGGATGGTTCTGGCGCAAGACTCACCATAGAGAGGAATTTTCTGGGGCTGGAGGCTCAAATACATGTAGGAAAAGACAGTCAGTAGTGGTGCTGAGAGAGGAGGTGGAATGGTACCAGCTCAAACTGGGGTGTGATTCCTGGCCAGCTTGAGGGGGACAGGTGAGTGACAACTCTGAAAAACTCTTCTTTACCCAAAGACTGATTTTTGACTGTCAGCCATGAGCACAGCATCGCATGGATGGCAAAACCTGTGGGGTGCCCCCCATGGCAGCAGCAGTGGGATGGCAGACAGAGGTAGCACTAGCCCCATGCCATGGTCCTCAGACTCTGTCCTGGCATGATGGCAGTCTCCAGGGTCACTGCAGCTCCTCTTTCCCCTCCTGATGTCAGGGCATGTTACTTATCCTCAACTGCAGCAGCACAGGGGCCCCAGCAATGAGCAGGGACGGAGGGGGAGGAAGGCTGAAAGGTAAGCACATGCCTCTGGAGCAGGGGGGCTGCTGTGAGAGGCCAGAGGCTGTCCTTGCAGGCTGCCCGGGGAGATGATGGGATAAACAAAACACCAGCATAATCTCTCCACCAGCCAGCCAGGGGCAAGCACTGTGGCGTCTTCCCAGCAGTTCTGAACCGGAGGTCTGGGGTGGGGGGTGGCAAACCAGCCAGAGTGAGCAAGTCCAGGCACTTGCCCAAAGGAAAACAGGAGCAAGAAGAAAATAAACACCCAAAATAAAACATAAAAGCCTCAGCAAGTAAAAAAAAAAAACCCAACCACCACCAAAAATACCCCCCACAAACCCAAAGGCACCAAATTTGTTTTTTCTTAGCTTGCATATTTTTTAATGAAGTAAAAAATAAAAATAAAAGAAACACTTGACAGATGTTGTCAGCCTGGCACAGATCACCCTTGAGCATGGGTGTCCCAGGGTCCCCATGCAGCTGGCACTCAAGGCAGCCAGTCCTGCCCCATGCCCCCTCCCTGAGGTCAGCTGAAGAAGGAAGCAGATGAAAAGCACGTGGTGGATACAGCACAAGCAACAGAAGAACAGCACTGGCAGCTCCCCAGACTGGGCTTTACCCAGGGGTGGGTGAGCTGGCACAGTTAAAATAAGAAGAGCTCAGTAGACTTTATATGTCCAAATTAAAAACTATGATGCTAACAACCCTCCCTCTTGAGAGCTGCACTATAACCCCGCTCCCCCCCCGCCTTCCAGGCAACATTTGGGGGGTGGTGGGGATGGGGTGTGTGTCTTTGTAATCTTTCTTTCAGTGTCACACACGTGTGCTCTGGGGCCCTAGGCTGGCAGGCAGCAGTGGGAAGCAGTGGCAGCAGCTGCTCTTGGTGGCTGCTGGCGCGGCTGGAGGCCAGCAAGCCCGGCACGCTGTCCTGGCACCTGCCCTCAGCGGTTCTTGCCTGGGTTTTTCAGACCCTTCCCCAAAGGCGTGGTGAAGGGAGGGGAGGGAGGCAGGTGGGATGCTCGTGGGCATCAAACCCGATGGCTCTCACCTCCTGTGGGCCCCACCAGCAAAGCTGCTCCTGTGAGAACAATCCCTCTCTGATTTACACACACAGAGCCAGAGCTTCCCAATAAACATTTGGTATGAAGATAAACCCTCCATCAGTGTGTGACGGGCTAGCACCACTCGCATCACGCCACAGCTCTGTTTGTCTGTGACAACCTTGATCCCCTTCCTTTCTACCCTCACCTGTGGACACCTCCTCCCTCCTCCCGGGCCAGCAGCAAGTGCTGCAGCCAGCAGAGACCCAGCTTTTGGCAGTCTGTCTGTCTGTTTGTCTGTCTCACTGCCTTCCAAGGTTTGGCTTATTACAGGGAAGCTTAAGAAGAAATCACTTCCCTTCACAGCACCTGTTTCTTGATAGAAGAAACTCCCTTAATCTCGAGCACACTTTGCAAGAATCAGGTTTTAACATCCTCTCCCAGGGCTCATAATTAACAAATATCTTTGTAGATAACACTGTTTATATATAGTAGAGTCTTTATTTATGTTTTTATTACCAACCCACCATTGCAATTTGCAGCCATGGGTGTAATTCACAACACACTCCTGGGGTGCTATGTTTGGCTGGTGGGTATTTTTTTTTTGGGAGGGGGAGGTTCCCCTTAAAAGAAATGCACTTCAAATGAAAAGTACACCTTGCTGTCTGTCTGGTGGTCCTAAGAGGTTCTCAGGGTGACACAGGCACCCTGACAGGGGTGGTGGGCTTTAAGCCTGTACCTTTCAATGGCCCAGAGACCAGCAGCAAGAGACTGAAAAATGGGGTGGCACAGGAGTGTAAGGGCAGCCAGGCTGGTGCTGGGAACACGTGGGACCACTACTGGTGTCTCCTGAATCCATTTCCACCTCTGAGAGGGAGGATCACCCAGCAAACCCACCACCAACACCCCGAGGAGCCAGTACTGCTTCCCCTGGCCCCCTTGCTCCCTCCCCCCCAGAGCAGGCTATTCCTGGGTAGCCATTTATTTCTTTATCAGTCGTAAATGAACATCATTTTCTCTCCACAAGCTTGAAGTTAATTATACAAAGAGAAATGCCATAGTCAAAATATACGTGATACATATTATATTAGAGGGTTGGAGTTTGGGTTGGGTTGGGTTGGTTGGGTTGGGTTTTTTTCTCCTTCTCTTTTTCTTAGCCCAGGCAGGTGATTGCTACATGCTCCAGCCTTTGTCAGTGACTCTGTGTGTGTGTGTGTGAGTGTGTCTGTGTTTGTATTAAAAATATCTCAGTCTTGTGATGTTCTTATAAAAACAAAGACATGGAAGGTGGCGAGGGAGGAAAATGTTAATAGTGGGGAAGTTCTTTGATGGGGTCACAGTCTTTTGTGACTTCAAAAAAATCAATCCACATGTTCAATTCCAGCACTGAGGGCAGCTCAAAGCTTTTAGAGTGGATTTGAAACATTTTCTTCTGTTTCAGTAGTAAAAAAGAAAAAAAAAACAAAAGCAAAAGAAGCAGCGTGTCCACACCCCCCCCCCCAACCAAAAAGCAACAAGCAAACAAAAGAAAGGAAAAAAATACTAAATAATCCAATTCCTGCTCAGACTGCTGCAATTCCCATCCAGTAAAAATAAGAAAACCAGCTGAGGGGTGCTTGGGAGGAAAGGAGCCAAGAAGTCCCTTTTGGGGAGGTGACCTCTGGAGATGGCTGAAACCTCTTGATCTCATTGAGTGGGGTCAGTGTTTGGGTTTAGGGTGTCTCGTTGCAACACTTGCCCTTGTTGCTTTTTTTTCTTTTGTCTCATTTTGGATGGGGGTTGTTGGTTTGTTTGCCCTTCTTGGTGCCCAGCTGTCCGGCTGTCTGGGCGGTGGTCCCAGACGGACAGCCATTCCCTCTGGTGAAACGGCGCTTCCAGGACCGGTGTCTGGTGAGGTAACGGAGGAAGGGGGGTCCCTCCCCCAGCAGCACCGACCCTCCACCTCCTAAAACCCCTTGATGTAGCAGTAGGCCTCCAGGGTGGCGAAGAGGATGTAGAGCAGCCAGAGGCTGACGAAGAGCAACGTCGTGGCCAGTTTGCATCCCCGGGGCCCTCCCAGCTCCCCCCCGATGTGGGGCCGCCGGCGGTAGAGGAGGACGCTGATGCAGATGAAGGCGAAGATGGTGAAGAGGGTGACAGAGAAGGCCAGGGTGCCCGCCGACACCTGGAACTCCTGCCCCTGTGATGCCCAGTAGATCGCTGCCACCGACCAGGCCAGCCCGATGCCCAGGAAGACGTTGACGGCGTTGCTGCCCGTGACGTTGCTGATGGAGGCGTCAGCGTACACGTCCTGGATGGCCGCGGCTTTGCTGGCAAACGTGTCTGGGGTGGGGGGAGAAGGGAAGGAGGAATCACTGGGGAGGTGTCCAAAAAGAGAAATGGGCAACTCTTCATGACTGGGGGACAAGGCAGTCCCAGGTGTGGCACTTGCCAGGCTGGGACACCCATGTCTCCTGGTACATACCCCCCTCTCCCGGGTCCAGGGACCCCGTGTTGCCACCAAATGGGGTGCAGACCTTTCCTGGGGACAGCACGCTTTGGAGCCCCTTCCCAGCCCGAACCCCATCCCCACGATGCTCCCCTGGTGCTGGAGAGCTGCCGGAGGACTTCCCTCCCACCCTGCCCCCTCCCCACAGCCACCCCACCTGGTACAGAAGTGCCAAAGGCGACAAAGACGACAGCAGTGACCGAGTCCTTGAGGCCGATGGTGCAGCCGAAGTGGGAGGCAAGGTCCCCGATGACGGCTGTGAGCATGCCAATGATGAGGATGGAGACCACAAAGCAGGCCCAGCCGTTGCAGTACTCGGTGGGGGGCACGCAGGCAAACAGCACCTTCCAGAAGACGGTCAGGAAGTGCATCACGTAGTCGAAGCAGGAGGGCAGGCGCTCCTCCCCAGACTCATCCTCGTCCTCATCACCCGCTGCAAACAGTATGGAAGGAGAGGTCCAGCGCTCACGATGGGGCAGGTCAGGATTACAGGGCAGGGCTACAGCCCCTGCTTGACCCCCACCCCGGGGCTGCAGGGGTGCTGGGACAAAGTGGTGTGGTACCAGCCATGACGGTGGACTGAGGGCACATCAGGTCCCTCGGTGGTGGGTTAGACTTAGCAAGAGGGGTGCCTCCCATGACACCCCAGAGCCTGCAACAGAGGGCCAGCCCCATCCCTGTCCCTGTCGCCATCCGTAGGCAGTCACATAGTATGTAGTCAGCCTGTGGGGGTCACTGTTGGGGGCACCATAAAGGGGCACACAGGCAAGTGATATTTTTTGGGGAGGTAAAATAGCAGAAAGTGGTAGAACCAGGAAACTGGAGTGATGTCTTGGTTCTCCTGCACCAGAGCACAGGCTGGTCACCAGCAGCGCCCCAACAGGAAATCTCTCAGCTGTGTGAGGGCATCAGGAGCAGCAGCAGTACTACAGCCCCTTGGAGGGGTTCCCTTCTTAGCCTGGTGGGACAGGTCAGCCCCAAGGCTGGAGGCACTGCTGGTCTTTGTGCAAATATGAGAGGATGGAAATAAATCAGTAAAAGAGAAAGCAGGTAGGGAACACAGGGCATCTGGCACGGGAAAGAGAGGTGGAGGAAGAGAGAAGCAGGCCTGCTTGCTGCAGGGATGGAAGTGCTGCTTCCACAGGAACAGTTTTCCTTAGTTTTGAGAAAGAAGACAACTGAACACCCTGAACCTCTTTGTTCATGTCAGAAGAAGCCATTATGGCTTGGTGACAGCTCCTGTTCAGCCTTCTGCCTGGGTGAAAAACAGCCCCTCAGGAAAGACACCAAACCAAGGAAAGGTTTATCATAAATGTCATAAATGCAATGGACATGCCCAAAATGTCTCCTCCATGGCTGCCTGGCTCTGGAAGTGGTGATCTTTCTCAGAGTCCCTGGGCAACAGCTGGCAAGTCTCTGGGCCTTTCGCTCCACCTGCTGCTACCTCATGGGGCAATGTCTCCTGCCCGTATGTGGTAACCCCCCTACTCTGCTGGCCACGGCAGACAGCACATCTCCCAGACAGCAGAAGCTGCCTCAACAGGACAGTGCTGGGCACACCAGCAGCCTCACCAGGATGCAGTTTTGCTGCCTGTATGCTGCTCGTCAGACAACTGAGGCAGCAGGATCACTGCCATCAGAAGGAAAGTCTGAAAACTGGCATCCTGGAAGGCTCTGCACCAAAAGATGGATCTCCTGGGCTCCCAGCTAATGCATCTGCAAAAGCCCAGTGTATTTGGCACAGAGGAGCTCTTTGGACTGACTTTGACCACCACACATGCAACAGCTGAGCATCACTGACCACAATGTCTCCTGAGCCCAGACAGATCCCCTCCCAGGCTGCATGTACCCTGGGGATGCTGCTGTGGGTTTTCTGATGTCCCCCTCACCTGCACTGACGGTAATGGCCTCCATGAACTGGTCCCTCCAGGAATGTGTCCCTACAACCAAAGCCAGATTTGTCTTCTTAATCAGCTTGTCCACAGTGCTCTGTTGTGGGAATAAAGATGCACAGAAATTAAACTGGCTGCTAGCAGGCAAGGCTGATCTTGCAGTGCACAGGCCGTTCCCAAGCTGCTGAGGTACCACATGCACTCTTCTACCAGTCAGGTAAGGCCATGACTGGAGTTGGACCACCTTCTCCCTGGACAGGCTGACCCCAACCTCACCCCACCCTGCTCCTCTGCCACCCCTTACTCCAGAGGAGACTCCTTCTTCCCTCACCCCTGCCTCACCAGAGATACCTTTGATATTGCCCTCTCCTGCACACTGGCTGCTTCTGCTCCCAGCAAGGTTGCCTTGTCTCCTTCCCTTTACCCCTGCCTACCAGCACCTACGTCCTCTGGCACTTCCTGTAGGTTTCCCCCATACTTTACTGCATTGCACAGTCCTTTTCATCTTCTAGCAGCCCATTCCCTGCACATGTGGCCACCCCCAGCCTCTTCAGTTCTGCTTTCCACGGCTGCTCTTCAGTGCCACGCAGCTTTGCCCTCCTGGAGGAAACCTGGGACAACTACTGACCTTGAACTCATAGGACTCCTCAATGACGACTTCTAGCTTGGGATGCTCGCCAAGAATTGGTTTGCCCATCTCTGCAATCCTCTTGGCTTCCTCCTCTTCAACCGTCAGCTTCCTCTCAGCCACCTCTGTGAAAGCAAGGTCAACACTAAGCTGTAGACACAGCCCTGTAGCACTGGGGCAGTGCAGGGGCTTGTCTGCAGGGCCTGAGCAGGGGCTTCTGCATCCCCTTCCTAGCTTGCTAAGCTCACACAGTGATTTGGGGGGCAGTGGATGTTGGAGCACAGAAACAAAGTCCCAAGATTTCTGGGTATCAGTTAGTCACCAAGAACATACACAGCTCGGTTTTCATTTATTAAAAACAACCCGAATGTTTCTTCAGCCTGCATTGGTGCTTTTGGATGACACAGACTCTCCCATCCTCCCTGCAGCAACCCCATCTTGGGGGAGACCAAGGTACCAATTCCTTCTGCCACTTGGCTCACGTGTCCTTTGAGGCAGCTGTAACGCCTGGCACATTTCCTGGCTTCAGTGAGGGAAAGATGGGATCTTCCCCTTCCCCTCTGATTGGAAAGCTCACTGTTGGCACCGTGTCAGTCAGTGTCTCAGGCAGGCACACAGAGCCACACGTGTGCGCTCACATACGTGTTCCTGGTGTCTGGGAGAAGGGACAGGAAGAAGTCAGGCAGGAGCCAAGGGGGGTTTTCTTTCCTGCTATCGGCTGTTTTGTCTCTGCTGGAGGAAACTAAACCAGGAGCCCCGGTCAGCAGATACCGCTGCCCCGTGGGACGGCCCAGGAGGTGCAGCATGCTGAGACAACTCCATGTTGGGGTCACCTTGCTGATGCCCCAGCAAACCCATCGAGGTGCCTGGGGAGGTTCTAGTTGCCCAGCTGGGAAGGAGCACCCCAACCTGCACCCCACTGTGCCCTGACAGTGTCCCCATTCCTGAGCCAGCTCTCCGCTCCCATCCACACACCCAAGTGCAGGCACATGCCAGTGGGCTCTCTTGAAAAACCTTGACATCTCAAGAAAGAAGCTGTTCTTTTCCTGTCTTTCCTGTGACTGACCAGTCAGGGCTCACAGGCTGCAGGACGGGGCCCAGCTGAGCCCAGGAATGGGAGCTGGAGCTCTGCAGAACCTCAGGGTAGGGGGGTATCAGAAACATAGACCATCTCGTTCTGGCTGAGCAGTGGGGCAGATGTTACATGTGGTTTCCTGTAGAATTTACAAACACCCCAAGTAATGGCTCAGGTGATGATTAATCCCACGTGGGCTCCAGCAGATCTCATACACTGCATCAAAAATCACACAAATTATGAAGTCCCAGTGAAATCTACTTAGAAACTCTGCCTTCTCTCCATCAACCAGGCTAGATTGATTGCAAAGACTGCAAGGCTTGCAAGACCTGATGAGTTTATAAAATATACAGTAACTCCTGTGGCAGGTGACATTATTATAACCCATCACAGGAGCAGAAGCAGCTACATCCATCATTTGAAATCAATGATGTACATCAAAACCATCAGGGCCTAGTGCAAAGACCAAGCACTCTGGGTTTGGGAATCCCCAAAAGTTTACAAATACTGAGACAGGGGAGCACAGCACCTCAAGAAGCAGGCAGCTGTGCAGGAATGCCAGAGGGGGTAAGGGACAACTGCTGGCAAAGGCCAAGCATGCACAGAGGGGAGGAGGCAGCTGGGCTGGAGGAGTGCAGGAATGGGGTGAACCTGGGCAAAATGTTCTGTCTTATGATACAGAACTGACAATCATCAAGAACAAGTTACTTATAGTCACTTGAGCAGGGAGTTAGATGGAATCTACATCTCTTTTTCCAAAACAGAGCTCAAGAAAGTCCAGGCTCTGCCTCTACCTGGAAGCATATGAAGGCCACAAGCTGCATCCATCATTGAAAATACACTGGAAATGCACACCAGTTGCTGTAGCCCATACATGGCCTGCTTCTGCCTGAGCTCCCCTGGAACCTGAAGCTCAGGCACCAGCAGCTCTGCAGAGCCCAGCTTGGCCAACAAGCTGTGTGCCAACAGTCCTGAGCTGACCAAAAGCAGGGCAGCCATCCCAGCAGGACTGGGGGACAGTCTGGCTCACTGCAGCCTTCCCTGGGAAGTCACTGCATCAGAAGAGCTGTGGTTGCAGCTGGTGGCACAGTCCCTTGGGCTCCTGCCCACCGGCTGCAGTCTCACAGCACAGAAAGCAAGTATCTGGAATCAGAAGAGCTTCCCTGAAAACAGTGAGTATCAGGCAGAATCTCCTCAGCTTAACAACTCCAGGAGACGTGATGCTATGACACTTCTGCCCCCCACCTTAACTGATTTACAAAAGCCTTTGGCATGGTAAGACCCTCATGCAGATACCGGCTCTCTAAGCCAGGCTGCGCTGCGGGCGGCCCTGTAAGCAGGCGCAGTGCCCAATCTCCTCCCCACGGGGAGCAGCATCCCACACAGCTCTACCCCAGAACCTGGCACCTCGCTTACGCTGGTCTATGTACCTGTGCAAGGTAGGTCAGCACAAGACCTCCTAGGAGGAGGAAGACCCCCTCTGGTCTCCAACTGTGTGCCAGGCCCAAGGCAGGCAAGCAGGGAACCCCTACGCTCATGGCCAGGACCTTTGCCGGTTTCCTTGTCTCTGCAAGCCATGTGCAGACCACCTCCTGATTCGATAAGCATGGCATCTCAGGCATCTCAGAGTAAAGCACGTGACACATCCGTGTCCAGGGGTGGACAGATTGCTCTAAACTTGGGGGCTGGGTGCAGGTGTGAGTGTGGGACCTGGCACTCCCCCGAAGTGAAAGTGCCGGTGCTTACTGCAGGGTCTTCTGCTCCTTCAGAGGGCACCTTGTCAGTGGAAGAAGTGCCACCTCCAAGCCCTAGTTAGGCCACTCACACGCTGGCCAGCGATGGAGACCTGCAGCCTGCTGACAGCATGTCTACCAAGACATGAATAATGGAGGCTCTGCTGTCACCATGCAGTGAATTCGGTGAACTGGGGCGCACAGAGAAGAAACGCAACTGCCCAAGAAGGCACGTCAAGGATGTCCTGTGGGGACAGCTGATTGAGCACCACTCCCAGGCGAAGTCTTTCAATGTCAGCTGCAAGCAAACCCCACAACAGGCATAGGCAGCATCTCCAAATGGGGACCTCACAGAAATATTAATAGAGAAAGCTTGCAGATAATGACAAAAGGAGGCAATTCCTTCACATCTCATTAAAAACCAGTCACATCTGTGAAGGTGCAGCAGGAAAGCAAAGCACTACAACCTAACAAACTTAAAAGGTGCATCTGAAAACAATGAACCTGCCATTGTACTTTCACCGAACCTTTATCCTAATGTAGGAGAAAACAGAGTTTGAATCAACATTCTGCTGGAGCTTGCTCCATGAACTTGTGCAAGTGATCCCTAGGTGCCACATACCCGGCTCCTGATTGTCCCCTGAAATTAAAACAGTGCCATTTGTGGTAGGAAAGACAAGCTTAAGAGCCCAGTTGACATGCCTCTGGTCCCACTCAATACTCACCACACAGTTAAGGGGCAGTTAAGCACTGCCAAAGAGCAATACAAAACACCTGCATGAATCGCCTACTGTTTAGGACATGAGCACCCTGCAGCACGAACCAGTGCCAACCTCTGCAAAACACCAGACCCCAACCCAAACCTGCTTGGGGCCTCCTGGGCCCTGTTCCCAGGGCACACTGAGGGTTGAGTTGAGCCCCATGTGTATACACCCAACAGCTGAGAGGCAAGAAACTCTTGCAACATCCCAACCCACTGCTCCTGCCTTTCAGGGAAGCACTTTGGCCAGCAGCACGGTGCACCAGCCTGCCTGCAGAGCCACAGGAGACCACCATCTCCCAAACGCTCCCACCCAGGCTATGGTACCCACCAGCCCCTATCTCCTGAGGGACTGGGTGGGTGCCTTTCAGGAAGCAGGGACAGGGCATCAGTGAGGTGTGTCATGCATCACCCCAGGGCGTTAGCCTGCAAAGACTAAGGGCTGTGATAAATAAAACACAAGGGGTGGGAGGGAGAGACAGGCTTTTAATTTGGAAGGTCAAGTCTGTCAAGGTGAATGCTGCCAAGCTGCAGCTTAATTATTAACTAGCCTGATTTCTGTTTGTATCAGCATCACTACCTACTTTTCAATGCGGATTGCACCCTGGACTCCCTGCTGTCAACCCCAATTAAGCCTGATAAGGTCTGGCTATGCCCAGCAAGGACAGGAGCTTGCCAGGACCTCCTGGGCTGCCCACACCTCCTCCTGGGAAGGGGAAGGTGGGGAGAGAAGGGTCCCCTAAAGCTTGCCTGCTGTGGCATATAGGTGTGTGCTGCCATCAAGTGCTAGCCATCTGGGCTACAGGAGCACGTGCAGGCTGCTAGGGCTGGGTAAGCTGGGGCTGCACCGAGGTGCTGGGCTCCTTTGGCCAGGGAGATGCTACGAGCAGGGGAGACAAACAGCTCTGGTGAGATGGAAGGCTGGGTGGGAGGAACAAGGAAGAAATCTGCTTTTGCCCAAACTGACCCCCACGAGGTGCTAGGCACAAGGCTTGCCTGCAGGGAGGGAGGAGAGGTTTCTGAGAGCACCGACTGGCTGAGTGTCAGTTAAGACCCTTAAAAGGGAGGACGGACAAGGGGCCCAGCAGCTCTTAGTTATGGTCCTGCCATGCTCTCTCAGCTCTCTCACCCACAGCACAGTGAGTGGCACCTCCAGAGACATCCCAGCACTTGATCCGCAGTGGCTTGCAAAGCACTTTCCAACCAACACAGGCAGGCTCTTGGGCTCAGAACACTGCAGACAGATCTCCTCCTCCTCTTACTTTTTCCAGGGAAAAGGGGAGCACTGAGCAGTGTTCCCACATCATGCACTGCTCCTGGAAGGCAGGTATTCCACAAGTGCTTGCTAGCTCAACTGCCTTCAGACCGGGGGGACCAAACAGGAACTGGACATCACCTGTGGCACTCTGGCCACACTCCAAGTTCGATAAAGCCCATTTCCATCGGGTAATCTGGTCACTACACCTGCTGAGATGAAACAGGCTATGGGAAGGCACCATTAACGCCGCTAGAGAGGTAGCTACCCATCACCTAGGCAATGCTGCCAGACTACCGAATAGCCAGGGACCAGTTTGTATTCCTTGTCACTTGCTGAATAAATTGGATTAAAAACTAGCAGTGTATTCATTGCTATGAAGGCCATTTCACACCCCTCCAGCCATCTCATCTCCATCCATTCCTAGAGCGGGCATGTATCTGCATGAAGGTCACCTCTCCAGGGGACTGTGCTGTGAGGAAGGAATTAAAACAACAATTAAAATGGGGTTTTTAAAAGAATTTTTGTTGTTTTGTTGCAGCTCAATAAAATATAATCCTGGCTAACCAAAGGAAGCAGTGAGCATGAATGAGTTCCTTTTGCCAGAGCGCTGTCAACCCGTCAGTCACAACTGGGGCAGACTGCTGGCTAAGAGACACTCTGGCTTTTGAGGTTAGCATATGGAGATGCCCTTTACTGAGAGACATGCACAGGCACAAGCACCGGGCTGCTTTCTAAAAAGAGAGGAATCTGCTTACTTAGCCCTGAAAGCTATTTCTGAGGCGTGATACATCCTGTATACATGCCCCAGCGTCCTCAACACTAACTGTGAAATGCTGCACATTCATGAGAGGGAAGCTAAGGCACAGGGCTGGGAACTGTGCATCATTCTGCTGCTGGCTCTGCCTCCAGATGGCTGTTGACATGCCCATCCCCAACAGGCCAGTCAACTGGCGTCTCTGCTCCCCAGTCTTGCCCACTGCTAAGTGGACCCAGGAGTTTTAATGCCTAAATAAACATATTTAGAAATATTTTCTTTGATCTGGTTGGATATGTGGAAATGAGGGTTGAGAAGTAACATTTAGATAATTCCTCATCCCTTTAAAGACGTGGACCTCCTGAGGCCAAGAACTTGCAAGCAATGGCTCTGCTTAGGCATTCAGTGACTTTTGCAAAGGATGGAAAGGCCACTAGAGCAGCTGGTCCACTGGTGACAATGGCAGGGACAACCGGAGTAACTGTGCACTCCAGTATTGAGCATTTTCCTGTACAAAGAACATACAGAGAGATCATTGCCAGTGCCAAAACAGAAGGTTATACATCAGAGAAGTTTAAAAACCCCACCAAACCAGGTTTGACCCTCAAGTCACTCCACAGCCACCCATACTACTGTGTTCGGCTGCAGCCCCAACAGCTGGCACTGGACACTCAGCCAAGCAAAGCTTTCAAAAGCTCTGCACAGGCTTGCACATCTGTCTGGGAGAGCTCGTTTGGAGGAAATGAATGCTGAGCTGAACCTGTGCCAAAGGTTCTCCCCAGCCCGGTTTCTTTGCCCTGTGTAATATACACAGCCCTGTTTTCCAAGGGAAGGCTCTGCAAGGTGGTGGGGGGAGCAGAGCCAGGATCTCCCATTTACCTCCAGGAAAGGGCTGCTGGGACAAGAGTGACGTTTTCACTTGGGTTTGTCCACCCCAGGGCTCCTGTGAAGAGCTGGGGCCACAGCAGTGGGTGGAAGCTGTGATGCTTCAACACTGCGAAGTGTCAGGTGTTGCACTTGGGCTGGAAGAATCCCAGACATAGATACAGACTGGGAGAAGAGCTCCTGGAGAGCAGCCCGGCTGAGAAGGGCCTGGGGGTTCTGGTGGATGAGAAACTTAACATGAGCCAGCAGTGTGCTCTTGCAGCTCGCAAGGCCAATGGTGTCCTGGGCTCCATCAGAAGAGGGGTGGCCAGCAGGGACAGGGAGGTGATTGTCCCTCTCTACTCTGCCCTCCTGAGGCCCCAACTGGAGTCCTGTGTCCAGAGCTGGGGCCCCCAGTACAAGAAAGATGTGGAACTGTTGGAGAGGGTTCAGAGGAGGCCACGAAGATGATCAGAGGGCTGGAGCACCTGCCCTACAAAGAGAGGCTGAGGGAGCTGGGCTTGTTCAGCCTGGAGAAGAGAAGGCTGCGGAGGGACCTCATTGCAGCCTTCCAGTACCTGAAGGGAGCAGAGAAACAGGAGGGGAATCAACTTTTTAAAAGGATAGACAATGACAGGACAAGGGGGAATGGATTAAAACTAAAGGAAGGAAGGTTTAGATTAGATATTAGGGGGAAGTTTTTTACAGAAAGAGTGGTGAGGTGCTGGAACAGGCTGCCCAGAGAGGTGGTGGATGCCCCGTCCCTGGAGGTGTTCAAGGCCAGGTTGGATGGGGCCCTGGGCAACTTTGTGTAGATCCAGGCCTGAGGTTGGTGGCCCTGCCTGTGGCAGGGGGATGGAACTCTGTGATCCTTGGGGTCCCTTCCAACCCAGACCAGTCTATGATTCTATGATTCTATGCTGCCGGCCCCGCCAAGGGCTGCAGAAGAGGTGCTACAGGAGGGTAGCTGCCCCAGGGCTGCAGAGGAGAGCCAGGGTACCCAGCCATCCCAGGGAAGCAGCCCTGGGGAAAGGGGAGACTGCCTGGGAAATGAAGGGAGGGGCTGGGGGGTGCTGCCTGGGACAAGCTGTGCGAGCTGCTCCGGGAGGAATGGGACGAGGAGCAGGACCAAGAGATTCCAGTGAAATGTTCAATAATGCAGGGTGGTTTTTTTTCTTTTTTTTTAACCAAAGATTCCTGCATATCCGTGTAATCCAAATCTAACATGACACGGACTAAATGAGGACGTCACTTCTCTCCCTGCTGATTAGTCGTGATTGCTGCTGAGTGACACTCCAGCCGGTGCCTCCGCAGCGAGGGGGCTCTGCTCACCAGCCAGCCACTGGCTTGAAGGAGGCCAAGCACAGAGGGCATGCTGGGGGTAAGGGGTGGGGGCACTCCAGGCCCGCCCCTCCACACCACACCCCTTCCCCTCATAGAAAGAGGAAGGGATTCTTTATTAACTGGAAAACAACTTTCCATAGCTAGTGACCAAGTTCTCCAGTAACGGCTGCCAAAAGCAATCAGGCTGTATCACAGCAGAGGGAGGAAAGTTATGTTATTTTAATAGAAATTATTTGGTTCCCAGGGTTCTGATCAAATTAGGCAGCTACTGAATTAAAGCAATGAAATTACTGGGAAGGAAGCTGCGCTCAACTTATTTCCAGTCCTCCCAGACCTGAAGAAGTAACAAAGGAAAATGTCCAAACCGCTTGAGGAGTTTTCCATAAACACCCTAAGCTGATATTTGGGGAGCTGGGGATTCTGCCTGCCACTAGCAATTTTCCAATTAGCCCAATATCCGATGGGCTTGGGCCATCCCCTGTGCAGCAGCTCTGGCATCGGAGCAGACTGAAGTTTGCAGGGCAGATGCTGCTCCTTTGGTTTGCAGCACAACTCAGGCGTGATGAGGGCGTTGGGTTTCAGCTCTGCTTGCAAACCTGTCAGACTCGAGCCTCTCTCTGCACCCTGCGTGCCTGCCCTTAGCTTTTGATAAATGTTTCTTATGTGCAAATTCAACTGTAACCATATCTGGAATTGGAGGAGTAAGAAAAATACATCACTCTGCAAGTGGGATCAAGAGAGACTGGAGCAACAGGGATTTGGGGCAAGGAAGGGCCAGGTTGGATGGGGCCCTGGGCAACCTTGTGTAGATCCAGGCCTGGAGGTTGGTGGCCCTGCCTGTGGCAGGGGGGCTGGGACTCTGTGATCCTTGGGGTCCCTTCCAGCCCAGCCCAGTCTATGATTCTAAGGGAGGCTCAGTATTAATATGCATAAAATCCTGCCATGGGGAGAGGAGATGAAGAGTGTAGAGCACAAGCAGAGGGTAAGGATGGAAATGCTGGTGATGCTTATCCTGTCCTGGTAAAACTGCTCTAGTGCTGGGCACACCCCCAGGATGCCCTGGGACCCCCCAGAATGTGAGGTGGAGAGTACCCAGGTGCATGCACTAGGGGGGTGCATGGCCTGATCCTACACGGGAAGGAGACACTTCTGCACCCCTGCACCCCTGTCCATCCCAGGTAACACTGCTCACCCCATGCCCAAGGAGTGCCACCCCTCCTGCAGAAAAGCTCCGTGCTCCCTGGTGCATCAGGCCAACTCAACCCTCCCAAAGACAGGGTCGAGTCATGGTCCTGAACCAACCAGAGCAGCATGTTCTGTTTCACAACCTTTCCTGGGTCACTTCCCAACTTCCCAAAACCAGAGGGGAAAAACCTGGGAAATGGTCTTAGATGTCAATCAACCAACCAACCAATCAATCAACCAATCAATCACCGTCCTGTTCTTAATGCACTGCTTTGAACAAGTTCCTGCTGACACAAACAGCATGATCCAGAGCTATCTACATCACAGCAAAGACAAGGGTGCTGACCAAAAGGGATGAGAACAGAGCCAGAGCAGGCGTAGGAAAGGAGAAAAAGCACTTACCTTGGGTGAGCAGCAGGGCTGTGGGGAGAGAAGAACATGAGAAAGACAGGGAGAGAGAAGAAAAGAGGGAAAAACGTTAATAACCAAGGGAGAAGAGCTGTTTTGCAGATGACAGCCATCAGTGAGCAATGGACGTGGTGCAAGGTGGCGTGCAAGCTCGCTGGGGCCACATGCTGTGTGCACTGGGGACCTGACCCCGCAGCGGCGAGATGGAGAGCACGATGGCAGGCAAGGGTGACCGCCAGGGTGCTGGCTCCACAAAGTCACACATCTCCACAAGCAACAGCAGAGGGCTGGGGTGCGGGGGAGAGTGCGAGGGGTTGGGGTGGGGGGGGTGGTTACCCTTGCCATGAGTGCCTGACACTGACACGACCCAAACTGACCTGAAGGCACACGTCAGGTGCCCCTGCTTCAGCCGGGACTGTGTGGTTGTAGTGGGGCTTGGGGCAATGGGGGAGGCCCAGGTAAACCTGGGGGTGTCTGAGAAGAGAGTGGCCAGGGGTGATGGGCAGCTCACTGAGAAGAGCACCATCCAGGGGAGGGCTTGATGAAGCAGGTCCTGGCCTCCAGTGTGAAATGAGACAGGGGTAAGGTAGTTGTGCTTTACCCCAAGATGCCCTGGCTCACCTACACCTATCCCACACCCCGCAGGAGGACGGTCAGGGTGCCAAGAGGCACGAGTGAGGTGTCACCACTTTGAGTCCTCCTGGCTCTGTTTGCTCCCAGTTGCAGGGCTGCCCAGCAATGCTGCATGGGCACGTGATGTGCAGCGTCCTGTGAGATCAGAGGTGGGAGGAAGGGAGGAGAAGGAGGCAAGGTTCTTGCAAGGGACTTCCTCAGCCTGACTTTCCATACAGGCACTGTCCAGCCCTCTCACTGCCTCAGGCAGTGACCCCCTGGCCTTGATTGCCCCACTCCCCAGAGCTGTCAGCCAGAAGCATCCAGCTGGATCTCTCTTAGGTGTTACCCCTAGAAAGCCACAGCCCATATCCAAGTTTCCAACTGGCTAGAGGAGAGTCTGTACAGCAAGGGATACAGAACCCCTTTGGGAGGGGCCAAGCACCAGCTCTGCACTTTAGCGTTGACTTCTACCTGTCCTTCAAACACCAAACTGGTCCTGAAGGATACAGTTGCATGTGATGATGGTATTGTAATTACTAACAATTATTATCATGCACTTTTAGTCTCAGAAGCTTAAAACCCTGTGCAGGGACTGAGTTGGTATTAACAGCCCCATTTGACAGATGGTGAAGCCAGCAAAGAGAGGCTAAAGGGAACATTCTGCAAACTCAGAAGTGGGCTGGAGTCCAAAAGTGCTAATTTACCCAGGCTTGCCAGTCCAGGCCTCTGAAAAGCAGGCACTTTTATGCAGAGGCACCTAATTGTAGCCATGCTGGTGTGAAAGTGATCTCCTAAGCAATTCAACAGAGGTTGCAAGCACATCAGTGGCAGAGTGGGGGAAAGAAATGCTGAGTCCTGGCTCCTGAAATCCTGGCTCCTGGCTCCCAGTCACAACTCTGCTTGCTGGGCAGCACCCATGAGCAAAGCTTTCCCAACAGTCTGTGGAGAGGCATCAACCTCTCCATCTCCTGGGCACTGGGGGAGATCTCCCTTGTCCATGTGTGCAGGCAGAAGCAGAGTGAAAGGGGGCAATGAAGAGGCTCCTTGCTGAGCGTCCCTTGTGCTTCAGGGTCAATTCCTTTTGAGAGTCAAAAATGTTTCTGGGGAACCATTTGTGAATATGTTCTGCAGCACATACAGAGACATGAGAGGCACACATCCTGCTCTGCCCACACCACCTCCTGTCCTCCACACAGCTCTGCCTGGAATTCTCCAGCACCGCTCCTTGAGGATGCCTCAAGTCTTGAGTCTCCATGTAGCTCTGTCCTGCTGCAGCTCTGTGCTTACCTGGGGCCTCCATACTGTTCCAGGGTCTTGTGGTTGTCCAGACAATGTGGGAAAATTTAATTTGCCTTTTGCAATTACAAGCCTTGGTACAGTGGGTCGATTCGGTGCTCAAATTCAATATAATGAAATATTATGGGGCCCCTAAGCTACTCTGGTTATTAAAAAAAAAATCATCATCAGTTCCTCATGTTTTTTAAAGCTGCTATTTTAGTGCTCTGGGATTTGAGTTTATTTTTCCCCCCGTTTGCTTTTCAGCCTGCAAAAGAACTATTTTTCTCCCTTTCACTTATGATATGATAACATGAATATTTGAAGAAGCCTATATAGCTATGAATGAAACATCAAGACACATGGACATGCAGAAAGCCAAGGGATTATTTTATCTTTATACTTCTGAGTGAACGCTGTGCATGCAAGGAAGAAAAAGATTTCATGGACTGAAGCTTCCTTCCTGCACATGCATCAGCTCATGTGCCCTCAGCCCTGACCTGTAATGTTGCCTGACAGTCCATCTGGGGACGCTGTACCTGTACCAGCCCTGCCATCGCCCCCAGCGCTGTTCCTGTCCCACGAGCCTCCCTTAGCTGCAGCCAGACTGGGCAGCATCCCTCCCTTCCTCCCTTTCCCAGGGCGCCTCTCCTGCTCTGTACATCCTGCTCCTCGCAGCAACGAGCCAGGCCACCTCTCAGGTATCACAGAGGCTTTGGCATGTGTGTTCTTACAGGGAGCTGCTAAAATTAGCTCCACAGTCAAATCCCAAGTAGCCGTCCCAAGTATCCCTTGCCTAACCCTTGCATGGCATGAATGAAGACACACACTCATGCCTGCAGACAGGGCAGGTGATGCTGACTTTCAAGAAACCCAAAGCTTTCAGCTCTGGATCCCAGTTCCTCCTTTACTGGGATTTCTCCACCCTGCAGACTTGTTTTTTTGCTAGGTGAAGTGATGAACCCTGCTTCCCCTGCCGCCCCTGAAACCAGACAATTCAGACCTGGTTTTAGCTGCTAAAAAAGCTAACTGCTAATAAATTATTTCTTCTGCATGTTCTCGGTGTACTCTGGGGTGAAATCCTGCTGCCATGTGCATGATGGTGTGGGTTACAGGTCAGGGATTGAATTCCTTCCTGGTTTAACTCTACTGAAGCCAAAGAAGGAACCAGACTTGGGATGGCAGGACACCACCAATCGGGCAATCCTGCAATTTACAGCAACCCCATGTGCTAAATGCATCTCAGCCTTTTCCTGAACCGTGAAATACCTTCTTTCACTGTTTACCTTGCAGAGAGTTTACCTTGCAGAGAGGTTTGACCACGCTGCATGCTCTATTCCAGTCTCGTTCTTCATTAACATCAATCTTTTTCTGATCAATACCCCTAAGGACTCCCAGAAGCTGCTCCATCGATAAGAGGAACCCTGCTAAAGGCTACAAGGGAGCTGACACGAGGGAGAGGAGGCTGTGAATTTGGAAGAAACCTTCAGCCACACAGTGGGGCAGTGATGGGCAGCCAAAGGCAAGAACACACTGCCTGCACCCTGTGCGCACCCAGAGCAGCTCAGTGGCCATGCAAACCACAGGCTTTGGTTCCCAAAGAGGTGAGGATTCCTCCATCTTCCAGGCATAACTGGCCACAGGCTCAACCTCCAGATTTGCTCACTGAGGTGAGCAAACTGTTTCCCTAATGGGCTGTGGAGAGCTATAAACAGAGATTTTGCAGCATTAACCTAAACGATGTTACTACCAAAGTCAATAGCAAAGCTCTTGCAGGCTCCAAGAGACTACTCTCCATCAGGAGAACCAGCAGCACTCAGCTTAATCACAGAGCAATAAGCAAATTATTAAACCTTCGGGGAAGGAGGTAACAGCAACCTGACATTTCTTTGCAGTTCCCATCAGCAGCGAAGATGGAAGAAGGGGTTTCTCAGCTTCTGCCCACACTTCAGAAGGCTGCAGCACGTGTGCTCATGTATTGATGCAGTTTATCTTATCCAGGCATGGACCTTTGTACCAAGTCACCTAATTTCATCAATATTTCAAAAGAGATAACTTGCTTGATCAGTCTTTCTCCCTTTGCAGGTTAATCCTTACTCTGCAGCTCCCAGCCTCATCCTCATGAAGTTTTCCTGTCAGGGTGCTGACATGTGATTGAAAGGAGACGCGTTAGGAGATCTGTCCACACCAGTTGGCTCTGTGGTGGGAGGGCTGAGAACACCTCAGACGAAATCTTCCCAAGCCAGGTCACGCCAGCAAGCTGTTTAATAGTGCTCCCACTTCCAGTGAAGCTGTATTTTGTGGGAGACATGCTTTCTGAAGAAAGAGTTTGCAGGAAGGACGGTGGTCCCTTCTACAAGGTGTAACCCTCGAGATTAGGTCTTCATGCATTGGCCCTGAGGTTGAATCTTCCACTGCTGTGCAAGGAGCTGAATTCTCAAGAGCAGACTCCCAATTGCCCTCCTCAAACAGCATTTCCCAAATGCCATTTTCACTATATCAAGTGAAATCATCCAGACTAGCCTCACCTGCAATTCTGGCTCCAACAACACTAAGGTTAGCCACAACTGAAGCAGATGGCTGACTTTTTCCAAGTAAAGCAAAACAAGTTTATCTCCTGTAATCCAGGACCATGGACAAAGTGTGAGAGCTGAGGTGTGAAGAAAGTAAAACCAGCCTGGATTTCTCCTTAATCCTGCTGGGCTGACAGCAGCAAAATCCTTGGTCTGAGCTGTGAGCTGACATGGTACCAGAGCTGCCAGGAGACCAAGAGTCAAACCAACAGACAGCATATTGTAACGTGAAAGACCTGTTTCATTGTGGGAGCACTTTAAATGGGTGCTGAAAAAAAGGATGGTCAGAAAGGTGTCTCGGGGTGCTGGGAGGTTTCCAAGCCCTGCAGAGCTCAGTATACAGGGATTTGGTTTATGTGACTGTACATATGGAGGGAAGGTGAGCCAAAAAGGAATCAGAGATTTAACTCTTAGAATTGGAGAAGAAAAATTAAAAAGTCAGGAAAACTGGGAGGTGGCCAAATAATAGAGAAAAGCAACACTTGCTTTTATCATCTTTTTCAAGCAAAGAATGGGAGTCTCTCTCTGATTTCTTTTCACTTCCTCACTTCGATATATAACCATCTAGCAGCAAGTACCATTTTGCCAGTGCTCTTTGCATCTGATATGCCACTCCCAAGTCAGTGGCGGCCTCCATCACAGACCGGGCTGGCAAGATACCCACCACACATCTATTCTCATCTCTCTGAATTATTGGAGCACATCAACAAAAAGAGCTGCTAAAGTAAAACTACTCGATGTGATTTGTTTGGCTGATCAGAAAGTCTCTGAAAAACTCCAGCTGCAGAAAGCAGCTGGTGAAAAAGAGTAAGTGGGCTGCAGAACAAGGTTTGGTACTGTGGATATAACCTTTATATAAGGAGGGGAAGCAAAGAGCAGGAGTAAGTGATCAGCTCTCCTTATGGCAAGCGTTAACAACTGAGTGCTCATGGCTCAAAGCAGCACAGCACTGATATAATTCAGGGTGAAAAGTGAGGAGCAGTATCTGCAGATGATGCAAAAGGCTGTTTCAGGGGCTGTTATGCATTGTGGAGGCCCTGAGCAACCTGACAATAGGAATTCAATTCATGTCTGGACCACCACAGGCACCTTCCTGAGCAGAGGTGTTTTCCCCCAGTAAGGTGCTTGCAGGTGCAAATAGCAAGAGCAATACCATGAATTTTCAAGTGAGGTCTGACCCTCACAGAGATCCTCCTGGAGACACATGGCCTCACCTGACTCTGCAGCCATGGACAAGGTCCTTCTCTACTACCCCACAGCTCCAGTCGGGGCAAGCAGATGTTCGCTTGGATGGTTGGGACTGCTTTGGACCCACACATGTATGGGACAGCACAGCCAGTAATGCAAATCAATCCTATGGTAGTGACCTCTGCTGCCATGTCTATTAGAAACTGCTGACACCGCGGCCAGCAGCAGCGTGGATACCCTCAGGGACCGCACAGGGAACTTAATAGCATGGGGCTCCAGACCAAGTTCTGCATCCAAAATAAACTATCCAAACTCTGCTCCAGGCTGGTTTGAGAAGCACACATCTATTCCCCTGACCATCAGCCCTGCCATCAGCTCTGCCTGCCCTCCGGGGCACCACATTTCATCACTGATTTCATCACTGCAACCTAGCTTGTGTCCTAAGGTGAGGTCCTGGGCTGCATGCAGGCCCTTGGCACAAAGCTGTGGTACTGCAGGCATGACTGCCATAGACTGGCTGTCTCTGCATGACCCAGATTGCAAATCGCTTCCAGGCATGAGTGCCAGTTAGCTGAGGCACCCAACACTGCCCTGCTCCCAACAGGGCCAGAAGAGATGTTTTGAAGGCACCATGAACAGCCATCTGAGAACATCCGATACTCCTAGAGCACCCTAGGCCCCAGCTCAGTGTGACAGAGCTGGGGAGTAATAAGAAAACAAGGACACGCCATCAAGAAAACCCTTGTCTCTTTGTGTGGGTAGCCAAAACCCAGAGAGACTCTTCATCAAACACAGCCCACCCTGAACCTCCCAGGGGAGGCAGGAGCTGTGCCCTCACCATGCAAGTTGCGTGGGGGCCCATTCACCACCACAGCAAAACCTAGTGCAGTCCCAGCTAAGCGGCTACAGTTTGGGATCTTCCCCCAGGTCTCTGGGTGCAGGAGAATGGCATGGGCATGGGGACCCACTGGCACTGAGGCAGCTGTGCTGACCTCAGAGCCCACAGGGCTGTATCGGCCGCGTGTGCTTTGCGATAAATCATCCAAACTCTGCCCCTGCAATAGCATGATGACAGCAGGAATGGGAAAGCTGGAGTCAGCATGAGCATCCCCTCCAGGTCTTGCACCTCCCCGTGAGCAGCCGGGCTGCCTCCTCTCTGCAGGGAGCCAGCTGCTCACGTGCATGTACCATAAAGCTGCTGGCGGCAGCATCTGCTGTCGATCACTCCTGATGCTCTGCATGGGAAGGCCTTGCCTAGCTCCTTATTCTTCATCCCAGCCACAAGATATGCTTGTCAGAGATGCCATGGTGTGCAGCACTATGGAGCTGGAGACCTTTCCAGATGCACTGGAATTAGTGTAGCGACTGTGCCACCTTGTGCCAGCAACATTTACAAATGCATTTTCATCTCCTGCCCCTGAGATTTTAGAACTACGGTGCTCTCGCTCTGTTTTTTTCTCTAATGAGGCCAACCAGGGCTCTGAATTTGCTCCTTGAGCACAGTCCTTTACTTCACACTCCGGGTGAAGAGGGTGAAGGTAAAGGTCCTTACACATGGTGAGGGGAGAGGCTGCTCTGCAGGCTCTTGTGCTGCTGATTGTTTCGACCAGCTCTGAGCTCCTGTCTGCCTGCTGCAAGTCAGACAGTCCCACTGACTCCAGCTGATGCTGGTGCAAGTAAGACATGCACAATATTGCAACTGGCATTGTGGGCCTAATAACAACAAGGACATTTTACCACTGAACTACTTTAAGGGCTATTTGGATTTTTTAATTCAAATAAGTGTCTTTATTCAGCCAGATGCAAAGTGGCCTACATGGGTAAAGGAAAGGCAGGACTTCACAAAACCCAGCCCGATCCTCACTCTGTATCCTAAGCCTCACTAGTTTAGAAAAGGATGCAGGGCTCACAGAGAGTAGACAACTGAGCAGAAACTTCAGTGTGATGCTCCAAGCTGCCAAATGCATAAGCAGGAGCCAGACAGAGGCAGGTGACTTTCCTCCTGTACCTGCTGTGGTGGAGGTGTGAGCCCTGTGGACAGGAAGGGGCAGAGAGGAGACCCTGGGATAATTACAAGCCTGAAGACTTTGATCTAGGGCTGGGCCCTTTGCTGACACAGAGTCATAGGGCTTATTCTCCTTCCAAGAGAAATCTGAGTATAATATGGCTGTAGTGAGCAGGTAGCTACACAGGAGGTACAGCACACTACATAGTTCTTCAATTTAATGGAGAAAAGTAGGAAAATAATTAGTAGCTACAAGATGAGCCTAGAAAACTTCCACCGACAAGCTGAGTCCAGGAAACTTCTACCTAGAAGCCATGCTCACATCTTTACCCTTGGAGGCCAATTAATTGCTGGGATATTGCAGGTTGGTCACTGCTTCCACACAAGGTCAGCTGGACTTTGGTGAAACCTGAGGGCCTGTACTCAACACACAATGAAACCTGATGTCCCTCATCACCTGCAGGCTGCAGGAGATGGTCCAACAGCATAAAACTATGAATCCTCTCTGGGTTTACGTTTTACAAATCCACGGATTGCTATATGACCTTGTCATGCTACTGCAAGCTGTGTCTATCCCAGCCATCCTCCGGAGCTGTGTATGGGAGCTCGGACTGACCGGAGGGCAGCCGCTGTGCTGGCCAGATAAGAGACAGACCTTCCAGCAAGGGAAAGCTGTGCGATTCATGGGCAGCTGCCCGGTGTTTCTGTCACGTGCAGCAGCGTGCAGGCCCAGAAACGAGCCTGTGGGCACACACACATCTGTCTCTACTCCGCATCAGACACCCAGAAGGTGGTTTTGAATTCCCTTTTACAAAGTGCTCCTGTTCAAAGCTGGGCCCTCCTGGGCCACCTGGGAAGCCAATAACAAGACTCATTCAGTGACAAAGGGGTCAAAGATGTACAGGACAAGGACAACAATATGACCGTAAATCAGGGTTTATTCCCAATATAATCCCACTCTGCTGGGAGATCCTGGGTCTCACTGCTGATTAAGTAGGACCTCAGTAGAACCTCTCACCCTCTGCACAACAGGCTGTGTTTGTTTGCACATTAAGGGCATTTTCAGATGAAACACATGGAAAACCATTTTTAAAAAATAAAAGCAAAACAAGATACCTCACACCTTCCCTCTTCTCCCATGGGTTTTCACCACACCTCATAGGGACCCAAGAGCACCAAGGCAATGCCACTGGCAGGCAACAACAGAGGGAAGGATGGGGGGGGCGAACAGGAGGAGCCAGAGGGGCAGCCATGCATTATGCCCTTCTCTTGCCTTTCGCATTCCCCAGGGTCCTGGCAAAGGAGCAGGAGAGGGGAGAACAGCAGAGGTGTGCTCAGAACAAAACCAGATCAAGACAAGGAAACCAAATTAAAATAATACAGCCTCCAAGGCTCAAGCATTGCACAAAAGGAGGCTGGGCTCTAAAAGGCAGAGATGACACCGAAACAGGGTGAGAGCAAGAATACAGGAGGGCAGAGAGTAAGAGTCAATACATCTACCGGAGGAGGAGAAAAGGAGGGAGGGGAAGGAGGAGAAAGAGGGTTATACTTTCTGGATTTGGGGTTTGGAGACTGGATTCTGATATATATTTTTTTTTCTTTTTTCATTTTTTTTTTTCATAAAGGATCTCACACCTGATATTCCTCGTTCCATCCATTTCGGTTCACCAAGGGCAATGAAGAAATTCTCCTGCCTTTCGTATTCCTCCTCATCTACTATCTTAACCCTTATGGTCTTCCTGTAGGGACAACAAGAGAGACAACTGTGTACAGTGGGTTGGCTGGCCAGAGGCGAGGTGGCAGCAGCAGCAGCAGCAGCAATGTGGGCTCCTGGCACGCAACCCCTTCCCTGGCGGGGCGGTGCACTGCCTGTGGGACACGGCGCATCCGTGGCGGCTGCTCCTTGGGGAGCGGGAGGGTGTTAGGGTGGGAGGATGCTCGCGAGGGGATGAGAAGAAAAGGAAAGGGATGGGGGAGAGGGGTGGTCAGACCTTGCTTATGGTTAGTGGGAGGCAACTTCTGCAGCGCATTTGGGGTTTTTTTTTCAGTGTCACATGGTAACAGAAAGGGTATTGGTGTTCTGGAAATCACCAGGGACCACCCTGGGGTACCCACTGCATTTTAGCTGGAAGATCAATCGCTTCTGCTGCCCTCACAGTTAATAATGAATCTGTAGGGACTTTGGGCTGGGAGCCTGAGGAGAAGAGAGAGAGATGGGCACTCACAGACACGTTCCCGGTGAGGTGGGTCTCTGTCGGCAGGGTACGGCTCTATTAGCTGTGGAGGACCCTAATATTTCTAATTTCCATCCTTTAAATGGCACATCTCATTGCTTTTTATCCTTGTTAGTGTCTGCCTTTCCCCCCGACCTGTTCCCCGAGTGAGGATGCAGCTTTTCCTGGGAGCAGACAGCTTTGATGGGACCTCAAAGGGGAGACAATGAGACAAAAATGCCCAGGGGACTTGAATGGAAATACCCTGGGTGCTGGCCCCTTGTCCCTGCTGTCAGCTCTCCTGCCTCCCCCCAAGCACCCCTGCAAGGCACACAGCTGCTGTGAGCTCTCAGGCAAATCATAGTGGGGTGTCAGCTCCTCCCTGATCCCTCATCCTGCTCCCAAAGCTGCTCTGCAGCAACTGGACCGAGGGCTGCAAAGCCTTTGCTGAGTCCTCCTCAGAAAGTACAGGAGCTGCCAGGCCTCAATTCTGGTCTCTAACCTGGGTCTGACCAGGACACCCTGTAGGAGCAGGCAATGATCTCCTGAGATGCTGGATGTCTTTCTAGCCAGCACCTTCCCACTGATACTACAAAATTTGCTGGGACCCTCCAAGCAAGTGGGGATGGCATAAGGTCCTCTCAAGTCACTGCAGGAATACGGCCAAGTGTGACTGCTCCCCATCCTCTCTCTCTGCCCCCCTCACCACCTTTCCCCTGTCCCAGCATCACTCCTCCCCCACGGGTACCATGTGACACGGTGTGCGCACACAGCAGTGTATAGGGCAGAGCGGTTGGAGACAGAGAGACAGCAGAGGAAGAGGAGGAGAAGAAGAGGAAGGAGGTGGAAGAGAAGAGGAGAGAAGAACGTTAATGTTAGTCTGGAGGGCCAGTACTACACCTTTCTGTAAACTCATATCCACCATGCGGGGACTCATCAGCTCAAGGAAGAAATTCTTGTTTTTTTCATACTCTTCATCATCAATTACCTTGATGTGAACTGTTTTGCTGTGGATGGAAAAACAGTAAGTGTCATAAAGGGGAGAAGGGAACAGAAGCAATGGTGGAAGAAGGTAAAGAGTTGAATGGGGACATTAGAGAGTCAAAGTTTTCTCACCCACTGAACAAGCTCAACAAGGCTCTTGAGAAAGGCTAAAGTCCCACTTCTGCAAGTGACACTGGCCAAGTTTCAGTACAACCCAAAGGCATGATGGCAGGCTCTGTGCTCACACAGAGCCTTGCAAGGCCTTTTCTGCTCCTCAACCCACCCCACCCGTGGGATGGCTGAGGGTACACATGGAGTTGGGAGGGGACACAGCCAGGACAGCTGACCCCAACTGACCCAAGGGATATCCCATCCCATATGGTGTCATGCTCAGCATACAAAGCTGGGGGAAGAGGAAGGTGGGGAACACACACACATACACACACACACACACATTTGGAGAGATGGAATTAGTCTTCCTAAGTCACCTTCACACATGACAGAGCCCTGCTGCCCTGGAGATGGCTGACCACTTGCCTGCCCAGGGGAGTGGGGAATGAATACCTTGGTTTGCATTGCTTGCACATGCAGCTTTTGCTTTACCTGTTAAACTGCCTTTATCTCACTTTCCCTCTTCAGGTTCTGCCCCCATCCCACCAGGGGGGAGGTGAGCGAGTGGATGCGTGGGGCTTAGCGTGGTTAAACAGTGACCCGTGTGCTGCCTGCACGGGCGTGGGGACACCCTGCAACCTGCAGCTCTGGTAGAATGCATCTCAGAGGGAACCCGAAGTGATGTGTGTTCATGAACAGCATCATCAGCCTGCTCTGAGAGGTGAGGGCTTCTAGAGCAGCCAGGCAGCACATCCTGCATCCCTCCCTAGGCAAATTTCTTACGAGTTCTTGGAGCATTCTGTAGAAAAGGGAGCTCACTGAGCCATGGTTTACCTCACAGAAAACGCACACCTTACGCAGAGGTCACCATCCCTCAGCTTTCACATGCAAAAAGCACAAGGGAAACGTGCTGAAGGGTCTGCCAACCCACTAACTCCTTCCAGCCAGGGCTGTTGTGAGCTGAAAATGACCCCTGTGCTCTCCTCACTTTCCCAGTACCTACAAGGCTTCAAGCAGTCTCATCCCTTGCTCATAACAGAAGGGACTGGTGATTTTATTCCAGGTTGATCTTGTATCCTCTTAAAGGCAATACTGTCTGCATGTGCACTGATGAGCACAAATAATTACATGCTTAGATAAATGCAACCACTCTAAAGGGGCATGAAGTGTGCCATCTTGGGGCTCCTGGACTTCCAATCAGCCCAAGCTGGACCTGAAAAGGTCAGTTCCACATAAAAAGCATTTCCTCACCCCAAAACAACTGCCCCCAAGAACCACCAGGCCAGTGAATGACAGCTTCCCCCCCACCCCACCCCCTTTCCCACAGCTCCATACCACACGTGGCCCTGCAGCTAGGCCATCCCTTTGCTCTTCCCTGCCTGTCCTCAATGTTAAGATCAGTTCCTGGTGCATTTTGTGCACAACCGGTCTTGGAGGAGAAAAGGAGGAGAAAAGGAGGACTGACAATCATAGAGCCTGGAAAAACAGCCCCAGGCTCCAAATCTCTACATGCCTCAGCTGGTAGCCCTTGGCATTAAAAACACCAACTGTATATTTGATCCCATAGCGCTTCAGAGAAAGAGCAGTCCCATCCTGTATCCTGGGGGTGTTGCAGTCTCCCTCCTGGGGATGCTGCCACTGCCAGCACCTTCCCTGAAAATCCCCATTTGGCAATGAAGAACAGGAGAGCTGATTAACTGCCACTGCTGCAGCTTGCATGCCTACGGATATCACTAATAACCACAGAATTATCCTGCCATTCTCCAACTTGACTCTCAAGTCATAACTGCTCCCACTCTCTGTGGAAATCCTATTCCCTGTGCTGGCTCTTCATTTAGTCTTGAATTTAAACCCTGTCATTCAAATGATGGCATACGGGACAGGGGAAAGGGTTTGGACAACCTCTGCTATATCCATCAGTGTACGAACATGCAAGAAGAATCACCTCTAATTCTTCTTTCTAAGCCAAATCAGCTTTATTTTTGCCAGTGCTTGTTCTCCCCATACCCTGCACTAATGCCAGCAAGCATCCTTTCCCTTCTCTAGGCCCCCTGGATCCCCACTAATCCTGCCTGAAGGATGCAGGACTTCAAATGATACATCTCTGGTGTAAATGTGGGTTCTCAGCTAAGCCTTCGAGATGACAACTTTGCTGCATTTTCTTTTGAGAGGTTGACTGAATTTGGCTTTTGAGCCAGATGTTGTCTGGGCCCCTGGTACTCTGCAAAGCTTGTTCAATTTGCTGAGTTAAACCTACAGCTGATTCAGCGCTCTGATCTCTCTCGCCCTCATACACTACAAAGCAGAAGGTGGGATTTTCAGAAGCACCCGGTGCTTCCTGAACGTGGGCTGCTTTTTAAAATACTATTCATAATTACAACTGCTTCTTTTTTTATTATTCTTTTTTTTTTTTTCATTCTTGGAGCTTTGAATTACTCAGGATTGCTTGTCTGCAAAAATTTGGAAAAAACCCCAGACTGTTTCCCAGGGGCCAGCTTAGGTATCATGGTAAAGCTATTTAAAGGCTTTATGCAATGAGTATTAGGCCTGCACACCATTGGAGTTCGCTTTCAGCAGCCTCCCTCTCCTTTTTCTCTCCCTTTCGTGGCTCTCCCAGCTCCCTGAGTGGTGCGTGCAGACACACCAGTGGAGGAGAAACGCTCCCTTAATGAGGACAGGTGCACGGCCAGTGATCTCCCTGGCTGCGTGTGTGGAAAGCCTGGTTCCACGCGACCCCCTCGTCCGTATGATGAAGACTCAGAGCTGTGGGCTCAAGGAATAATGGCTCACTGCAAGCACATTTCATTAAGTACAGAGAGCTCTGATCAGCCTACTAAGTAGTCCCCCAGCAGGGAGATTTCCTTGCAGTAGTCTTTTCTTAGGGTTTAAAAAACAAATTAAGTCAAGAGAGAGAAAGGAAACATGGTGAGGTGCCACAGAGAGGACATGCAGTGACCCCCTTGGGTCAGGAAACCGAGACAGCAAACCCTCCAGACTCCTAGACAGGCTCAGCTCTCTGGCAAACTGGATCATTACCACATGCTCAAGCCTTAGGTGGCTTTTCAAGAAAGGGTGTCTGAATTTTGTGACCAGTCCAGTAAATCCCTGGTTTCTTCTTTGCCGTGAACCATAGCGAGAAAAGGACCTTTTCTCTGCAGGTGAGGGGCAGAACTTTCACAGACCAAAGCTGCAGGTGCTCTGCATGTGCACAGGCAGGACCCTGCACCCCTCACACAACCCGAGTCTCAAAAGAGGAGGAGGTGCCCGACCTCCCCAGCCTGGCTGAGAGGCAGGGAGTGTGCAGCAGGTCCAGCGCGCTGTGAAAGCACAGGACCCCAGAGGTGTGGGCTGGGGACCCTGGCACCACCCATGGGTGGGTGGGTGGGTGGGATGGAGGGCTTCAGCTAAACTGCAGCCACTACCCACTCTTGCTCCAGAGCCAGTATATTGCCAGACCTCCATGTGCAAGGAGGAAAGGAGCATGGCAGGAGGTTGCTGGGACTGTACACTGACAGTGGAAGGTGAGGGAGGGCTCATGGACTCAGTGCCAGTTAAGATCTCCCTGGGACTTTGCGGCAGAAGGAAAAGCAGCATCCCCATTCCCAGGATGCTCTGCAGCCAGCAGGGACGGGGCCATGGGACTGGGCTTGCTCCCTTGCAGGCAGGTGTCCTTGTCTCAGCTGGCTGGCTGCTTCGGTGACTGTCACCATGAACGGGTCAGCACTGACACAGGGTGGTTGCAGTGGCCCATCAGACCACCCTTCCCAGCCCACCCCAGCTGGTGGAGGCTGCCCTTTCCCGGGCTCTGCAGCTTTCCTAGCCACTGCAAGCCTCTCACTCCACTCCAGGGCTATGAAAGAATCCCTAACTACAGCTGCAGCCTGAGCTGCTCTAAATCATCCGGAGGCCAAAACAGATTGGCCCCACACAATCTCATCTCTCACCTGCAGCCACACTGAGAGCTGCCTCCTCGGGAGGCATGGCGCACACAGGAGATGGATGGGGAGAAGAGCTGGAGCACAACACCGCCCGGGGAAGGCATCATGTTAATGCGAGAGATGTGACAGGAGGACACCAAGAGGCAGAGAGTGCGCGGGAGCAGGAGGCTGGGGAACATTTGGCTGCAAGAACATCCTGACAGCTTCTGGAAATGAATGGTGGGTGAGGCAGGCACCAGCGGGGCTGGCAGCACAGTGGCTGCCCTGACAGGCATGCTCACTGTGACGGGAGGCAAGGGAAGACCACCTCAGTCAGCAAAGCAGCTTTCCTTCCCCAGCCGCTGGCTGCTCCGTGAGGGGAAAGGAGGATGCTTTCCAGCCTTCTCCTTTCTCTCTGACAGCTTTCTCATGGCCAAGACATACCTCAGACAGCTTGAAAGCGGAGAACAACAGAGGCCATCCAAAAAACTCTCCTGGCAACCAACTGCCTTCATGAAATGCCACTGAGAGCTGGCAGCAAACCAGCTGCTCTGCAAACCACCAAGCCACAGCACAGTCCAGTCTCAACCCTGGCACGAGCACGTTGGTGGGAACAGGTCCTTAGTGCAGGCCTTGGTGGTGTTCTCAGCAGACAGCAATGCTTTCGGTCTGGGCTGAGCCATAGCAGGCAGTGTTCCCAGGGATCACCTGGCCATACAGAAGTCTGGAGAGCTGTTCATTCCCTCCTTTTTCTCTGGGGTCATTGCAAGCCGCCACCAACAGCCCTCAGGTGACAGTGGTCTGGGATCTCCTTTCAACATGCACTTAAAAACAATCACAGATTTAAAAAGTTAAGGATGGGAAAGCTCTTCTGGGGAGTAGCATTAAGTATGAAATTTCCCTGAGTAAGCAACAGAAGATGAAATGAATAGACATCAATCTTCTCCTAAAGGACTCTGTGCACACTATGTTGTTAAATTCCCTGTCTGAGAAGTACGGAGGATAATCTATAAAATCATTTTATTTGACAACACGTCCACTTCCAACACAAAAGGCAACAACTGGATGGTTATTTGATTAATGTGCTAGAAAATATTGAGTATCTCTCTGTGTGGAGACTCTCATTTGCAGGAATTACTGCTGAGGAGGTTAAGAGGATGTGTCTGCTTGACTTTGGAATGTGAAATAAGGCTCAGCTCTAAAAACAGCGTAAGTCAGGAGATGTCGCATAGTGTACACCACTGAAACAAGCAGGGCTGTGCAAGGGCAGGATTTACAGTCCCCGGTGGGATTCTGTTAGCTTGGATGGAGCGCAGCCAGGACAGCAAGGTAAACATCCTTGGGACAGTGAGAAGTACCAGGAGATCTTTACTAACTCATTAATGTGAATCATTAGAACATACACCCTGGGTCAAGCCATGGCGTTCTTGACACATCTTGATATACTCCATTCCTCATCTGATTTGCTGTGGGTGCGAGTCCCTGCAGCATGAATGTCAAAGCACGTGGTGCCAGACTGACTCTTCCCCAGAGCTCTGCACTGGGCTGGGATTTTAACACGAAATTACAGATAGGACCTGTTTGCTTTGCCAGAAGATCTCATTTAGAAGGCCTGCTGCAAAAATGCTGAGTAGGTAAGATGCCAACAACTGCGGCAAACCAGAGGGGATTAAATAAGGCTATGCATAGCATGGAGCTGTCTTTGCCTGGCTTACTGGGAGGTGGATATTTAACAGGGCAACATGACAGCGCTGGGAGACAAGGTGAAGAAGCCATCAAGAGCAGCCCTGATACGATGCACATGGTCACATGGAGCTCTGCATCAAGTAACCCAGTGTGGGGTTACAAGCTGAGCTCGAGTTTTGAAGCAAAGGATTAGGCTATCATATAGCACAGACAAAGATGAGAGGTATTTGAGGAGGAGAATCATTAGATCCCAAAGCAGATTCGTTAAACTCACCAAGGAGATGATGAGTGATCTTAATTTCAACAGGAAATAATGGTAATTTAGGAACATATCCAGAGTGTGACCAAGACAAACAGGCTGTACACTGGTCTTAAGATCATGGTCATGAAAGATTTTTGGCTCCCAGAGGGATTATGGAGGGAGGAACAGGTTTTGAAGCATCCCACTGAAGCTAGTGGTGAAGGCCACAGCTTGTTCCAGCAGCCAGGTCAGAACTGAAGGTGCCTCTAAGGTCAGAGAAGACGTCGGTACCAATTACCTCAGCAGATGTCACCAGAACAGACAAACCCTTAGGATAGAGTTTCAAGCAGATCATTCCTGTACAAGTTGCTGATTTATGAGTTACAGAAGAACTGGTGCTACTACAGGAGCTGGAGACAAGCCACTTCAGGGCAATTTCCAGGAACTGCCTGTGTCATTCATGAGGACCCTGGAAGAGCAGCTCTGTAAGAACACAGAGCAAGAGCTGAGCAGCCATCCCACTCTGTGCATCAAGCACATGTGGAACAGCCTGGACCACCTCACTAATAGACCAGTTGGTTGTAAAGTGTCACAGACAGAAGCACTCCCAGGAATGGGATTTTTTTCTCTTTTGTCTTTGCCTATGGGATAACCAGATGATAACTAGATATCACTAAAACAGGGTTCTCTGCAGTGCTCATCACCATGTACTTACTATTCTACATATAGAATACCTATGTACTTCTCCAGGCAAACCTGAAGTCATCCAAGCAAGTCACTTGACACTTCTGTGCTTCAGTTTCTATATCCTTGCAGTGGCTGTGATCCTTATTTCTCACAGGGGTTTCATAGGGGACAGTCCCTATATGCTTTGAACTCCTAATGTGAAGACAGCAGAAAGAGCTTGCAGTGGTGGTGGAGGCATCACTTATTTACATAAGCACCAACTAATTCTGCTTCATCTGATTTGGTACTCATTTGAAGGGAGCTGTGCTTTTCTCTAGGGCACCTTGCTAAAGTTCCTTTTTGCCATTAGGGAACCAAAAGACCTCAGAAAACAGGGCTGGATACAATGGCTAGCACTCAGCTATCACCCTGTCTCTGGGCAGGACCAGTCCCACCAAGCTACTTCTGGCAGGTATGGGGGTGCCCAACTGGTTTTTGAAAGCTTTGTGGTATAGATGGTTTCTTCCCCCTAATTTCAGCTCTTTACACCTAGAAAGTCCTTTGTAATGTCCATCCAGACTGACAAGGTATACCTTGTTTGGGAGGGGGAAGGGAAGGAGCCTTTGGTGCTGCCTCCTGGTATGCATAGAAAAGAGGTGTCCCTATGCCCATACTGTCCCTCCCCGCAACGGCAGGGCCTGGGACCTGCCCAGGTGGCCTAGAGTCCTTCTTCATGCCCCTGCCCCTACCACACATGCAGCACATGAGGAGCCTCTACTCTGTTCCTACAAGGGCCAGAAACATTCATCTCTGCTACAGGTCATGGGGATGAGGGAAAAGGACTGCTGAGGAAGATACTGTGCAGAAAGTGGCTGTAACTCAAGGTGGAGGCCAGAACCCCAGTCCAAAATCCCGCATGCCCCTCCATGCCCATCTCCCCAGGTCTGCTCGGCTTGGCTGGCTGTCGGTGGCACGATTGGGTCATGTCACACCAGGTCTTCATCTTGGATAAAAGAGGAAATACTGACACAGAAAGGCAATTTCCCTTTCTGTGTTGCCCATGTAATCTTGGCTAATTAGTAAATTGGCTCATGTTTCAGTTAGAACCACTGGAAATGCTGCAGTAGCTGACACATGATAATTAAAGGGACATAGCCAAGACTAAAGCCAAGACTAAAACCATACAAGACTAAAGCCATACAAGACTAAAGTCTTGTATCAGAAAACTTCAAAGTGTTATCAGTAAAGGATGAATAGGGATAGCTGGTATTAAATAGATAAAATTGCCTTCCACCATCCCAGATGGCAAAACTAAAGGGGTCACTTCGTGCTCAGGGTCAGCTTCACCGCAGCAGCCCAGCCCTCAATTCCCACCACCACCCAATCCTGCAAGGGACATGAAGTGCTGCCCATTTCACACCTACTTCGTACTGGTGGAAACAACTGTACCAGCAATAAGAAATCAGAGCTGCTAAGCTGGAGGCTGGTGAGCCTATTAAGCACTGTCATGCTTTGCAAAAAATAAATCCTTAAATATGTGGTATGTTATTCAGAGCAACTCAAGAGATGTGGTATATCAGTCACAGGAATCAGCACTAGTAAATGGCAAATGTCTCACACTCACCTTTGAAGCCCTGAAGAGCTGGAAAACACAAAAGAGGAGGGAAGCATACAAAAAATGCTCAGGGAGTGTCCTTAAGGCAGTCAGCCCTGCCAGACAAGCAGGTTTCCAAAGTGTTCTATATTTTACTTTGTTTAAACATGATAAATTACTCTAATACAGAGCACTCTTCAAGGACAGACACTACAATTTGGTTTTAAGAATCTGTGCAGAGAAGGGAAATCCAGAGTTTGTTAAGCCCCTTCCTCTCAGCTGAGTCCATGCTGCTCAGCAGCTGAGTAGGGGAATTTCAGTTGGGTTGTACAAGCATGAGTCCAGCTCCACAGGTGGTGGAGTTTATTCAGTTTAATAAAGCTAATTTTTTTAATCAATATTTTTCAAGTTCAGCTACAATATTTAAGTTCCTCTGATGAACTGTACATCACCTTCCAGGCTGTTGGCTCCCAGCACCAAAGCTGTGTGTAAAGACATGAGTGGACCCTTGCCTGGCCTGCTGCAGGTCAGTGTTTTCTCTCTGACCCTCTGAGCCTTGATGCTTCGTGGCCAGGGGAGAGCAGACAAAGTCTCCTGCTGAGCTATTTGTTGCAGTCTGTATAATAAGCACTTGTCTTGCACAAGTAATAATTCAGCTTGGCATGAAAACAGACAGTTCTGGTGGGTATCATCCCAGTGTAGGTGCAAAGCAGTGCCAGGGCCCCAGGCATGGGCATTTAGCTCCTCCCTATCATGGGCAGGTTCCCTGGGAAACAGTTTCACTGAGAAGATGCTGTGTCCCTTCTTTTTACTCAGAAAGAAATTTTGAAAGGAGCAAAACCTCAGCCACAACCCTGCTGTGGTCACACAGTACAGAATTTTTAAAAAAGCAGGGAGTGGAGAAAGAAGGAAAGAAGATAATTTGCTCCTTTGAATTTTCCTGCTTCCAGCTTAGTCTAACACACCACTAACAAAAGCCTATGACGCCAAAACGCAGCACAGATGTTGGTGGTCAAAGTACTGGAGATGCTTTATTTTGCTCTAGAGGATGGCTCCAAAGCTTGACAGCGTGCAGGAGTGGGAGTGCCCTGGACAGAAGAGGATAAGTTGGACTACCTCAAAGCCACCTGAGATGTCCTGAGCAAACAAGAAGCTGGCATTCAGCTGTAAATGACCCCCACTCCACCACAGAACTCTAAAATCCCACCTGCAAGACGCTCTTTGCTGGCTGGTATTAGCAGCCCAGTGCTTCAAGCTGTCGTCCCTGGTTTTAGGCTTTTTTGCTGAAGGCATGGAGATTTGGAAGCTATATTTAGATGTCTTCAGTATTCTCCAGCAATAAGGTTGCCATGGAGATGCTGGCAAGGATGAGAAGGTGGGGATGGGGGGAGGGGGGAGAGGAAGTTGGGGAATGAGAAGTGCCAGATTCAAAACAACCCTCACCAGCCCAGGAAGGCTTTAAATTCCTCATAGGGCAAAATCTGCTGAAGGCTGTTAGCTGAAGTGACCCCCCAGCACTGCCCAACGGCACGTCCCCCAGTGCTCTGGCACAGCAGGTTTGAAGAGACTCAAGCAGCCGGCCTTTGGGCACTGCTCTTCTGGGAGTGCATATCCCCATTAAGCTGAGCTTGCTGCTATGTGGTGTAAGCTGAGCCCCAGCTCCTGCCTCAGCTCATCACACTCCTGTGAGTGCTGATAGCCACCTGCACCCTCAGGTCATCCCCCTCCCTTCCCCAACACTGTGAGGACAAACACTTGTCTCCTCTCCGGGCACAGCTCCGGAGGGCTGCATGCTGGGACTCAGCTCCACACAACTTTTTTGATTTTTCTTCAAAACTGAGCTCTCTGAACTTCCAATGGATGTGCCAAACTGTCAGCCTGGGGGCCCCAAAACCAAACCTGCGCTTGCCACGTTGCGTCCCAGCAGTGACACACTAGCTGCTACTGCCTGAGTGCCAACAGCAGCCCCCTGGGAGCTCCCATGTTGTTCCACAAGCTCACACTGACTCTGCTTGGCCAGCTCCTGGCACAGCTGGGGAGGCTTTGTCTCAGGCAGGGAGCTGCAGCTGGGGACAGAGCTGCCCGATGCTCCCCAGCAAGGTGGGCAGGGGCACACTGAGCACAAGCCATCCAGCACAGGATGAGAAGCTGATGGCCACGGAGACCTCAGCTTGCTGATTCTACTGCCCCAGGAGCCAGGCTGTGGTGGGAGTGTAGACGGCCAGCAGGGATTGGAGACCCTCAGTCATCCCCATGACACATCCCCCTCCCTGCCCCGCGGCTGGTGCCAGCCACAGGCATGGCTCAGATGTGCAGCTGCCAGCAAAGGCTCACATGTACTTCCCACAACACTGCTCTTTCCAGCATGGACAACACAGCTGGAGACCAAGGGCATCTCAGTGTGGCTGTTCCCAAGACTTACTGTCCTACACCTCATATACTTGCAATGAAGCTTGGCTTTCCAAAAAAGTCACAGAACCACAGAACTGTAGGGGTTGGAAGGGACCTCCACACATCACTGGGTCCAACCCCCCTGCCAAAGCAGGGTCCTTAGGACAGGTTGCAAAGGGAGGTGTCCAGACGGGGCTTGAATATCTCCAGAGAAGGAGACTCCACACCCCACTGGGCAGCCTGTCCCAGAGCTCTGTCACCCTCACTGGGAAAAAGTTCTTCCACATAGAATTCAGAATAGTCCCCCCACTCCCCAGTGTGGGAGCTGGCATATCTCAACCCCCTCATGCCTGCCTAGACCACCTTCCTATCTCCTACCCATGAAAGCATCCCCAGACTTCAGTGCTCGAAGCGCTGGAGCAGGAAGCAAAGCAAACTTTCCCATCATAAACCTCTCCAGACATCAGCAAGTCCCTCTTTCCCCTCCCTTGCCCTGCTCTTCCCACATACACATGCAGATGGTGCTTTCAGCTCAGCAGGACTGTGTTCAGCCCAGCCATTGGAGTTGCATTACATTCAACAGAGCAGCAAGGCAGCAATCTGTAGGAAATTAATGAGCAGCAAACAACACTGTGCAGCTGCCAGCCTGAAATGAGCCTGCTCTGCACATTGCAGGTACAATTACTATATATGAACAAAAGGAGCCAGAGCGCTCTGGCTCCGGTCACAGCCTTCTTGTGACCAAGATAAGGGACAGCATGCTGAATTGCCACAGCAACATCAAAGTTGCTTATCCAACCATTTACACAGAACCACGATATTGCATCTTCATCCAAGGCCCTGGGTATTTGTTCAGGCTCACTCTTCACTGAAAACAGGGGAGAGGATACTCAGTTACACTATTTCATTTCATTCTTCGGGGCTGTTTTAATTCCATTTCTTACCAAATAAAACACACTGGGAAAACCAAACAGGGACATTGGTCAGCTGACACCTCAGGAGGAGCTGCAGGTTCCTGGGAGGAGTCCAGCCCTGCTGGGCTAGCATTTCCAGAATCCAGAACTTTGGATCATAAAAACATCCCACCTTCTTACTCCTAAACTGAAGAAAAAGCATGTCATCAGCCAGATTTGCAGGGCAAACTTCAAGCCTCACTTGAATTCTGGCAATGACCCAGCTTCAAGTCCCAAGGAGCTGGGCAGCTCACCTGCCCCCCTACAGCCAGTCCCCTGGCCGGACCTCCTGGCTCAGAGAGAGATGGGAACAAGTGCTGCATGCTGGCGTGACCGCATCAAACAGACTCCAGCCTGCACAGCTCTCATCTGCCCAAGGCAGATCTCCTTTAATCAAAGCAGTCCTCTATCATCTTCCTGCTGTAATTTCCACCCTAACACTTAGCCTCACCTCAGCCTTCACATGTGGATCCAGCTTTGTAGGAAGCACTTTTGGCAAACCCTACTAACCAACCCACATGAGAGACAGCTTGAACTCCTGGTGTCCCTGGCTGACAGAAAAAGTCTCCTCCTGCCCTCTCTTCCTCGTAGCAAGAGTTAGCACCAAGGCCCTTCACCCACCCTAAGAGCTTGCCCTACTCTCATCCCAACGGGCTCAACTCTGGTTGCCCTTCTTGCTGTCTAAGGCATCTTACTACAACTCCCTTAACACCTCAGACCTTAATAAATGATGCTCTCTCTGTCTTCTCCCTTCCAAGCTTTAGTGGCACTGCTAAACAGCTGTTTGGCATGGCCTGCCCTGACAAAGCTCAGCCATACTGCAGATGCACTTCAGTGTATATCCTATCAAACCCCTGCTGAACGCTGGGTTTGCAGGCTGGTCTCACCCACTTCTCTCCATCTCGTCAGAACTGTAACCAGGTAACAAAGAAAACCCCCAAAACCCACCAAACCAAAAACCAACACAAACAAACAAAAACCCCCAATTCTCCTAGCTCTGGTCTTCGCCCAGATTGGTGGCAGGTATGGCACCCTTAACCCCAGCACCAGTAAACGTGGCCTCAGGACACAACTGCTCTTAAGGCTAAAACCTCCCACAACAAACCCCCCATGGTTTCAGAGGAGGGGCTGTTGCTTAATGAGCTCCCCCCCTTTGCCCTCCCAGCCCTCTCACCTTAAAAATGTAACTCCCTGACTCCATTAGGGGTCTTTCCCATTATAGGAGCCAGGAGACATTTTAGGACTTGAAACCCCAAGATAAAGAGCTGCTGAAGGAAAAGGTGCACATGGTTTTTGGGCGGTTTTTTTGAGCTGCTTTTGATTTTTTTTCTGAAAGGAGGTCCCATCCCAGCTCTCTGCCCAGCTAGAACATAATTGGGTTGCAATGCCATTGGTGCCTAAGCATCGCTCCAGCCTCTGCTTTCTTCCAGCTCACTTAACATGTGCCCTACAGTGAGTGTCAGTGTGCTTTTACAAGGAAACTGCTACATGCCGGGGAGACTGTCAGGAGCAGGAGCCTTCTGCTCTGTCTGTTTACCAGGGTGTCTGTCTGTGTTTATCAGTGGCTTAGTCTATTTCAGATGCCACCCCTCCTCTCCCTGCCATCATGTTCTTCCCCTCTGCCCCTTCCTCAGTCACCCCAGAAGGGTGCTTGAGTAAGGTATAAGAAATGAACTCTCTCTAAATGCTAAAAGCCCCATAACTGATGCTGGTCAACTGCAAACTGGATCCTTGTTGGTCTGAGGTTCTCCCCCAGCTTCATACCCACGGGTAGGGCTGTACTTATCTTTGCTTTCCAGAAACAGAGAGGATATCAAAGACATGCTTGGCTTCCTAAGCTCAGCTGGAGCTGCTAGGAATGAAAGGCACAAGCAAGAGCATGAATGAGAGCACCCCAGGCGCTTGCCCGCCCCCACCGCTGCCAGGGAACATCCCTCATACATGGGGCTGCTGCTGGAGTGGTTCAGCACCGGCTCCACGCCTGAGCAGCTGGTTTCTGTCCTGTACCCCATTTGCAGCAGCAATGCTGGTGCACAGAAGCTGCATGAGCGCAAGGAGTGCCCAGGGCCCGACAGGTCCCTAGCCCACACCCCTGGGTCAGTGGGTGGGTGCTGCCAAGCAGGGAGCTCACTGAGTTGTGTCTTCAAATCCAGGGTCAGGGCCCAAGCAAGAGCCAGTGGAAGACATGTAGGGTTTTATGAAGTAGCCCAGCAGGCAAATTCCACTCAAGCTGTCTAAGGCTCAAAATCACGACACTGGACTATGAGAAATGATGCTGCCTGGGCACAATACCACATGCCCATCTCTCATATCAAGGTGAGTTGCACATCCTGCAATGTTAGAGCCCATGAATCCCTGGCATTGACTTGCCAATGGTCCTAATGTTGAAAAGGGTCTGCAGAGCCAGCTTTTATGCTGGAAATAACTCCTTATGGAAGGCTTCAAGATGGCCTATAGCAGAGAGAGCCTGTGGCCACAAAAGCTGGCTTTGTCAGGCACATTCACCTACAGAGAACCAGGTCACATCCCATTTCCAGCAAATTAGAAGAATCCTGGGTTTTTTTGGTTTGGTTTTTTGGGGTTGTTTTGGGGTTTATTTTTGGTGGTGGTTGTTTTGAGTTTGTTGGTTGGGTTTTTTTAATGTTTATTTACCAATTGGTGCCTCCTGCAGACAAGCAATTGGAAAAGGAGGAAAAAACATAAAGCTTCTAAAGATATTGCTATCTCTTTAAAAAGCAGTGATAGTAAGAGTCCTTACTAACCCTTGGACCTTCAGATATGACTGTGCTCTGAAGGAGTGTGACAGTACAGCATGGCAGCATTGGGCTCTTATTTTAATTTTAGCCCAACTGCTCCAGATCAAATTTTCACCGCCTCCAAAGAAAGAGACAGCTTTCATTAGAGACAAGAGTTATTAGTTTACAGGCAAGCTGGACACTTTCCTTCTCATGCCTCAGCACAAACAATAACAGTTTTGCAGGCTAAATGAGGCTCTCCTGGCCATCTGTGAGATCCACTGAAGACTGAAAGATTGCCCAGGTGTAATTCAGGAGAAAATCTGGATTTTGGAGCATTTACCACTGCTGAGATTCAGTGCTGAGAGAGAGAAGGCCCAGGCCCATGTTTTGAGCCAAGAAATCCCGGCAGTGCTGAGACACACTAAAATCCCCTCCTTTTTTTTTTTTGTCTCCTGCTGCCAGCAAGTCTGATTTGAAATGAACAGTGGGGTGGGTTTTTTGGTTTGTTTTTTAACAGTAAGTGCAGATTTCAGATCCTCCAGAGCCTTGTGTTCCTCAAATGAGGAGACAGGTTCAATTCGGTCCTTCCAAAACCGGATTTTTTGCAAGCTTGCACCCAAGACTGGATTCACCTGGAGCATCTATGACATTACCTAGGTCTATTTCCTTCTTTTTGGGGGTTACACGCTTATACGTGGCACTGCTTTCCCCAAAAATATTTGTGACTAGGAGTGCAGTGCTGTCCATCAGCTCTCAGATGAGCTCAGAAACTCAGATGAGTTTCTTGCAACCCCTCCAGGTGCAAAGGTTTTACTCAAGTCAAGAGAGATTTGTTACTTTTAGACTGACCTAAGGAGAGCCCTGTTCTTTGGAGCTCTTGGTGCTCTGTAGAGCTATGTCACCACCTGAAAGCTTGCTAGCCATTAAGGCCAACTCTATCACTGTGTCTTCCCCATGCTCGGCTCTAGGAATACCATGGGCTGCCAAGGGCTGCCTGACCAACAGGAACTTTCTCACCACACAGGACATGTCTTTGCCTGGTGGTGGTTCCTGGCAGGCCTCCATCAAGGCAAGATGTAAGGCACATCCACATCCCACCCCCTTATGCAACCACCGCTGGCTAAAAATACAGCCTCAGTCCTGGCCCAGTGAGATGCAGATTTAATGAGGGCTCCATGGCAACGGGCTCCACTTCAGCAGGGACCAGGATACAGGGGACAGAGATGCTTGGAGACAGAGGTGCTTCTCGACCATGGGAGAGCTGCACAGTTAAAAGCTTGCGGTGGTGGGGTTTGAAGGCTGTTTCCTTGATGGTATTAATAAGATTGCCAAGCATTCAGTTCAGTTAGCTGCAGCCAAAGAGGCAAGCTGTGTATTTTTTTTAACAGACAAAACTGGACTGGACCTATTTCTGACATGAGGGTAAATATTTACTAGACAGCCTTAATTAATCTCAATCACCCACAGGCAGGGATAAATCAAGAAACCTGTTTCAGTCTACCAATACTATAAACATCCTTTTCAGTAAAAATGGGCTCCTGCTTGAGCTCATAAAATAGAGTGGCAGAACTGGCTGATATGGAGCCAGAGACCCCAGGAGACAGCTAAGGTCACAGATGAAATGGCCTTGGTTTATGTTTCATAGATGATGTTCTCTGTGCCAGGGTAGAGGAAAAGAAAAAAACCCAAACACAAAAAAAATCCCCAAACCCACAGTTGATGGATAACCTAGGATAAAAAGATGTTTTCAGCTTGGCTTTCAAAGAAGAATAAAACTCAGGCTATTGTCTCCTGGTCTCCATACTGATCCCACTTTGGTGTGCACACTTTGGTGTGCAGAGCTCAAAGTATTAAATCAGCAGGGGCTGTCCTGTGGCTGATGGGTGTTTAAGGATCCTTGGATTATTCCTGTGAACTGTGGAAAGTACCTCAGGAAAGCTAATTCAGACTTTTGCTGGAAAATGTTCATGGTGTCACAGATCAAAGCTCCTGTTTTCCATTATAAATGTACTGTATTTTTCCAATACACACAGTGTTTTCAGGAATTTTTTTTGTTTCATTTAGAGTAAGAGAGTAAGGCACCTGTCCCTGTACTGACACACTAATTCCTATCAAAGGACCAAAAATAATAGAAGCAACTTTAAAAAAAAATTAACATTTTCACTTCATTCTTGAGAAACTGAGGCATGGAAAAATTTCATGGGGAAAGGGAATGCCCAGCCTCTGGCAAAATCTATGTATTTGGTACTGAGAACATAAAAATCAAGGTCCTCAGAACTGCTTCTTGTTATAGAAAATGCTCACAAAAATCAAGTGCCTATAGAATAAAGCACCCCTAAAATCAAGCACTCCATCCAGGTGTCCAAACCAGGTTTGAACCCCATATATTTGAATGTTGAAACCAAAAATGAGTTTCCTAATTCTTTCAGCTCAGCTCCTCATATTCAGCCATTCCTGTTGTAAAAAAACAACACTTGGAGGCACCTAACCCCTGTGTAAGGTAATTTTGTATACATTAACTCTTATCTGTTATGTCCCTCCTGCTAAACCAGGCTCACAGCCTGTTAGAAACCTGCTGAAACACGACAGGAAGCACTTCACAAACCGTAACAGAAGATCATCTCTCCCACCACGGGATGCTAGGCTGAAACGTGGTACGCGTTACACTACGCACAGCACCAAAACTGATACCACAGATTAGGATGCCAAAGCCACCATGGAAATCTAAGGACATAAAAATGCCCTTACCCACGCAGGAAACTGGCCAGCGATGCTTGCTGACGTAGTGAGTGGTCTCTCCAGCACTGCAGCAGCCCTGGTCCTGACCACCTGCGGCCATCATGCCAGAAAGAAAATGCTGCCTGTTCATGTATCCCCCTTCCTCTTTCTCATGGCACGAGACTGCTTAGATCCAGCCTCACCATCAGCGTCCCTTCAGGCTACACGCAGATGGGTTGACAGGACCTTGCAGACTCCATGGCACCAGGCTCATACTGGTTCAGTAAAGTCGGTCTCTGGAGCTCACTCTGGTCTCCTCTTTGGAGAGGTGATGGCTGGACAAGTTAGCTCATACGGGCCTGCCTTCTCAGGAAACTGTAGTCTGCACCACAGCAGTCACGTTTCTTCAAGAGTTTTCTCCTTACCCTTTGTGAGCTCTATTAAAAATAACTTTTGACATGAAACAGGCTTGGGAAGTTATTTTGCATTGCTCTGCAAGGCAATTCAAACTCCAAACTCGTTTCCCCACTCACTTCTAAATAAATGAGCAAACATCAAGACTGTGTACGTCCTTCACCACGACAACAGACTACAGCGCAAGGCAGAAACCCATGCAGCATCTCCTTGATCAAAGGAGGTGCCTGGGCTGCTGGACTGCAGCACTCCTGGGGAACAGGGAAGTTTGACCTTCGCTTAGATGAAGGCCAGGTTAGTTTAAAGTTATGGCACAATCCAGTATCATTCTCCATAACATGGAGTTAAATGATGAATAACACACAGTAAGAGCATAGGCCTCTTCCATTTCAAGCTCCACAGCTTAACATAGACTTCCTAATCAGAGGAGCTGTGGCACTGGAGATGCCACCGTGCAGTCCTTGCTCTGCCAGTGCCCTCCTCTGCAACTCTAAGCAAGTGCCTTCTTTCCCTGTTAGTAAAATGGGAACAGTCAATCCTTTGCCTCCGAAGCAGGTGATAAGCATGAATACATTAATATTTCAAGATACTTCAATATTGTGGGGGAGCAAATGCTGGAAATGCATAAATAAATAGACGCAAGTTTTTTTAAGGAGAGGTAATATGCTTTACTAGCTCAACTAATATTGCTGTATGAGCTTCTGAGCATGAGGGATTTGTGCCCTAACAGTACTCAGTTTCAAATTCAGGAGTTCTTTTTAAGCCTGTAAAAAGGTTTGCGTGGCTTCAAATTGCCTTTTCCTGCAAATTCACACCAATCAGCTGGGCTCACATTTCCTCTCCCTAGAGACTTTCCCACTCTCATATCCTTAGGCCATCACAGTTTGCAACAACATAAATAGCTAATTAACTTTTTACTTAAAAGTAAGAAAGCAATCAAGCTGGCATCCTCATCAACTCCTGGAAACACTTCAGCTCTCCATCACAGCTCTGGCTTCAAACAACCCAAGATGCAACCTAAAATATTTGCTGCAACAATATATTCCACCATCACTGTACCGTATTTGTAGCTTGTACCATCAGGAAGGCAGCACACAGAGATAATTTGCCCTATAATCACCCTGCTTGCTACACAAGATCATACAACCTGGTGAAACAAACACTACCTTACAGGAAATGCAAGACACAGAACTTCATAGTAACGGGCAAAACTCCGTAAGAAGGTTCTCAAATGTCTGTTCATTCCTCACCAAGCTGAGGAGAGCCTCCCTGAGAAAAGCTCCTCTAAAAACCAACCTCAGAGTCCCTAGGAACAGCAAGGGTATTGACGTATGGAAACAGACTCTATAACTCCAAAGTTATACACTAGGTGTGTTTAATGCGCGCAGAGGCACGGGGGATCGCTCCGCCAAAAAAAATGTGCATACCCGAAGTGGTGACCGTCCCACATTTATACAATGAAGCAATGAATATTCAATTAATGCCTGTACATATTCATTACCTAAACCTGCCTGCTCCCGCTTCATATTAAAATGAGTTCCAAGAAGTCATTTCCATAAACTCCTCCCAACTGCGCCTGCGCAGATTCTTCCAAAAATTGTGGGCGAGGGTCTTCGGTGGTCCTTGAGAGGAAGGCCATGAGTCCTCCTCACGACGTACTTTTCAACTTTCGCCTAGAATGTGAGAGTCTGGCAAGCTTGCAGTGTTCTTATCGGTTTGAGCTAACTCATGTCCTTGTTAACCACCTGTTTTCCTTTAGCAAGGAGATTTATGGATGCGTTTGTGACGGATGCTATCCTGTTTTCGAATTACTGCTTCTTATAATCACTCCCTCGAGATAATGCGAGACTGTTTCCCACTCCTTAGGTGGTCTTGTTAGGGAAAGATCAAACTATATGGTTACGTGACTAAGTTCTATGACTATATTTTTTAAGTACTTATTGCCCCAATTTCATTCCCCCCTTTTTCTATCCTATTAAGTAAATTCTTTTACTTAAACATCTTCCCTGAATGATATAAGGCTTCCCTGTTGCAGAGGGTGACCAGCCAAAAAGTAGCAAGCGCCCTTTAACCCTTTGTAAGCATCTTGTTAGAAAGCCCCATATCAGTATTAACTTTCAGGAAATACAAAAGTGCTCCAGGTCTCTTCAAGAGCAAGAGCCCAGGTGAGCTGGGCTCAGAAAAGCACAAGACATTTAGACATGACCAGTGACACTGCAGGAACCAGAACCACATAAGCCATCAGAGAGATTTCGCCTGTAGATCCCAGGGCCCTACCCTGTTGAGCAACAGTGGAGAGGATGCCCCAAGAGCACCCCCAAAGCACCACAACATCTCCTTCCTGCTTGGCCTCCTCCAGCCATGCTGCTGAGCACTGCTGTTCCCAGACAGACTGGAAATCTGGCTTTAGTATATATACAAAATAAGATAACACTTTTTTTGGCCCCAAAGCAACTCTCAAAGGCTTTGCACATGGGTTGTTTTCACACCTCACAGTGAGGCAGATAACTCTGGCAGGTTTCCACCCCACCAGGCAGCTCAGCCACCTGGCCTCAGACATCCTCCATGCTTTTTTGTGTTCTCTCTTTTTCCAGATTTTTTTCCTTAGGAATGCTCTTAACAGGACAGTCTTCCTAGATACTGGTCCCAGTTTCCTTCTCCACCCACCCTTCCAGGCTCCAGTCCCAGCAGTTCCTGATCTTCTCTGGATCCCCAGAGGGGCCAACACAGACTGGCCAACAGTGCAGAGGCAGGCAGGGAGGAGGATGAGGCTGTCAAAAGGCAACAAGCTTGGCTTCTATGGACTTTCTCACTCTCTGTTAGCAGGAGGGTATCTAGCAGCAGGACACTGAGGCAGGGACATGTGGCATGTAACCCAAATGAAGGCTGGGGTCAGCTCACTCCTGCATCCACGCAGGAACCCTGCTGCATCCCCAGCTCTCACAAACCAAAAAGCAGATCTGTCAAGAGTGGTAATACCTAGCCACAGACACGTAGATCTCTGCTTGCTATCAGTGACGAGGCTTGCTAAGCACAGCTTACAGGCCTTGCTGTGAACAGGAAGGCCCCAGCCATTTCTAACAATCTGACCTGTTACAGGCCCCTAACATCTCACAGGCTTTCACACATTTACCCTTGCAGCATGCCAAGGAGATGGGCACCAAAGGAAGAATTAAGGCAGGAGACCCTCCCCAAGACAAGGGTTGCTATAGGTGGCAGCTAGGGATGGAAAAGGATACCTGAACACTGATGGGCCTAATGCCTTCACTGAGATCGCCCAGAGATATTTCAGTGGCTGAAACTCCCACCCCACAAAGCAGAAATATTACCTCTCCTTAGCTCCACCAGCCCCTGGGGAATGAACCCCTCTGAGAAGCACCACTTTGGCTCCTCAACAGAAACCCAGTGCAGCCAGGACCACGAGAGTCAGAGCTGAACTTACTGAATAGGCTTGTCTTTAAACCTACTGGCTCACTTCTTGTCTGGACAGAGTGCTCGATGCTGCACCTGAGGCTTGAAGAACATGCTATGTCCTTAAACCACTGGCAAATCTATCTACTGCTCTACTGCTCTCCAAACCTCACTCACCAGTAACCCCTGGGAAAGGGAGGAGTCAAGTTTCTTTTGTATTTGGCTTAATTTTCAAGAGCAGGTAAGACAAGACTACACCCAAAGATTTTTGGTTGTTGTTGTTTTGTCTTCTGAGTAGGCACACAATCGGGTGTGCTGGCTGCAAAGGTAAGTCTGTAGTAGATTACTCCTTACAGACTGTTGTATTTGGGTCAGGCAACAGAAGAGGGTTTTTTTCTTCTCCCTCTCAAATATCTGGATTTTAGAGAACTAGCTAGAGATGAAGCTTCTGTTTAAGCATGCTTAACAAGTGACTCTGGTCTGCATCTGGTACTTAAGTGATTCTATCATCCAAGTCCTGATCATCTCTGGCGAACAGCCTGCCAGAAGTACCAAAGGCGACAGATTTGTAGTGTTAATCTTCAATAAAAGTCTATCCTCCACATAAGGTAGTGAAAAGATGATGCCTATACAAGCCTTGTCTTATTACCCAAAATGATATAGGTACAACAACCCTGTTAGCTCCTGTTTTGTGAAAGGGAAGGAAAAATAACCTCTGCAGCAGCAGCAAACTCACAGGCTCAATGAGAAACCATTTTTAGTCTTAAGCAAACTTCTGGCTCTCACCATATTCTCTTACCCCAACCAGCTCAATCCAGAGGCTAGGGGTGAGGGGAAGGTTTGCTTTTGTCCTTCTGCATTCTGTTCAGGTCAAAAGGGTGAGGTGGTTTAGCCCTGGCTGGAGACCAAATACCCACCAGAGCCCCTCTATCACTCCCCTTTTCGGCTGAAAAGGGGAGAAAATATATACTGGCTTAGGAGTCGAGATAAGGACAGAGAGGGATCACTCTCCAATTAGTGTCACGGGCAAAGCAGACTCAACATGAAATAAGGAAAACTAATTTATTACACTATAGCTCCACACCCAGTGAAACCAGAGTCAGGCAATGAGAAGCGTGGCCAGGTCTGAAAGCAGCCAGCCATGCTCCCCAAGAGTGACTTGTTTGTCGCAAGGTGGATCTGCAGTCTCTTTTCTCCTAAGCTCTGACACAACAGGCTGCAAGGCTGAGTTTATTGCTCTGTCTGGTACCTTCTCATTTGGCTCTAATACCCTCCAATATATATGCAATATTTCAAATGCTCTTGCAGAGATGGGGCTCTTCTGAAGACCTGACGTTTTTATAGTCCTGGCAAGCCATCCATTTCTATTTAATTTAGTTCTTGACACGAATAAATATATGTACTGAGATTTACATATGGGTAGGCTGGCCAATATTTTCAGGCTTGCATGCTGAGGGTTGCACCTGTACTGCAGTCACTGCTCTAAGCTGTCAAGTGCCCCTGTACTGGGGACAAGCTAAACACCAAGCTACTCATGTTAGCTATCACTGGCTAGATTGGGGGCTACCAACAACACAGCCATAGCAGCACAGAGCTCTTCCCAGGCTAAAAGCTACCTGCAATTCTGAGGAAAAATTAATTAACTGTACCGCTCTCCAAGCTACTGCAACTGTTTTCAAAAATCTCAGATCTCCTTCTACAAGCTACAGTCATGGCACAGACATGTCCACAATTAAAAGCCTGAAGTAGAGGAGTTTCTGCACCCCAATCACTCCCCAAGATGCTGCACAGACACAGCTCCAGCTTCCTCCCCACACTGACAGTCTTCTTAGCGCTGCTTCAGAGTTTTGGCTGTAGCTTCTCCACAACACTCACTAGAGTACACAAGACTCCTGCCAGCCCTGGACAGAAGATCCCTTTCAGATCAGACATAGCTGCCTCTGCTATCGCTGCAGCAGGGGAAGGAAGGGCTGGACCAGACAGCACTTGATCCCTCCCCAGCTTGCACCAGTTGGGGAGGCTCCTGCTTGCTCCTCCCTGGACTAAGGGATGAAAATTTGCCTTCAGGGAAGTGGTGGGAGGGTCATTGAACCTCTTCTCACTCTACAGGGAGGTACTTGAACTCTTAGTGGTTGTTCTCTGGGTTGGCATTTTCATTTTGTAACTAGACATTAAATTGTTTCTTCGCAGAAGAAGAATTATGGTTCCAAGTGCAAAGCTCCCTGGTGCAGGGGAAAGTTGATTTTCCTTACTAGCAGCACTGCAATGGACAGGGAGAAAAGCAAAGGGAGAGGCCAGGTTCAGGAGACTCGTGGCTGTGTGGAGGATGGGAATGTAAGTCATTTCCCAGGAAATGTGCTAGACTGGCTTTGAGAAAAACAAGGAAATAGAGCTCAAAGCCATGAAAGCAGAGGCCTCATCAGTATGCTGCCTTCTCCACTTGTTCTGTGCTGCATCAGCTAAACCCAGGGCCCCAGATGTAATTCTGCAAGCCTATCAGTGTGATCTGGAGCTATTCTCCCACAGCTCTTGGGAAACACCTTCTAGGCAGCAGCCTTGTGTGGGATGCTGGGTACTGGTATGCCTGGGTAACAGCAACCATTTCTCTTTACTTTGTGACCTTTACTGGGGACAACAGTACCTCTCCTATGATGACAGGCTGAGGGAGTTGGGCTTGTTCAGCCTGGAGAAGAGAAGGCTCCAGGGAGACCTTAGAGCAGCCTTCCAGTACCTAAAGGAGCTATGGGAAAGCTGGAGAGGGACTGGTTACAAGGGCACAGAGTGATAGGTCAAGAGGTAATGGCCTTAAACTGAAGGAGCTTAGATTTAGATTAGATTTTAGGAAGAAATTCTTTACTATGAAGGTGGTGAGGCCCTGGCACAGGTTGCCCAGAGAAGCTGTGGGTGCCCCCTCCCTGGCAGTATTCAGGGACAGGCTGGACGGGACTTTGGGCACCCTGGGCTAGCAGAGGGTGTCCCTGCCCATGGCAGGGGAGTGGAACTGAATGGTATTTAAGGCCCCTTCCAACCCAAACCATTTTGTGGTTCTATAAAAGGGAGCCATAAAAAGATGCCAGGCAGAGGACTACAAGCCATGCAAGGAGCACTGCAACTCATTTGTTAAAGGGTCTGTAAAGAAAGTAAGCAGAAGGACAAGAATCACATTGAGCAGGGTGCTTTAACCAGGCAGCTGTGCCCACTGCACTGAACAGATTTTCACCTTATACTCTTCCTATGATGTTCGCTAACACTTCAGGGAAGGAATGGGGTCAAGAACTGAGAGGCTGGAAGAGGAAGATGATGGGGAAGTTAAAAATGACAAGAGGATCAGCTCAAGAAAATCCCCAGTTGCCATCTTGGAGGATGATTTTCAAAAGCAAGAGAGGAATTCCCAAACCCCCTTCATTCTCAGCAACCCTTGAAGATCTCCCATATGCTGTTATCCTAAATAGATGCATTTCTGATAGAAAAGCCTGACCTGAAATCTTGTAAGAACAAGGTCTCTTACGTTTCTTTAACTTCAGGGCCAGAAAATCCACATGAGCAGCCTTCATCTATTCAGGGTCTGCAAGTGCCTTCTAGCCCTTCATTAAGCAACGTGACTAATGCTTGTCATGCGTGCTTTGCTTTCACTCCCATCCTCCCCATGGGTTCTGGATGCAGCACAGGCATCTTGGGAGGGTTTAGCAGTTTGCTTTTTCCAAAGGTCCTTGCTACTGGGCAGTCCTGTCTGCTGCCACAAGACTGCATTTGGGGCGGGGTGGGGAACTGAGGTAGCAATGTCTGGGGAGGACCCTTGCTCCTGTGCGAAGTCACTTCTCTGCCTGGCATGAACCACACCTTGGCATTTACAGTTCAAGGTTGGGGTGAATTAAGAAGCATCGCAATAATGCCTTATTGATCCCAAGCAGGGGATTAGAATTGGAGATACCACTTGCTGGAAGAGAGGCTGCAAATCAGAGGATGGTTCAGGATGCACGCACATAGACACAACTGTCAGTGGGGCTAATCTCGCCTGGCGCACTGACACAGGCCAGCTCCACGCTAATTCATCCTTGAATCTTCTTCCTGATATAGGTAGTTTAAAATCAGGCATCTGAATGAAGTCAGGGCTGTTCAGAAGGGGACCTATCTGTGGGTAGTACGTAAAGGTTTTGTTTCCTTCTTCTCTGTGTGGTCAAACAACATCGTGAAAATCCCAGCTACTTGGATTTGGTGACCAGAGGCGGGAGGTGACCTTATCTCTCAACCAATCTTTGCAGTGGCTTGGTCTCCCTCCCCCGCCGTGCTAGGGATGGCAGAGCAGTGCCGCTGGCGCCTGCAGTGAGTCAGCAGCCCCGCAACTCCCCTGTCACAGAAATGCTCCCGCTCCCAGGGCCGCGCTGCTCCCAGCTTTGCGACTAAGACAGGGTGCCTCGGCACTGACAAACATGCCTTACAAGGAGGCAGGTCCTCTTAACGCAGACAACATGCCAGTCAAAATTTCCCGGTGCGGGCCGGGGGATGGGCAGAGGCCTGGTCCCTACTGCAGGGACCTTGCTACGGGCTCCCCTCTCCAGGTGCCAGAGAGATGAGCCACCTTTCCTACTGCTTGCAGGGCTCTCCAGGCGATGGTGGGACAGTCACGCAATATTTCTGAGAAGTTCTAATCAGTCAGTGAATGAATAGTGGGTTTGAGTTTCTCAGCCACTGCTCCTAGGAATAAAATTTTATTACAGCAAGGAAAAAAAAAAAAGCTCTCAACTTTTGTTGGTAGCATCTGAACTGAACCCCACTCCTGAGATCTCAAAAGAGTTTCTTCAGCTTTTTAGCTTTCCACTGCTCTTTGCATTTCCATGCCTGGACAGTGAAAAGGCTAAGTAGACTAACGCTGTTTTCACAGTGTGTGGACCACGTTCAGCATCATCCTGGCAATTGCAGGCCTCTTGGAAGTTCCAGCCTCTCTTTTAAACCCTCCAATTCTGGCTACCCTTTTAATCAAACCCTTTGAGATCACCTTTAGGGCTCGCTGGCTTTGTTCAACAGCCAGGAGCACGTCCCACGTCTTTATGCTGCTCTGACTTCAGCCATAGTCAGTGGCTCTTTTCAGACTGAGCAGCACTACCCAGTAAGGACCAAAACCAAAGCTTCTGTAATTGCTTTGTATGGTACTAGCTAGTCCTGCAATAATGAGGCCTCTGCAGCATTTCTATCGCAGCTGAGCTGCTGTGCACCACTGGTCCTCTAACGAGGACATTTCTGAGAGAAGGTGGGATGAGCTCTGCCCTGTCACCAACAGTGGTGGTGTGGCTTTTTGCCTACCTCTGTTGTTGTCCTCTACGAGGTCTCAATATATCAGAAAGGAGCTAAACACCCTCATGGACTTCTGCAGTTTCACCTCCTCTCTAGGCTGGCAGGTGTCCTCTACTGGCCACTCACCTTCTCACCAACAGAGATATCACCAGGAAAACACATTCCTTCGTACTTTCCCCAGGAGATGCTGAGAGCCTCCCAACATTGACTCAAGGAACTATTCACCACGGAATGACACATATTATGATCACTATTAGCATATTATGATCACTATTAGCAGAAATGGCTATATAAAATGTAAAAAATATTAATATATTCCTATCTGTCTTTAAAAATCCAGCTTATAATTTTGAAATTCATACTGGCCTCAGAATTCAACTCTACATATCCATCCCCTGCTGTAAATTCACTTTTGAAATCAAATCTGTCAGGGGCACAGCTTTTAATTTGATCTTGTGACTCTCTCTGGTATTTGCTACTATGCTAACACACTACATTCTGGACAACATATTAAGCTGTGATATAACATCAGGGTCACACAGAGATGAGTAATAAGCAATATGAGCCTGTAAGTACCCTGATCCTTCGCTGCTGCCCCTGCTTTGAGTTATTCATATTCTGCAAGGGCAGAAAGATGATATGGATTTACACTTAGAAGCTTGAACCGTGGTGCAATAATCAGATGCCAAAGGTTAGTTTTAGTCCAGCACAGAGGTGACTGCGGAGATATCACCCAGAAAACTCCAACCCAGAGGGCTGCACATACAAACCTTTGGCAGCTCATAAAAAGCAGTCATCTACACATACGCCTACTCATCCCTGTGGTACAGGCTTCCAGATAAAAGGCAGTGCTTTTCTACAGTACAGATGATAGGTGTGGAGACACACACAGCAATGCGTGCTAACAGAGTGTATCAACACTAATACCTACATTCTTAAACATCATCCTCACCAGGAGACGCAGGATCTCCTGCCTGCCCACACTGTTTCCTCCTGCAGAGGATGTGCTGGTGTGCTAGTCTGCACTGCCTTCAGCAGCAGCAGCACCAACTGACGGAGTAAGGATGTGGGCCACCATGAGAGGGGGGGTGGGTATGAACATTAGGCAATCTTATTTCCTCCTTGTTCCTGCCCAGGAGGCCAGGGTGAAGAAGAAAAGAAGGGAGGAAGAAGCAGAGGACCTTGGATCCGTCAAACCAGGCAGTCTCCCCCAGCTTGGCCTTGGACAGGGTGGTGGAAGACTTGCATATTCTGAAAACCATTCATTTGGTTTAAGGTCTGAGGACTGAAACCATCAGCAGGAGAGAAAAATGAAGCTGTCCATGAAGTCTTTACAATACAGACCCATCCATGCTCCAGTTACACTCAAATAGAAGAGCTGAAAGGAACAGCTGTGTACCACCATACACATGGGGCTCTACTGCTGCTCCACCTTTCTCAGTGCAAAGGAGAGAGGTGGGTCTGATCCACATAAAAGGAACTACACCTCACAAGGGAAACAGCATTCAAATTCCCATGAAGAAAGAAAAATAAAGAAAGAAGAGGAAGCCTTGTCCCCAGTGTCTACATCAGACAAGTGTTTCAGCAAAGCTAGGTTATTATTAACTCCAAGAAAGGGCTCTCAGAGAGATCTTTCCACCAACTTTATCTGGGTTACCTGCCCAGGAACAGACAGCACTCATACAGGTTCTTCCTCACTTCTACCGCCATTTATTTCGAAGTCCTCCTCTTTGAACAATCTATCCTTAGTCACCCAGAGAGTAGAGGACTGGTGCATTTTCCAGATGGAGAGCCAAAACTACTGGAAACTCAGAGAGACTGCAGACATCATGTTTTAATTCCTTATTTCAGAGCAATTATGGTCAGATCTAGATCTAGAGCAGCCTGAAATGCAGGGCTGTTGGTCTTTGGGTTGCTCTTGGTAGACCATGTTACAATATCGAGTCACTGCAGAGTGAAGCAACCCTGGCTTGTGTGGGACTGGACCCAGCAAACACTGGAGATCTGGGTCAGGCAGTGAGGGACAGACTTGAGAGCACTCTCTGGAGCATTTGGCACTTAGAAAACTGAGGAAAAAAATCCTTTAACAAGCTTCTCCCTCCTGGACATTTTTTTGCTTTCATGAATGTGAAATAAGCCTTTTCTATAAGGATGCAGATGATGTGGCTGGCAAAATCCTTCCTTGAACACAGTCAGTGAGAACTAAGGAAAGGGAAAGAAAATACATTTCCATGGGCTGCTTTGGTCCTGCTCACATTGCCTACCACTTAGGGCCTGGAGTGAGCTGCCCCACCTCTCTGTGGTCCAGGCTAGCTGGCCAGCAAGGCCTGCTGTGAAAGAGCAAGCTGGAAGCAGCTTCAGTAGAGCCTCCCCTAAACTGGTCTCCTCCAGAGCCTAATCAGGGACCACCCTTCATCAGAGAGGTGCTTTTCAGCTGAGGCTCTTGCCCCTGGTCCCTGTGTAAGCTATAATGCAGGCATGTATGCATCACAGTTGTGTGCATATATATATCTCACGCATGTATGCATCCACATCACACTGATACAGCCTGGACCCAGCTACCCATCTCTGTCTCATCACCACGGGCCTCTCCTCCTGCACATCACAGGAACCTTTTCCACCACAGGGCACTGCTCATACTGAGCAGCTGATGTTCCCCTTTGACGTTGCACACCACCAAGCCCTCCAGGTCTGGTCACAGGCTGGCAGCTTGTTCTGCCTTCTGGGAATCAGAAAGCAGGACTCTAAAAAGATGTATGGACACATGTGCTTTGTGCTGCATCCTCTCACATGCCCCATCAGCTAACCACCCCCAGTAGTAAGGTAGTCCTCACAGCTTAGGCTTGATATTACTCATCCCCAGTTTCCAAGGGTGATGCCTAGTCTGGGAACAGGTCAGTAAGGCATCCCAATGTACTGCTTGGAATATCAGCTGTACTGCACATCATCATGCTAACTGCTGCTTGCTCACACCCAGGTAAACAAAGAAGCCAAGAGTGCGCAGCCATTTCACTTTATTAATTAAAGTGACTGGCATTTATACAGCACCAAAGCACTTTGCAAATCTTAATTAAGCTTCGCAGCAGCCCTGCGAGGTGAAACGTGTTCCCATTTACAAACAGCAAAAAAATGAGACACAGGGAAGGAAGTGACCTGCCGGTGTGCTCAGGAGCTCAGCAGGGGTGGGGGAAGGAAAGAAGCCAAAATCTTGCTGCCTTTCCACCCCTTTCTCCTGGTGCTGCTCCTCATGCTGTGCTGCCCTGCGGCTTTAACCCTGACCAGACCATAGGGACCTCTAGCCCACGCAGCCCCCTGCATTTGGGAGTAACACCAGCACAAAAAGCTGAAATGTTCTCTCTTGCCAAAGAGATGCCTCAGGGACCTATAAAAATGTTATTGTTTTTCATATACTGAAACAGGTGGAGAATCTACAGCCAAGGCTTCAGTATGCCTCCAAAGTTCATTTCACAATGCCCGGGGCCACTGATTATTATTGCACTCCTGCTGGAGAAGACTAATACTGGGCGTCTGGGCACAGAGTTATTCCTGCTGAGAAACGTCCCCAGAAACCAGGGGAGGTGCAGGGAGATCCTGTCCTCACCAGCATGCTCATCCCGTCCCTGGGTGAGCCCCCACACACGCTCCCCAGGGTTGCACTGATGTTGGGGCAGCACCAGACCTGGGGGCTATCTGCAGTGGTCCAGCCATCGGCACTGGGCTACAGACAGCAGGGGTGTGGCTGAGGTGCAGAGGGGTAGAAGCCCACTGCTTGAAACAGAGTTGGTGGGGAGGGGAGGAGGAGTGGGCAGCTCTCAGCTTGATGCTCTACCTCTGCGTCCCTGGGGATCAGGGATGTTCCTCTCTCTCTTCAGGTGAGACTTCACGCTGCAGAAGCGGGGCTCTGGGACTGAACGCCTGCCGGGGGGAAACAAGCCTGGCAGATATTTTGCGCAAATAATTGAATTATTTTTAGATGCTCAACACATCTACTCACAAGACAGCTAGCCACGCAGAGAGGAACAGATCTCACAGTCCCTTACTAATCCACTGCAACAGCTAATCTCCTTAACCCTTGCAGCTCATGAATAATGGGAGGCAGGTGATTTCCTTTGCAAAGGCATTGCACCTTGTTACATCTACTCCAGACGCTGTGCCCAAAGCAAGGAGGCCTTCAGGAGGGCCTTTTCTTTTTTTCATCCTTTCTATTTTATCAAAGGGAAAGGCAGGTCCAGATAGGATGCCAACAGAGGGGGACGGGGACCAACCATGTGGGGAAGTGCTCCTACAGCAAAGAGACCTTTCCTTCCTTCTCTCCTTTGCAGTTTGACATATACACGGGCATGATTCATCCCTGCCAAAGCAAAGCAGGGTCATCTGCAGCTATCCCAAAAGCATGATGGCTGGGTAAAGAAAGGAGAGGTTATTGCCCAAGTGCCTCTAAGAGCCCCAAGCTTAAAAGCCAAAGGCACGGTCTGGCTGAGCATGGAAAAGAAATGCCTGCAGTCACCTTCTGTTTTTCTTTGCCTTTTCATTACTTTCGCTAGAACAGTCTGAAGCATCTTATTTTGAAAGACAGCTCTGTCCCTGTGCTCTGTGCACACCGTTTATGCTCAGTTCTGCCCTCACCCTTCACATGAGCAAGGGTAGGGTCCTTCACAAGAGCAAGGGTAGGATCTGATTCCCAAAGGCTTTATTGCCACTTCTTTGCCTACAACACACACTTTAAACAGGAGGTCTGTAAAATCTTATCAGTTGGAGTAAACCTGTGAGATAAACAGTATACAGAAAAAAAAGATCTCTAAGTACATGCATATACATGCTCACATAAAGCTCAGGCGTGACAGGGACGGTATCTCAGGCTTTCTCTTCTCCACACAGCCAGGACACAAAGATAATTTCCTGATATTTCAGTGCTGTCGTGGAAATATCCCAACAAATACAAGTCTGGTTGTATTTCAACCAGCATATTTCAATCATCAAATCCGCAAAATCCCTGGAATTAGGACAAAAAGGATCACACAACACATTCACAGTGGCAAACAGATGTTGCTGCTTCCAGAAGAGACGCAGGAACTGCCCAGCCACGGATGCTGGTCTGGCTGTATCGGTTCTGCTGCTTAATGCTTTGGAAAAACCTCTCAACTGCAGCAATACAGAGAGTGCTGTGCTTTTCTGTAGCCCTTGTTGCATAATACTTCCCCATCATCACATACCTGGGTGGATTTCTATCACAGTTAGGGCATCGAGGCACAGTGGGGAGGGGAAATATTTCTATGTCTCATGAAATCTACATAATGGATCCACAAAGGGCTTTGAATTATTTTAACAGCGTGTCCTGACCTGACCATATCCCTGCTCTGATGCCAGGAGAACCTGTGCTGAGTTCTGCCAACCCAGTCCAGAGCGGCCCAGAAAAACTAGTGATGATCCCTGCCAGAGCACACCACTGAACACCAGTGCAGAAGACAAATCCTGGCCCTTCCCAACATCTGGCCACAGGACAGCAATCCTGCTTTATCAACAAACCTCCACCCAAAAGCCTCCAAGTTATTTGAGTCCAAGGTGCACTGAAGCAAATGCCAAAGTTAGTCCTTACTTCTGCAGACACAGCACAAGTCCCACAGCTGGCAGTAGGTCTGCAGCAACAAATCTAATTTATAGATTACTTTTCCAAATTCAGCAATATTTGCAACATAATTACAGCAGTACAAGGCTCAGTGTTCAGATCTTGGAAGATCTTTAGGCATCTTAGTACCCGTGCTATACCTACTGTCATCCTTGCTGCTGTGGAAAGTGCTATTTATGGAGATACTGTTTGCCAACAAGTGGTTTTACCAGCTCTGGAAACCTGGACCTGAAGAAAACCCTCTGAGATGCTGTACCAACAAATCTGACAAATTAAACTATTCCCTCTGGAATGACTACAGATTTTTTTTCCTAACCCAGAAAGAAAAACTTAAAAAAAAAAAACCCAAACAAGCCACCACTACAAGACAAGTGGTATTTTGATGTTCAGTTGTGATTTTTTTTCCCAAAAAGCTTTTCCATACTATTCAAAGAATAACCAAAATGGGCAAAGAGTCAAATGAATGGCAGATTTTCTCTCAGTTTGCAGAAGAGCACAGCAAAGCATCTGTTCTGTCCTTCCCACCTCAGTTTTGTAAGACTAAGGCATCTAAAGAGATTTCAACCTAAGTGTCACAATAGTATCTCCCACCACCACCAAAGTCACAAATAATGTTAAATTAGCATTATATTGATAATGTTATTCTATTCCATGCTTCTCTGTTTGTGAGAAGATGAGGATAGTCTCTCTGAGGATATCCAGTCGGCATCCCTGCCAGGGCACCTGCTAGATGAGAACTGATACTTTCCAGCATTTGATCTTGTTCAATACTACAGGATCTGGAACATGGGTGAGATGCATGGTTTCTTCAAAGACAACCTTGCCTGGGACTTCTGAGTTGGGAATGTAGCTGGATTGTAGTTAAAAATTACAGATTTTGGAGCAAGGAAAGGTCCTTTTTCTGGCTTGCCCTTTGCAGTAGCCTGCCCTGTCTGGGGGTGTTCCAATGTGAGACCTGCTCTCCAGACTGACTGCACACCCTGGCTCCCCACTCTTTACTTTCCTGCTCTGCCCAAGCTGATGTGACAAGCACAAAGTCTCCTCCCTGCCACCCTGCTCCCTGCACAGGACTTCCCACACCACCCACCAACCAGGGCATCACTGACACCTTCTGACCTTGCCTGGAGCCAAAGGAAATTGAGATGTAGAAGCTGTGAGTCATGGGGAGAGCAAAATGCAACCCTGCCTGCTGCTCACTGCTTCTCCAGCTTTGATGTACAGCTGGGATCACTAGGGACAAGGAGCCAGGCATTTCCCTGCCAGACCTTGCCTCTTTTACAACCAAATGTCTCCTCTGTGAGATTTTCCCCACTGGAAACATTCCCTCTCCCCCTACACCCACCCCACAGCTAGGGAGAACAGTGGCAGTGCACATCAGCCACTCAGAAAAGACTCTAGGCAAAGGAACAAATAGTTCTAAGCAAAATCAATGCTTGGTTGAAGCCTTTAGCATAACTAAAGCAGCATCCCTAAAAGCAAACCTTCCCTGCACGCTGGGTGCCCCAAAGACGATCTCACATCTCGCCCCACCCCAATACTGTTTGCTCCCTACAGAGGCAGGGATGCTCAGCTTCTTCCCAGGAAGGATCCCCAGCCAGGGCCGACTGAAACTCCCCTGCCTGGGACAGCTGGACACCTACATCTCCAGGCACGGCCCCAGCCACCCGCACGAGGGGTCTGACACACAGTGACTTCTCTGCAGTAATAAGGTTCCAGTCAAACGAAGCGCCAGCCTCTGACCAGAGGCACTGGGAGCCAGCTGGTTCAGCTGTGCCCATGTACTGCTGCACACCGACCCTCTCCCCCGGCCCAGTGGCCCTGTGGTGCAAGCACCTGGCTCCATGTAGGCCAGACTCACAGGGATGCTGGCCTGAGAGGGGAAGAAGATAAGCTTCCACAGGGCTGCAGCAGAGGGACATGGGGACCTGGTGACCGAATATCCCCTCCTGCTGGTCCAGACACCAGCATCTGGTGGGTGCTGCCACTGTTCAGGAGGCTGCTAAGGAGAGATGCAGCTGCCAACAGACACCATGGCATGCTGCAACAACCACCATCCTGAAAGGTGGTGGGAGCAGGACACAAGCCCACTGCAGCACCTGGCATGCTGAGGAGCAGCCCTCCAAGAGAGACCTCCTCCACTCACACCCTTTCTCCCAAGCCTATGAGCTCAGGTGGCCCGAGTGGAAAGTGCCAAGGCCCAGGGTATCACACACAGAATCACAGAATCCTGGGGGTTGGAAGGGACCTCCAGAGACCATCAGGTCCAACCCCCCTGCCAAAGCAGGCTCCCTAGGACAGGTCGCACAGGGAGGTGTCCAGATGGGTCTGGAATATCTCCAGAGAAGGAGACTCCACACCCCCCTGGGCAGCCTGTCCCAGGGCTCTGTCACCCTCACTGGGAAAAATTTATCCTGCATGTTGGTGCGGAACTCCCTGTGCTCCAACTTGAGGCCATTGCCCCTTGTCCTGTCCCCACAGACACTGCAATGGCATTAATCAAACTCTTCTCACATTGTTCTGGAAATGCAAAGCCTTTTTCCCCAGGACAAAGCATTGCCAGTGAGGTGGCTGCTACCTCCACGTCCCAGCTGCCCCCCATGAAAAAAGCCAACATGTCAAATCATCAGGATTAAACAGCACCAGGCCACCAAAGGGTTAAATCCAGAGAAGCTATTGCAAAGGAGACAAGAGATAAGGCAGAGCTCAGCCTTAACCATTGGAGGGTAAACGCTTCAGGGAGGCTCTTCCTGAAAATCTTAATAGGGTCAGCCTATGGGACCTGAATACCCAGGTCAGTGCCCACGTATCAGAGAGTGAGGGGCCAGCTGCTCTCGCTGCACCAGGCTAGGAGATGTCCCCTACAGCCCAGGGGAGCCCACAGCTTTCCCTCTCCTTGACCTGCTCTTTCTCAGCAGGACCCATGTCACTGCTCCCAGCTTTCCCAGCTCAGCAGGCTGGCTGGAGGCTCAGATCTCACCTTCACACTGCCCATGTACCAGCTGGCCCTCCCACAGGGCACAGGTGAAATTTCATTCCATGCAATGGCTGTTAAACAAGATCCAACAAAGCAGATCTGCTCACACTTCTTTGGCTCCTTCCTCATATCCAGCCTTATTTTATTCCATGGAAATAAGCCTGCAGGGATCATTTAATTTATGCTGCTCAGCACTACCAACTCCAATAATGTGATTCCTCATTTGCATCACCAAGGGATGTAAATCTGCCCCAAAGAACCCACGATCCACCCACAAAACTCTCCCCCCAGCCAGGCAGAAGAGGAGCAGAGGGAAGAAGATAATGGCTGGGACAATTTAGAAAACTGGGGGGGAAAAAATCCAGGAAGAGAAGAGCAGTGAAGAAAGGGAGAAGTTATCTGCAACAATAACTCACGAATTCTTCAAGTGAAGCTGAAAAATGCCATTATTTCAAAAATTCCCCTCTGACCTGGGCATACCTCTAGCCACTGTGTTTTGATTCCAGACCCCTGCTGCATTCAAAATGAAACATGAATAAAAGCATGGAGAAGTGGCCTGTGGAGCTGGGATGCTGGAGTGTCACAGCTCATCACAGGGAGGAGAAAAAAACACCCCAGAGCTCTGACAGCTCAGCTCTGCATGTCACATCAGTGTCCATTGAGGAAAGCAGGCACAGGAGATGTCTTGGTACAAAAAAACCACAAAAAAAGCAATGTCTCTGGGAGGGAGCTCAAGGGGCCACTGAAGATATTTCAGAGGAATGAAAGGTTCAATTTCAAGCTACCTAGAAGATTACAGCAAAAAAGACCATGTCAAGTTGTACAGCTCTTCACAAAGGACCGAAATTCCTTTTCCATCACATTTTCCACAGTGTTGGTGGCCTAAGAATCATGTGTGATATTTGTGTTGTGGTTAACACCAGGATGAGACTCCTGGGTTTCCCCGGATGCGTGGAAACACTCTGGTTTGTAGCAGCAGACTTGGGCCCACGCGTACATCTGAACAGTGACACCAAATTTTTGTGGTACAATCCTGATTTCCCGAGGGAGAAAAGGGCTCAGGTTCACACAGAGCTTGCTCCTGACTAGGAGCCACTCATATGGTGAGTGGAATCAGCATTCCTCTTTTGCACAAAGCAGCTGCAAGTGGATGCTCCCAAAACCCAGCAATGCATGGTGCATGCAGGACTTGATGTGGGAATCACAGGGTTGGAGAAGACATTTAAGAGCATCAAGTCCAACCATTCCTGTCCTGTGCTAAACCATATCCCTAAGTACCTCATCTACCCATCTTTTAAACACACCCAGGGATGATGACTCAACCCCCTCCCTGGGCAGCCTGTTCCAGGCCCTGACAACTCTTTCAGTGAAGAACTTTCTCCTAACATCTAATCTGACCCTGCCCTGGCACAGCTTCGTGCCATTTCCCCTTGTCCTATCTCCTGTCACCTGGCTGAGGAGACCATTGCCCACCTCTCTACACCCTCCTGTCAGGTAGTTGTAGGCGGTGATAAGGTCTCCCCTCAGGCTCCTCTTCTCCAGGCTGAACATCCCCAGCTCCCTCAGCCGCTCCTCATAGGATTTGCCCTCCAGCCCCTTCCCCAGCCTGGTTGCCCTTCTCAGGACTCTCTGGAATGAAAGGGGAAAAGCTGGGACTGTTCCTCACTGCTTGCAAATTGGGGAGCAAATAGTCAAAGGTCAATTACAGCATCTCTCCTTCTGCCTGCAGCTACTGGTCTGACTGGTGCCATCACAACTGCCATACTACATTGTCTCCTTTGAACTCTAGGCGTTCACCATGTAAGAGCTCAAACACAAGAACCTGGGCAAGATGAATGTTTTTAGAAGTTTCCAGGGCCTGGATAATTCAGAGGCTTCACAGCACATCTTGAAGCTGCTGGTCCCTACACAGGTTCAGTGGGAAGGGAGACTGCTGGCTGTTAGCCAACTCAGTGTCCATCTCACATACGATAAAGTACCATGACATCCCAGAAAAAAGAAGAGGAAGCTTCAAAGAGGCAACAGACATGCTGAGCTCACCAAAGACATACAGTTAAAAATAAGTAATGCTAGAAATGCTGTATAAAGCAAGCACAGCACGTTCTCCAAGAGTAATGTTTTAGAAGATACTCGTGGAAGCAGTCCTGTATATAGCCACAGCAAAGTTCTGTGCACTTTCCTGTGTCTCAGAGGGGAGGAAAAAATTTTGAGACCTCTGACTGGTATTTGCTGTCGAGGTAGTGTCTCCTAGAAGTGCCTCCTGAGATCTTCAAGAAGGCAGAGAGTGAAGGCATCCCAGGCAATCACGCTACCCCTTCATCTGCAGGTGTCACCACCAGCTGTGTCTGCTTTTCCGAAAGGAAAAGCCAGCTGGAATTCCTTACTTCCCAGAATGTGCTAGATGAGTCCTGTCCTTACCCCACCTCCCACAACAGAATAGCAGACGTCTGCCACATTGAGCAGGTGACCTGTTTGATCCATCTTGACATCCTGGCAGTGCCAGCTGGTTCGGGCACACTGCCTGCAGCACACCCACCTGAGTTAAAGGTCTCTAAACAGTCTTTGTTTCTCCTGGCACTGGCTGGCATTCGGCCCCTATCTTGAAGCTTGAGGACTCCCTTCCATCCTAATTTGTACAGCTGCTGATGCTGTTCTTTTTCAGAGAAATCTCTAATTCATAAAAATGTTGTTCACAAATGGGAACAAAAGGCCTTGTGCTCCTACCAAATGCAGGGTCACAGCAGAGCTCACCCTCCCTTCCCAATGCAGTCCCATCTGTCATTACTTTGCTGCTCTGATGCCATTATCTGCCAGACCATATCCACCTATGCCCTCCCTGCTATCCTTTTCACACTATTCTGCTTCCTTGGACTATCTCCAGGCCCTGGGCAGATCCACAGACTGATCTAACCCATTTGGTTTGACAAAGAAAAATCTCTTCTCAACTCCACTCCAAAAAGCACCAACACTGTCCAGTCTTTTCCCAACTGTCTCTGTGATTACTGATGTTTCACAATGCTGAAGCCAGATTTGGTACCTACAGACTCCTCCAAGCGCCCAGGCCCACTACCTTGCTCAGGTGACTGCAGGAGACAACAAGAAACTCTTGCTCATTTCCTTGTAGAATCTCTGGGGAGTCGTTCACACATTCCTTGCTCATCCTGGCAATGACTCTCTGCAGCTCAGAGGATTTTCAGAAGAGATTAGTCATACCCAGCACTGCAGATACTCTGCATGCAGCTTTTTGTGGATGGAGGATGTGGATGGCATCCCCATCCGAGTTCTCAGAAGACCTACACAGATAAGTCTAGGCCGTGTAAGCAGCACAGCTAAACCAGAGGTCGCAACGGATCCACCTCCTTCAAGCTACTTCCAAAAAATTCACGGACACAGGCAAGCAAGGGTGAGACAGAAAGCAAGAGAAGTGGGAGGAGGGAACCACCGCGACTGCCTCCCAGTTCAGCTGCTGAGGAGCAGGGCTCTGAAGCGGGAGACTCCGTCGAGGGACCCCCTTTCTGCGAGCAACAACCCCCGGACATAGATCCGCGAGGGCAACTAACAAAAAGCACCTAAGATCAAAAGGAGAGAGGCAGAGGTGCACCCATCAGTGGCCATCAGCACCCATTAACAGCCATTGTTCGTCCCCTGCACTGCCCGGAGCGGTGACTCATCGGGGGCGGAGCTAAGGGCGACAGGAATTATCCCTCTCCATACAAGAGAGGCCTCTGGGAGCGCGGCGACCCGGAGCGCGGCGAACAGGACGGGCAAACAGGGCGTGGCGCGTCAGAAGGGCGTGGCGCGGCAGTTAGCGAGGCAGTTCGCGCAGGCAGAGCAAGCAGGCCGAGCAAGCCTCCCCTCCTAGTTTGCTGAGGGGGTATACTCAGAGGACCGGCTCGCAGAGTACAAAAGGGCGAGCTGAGGGTTCCCTGTCTGCTGTGTGCTCAGCTAACCATGGTCTCCACCAGGCGCAGAGGTTCCCCCTGCAAATCTCGGGCAACCCCGATGGAGGGCCTGCCTAGGGATGCTGCGGTCCAGGTCTCAGGCTGCAGGGAATGCCAGAGCCTGCAGTTGCCTGGGATAAGAGGCAAACACCTAGCCTGTCTGAGGTGTGAGCAGGTCGATGACCTGCTTGCTTTGGTGGTACAACTAAAGGAAGAGGTTGAAAGACTGTGGGTGATCAGGGACTGCGAGCGAGAGATTGACTGGTGGAGTAGCTCCCTGGCGTCCCAAAAGGAAGACAGTCGGGATGACACCTCACACCTGAAGACGGTCCCCCCTCACTGCCCGTGCCAGGTTAATGGGAGTGACCCAAACCCCGAGGAGGCCTGGAAGACAGTCCCGACTCGGCGTCGTAGGCACTCCCCCTGCCTACCTACCCCACCCCCTCAGGTGTCCCTGAGCAACAGGTTTGGGGCCCTGACAGTTGAGGAGGAGGTACCTGAGGAGATGAATGGAGCCCCTCTGCCTCAGAGAAAGCGGAGGCCTAGAGTGAGGCGGTCATCTGCACGCCTTGAGACTGCCTCTGTTAGGCAAGAGAGGAAGGTAGTCGTAGTAGGAGATTCCCTTCTCAGAGGGACAGAAGGGCCTATATGTAGGCCAGACCCTACACGCAGGGAGGTGTGTTGCCTCCCTGGAGCCCGGGTCAGGGATATTACCAGAAGGCTACCAGGCCTGGTAAGATCCACTGACTATTATCCCTTACTGATAGTTCAAGCAGGCAGGGACGCAATCACAAAGTGTAGCCTGCAAGCTGTCAAAAGGGAATTCCGGGACCTGGGGCGCTCTGTTGAGGGGGGGGGAGCCCAAATAATATTCTGCTCTATCCCCACTTGTGGGAGGAGGGGCTCAGAGCAGGACAGGATAACCCACGAGTTGAATGTGTGGTTAAAAGGCTGGTGCCGGCGCAAGAACTTTGGATTCTTTAACCAAGGGATGGTGTACTCTGCTCCTGGCATGAGTACTGCTAATGGGGCTCACCTGTCCTATAAAGGAAAGCGGATCCTCGCCCAGGAGATAGCAGGGCTCATCGATTGTGCTTTAAACTAGTTAGGAAGGGGGAAGGGGATATTAAGGCGGCTGCCAGGGTTAGGCTTCGGGAGACACAACGGGAGTTGACGGTGGGAAGAGGTAAATACCAACAGCACAGTCGTGGACTTGGGGACGTTTTTCCACGTGAGAGTAGGGAAAATTCTGTGGACTGCCCTGAGTACTCCTCCGTGGAGCCACTTTTGCCAGTCCCCTGTCAGAAATCTCGCTGTGGGCCGTTGAGGATACCTACATCTGCTTCACCACTGAACTGTCTTTACACAAATGCACGTAGCATGGGGAACAAACAAGAAGAACTAGAGATCTTTGTGCGGTCGCAGGGCCATGATCTCATCGCAATCACAGAGACGTGGTGGGACAACCTGGACGACTGGCACACTGTCATGGATGGCTATGTGCTTTTTAGGAAAGACAGGCTAGGGAAGCGAGGTGGAGGAGTTGCTCTTTATGTGAGAGAGCACCTAGAATGTGTTGAGCTCCACCTGGGGAAGGATGAACCTTCTGTCGAGTGTTTGTGGGTTAAAATCAAGGGGCAAACCGGTATGGGGGACATTGTTGTGGGAGTGTGCTATAGGCCCCCTGATCAAGAGGAGCAGGTAGATAACGCATTCCATAAACAGTTAGAAGTAGCCTCAAGTTCCCGGGCACTGATCCTTATGGGGGACTTCAACTACCCAGATATTTGCTGGGCAAGCAATACGGCCAGTCGTATGCAGTCCAGACAATTTCTGCAGTGTGTTGAAGACAATTTCCTGCTACAGATGGTGCAGGAGCCCACAAGGGGAGGGCGGCTGCTGGACCTTGTTTTCACTAACAAGGATGGACTTGTTAGGGAAGTGAAGGTCGGGGGCAGCTTAGGGCAAAGCGACCATGAAATGGTTCAGTTCATGATCCTGGGTGGAAGAAGCAAGCCAAAAAGTAGGATAGCTACCCTGAATTTTGGTAGAGCTAACTTTGATCTCCTCCGCCACTTAATGGGGGCTATCCCGTGGGCTACGCTGTTTGAAGGAATGGGAGCCTGCGAGAGCTGGCTAGCACTCAAACAGCACTTCTTCCAAGCACAGGAACGATGCATCCCTTTGAGGAGGAAATGGGGAAAGAGAGGCAGAAGACCTGCATGGATGAACAGGGAGCTATTGAGCAAACTCAAAGAGAAGCAGAAGATCTATGAATCGTGGAAAAAGGGTCTGAGCACCTGGGAAGAATACAGGAATGTGGTCAGGGCCTGTAGGGATGCAACTAGGAAGGCTAAAGCCCTCTTGGAAATTAAGCTGGCAAGGGACATAAAGGATAATAAAAAGGGGTTTTTTAGACACGTGAACAGTAAGAGGATGTCCAGGGATAATGTAGGTCCCTTGCTGAATAAGGAGGGTGTCCTGGTTACGGGGGATGCTGAGAAAGTGGAGATATTGAATGCCGCCTTTGCTTCGGTCTTCACTTCAAAGGCCCCCCGGGACCCACAGACACTGGATGAGAGTAGGACTGATTGGGAAATGAAGAATTTCCCTCTGGTTCAAGTAGGGGAGGTCCAGGAGCGGCTCAAAGGGATTAATGCACACAAATCCATGGGCCCAGATGGGTTACATCCACGTGTGCTGAGGGAGCTGGCGGAGGTGATTGCTGAGCCGCTCTCTATCATCTTCGACAGGTCTTGGAGGACAGGAGAAGTGCCTGAAGACTGGAGGATAGCCAATGTCACTCCAGTCTTTAAAAAGGGCAAGAAGGAGGAACCTAGTAACTATAGGCCAGTCAGCCTCACCTCTGCCCCTGGAAAGGTAATGGAACAGCTTGTTCTGGATGCCATCTCCAAGCAATTGGAAGAGAAGAAGGTCATGAGGAGTAGTCAGCATGGATTCACTAAGGGGAAATCGTGCTCGACCAACCTCATAGCCTTCTACGATCTCATGACAGGCTGGGTAGATGGAGGGAGAGCAGTGGATGTCATCTACCTTGACTTCAGCAAGGCCTTTGATACTGTCTCCCATGACATCCTGATAGCAAAGCTGAGAAAGCATGGGATAGATGAGTGGACAGTGAGGTGGGTTGAGAATTGGCTGTCGGACCGAACCCAGAGGGTTGTGATTCGTGGAGTAGAATCTGACTGGAGGCCTGTTACCAGCGGTGTTCCCCAGGGCTCAGTGTTGGGTCCAGTCCTGTTTAATATCTTCATTGACGATCTTGATGAGGGAATAACATCCACCCTCAGCAAGTACGCCGATGATACAAAGCTGGGAGGAGTGGCTGACACGCAGGAGCACTGCGCTGCCATCCAGAGAGACCTGGACAGGCTGGAGAGCTGGGCAGTGAGAAACCAGATGAAGTTCAACAAAAGCAAGTGTAAAGTCTTGCACCTGGGAAGGAACAACTGTTTGTATCAGTACAGGCTGGGGGATGACCTGCTGGAGAAGAGCTCAGTGGAGAAGGACCTGGGGGTCCTGGTAGATGACAGGTTGGCCATGAGCCAGCAGTGTGCCTCGGTGGCCAAGAGAGCCAATGGGATCCTGGGATGCATCAGGAGGAGTGTAGCCAGCAGGTCAAAGGAGGTGATCCTCCCTCTCTACTCTGCCCTGGTCAGGCCCCACCTGGAGTATTGTGTCCAGTTCTGGGCTCCTTGGTATAAAAAGGACAGGGATCTCCTGGAAAGAGTCCAAAGAAGGGCTACGAAGATGATTAAGGGCCTAGAGCATCTCCCCTATGAGGAAAGGCTGAGTAAGCTGGGACTGTTCAGCCTTGAGAAGAGAAGACTAAGGGGGGACCTAATCAAAGTTTATAATTATCTGAAGCAGGGGATGCAGGGGGAATCAGCCAGCCCCTTTTCAGTGGTCTGTGGGGATAGGACAAGGGGCAATGGCTGCAAGTTGGAGCATAGGAAGTTCCGCACCAACATGCGGAAGAACTTTTTCACAGTGAGGGTGACAGAGCCCTGGGACAGGCTGCCCAGGGAGGTTGTGGAGTCTCCTTCACTGGAGATATTCAAGACCCGCCTGGACGCCTATCTGAGCAATATGAGCTAGGGAGCCTGCTTTGGCAGGGGGGTTGGACCCGATGATCTCTCGAGGTCCCTTCCAACCCATACAATTCTGTGATTCTGTGATTCTGTGAATAAGGAGGGGTGACTTGCTTTGTGCCCCTTCCTGAAGGGAGTGTCACATTTGTCTGGGCTTATGTTACACTGGGAAACAAGACAAAGAGAAGACAAGTGATGCTGGCCTGGCATCACAGGCACCCCTGTCTGGGAAGCACTGCTGGCACAGGGACAAACTCCTTTGACTGTTGACTCAGTCCTGAGCCCATGGGATATGGAGAGAGGAGATCCCTCAGCAAGAGGAGACCCTAGGAGGGGACACACCCTGTGACCCCCTGTGAGCATAGCTGTGTGGTATCACCCCTATGCCGGAGAGTCACCAGCAGCTCTGCAAACACACAAGGCACCACAGTGCCTGCTGTCACCCCTGCCCTTTGCAGCTGGGGAGAAGCGTGTGGTCAGTGTGCAAATCCTGGTCCAGAGGTCTCCTGGGTCTGTAAGGGCCTAGTGCCAAGACAGCACATGTGACAGCAGTGCAGGGCATGTCCTGTTGATAATCTCCCTCTTGTTCTCCATCCAGGGAAGAGCATACCTCTCTCCTTACTCCATTTTCAAACCACAGCTCAGTAGGAATACAATGTCCCCGCAGGCACTCCAGGAGTTTTCCTAGTCATGTTATTCCAAAAATAGGATGAAGATGTCAGCCCCAGACCAGTAGTATATTTCAAAATATTTTCAGGTTATGAAAAAGAGTATTTTCAGCATGTTACAGACTTCACAGTTCTTCAGTAATTGTAGAGAGCTCAACAGGCACTAGGGAAGTCCTTCCTCCCACAGCCAGAATGGTGACAAAGACAACTAGGATGCAATAGGAGGTGGAAGCCTTAGGGGTCATTTGCAGCAGCCAGTTAAGTCTGAGTTTAGGTGTATCAGGACAGTAGGATCTCCAACAGATTCATAATAGAGTGTGTATTATGAAGTCAGATGAACAGTAACCTCTGACAGGCAGGGTGTGAAGTGTCTAGTCCTTGGGCCTGAGGGCTTGTGCTCAGCACCCAGTGCACCCTGGCAGAGACAGGACAGCAAATATCCATGAGAACACTGGGAGACATCAGAAGAGAGGATGAGGAGGACTTGGAGCAGCATAAGGCCGAGGAGGAATGAGAGCAGGAAGAGCAGCCACAACTGGCATACGTTCAGCATCATCTAGTAGGGGAAGTTTTGGGGACTACAGTGCTTATTACAGAGACAGATGAGAACCAGTTTTAACGGGCTGGGAAAGGAGGCAGAAATAAGGGCTGGAAAGAATGATCTACCAGCATAGACTGGCAGGATCTAGAGAAGGTGGCAGAGATCAGCAGTCCTGGGACCAAATCCATCTCTCCCTAATATCCAGAACTGGAAAGACCTCAGTTGAAGTACAGCATCAAATTGAGGGTGCTGTACCTCAAGAGAGACAGGAATGAAATGGAAGAAGTCCAGCAAAGAGAAAAAACAGAGAGTGAGCAGGGCTGATTTATTTGAAGAAACCTTAAAAGGAATTGGGATTACCCTAGAGAAGAGGATAACACGTGAGGGAGAGTGCAACTTCTAGGCACAGCATTCAAGGATGTAAAAAGACTTAACTAGGAAGAACCAAGGGAAGAAGAGATCTGGGAAAAATGTATTTTCCATGCCCCAAATGGTTAGAATAAACAACATGAGGGTGGAGTTGGAGCAAGGTCAATGTAGCTTAAAAATAAGAAATGTTTTAGGATAGCAAAGACCTAGCGGAGATTTCCTAGAGGCATTGTAGGTGCCTCTGCACTGAAGATCTTCAAGAACAGGCTGGAAAAACATCAGTCAGAAATTACAAAGGTGCAAGTGGATCTGCCTTAAGCTGAAATAAAGGTGCACAGTTCATCTTCTGGATGTCTGTGTTCTAGCCATGTTTCTCAGCTAAGCAAGCAACAGTACTTAGCGTGGGATAGAGAAAGGGATATTCCTCTTTTCAGATGGGTCACCCCTTGAACTTTGTAGGCTGTCAACCTCCACAAACGGAGCTTTTTCCTCCATAGGTAACTCACCAAGAGCTGTCTCCTTGCCTGCCTGCCCACCCTGGTAAGACAGGGCACTGCATTGAGTGCAGTTGTTGGGAGGCAAGGCTGGCACCAGGGAAGTGAGAAATCTCTCCCAAATTAAAGCAGGGTGACTGGTGATGCTACACTACCACAGCAGAGTAGTGGCATTCTCCTTTATAAATACCAGAGCCAACAAAGGATGAGCAATAAGGCTAATTTGAGAGCTGGCTAGCTGGGAGATGAAAAAGCCTTTGCTTACCCAGCTTGACCTCAGAAAGCTGGAGCACTACACTGAGTGCACTGTGGTAGAGATGCTGTCAATCACCTCCCTGCCAAGGCACTTGGCCCCACTGTTCAGGTGAGACAGACTACAAATTAAGGATGCGAAAATTGGTTTCACAGGGCTGAGAGACATGTCCATTTTTGTAGCATTACCAGTTTTAGAACATTATTAACAATCTGACATTTTTTTTACATTTCTCTCCTATTTCTTTTCATTTTCTCTTGCCAACAAACTGCCAGATCCTGGCCAGGAATGCAGTCAGTGTGCTGAAATCTAATTTGAAAAGATATTCTTGCTTCTAGCTGAATTACTCTAAGGAGTATCCAAATTTCACAAGAGAGGCAGGGATGTCCCTTCTAGGTGTGCAGCCTGCATACAGGTTTCATAGTCCAGCATTTATCTATGGGGGAGAAGAAATGAGAGGAGCGCAGGGAGGAGAACTCTGTGTGGGTATCTCCTGTCCAAGGATGGGTGGCAGACTGCAAGGATGCTTTGTTATGGGTGTAGAGCCAGGTTCTGAAGGGTTCCTTAAGGCCATAATTAAGGGATTAAAGTCCAAAAGATGAGATGCAAGCCTCATCAGTATCTTTCACATCACAAGTTATAAAAGCTGGGTTTTCTATCTACGTGCTTCTCTTTTCTAGAGTAATGTTTGTTTCTGTATCTCATCTGAACACCACAAGAGGAAGAAGGGACAGCCACTGCTGGGGCAGGAGGGCACAATCACTTTTGTCATCACACAAAGCTAGGTTTCATGTTCCCTTTAAAAGAGAGCAGGGAAGAGCTCACAGAAGCAGAGAGATGGAGATCCTCATCTAACCTGCTGGACATTTGGGGTGGGTGGGAAATGACATTAACAAACCCATGGAAAGGATCTCCTGCAGGCAGACTTCTCTATTGTTCGTCTGACCTGGACTGCAGGCTAGAGGTTTTATGAAATGCCAGCTACTGACAACACTCCAGCCTTACCGTAACAGCACGATGCTGCTGGCTGTAGTGATCTTCCAGACTTCACGTTGTTGACACAGCTCTGATGGGCCATGGCAAAAGACAAGACATTATGATTCTTCCCAGCCTGGACGAATCCACGTCACACACATTCCCTTTCATCATATTCCTACTGAGCATCCCAAGAAAGCATCTCAAAGAAACTCAGAGGGGGGATGTAGCTGTGTACGTGTGTGCCAAAATTAACAAGTACAGCTGCAGCCTCACATTTAAATGTGACAAAGTGGGAAGATCTGCATAGAGAACCCCATAGATTTACTGCCTAATAGCTTTGTTGGGAAAAAAAAAGCTATTGATAAGCATTTCCAATACTATTTACAATGTCTTGGTGGGTATTAAATACTTATTTACTAGAACATCATACAGTATGCTCTCTCTGAAAGTTGCTGGGAAGGACTGCTGACTCCTGTGCTCAGAGCTGACACTTTTGAGGTTTGACTCCATCAATACTTTTTGAAAAGATATCCAAGGCCTGTGCTCTGGCTGTGGTGCAGGGGGAGAGGCATGGTGCAGTACGACATATAACTCTGTCCCTTCTCTCCCACCCCTCCAGTTGCCCAGGCTGGACCCTGCAGCCTGACTCTGGATCACTCTGAAAGCCAGAACCCATGTCCTTCCAGGATGCACAACCACTGACACCACTCCCTTTCCTCCAGCAGTGTTTTGCCCCCTCTCCATGCTGCAGGAAGTGCTGGTGCTCAAGTATAGGAATCTCAGGTAAAAAATTAGTGAGAGCCCCTTGTCAGCGCTGGTGGCCACATCCTACCAGCAAGACAAATTTTACCCGTGTCACCCCTCAACAGCCATCTAATCTAATTTTTTTTAATCCTCCAATGACAGAGATTGCACAAGCCCCCCAGGATATCTACTCTGGAGTTAAACATCCCAATGGAAGCAGGGGAAGAACAGGGATTTCATCGCAATCACAGCACTGCCATCACCATTAATTAGGTGCCGCCGTGTGCTGTGGCACTGGGAGCTGCTGGGGCGGCCCCTCTAGGCTTCAGAGAAATCTGCCATACACCAGCCCCACTGCTTTGGAAACACAGGAGGATTTTATAATGGGAAAGAATTAGTAAGCCTAAAAACAAAGTTAGTTTGGGCTTTGAGGCTGTAGATTTAAAAAGAAAACATACGCTGGCTAAAACAAAGCAGCTAGCTGGAAACCCCCCAGAAGACAGGCAGCCAAACATCACATTGGTGCCAGCCAGGACATTCAGGGTAGGTTTTTCTTCTCTCAGATTTATATCGCTCCCAGGTTGCTGAAGATCAGCAAAGACACACTGACCTGAGCCCTGGAGAAGCAGATGACCTGTCTCGCTCGGCTGCACCAAGGCTGTAAGCCCAGCTCTATCTCAAAGCTGAGCTCTTGAGCACTGGCGGGCCTGTGGAACAGCAGTGATCCCCTGGGGACCAGGCTGGATCCCCACCAGGAACTCCACACTCAGCTCACCAATGCCAGCCCACCTCTCACTGCAGATTTACTGCTACTTCTGGCAGTCAATAAAAGCCTGCAATGCACTAGGGTGGGAAACCTCCCCCCTCCATCCCTCCCACCCTTCCAGCTAGAGAGATATGGGAAGATTTATTACAGCAATAAAAACAAAAGAGAAGGAAAGATCCAGGGGAGTCTCCAAGACAGGCAGTACTTCAATAAAGCCCAAGCAGGCTCTTGGGGGGATGCTGATCTCCAGGAGAAACCACACCAAACGGCAGCAATCCATCCACTGGAAGGAGAAATGTCAGCCCACTCTCTTGTGATAACCCAGCAAAAGGGCAGGAGAGACAATTCAAACAGGAAGGAGTATTGGCCTCTGGGTTTTTAAAGTCCCCGAGTGGAAGAGCAACCAGATGGGAAGGGAGATGCTCAAGTAGGGCAGGGGAGCCAAGAGACAGCCACACACGAGCACTTCTGGCCTCCTATTCCTGTTACTGCATCTCAGACCCAGGCTGTGCTGATAACCATTGTTCTGGTCCCAAAACTTCACCCACTTCCACCAAGGCATTTCACCCATGTCTCAGCACTCTCCTGGGGCAGGGTGGCTCTGAGGGGCTGAACGGTCCCCATGTCACCATGTGCCTTGTGCTGCTGCAGGCAGATACAGCATGAAAACTCCTCTCAGCCTTTTCCTCATTTCTGCTCCTACTTGGCAGGAAGGACAGTCAATCAAACCAAACTCCAGTCCCACCTTCCCAGTCCCCAGGGTCCCTTACCCCTTGGGTATTTGGGATATGAGATCAGGTCTCCCTGGCTTGGAACAGACAATGTGGCTTGCAGCTCCTTGCCTCCCTTCACAAAGCCCTGGCAGGTCCACACAGTCCTGCACTAGGGCCTACCCACTGGCCGCCTGAAACTTCCTGGGAAACATGCTGCCCACACAGATGTCCATCACTCTCAGCACCCAGATTGGTTCCTCGTGGCCAGGCTGGCGCCTGACAGCCTCCTACCTGGACAGATGCTACGTGTGGTGTAATGCCACGGCAAGGGCTGTGTCTTTGCATCTAAGGAAAGAGGAGATGGAAGGGAGGGAGAAAGGGAGAAAGGGAGAAAGGTAGGTGTTCCTTCAGGAGGAAGAAGGGTGGGTTTTGGTGCAGAGAAAAGCCCTGGAGACCCTGAAGGCTTTGGTCCCATTCTTCCTCTCTGCAGAGCTTCATGGTTTAACCTCACAAAACTGCCTCCTTGCCTTAGTTTCATCTGCAAAACAGGGTGTTTGATCTGTACGGGATGCTAGAAGGTCGCACTGAAGAGCAGAGTTACTGCTCGTACACAGGGTGTAAGGCAGGGTCCCTCCCTGCCTTCAGCTGGGTCCCTACAAATGCTACCTCCTGCCCCAGAGCAGGTGGCTTCATGGCAGGGAATCGCATTGGGACTGGGTACTTTACCAGTCCTTTTACGGCCTGGGACTTTCACATCCACAGAAAGTGATGTGGCCTGACATTAACCACCAGTTACCCTGAAACTACTTTTAACTTAAGCCTGACTTTCCACATGGCAAGATGTCATGGTTTGGCCCCATCCAAGAGCCGAGCACCATGCAGCCACTCTCTCTAAGAGGGAATAGGGAAGAATGGGGTGGGGGGGGAAAGGGAGGGAAAAGAAAACCAAAAACCCCCCCAAAACCTTGTGGGTTGGGATAAGGATAGCTCACTGGGATAGCAGAGACATAGATATAATAATAATAACAGGACTTATAGCAAAATATACAAACCTGGTGACACACAGTGCAGTGTGTCACCAAACCACACAGCTCAGGCCGTACAGCTCAGAGCCGTCCTGAAACCAGACCATCCCCAAAACCACACATCCTGGAGCTGAGTGCTCCTCCTCCCACCAGCTCCTTTGTGCTGAGCATGATGTAATTGGTATGGAATACCTTCTTTGGCCAATTCGGGTCACCTGTCCTGGCTGTGTCCCCTCCTGGCTTCCTGGGTGCCCCCACCTTCCTGTTAGCAGCACACCATGAGCAACTGAAAAGTTCTTGACTGCTTGGCAACAACTAAACATCAGTGTGTTACCAGCACTGCTCTCATCCTGACTCCCAAACACAGCATCCCACCAGCTGCTAGAGAGAAAATGAACTCCATCCTAGCAGAAACCAGACAGAAGACAACATGCAAATCTCAGTTACAAGTTTTTCTGTACCCCAAATCATGCCCCAGATACAGATTTGCATTCACACCTACTTTTTCTGACCACACAGAAACAGGATTTATGCCTGCACATAACCAACTAGTACCTCCTCAATGACTCTAGACAACAGAGGGCCTAAGAGTCTACACTGGAGTTGTGCTGACCAGCCCCCTGTCCCATCTTCAAAGATCTCAAGATCCAACAGCAGCTTCACTGCAGGACTGCTGCATTTCAATAAAACAGAAGGGAACATGGGAAGGCACAGCACTAAAATCCAGTAGCCACTCCCAACAATGATTCACTTGGTAATGTTGACTCAACAAATCAACACCAAAAAGCAGGTAGAAAATAAAGGAGGAAGTGTTTTTTGGTCCTCATTTCCAGTAAATAAATGTATCTGTGCTTGAAGCTTACTATGCTCTTACATAATTGGTTAATTCTTTCCTCTGTGCAAAGCTCTTCGGTTCACCTTTAAAAGAAAGAGATGGATGATTTAGAGTCCAGCATCCCAAAAGCAAATCTCTGCTCCCCACGCAAGAGGCAATAATTCAGCATGGCTACACTACCATCAGTCATGCTTCTCATCTTCCCAGTGCACCTTTCCTGTCACTCTCTGGTGGGGGGAAATAGATGGCAGATGCTCCATGCTATGCCAGTTTCAGGGATGGGAAAGTTAGGAAAGGGGTGACCTTACAAACACTGACAGCAAGTCACATGTCCAGCTCAAGAGATGGCTGGTGGTCTCCTTTTTGACAGCCTGGCTTTGCTAATTAAATGCTTTAAATGCTGGAGAGAGACATATTTAGCTCCCCAGAGTGTGGTTAGTGTTAGAAGGGCTCTGTAATTTGGGTTTTTTGTTGTTTCTGGGGTTTTAGGTTGGGTTCTCCCCCCACCCCTACCACGCCCAGTGGTTCCCATATGAAATAGGCTTGGTTTTCATGTAAAAAGATTACTATTTTTATTTAGCTGCTCCTTCTGAAAACCCAGCCTAGGATCTGAGAGTCAGTCAAGGCTTTGTCTGCTTTCCTCAGAGAAAAGGCCTTGTAATTACACTGGAAAGCCTGATGCTGATAGACAAGCCAGAAGGCATCCCAGTCTATTTTTCCATAGCTATCCTGTTTGTGGAAGACTGAGAACAGAGAGGCCAGGCTGTGGATAACATTAAAGCTGAGAACTTGGTGGAGAAACGGAAAGATCAATTACTAAGTCATAGAATCACAGAATCACAGAATCATAGGGGTTGGAAGGGAGCTCCAGAGATCATCGGGTCCAACCCCCCTGCCAAAGCAGGGTCCCTAGGACATATTGCACAGATAGGCGTCCAGACGGGTCTTGAATCTCTCCAGAGGAGACTCCACACCCCCCTGGGCAGCCTGTCCCAGGGCTCTGTCACCCTCACTGGGAAAAAGTTCTTCCCCTTACTGGTGTAGAACTTCCTGTGCTCCAACTTGAGGTCACTGCCCCTTGTCCTGTCCCCACAGACCACTGAAAAGTGGCTGGCCATTTCCCCCTGTGTCCCACACTTCAGATATTTATAAACATTAATAAGGTCCCCTTCTATGATGTCATCACTGGCTGGGTGGATGGAGGGAGAGCAGTGGATGTCATCTACCTTGACTTCAGCAAGGCTTTTGATACTGTCTCCCATGACATCCTGATAGCAAAGCTGAGGGATCATGGGATAGATGAGTGGACAGTGAGGTGGGTTGAGAACTGGCTGTCGGACCGGGCTCAGAGGGTCGTGATCAGTGGAGCAGAATCTGAATGGAGGCCTGTGACTAGCAGTGTTCCCCAGGGCTCGGTGTTGGGTCCAGTCCTGTTTAATATCTTCATCGACGACCTTGATGAGGGAATAGCATCCACCCTCAGCAAGTGCCGATGATACAAAGCTGGGAGGGGTGGCTGACACGCAGGAACACTGCGCTGCCATCCAGAGAGACCTGGACAGGCTGGAAAGCTGGGCAGGGAGAAACCTAATGAAATTCAACAAAAGCAAGTGTAAAGTCTTGCACCTGGGAAGGAATAACCAATGGAATCAGTACAGGCTGGGGGTGACCTGCTGGAGAAGAGCTCTGTGGAGAAGGACCTGGGGGTCCTGGTGGGTGACAAGTTGGCCATGAGCCAGCAGTGTGCCCTGGTGGCTAAGAGGGCCAATGGGATCCTGGGATGCATCAGGAAGAGTGTGGCCAGCAGGTCACAGGAGGTGATCCTCCCCCTCTACTCTGCCCTGGTCAGGCCCCACCTGGAGTATTGTGTCCAGTTCTGGGCTCCCTGGTATAAAAAAGACAGGGATCTCCTGGAGAGAGTCCAGAGGAGACTATGAAGGTGATTAAGGGCCTGGAACAGCTCCCGTATGAGGAAAGGCTGAGTGAGCTGGGACTGTTCAGCCTGGAGAAAAGAAGGCTGCAGGGGGACCTCATTGCAGCCTTCCAGTCCCTGAAGGGAGCAGAGAAACAGGAGGAGAATCAACTTTTTAAAAGGGCAGACAATGGCAGGACAAGGGGGATGGATTGAAGCTGAAGGAAGGAAGGTTTAAATTATATGTTATGGGGAAGTTTTTTACAGAGAGAGTGGTGAGGTGCTGGAACAGGCCAGGCTGGCTGGGGCCCTGGGCAACCTTGTGTAGATCCAGGCCTGGAGGCTGGTGGCCCTGCCTGTGGCAGGGGGGTTGGAACTCTATGATCCTTGGGGTCCCTTCCAACCCAGACCATTCTATGATTCTATGTTATTCTATGATTTTGTTGCGCTAAGGTAAGTGCTTTTTTCTTGCTTGCAATAGTAAATCAAAAGAAAGATGTTTGCAGTAAAGATCCCTACTAATAAGCATGATTTGATTTTGCTACAGAAAGGGATGCTTGAGTCAGCGGTCTTAGCTCAGCTGCGTTCTGGCACATGTACTACATCAACCAAATTAAGAGGCAACATCAAGGAGAACACTATGTTGGCAGAATTCATTTTGTCCCGTGGCATGACAGAGATGTTACCCAAAAGTAATTCCTTCTCGTTACATATATTGCAGACACCAACGGCATAACCACCTCTCACTATCTGAATAATAGAATGGTCTGGGTTGGAAGGGACCCCAAGGATCACAGAGTCCCAACTCCCCTGCCACAGGCAGGGCCACCAACCTCCAGGCCTGGAGCTACACAAGGTTGCCCAGGGCCCCATCCAACCTGGCCTTGAACACCTCCAGGGACGGGGCATCCACCACCTCTCTGGGCAGCCTGTTCCAGCACCTCACCGCTCTCTCTGTAAAGAACTTCCCCCAATATCCAATTTAAACCTTCCTTCCTTCAGCTTCACTCCATCCTCCTTGTCCTGCCATTGTCTGACCTTTTAAAAAGCTGATTCCCCTCCTGTTTGTATCCCACAAAGCCACGCTAGATGGGTAAGTGCAACATCTCTCAGTACAGCAGATCTCTTTAAGCATTACAGACGGAACTTCGCAGTCATTCATGAGCAAAGAGTTTAGTACGCTGCTCTTACACAACACACTAGAAATTAAATATAACAGCACATAATAAGAGAGAACTGCTGCAGGCGTATTTAGGCCACCTAAGTTTTGCAGCTAACATAGCTCCAAAATTAACTGTTTCACCCTCCAAAGCAGAGCGCTAATGGGCAGTGAATGGCATAATCCACAGCCACTGACTTGGAAGGGAATTTTTGCCTAAAAGGCTTAGAGCAGCAGCTTTCAGCCTGCCATTTTGATGGCAGACTGCGGCCGGCACCCCAGGGATTCAGGAAAGGTTACTGCAAAAAACAAGACTGCTGTACACTATAAAACAAAGTCAGATGTTTCTAAAGGGGTTCATATACATCCCCACCCCTGAATATTTTGAAGGTGCCACAAATTGAGAAGGGCTGACAATCCCCATACTCCTCACTTTGCCTGGTTTACACTGGTGTCACTCTCTTTATGCTAAGGACGCCTCTTCTGATGTCTATACCATTTTAGAAGAAATTAAAAGAGAATAAGGCATAGGTCAATTCAGCTGCACGTGGCAGGATCAGAACTACAGGTGAGACTACAGCAGACCGCAAAAATCCAGCAAAGATGTTTTACATATGAAGCTCTGCATGTAGAAAACACTGAGAGTACATTTGATTACCAGATAAACAGCTTGTAATTGAGTAATTAAATATCATTTTATAACTATACACACTGGGGGCAGAATTAATGTTCTGCGTAGCATTATTGACTTCTAGGACATAATCATGCAAATGGAACATTCTTTTAACAAGGTTTTTTTTTAAATAGCCTCTCTTGGCTTTAAATGGAGAATATAAGAGAAGAAAGGCAGCTCTCCATCTCAGGGGAGGACTTTGCATGAAAACACCCTTCACTCGACATGACACATGCAGGTCCACTCAGGAGGCCACAGCACCCCTGCAGATCCCCCCTTAGGGAGCATCCTGCCCCAGGGCCCACTTCAGACATCCTACGCAGGTGTGGGTTACTGGGGCACCGTGTGGCCAGGCCCAGCTCCACATGGTTTACTACAGCAAGAAAAGTAATCCTAGAGGCAGAAGGGAGGGCTACAGATAAGCAAAATTGCAGTGCCTGGTGCTCATGAACATCTATATTAGAAATTTAAGCCATGTCCAACATCTCTGTTTCATGTGGTTCCCATGGCTGAACACAGTTTAGCAACCACTAGTGCAGAACAAAGCTATGTTCCCTGCCTGATGCCAAAAATGCCATCAAATGTCTGTCTTGCTTATGCATAATGAGCATTAAACACCCTTTAGCTGGGCTCCATGATGTCCCAATTTGCCACCAATGGTCCAGTGTTGGGGTGCAGCACTCCATGCTCGGCACAGCTAACTAGTGATGGATGGCAGGAGATAGCTTGGCCCTGCCCAGCATCATCTAATTCAGGAAAGAGCAGAAGGGAACATCACAGAATCACAGAATTGTAGGGGTTGGAAGGGAGCTCCAGAGGTCATCGAGTCCAACCCCCTGCCAAAGCAGGCTCCCTAGGACAGGTCACACAAGGAGGTGTCCAGACAGGTCTGGAATCTCTCCAGAGAAGGAGACTCCACACCCCCCTGGGCAGCCTGTCCCAGGGCTCTGTCACCCTCACTGGGAAAAAGTTCTTCCCCATATTGGTGCAGAACTTCCCGTGCTCCAACTTGAGGCCATTGTCCCTTGTCCTGTTCCCACAGACACTGAGAAGAGGCTGGCCATTTCCCCCTGTGTCCCACACTTCAGATATTTATAAATATTGATCAGATCCCCCTCCTAGTCTTCTTTTCTCAAGGAAGAAGTGATGGTCTCCTCACCATATTCCAGCTTCCAGTCACCTGCAACTTAGCAACCACCTGTACCCCAGTCTGTACCCACCACAGCATGCTGAATACAAGGGGCTGTACAAGAGACTGCCATTTCTAATCTCCTAAAATTCACTTAGCAGAGGTGACATCAACATTATGTATGATGTTCCTCAGCTTTTCCTATATTTGCTTTACTTGCCAATCCTGGCTCCTTTCTCCAAGGACTTTTAAAGCATATGAAGCAGAGGTGTACTCGGAGGCAAAAGCACAGGCAAGTGGAGAAATGAAGGAGGGCTAGAGAAGAGGTAAAAGCTGCATACATGTATATGCAGAGAAAAACAGAGAGAAAGAAAGAATATGAAATTCCATCTGGCTTATTTCAATAAAAATACGGGCTTGGTCCTATTCCCAACTGCACAAGCCTCTAATGTTTAACAAAGAATCAGTATTCAGTGAGCAGTCAGCCCCACTGTACAATACTCAGTTGTTCTCCACCTTCCCCGGCCATGTTTGATGAATTCAGTCAATGCTACTAACTTCAGGCTGGAGCGTGGGTGGTTCTGTCACAGGGTGGCACAGCTTACACATGGCCAGTGCCAAAAGCACTAGTTTCAAGACCCATCTCCTCTAGCATTGGTCTGACAGCACACCAAGCTGCCATGCCAGCACCCAGAGCCTCCCCTCTGGGATCTTCAGGCTGCAGTTACCAGGTAAACCTGCCACCTTCCCCAGGGCTGATGAAAGCACCTCCAATCAATTGATTGCCAATGAATAGCCACTTCCCATCTGTTCCTCTCAGTTTCTGCAGTAGCAAGTGTAAGTAATCAAATAAGAGTGGCAGGCTGATAAGCTCCTGTTATCAGTGCACAAGAAAAATGGGATTCTAGATCTAATCTCCTATGCCACATTTCCAACACTGATCACTGAGATTTAACCCCTCTGATGACTGAATTACGTAGCCACAGCTGCTTCATCTCCATCAAGGCAAAGAAAGCCAACTGAAAAGCCAAATTCCTGCTCCCACTGAAACCCAGGAAAAGCAAGAACAGTTGCAGGAAAGGCCCCTTATGGTAGGGACTCTTGTTCTCTGCATCTTCTCCTTGCTTTTTATTGTGCTTCCAAGTCACTGCAAGAAACAACAATGCCAGGCAGCCGAAGGGGTCCAATCTGCCCTTTTATTCTATTTTTCACAAAGAAACATCCCAAAAAATACCAACATTCCCAAAGAAGATTTCACACATTCATCTTGTGGGCCTGTGAAATCTCCACACCCGCTCAGCCAGGAAAAGAAAGTCCTTCCACTGCAGGTAAGACCTAAATATTTCACTGCTTGCTTGCCCTCCAGTCCTGGCAGACCTTGGTTAAAAACCTCATAGGGCTTAAAAAGCCCAATTTCATGGCTATTTACCAGTATGTCCTCATGGCACGGGGCCATCTAGAGACAGATACCTGGATTGCCTGAGAAGGGAAGCTTCAAATAAGCTCCCATGACTGCACAGCTTCTGCTCTTCCAACTGATCAAGTCAAAATGACATCAGAATAGCTTTGCCAACAAAACAGCAAATACTAGCAAAGAGATGGTTAACACAACTCCCTTCACCTGTTCCAACTTCAAGTCTTTCTGTCACAGGCAACAGGCTTCAGCTCAGGCCCCCAGAGGACTACTCTATTTAAAATTGAATGTTAACAGAGAAAAGGAAGAAGAAATTTAACCAGACATCAGGGTTGAAAGTCAGCCAGGCTGGCTGTTGCGTTACTCCACATGAGATACGCATCTCAAGATGATGGAGCTTCTCCCCACATTATCATTAGCACCTGTTTGGAGTAGTATTTCTGGAATGTTTCTCCTGCTTTTTCTCCTTTTCTGCTGAATCTGCTGCAGTGTCTGGAAGAAACCTGCTCTGGGGTCACCAGTGCTGGTCCCCAGCCAGTTTCACAGAACAGTATAGCCTGGTGGCCCTTACTTCTATCCCCACGACCCCAGTGCTGGCCTCTTAAAATTTAGAAATACCACCCAAAAGACAAAGCAACGGATCACCAGGAGAGCATATTGCTGTATGTCCTTGGCAATTTGCAGGAGCCAACAATGTCAGCATGCAGCTGTGCAGATGGAGAATCAATGGCACATGGTGAGTATGTGTCACGTGTAGCCATCACGCAAAGGGACATCCTTTAACACCCCCTAGGTGGTTCAGGAAAGAAGACTAAAGGAGCTGGGCTTGTTCAGCCTGGAGAAGAGAAGGCTGCAGGGGGACCTCATTGCAGCCTTCCAGTCCCTGAAGGGAGCAGAGAAACAGGAGGGGAATCAACTTTTTAAAAGGGTAGACAATGGCAGGACAAGGGGGATGGATTAAAGCTAAAGGAAGGAAGGTTTAAATTGGATATTGGGGGAAGTTCTTTACAGAGAGAGTGGTGAGGTGCTGAAACAGGCTGCCCAGAGAGGTGGTGGATGCCCCGTCTCTGGAAGTGTTCAAGGCCAGGTTGGATGGGGCCCTGGGCAACCTTGTGTAGATCCAGGCCTGGAGGTTGGTGGCCCTGCCTGTGGCAGGGGGATTGGAACTCTATAATCCTTGGGGTCCCTTCCAACCCAGACCATTCTATGATTCTATGACACTTGTGGGACTGGGATGTAGGCTGCTACTGCAGGGCTGTGCTCTCCCTGAGAGCTCTGCTAAGTGTCTGATAACCAGCATCTCAGCTGGTGAGCATCTAAGAGCACTCAACCGTCCCAGATGGAAAAAAAAGGCACACAATGGATGTTGGGTGGGAAATTCTAGCTCACCGCCTTTGCCTGGACATCCCCCAGAGCAGGGGAAAAGGTGGGCAGCCTGGGAAACCCTTCCCTTGACATGCCAAGTGAAGGCCAGAGCAGCTTTCATCTTCACAGGGACTAAATCTCTGCCACTGCCTGCAAAAAAACCATCAGTAGCACTTACCAAGCCTAACGTTTAAGATGTGCAACACTGCTCACTCACACCCACGGGGACCGGCAGGTCTGTGTGGTGTCACAAGGTCCCCCCTGGGCAGCACCTGCCACTGAGACAGGAACACCGTGGGTGCCTGTAACTGTCTGAGGGTAACTTTTGCGCATCGGTTACAGAACAGTGCTGAGCAATTTGTAGTTGAATATAAACATCACATAGGTATCCAGGTTTCTCCACTGCAGTGCTGGTATTGATCCTCTTTATACAGTTCACTGATTGCTGGTTAATTATATGTTGCTGATAAATCAATGCACTGCTTCAATCCTGATTTGGTTTAAATTGCACAAATTGAGTAGTTTTTCCCTGCAGCACAGTTCCTTCCTTGCAGAACTGCTCCCAGGCAGCTGGACCCCAGTCGGTAACAGGGCAGTGGCTGACCCCATCCCAGGTGCCAGACCTGTGTTTCTCTTGCCCAGCTTCCCAAGGACCCTGGCAGCCCATTTCTGAGGCCACTCCAGCCAGCAACCCACACCCCAGATTACCAACCTTCCCCTTGGACCACGGTCCCCATGGGCTCACTGGGGAAGGGCTGCATGTCATCTCATCATCCCTGATGCAGATGAAGATGCTGAACTATTCAGACCTCATCCATTAAACCTCAAACCACTGAACACTACTTTTTCAGCCTGACAGACCAGACAGTTTTTTTAATCCATCTTGAGGTCACCTATCAAGGCCACATCTCCCCAGCCTGGCTCTAAGGATCCTATGGGAGAACATGTCAAAGACCAAAAGCCAAGGCAACTGACACCCACCACTTACTTTCTCCGTGGCCATCAACTCAGGCATCTCATCACAGAAACCAGTCAGGTTAGTCAGGCACGATCTGCTACGGTAAACTCATGCTGACTGTTCCCAGTGTCCTTCCTGCACCTAGAAACAGCACAATCTAATGTATATCCACTCCAAGCTGGTTGTCCTGCACTATAAAAAAGCTTTTCCTTGTAGGCTGGTCAAGACAAAAAGCAATTTAAAGTTGCTAAGGGATCCTGATGGTCTCTGGAAAGAGTTTTGGGTGATTAAGGGCTTACTGCAAAGGTTGGCATGGGCACGTACCCACATCACACGGCCTGATGTCAGCTAATAAGCAGACTGTGAGTGAGACTCTGCTACCTTTACAGATGGGACTTCAGCCTCCACAGTTCACACAGATACTCATGAAGGTCTGGGAGCGGGTCCTTGCTACGGACAGTAGAGGCAGCATGAGTGGAGGAGAAAGTGGCACCTCTGTGACACAGAGGGGGCACTGTACCCAGCTACTGCAAAAAGGTAAAGCAGATTGATATTTCCACAGATGCTAAAGGGTTACCAAGAAGCTGATGCTTTAAGTGGCAGGTGAGACACCACGTGCCTGCAGGAGCCTCGCAGCAATAGCTGACCTTCAGATCCAAGTGGGCTCCTCGGAGAGGGCTATGGGAGATGGGAGTGGCAGGGGCACTGATGACGCTCAGTGCCCAGGCACTCGCACCTCAGCCACCACACACCCCCCAAGAGTGGCGCAACCTTCCTCATGGGACAGGCATGCTGCTGCTGAATGTGCCAGCCCAAAACCTGCCCAACACAGCCACCCCTTCACCAAGATCATCCCCTGCCCTACGGTATCTCACAGGACTACAGGCTGCTAAGCACAGTGTGCCTACAAGTGCTTGCTTGGTAGATAAAATAATCACCCTGCCCAAACTGTTAACCAGTCTAGGATACAGAAGGAGAATTATAAATGCAAAATCGCTTCAATAGATAGAAGAAACTGCCTCTCCATCCTCTGTCTACAGGAGGTCAGACAACCTTGGATATACTATACAAGCCTTGTTAGAGAAAAAACACTTAACAGTTTCTAAGGCGAAGTGAAGCACACGCCAGCTGGTAAAAGGGGTTTCCCTAGGAACAGAAAACCAAGGTGTTATTCTACAATGAGTTCCTAGTGCAAATGCAGGAGAGCAGTGAGAGTTACTCCAGAACTGCGGTGAAAACACAACCCTAATGCAGGCAGGGAAGAGCCTGCCACAAAGGCTGTCTCCTGTTCTAGATGAGGATATGGTGCTTGAGAGACACCAGCAGTTACACAGCAGTTCAACATTTTCCTTCATGCCAAATCTCTTGCAGCAAGAAACTGAGCCCCAGCCCCATTTTATGGGTAAAGACCAAGGCCTCAAGGTTCTCAGCAAGTAAATCTCATCCATTTCTTTTTTTTTATTCCAACGACTTTGTTCTCCACCTGCCTTTCTCCAGAGTATTGAGCAATACACAGCTAAACTCCTTCAAGCCCTTGGGACATATGATGGGACATACCCCCATCAGGAAGTCCCCATGTATTTGTCCCCAAGGAGAGAAGACCACCATCTAAACACAACTCTGCTCCACCTGTGGTGATCCACCCCCAAAATGCCAGTCAAGGACGTGCATTGGGATTCAGATCTATCACCTCTGAGATAATCTCAATGTTCTCTCGAGGTCCCTTCCAACCCCTACAATTCTGTGATTCTGTGATTCTCCTGCCTAACAGGAACAAGCCTCACTTGTCTGCTGCCTCAGTCATCTCTCAAAGGTCCCTTCTCTGCTCTCACCTCACATTCCAGAGTTGTCCAGCTCACTCAGAGCTCCAGGATTTGATCAGCATACACCACAACTACAATTTTGTGAAATACAGATGGGTTTAGTTATTCGTGTGCATGGACGAACTTTCTGGGAGAGCCACCTGAAGCTGCTGAACTACAGGAGGGTTGGGGGCAGCACTGCCTCAGCAGTGCATAGACAGACCTGTACAGATGAGGGGTACCCTATCATGAGGCAGCTAACGCTGTTTCTCAGCAGACTTCTACTGTGGGGAAGGAAATTCCTCCATGTGGTCTCTTTAGGTACTTAAAGGCACTCCAAGGCCCAACCCCCCCGCCTCTCTCTCTCTCTCTGTGTTTTTCTGCAGATTTGATTTAAGCTGATGCCTCTGTTGGGAGTTAATTGGAATTGCAGTATCCCATGGAAGTCACCCATGCGGTGGCCAAGTTCACTGCTCCTCACTTCCAGCCTTGAACCGCTTCAGATGCTGTGGCACTGGGGTTCACATTGGGGTTCGCACGGGAGGTGGCTGTGTTTCAATTCACACTACAATTATTTCTCTCCCTGGAACAATCCAACTTGTATCAAAATTTTACAAGGTATCAGCAGGAAGGCAGGACACTGCCTGCTATGAAGCTCAATCTCTTCAGCACACTCTGTATCACAGGCTACTACTACCCAAGAAGGGGCAAAAAGACAAGTTTAAAGGGTTAAAAAAACCCCACCTTCCCATCCTTCAAAATTCCCGGGAAGCTTCAGAGATGATAAGGAGGGTGAAGGTGAGCCGAGTGGTCTGAGGGTTGGGAGGAGAGATGCAGGGGTGGCAATGCTCACGTCCTGCTAACAGGTTTATTCTGCTGGCAGGGATCCCCTTCAGAAGCATCTGGGTGAGTGTTGTACACTGCCGAGTTCAATCTGCGCTAAGCAGATTAGTTCCTTACCGGTGAAAGGTTCTGGGCAGCAGCAGAGAGTTGCTCACCATGTGATTTGAGGGGGCTGTCATTACGTTGCATAGATATGATATAATTATATGCTCCCTGGAGGGTACTTCTAATTGAATTATAGGGTGCCTCACAAGTATTCTGGGCAGCGGTTCGAGGAAGCTCTCACCGCCCAGAACAAGATAGAGATACCCTTTAATTCCATTAGAGGTACCCTCCAGGGATTGGGCTGTTACTCTATGCAGCAGCTCACTTAAAAAAAATACTCATCTCCCCCACAAAATTGGAAGGGAGGTACCCCTAGCAGAATTTCGCTGGTGCTGCGTACTCGCTCCTCAGGCCTCCCCTCTGCAAGCTCACAGCGCTGAAACACTCCCTTGCCTGCCACTCTGCTGCTCCAGTGAGGGGGAGAAGCCTCTCACCAGGGGTGGTCACTGTCCCCCACCTGGGTGGCTGCTGGGCTCCCTTGCCAGCATGGGGTCAGGAGATGCAGCACTGCATGAGGTGTTGCATGCCAGGCTAGATGTGCGAGGGAGGTCTAAGCCTCCTTAGAAGAGGACCCAAGAAGCGGCCCCCAAAGGCCACTTTATCCCAACTATAGGCCAAATGGCCCCCAAAAGCCACTTTATCCCAACTATAAAGGCCACCAGTATCCCAAAGGATATTAATAGTTCCAGGACAGGCCAAACAGGGGCTCCAGTCATTACAGCACTCACTGGCAAGGTCCTTCCTCCTCAGCCTGCCCATCCATTTGTCCTCTAGACACTCTGGAGTGCAGGCGGATACCCTGTCCCTCAGACAGCTGGAGAAACCCCGGCACAAGGCAGCTTGCTGCCCTGGGGCTGGCCATGCTTCCGTCACTTCAGCACCTAAAGCTATGCTCCCAGGGATCTATTTCAACCCTTAGATTTTGCTCTCCATTTTAGTCTGGACTTACTCAATTTTTCCTCATGAACCAGACCTTCTCAGGGGAGCTGCAGCACCAGGCTTGCAAAATCAGCTGCCCTGCTTCTGTCCCAGCATGGCCTGCCTGCCAGCAGTGTGACACCTAGACTGCTCTGCACCACGGCACCTTTCCTCCTCTGGCTCCCAAACTGGCCAGAAGCACTGTCCACATGCATGGACAGTGCTCCCCACAGAGCTCAGACAAGAAAAAGATCCACCTGTCCACCTCCTGATGCTCTCCCAGCACCAAAGGCAATGGTTCCTTTGCTCTCTCCCCTCTCCTCTTGGGGCTGTACACCAAAGGAACCACCCTGCACTTAAACCACGCTGCACTTCTCTCCTGCTCCGCCACTGCTGTCTACAACTGACTGTCAAGCCAGGGAAGATGTCACATCTGTTACGCCTTTTTCTGTTGCTCTGTACCATGCAAAGGATGGGGAAATCAAGCCTCAGAGCCTTTTTTTTTTTCCACCTCCAGAGAAAGCCAGCACCAGCTGCCCACCACAAGATCTAGTGACCTACTGAAGCTGCCATCAGCTCTGACTCCCACAGAGCACGTCGAGCACAGATCCACTTGTCAGGCCACAAAAAGAGCAAGGAAGACAGTTGTGCCAAGAACTTGCTAATTATAGAAAATTAAAACTTTCCCATAGAACAGGCACCACAGTCACCACTGAGATCCCCTTATTGAGGGGAGACCTTATCACCACCTACAACTACCTGAAGGGTAGATGGTCTCTTCAGCCAGGTGACAGGAGACAGGACAAGGGGAAATGGCACGAAGCTGTGCCAGGGCAGGGTCAGATTAGATGTTAGGAGAAAGTTCTTCACTGAAAGAGTTGCCAGGGCCTGGAACAGGCTGCCCAGGGAGGGGGTTGAGTCACCATCCCTGGGTGTGTTTAAAAGATGGGTAGATCAGGTACTTAGGGATATGGTTTAGCACAGGACAGGAACGGTTGGACTTGATGCTCTTAAAGGTCTTTTCCAACCTTGTGATTCTGTGAGACACAGTGCACAGAGCTCCTCAGGCTTCCACACTGCCACAGCCTCACACACCAGCAGCCAGAATCCAATCATAGAATCATAGAATCCACCCTCCTACAACTCTCAGGTCCTGCTCTGCAGGATGCAGCTGATCAAACCCTGTGAGCCCAGCTGACTGGCAAGCAGTTATTGCTCATACATAGTCTGCTCACTTTTGCATTATTCACAGCTCTGCCCACCTCCTAGTGATGTCAAGTTAGCAGGATACATCTGGAAAAAACTGCCAATTCACGCATTCCACTACAAAAAAACCCTACTGTGAGCTATCAAAGCTAACCACAATCTGCCCCAAAATAAAGAAGCATTTCTGATGCCTTGGAAAACAGAGCACCCAGAGCTTATTCACTAGTCCTGGCGCATCCTTCGTCAACAGCACCGTGGCCTAGTTGCCTTTCTAAGGGAGGTGGAGATAGCAGCATTCAGGCAAAACTCTCAAGCAGATGAGGCAAAAGAGAGACAAGCCCAGGAGGGAAGACAGGTAAAGCAGAGATAAGCAGAGCAGAATTTCTACATTAAATATTGATAGCTTTATCATGCTTTTTTTCTCTAAAGGATAAAAGCAGAGCAGCATGGCGCTCAAGTGGGGATTTTCAGGAGGGTAGGACCCATTTGGCTTGCTTATCTCATGGAAAGAAAAACAGAGGCACAAAAGGCAAGTCCTACCCCCTTTGACTTTAACATACTTTTACATGGAGCACCAAAGAGGCACAGCAGCTGAATCATCTACAACCCGCTCAGCACAACAGCCACAGCACAAGCAGGAGCAACCACTCCTGGAAAAGTGTTTAGAGAGGCAAATAGGGAAGAGAGAAAAAGCCTCTTTCTTCCCCAGCACCTAAAACCACCAAAGCAGACATTCCACCATCTAATAGAAGGACCTGGAGATCAGAGCCATGGCTTTTGCTCAGAGGGTGCACAGCATCAAGCCCTTTATACCCAGAAGGGCTTCAGGCCACCACCTGGAAGATGAGCAGCAGGACACAGTGGAGGCTGTCAGGGATCTGATATCTAGAGGAGGGTGTCCAGGCGCTACAGTCCCGCTCCAGGGCTTATGCTCCACGTGAGACTTCTCAGGCTTCAAAGCAGCCTGGCAGACATGTCCATCTGCCTCCTAAGGACAAGTCCTGCAAACCCTGGCAGAAAGAACCGGTCCTGTCTGATGTTCAGACTTACATCCTGCTGCCCTTCCAGTGTAACCCACCCAAAGGGCCTGACACGAGGACTGGCTTCAGCTGAAATGCTCACAGCGGTACATGCTGGCACCCAGGCAGAGACTTGAGGAGCCTCATCTGTCAACAGCCCATCTGCTAAGACAGCTGTAAACACGTACCAGTCCACATTCATCCCAGCTTTAAATCTGCTGTTTTTGCTGAAGCTAAATGGAGGATGAACTTGGTCCTCAGCACTTCAATCAGCCAGCATAGCAAATTTTCTTATCACCTTTTATCCTGACATGAGGTAAACAACAAACAAGCCACATAGCTCGCAACAGGTAAATCATCTCTTACTTGAAACAGCTGTCACCTTCCACCAGGATCAGCTGCTTCTATTTAGCCACAAAAAATGTGCTGGAGGACCTCTGGCTGGGGAGATTTTCTCTTCATCAAAAGGATAAGCTCATATTTAACTCAGAAACTTTGCTGGCACTCTGATCTGTTAGAAGTCACGGATGCATTACAATGATGCTGTAAGTAACGTTCCCACTGTGATTAAAAAAAAAAACCCAGCACGTACTTGGAGTGATATATGGTCTATCAAGCCTTGCCACCAGCATCTAATCTTATCCCCTGAAGCTGTATCATTCAAACTGTGCCTTCTCCTCCTCATTATAGGTGGAAAACAAATATGACATGTGCCTCTGCAAGCCTGTGTGAAAGAGCATGATGTCACTGATTTGCCAAGGTGTTTCACACAGTAACAGTCAGTGTGAGCAGAAGAGGCAAAGTTTACTTAAGCCACTGTAGACTTGTTTTATCTCAGATCAGTTCAGTTGTTTATTTGAAAACCTAAAACTTAGTTGTGTCATTTGGCAGGGTGGATTTCCTGGTGTTTGCTCTACCCTAGGAATATCACTGCCTCCTCTGATACCTCCCAGAACGTCTCTTCCAAGGCTCTCCTGCTTCAGGAACCTGTAAGCTTCCCAGGGGCTTCTCCAGTAGATCAGAGCACCCACAGGGAGACCCGGCCTCCCTTGTTTAACGCTGTCACAAAAATCATACAAAAATGCCTCCTTTGATGGGCAAGAAGCCACAGTCTTCTAGACAGGATGTTGTTTGTCCTTCTTTATGGACAGATGGCAAGTATGTCCCTCTGACACCTGCCAATAGGACTATCTGGGAAGGTAAAGATCATCTCAGGGCTTCTCTTCTTCCCAGGATGGTGCCATGGTCTCACATTTCTGCAGGCTGATTTTACATATGCTCAAGGAACAACCCCCTGATGCCTTACACTAATCCCCTGCAGGTCACACCACCGAGACGTCATAGCAGGACTAGAGCAGAAACTCAGAGCCTGTGTCTCTGTGTGTGTGTGTGTGTGTAAAGGACTTCAGTTAAATTAGGAACTGGTACTTTCACATTGGCAACATCGGGGGAAAATTTTGGGGGGGGTTGTAACTGAAGGACAGCTACTACTGTTTTCCCTTAATCTGAATTGAAATAGGAATCAAGAACTTCTAATTTATGGAAGGTATAAGAAGAGAAAGCCAGGAGCAGTTTACCCACTGATGGAAAGAACCTGGAGAAGAGCATGGAGGATTCAGTCTTAAATTCAATCTCAAGACAACTCTAATGGGAAGGATGTGTGTTCTGAGAAAAGGAAACCATCAGCCTCACACAACAAACTCTCACTGCCTGGAGTCCCATTAATTAGTCTTGATTTTTTGAGGGCTGTTCTCAGAGCCTTAGGATCAGCACACTGTCTATGAGAGCTGTTGAACAAGAGTTCAGACTACACTACCAAGATAATTTTGTTATGACCTCACTCATTAATTGGAGCCTTCACAGCTGATACAGACAAACCAAGGTCTGCAGGTGCAGCACACCTCCTTGTCACATGACCAAAATTTAATTTAGGAAAATGAGCACCCAAGCCCACAGTTACCATCAAGAGAATAATGAGATATCGCAGCTATCGCCTATACTTGCACCAATCTGATTTCCAGTGGCTGGGGAGAGGTCAGTGAATGTGCATCAGTTCACTGTGGTCTTGAGGAACAGGAAATTACAAGCTTAATGTACACAGACCTTCCTCTGCATAGAGCACAAGGCAGCAGTTAAGCAAGATCAGTTTTACTCCTGTCTTTGCCTCTGCTAATCCAAAGGGAAGTGAAGTCATTTTCTCTGTGTTTTTCCCCCACATACAAAATGGGAATCGTGTCCCTCAATCTCCTTTACAAAGCGCTACGAGATCTACTGACAGAACACACGCAGAAGAGCTAAGCATCATTAACAGCATCCCCCTCAAAATGCCACAACCATCACTGTGGAGGTGATCGAATTAAAAAATTAAGTTGACAGTTTCCCCAAGCACAGAATGATAAAAAGGAAGGACAATTAATTACACCAAGCCTCAGCATGACATCCTTTGAACAGAAAGCTGCCGTTCACCTTTCCCCACTGTCAACTTCACCAGATCTGCTGGGGAAAGTACAGCCAACACGCAGGGCTTCCAGCAAGGGGTGTGGGCCCAGGTATCTCTGCATCCAGGCATGGGAGGATAGGAGAGGAAAAGGAAGAGGAAGGGATCACAGAATCACAGAATTGTAGGGGTTGGAAGGGACCTCGAGAGATCATCGGGTCCAACCCCCCTGCCAAAGCAGGCTCCCTAGGACAGGTCGCACAGGGAGGCATCCAGACGAGTCTTGAATATCTCCAGAGAAGGAGACTCCACACCCCCCTGGGCAGCCTGTCCCAGGGCTCTGTTACCCTCACTGGGAAAAAGTTCTTCCCCATGTTGGTGTGGAACTTCCTGTGTTCCAACTTGAGGCCATCGCCCCTTGTCCTGTCCCCACAGACCACTGAGAAGAGGCTGGTCATTTCCCCCTGTGTCCCACACTTCAGATATTCATAAACATTAATAAGATCCCCTCTTAATCTTCTTTTCTCAAGGCTGAACAGCCCCAGTGCTTTCAGCCTACCCCCATAGGGGAGATGCTCCACTCCTTTAATCATCTTCGTAGCCTCCTCTGGACTCTCTCCAGGAGATGCCTGTCCAGGGATGCTGACCTTCCTGCCAAACAAGGATGGCACAACACACAGGAGAGAGGGTGGCTGCAACAGCATGTGGTGGCTGCCTGGGGCAGTTGCTAACCATCAGTCTTGAGGGACAGCACCAAGCTCAGCTTGACCCAAACAGAGCCACCACTGCTTTGGCCTTCACATACATGGGTATGCACACACCCTGTGAGCCAGAAAACACCTGAAGCTCCCAGCAGAAAGAAAGGGATGTGGTTTTCTACTGCTCAGTGTTGTAGCAGCACTTTGGAGGACCAGTCCCACCAAGCATGGACTCAGGCACAGCCCAAGGCTCTCAGGGGTTCTGTGGGGCAGCCACAACCACACATGCAGCAGCCTGGGTGCTTCTCTGGGGAGCAGCAGACAAGGAAAGGCAGCACGCAATGTGCAACCAACGTCCTGTCCAAATCCTAAAGGCAAAACTCATCTCACTGCCTATCAAAACAGGCTTAGCACGCTTGTCCCCAGCAGTCTCTGCACAAATGGATGGGACAGCCCTTCTGTTATTGAGAGCTCTGCTTAACATACACATAGCTAAGTGGCTGTAGGCTTCCACCTGTTACCAAAATTCAGCATGCTGACTCTGCAAGTAGGTTTTGCAGGCCACTTAATACCAGTTTAACAACACAGCATCTCTCAACATCTAGTTCCTTCCTGAGCCACAGGCAATACCCTGGGAACTACTGGCTCAGAGCACACAGTTACACCTCTAGTAGCCTTCCGGTCCTTCAAATAATTGAGCAGCCAACAACAAAGGCAAGAAACAAAGTAGATGTCTTGGCCTAAACCTTAACTCAGTATACCTGCTACAAGTGACTGGGCCACAGCAGAACTTCACTCTTCTAGCTGGCCTATGAATTAGCTACTGGTAACTTGTGTATCTTCCTAAATCTTCTAAAGCAAGACCTAGACAAATGTCCATATGAATCTAAACAAATTTAAACAGAGGAAACAATTTAAACAGAGAGAATTTAAATTATATCTAATGACATGCTGGGAGTTTCCTTTATTATATGAAAAGAAAATCCTTTAAAACCCAAATAACTTCTTACTGTTGGTTCTTCATGATTTCTTTACTGCTTGGACATGATAAAGCAGCCAGGCCAATCATTCTTCTGTATTTTCATGTCTCCAACAACCTAACATTTATTTCCATACAAAGTAATTTAATAGAAAAGTGTTCAGTCATCTTGGAAAAAAAAAATCTAAGTTTTGGGCTTGGTTTCTTCAGAGTTTCCTTTTAGTCAAGAAGAGAACTAGGATTCTGCTTCAGCTGCTTAGGTCATTTCTGACCCTCACTGGAGCATGAGTTCATAAATAATAAATGCATTAAAAAAGAGGCAGCATAATCAGATATTTAAAACCTGATCAAGTCCCTCCTCAACAGATGACAGCATTCAAGATTATATGGTTTGATTTATAGCTATCCAGCATCCATGCACATCCACACACACACACGCAGTCACTTCATGGGACCATCTTTCCATAGTTCCATAACGGCATTGTTTCAAGCCTCCTCATCTCAGCCTGCTTTCTCTTGTGCTCCCACCTAAAGGTGAGTAAGGAAACTTTGACCATGTTAGTTTAGAAAGAATTAGAGAGGCAATAAGCAAGAGCCGGTGGCAGGATCCATTTCCCTCGCGTTCTGTAACGCTTGCATCAAGTCCCCTTTTTTCAGTTCTGCATATCTTAGGGAAAGCCTCTTAAAAACAACCTGGAGGTAGTTTCGTTTATCTTGTTAAGTGAAGACCCCTTCTACATTTAGTTTTCAGGCAAAGGGCTTATCCTTGGCCTTAGGGATTTGGTAGATGGCAGTGACTCTCCTACAGTTTAATCTCAAGGATGCTGTGTAATCCAGTGCCCCTCAAATTAATCTAGCCATTGCTACATTTAAGGAGGTCGACCTACAAATGACGTACTGATTGCCTCCCCCTGCAGAGTGCAAGCTCAAGGGGTTTTTTAAATTCGTGTGTCAGAGAACTGAAGCTTTTACTCTCCTCTGGGTTCCAGTGATCAGCACTTCTCTGTGACTACAGACCTTTGGCATAGCCACAGTAAAGCGTAGCAGTGCCTTAAATGTTTGCAGGAGGCTGTTCATTCAGTTGTTTCCTCCACAAGCCAAAAATCTTTTCAAAGTGTCTCCATGAGAAGAATAACAAGGCTAAAGCAGTGAGGGAGGCAGGACTCCATCTCGAGTTTGTATACAACCAGGAGCAGCTCCTAGACCAGCACACAAAATCGAGCCCAAGTTTCACCTTTCCTATGCAGGGGCCTAATAATTGGGCTGACGTGGGGAAGCATGTAACTTCTTGCTGCTTTCTGACCCCATCCTTGTCATCATCTACTGACCACCTTCATTTTCTGGCTTTTCCCTCTGTTCTGTGGGCCCTCAGTCCCCAGTCAGTGCAGAGGTGACATCAGTACCTCATGATGGGCTCCCCTTGGTGGCAAGGCATTTAAGAGGTAGGCCCTGAAATACTCATCCAGGCATCTCCCTGGCTATTTGGTGACCCAGTGTCTTCATACAGTCTTATACCAACCAATACCTAGTAACTAGTCGCTCGTACACTGCTCTCCAGTTCAGCAAAGCTATCCCAAACACCCTATCCATCTGTCCCCATGAACTGGGGCTGGCCAAAACTAGACAGTGCTTGTTGGAATAGTAATATGTTATGGGCCTGAACTCCAAACTCAGACTTGAATTACCTCAAGCTTGTTTTCAGCCTGAATTTGTTTACAGCTCAAAATTCTTTTTCTGCATTCAGATTTAGAAAACAAAAAAGGGTGAAGGGATTAAACCCACCCATAACTGCTTCTAGGGTTCTACAGCTACCTGCACCTCAGAGAAGAGATGATTAAGTACAGCAACTGACCTGTGTTCACTGAATGTAAAGGCCAAAGGCTGAGGAATGAAAACTACCTTCACATGTCTCCAGCCCAAAGCACCATTCCCAGAAGACCTGGAGATATAAAATTAAACCCAGGAGTGAATAAAGGCAGCCTGATGGTTGGCATGATCTCTCATGTTAAGAGTAGTTAACTACCTTGTTAAGCGTAGTAGTTTGATTAATACTATGTTGAGCCAGCCACACTAATCCTAGTTTCAAAAGAAATTAATCTCTGCTAGCCACATGGCCTCTGTGGCAGCTGTAGCTAGCAGACTGTTCCCAGTGGTCTTCCAATGCAGAAGTGAAAGTCACATTAATGCATTAGGTGTGGGTGCAGCTTTAAGTACACCACAAAGGTCTCATCCGTGCTCTAGGGCACCTCCTCTTGGTCACAAGCCACAGCTCTAAGCAACCTACACATACTTGTTTTTCTGGATAGCCTTCATTTGCATTAGAGTCTGTCCCTCAAGAATAAATATGGTCCTGCCAAACATAATTTGTTCTAACCCAAGTGAAGCAACTACGTGGGTATGCTCTGATCTTCTGTAACACTTTTCAAAAGCAAAAAGAAGTCTTCCATCAGATGGAAGAGGAAAGAAAGGGAGTACAGCTTGGAGCAAGACAGCTCACGGGCTTTTTCTCTGGTACCTCAAATCTGCTGCCCTTTCACTCATTGGTCTTTTTCAAGCAAGAAAACTCTCCGTTCCTCAAGGCCTGGCTGAAGCAAGGTAGTACCTATGTTTTGGGTAGTCTACTTACTGGAGACTGTAACCATACAGTTGACATTCTTCTTCACTTTCTCTAGAGAAATCAGCTTGCAGCTCAATTAAGGAAACTAACCTGCAGGGCCCATCTCCCTAAGGAAACCAGATAAGGACATCTCTGATAGGAGCTGAACCCAGCCAACCAGGAGCTTCTCTTCCTTTAACAGGGAAGAACACGTACTTACAATCAAGCACCAGGACTGTGGATATTAGCTGGATTAAATGGTTTAGTGGGCTAAGGCAGAAGGTGCTACTGAATTAGAGCATCTCTGCTCCACAGCATTTAACATATTAACATCCTTTAGGGTACTGTATTGGGAGGCTTGGTAAAAAGATTTCTTTGATGCCAGTTGCAAGTCTGCACAATTCTTCCTTTGATGGCTCAAGTGATTAGGTGTTCACAAGAGGAACCCAGGCACTTAACACTAGGGAGTTTTAGCACCAGGTTCACACCCCCCTCCCTCTCCTTACTCAGCTAAGGGATTTTTCTCATTCCCACTAATGTTAACAGCAGGTACTTAAAAGTAATTAAACATTATCACCTCTCCTGTCTTTATTACTTCCTTGCTGCATACCAGCGACTTTGTATGGGGTAAAAGAACTGAGTTAACAAGACTGGTGCAGGCTGGTGCTTCCCTTTATTCTGTATGAAAACACTGGGTCATGGAGCCACATGGACAGGCTGTGAGCTGCAGCGCTTTAGAGGATGAATGTCAATTGCCATGGTATTTTACAAGGGGGAAAAAAAAAACCCAGGTAGTAAAAGAACAGACATAGGGAGATCACAGTGAAAGTGATGTGGGGACTATGGGTACACCATAGGGACAAAGAGGCTGGAAGGATTTCACAAGTCCAGCAGAACAGCTTGCAGCTGTGCCTGTGCTGTGAAATAGCTGCCACACAGACCTGCAAGTTGCAGAGGCAGCCTAGGGATGCAGGTATGATGTGTTGCTCTTGTGAAAATAATGCCCCACGTCTGCTGAGCAGCTCTTGCTTGCCTGGGAATAGCTGTTGTAAATTTTCAGTCTAGGAATAGCAATAGACTCATCTGCCCTCTATGTTTGGTGTTCAAAAAGAGGCTTTCCCATATCTGCCTAGCCAGGTAGAAGCTTGCCCTTTTTCTTCTCTCTCTACCTTACCTCCCCATTAACCCTTAGCTTTTGGTACAGGTCCTCAGAGAATGATATATTTTCCTCCTACCCCCCCTCTGCTGTGCAGTATTTCTAAGCCTTGCTTTGTCATTCCCAAGACGGAAGGGACAAGAGCTTTGAGCTCTTAAATCCTGCTGTCGGTTCTTGCCTGAAAGAGGTAAGTAGGGAAACCAAAGGAAAGCAGAAGAAAGGAGCCTGTCCCTTGTTGCATTCACCTGTAATGGAGGTAAAATGTGAGGTTAAACACCAAAATGAGACCCAAGAATAGAAACAAATGGAGTACTTACACAGTTTCATCATTCTTGAACTCCAACTCCCCGTAAGTGTCTTCAAAGTCTTCTCCACCTCCTTTCGCTGTCCCTTCTACTGTCCTAAATGGCACTATGACTGTACCCCGAGCACCTGATGTCCTTAGGACTTTGACTTCCATCACACCAATGCTCTCACTGACATGTATAACGTCACACTCAAATGTGAAGATGCCAGCATGATCATCATCTAGTATTGTCACTGTGGCCACACAGGGAGAAGCCAATATGGCCTTGGGATATGGGGAGTTACTGAGATCTGGAGGTTCCTCACTCTCCACTACACGGAGGTTGCTGAGCCGCACAAAGAAATGCTCATCTTCCTCAAAGATGTCATCATCAATAATTCCCACTGAGAACTCCTTCTGGGTCTCCCCTGATTTCAAGACAACAGTCCCCTCTGTGAACTCATAGTCAGCACCAGCATTAGCAGAGCCATCCTCTGTTTTATAGTCCACGTAGATGGTTTTGGACATGTCCCCTCCTTTCCGCACCACTGTCAGGAGAACGGCACCACAGTTCTCAAGACACTGGTAGGAGCACGGGTCAAAATAAATTTTGGAGATGAATTCCTCAGGTTCATCTGGCCGCACCTCATGCAAGCTGGTGCTCTTCTTGGCTTGCTCAGCTGCATGCTTCTTCAGAATATTGCCAGCTCCTGTCATCATTCTGGTAGCTTGAATGCGATAGAAGGCTCTGCTCTTTTGCTGGTGAGACAAGGCATAGTAGTTAGCCATTTCTACCAGTTGGTCCAAGTCCTTTTCTGGGTGCTTTTGCTTCAGGTCCTTAAGGATCCGGATCATCTCTTTGCGAGATTCATCTACCTCCTTCCCCTCCACAGTCACTAAGTTTCCATCCAGAAAGTGGGAGTTCATCATCTTGCCATCCATCTCAATTCCCTTAGGGTGATCACCTTCTGATTCAATGATAATGCCCCTGTGCTTGTCAGTACGGTACTTTTTGTGCATATACTTGTAGAAGAGTAGACGTCTGTCTGCTATCCAGGCCAGAAGGACACAAAGTGGGAAGAAGAAAAGTGTGAGCAGACCTTCCCAGACCTGAACGACACCTGGAGAGAAGACAGCAAGGATCATGTACAACCAGATGTAAGCAAAGATGCTCCATGCAGCTGTGACAAAGAAAACCCTCAGGTGTTTTATCTTTCTGGTTTCTCCATCAGGGATGACATAGACACAGGTGGCAATGATGATAAACATATTGAAAGCAGCACTGCCAACGATTGTGGATGGCCCCAGGTCTCCAGCTATGAATCCATGCCCACACACTTCTATCAGAGACAGAAGGATCTCTGGAGCAGAGGAGCCCAGAGCCATGAGGGTCAAGTTGGAAACAGTTTCATTCCAAATCCGGATAGTGGTCGTTGTGGTCTCTCCATTTGGTTTCTTAATTGTGATTTCTTTCTCTTGTGATGTAATGACCTCTATAGATGCCATGAAACGATCTGCAATGATGGAGACTCCAAGGAACATGTAGATGAGTGCTACAAAATACACAATAACACGGGCGATTTTGTCCCCAAGGGATGGGTTTTCTGGGTACCATATTGGCAGGATAACACCTTCCTTGCAGTCAAAAGATCCTGAACACGAGCTGTTTTGTACTGAACTGGTTGAGTCTCCCGTCAGGCCAGCATCCACCTGCAAACCATGCAAAAACAGCACAAAAGTAACCAGCCCAAAATGGAGGAAGGCCGAGGTGACAGGCTGCAAGCTTAACCACGCCATACACAAGATGCAACTTCCACTGTGTAGATCCAAAAAGGCCGAGAACCTGAAACAAAGAAAACAGAGAGGGAGGAGGGAAGCATGAGAGAAAAGGAAGATGCAACATTTACCCACACGCACTTCAGTATCTCACCACTGAAGAGCACTGGTAGAGATGCAGGGACTGTCTGTCTCTGTCACTTTGAAGAAGGTATTTAGCAGGGACTCTAGCAAACTCTAACAGCATTTATATGTCCATCAGCTGAAGATCAATTGCTAGAAAAGTGCATATATATATATATATATATCCCACTCTTCACCCCCAACATGTGCAACAGGAGTAACTGAGTGCTCAGCTGCCACTTACCTAATGATGCCATGGTGTTCACCAACACATAGCACTTCACCTCAGCACAACAAACCAATCTCAAGGCTCTCCTGTCTCATCACCCAGGGGATAAGACAAGTCAAGGAATCACTAGCAACACAAGAAGCACTATTTAAGACCAGTGAGCCATCTCCACACTAAGTCCATTTGTTGGACATAATTCAATTACAAATTATGGAGAACTTCAGTGGGCAAACTATCCCCACAGCCAGCCCCTCCTCATAGGCTTCAGAGTCTCTGGAATGGTCCTAGGGCTCCCCTAAACTTCTGAGGCACAGGGCCTCCATGTTAGGAGGTAACGATGTCAGCCCAGAAGGAGGGCAGAGCTTGTGTGCTTGGCAAAGTGCCAAAGGCCATTTTTCAGAAGCCTTTCCATCGTGACCTGGAGGATCACATTTTACATTGATAATCCTGTTTCTAAATGGTCACAGAAACCTACAAAACCACCACAGCAAGAAAAAGCTGTGCTTGTGAAGCCAGAGCACACAACAAAATGGATGTGCCCACCAACATTCCCTCTACATCCCTAAGAAATTGATTTATTTTCAAATACTGCCTGAAATGAAAGTAATCTCTAACCTGACCAGGCAAGAACAATGGACCTGTGTCCCACCCTGTGTATTACACAGATTTGGCATATCACCACCCAATAACGCTTTCTTTTACTTAAAGACTCCAGACACCGTAGAGCTTACACCACTTAAAAATGGATGCTGAACCCTTCGCATCATCACAGACCACACTGTTCTCCTTCCTCTGGCTTAGCTGGCGAGTCATGTTTGTGAGTCCAGACACAGCCGAGTGTCTCACAGGGAACATCATACTTAATAGCAGCATTATCTACAGCACTTGGAAGGTTCAAGAGCCTTAACTCCCACTAACTTTCACTGAGATTCCTACTGACAGATCAGTAGGGCTGGGATTCATTTTCCCCACTGTAGCTTTCTAAATCTTGGGCAGTAAGTTAAATGAAGTCACTTAGGTTCCCTACTGTAGTCAGAGGACAGTCGCTTCCAACGGACAATCCTTCCCATCTCACCCCTGTTCTGACCCAAAAGATGTACTTAGGACACGCATCTCCAGAAGGGATTTTGTCCTTTCCCGTACCTACCCATGGTCTCAACCAGTGCCCAGACAGACAATTTAGAGCAGATGGCAGCAGTTCAAAGAGATGAATTGCCCCCTAAGCACTTGAGGAGGTCCCTCCCCTCTCCCTTGCACTGTAAGTATTTCGGGCAACATTTTAATGTTATCAGCATTAACAAATGCCTCTCAAATGGCTGTTTTATCATCATGTTGTGTCGCTCCCTCTTTCCAAAAGCAGGTGCAATCTTCCCATGATCAACAAAAAAACATTCTCAACTTTCAGATAAACATCTCTAAAGACAAGTGAAACGGGAAGGGAAGCATGACCAAGGACTGCAGACGAATGAAACCATTCCTGACAAAGCATGGCAGAGGGGAGGGAATTGATTATGCAGTATCAGGATGGCAAATCCCTATCTGACACCCTTGGTATGAAAAAACAGTACACCCCTAGACTAATTCAGATGAGAGTGATTCTCCTGCATTAGCCTGCTTACGTTCTCTCTCCAAAAGCTGCCATTTCTGCCTGTCTACCCACCCCATGGGATCAGAGGGACCTCAGACCCAGGGAGGGTTGCTAGCCAGCCTCAGCCCTAGCCCCAGTCCTGAAGTCTCATTCAAATGCCTCGCTGCTTGCACAGCTCAGGGTCACGGGGAAGACGGAGCTACCCGGCACATACAGCTTGGGTTTGGCTTGACATTCCCCTTGTGTCTTCCCTCCTGCTGTGCATGGTGTTTTACCAGATGTCTGGAAAAGCCCTGAGAAAGGGCCAGTGGTCAGTGCGGAGTGACTATGAGCAGCAAGCCCCAGATCTTTGGGCTGCGAAGTAGCTGTCTGCACACACACAGTAAAGATGACATGTTCCAGGTGCCTCTGACTCAAGGTGTGCACAGGGACCCACTGCAGAAGCACAGCAGCTCTAAAAACACCCCTGGGCACATCAGATCCTCCTTTCTGGTACTGAAATTGCTGGCAGGTATCCACCAACCTCTTGACACTTCCAGCTCCCAGCTCCTACTTACCTGTACAGCAGGCAGTAGGTGCTGTGTCTTCCAAGATCAGCCATGTGGAAATGGCTGACAGAAAGACAGGAGTCATTTCAGAAACGTCTACATGACTCAAGAACCTAAATTTGGTTACAAAAATGCCTTAAGAGTCTAAGTATCACTTAAATTCAGAGCCTTGCCTAGGAATAGTACAATGACTAAACTGCCCTCTGAAATTAATCACTGCTACCACCAGCCTCCCTCTCTGTGGGACAACCACCTTCTGTAATGCTGTGATGGTTTATCTTGCTAACCATTCCTCAACAAGCTCCAGGACCATGCCAGTCCTTCTTATTTTTTTTTAAATTTAATTTTCTGCAACGTTTAATTTTGTTATTAGTCCTCAAGCTAACTGTAGATTACCTCAAAAACATTCTCTACCAGGGTAGCATCTGTTCATGTGTTCAGACCTCCAAACTCAGGCTATGGGGTGGTGGACTGAAATCTCAGAATTCAGGAATACTTTTCTTCACTGGGTTTCCCTTGTTTTGACAAACATTTTAAAGTTAAGTGGAGGTCACAATAATTTTCTAAAATGATACAATAATGACCTGATCCTGCAATTCTTTGACACAGATAAAACTCCCCAGTGGGATCAACAGGAACTTTGCCCACAGACACACTGTCTAATAAGATCTTAATATGTGTTCATTAACATGAAAAGCATTACCCTAACCAATCTGAAAAACACAACGAAGCATTCTTACTGTCATCCCACATCCCCCTCTTCTCCCTTCCCTTCCACCCCACCCCCCCAGCTTGGGAACTAGTGCAACACAGAATAAACTATTAAATGTTAAAGCTGCTTTTAATAAAATATTGAGGTAACCGTTTTAACATTCAGATGACAGAGAAATGAAGAGTTCAAACTGAATCTCTAGGTCAGCAGGGTTGCTTATACAAGATGCATGTTTGCCCTACTAAGATCAGTCTGGAAATCAGTAGAAGTGACCTCTGGCCTGCCCAGAGTGAAGTAGACACATTCCCCACTGCTACTCTAAGCCACAGCACTGATCTCAGCAGGGCTAACTGTAAGAAGAGCCACCAGCCCCACTCCAAGGACCAAGCCTCTGGGCAGCGCAGTCCTGAATCACTGCAAGTCACCCAGGAGGGGTCATGGTGTCACTTCTCTGATGCCAGTGGGACAGAACACATCCACATCTGGTGCAGAGGTGTCATTGCAGCAGTGTCACTGGTCCGGCCCGGTGGGATGCAAACAACAGTGGAAAGACAGTTGGTACTGGGGAATCATCAGCCTTACACTGTGAGGATCATAATTCCCACTGCCTCTTTGCTATCAGAGATAATTTTCTCCCACAGGTCTCTGTCCTGCTCTTTATCACACTGAATGCATGGAAATAGGGGCAGTGGTACTGAGCAGAGTGTCCCCTACCTGGTAGGATAGGTTCAAAGCATGCAATCAATGCAAAACAAGAGACGAAAAGCCGAAAGCATCCATGCAAGAGAATGAGCTAGTGTTCAATAACAAGGCTCTGGGAAGATGCAGAACAGTTGTTATAGCAGGGGAAACTCCTTCTACAAGAGCTGACAATGACCACATGATCCATAAATCCATTAAAAGAACCCATAAATAAAAAGATGAGGTTTTGAAATACTTCTGGAGACAGTCCAGAAAGTAGCATGGACCACACTTGTCGCAATTAAGCCTGCAATAGAAAATGACTTTTAGACAACTATCAAACTCCTTACATCTTTTATAATGGCAAGTCTCAGAAGACTGGTGGTTTGTCTGCTATGAATCTGGAGTAGAGGCAGGAAGCTGGGAAGGCTGTACTTATCCCTTATTATTTAGCAGTGTATAGCTGCTCACATGACTCTAAAGGCAAGGATATTTTCAAAAGGAAGCATTCATAACGAGGAATCAAATCAAGGGGCAACATAACACAGTGATGGCTGCTAACACACAACCTCCACACACCAAGCTCCCAAGATCATTGCTCAGTAAACAGAAAACCAAAGGCAAACCTCTAAGTCCCTATAATTTCTTGTTTAGGCAAAATTCCCCTTAAACCTTGATAAAAAACTTTGGATTTGACCTGCAAATAAGATTACATTGTCTGGCATCTCCCTTTCCTTCTCATCTCCCTCCCACCCCCAAATAAATCAGACACACAGAGCACATCAGTGGCCATATATCCTCTCTCCCCTGACCTCCCTTCGCTTGAGTGCTGCTGATTAGATCTGAGCACAGGGTGAGCCCCGTTCAGGCGTGGGCACTGCATGAGGGCCAGACAGAGACATCTCAAGATCAAGGGGTTTGTCTACTCGGCAAACATCTGTCCCAGAGCAGAGCGGATACAAGCACTGCTATTAGTGTCATCTTACAGACCCACTCCAAAGCTGGAGGAAACAGAAACAAGGTTCAGCTTAATAACAGGGCCTCACGTTCCTCAGCTCCAAAACACATAAAAGCTTTTTGATTAAGCATGGCTTTTTATTTATTTATTTTTTACATAAGCATCAGCAAAAATTGAAATTACAGCCTTCCTGCCAAAGAACACAAATAACTGAGCTTTAACAGAAGAGGTATTATGCCTCCTTCACCCTCCTCCCTCCCCCAAAATAAAAGCACGGCAAAATATTTAATCCAAAACACAGCGTATTTTTCAGTATTCTCCATTCAACGAGCCCTTTGCTCATTGCTACAAGAGCACCCAAAGGGTAACGTAAGATGTACCTGTGAGCCAAAATCCAGAGGAATTAGATCCATTTTGTCAGACAAATGCAAACTTCTAAGAACAGACCTGGCCTTAAACCATCACACCGATGGCATGCGCCTATCTGTTACCAACACAACCCAAAGCTGACTTTACAGCACGGTGAGAGGTAGTTTAGCTCCCCACTGCTACACCAGCTAGACTTTATGAGGTAAAAAGCACAGTAACTCATGGTTAGGCCATGGCAGATTCACACAGTTCGGCCTATGGAAAAGTTATGGCGGAGACCCGTAGGTGCTTGTTACTTTGCACTTCACAGTAAACATGCCAAACCCCAGAATTAGCTGCCTAGTGAATAACCCCCCTCTCTGTATGTGTCAAAAGCAGCCTTTTTGTTTTTTTCCTCTCAAGATCTGCCTACAACTACCTGACAGGAGGGTGTAGAGAGGTGGGCGATGGTCTCTTCAGCCAGGTGACAGAGATAGGACAAGGGGAAATGGCATGAAGCTGTGCCAGGGCAGGGTCAGATTAGACATTAGGAGAAAGTTCTTCACTGAAAGAGTTGTCAGGGCCTGGAACAGGCTGCCCAGGGAGGGGGCTGAGTCACCAACCCTGGATGTGTTTAAAAAAAGGGTAGATCAGGTACCTAGGGATACGGTTTTTCTTAGGATGGGAATGGTTGGACTCGATGCTCTTAAATGTCTTTTCCAACCTTGTGATTCTGTGATCATGCAAAAAGCTACCATCAACAGCTCTTGTAGCAAGTTGTTTTAATATTTACAAGCTGATGTCTCCACTAATTCGAGCAGTTCCTGCCATCCTAGCGTGGTTAATGGGTGTTAATCGACGGAACTTGAGTCTACTAATTCCTTACAGAAATGCTGCAGCGATGGGATGCAGTTACAGTCGGTGATCCCAGGGGCTGACCCCAACGGAGCACAAGTCTGTGTACAGCTAGGAGCAATCTCCCAACACTCAACTTGCCTCAGGGAACCAGTCCATGATGTTTTTTTCTGTGCTTAGTATCCATGATGCTCTTGAGGAAGCAGTGCCATAAATAGCTAACCCATAAAGATGCCTGTACTTAATTGTCCCCTTCCAGTACCACACCAGCTGCACTTGACTGGCTGGACTCTTTGCATCCTCATCCTCACCCCAGCTGAAAAATGCCTGTACAGGATAGATGGATATATATGGATATACATGGATACAGGAGCTGTGGTTTACGCTCTGTGCACAGGTACATAAAGGAGGAGGAGGCAGAGACTGAAGGAAACCCTTCAGCAGGCAGCCACAGTCCTTATTTATGGTAAGCCTCCTTGGGAACCACAGCACGCTTGCTCTTCCACTCCCCATACACGTCTGTGTGTCTAAGATCCCTCATGCTGAGGGACAGCGAGTGTTACCCTTTTCATTTTTCCCCCCAGAACTGTAACCCTTTTTATATTCAGAAAACAAAACCTGGTATTTAGGCTGACATATAGATTAGTAGTGGCCATCCTCCTGCTTAAAAAGCAGCATTATCCGCTCTGAGATAGATGGCTTTTTTTCTTTGCATGGCTATTACACAATCTCACTGCTGTTTTCCTGAGCAGCATTGTGTGGTACTTTTGAGTGGTTAGTTCACACAAGAGATACAAGAGACCTCTAAAAGTCATCTGGTCCAACCACCCAGCCCAAGACACTTGCCCAGCACCACATCCAATTGGCTTTTGAATATTCACAGAATCACCGAATCGTAGGGGTTGGAAGGGACCTCCAGAGGTCATCAAGTCCATCCCCCTGCCAAAGCAGGGTCCCTAGGACAGGTTGCACAGGAAGGCATCCAGATGGGTCTGGAATATCTCCAGAGAAGGAGACTCCACAACCCCCTGGGCAGCCTGTCCCAGGGCTCTGTCACCCTCACTGGGAAAAAGTTCTTCCCCATATTGGTGTGGAACTTCCTGTGCTCCAACTTGAGGCCATTGCCCCTTGTCCTGTCCCCACAGACCACTGAGAAGAGGTTGGCCATTTCCCCCTGTGTCCCACACTTCAGATATTTATAAACATTGATCCAATCCCCTCTGAGTCTTCTTTTCTCCAGGCTGAACAGCCCCAGCTCACTCAGCCTTTCCTCATAAATATCAGAAGGTTATTCAAGGACAAAGTGAGGAGTCTCCACAACCTCTCCGAGCAACCTGCATCAGTGCTCAGGTCATCCTCACAGCAAAAAAGTAAAAAAGTGGAAGTATGGATTCCAAGCCAGCTCATGACAAGACAGGCCCATCCAGTGCCAGTGCACTCTGGGCTCTCAGGACAAGCCGCACTGGCAGCTCATGGTAGCGCTTCATGGCAACCACAAAGCCACCAACCTGACCTTTTGGAAGTCACCGGGAAGCCTGCATGGCACACTTAGAGGTAGAACTTCAGACATCAGTCTTTACTATGTTTAGAGGTATTTCTAAACACAATTAAAGCCTTTAGCTGCTTGAATACCAGTGGACATCTGAAAACACCACTCTTAGCAGTCTAAATGGCCCCAAATTGAGAGGGCTGGTACTTTGAAACACATTCCTCAGGCCTTTGATTTTATGCCTATGATGTGAAAGGCCCAGTGAAGAGGCCTTCTTTTGAGGTTTAGGAAGCTGATGGGGAAAAAAAAAGTGGAGTTACTGGGTGACCCAGTCAGTGTCATCATGGTCCCCTCCCTGTTCCACAAACTGATGGTGACAACCTGGAGCACCCACCCAATGATGTGCGGGGTTGGAATAGATGCTGACTCCTCCGCTGGAGCCGCCAAGGCCCTGGCTTTCATTGCTCTCTGTCTTGCTGGTTTATAAAGAGCTGCAAAAAAAAATTTGGGGAGGGGTGGGGAAGGGAAAAAAAATTATTCCAGCAGTGTGAGGAAAACTTCTTGTCAGTAAAAGACATTTTATGTACTGCCCGTGGCAGCACACAGGGGGTGTTATTTACTGCTCCTGCTTCATGGACATATTATACTGCTGGTTCAGGTGCCACCATCAGAGTGCAACTTATCACCTGGTGACTCACAGCATCCTAGAGGAAAGATGACAGCAGCAACTCGTGGCATTTCTTTAGCATTCTGGTGACAGATCTGCAACAGCTACAATTAAAGGCCCTAGGATTTGCTGTCAACAATGCATTTGTGCTGCAGAGCCAGTAGTAATTCGCACACAGAGGTGGGCCAAGAGGTAAATAAGAGGTGAAAAGGTGCTGTAGTCATATCTCACCCTCTTTAGATCTAGAATCAGCTAAGAAAAAAAAATAATCAAGTTTTCTGACAGAAAATTTTGTTTTCCAAAGGCAAACAAAACAAGCCACGTCATGTGCTGGATTTGATCCAACAAGTAGCCAGGCAAGCAGCCTTTCCCCAGCCACCACCACCAGCCACGCTGGGTGCCAACCCCAGCAGCCAAGGCACATGTTGCTCTGCTCCTCCAGAAACATTCCTGTTTCTTTTTTAACTTCTGCTCCAAGGAAAAGTTTTGGGGTTTTGGGGTTTTTTTTTGGTCTGAATACGGAAAAAAGAAATGCTTTTACCACTTCTACACTCCTATGTGTGATGGGCACAGAAATGGGGTAGCCAGGAAAGGCCCTTGCTTAGCTCAATTAGCACAGGTTTCACTAATTTCAGCATTAATTATATCAGAGCCAGAAGAGTTGTCTGGTTGATGCCTCAGGGGCTCCCACTGCCTTGTATGTACATCATTTCCTAACACTTTGTCCAGCCCAGTCTTAAATTACCCAAGTGATGGCATTTCCACCACTTCCAACACAGGCTCTGCCATGATGCAATTTATCTCAGACGTTTTAGCCATCTTCCTTATACTTAGGATGAAATTAAGAAAATTTATGCTGCTAGTTCTCATTACCCTGTCCTTGGAGCACTCTCAACCATTCTCCTCCTTGCCTGAGATTTACATGCTTCAGATACTTGTAAATAGCTTTTCTCCTCCACTGTTATTCTTTGACCAAAGCTCACAAATTTAATTTAATCTTTATAAATTAGCCCAGACTGTCCTTTAATCATTTATCTTGATCTCTTCTCAGTTCTCCACCTTCGAGGCAGGCAGAGGCAGTCAGGTTATCTGGGAGCACCATACCTCACCCTCTTCAGCAGCTGTTCCCATCAAAACCAGTAGCAGATCTGCTCTTCTTGGAGACAGCACACCAAGCCTGGGCAGTGAAGTCTCACCCCTCAGCTCTGCCTCAACAGTGGGTTTTCACGAGGTACTGAACTCTTCCAAAGATTAAATCATAGAATCATAGACTGGTCTGGGTTGGGAGGGACCCCAAGGATCATAGAGTTCCAGCCCCCCTGCCACAGGCAGGGCCACCAACCTCCAGGCCTGGATCTACACAAGGTTGCCCAGGGCCCCATCCAACCTGGCCCTGAACACCTCCAGGGATGGGGCACCCACCACCTCTCTGGGCAGCCTGTTCCAGCCCCTCACCACTCTCTCTGTAAAAAACTTCCCCCTAATATCTAGTTTAAGCCTATATTTAAATCTAGATTGACACAAGCTCGCTGTGGTGTTCACTTCCAAACGTCTCTCCGCCTGCTTGCTGTGTCCCCCGCGTGGTGGGGCTTGATGAGGAACGCTGTGGTGATGGGCATACACACAAGGAAAGCAGAGATTTCCAGAGTTTCAAGCAAAAAAAGTCAGGGTCTCCCGCTGAGAGGAGGGAAACACACTCAAACGTGCTCACTGCTGCTGCAGATCTGAGCACAGCAGGAGGCATGAAAAATGCACTGAGCCATGGTTTATCCTCAAAATACCTCCCACTTCACTTGGAAGGTGCCAAACCCTTTAAATTCACCCATTTGAATACAGTTATCAAATCAGGTTTCACACAGCACCCTCACCTTTTAGTGACACATATCCCCACGTAGCTCCTCTTGACAATTTAGGTATCTTAATCCTTCAGTGGGTTTTTTTTTCAGCTGTTAATTCTGCAACTGCTTTTAAAAAAAAAACCACCACAAACCCTCATGCCTACGATGATTAATTCATTCTTCGTGAGTCCAGGCTGTTTATTGCTCTTTGTTCATTTATGCACTAGCTGTTTACAGATTCTCCCTTAATATTAGTTCTGTTATTTGCTAGAGACTCAAGTCATATTTACCATATGGTAATTGCAGAGATGACATGGACAACAAACAGTGGAAGCCGAGCCGCTATGGCAATTACAGTAAGTGGCAGCAGCCTCCAGGCTATCTGCTACCCCACCTTCATGTCTTCTCCCCACACCCTCTGATGGCTTTTCCTTGTGGGCTGTATAAAGCTATACGCCACCCTGATCTCTACAGCAAATACAGGCAGAGATTTGCTCTTCTCTGTGGCATTACCAGGCAGGATTATTCACCTCTGTCCTTTCGGTCAGTGTTTCAGCTGCAGGTCTGTGCTCCCTGGCTGCCTGCCCCGCTCTATCCTGTCAAGGGTAGGTAATCCGAAATACCATCCAAAGGGAGTCACCCTCAATACCTACCTTCTTCTCTCTGGTCAACAGCACTCTGCCCCATCCGTGGTCTCAATGTGTTGCAGATACTTCACCGAGGGAGTTGCAAAGGACCACATTTTACAGGGTAGTGAGAAGCTCAACAGAGCAGCTCTTTAACCCACTTGGACACACTGACCCCATTGAGATGATGATTTTCCAGGGACACTTATACATGATTTAAAATTCCTGCAGAAAACCAACCAGGTGACTAGGATGGGCCACTGCTTTCTTCTCCAAAGACAGGTATGAGGTCTATTTCTTGGTTCCTGCCAAGAGCACTGAGTAGGTCCCACACCCAAAAGGCACAGGGCTTAGTCAGGTAAATAAGTCACTCGATCCTTCCAGAAGATTTAAAAACATCAAGATTACCTGTACGTGTATGCAAACCTGTGCGCAGTGCTTGCAACAAAGCACCGTGTCTGAAAAGGATGAGGCTCTCCCCTTGCCATTTCTAACATGTCTGGAATGATACTCTCCTAATTCCCACCACTCAGCAAGTCTTAACTTAGATACTCATGAGGAACATTTGAAAGCTGGATGTGGGGCATTGTGTAACAGAAGAATTTCCTAGCAAAGTACACAATCACGCTGCTGTTTCTCTCCAAAGTGGAAGAAACAGCATTTTCACTGTATTGAGAGCACTACTGACACTAGCTTCTCTCCCTTGACCATCCCCCTCCAAAAGCCTTCTTTTACACAAAATCATCTTAAAAGTGAAGACTACCTTTCCAGCCCAGTCCACTTGGATACCATCAGCTGAAGGCTGGCAAGAGAAGAGAGAGGGTCCATAGGACCAGATTTTCTCTGGCGAAAATCAGCATAGGTCCAATGAGCAGGTCAGCAGAGCCAGCTTATTCTACTGGAAGAGCTGCCTGAGGAGCTCTGGCAACCTTTCGTATAACATAAACCTCCAAAAAGAAAGCTTCATCTACTTCCTCTTTGCGACTCATGTCACACACATCAGCTAGGGGGCATCTTCCTGCTTCTCCCACGTGTACTTCTGTCCATCCTTCCCTGGTTCCTCCCTCCCCACCAACACTCCATGCTGATCCTGGATTTGCTACTACTAGTCCTGCCAGCAGGAGCAGCTGAGTCATGGGAGATGACCAGATCAGCCAAATACACTGAAATGAGACAAGGAGAAGAAAATCCTCCTTCCTCCCACAACCCCAGGCCCCAGCAAACAATGTCTGGAGTCTTTCTTCTCTACCGTGTGCCCAGCATCACCTTGGATCAGCATCCTGAACTGCCTCATCCTGGAGTTACAACAAGAGTCACCAGCTTCATGCAGGTCCTTCGATAACATGCTCATCCCATACAGCCACCCACTGCACGGTCTATTTAAGCCACCGAGGCAAAGAGAGAGGACAGCCTTCATCCTGTCACTCAGGGACACAGCCTCCGTTATGCATGCTAGCAGTCCCAGAGCTCTCTAAGTTTTACTGAGGAGCTCGAGTCCCCTTCAGGCACTGCAGAAATTATCCTTCCATCCATTTTGGCAGAGAGAAGATTTAAACAGAGATGTGCTCTACTTGCTTTGAAATCCAAATCTCTCCTAAGACAAGGGTAAAGTAAGAAAACTGTGGGGTCTCTCTCTTGCTATGAGTTTCAGCAGAGGACTGACCCAAGCAACACCTAAGGCAGGAATGAACAGGCTGTTTTCACAGCCTTACTCCTGCTTACAGTCTTCTTACTCAGTCCTGTCCCCTGCCCCATCCGCCCAGAAAGCCTCTCCTGCCCAGCCGTACTTCTGCAGCGGTGCCCTGCGCCCAGCCCTCCCTCCCTGCAGTCACCGACGACAGTGACTCTTGTCATCTGGGAAACCTGTCAGAAGTGATGGAAAAACCTGCTTCATCCAGGAAAGGAGCAGCAGTCCCCAAACACCAGTGGATGAGGAGCAGGGGGACAGGGACAGTGTTCCCTCAGGCAGGGCCACCACTGCTATTTCGTTCAGGTCAGTGACATAAATGTGTAAAAGAACAAGCACAAAAGGTCTTTGACAAAAAGACAATGGCTTTAAAAGACAAGCAAAGCCCTGAAATGAATCCATTTTGCTGCAGAAGCTCAATGAGCAGACAAATGAGTAAAAACAGGCTTGCAATTAATTTCTGCCCTCCATCCCAACAACCCTCTGCTCCGCAGTAATCCTTCAGCCCGTCCTCCCAGCCCTCTGCTCTCCTCGCAGACCTGCACCTTGCCCCAACCCATCCGTCCACAGCAACCTCAGAGAGGCCCTCCCCATACCCAGCTACCAGCCAAGCACCTACTGCAGCCCCTGCTGAGCCCCACGTGCTGGCCAGCAAGCCACCAGTGCCACCGGTGCCCATTTCACAAAGCCCCTAAGAACGTGGCCCCTGAGAGACCGCCCTTCCATCAGAGATGACTGCAGCCCGCTTGCCGTGCCCAAGAGCTGCTGGCTCCCACGCAGATCCTTGCAAATTAGGAGCATGTCACCTCTGCATGCTCTCTTTGCAGCAGTGAGTAGATGAGGCTTCTGCAATCCCGCATGACCAAGAATGTCCCTCAGCTCCTTCACAGTCCCCACATGCCCTCCCTCTGCGTTACATGGGACACCAGCTTTGGTCAGAGGGACAGAGTGGGTCAGCCAGGCCAAACAAAGCTCACTCCAAACACCAACAGAAAGCTCCTAGATTTGGGGTTATTTAATCTAGCGAGCAAAAGGAACTTTTAACCTTCTATGCATCTGAGCAACCCGTGGAGCCCAATGGCATGAGAAATGAATGAAGTACTGGAAGGCTCAAAGAAAAATTACATGAGTATGGAAATACTCAAACTATCCACAGGTTAACCAGCCAGGATGCATCCCTCCTCTTTCACCAGAGCATATTTCAACCACGTGCTTAACAGTTTTTTGTGAAACTGGCTCGTGTACCTGTACAGTGAAAGCTGGAAAGGCCCGTCTTAACCAAGCATCTGCTTCCCCACCGCGCCGACCTCTTGCTTTATCCCAGTTGCCAAGCCCAGGCAGACCTGAGAGCCAAGCAGAAAGCCACACAGAGAGGATAGCTGGCAGTTGAACACATCAGGGATGCTGTTACAAGACTGGGAAGGTAGAAGGCATGCAGTTGTTGCAGGAAGCGTGGAGCTGGGGCAGTTACTGGAGAATCATGAAGAAATTAATATATTTAAGGATAAGAAGGGGAGGGAAAAGGCCAGAGCTGGGAGAAGGAAACGTGGTTGTGACTCACTGGGATGGATGAAGCAGCTAGAAGATGGATCTAGGCAGCCAACAGGTGAGCCAGCGTTTTTCTGGGAGTGACGTAGGTTGCACCAAGTGCAGCTGAGCATCTTCTCACCTTCAGTCTCCTGGTGCAATTCCCCAGAGGGGAGGCAGCTCTGCTGTGCTCTGAAGGTTAAGCTGTGCCTTCTGCCTGGCACAAGAGCACAGTGCAGCCGATGGGTAAAACTGCCTACCTACTTAAAAGCAAACCCCAACACTGCCAGGAGGGACAGGCTTTATTTTTAGCTGGGACACCAGCAGGGTCACTGCTGGTGCTTCATTTCCCCACAGAAGCCAGGGTTTCATGAAGACTACTGCGCACGGGGTCACTGCAGGGGAAACATCTGTCAGGTCAGCTTTGGGGAGATGGATTATTTAAGTTAGAGAAGGAAACATTTACTAGAGGAAGTGAACCTGAAACTACTCTGGAAGGTTGAAGTGGAGGGAAGAAATGATGCTGAAAGAGTCGGAACAGGTGGTAATTTGTGTTAGGGCAACATTTAGTGCACCCACCTCCCAGTACTGAGACAGGAGAATTCCCCATCATGTCTAACTCCTGCAGCACCCCCTGTGCCGGCCTCCTATAACCCACCCTTTGAAAGGCTCGTTCTTGTCTGGGGGGCCACCAAAACCGAAAAGCAGCAGCAGGCCGTTACCCCTCATCGGGATCCTTCGCAAAGGAAAAGCACACACAGAGGCCCACCCCGTGTTTCACCTTAAAGATAACACTGCTGAGACCTCCCCCTCACTCTGGTCCTCATGAAGGGGTCCCCGTGAAGCGGTCCCCAACTAGGCCCGAGGCAAGCAGCTCCCCCGGGACTCACCGGCTAAGCACAGCCCCCTCAGTGGCTGCAGGGCAGCAGCACAAACTTAGCCCGCTGCCACCTCGTGAGGGTGAGGAGTCAGGTCCTTCCCTGCTAGTGGGTTTCGTGGGTGCAAACCTGATGCAGCAGTCGGCACGGCTCCCACTCACACTGCCAGGGCGTGCAACGTGGAGGCTTCAACATGGAGTGACTGCTGTTGATGAGGCGCTGAGGGCTAGTGCCACATTCTCAAGGGACTTGAAAGAATTGAGAGCAGAAGGGAAGTTCTCATTTTTATTCTCTTCTTGAAGAACCTGAGTCCATTTGGCATGTTGCATCTGAAAAACAGCTTGGCCTAGCCTCTCTGAGGTGTTTTTATTCGGGATCAGTCCCTATGCATGTTCTTGGGAAAATTTTATATTGAATTTTTTTTTTTTCCCTGCTGATTTTTGTGCCTCTTAATAGCTTAAGAAGTGCTTTCCAGACAACATCACTCTTAGCTTCTTTGCAACTAATTTGCATTCAGGGCTATCCATCTCATCAAGAGCAGACTTCAAGGCTGAAACAACTCCAAGCCTCAACTGCTGCAGGCAGTTCAGGCAGCAGCTTTACAGGTGGAAGCAGGCCTTCCTAAGCCAACCCAAACATTTTCCACCTCTGGTCACTTGATCCCAATCTGCACTAGCTCTCTTTTTTAAAATTTTATTTTCTTTCTTTTTTTTTCCTGTTGGTGCAATGGTTTGCATGGCTATGCCGTGAGTAAGGACCAGGAAGCAATCTGGCTGGAAAGTCAGCAGGACCCACCACATGCCACCATGCCAGTAACCCTGCAGGGAGTGGGACAGGGGCAGGAACAAGCAGCCAGGGTGGGAAGGCTGTAGAAACCATGGTACAAATGACACGTGTGGCAGGGGCATCAGCTGTACAGGTGCAGCAGTGAATCCTGCAACACCCCCGGACCATTTAACAGCCTCATCCTACTATGCAAAGGCAGAGGCACATCCCCACCTCCATTTTGTCCCAAACTAAATGCATGTTCAGGGGTCACTGAGTAATCCCAACCAAAACCATGGAAGGAGACAAAGGTGAGATTTAAGCTTAACACCACGGTATTACTTCCAGGTATTACTTTCCAGGGCAGGTTCAGATTAGATGTTAGAAAAAAAAATTTCACTGAAAGAGTTGTCAGGGCCTGGAACAGGCTGCCCAGGGAGGAGGTTGAGTCACCATCCCTGGATGTATCTAAAAGACAGGCAGATGAGGTACTTAGGGATATGGTTTAGCATAGCACAGGAACAGTTGAACTCGATGATCTTAAAGGTCTTTTCCAACCTAGTGATTCTGTGATTCCCACCAAGGAAGGTCCACCTCTAGGTGGACAAGTCATGCTTAAGGCCTTAATGCCCCAAAACATTTTTTCCCGACAGCAAGCAGTATGGATGGCAGAAGGATGGCTTCTTCATGCCGAGCATGACTCCAAGTCCCCATCTGCCAGCAGCCAGGCTGGGCCAGCAGTGCATAGCAGCGGCAGTGCTGCCTCACCCAGTTTGGGTGTGAGGAGCTGCAGCACTGGGGCTTCACAGCCTACCCAGACCCTGGTGACTGACTGTCTCCTACTGCACCAAGGGGAACTCAAACACATCCAAGCTGAGCCGCAGAGCGAGGTGCAGACATGCTCCGGCTCTTCTTGCTTGTGCCCCTGCCCGGGCCCAGGGAAGGAAAGCGGCTTTTACCAGCACGCTGGCAGGGCGCCTTGTGGTGTCGACACTGGAGGTTCCGTTCACTCCTGGACACGTCACCTTCAACACAACCTCAGCAGTCAGATCTAAGTGCCCTCTCAGAGGTGTGTCTCTGCATCGCCACATTTCTTTTGATTAAAACCGTGTCCTGCTTTCCTGCTGGGAAGGAAGGGCTGCTGTTTGCTTCCAGACAGCCTCCAAGTACCAGCTGAGGAGAGGGTGGTGATAAAGCAGTGGCAATGCAGTCTCATACATCTGTAGGTTCTAAAACTCCTCGACACCTCCCTGATTGCAAAACATCCCCAGCAGCACAGGATATTTAGTACTTCTGATCGCACTTGACCTGGCTGTCTACAGTGCTCTCCTGAGTTAGGAGGCTTAGGTAAAAGGACAACTGGGCAGAGGGAGGAAGGAAACAGAGCAAGTCTAGTTTTGCAACCTTGAAATAATCTGCTAGTGAATGGAAATGCTGAATGGAAACAAAAGCTTCTCCCTAAATCTGAGTGCTCCGGAAAAGCTCCCTGTTTTATTATGTTGGAAAATCCTCGTTGGAGTGTTTCATTAGAAAACAAGCTATCATAAAAGAAATGTTAAGAGCCCTAAGCTCCCCTCTTTCCCATGATGCCAACTGCCAGAGACATCAACGACAGCTCAGCTGTGTGATCAAAGGCTACAGCAAGAGGATTTAAGGAGAATTACCACAAAATTGAGAGTTGAAGGAGCACAGGGGCATGATCATCACCTGTTCATAAATGTGTCTGATGGGGTGAACTAATTACTTTATGACGCTGTGCCACAGGAACAACGAACGGCACCTGGGTCTTCTGATTGTGACACTGGCAAGATGGGGTGGTGGCAGTGGTGCCTTCAGAATGGCATGACACATCCCTGATGCCTCACACCTTGTTGTTCCTAGGAGAGAAACACCTAGAGGGAAGATCTGGAGGACATTTTGCTGAACTTTGTGCCAGCACGTCCGCAGGGGCCCTCAACCAGAACTTGGATGGTAAAGCATTAAAGCAGAGAGAGAAGGAGGCTCAAGGTGGCTCCCAGATTTCATTCTGGAAGCAAAGCGGGGACAGCAAGCTCATCTTCAGCCCCAAACCCCACATCACTCAAGTCAGCAAACACAGGGCCAGCACTGAAGGTGTTTTAAAGGTGTCCCATGAACAGCTTGTGATCTTGTGTATCTCTCAGTGCATAAAACTCTTCAGGACAGACACTATCATTTATTAGGCATCTGTACAGTGCTTTGAAACATGGGCCCCCAACCAGGCTGATGCCTTTAGGAGTTACCATTATCTGAACATTAAGTCAACAATAATATTAATCTATGTCACAATACCTAAACACAGTGGGTAATAGTAGACAGAGCATCACAACTATCAATTTCCTGGCTTCAGAGATTTTTTTTTCTATTTTTAGATTTTTTTTTTTTGTCTGTGTAACTTGATTTCCTTCACTTTTTCTTAAATGGAGAATGAGATATTACTGCTTGATTAAAAGAGGGGAGTTGGGGAGAGAAAGAAATTTGGCCAGCAAGCAAAGCCATCTTTTTAACTGTTGAAGCACATGAAAAGCATCTGAAACACAACAGCAACAAAGAACAAGGAACTGTTTATCAATGCCACTTGGTCACTGGGGAAGGCTAGGGGAGGAGACTGATGCTGTTTGTTTAAAACAGGCAAACAAAAACCTGACAGACAGATCATTTATCTGTGTAGCGCTGAACTTGAAAATACCGGTGGAGGGAATGCATCCTACCTTGGGTCCTAATAAAAAGTGCTGACAATCTCCATGATGGTGCTTCCCTGCCTTGGGGATGAAGGGTGCCTAGTGCAGGAAGGACCCTCTGAATCCGAGGGATGCATGCGGGATCAGGCATGACATGGTGGCAGGTCAGCCCTGGACCTTAGAAAAACCCTCTCCTGTCCTACCAGAACTCTGCCACACACCGAGTTCAGCCCCACCAGCTCCAGAGGAAGGCAGAGGAAGCAGGGAGGCTGGATTCATCCCTGGGTACTTCTTTCCTTCCTACAAGCCAACCAATCAGAAGAGCAGTGCCCTGAATTCCCTGTGACCATGAAGAACAATTGCAGGTGACTCTGAACAACAAAGTCTGCTCCAGATGGACCAAGCAACTCCTGGTCTGCACCTGCCCGGCAAGAGCTTACGGAGCTCAGCACGGTACGTGACCCAGGCTGTGCTTGGTACTCCAGTCCTATTTTGGGTGCTGGTGTCCAGTACAGAGCGAACTGTGCTTCCCACACTTCCCAGGGCCATGGAAAGGACAGTCTGACCTGGTGACAGCATCTGCAATCCCCGGTGCCATGCTCTCAGGTGGCAGCATTACAGAGGAACGGGGTGCTCTATCTGCAAGGGACAAGCACTGTGCAGAGTGGCATTAGGATGGCTACACATCCACCTTCCCTCCCACACCCATCACCCACTAGTCATGGGAACCATGTCTTCACCAAATTCCAACACAGGTAGAAAAATATCGTTGCCAGTACTGATGAGACCTGAGGAAATGAAATGATGTGCCCAGCAGGATGTTGGAGGCCTTCCAGAGCCCAGGGCCCTACTTGCATTTCCACTGCCCTCACACAGAACCTTGGCAGTGGGATTACACCAATCCGTCGTATCTTGGGCTTTTGGGAAATGCCTGAACCACCCACTTATTAGTACAGGGCTCACATTTGGCTTGAGGAAAAAAAACAAACAACCCATACTGCTGTAGTACACCTTTTACCTGGAGCTCACTACCTATTCCCATTCAGCCCTCTCCTTCTGCACCCTGGTAGATGCTGCACCCTTCTACTTGCAGTAGGGGGTAACTGATTTGCTGCCATCACGTTGTGTGCCAGCACTGAGGGGTCCCAGCTGCTCTTGCTCCTCCCCAGCCAGCTCTCCCTCAGCAAGCAGCTGGGCGTGCTCTTTTCTAACATCACTGCTTCCGCTCAGGAAACAAGTCTTGTTCCAGGTGACCACAGAATGTAACCACCAGAGACACTTACTTTGCTTACCCTGGTCATGGCTTAACTAACGCCTGCAACGGTGATTCAATGAATCACTTCAACGGCAGTGACCAGAGCAGGATTTGGGACTCCCCAGAAACGCCTCTGCCACAAGGGAGCGATACCCCTCCCCACTGCACCAAACTTAGGGAGCACCTTCAAGGCCTCCGTGTCTTAAGCAGTCCCGCAAAACCAGCTCTGCTCTCCTGGGCTTCCCGCCAGGCTCCTGGAGAGCACGGGATGAGCACTCTTGAATAGGAAGATGCCACTGGCTGTTACCTAAGTCTTTGAGCCCTGTCCTCTCCAGAAGTAAAAAACCAGCTCAACAAAATTACCCTCTTGCTCTATAAAGAGGAATTGAAGGGCTACATATACAAGCTTGAGATGTGCATAAGGCACCACTTCACACCCCTGATGTTCCTCCAGTGTCTCGCCTTAAATCTGAAACAGATTTTTAGGGTGAAATCCCCGAAACAAGGCCAGGAACAACTGAAGGAGCCAGGAACCCAACCATTACTCTACAGCTCCACATGAGGGGAGGAGGAGGGGGGAAACAGCCAGAGACTCACGTTTTAGAGCAACAGTAAAAAAAAAAAAACAAAACCAGAAGAGCCAAACCCAAACAAAAACCCGAAAACCTCCCGCAGCGGTTTTGTCTCCCACCCTGGGTGACTGACACTTTAGGCACAGGTTGGGGGGGGGGGTGGGGGGGGGGAGGGAAACACCCCCGAAAAAAATCCCCGAAGAAAGGCTGGGAGAAAGGCTGGGAGAAAGAGTAGGAAATTGCCCAACATTTAGGTCAGCTCGGATGCGTGTGTGTATCGTTTATCTCTCCGTGCCACCCAGGGGCTGCGGGGGCCCCGCAAGCAGCCCCGTGCCCTATTTAGGGCAGAGCCTGGCGCAGCAGCTCCATTTGACACCCGGGGTAAACAAGCCGGTCCCGGCGGACGGAGCGCGACAGCTGCCCGGGACGGCGGTCCCGGTGCCCCCGCCCCGCAGCCGGGGCTGGCCCGGTCCGGCCTTCCCCCGGCAGGAAAGGAAAAGATTAAAAGATAAAAATTTAAAAAATGAGGGGGGGGGCGGGGAGAGGGGGAGAAGGGGGGGAATTTATAGCACTGCAGGAGAGGCATTTCCCCCGCCCGGCAGCCCCAGGCAGAACCCCCTCGCCCCGCCCGGGCTCCCCGGCATCCCTGCGGGCCCCGCCGAACCGGGGCACCCCGCCTGGCGGCGGGAGGGATCCCGCGGCCGCCGCGCACGGTGCTGCAGGCTGGGGCTGCTCCCTGCCGCTGCTCACGGCCGCTCACGCTCCGCCGGAGCCCGGCGGCTCCCACCGCTCGCTCCCTCCGCCAGGCCCCGGCCTCGCAGCGTCCGGCCCGGCCCGGCCCGGCGCCCCCTCCCCGACGCGCATCCATCCCGCAGCGCCCGTTCCGCGCCGTATGCAAAGCCCTCCCCCCGCAGCGCACACACACATCCACACACACGGAGCCGCCGTGGCTCCGGGAAAACAGCAGGAATGAAGGGAGCTCCTACTGCTTGGGCAGCGTTAAATCCCCTCTCCCCGCTGCCCGAGCACGGGAAATGAGCCCGCACAGAGCCCCCAGCACCCCCCATCCATCCGCATGCAAGGCGTGAATTCCCACTTGGTAGCAGGAAACTTGCACGCCACGCTCGTGTCCCCTGCGGAGCGGGGTGGGGGGGGAAAGGGGCAGCACCCCTGTACTTACCCCTTCTGGCCGCCTTCCTGACTTTTCGTGGAGGGTCGGGCGGGGGTCGGGGAGGGAGGGGGGTCTCCGCTGGCTCCCCAGTACAAATCCTTCCGGTTCCTAAAGGGAGCTCATCGCATCTCCCGGTGATTCACCGACGGTGCGTGCGGGTGCGGGTGCGGGGGGGGCTCGCCTTTGCATGTCAGTCCGAGTTGCCTCGCTCGCTACAAAACCTGTGCTCCCTTTTGCAGCTGTCAGGGCGAGCGGGGAGGTGCATCTGGAAAAGGGGGTGGGGGGTGGAGGTAAAATGTTGATAAATCCACCAGCCTTGATCTTCAGCTCCGTGCGGCGGAGTTTGGGGAGGGAAGGGAGATCTGGCGAAGGGGGAGGAGGCCGAGGAGGACGGAGATGAACGGGGGTCGGGGGAGAGGGGATGGGAGAATGGATTGTACCCCAGATTGCCACTGAATCTGCCGGGCTTCCCCCGCTCCCGCTCTCACAGCACCGGCGCTCGGTCCGGGCTTCCCAGCATTACGGCGAAGCGCTGAGCCTGATTTCTGGGAGACGGCGAGGTTTGCACAACTGCAGCAAGAAGCCAAATCAAAAAGCCAATCTGCGAGCCTCCAAACTCCACGTCACCCTATCAGCTGGGAGCGAGAGCTGCAACAGAATTACAAGCCATGCATATTTATTCTTCTGAACCCGGGGATGGGCAGGGGGGAGTGTGGGGTGGATTTCGGATCGTTTAGAGCAAGGCACAATGAAACCAGAGCAAACCCTTTCTAAAATAGAGAGGCATGTAACGTGCACACACTGGCACATCTCTAACAGATCTCCATGGGTATATACAGATGAGAGATGCACACTCGCTGAGCGGCAATCGCTCCCGTACCCTCCAAGTATATTGACTTGACTTTGTGCATTTCAAGCAAGGGAGGGGAACAACATGGTAGTTGAGCCTCAGAGCAGAAGGTATTGATTGCATATATGAAATGTAAAGCATCTGCCAAACACTTCTGAAAGATTAAATATAGGCAGTGTAATTACACAGGCAGAGTTATTCCCAGTACCTATTTGAAGCTGTGTGCTTTGGTTTGTGCTTGCAGAAACCACCCAGTCTTATTTTTTTTTAAAGAAAAAAAAATTAAAATAACAAGTTGCAAGACAGCAAGTAATTTTAAGGTAAAAAATACAGATCATCTCCAAAGCTGCTATTTGACTTTGGCAGAAGATGACTGGGTGCTGTTTTCCAAGGCTGTGGAACAGGACAGTAGCTTTCTGCCTTGCACAACCCACATCTATGTTTGCTCATAGGTTTGCCTCTCCTCATGATCCCCTCCTTTTCACCACAGCAGTTATGGGCAGACATGTGCCTCCAGAACATTTACCTTCTGGTGTGGCTTCTCACTTGGGTAAAGAGCCAGTGAGCCCGTGGTAAGCCCACCATAAGGCAGTGATCCCTGACACAGGACCCTTATGCCAACAGGTGGGCTGTTTCCTCCTCCAGAGAGAAGATATGCCCGGTCTGTATTCCCTGGTGACTCCTCTTTTCCTCTGACATGATGAGGCACCAGAAGCTTCCCAGTGAGACTCAAGCACATGCGCAAAGTGCAAACCGTCCCTGTCAGAGGCAGCTGTGTAAGCTGCCGTGAGAAACCTGAGCCCCAGTCCTACACAGGGCAACAGCCTTTACCTCGGCCAGGCACAGGCAGGAGATCTACAGAGGCAAGGGGAAAGGGCAGCAAGAGAGTTGCTGGGAGGCTGAGGTGAAATAGTTCCATCTGCTTCGCACTGCTAAACTCAGGTGAGGAAAGCTGTGGTTGGACTGTGATGCCCTCGGCAAACTGTAGGCCACTACATCCCTGAGAGACAGCTGGTATGTTCTGGTTATGGCTCCTGAGGGCAGATCCTGGCCCCACACCTCGGCTCAGAAGGGATCCAGAGACCTGGAAAAGCAGTTTCCTGTTCTGGCCTGGTTACTTACTGTTATTAGTTAGAGCAGAGCATGGAACATGGAGACAGAGGGGCAGCCATGGAAGGCTGTGAGGGGACACGGTTGCTGCCAGGTAGGGTGAGCAGGTAGGAGATGGTGGCACAGAAGAGTGCAGAACGTCTTACGGGTCCTGCACTCAGCATCTCCCTAGATGCCACATGCCACTCCTGCTGTCCCCAAATAACCCAAGCAAGGCAACACGCCAGGTGGGAACATGGCATGGCATAAACATGGGCCCGAGGACGGGGTAAGATCTGACACGTGCCGAGGTGCCTGAGCTTGGGGTGCCAGCCAGCCTCGCATAGGGCTGTACACCTAAAATCAACAGCACACGTCAGGTCAACAGCGCAGCATCAATGGTTGAAACCCAAGACTCAGTGGATGCAGGGACCCTGGCACTGGCTGGTGTCACCTGATCTCTAGGTGGCCACCTCCAAACCTCACACCCCTTGCAAGAGGGAACAGACCCTAGCAGAGCTGGCAGCTCTTCAGCCTCCTCCAACACTGAGCAAAAGAAACCATCCCAGGCAGCACAGGGGAACTCTCCCAACCCACAGCTCATCATCAGGCGGTTCCCAATAACCGCTTGCGTTTAAGGCTCGTCAAGAGCGGGTCTGGGTTTGAGGAACGACAGTACAAAGTGTTTGTCAGTGGGAAACAGCCCTGGGGGCGACAGACAAATTTATAGTTGACAATAACTTAAGACAGACAGAGCTCTTTATTGTGCACAGGTGTTTCACTGCACCTTGCTGCCTCAGCTCAGTACATAAAATCATGCCTAATATGTTTAAGAAATGCTCCCAGGCATTCCCTCTTTCCCTTTTCTTCCATATAGGCCTGGTTTTACATGGCACAGCTCAAGCAGTAATTGTTCATCACAAAAAAGGAGTGCATTAAATTTCTTATCTCCTTAACGTTCTGCTTGCAAGGTACTGACCTAGGATGAAAGCTTCCAAACCCTTTAAATAATACTACTTAAAAGCCCCAAACGAACACCCTCTTGTCCATATTAACTTCAGCAAATAAAGTACAGGGATTTCAAACTCCTGTGCTGCTTAGCACAATCTCACTAACCAAGCAGCGACGTCAGTTTAAAAGTCACAATGACAATTTAAAAACCTGTCAGTTTTTAATGAACACCAAGTTCACTTGATGTTTCGAGTGTTACTTCGTCTAAACAGAAACCACTGGAAGACCATCAAATACTAATATATTAAAGGGGCACACAGTATTTCTTTCACAAAAGCTTTTCTCCCTCCTGTGAATGACAAACATAATTAATTAGTGCATTGTGCAACAACAACAACAAAACCTCAAACAAAATTTGTAAAGTAAAAAACCCCATTCTTCTCCAGACTCCTCAATCACCATGTGAAACCAAAAACATAGTTAGGCAATGTTGCTCACAAACCAGAAAGGCATCAGTTGGGTGCTCCTCCTTTGAGCAATCATGACCTTAATACCACCCTCCATCCAAACTCTTGAGAATTGGGGTGGAACAAGAAATGCAGGCTTTGCTCTTCTTTTCCTTGTCCATCTAAGACTAGAGCAGATTTCCCTAACTTAATCCATTCTATCAACATCCCATGGCTTCAGTCTTCTGCTGGCAACTGTGCTGATAATAAAGATGCTGACAGCAGAATGTAGCCGACAGCAGCGCTGTCGATAAAGACAACGTGCATAGCAGGCATCGACTTGCTCTGCCAGGCCAGTGTCATCTATCGACATAAAAACCTGCCAGTGTCCTGAAGAAACTCTGGGAGCGTGTTAGCAGAGTCAGAAATGATGTATTCCTCCCCCTTCACCCACCAACTGCACACTTACACATATGAATAAGAACTTCACATGGGTGCCACCCAAAATTTCATCCAGGTATGGCCATATTCCTGCTATATTATGGCAGACACCCCAGGTTCTTCTCCCCCCTGGAAAAATTCTAGCTGAGCAAGGCCATGGAAATTTCTCCTACCATCTTGCTGCCCTCCTCTGATCTCTCAGCCCAATGACCCAAGAACAGCCACAAACACTATCTACATTTCCCCCTGTTACTCAAATATGAGAAGCCCAACTGCTCCTGCCCAGAAGTTTGTACCTAAAAGCCTGGCCCCTTTTCCTCATTCAAGATTTGGTCTCAGTGAACCTGGGCTATATGTCAGGTTATTTTTTTTCATAGCTTTGCTTTTGCTCCCTCATCAGCTTTCATCAGGTGCCTGCTCCCGTTCATGTCAGAAGAGATGGGATAATGTGACATTTATTAGGGTGATGCACCCGTAGAGCCTTGAAATGAAGTTCCAAATCTGAGAAATAATTACTTCCTAGGGGAAGGAGGAAAGGAGCCACCATGCAGGAGGCAGCTTCAAGGATACCAGTGATTACAGACCACATGAGCCCAGTTTAAATGTAAAATTCTGTGCTTTACTCTACCTCCAACACCACCCCCACCCCCCCCAAAAAAAAAGCCTGCTTTGCAAACGTGACTAGTGCTCTGAGACTGAAGCTGGACTTTATACACACATCCTCAACAGTGCACAAGATCCTATCAGTCAAGCTGTGGGACACTTGGGACAGTCCACACTCTCTTCCTGGCACTTCCCATGACCCATGGGCAGCTCCTCCACAGGTCCTAAGAAAGGAGTTTCTGCCCCAGGAGCACAAGGAAGGATGAAACATTGCTCATGCTTTGTGTATCCTTTGCTCACTGACCAGGAGGGAGAGCAATACAAGTTAACTAACTAAATATAGCACATAGTCATTGGGAGTCTGGGGCAACCCAAACACTTGAAAACTTTTGATGAGAAGTGTCATCTTCCAAAGAATCCACCTGGCAATGAAAGAGAGCAAGGGCACACCTCAAAACTGGATTTTGATCATAGTAAAGTCCAGGATACACATTAATTCCAGAGTTTTCCATTTGACCATTGCCTTCAGAAACTGTGTTGACCCATAGATTGACCACTTCAGGGTGCAGAGAAAGCAGACATCTGCAGTGGATCATACCTGCTGAGATCAAACACCCTGGGAGAAAGCCTGGCAAGCTAGCACATCCTGGAGCAGGAAACAGGCACTCACTCAAAGTTCAGAGGGGACCTTCTCAGGTTGAAGAGCTCTGAGACTTTCCTCCTTGGCATCTTAGAGCAATAGCAACTGTTACAAACTAGGGCATATGCTTTTTGAGGGGTTTTATAACAAGATTTTCCCAGGAAGGACCAATGAGAGCCTATGGTTTACAGCATCTGAGCACGTGCCAGGACAGAGGTCACATGTAGATCAGAAGGTCCCTTTCAACTGCAGTGACTACTAATTAGCAACCAGCACCAACACTGCTGGAAATACACACATTTTTCTCAGCAGCAGAATGAGCATGTTAAGCTTAAATTACAGCTGTGGAATGGATCTACTCCTCTCCCCATTCTCACTCAGGACCAGGGAGCCTGGCCTCAGAGGAGGAGGTTTGGCAGGACAGATGACAGCAAGAGATACTAGCATGGGGAGAATCCTGCAAGCACATCAGCATGTTCTCATGGGTTCTCACATGTGTCTTACCAAGTGCTAGAAGAGGATCTGGCTCCCAAAGTTGTCCATTTATTTCACAGCTTCCCAAAACAATTTTGAATTCCAATAATCCATGGGAAAAGCTCATACTTCATTGATTTTGAAACCAAGGGAAGACAATCGATTGTATCTCTACCACCCAGGTATCCCCATTAAACACTGGAACCAAGATTTTAATTTTTTTTTCTGCTTCCTACACCACATGCTAGCCAATAGCATGAAAACAATAAATTCCACATTTCTAAAGAGAAGCCAGCTCTTTGTGATGAGGAGGATTCACAGCAATCTTAGAGCAGCAGCTGGTGCTTTGGCCATGTGCTGTGCACAGCCTGGCTTTCTTACGCCTCTCTCATGCTCTTCCCCTTTCATCCTGTGCCTTCAAATTCTGGGCAAGATGCTCCCTGACTAGCAGTCCTGTTATCAGGCTGATTTTTGCTGCTATTGATAACAAAAAAGGGGTTATCTCAGAATCACAAGGTTGGAAAAGACCTCTAAGAGCATCAAGTCCAACCATTCCCATCCTATGCTAAACCATATCCCTAAGTACCTCATCTACCCGTCTGTTAAACACATCCAGGGAAGGTGACTCAACCCCCTCCCTGGGCAGCCTGTTCCAGGCCCTGACAACTCCTTCAGGGAAGAACTTTCTCCTAACATCTCATCTGACCCTGCCCTGGGGCAGTTTCGTGCCATTTCCCCTTGTCCTGTCTACTGTCACCTGGCTGAAGAGACCATCTCCCAACCTCTCTACACCCTCCTGTCAGGTAGTTGTAGGTGGTGATAAGGTCTCCCCTCAGCCTCCTCTTCTCTAAGCTAAACAGCCCCAGCTCCCTCAGCCGTTCCTCATAGGATTTGCCCTCCAGCCCCTTCCTCAGCCTGGTTGCCCTTCTCTGGATGCGCTGGAGGACCTCAATGTCCTTCTTATGGTGAGGAGCCCAGAGCTGGACGCAGGTATAGTATATTGCAGATAGCATGTAGGTATATTGCAGATAACAAGTAGGTAGCAGGAGCTGCTTGTCCCCTGTATTGGCTTCCAGTTCCTAAGGGTCTTCTGTCAGGAGTTCAAACCCTCCTACCCCTTTTGCAGTCCAGGTAGCCAGTGGACCCACAGTAACCTTCCTACACGAGCAGCACCCAGCACAGGGCTGTGGATGCTCAGCTCCTGTGCAGAAACGCTGATGCAGGTGCAGGAAGCCCTGCCCTTAACCTCACGGCAGCTTCACGCTATGGTTTGTCTCCGCTTTGAGTACACGAGATGCCAGAGTTGAAGGCCTCCGACCTCAGGGGATGTTACCAGACAGCACAGCTACAGACCCTGATAGCAATGTCCAGTGGGGATAACAATAAATGTTGGAGAAAGATAGAATAAGATTTTACTATTCCCCGAAGGTCAATGGAATAATTTTCTTAGCAAAACAGCTGAGACCTACTAAAAAAAAATTAAAAAAAAGGTCTCCTATGCAAGAGTGTCTCTTCCTTTAAAAATCTGGGACAAAGTGAAGAGTGCCAGATTGTCTCTTCCCCCTGAGCAGTCAGAAGAAAGTCGTGCTTCCCTCCAGGAGACTCTGATCCTGGTTTATAAAAGTCAGGGGAAATAAGGAACTCTAAAGTAAATTAACATCAGCTGTTAATGAAAGCTAACAGTTTAATTAAAGGAGCAAGCCGCTTGTGCATGGAGGGATTGGAGAGATGCATCTGTCTCCAGGAGGCATGTGGCCTCCATCCAGGTCTGGCAGGACCCAGGAAACACATACGGGATGACTGCTCCTGGTGCAGGGTCTGACCCCAGACTGCTCTGGTGACGGTGGTAGGGTGGAGACAGCCTCCCTGGGAGGGGGCTGCCATCAACACTCCACACATCTGCCACCATCCTCAGCACTGAAGCCTTGACTTCAGGTCTCTAGTTGTGTGACCAAACTGTCCTTCAGATACATGCCGTGTTTTGGGGTGAAGTGGGTGATAAAACCCCTTAAAGTTCATTGATTTATCCAGGTTCTTCTAAACACCAAGTTTACAAGAGTAATATTCCTTGTTTCAATGTTTAAAGAGGTGCGCAGCCATGGAAGGACACAGGGGCATGCAGCACATACACACGCTTGGCCTCTCCTGAACACAACACACTTGCCCTGGGCAGGCAGTCAGAGCCCAAAGCAGCCCCACAGCCCTGCACTGAGAACAGGATCCCACCCTCAGGGTCATCAAAAAGGATTCAGATGGAAGGAAGTTAATTTGGAGAGGAGAAAGACAGCTTCAGAAGTGTGCACAAGAGGCAGGGACACCTTTCATAGCCTAGCTTTTCATTCTAAAGGGGTTTCTTTTCCATGCAGTATAGATTTTGTCCTGTACTTTGTACACAGTCACACCTTCAGCTTTTATCCTGTCCTCTGCTGCTTCTGTACACCATCTCCCACCTGTGCCTCTCACCCCACATGCTCTTGAAATCAGGCTTTGTGTTTTTGCAGCAGGGACGTGGGCTTAGCTGTTTGTTGACACATCACAAACTGTGAGCTCAGAGTAGTTCTCTCTTTCTCTTCGTGGTAACTAGTTGGTGTCCCACAATGTGCAGAAGGAGTTTTGCTCTGGAATAACCCAGAACAGCAGAAGAGCTTCAGCCTGGAGCCACACGCTGCTCCCGGCAGAGGGAAGCTATAGCCACTCTGCACAGCCTCCGCTCTGGGTGGGGTTTTGTTTTGCATTTGTTGTTGCACTGCTTGGCCATCTCGCCCCTACAGAGAAGTATTTCTCACTTCCAGGAGTGCCAGTCACAGGGGACTGCTCATGGAATTGTTCCCGAAACCCACCAACCTCACACTGGGGACCACGAGCAGAAACAGCCGGTAAAAAAACCCCAACCTCATCTCCAGGTGCCTGTAGGAGACTTGTCAAGGTTCTCAGCTGCAGCAGCCACCTGAAACACCTTTGACAGGAGCAGCCCAGTGTCCTTAGCTCTGTCAGCCAGGCAGGACCTAGCTGGCAATGCTCCATGGCTCACAGTGGAGCCCTGAGGGAGCAGGTGCTTCCCTCAGCCCAGGTATCCCAAGCAGAGCCTCTCCTTCCTCCCCTCACCCACCTAATTTCTCACAATAAGAGTAAGATTTTTTTGGGGCAGGACCTGCTACCTGGCTACCAAGTTTCCCTGCAGTGGGCTTGCAGGTCCCAGAGTTATGAGAGGGACCTCTAGATGAGCACAAATCTGCTGGCAAAGAAAGACCAAGCAGCCTCCTTGCCTCAGGGCCCCAGCCCAGAAGTCACAACAGGGCCCTCAGCAGGTGTTATACATGCAGATTAAGTGCCACCCCCACAAGCCCTTTAGGAAAGCTAAAGCACAAGCAAGTGTTGTTTACCTTCATGGGAAGAGCAGCAGAACTTCATGCCAACACCAGACCTTGGAGGAAACAGAGCCCCAAGGCCCAGCAGCAGATGGGGGAGGGTGCAGAGCTGTGCTGGCAGGAGCTGGACAAAGGGGCTTTGTGGCACTGAGCAGACCCAGCTCATTGATATGTGCTCAGAGCAGGCTGCCCAGTGGGGTGGTGACAAGCTGCAGGTGGGGTCCAGCACCACTGGGAGCATGCTGCCTCTCTGGAGGGCAATGGGTGATGGTGGATCAGATGCCCGCCTTTGCCATGCCCCAGAAGTGTCCTGACGTTCTTCTGGGGTGGCAGAGCCCTCACCCCATCCTGCCACCAGCCATCCTCCTCCTGAGGACAGGGAGCATCTGTGAACCCACATGAGGTCCGCAGCCGCTGTCTCCACATGCCATTTCCTGCCCCAGCCTGCACTCAACTCACATGTGCTACATCCAATGTCCTCAGATGGGCCTGGATTTGCTCTTGAACCGGAAGTCAAAAGGTATTGGGAACACTGGAAGCAATTTCCAGGTACATCTCCCAGTCTTTGCCCGTGCAACGGAACAGGGTCTCCAGTAGCATGCAGACCAGCTCACTTGACTGCGAGCTGGGAGCCGTGCTGCTCGCAGCCCTGCTGTAGCTTACTCCTGGAGCTTCAGCAGTGCCAGATAACTCCCTGAAAGCAATGGGGCATTACTCATCCCCCAAGGCTGCTGGAAGGGCTAATTGCTTGACACTTGGATGCAAGGCCCTGCAGGGGAAGGTGTGGTTCAGCACACTCATTATGTGGCTCATTACAGAAGTTCATATTTACTAGACAAGGGAAGCAGCCTCCTTCCCTAGCATCACGTATTTCTGTTCACACTACAAGAGCAGCAGGGTCTGCAGTGCTTGGAGTCCCTTTCAGCTGGTTCTGCTATGAACAACTGTGCTCATCCCAGAGCTCCTGTCCCTACCGCGATCGCCTGGCTGGGTTCCCCAGCCTCTAGAAATGGACTGAGCCCTCACCTAGTGTGGTTGTATTCCTATGGTAGGCTATGGTATTCCACTTAACATCTTCCTAGCATCTCTTCAGTGCCTTCTCTTTATTGAGAAGGCGAGTAAAGGGATGGCTCTGTGTCCTACAGAGCACTGTGACTGTTGCCAGAGGACTAGGGATAGCCAAGCCACCGGCTGCCACAGCCATCCCTGGGCAAAAATTCAAGGCTCCCTTCTCTACCGGCTGGTGGAGCATTCTCCCTTCTGCGTCTCCCCTCTGCCCAATGCTATGCAGATCAGCATGCCTCCAGGCATTCCGGCTGCTGTCTGTCACCTACCTGCTCTGAAACCGGGCAGCAAGTCCCTGGTTCCCCTGGGCTGGGTCACTGCTGGACCCATCGTGGGGTCACAGTGGAGGTGAGCGAGCTGTAAGGGCTTTAATCCTGTCCCTATAAGGGTGCAGAGGGACAAGAGCGTGCAGTAGAACCATGAGGTGAATCTCATTTTGTCGTGCCTTCAGAAAGAGGGAAACCAGGAGACACCCTTTATCCAGCCTCTGTATGGATACATTTGTGTCCTCATTCCTTTATTGGTGGTTTCATGGTTTACTGCCTTCACCAGACAGACAGCTGCTGCCATGCAGCCAGGGGACAGGCTGCTAGTGCAGCTCCCTCCTTGGACTGGTTTGGTGGGTGCATTAAGATTTTAAGTCCTTTGCCAGCTTCCATGAACAATGAATGCACGTTCGGAAACGGGGGGGAAAACACCAAAAGAGGAAAAATATACTATTAGAAGGAGCAAAGAGTCAATGAGTCCCATCACTTCCCCCAGCTGCTGCTGTGTCTAATCACTTCCACAGCATATCAGGGAGTGTGAAATCACCAATTAATTTTATTGCTGAGATTTTCATCACAGAAGAATGAAACCTTTCTCTCCTGAATGCACACTCCCTCCAGGACTCTGCTGCCCAAAAAGGCTCCTGCACCCCTCAGCAGCAGCAAGGGCAGAGCTCTGATCCCAGGTGCCCTGGCTGTGGAGCAGGGAGCGCCCAGGCTCAGCCTCCAGGCACCATCTTACCTGTCTGAGCATTGCACTGTCCTCAGCCAGGTCATGAGGCTCTGCACCTTGTCAGACCAACCTGTAAACCCCAAACTCCTGACCTGGGGATAACCTTTTCTGAGCTGTTGGAGAACCTGAGGACAATTCCCCTTCACCTCATCCACACGTGCCAGTGTGAGAGCTCTCCCTCACCTGAAGAGCATCGAGGTCCTGATGCCGTTACTGCTGTACACAGGGGGAGACACAGGGGCCTTCCAGTAACCTTAGCGGAGTACAGATTATGAGACTGAGCCAATCATGATCCTATAGAGCAAGATGGAACTATGTCACTGTCTGCTGCACTGTGGTGGGAGCTGCTGAAGCACCTGCAGAAGTTGTGCAGAGCAGCAAAGAGCAGGATACAAAGCATGCTCCATCCAACAGCTTGCAAGAGGAATTCACAGAAGCAGAATGAAATCTGGGCTCTGCCCAGAAGACAATAGCCACCAGCCCCCTAGCAGAGTATAACAGACCTTTAATGATGGCTGCTGAGTTGATGTCATCTATTAAAAGGCATGATCACAAACAGGTCCTTGGTTTGCTCCTGACCTTGACATGGACTGGAGACTACTGCAGCCCTACCGCCACTGGCTCGGCCTCTCAGAGAAGAGCACAACACACACAGAGACCTCCTGACACAGCCTGCATTCTCCTTGCGTGCTGCAGGACCCGCTTCTTCACACACCAGCCTTGAACAAGGTCACTGTCCACCCTGGCATTACACCCTGTTTATTATTTAGTGAAGCAGGGAGGGAATGGGGTTACCTGGCACAGCACCAATTGTCCTGCCTCCCTGGCATGAGATGCTGTTAGCCAGCATGAGTGAAGTGACAGTCCCAGAAGACACCGGCCTTGACCCTGTCCAGAAGGAAAGGCTACCACAGGCCAGGTTAGCACATGCGGCTACGCTTACTGCTTGGCTTCCACCAGTGCCCAAACTGGACTGAGCCGATCAGAGCACTGGGACAGAGAGAAACCCCTTAGCCAGGATACAAAACCAAATCAAAATTTTGCAGGCTAGGGTGAAAGGGAAAGTACTTCAAAGACTGTAAATCATTCCTTTTCCTTTTTGCTGTGGTTATTCTTTCCCCCTTGTTTTAATATGATGGATCACCTGATAATGATGGGCAGTTGCTCTGCCTGACGCATACACCCAGGATAAAGGAGAGCAGGAAATTGGATCTGAGGCACTATACTGTATTTCAGTGAGTTCTGGAACCACCAGCAGGAGACACTTGGTTGGATTGCTAATGCCATCGCATTCCACGCAGCCCCATGTTCAATTTCCTGCCATCACTCGTTGTGTCTAGTGCCCAGGCAAAGAACAGCCTTGTGAAGGGTATCTGATTCGGGGACGTACACAGATGAGGAACAAGCTCTGACTACGGTAGGAAATTGAACTGTTAATGAAAATGGTTTTCACCAGGGAGCTGCCTTCTCCTCTCCCTGCCTCCCCCATTCTGGTTGTCCAGGACTTAGAGTCACAACTGTTGCCTCTTCCACCACGACACTGCTGAACTGGTTTAGTACCTGCTTTTCTAGCCCTGCTTTTTCCACTGTGAGAAAAGCTCTCTCAAAGACCACGGACCTCAACTCCCAGGTGCTCTGCACCATGGTGGAGGTAATATGCTGAGCACACAACCTTAGTCACCTTCACTCTGCCACCTTCTGCATCCTAAAGTAAAAGTTGGTTTGCTTGCTCAGGGGATGGAGAAGGGAGAGGGACCACAACAGGGCGAGGGTAGATTTTCTAATATACATTGACATCTCCTTTGTGTTCGGATCTGGCCTTCCAGTAGCTGTTAGGACACTGGGAACCCACTCCTATTGCAGGCTTCTCTTGGTCCTCCAAGCTAAATCCCTTCAGTCTTCCTCAGTTGTTTGGCAGGCAGGAGGGCACTCTTCCAGAAAAACTGTGATGCTTGCATGCACGAAGCCAAACCCTGATGCGGCACTGGAGCACCAAGTCCTGGGTCTTACCCTGATGGTGTTTCAAAGGAGATGAAGCCTGTGAATCCCTGCCATTGCTACTGGTGCCTCTCTCTGAACAGGACCCAAACAGCTTCATATCCCAGAGCTGCTGGACTCCAGACCCTGACCTACAGGCCTACTCCTCTCTTGCTACAGGCTCTTGCTTTGCACTTCTAGACTGCAGCGGGCTCCAAAGCCAGCTGCAGTGAAATACTCAGCAAGGGTTTTGCTCACATAGAGCCAGGCCTAAAAAAAGTACCCCAGGTATTTTATTTATAAAATAAAACCAGCTTATTTTTATTTTAGATCTATGGCACAGACAAGCTCCTTAGCTTTGGGGGACCTGCACTACATCCCCCAGAAAGCTATTTTAATTGCTGGAAAAGCACCCAGCAATAAGGCTCCGTGCCTTGCTGGCCCATCAGCCTGAACTGTAACACATGAGCTCGTGATCCAACAAACTGATGCAAGGAAGAGCTGTAAGAGGCAAAGCAGCAAATCATTCAGATGCAACAGTCTCTCTGCACTTAGCTGCTCTTTATGTTTTCTAAAACACCCAATAATCAAAACCACATTTAACTATTAACAGTCACACAGCAATTTTCCTTGCAGAGCTTCTGCTGGCACAGAGAGCGGGCGGCAGGGAGGAGGGGACATGGCTGGGAAGTGGGTCAAGATGCTTCCAGAATGAAGAAAAAAATAATTTTCTTTTATTTCTTGCAGGTGGGTCATCTGAGACTCTCTCAGTATTAAGCACAGCTGTTGGAAAAGGTGGCTCTCACCGCTCCTAGGGTTAAAGAGTCAGCCGTATTCTTTACTGGGTTTTCCCTCAGTGCTCTTAGGACTCACCATCTAGCCTGCTAATAAGACCTAAAATGAGAGCTGCAGCTATGAGTGAGACTTTTGCACTGCTAGCTGAAGTGATGAGTTTGGTGTGTCTATTATGCCTCAGTAACAGCATCAAGACCTCTCCTATGGGGCTGGAGATGCCTGGACAGAGGCAGAAACACTGGCTGGAGCGTTCCTCCTGAGCAAGGACTGCCACTCCCCAGAGCCATGAGTTCAGGTAAGCTGGAGAAATGCCCAGAAGGGTGGTAACAAAAGAGGTTCTTGCTAGAGGACCAGGAGGCCAGAGGTCTCTCCGCAGCACAGAAGCGGGTCACAGACCCCTCCCTGCCAGGGACTGGGTATTGCAGCACACACCATGGAAACACAGAGCCACCCTACAGATTTCAGAGGTGCTAAAAGACAGTTTTGTTCCAGCCCAAAAGACAAGCTTTGCTTTTCCTCTGCACCTCAAGAGTCTGGTTTCCAAATAAAGAAGCAGTCGAGATATACAGAGGGTAAATGATATCAATAACTCCCATCAGCTTTTAAAGTGAATAAAGAGACAGTTGAGGAGCTGGAAAGAACCATAGATTAAGCAGAAATCAAGGCATTTTCTCAGCAGCTGCTTTAACAGAATTCCAGAGAAGCAGGGGAAGACAGAGCTTCTTTCTTTATCTACGTGGCTTCAGGAGAGAGAAAACAGCATCAGCAGCTCAGGCTTTCCTTAAGAGCTATGCCCCACCTTACCAGCATCACCCCAGCAAATTCACAACAGGTGAATGCTACAGAACCAGCCAGGTCTGGGGGTGGGTGCTTTTTGACCAAGTGTCCCTGACAGCTGTGGAGCTGCTTTCACTTACCCCAGCTGAAAATTTTCCCCATTGGTTGACATTTAACTGTCCTGTTTTTCCCAGGATTCATCAAGAATTCAGGCACTCGAGGTGACTCATTGCCAGCTAAAGCCGGAGCCAGCCAGAGCTGTCACACTGCGCAGCGACCCAGCTGCCCAGGGGGGCTCTCAGTAACGCAGCAAACAGATCCTCCCTTGCCTTGTTAACTTGGCCATCAGCAGCGTGTTGCAGGGCATCAGCCTGGTTGGACAAATCCCTCCTGTGCATTAGAGTTGTGAATGATGAGGAGGGTCTCCCTTGGTATCACAATGGGGCAATGGTCACAGAATCACAAGGTTGGAAAAGACATTTAAGAGCATCAAGTCCAACCGTTCTTAACTATGCTAAACCATATCCCTGAGCACCTCATCCACCTGTCTGTTAAACACACCCAGGGGCAGTGACTCAACCCCCTCCCTGGGCAGCCTGTCCCAGGCCCTGACAACAATTCCAGTGAAGAACTTTCTCCTAACATCTAATCTGACCCTGCCCTGGTGCAGCTTCATGCCATTCCCCTTGTCCTGTCTCCTGTCACCTGGCTGAAGAGACCATCTCCCACCTCTCTACACCCTCCTGTCAGGTAGTTGTAGGTGGTGCTAAGGCCTCCCCTCAGCCTCCTCTTCTCTAGGCTAAACAGCCCCAGCTCCCTCAGCTGCTTCTCAAAGGATTTGCCCTCCAGCCCCTTCCCCAGCCTGGTTGCCCTTCTCTGGACTCGCTCCAGGACCTCCATGTCCTTCTTATGGTGAGGAGCCCAGAACTGGACCCAGTACTCAAGGTACAGCCTCACCAATGCCACGTACAGGGGCACAGTCTCCTCCCCAGACCTTCTGGCCACACTATACTTTGGTCCCACTAACACTGCGGCAAACCCAGTTTGGTACCGAGCAGTCCAACTGCCTGGTGTGCAGTTACACCAGGATAAATAGTAAGAAAATCCCTAACTATAGTCACCTGTCAAATATCTTGCACCTTCCCCCGCTCTCCTCCACTGCCTTTATAGCCTGTCTGTCTCTCTGCCAGCCAGCTTTCCATTTTCATTGGATTTGTAGTATATTTAGACTGGGGATGAAGCTTATATGTGGGCAGGTGAATCAGAGGCAGCAGACCAATGCCCCACAAAGCCTGGAGGGGGAGTTGGCATGTGCTCCCAGGGGAGCTGGGCACTGTGGCCAGCAGCAGGTCCTCCGTCACCAGGACCAGATAACACACCCCTGTCTGCATACAACAAGTACATCACTCCTCAGTCTGCCTTCCTTCTCCTTCTGGTCCCACACACCAGGCCCAGACCACAAGTATTTCGCACTAGAGGGAAGCAGGATACACTTAAGGATGGACACAGGGAAGCCTGGGTCAGTTCAGCCCGGATTCCTGAGATCAGACAACAGGACAATAAACATCCGTGGTCCAGACAGGGCTGTGGCTTACATGTGGGGCCAGGAAAGAGCTGCCCAGCAAAGCTCTGGCCAGGTGGGCGAAGGGAGGGTTTTGCATTGGGAGTTATGTCAAGGGGTCCAGGGCAGCACAGTCAGACATTAATATGCTTGGCACAACATTAAAAAGAGGAACAAATGGGACAGGAGGCCAAAGCAACAGCCTTGATGTAGAACATGAAAGGAGACAGTTGCTATCAGAAGATCAGAGATGAGGAGGCGCCTCTGCAAAGAAAAAAACACCACAACAAAAAACCTGGGCTACCAGAGGTTCAGCTGCTGAACATCTGCATGACAGGCAGGACCTGCCTTTCCCTGGCCAGAGAGAGGAGCTTTACAGAAAGGAAATGTGGGCTGAAGCTGCATTCTAATGCCAGAGCTGCAAAAAGCTATGGAAAACTGAACTGAGTGCACAGGATGAATTGAAGAGAAACACTGAAATGACAAAGAGTTTGTCATTGGGATCTCTGGAGTGAAATAAAATAAAAGGGAAGGGGAAATTGCAGAGTGTGGGCAGGCAATACCCATTTGAATAGTGGCAACAGCATTTTTAGGCTTCTGAGAGCCAGATTAGTCCAAGGGCACTGAAGGTAGTGTTCATTTTGCAGGCCAGAGATCTTGCATTCCAGTGTAGGCTAGAGCAAGCACCCACTCCAAAGGTAAGATGTTTGGTTCTCCTTAAAGTCTAGACATACTCTAGATGACACCATTAAATTCTTGTCCAAGCTGCTCATATTCTGTTAGAGAGGAAATAAACTGAGAACAGACCAAGCCCTGCTTATCCCTGCAGAAAGCAAGGGTATGTACCAGCCACGATACAGTTCGTCTCCCAGGGATCAAAGGAAGTCTTTGTAAAACTACAGAAACCACCTGGAGCTGGTCCATCCACCGCTGAAATGCAATGGTCTGGAGGAACACAGCAAAGATTTCATCAGCCATAGCCATGTCTCCTACTTTAGGATAGAAACTGAAGAAAGCAACAGCCAGATAGGACTGTGGGGATATGATTCTGCTGATGAAGAGAAATCACCATCACTGGACTTGGCTAGGAAAAGACACCAAGGGACTACAGGATTTCTTCTCTGGAAGTACCTGCAAGGACAAGTCAAGGTTGGCAGCAGCCAAGAATGGGATGCAGCTGGGCCCCAAACACCAAGTTGTGGGAGCAACCAACCACTGGTATGACATACTCTAGGATATGACTAGCTTTTGGAAACTTCAGGTTGTAAAATTAGTATCTTCAACTGATCTGCTCCATTTCAAGCAGAAGTTTTGGGCCTAAGGCAGGGATTAGTCAATGACTTGAGATGGCAGAACTTGTGCAAGAAGACAGCCTGGAGGATGAGCAACTCTCTTCCAAGATTTTGCGATGATGCCAGTGTCACAAGAAACTCCAGAATGACCCCTGTGGTTTGTTCACACAACGCATGCACCAGACGTCATCTCTTATAGCTCTGCCTGGGCCGCTCCACCTACTTCTGAGCCTGCAACACGGGCAGAGGAAGAGCTGCCCATGGGAGTGGATCCAAGCAGCAGCTCTGGCCCACCACACATCCCACCTGCAGAAGCACTTCAGTGAGGCTGAAGGGGGAGGTGGTGGTGGTGGATTTTTATTTTAATAGAATCATAGAATGGCATGGGTTGGAAGGGACCTCAAGGATCACAGAGTTCCAACCCCCCTGCCACAGGCAGGGCCACCAACCTCCAGGCCTGGATCTACACAAGGTTGCCCAGGGCCCCAGCCAACCTGTTCTTGAACACCTCCAGGAATGGGGTATCCACCACCTCTCTGGGCAGCCTGTTCCAGCACCTCACCACTCTCTGTAAAAAACTTCCCCTAATCAGTCTGCTCTGTGTTCCTGTTTCCCTTGCCCAGACTGGGCCTGACCCTTTGTGGTACCTCTTGTACCACCACTGCCCACCCCCCCAGAAAACAAACCAATGAACAAAACATGAAAAAGTGAAATCACCTTCTCTGATCTCTGGCAAACTTGCTGTGAAATGCAGTGAGAACCATTAGAAGGAAAGCATAAACTGCCCCCAAACTTGCCTCTCCCTTTAAAAAAAAAATATATATATAAAAAACCCCACACAAATACCAACTGGTGTTTAGCTTCTTAATTTGCCTTCCCCACCTTTATAACCGTGGGTCATGTAGACATCATGAGAAAGGCGAGAGGGGTTACTAGAAAGAAGAGCAGTGGGTGTCCCCAGCATGCTACACAGCACTCCTTTCCTTCAGAGGTGGGACATTAGGACAAGGGGAAATGGCATGAAGCTGCACCAGGGCAGGGTCACATTAGATGTTAGGAGAAAGTTCTTCACTGAAAGAGTTGTCAGGCTGCCCAGGGAGGGGGTTGAGTTGCCGACCCTGGGTGTGTTTAACAGACAGGTAGATGAGGTACTTAGGGATATGGTTTAGCTTAGGACGGGAACAGTTGGGCTCAATGATCTTAAAGGTCTTTTCCAACCTTGTCATTCTGTGATCTTTCCTCTCATTGCTCTCATGCCATAGACAAATCTTGCCAAAAATCACATGGAGACAAGGTGACCCCTGCCTCTGAAAAGTGCTGTTTGGGAGACACCAGTATCTAGGAGCTGGTGCACTTAGGGAATTACCAGCTGCCATTATCAGTTCAGACCTGCTCAGGAGCTCCCTGCCTGCCACAGTCTGGATGTCTGATCAAAATTCTGCTCCTGGCCTCATTTTGCAGGTGTCTCCAGTGAAAGGCTGTAGTCACCGTGGCTGCTCAGCCCTCTTCATTCCCAACCTTTGGTACTGGTTTAACCCTAATGGAGGGCCAGCTGGCACTGCCCCAGTGCTGTCCCGTTGGGACACTGATAGCAATTTGGAGAAACCACTGGCAGGGTTGGTCAGTGAAGGCTTTGCTCTGCAAAGATGAGCTTGCTAAACAACCAGTGGTCCTCAGCCAGGCAGGGCCCTACCGGCAGCTGGGCTGAGGGTAACAGTGGCCGGCTCCTTCCCAGCCCACCCACAGAGGGAAAGATCCTTTGAGGAAAAGCTTGGAGGTGGAGGACAAACAGGATTTTGCTCCACACAACATTTAAATCAGCTTCTCCAGCCATGTATTTGGAACTCTGAAACAGTGCCATGTTTTGAGATTGTTTCCCAGAGCAATGGGTATGTATACTCCATCTCCAGCTTCTGTTACTCTTTGATCCCAGCAGCTGGAAACATTACCTGGGAAGGCCAAGACAAGAGGACAAGTAATTTGCCTATGTTGTTAGGGAAATGGAAGCAGGACAGCAAGCTCCAGCCCTACAAATGTTTATCTTTGAGTTTATCTTTAATTACATCCTTAAACGAAGCCTAGAGTAATTTAGTAAGTTAAGCATGTAATTCCACTTTAACTGATGGGTAAGTCCCTAAGGCGAGTGCTTATGCGCATGCAGGGCTGCTCCCTAACCCTGCCAAGGCTTGCTGGGCAGAGCCCACACTCAGGCAGCGCTGGGAGGGCTTTAGCAAGGCACTGCACCAGTGTGCACGTGAGAGGACAACAAAGCTGTGCCCCAAAGTCACCAGGAGCGCGAGTCTGGATGGCAGTAACCCACTTATACTAGAAGAAAGGTAGATAGATGGTGAATGAGAAACATAACATGAGCCAGTAGTGTGCTCTTGCAGCTCAGAAGGCCAATGGTATCCTGGGCTCCATCAGAAGAGGGGTGGCCAGCAGGGACAGGGAGGGGATTGTCCCTCTCTACTCTGCCCTCCTGAGGCCCCAGCTGGAGTCCTGTGTCCAGAGCAGGGGCCCCAATACAAGAAAGATGTGGAACTGTTGGAGAGGGTTCAGAGGAGGCCACAAAGATGATCAGAGGGCTGGAGCACCTCCCCTATGAAGAGAGGCTGGGGGAACTGGGCTTGTTCAGCCTGGAGAAGAGAAGGCTGGGGGGGGACCTCATTGCAGCCTTCCAGTCCCTGAAGGGAGCAGAGAAACAGGAGGGGAATCAACTTTTTAAAAGGTCAGACAATGGCAGGACAAGGGGGCTGGAGTGAAGCTGAAGGAGGGGAGGTTTATATTAGATATGAGGGGGAAGGTTTTTGCAGAGAGAGTGGTGAGGGGCTGGAACAGGCTGCCCAGAGAGGTAGTGGATGCCCCATCCCTGGAGGTGTTCAAGGCCAGGTTGGATGGGGCCCTGGGCAACCTTGTGTAGCTCCAGGCCTGGAGGTTGGTGGCCCTGCCTGTGGCAGGGTGGTCTGGAACTCTGTGATCCTTGGGGTCCCTTTGAGCCCAGACCAGTCTATGATTCTATGATAGAGGAACAGATGCAGGCTGAGGCAGGCTGAGAAGGGTTGTCCAGCCCTATCCACACGCTGTAGTAGGCAGCCCTAAAGCCTCCCCTGCAACACCACACCTCTCCATCTGCCAGCCCAGCTCCAGCAGCCACCCAGCTCACCTCTTCTCACCCCGGCACAGCTGGTCTGCAAGGAGTTTGCTGCACAAACCTGTCTACTTAGTTTCACCACCTATAAAATTAGGTTAAAAATAGACATCCACCTTTAGAAAAGATATCTGGAGGTCCTTAGGTGGGTGCTGCACAAATAGAAATTGTCATTGTTGACAACCAGGTAAAGGGAAAAAAGAAGCAGGGATGGGAGCAGTGGGGGCAGGGAGGGAGGAGATCTATGCTGAACCTTTTGATGGGCCTGATGCCTGGGAAAGAAAAGGTAATCTCTTAAAGCCACATCTACTCTTTGAAGCATTTCCTCATGTCTGATCAGGCTTAAAAACCCAAAAATGACATAGCAAGCAATGCTGGGCAAGCAGCCTGCTTGTGGCTGCCTGTGAACCTGGACCCCTCCCCAGGTGCCCTGGGAGACAGGGGCAGAGCCCACATCTTGTCTCAGGAGCTCCAGAGGCAGCACAGTTGCTGCGGGACCAGGCTGCCTTCCAGTCCAGGTCCGCTTCCTCCAATGACATTTGCTTGCTTCTTTCAGAGGGAGCCCTCAGAATCATGAAGGTTGGAAAAGACCTCCAAGATCATTTAATCCAACCATCCCCCTACCACCTATATACCTCTATTTCTAACTAACTCACATCCCTAAGTACCCCATCCAACCTTTCCTTGAACACCCCAAGGGACAGTGACGCCACCATCTCCCTGGGCAACCCGTTCCAATGCCCAACCACTCCTTCTGAGAAGAAATTTCTCATTTCTAACCTGAGCCTGCCCTGGTGCAACTTGTAGCCATTCCCTCTCATCCTGTGAGAAGAGGCTGATCCCCAGCTCACGACAACCTCCTTTCAGGGAGCTTTAGAGAGCAACAAGGTCTCCCCTCAGCCTCCTCTTCTCCAGGCTAAACAGTCCCAGTTCCCTCAGCTGCTCCTCATCAGACTTGTGTTCCAGCCCCTTCACCAGCCAGGGCCCCAATGTCTCTCATATTGAGAGACCCAAAACTGAACACAGTATTTGAGGTGCAAGTTCACCAGAGCTGAGTCCAGGGGGATGATCACCTCCCTGGTACTCATACACTTAATGGGAATTTCTCCATTTCTGCCTTCAGTCAAGCCATGAGGCTGTGTATCAGGTGAAGATACACGAGACAGAGGAAAAAGCCATCACCGTGCCTTAATTAATCTTAAAGACGTCTGTCATGCAGCAGGAGGTAGCATAAACACGAGAACAAAGTCTTGGTGCCCTGAAGAAACATCACACTTGTGCTGGTGCCAGTACAAAGGAGAATTTAATTTAACACTCAAAGGAAGAAGCAGAGGGAGGAAGGAGAAAGAGGTGAGGGTTGTCCATCACTCTTGGGCACATCAAGGAGGCTCCTGGACAACAGCAAAGATTACAGCAATAATTGCACATGCACCTTGTTTGGTAAGGAAGGTCACCTGAGCCACCAACAGCACCTTCACCCAGGCACAGGAAGATGCAGTGAATGGCCTGGCATGCAACAGTTAATCCTCCTCAAGCAACTGTATGTTCCCCTGCTTCTTCACCTGCCGGGGTGAAGACATCCCACTCGGTACCAAATAGAGTGCTGAAAAGCCAGTGCCGACGTGCCCCTGCCAGAGCTGAGCCGGGGGGCACAGGGTCAGCAGTGACAAGTGACCTCTGGCAGTTCAAGCAGTGTGCTAACAGCACCAAGGAATTTATCCACTGCTGGGGATCACTCTTCTGGGGATTACGTAAATGCAGAGCAATCAGGTGGTGCCTTCCTACCAGCCTAGGAAGGCTAGGCAAAGGGTGGGAATAAAAGGGTATTATTCCTTTTTCCTGAATGTAGCAGAGCAATGACATGCTCTATCCATGGTTACAGAGGGAGAATGTGACAGACCTTTTCTACCTCCTTAGAAAGTAAGGGACAATTTCTTTCACAAACAGCACCAGTAATTTCTCCAAGGCCAATAGTCAGTTCAAACTAGGCAGCACAAATGCTCATTGGCATTTCAGAGGTGAACAGAAAATAAACACTGACTGTTGAACAGATGCCCTCCTTTCTTCTTTGTGTTAGATCTGCTTTCTTCTCAGGCAAAAAGATAAAACAAAAAGGGATTACTAAGTAGCTTGCATTAAAGCATTTGATGTCACCTTGCCAGGGCTACCTATCCTCTGGGCAGGACTCTGGGTGAACATCCCAAACCATGTTGCATATGATGGGTTTTATACTGTCTGAGTATAGTTTGGAGGGTAGAATCACTTGGGAAGGGATACAGGAGGAGACAGCCAGCAGAGATGCATAAAGGAGGAAGCCAAATGAAACTGGGGAGCTGGGAGGGGGAAGTGTGGAGTAGGGATGAGATGGGCCTGCCCTGGCCAGCACCAGTATTGCTCAGAGTCAACTTGTGACTCACAGAATCACAGAACTGTAGGGGCTGGAATGGACCTCTAGAGATCATCGGGTCCAACCCCCATTGACTCAGTCAATCAACTCTGACCACAACATTTCTCTTGGTAGAACATGTCCCCTCCACAGTTCCTCTGCTCTTATGTGGTGGTGCTTTCATTTCAAAAGGTGACATGATTAAAAGCGGTGCTAGAGATACACATTGGTATTCATTCCACTCCCCCATCTCCGGTGGAACAGAGTTTCCAGCTTTCCTGTTAGCCAGAAAACAGTGATTTAACCTGAAAGGCACTTGGGGTGAGGAGTGGGGCAAGAGCAATTCTTCCTTTCCATTTTCTCCTTCCCTTACACAACACCAACCACCAAGGATCAAACTTGGTTTGGTACAGCTTTGGTACAGCTTTCTCCTGCCCATCCTTCAACCTGCCAGCCCTTCAGCATGATTAAAAGTCTGGCCCAGTCATGCCCACATTTCCCATGCTGTTGGCCACCTTAGCTGCTCTCTGAGGTCCTCACAGCCCCTTCCTTGCCATAAGGCTCAGTATACAGCAGACACACACAGAGCTGGGGTTCAGCACACGCAGGAGCCAGATGCTTCCCCCAAAACAAAAGCCTCCCCTTGGATAAGCACCACAAAAGGCCTGCCAAGTGCCTGCTGCTCCTGGGTGGCCCTGGGAACCAGTACACAGGCTGGGTAAGTTGCCCTTCCAGGGATACAGCTCATGGATATTCCAAAGCTCATTCCAGACCAGGGATGAGTGTCCAATCAGTCTCTATTTCACAATGCTAGCTTAGCATTTAAAAACTGGGAGGTTCTACATAATAAAGAGTGAATTATACAGGTATTAAACTATTCTTCCTCCAAATGCTCAAGGTACTTGAAGTTCTGCTAAAAAAAAAAAATAAGTGAGCCATCAGATGAGATCAGACAGACTATGCAGGGGAGGCTCTTCAAAATGACAGGAAAGTATTTAATAAAATTACAGTTTATTCATGCAACATTAGGCCACTATAAACTTTCTCTAGCTTTTAATGCTTTTACCTCACATTTGAAACATATTCTTTTCCTGCTATGGTTTGAAAGACATATCCAAATACCAAGTTAGGGTAATTCCTGCTTATGTGCTAGGTATTCAAAATAGAAGCCGTAATTGCAAGTTGCTGATGCTATAAATGGCAGGCAATAAATCTCAACAACAGACAACCATAAGGGAAGAAAAACCAGGAACATGGTTGCTTTCATCTAAAACCAGGACACGTTAGTCTGGTACAAGACCTCAGTTGTTGGAGAATTTTACCTCAAGTGACAGATTCCGTCAAGCGCTTTTCTATTAGGAGGATTAAGAAAACACAACCATTTCTGCTCAGGATCATCGTTGGTGTCTCAAAGCTCAGGGACTGACATTGGCTTTTTACTGTTCTTTCAGAAGAAACTGCCCTTACGCCTCCAATTTGTCCGCAAAAATGGGTAGGATTGCCAAAAGGCACTATTTTTACTAAGGAATTGATGACCAAAAGCATTTTAATTCTATCTTCTGTGGTCCCCAACTTTTTTGATTCACTTAAAACCAGACATTTACACATTGGAAGCCCCATTTGAGCTAGATGTTTTGTAGCAGCGTGCAAGCCTCATGTAACAGCTTCACAGCAAGATCTAGTGAAAAGGGCATCTTTCCGTGCAAAAACCAGCACAGGCACTTTATGTTCTAGTTACCCATCAGCAGTCAGTGTAACATTTGTGTTAAGGGCTAATGAATTACTCCTTTGGGAATGTGGAAACAAGCTCCTTAGTAAACTCAGAACAAGGAGCAACCTCTCCAGAAAAATTAAGCAGAAGGCAGATGCCCTTCTGTTTCAAATACAGGATATAAGAATTCTTTGCTCTTTAAGAGGTAACTTCACAGACATTTTCACATGTGCTTGGGCCAACTGAAACAGTTTTTCAGCTTCTATGAAACAAAGTCAAAAGTGAACTGAACTTATATATATGTTCTTGTGTGTACGGATATAAAGAAATGCCGAGAGAGCTTCAAGGATCTCCAGAGATGTTCTGAAGAACTGCTGCCAGAAGGATGGTACAGTCTGCACCCTCTCCACCCCTGGACAGACATCCTGTCCACAGCAAAGGAGTCCTGCCAGGACTGAGGTACCGAGCTGTGGCACCTGTGGGAGACAGACAGCAACACTGCCAGGCCCTCACTGTGCTGTCTACTCCATTTCCACAGAAAACTGAAGAAAAGACATTTTCTTCCACTGGGCAACCCAGCAGCACCCAGCCCTCCCAGCACAGAGGCTCACCACTGCACACGCTGCCCCTGCTCTTGCTGCCATTGCTCACCCCAGCCCATCTATGGCTCTGCAGGAAGCAGGTCATGCAAAGCAGCTGCTTCTGAGGCCCGTGCTGTTTCCTGGCACCAAGATGTCTCCCTGACCAAGACATCAGGAGCAAGGGGCTGGCAAACAGGGCCAGCAGCTAGCATGATGCTTCTCTAGTTCAGTTTCCAAGGGGATAATGAAGCATGGTTTGCGGTAGCAACAGCTTCTGTGGGACATCGCAGGCCTGAGGCCACATGTGCACAGGGAGAAAGAAGCAGTCCTCACCAAACAGAGTTCACTTGGACTGGAAATTGTCAGCGTTTATTCACTAATTTCTCTCAGGAAAGCTGTTTCAGTGGCTTCCCTGCCATCACTGATTCCAATACTTGTGCTAATTATTTGGAACACAGTTGAAATTTGCCCAGCTGCTGCAGTTAGCTGGGATTTACCAAACAAGAGTCCCCAACTGGTAAATGCAGATCTTCTGTCAGAGAACTCATCAGATAACTTACACTGGAGCAAGGCCTACTGCCACGTATGGAAATGAGGGCTTCGCTGTCCCCTAAGCATAGCCCAAACGCTCCCACATCTGGACAGAGAGACAAAGATTGCCTTCAAAGCAACTGTGGCTTATTATTTATTTCTACCTCTGTTTTTTTTTTAGTAACAAAACAGTCATAATTATTAATCATGATTGTTTTGAGTGAATCTAATTACAGTGTTCCCTAACGCAGAGCAACACTCCCTCCACGCTCAGCCAACCGAAACAGAAAAATCACATCCTGAAAATAGCAGCAAGAGACAGTGAACAAAAACTTGGCCTCCCACAACTCATGTCATTAGACCAAACAATCTTTTGAGATAGACATCAGCTGGGAGCCTAAGGCTCTGGAAGATATTCGCTACCTTCTTACAGAGGCCAGCGAGAGGTTTCCTGCAGCAGAAGTCTCCTATGTTGCCTCCCTACGCCAAGGGATGTAGAAGTGGCTGGTGCTGCCCCTAAAGTTGTTTTGGAGGGTGCTTGGCCAGCCCTCCCTAGGTGGAAGGCAAATTCATAATACCCTCCATGTACCTCTTGCAAAGGGTAGCTGCAGAGACAATAGGGGAGTTTTTAAGTGATTTTCCCCCAGCACAAGGGCTGGGAAGATACCCTGTAGCTAAGAGCTTTGCTGTAAGAATGCTGGAGTGAAATTCCTTTTTTTTAAAACACAAAGTTCCACTATATCATTTTATGGTCTCTTCCAGAGATAATACATATGATTTTCTGCTCCATGAGTGACCTATGCAAAAAACCCCCACCCACACATCATGTAATTACACTGATGCAACCATTCCATATAATCCCTAAGGTAGGTTCACCACAAAAGGCAAACCAGGGACTGCTCTGAAAAGAATTTGCCAGGAAAACATAAACAGATCACTGGCCAAAATCTGCTAGCAGAGAGCTCCTCACTTGGAGGTTAAGCTACTGTTGGTCAGGATGAAAAACAAACTAGCAAGGAAGGAAGGGACATGCCATCTGCATACCCCAGACTCTAACAGACCTACCCATCCCCTGTCACAGCACTTAGAACAGGTCAGGAAGGCAAGGCATGAAAAAACACAGCATTCCAACAAAACCCCAAATAAAACCCCTGGGACATCAGCATCTCACCTCTCCCCCAACAAACCCCTTTTCCATCCCAATTAATAGATCTGTGTATAAAAGTCAGGATTAGTTAAGGTCTTCAAGCATTAAGTCTGACTGGCAATTAGCCACCCTTGTGGATACTGAGCTTTGAATTTAGGAAGCTTACAACTGCCAAACCAAGAAAATTCAGCACTGTATTGCCATAACAGTATATTAAAGTCATCCCATGTAAGAGATGTTTTTACCTGATGCCAGAACCCCACTGATGTAAGGATACAAAGCTTTGAGAGGACTTACCCCTATTGTCTGCCTTCAGAAATGGCTGGTATTATATATATTAACAAAAAAAAAAAGGGGGGGGCAGGGGGAAGACTCGCCTAATGCAGATTTTTGTTAGCCTTAAAGAGAAATGAAACAAAACCACCACCCACATTACCACTCCAGCAGAGGCCCACTACCTTTTTGTAACAGAAGTAATTGAGGCCAACACATCTCAGGTGTACTCACAAGGCAAGTTAAAGGGCACTTGACTTCTCAAAGCTGCCAGGTCTCTTAAAGAGCAGGAAGGGTAGCAGTTGCAGATGGAAAAGACCTAGGAGGGTCACTGAGCCCACAGCCTGCTGCCAAGGCAGCATTGAGTCCCCAAAGAGAGGACACAGCAAGACTTCAGCTGATACCGAGCTTGATCTAAGCCAAGAAGTGACAATGGGGACTGAGGATAAAAGCAACTGGCAGCTGCCTCTGTGTGTTCTGCAGAGGAGATTCGAGCAGACCTCTTTGGAATAACACTTAGAATTTATCACGTTAGGCAGATGGTATTTGACTCGCTGCTCTTAATACATAATGTTGAATAATGCTGTTTTATAATAATCATCATCATTATCATCATCATCATGTAATAATAATGCTGGTTTGCTTGTTACAAGAAACCTGAAGCAGCATCGATAGTCTCACAGGGCCAGTTTGCTGACATGCTGTTCGTGCCCTTGCTGTACACAAGGTTCTCTTTAATAGCAGGAAAGATCTTTTTCTTGCTCCCTGTTGCCTTGGAGGAAACTATGGATCCTCTGAGCTTATTGCCTGTACACCATGAGCTCTGACTGAAGGATGGCCTAAGCACAACTTTGCTTTTGAAGTAGAAAAGGTGTGTTCCCTCAGGACTGCGTTCAGTCCCGCCCAAGCAAGCCTATAGTATGACTCCTCTTTGTCCATGCCATGATTCCCCTCCTCAGAAAGGCATCTGGGTTTGCAATTTCTAGTTAAACACCAGTGTGACACAGTGAGATATTTGCTGAACTTTGCAATAATAATTTACTGACATAATCTTTATCTCAGCTGTCAAGGAAAACAGCAGCTTCTCGAGACAAAGAAGAAATACTAACTTTAAAAATTAGACTGTGTCAGATTTTCAAACCCATTCAGAGCCCCTAACACCCTCCCAGAGGGTTCAAGGAGAGAAGCCTGAAGGGACTAGCAGAACACAGGCCGTCACTGATTTTGCAAGCCCCCATCTGAAGGTTTTGTCTTCACTTCCATGAAAGCCAGAAGTGGAGTGTCCCAGACTTACTAAATCAGGAGACTTCTTGGGATCCAGCTCACCCAGAGCTAGTCTTATAAAGGCAAAGTGATCAAAACTCGTTGTCTAAGTGCCTTCCAAGATAGGAAGGGAAGAAGCAGTGAAGCACAATTCAACACCCACCTCGACAGTCACCTTTGACTGAGGTGATCGAGGTCTGTGTGTGCCTTGATGTTAATGTATGCCTAGACACTTGGCTTCTACGGAGCTGCCATGTACCTTGGTGGGAAAAGAAATTCTCTTCTGTGTAACCTTGCAGGTAATCACTGCACAAGGCTGCCATCCTCATCCCTCAGGGGTGATCCCTGCAAGGCCCACCTGGGCAGGGCAGTGACTGCAAAGGAACACCATGTTCCAGCTCTCCAGGTGTATGCACAGAAAGGAGAATGCAGTCTTTGGGGCTTTCTAATCTCTCTCCCTCTCTTCTCTCTCTCTATATATATATCTATCTCACACACCCACTAAAAACTGTCTTAAAAGTCATGTTGTGACATGCAAGAGACCTTTAATGTATGACGTATTTTCCAAATTCCAGATCTTCTGCTACCCCTCTCTCACGAAGAAAGCACAGAGTGGTGAATCCCCATCTGAAGTCCTGTGTCCAGAGCTGGGGCCCCAATACAAGAAAGATGTAGAACTGTTGGAGAGGGTTCAGAGGAAGCCACGAAGATGATCAGAGGGCTGGAGCACCTCCCCTATGAAGAGAGGCTGAGAGAGCTGGGCTTGTTCAGCCTGGAGAAGAGAAGGCTGCGGGGGGACCTCATTGCAGCCTTCCAGTACCTGAAGGGAGCAGAGAAACAGGAGGGGAATCAACTTTTTAAAAGGGCAGACGATGGCAGGACAAGGGGAATGGATTGAAGCTGAAGGAGGGGAGGTTTAAATTAGATATTAGGGGGATGTTCTTTACAGAGAGAGTGGTGAGGTGCTGGAACAGGCTGCCCAGAGAAGTGGTGGATGCCCCGTCCCTGGAGGTGTTCAAGGCCAGGCTGGATGGGGCCCTGGGCAACCTTGTGTAGCTCCAGGCCTGGAGGTTGGTGGCCCTGCCTGTGGCAGGGGGGTTGGAGCTCTGTAATCCTTGGGGTCCCTTCCAACCCAGACCATTCTATGATTCTATGATCTTATGAGGCAAAAGAAACGTCTCCAAGGACAAAAGAGGAGGCCACAGGAATACCTTGGTCAGCTGCTGCAGGAGTTCCTAGAGCACAGCATCTCCAGGCAGAGAGCTCAGAAGAGAACTAACACCTGTTTTCCCTCTAGTTTCTTGGCATTACCTCAACACAATGAAAGAGACTTTTGGGGGGGAAAATATTAATTTTTTTTAACCTTAGGCAGCTGTAGAAAATCCTGTGCATCCTTCTACTGGTAGCAAAGGAGATGGGAGAAAACAGTAGATACCTCAGGGATAAATAACTGGGAGACCCATGTACAGAATGATATGATGCACACAGATGGTATTATCAAGTTAGTCAAGTTAATCTAAGGAAGTAATGTGCAAATCTGGCTCTGCTAGGAAATGGCATCTGCACTTTGAAGATCATGTGCAATATGTGTTAGAAAAATGGACATGTCAGGTAATACTGCACATCCGTGTGTAGCCTCAAGGGACAAAGACCACTCAATTTTTAATTGCTGTTGCAAATAATTTATTATGGGGGTAAGAAATCTTCTTGAATAGATGAAAGATAATAAATAAAGGTCTCCTCCACCTATTCATATTCAAAATCACTGACCAGCCAACTAGGTCTGTCCATAGAAAGCACAGGTTCCCATATCCAGCTTTTTCTTGCTGAATAACCTGAATTAGTCAGAAAGCTCAGTCCACTTAACAAAAAAGGACATGTTCTGTGCTGGTCATGGAAGACACTAAAATAGACATTCAAACAAGCATTTAAGAAATTTAAATTTCTGATTATTTTAAATATAGGGGGGTTTAGCTAAACTGAAATATTCCCAGCAATGACTTCCCTAAGTCAAGTTGCAAAACACTGTCAAAATTCCCTTTTAAACCACCCCCTCCCACCACCCTCATATCAGGGTTAGGGTAAACTCTTCAGAATTTGATCAAACTGATAAAAATATAACAGATGGTTTTTGCTGTCTATTATTCCAGCAGAAGCGATAAGCATGTTTGCACTTCACAGGGAGCACATGGCCCAAGAGGCCTGTTGTAAGAAATGTGCCATCTTAGACTTTTCACAGAATAACAGAATCACAGAATAACAAGGTTGGAAAAGACCTTTAAGATCATGAAGTCCAACCATTCACATCCTAAACTAAACCATATCCCTAAGTACTTCATCTACCCTTTTTTTGAACACATCCAGGGAAGGTGACTCAACCCCCTCCCTGGGCAGCCTGTTCCAGGCCCTGACAACTCTTTCAGTAAAAAATTTTTTTCTAACATCTAATCTGACCCTGCCCTGGCACAGCTTGATGCCATTCCCCCCTGTCCTATCACCTGTCACCTGGCTGAAGAGACCATCTCCCACCTCTCTACACCCTCCTGTCAGGTAGTTGTAGGTGGTGATAAGGTCTCCCCTCAGCCTCCTCTTCTCTAGGCTAAACAGCCCCAGCTCCCTCAGCCACTCCTCAAAGGATTTGCCCTCCAGCCCCTTCCCCAGCCTGGTTGCCCTTCTCTGGACTCGCTCCAGGACCTCCATGTCCTTCTTGTGGTGAGGAGCCCAGAACTGGACACAGCACTCGAGGTGCAGCCTCACCAATGCCGAGTACAGGGGCACAATCACTTCCCCAGACCTACTGGCCACACTGTTTTTGATACAAGCCAAGATGCCATTGGCCTTCCTGGCCGCCTGAGCACACTGCTGACTCATATTCAGTCTGCAGTCAGCCAACACCCCCAGGTCCTTCTCTGCCTGACAGCTCTCCAGCCAGTCTCCCCCAAGCCTGTAGCGCTGCATGGGGTTGTTATGTCCCATGTGCAGCACTCTACACTTGGCCTTGTTAAACTTCATCCCATTGGTCTCAGCCCATCGGTCCAGTCTGTTCAGATCCCTCTGAAGAGCCTCCCTACCCTCAGGCAGATCAACACTTCCTTGATTCACATCTACCACCCAGGCAGGAGGTTTGCAAGGCGAAAAAAAGTATCTGCAGCAGGACAGATAGAGAAAGGAATGGTAAGAAGAGATGAATCCAAAATGGGATGGACTGCATTCACTTCAAAGATCTATGAATGGGAGTAGGATTGAGTTTTTCATCTTTGATTCCCAGCTTGTTGCTGCGCAGGTAACATAAAATGATAGAAAACCTAGGCACTTAAACACAGAATCATAGAGTGGTCTGGGTTGGAAGGGACCCCAAGGATCATAGAGTTCCAACCCCCCTGCCACAGGCAGGGCCACCAACCTCCAGGCCTGGATCTACACAAGGTTGCCCAGGGCCCCATCCAGCCTGGCCTTGAACACCTCCAGGGATGGGGCATCCACTACCTCTCTGGGCAGCCTGTTCCAGCCCCTCACCACTCTCTCTGTAAAGAACTTCCCCCTAGTATCTAATTTAAACCTCCCCTCCTTTAGCTTCAATCCATCCCCCTTGTCCTGCCATTGTCTGACCTTTTAAAAAGCTAATTCCCCTCCTGTTTCTCTGCTCCCTTCAGGGACTGGAAGGCTGCAATGAGGTCCCCCTGCAGCCTTCTCTTCTCCAGGCTGAACAAGCCCAACTCCCAACAAGGACAATGCCTATTCTTAGACTAGGAAAAATGTTGTTTCTCTTCTCATTATGTTAGGGCATACGAACATGCTCCTGGAATATTTAACATAGGATGATAATGTTTAGGGTGAACTCAACAGAAGTTAATTTAGGTTGCAGCATTAGAGGAAGCAGGGAGAAAAAAAAGGACGTGTTTTTAGATGCAACTTCATCATTTCATCTAAAAATTGCACTGTCATTAATTAGCTGGGATAGGAGAATATTGGATGCAGTAAAGGGTAGAGAGGTCTTTTCCCCCATCGAACTGTAAGCTTGCACGTGTGGCGGGGAGAACGTACAGAGCCACAGAGGCGTGCAGCCACCCTCGTCAGCACACAGGGTGAGCGCTCATTTAATTAACAGAGGAATTGACTGGTACAGCTGATAAAAGGTATTTTACATACTACCCTCTTTATTTTTTCTTTACTCAGGTTGGTTGACATTTTGCAACCTGTTCATTGAGCAGGATCTGGTTTGATATATCTTTGCTCTTATTGAGAACACTTTTTTGGTGAAAAGTATTGGAAACTGTTGAAACATTTTGACAGTCTTTTTAGGGTAAAAACACACTTTTAACATCAGTGGTGTTTTTTTTCATTTTCAGGGTTAAGCTACCTGAGGAAAAAAGTATCAAGAATGGAAAAACATGAAAAGCAAAATAAAACATTGCAGTTCACTAAAAGAAAAGTATTTCTAAAACCAGAAGCCTGCAAAACATACTTGACTTTTCATTCTGACTTGAGTTTGAGCTCAGAAGTTTTTTCCTGAAACAGAAACAATTTTCTTTCTGACTATCCAGAGGGACGAGTCAGAAAGAATACTCCCTTTTCTATTACTATTTTTGTCCCTAAGCTTTTTTCCCCCCCATTTCTTCTTTTATTTCCTTTTTCTTCACTTTCATTTTCCTTCTTTTATTTCTTAAAGTGCCCTATCTATTGCAAAAAAAAAAGAAGAAACTTGAGCCTGGAATCCAAGATTCTTTGCTCCTGCTCTCTTCTCTTCCTCTATTTATTCAGAAGGAGCTTGAAAAGAGCTATATTAAGCTGAAATTTTATTTTGCCGTCCTCTGTTCAACAAAAGATAGGCCACTAAAGCCACTAAATCACAGATAACACTTCCCTGGGCAACATTATTAGGAACTGACAGCTGGTGATGGATGAAGATCTCATCTTTTAAAGAAAAAAGTACATTTAATTTCCTTTGTACATAAAATAGAGAGCACAGCATTGTGTATCTGAAGATAAAGAGACACAGTGTTTGCTAGGTGCCATACTTAAGGGGATATAATACTAGTCTATGTTTCCAAGCTTATATTTTACAGGACATTTTCAAATTAATTTAGAAACTGCTATTCTTCAGTTCTTGGAAAAGAATGAACTTAAAAAAAAAGAAAAAAATAAAAAAAGAGGGTGACATTTTACAGCCAGCTCCATTAGAAATGAGCAGGTCAGAGGCTAAGCTGTTACTTTTTAGGAACATTAGGAACACTGGAAGACAGGACAGAAAGAGGAGGATGGATGTGCAGGGCAGAGAGATGGATTTACCCCAATCCTGCCTGGGATTAAGCCATAGGCCTGAGAGCCACTGTACATTCTTGAGGTTGATACCGTAACGGATTTGGCACCGAACTTGCACATTGGTATTGAACAACAAGAATCTCATCAACTACCTTGAAAAAGACATGCTAAGTGTAGTCATTTTTCCATCAGCTGAAGCACATCAAGCCAGGCTCCATGTATGTATGGCTACAGGGGTATTGGCAATACACAGTACTCCCTTATTTCTGGCTTTTGTGGTGGTTTGGGTGTATTTTTTCCTTTCATAAATGACCTTTTTCTATGACACATACTGCTCATATTTGCAATGTATAGCCATATTTTACACGTCCTTTCAGCAGCACTATGAGCTGCTGCTTTGAGTTTAACACACCTCCCAAGCAGCACAGAGAGCTGGTGAAGGTGAAATTTTAATTGCCTGTCTTTAAGCAAGACAGCTAAATCACAGAATCACAAGGTTGGAAAAGACCTTTAAGATCATTGAGTCCAACCATTCCTGTCCTAAGCTAAACCATATCCCTGAGCACCTCATCTATCTGTCTGTTAAACACACCCAGGAATGGTGACTCAACCCCCTCCCTGGGCAGCCTGTTCCTGGCCCTGACAACTCTTTCAGGGAAGAACTTTCTCCTAACATCTAATCTGACCCTGCCCTGGCACAGCTTTGTGCCATTTCCCCTTGTCCCATCTCCTGTCACCTGGCTGAAGAGACCATTGCCCACCTCTCTACACCCTCCTGTCAGGTAGCTGTAGGACACGCGGATAAAGCACATGTTCAACAAGAGAATACAGTCAGTCTGATTCCAGTGGTGTGAAAGACTGCTCTGGGTTCCTGGGGTGAGGACAAGTTTGAGAGAAACATCTGCATGGAGTTTTTGTTTCTAAGTCTAGAGACTGTGTGTTGGCTGAGTCTGGCTGCAAGTCCTTGTAGGAAAAGTGAGCAATTGCCTTCCTTTGATTGAAACCTAGTTAGGAAGTCTAAAATAGAGTGGAAATTTTTTGTGAACCTTACTCCACTGAAGGATGGAAAGAGGTTTTCAACTGAAAACACTGACAAAAAGCAGCCTTTCCAACCATAAACGTTTATGGAAAATTCGGTGACCATCGTCATGTAAAAACAAGTTATTCTGCTTTCCCTAAGATTTCAGATCATTCCCTGCCTCTGTTTCTTCAGTCTTATTTTTTTCCAGTGGACACAAAGTAGTTAGTAGCAAAGGACAATATTAGGCTTTTCCATTTCTTAGAGAAAGAAAAGACTGGAAAAAAGAGGATATAAAAATGAAACTTGCCCTGAACTTGTACTGGAAATTCAAACACAGCAACTCTGAGCAAATGCATGATCATGAAGGTCTACATAGTTACTTCAGAAGGTGAAACCTACTACTTCAAGTTTAACCTCCAGACATGCACATACAGTTAAACAAGAAGCATCCGAACAGTGACCTTTAAATCACTCCCAGTCACTGCTTTGCTGTGAAGTAATGGATTTCTCTCCCTGCTTTTTGGGATTGGTCCCCAGCTGATGATGAGCCATGTTTAAGTTGTTTTTCAGAAGTTTCTACATCCTATTTTCTGGTCTAAAACTCTATGGTGGGCTGACCTTCACTGGACTCCAGATGTCCAGCAAGCCACTGTATCACTGGCTTCCTCAGTAGGACAGAGAGGGGAGAAAAATAAGATGGAAAACCCATTATGAATCCAGACAGAGGCAGTTTAATAAAGCAAAAGCAGAGCTGCATGCTGCAAAGCATGAAGCAAAGGAGATAAAAAGTATTTAGTCTCTGCTGCCCATCAGGAGATGATGTCTGGCTACTTCCCAGCAAGCAGGGCTTCAGTAAGTGCAGCAGTTACTCCGGAAGACAAATGCAGTAAATAACAATTCCCCCCCTCCCTCCTTCTCCTTTCACTTAGCTTTTATTGCTGAGCAGACATCATAGGGTATGGATCCCTTTTGGGCAGTTTGAGTCCGCTGTCCTGGCTAGGTCCCCTCCCACCCCCGGCCTACTGGTGGCAAGGGGGAAAACGTTGGAGTGACAGCCTCAATGCTCTGACTCCATCTCAGCCAGACACAATACAAGCTCCTATCACTCAACTCTTACTATGCTGTAACCTACCTTTTTTGGGCAGCTGAAGCCATTTTCAAGACCTTGGAGAATTGATTTTTCTCTGCATCCTGATTCTGAAAGCCACCTGCTCATCCAGGTGTGTCTAGGAGCTCTGAAATACAATTACTATGCAGGTTTTGAGACCTTTTTTTGGATCATGGTAGCTATAGCTATGTCTCTCCATCTGTATCACAGCTGAACTAAGATATAGAGCATTTTCTCTTTTGGGTAGTCCATGAGTCTGCAAATTTGAAGTGCCACAGGAGAAACATGTCCAATTAGCAGGATCCACAGAGCTGATGTCATATAGAAATCTGGTAAGCATTCTGGGCTGCAGATAGCTGCTGTTGGGAACCGTCCATCTGGATACTTACTAGTGCTGTGCCGAGCTCTCCCACATTCCTTCCTCTTCTGTGCTTTTCTGGTTATGGAGGATCCAGGCCAGGTTGGATGGGGCTCTGGGCAACCTTGTGTAGCTCCAGGCCTGGAGGTTGGTGTCCCTGCCTGTGGCAGGGGGGCTGGAACTCTATGATCCTTGAGGTCCCTTCCAACCCAGACCATTCTATGATTCTATGATCCTACAGACCAATCTTGTGACAGTGTCTTTGAGAGACACTTTCTTCTTTACTGTCCAAACAGAGATTTTGAAACTGATTTTTCAGTTCACATAGACAGATACCTGGCCAAGCTCCCTTTAATTTCTAATTTCAGCAACACTGACTAGAAGACCTGGCTTCTTCAGTCCTGTCTTTTACCCCTTTAATACTGCACAGCTCTCACTAAAGCCTTGTTCTCATTCCCCTCAGACCAGTATATCCCAGTGTCCTGGTTTCAGCTATGATGGAGTTAAACTTTTTTTTTTAGCAGTGAATGGAATGCCATGTTTGGGTGTTAGCATGAGAATAGTGCTGATAGCACCCTGATGTCTCCGATTTGTTGCCGGGCAATCAAGTACCTTTCTCAGCTCTGCATACTTCCTTACTAACGAGAAAGGAGGGGATGCAGCCAGGACAGGTGACCCGAATTGGCCAAAGAGGATATTCCATGCCAGTTACGTCATGTTCGGTATAAGGGGGGTCTGGGGGGAAGAGGGGGAGACAACGCCAGGACGTGCAGTTTCTGGGGACGGTTGGGTTGTCCGGGACAGGCTCTAAGCTGTGCGGCCTGAGTTGTGTGGTTTGGTGAGAAATTGCATTGTGTATCACCAGTTTCATCTATTTTGTGCTTTAAACTTCTGTTATTGTTATATCTAGTTTTCTGTTATTGTTTAGTAAACTATCCTTATCCCAACCTGCGTGGTTCTGGTTTCTAGGTTGTGGTTTCGTTCCCTCCTTTCTTCCTTCCCTTTTCCCCCTCCCCCAACTCTCCTTCCCCCTTCCTTTTAAAAGTACAAGCGACTGTGTGGGGTGCGGCCCTTGGCCGGGGCAAAACCACGACACCCAGTTACCAAAGAGGATGTAAAGATGTCGATCAGTGTCTCAGACTGACAACTGCATTTAATTACCTCTGTGCCCCCAGCCACAGATGTCTGGAATAACGAAGCAGGAATTCAGCAAGGCTGTCCCCATGTACCTTGGAGATAACTAGACAAAGGACAGTTCAAATAAGCAGCCAAAGTAAGCATGAGTCCTGAACCAATTGAAGTTTGCCTTTCTTTGCTACTGTTGTGAACTGTAATTCTCTACATTTCTGGAGTGCTTTCTACTTAAGGATGCATGACAACTTAAGAGACTTTAATTGACTCTCAACATGCCTTTCATAGGTATTATTTCCAATTCAATGGCTAAGAAAAGCACAGCATAAAACATGAATCCATTGTCCAAGTGCATGGCAATAAAATGCTGAAATAGCTCTCCCCAGCTTCTGTACCTGCCAAAAGTTATTCTTTCTCAGGTTTGTTTTTTTAAAATTCATAAATGAGCCAACAGCATAAAATAAGAAGTGGGATTTTCTTTTAGTGCTCTATCAATACATATGGGCTGTCTCTTAAGAGGGAAGTTGAAGGAAGGGAAACTTTTCCAGCTGCATGTCAGTGTTTCTCAGAGATGCTAAGAGAAATCCATCACTTTCCAGAGATGCCACTACAAAGGTAGTTACAGATATGCCCCCAGAAACTACAGGAAATGTAGTGCCTATGAAAATGGGGGAGGCGGAGACACACCACAGTCAGCAAGCAACCAACTACAACCAGGTCCTAAGTTACAACATAAGAAGTGTTCTCCATAGAAATAATTACTCCAGACCTGATAAAATAAAATGACCATTTCCAAAAGTCTTTGTGGGATATCAAATTACTAAAAATACACAGGAAATTTCAGTGAGCGTTTGGCTCATCGAAAAAACCCCAGATAAGCCTAGGGGCTTCATGAAAGAAAAATTGCTTTGCTTCTTCCCCTGGGGCAAGGGGAAGCTTTTCCCTCATAGGCTGTTCTGAGAGGGCCCCGTGTTCATTTCAGAGCCAGTGCTAGTCCATGTTGTGAGCCAGTGTCGCAAGGCTGGGAGCTGGTCATGCCTCTCCATGTGCAAAGCAATAGCAACTTCCCCTCTCCTTCACTCAAGACAACTGGAGAGCCGGGCAGTGAGAAACCAGATGAGGTTTAATAAAAAGCAAGTGTAGAGTCTTGCACCTGGGAAGGAATAACGGCTTCTATCAGTACAGGCTGTGGGTGACCTGTTGGAGAGGAGCTCTGTGGAGAAGGACCTGGGGGTCCTGGTGGATGACAGGTTGGCCATGAGCCAGCAGTGTGCCCTGGGGGCTAAGAGAGCCAATGGGTTCCTGAAGCGGCATTAGGAGGAGTGTGGCCAGCAGGTCACAGGAGGTGATCCTCCCCCTCTACTCTGCAGACCCTGGTCAGGCCCCACCTGGAGTACTGTGTCCAGTTCTGGGCTCCCTGATATAAAAAAGACAGGGATCTCCTGGAAAGAGTCCAGAGAAGGGCTACGAAGGTGATTAAGGGCCTGGAGCATCTCCCCTATGAGGAAAGGCTGAGTGAGCTGGAGCTGTTCAGCCTGGAGAAAAGAAGACTGAGGGGGGACCTTATTAATGTTTATAAATATCTGAAGTGTGGGACACAGGGGGAAATGGCCAGCCCCTTCTCAGTGGTCTGTGGGGACAGGACAAGGGGCAGTGGCCTCAAGTAGGAGCACAGAAAGTTCCACATCAATAAGGGGAAGAACTTTTACACAGTGAGGGTGACAGAGCCCTGGGACAGGCTGCCCAGGGGGGTGTGGAGTCTCCTTCTCTGGAGAGATTCAAGACCCATCTGGGCGCCTCCCTGTGCGACCTGTCCTAGGGACCCTGCTTTGGCAGGGGGGTTGGACTTGATGATCTCTTGAGGTCCCTTCCAACCCCTGTGATTCTGTGACATTGGCAAAATGGTTAGCAAGGCACGCAGTTTTAATTACTTGTTACTTCTCCTATTTTATATCTTATTTGTCTGAGAATATTGTTTTCTCTTTTAGGGAAAGCTAATGACAAAACAATTAAACCAATTTCCTTCTTGTCTTGGTCTAGCACAGGCTTAATGCCTCCATATTCTAGTTTTTCAGTTGTTTCCCAATAGCATTTATGATTACCTCAACCTTGTATTGCTCCTTGTGTTCCTCTCCCGCTGGTTTAATTTGTTAGTACATCTATATAGAAGCAAAGCTATATATGACACTGAACAACAGGGAAAAGCACAGCTCCAACCTTGTTCCAGATAACGTACAACATTTTCTGATAGTCTTTGCAACTCTATCAGAAGAAAACATGCACAAAACATGACTAAGCTATTTCCTGTAATGTTTTATGAATTGATTTACAACTCTCTAAAAATCAATATTGATTTCTTCTTTCTGAGAGAAAGACTGGACCTCATCACTGAAAGACTGAAGAAAATTAAGTCCTGGGAAAGACTGACATGAGAACAAGGACGTTAACCCTAAATGAAGTGGCTAAAAAGACATTTTAATTGCATTTGACCCTTCTTGCAGAGAGGAGTAAAACCACAGGTCTTCCAAAGACAGTTCCAGAAGGTTTTAAATACAGATGTTACTGAATGCTTTGAAACTAGAATCTGCTGCTGATCTGTGCTCTGGTACCCCATTCCCCAGAAGAGGAGTTTTACAAGTCTGCTGTAACACCTTTTACCAAAAGCTTCATTTCAACTGAAAACTCGAATAGATGCTTCTTCATTTAACTGTCTCAGCACAAGGGTCCTGAATGCAAGCAAGGTTTCCTTTAACAGCAGACATTTAGCAAAGACAAATATAAAAAGAAGAATTCGCCACAAGATAAAAGAATTTATGTGCATGTGCATAAAAATCCATGTAATAACAGATATAAGATGAGTTTTGCCACTATACAGTGGTTCAGTAAGATGCTGCTTCAATTCTTGTTCACAGAGAAACAGAACAGCTCTTGGTGAAGAATCCTTCCAACTTGACCTGAGAAGTTCCAGTGTGAAGGTCCTGTCTGCATGAAGGTTTCAATAAGCTAATCCCAAAAATCTGAGCACAGCTAAACAAATGCAACTTGGCTTCATTAGCAGCTGACACTCTGCACGTGTCTCTGTAGAGTCAAGTTCCTGGAAATGAAATGCAACAATATTATTCACTGTTCCAAACTATTCATATGCCTGTGGAGACCCTTTAGAGCTCAAGAGCCTGAGCTCATGTGAGAGCTCCCCCAGGCAGCATTTATCTGCTCACACACGTCCCCATGGCAGTCCTCATTAGGACCACAACTTCTGTTACTGACAAGTGACTCCCAAAATGTTACTCCTTGCTGAAACATCTTCATTTTTGAATAACAGGGATTGAAAAACAATGGGATATTGTCAGTAGAATAATCAGCTTGTTTTTTAATTGAGAATTCATATATACAGCCTATGGATGCAAATAAAGAGCTTCATATAATACAGAGTCTTTTGGATTGATCTCACAGTTACTTCTACATATACCAGCATGAATACTTCAGTGCAATCCACTCCTCCCACGTCTGTCCCTGACAACAGATTAAAAAAGACAGTCCAGCCTGAGACTTTTTTGGGTTTTTTGCAGAGGCATGGAAGTAGGCTTGCTCAATCACTCTGCCTTGAGATGGGCAGCCTCCCGCCGCTGCTTCTGAACAGCCCTGGAATCTTCCCACAGACTGGGTCCTCTGATGTTCTCCCACTTATCCAAGTTAGATTTGTCCAGCTTCTGCAGAGAAACACCAAAAATAACAGTGTCACTTTGACAGCCCCATGATTTGAAGTACATATTACTCCAAATTATTTATTTTTTGCACAAGAAACTCAGTATCACTGTTGGGTTGAAGAATTTGCATCTACCCTGCAAGAGAAGTTCAACAACAAGCAAATAAAAATAGTTGAGTTATGCAGAGGGCTCCATAAATGAGTAGGGTGGGCATTACTACATCTGCTTATCAACAGATCCATAACATACAGGACAGGAAGCACTCCAGCATCTGAACATGACTGAAGACACCTCGTGTTCACTTGTTCTTTCTTTTCTCAGCCTATTTTCCAGATCCGTTCTTCATCTGCAGGTTTGCCAAGTACTGAAGTAGCATATTAGTAATTAGTGACTTGCACTGTCCTGTCAGCACAGACACAAAGATGAATTATCTAGCACAGAGACGGTGACAATACAATCCCCTTCAATCTATGTGGCTTTACTTGAGAGAGTTATGCAATGCTTTCTGCTGCCTGATTTCTCGTGGCACTCAACCGTCACAGATAGGTCTCTCAAAGTCATACATGAGATACACTAACTGGCCTCCTTGCCTATTCCAGTCATCCCCATTCATAAACGCTATGCTCCAGTATTTACCTAGTATTAAAGGTGCACAAAGAGGAAGAACAGGCAACCTCCTGATGTCCCCTACCACATGCTGCAGTTGCAGACAACAAACATATACTGCGTTTTCACAGTTCTACTGGTAGGGACACAGAAGTCCATTCGTGGCACACACAAACCTCACACACCAGTCTGCCATCTGATACAAGGGGTGTTGCCAAGATGAGATTGAGGAGGGGGGTCTGCACCAAAAATAGGGTTAATAATCTATGTGCTGGTGAAGAGGGCAACACTGCATGCTGTTAATGATATGTACAGCAGCGGGGTTTAAATCTCTGGGTTGTGGTCAGGGCCTCATCTCAGCAAATGCTGTAGATGTACTAGAAAATACTTAACCTTGCCCTGACCTAGTGGTCTAATATGCCTGCCATCACTCATCCAAAGAAATGGCAAATACTGAAGGACTGGAGTAACAGTTGCAGAATAATTCAACATCTGGAATAGAACAAACCTGCTGCTGTTAGTTCCTGTTATGTATAAGTTTTCTGCCACTGCTGTGACTGAGGAAATTTAGATTAGTCAGATATCAAAAGAAATTAGGCAACATTTGACAGAGGGTAGATGAGAACACATGCCCAAACCCAGCAGACTCTCTCACAAGGTAGGAGCAACTGGATTTTTAATACAGTGGAGTTGGCATAGGTCTTTCTGAAGAATTGTCTTCACTACTTTGTATATCTTATGATTAGCTGGTACTTCATTTAAACTGCAAGGGATCTGAGCTGAGAAGAAAAGAGGCAGGAGGATCATGCCCCCTCCCTGGATGTGTTAAAGGCCAGGTTGGATAGGGCCTTGAGAAGCCTCGTTTAGTGAGAGGTGTCCCTCATGATCTTGTCCCCCATGGCAGGAGGTTGGAATTTGATGATATTTAAGGTCCATTCCAACCCAAACCATTCTGTGATTCTATGAAAACCTAATTCTTTTTGGTCACTGACATGAAAATTCTTACAACGGTATCACCCCAGAATGAACGGCTGCATTACACGTAGGCCAAAGACACATATGTAGCTACATTTTACGTTTTAGCTTTTACTAAACTGAAATCCCTATGAAATGCATTTGGCAGTCCAAAAACCAAAAAGCTTTTTCTCCCAGTTTGTATGTACTAAATAGTGAATCATTGGAGACTCCAGTGCAATGTAATCAGATCAGACCAGTACCACTACTCCTGCTTGTCTCAAGTAGCCCAAAGGATATTGAAAATTAGCTGTTAGAAGTAAGATCAGTGTAGTCCATTAAATCTACTGATTCACTTCCTAAATCAGTTAAACTGCCTCTTAAAAGTACAGGACTGACAGAAGCTGTAAATTCAAGAAAAAAATGCAGCTATGCATACAGGCACAGCGAACAAAACTGCCACACACTTGAATTTTAAGACTTCTATGGAACAGCTTGCCTGGTGCAAAGGTACCAGTAAGGGTGCAGAGAGACCTTCACTTCTTCATGGTTCAAATGCCTGACTTGGTATAAAGAAAAAACCATAATCCTCAGAAATCTTAAGAAAGAGTTAAGCAATCTTCAGAAAGAGTTTGGATTCTACTGTCTCAGGGTAGTCTTCATGCCACTATAAACAGAAATCTGCAGAAGTAATTCAGAGCTATTGCTGCTCAGGCTGAGTTAATTCAAGGTCATGACTTGCAAAAATGTTTGACTTCAGACTCTGTTTGCCACATGTGAAAGGAGGGGTAAGAAAACCCCATTTACTTTACAGCTTGATGCAATAAATTCTGTGAGGAACACCTGAGAAAGATCTTACTCTAATTCAGAGAGACAATTCTTTCTCATCATTATAGTAATTAAACCCATTTGCAGATAAAAGATGAGAAGAATGTCCTCATGGCTGAAAGATGCAGTGAAAGAAATGCATTAAACCAGCCTGTGGAGTGTCAAAACGGCTTGAAGACCATAAAAGATACACTGAGAACTCTACGATGACATATACATAGAGAGATGCAGAATTAAGGCTAACACCGAGTCTGCTGTCTTCTGTACTTCTGAACTTTATCGTTACACTAGTATCACCTTACTGGTTTTTTTACAACTCTTTCCCAGAGTCACCTTTTGGACATCTGATTTTCTTAATATAAACTTGGTGTTACTTTCTTTAGGTTGTGACATAATTTAGTATCTGTGATTAGTGATTCAATAATCTATGGTTTCATAGCCTGTGATTAGTGATTTAATCCTCAGGTTAAAAAGCTGTATTTTTTCCAACAAGAGAAGGCTTAGTTTTTGTGTTATTAGTACACAAGTAATTCAGCAAGCAGCATACTGAATAAAGTCAGAATAAGGGGGGTTGTTCTTTAAGGGAGGAATTTTAATTTTTTTTTTTTTTTGCCAGTAAGCATCCAGACATCTCTTTTTAATTTTGGGCTCTGCTGAAGACTGGCAAAAATTGCAATGATGGAAACAACAGAGGTTTTGTTGCTAACAATAACTGGGATCCAATACCACTAATTAACTTATGGTGAATTGGTTTAAGAGACTCTTTCCCCATAAGTTGTTTTTTCATTTAATTAGGCCAATTCAGCACTATGTAGGCCTCTGCTCCAATCACAAAACTGAACTAGTTTAGGCAAACACCTACTGTTTATTAGCAATTCCTATTTAAGCATATGACTATACAAATACTTCACAAGCAGAGCTGAAGGCAGCATTGGGTGGAGAGAGAGCAGAAACATCGTTAGGTGGCTACGATGTAAACCATGTGTACCAAGGAACTGCACCACCAAATGATGCACTTGTCTGTGCATCATTTTCCCAATTCGAAGAACAAGAACAGGACTTGTCTCCATCTCAGAGGTGTCACAGAGTTTAATTAAGTTCACTGAATGCTCTCCTAATTTTATGTGAAGATGCTATAGTGATACAATTTATTCAGTAAATCAAACAACCACTGCACTTGGTTAAAACTACATGGTTACAAAGCCTTGAATTTTTAAAAAGTAACAGAAAACAACATTAGGCAGATAGACGTGCCTCTAGGATTCAGGCTTCTCCATTATTTCTTCCTAACTAGCAAGCAGTTTCCCTAAAGTGAAGAATCTCTTTACACCCACATTAAATGTCAGAGGATAACCCTGTGCCATTTATGCATTACACCTGCAGTCCACCCAAGATGGACTTGTTGTTCCAAAGGATTCACAAGCCGTATGGGCAAAGTCAAGAAACTCATGTGTGGGTCAATCTTCTCTCTGAAACAGCCAACATAAAAAGTATAGCATGCATGCAATAGTATATCTTCAAAATCAAAAATCCAGGCTCCATCAGAAGAGGGGTGGCCAGCAGGGACAGGGAGGGGATTGTCCCTCTCTGCTCTGCCCTTGTGAGGCCCCATCTGGAGTCCTGTGTCCAGATCTGGGGCCCCCAATACAAGAAAGATGTGGAACTGTTGGAGAGGGTTCAGAGGAGGCCATGAAGATGATTAGAGGGATGGAACACCTCCCCTATGAAGAGAGGCTGAGGGAGCTGGGCTTGTTCAGCCTGGAGAAGAGAAGGCTGCGGGGGGACCTCACTGCAGCCTTCCAGTCCCTGAAGGGAGCAGAGAAACAGGAGGGGGATCAACTTTTTAAAAGGGCAGACGATGGCAAGACAAGGGGGATGGATTGAAGCTGAAGGAAGGAAGGTTTACATTAGGTATGAGGGGGAAGCTGTTTACAGAGAGAGTGGTGAGGGGCTGGAACAGGCTGCCCAGAGAGGTGGTGGATGCCCTGTCCCTGGAAGTGTTCAAGGCCAGGTTGGATGGGGCCCTGGGCAACCTTGTGTAGCTCCAGGCCTGGAGGTTGCTGGCCCTGCCTGTGGCAGGGGGGTTGGAGCTCTGTGGTCCTTGGGGTCCCTTCCAACCCATGCTATTCTATGAGTCTATGACTCAGCAAATTCACTTTTAATTAAGTGATGAAGTATATTTGGGAAAGTTTTAATTTCCCTTGTGTATGGAAGTTTTATCAAGTGATGGTTAATGTGGCCCGGAAAGAGATATGCTGCTTACTGTCACTGAACTTACAACTTGGGACACCCAGCCAAGTTAACAGGACCAAGGAATTTCCCAACTCTGAGTGCTTGATCTTGCCAACTTTCTATCAGATTAAACTTTGTAAAGTCCTAGTTACTGCTGCAGAACCCTCTGAAAGAGGAGCAGAGACAAGACTCTGAGGATGCCTGCATCCTCCTTTTCAAGGTGAGCTTGCCTGCATGTCATATGTGATCTTTTACAGTGCAGGAGTGCAGTGAGAGCAAGAAATGGCAGTTCTGTGACTGGCAGAAAGAGCATATGGCTTTACACTGCATGTTCCTGTCTGGAGCCTACAAAAGCCTGCTGACACCACATAGGTGGTGTATTTCACACATTTTGCTACAAATATGATTATATGGAAGTGTGGAAGATTTTTTTCCACTTTGTGTAAATAAAATGTCCTTCTAATTATAAGATACTCTTATTAAAAAAGAAAGAGGTGTGCAGGAGGATCTAGACCCATGTTGAGTTCTGAAAAATAAGCTTTTACAGGTTTCTTATGCAAGAGGAAAAAGCTGTGATACGATTACTACCACAAGAAACAACCAGATGCCACTATGAAACTACTAACAGAACTGTGTGGGCATAGGAAACAACTTGAGGACAATAACATCAAATTAAACTTAAATCCAGGCCATTAATAACTGTTTTAAAGTAACCACACTACAACTCAGCAGTCAACCTTATTGTCAGCCCTTCTGAATTAGTGAGCTACATCTTCTGCCTCTCATGCTGCTGCTTCTGTCCTGGACTCAGTTAGTTCAGGTAGTTTAGGACTTTTGATTCTTATCTACACTTTCCCTGCTGATTTTCCACTCATCTCTCTGCCTGAGCTTACTTACCAATTTATATGAAAAGAAATGCTTTCTTCTGTGCAGGAACTATGGCCAGTAAATCTCCCTTCCATTCTGTCAGAACCAACAGGCCTTCAAAATCTAATCAGGAAGACTTCTAAATGAGCAGGAAGTTTTAGAAGGTAAGGTCTGAGGTCTTTCTGTGGTTGGAGGGCATTTTTGGTTTTGAACTGCATCATGCTAAAGACTCTATTTTCATGTTAGAGCTGTGCAATGACTTGCTGGGAAGAGGCCATGAACAAGGCGTACTACATATTCAACTGCCAACAGCATTTCCCTCAGCCTCTCAGCTTCACAGGAATGTCTCCCAGCTATACTTGGGCAAAAGTGAAGACTTATCAGATGTAGGATGAAGTCAGGGGTTGAAATAGGGAACTCTTCCTTTCAATTTTTTGAAGTTTGATTATTTAGTTTAAAAGTGTGCAAACTCTGTGGTCAGTCTCCACCATCATACTGCATCTCATCTTTCTGTTTTGTCAGACAGTCTCTTAGGACAGTGACCCACTCTGATAGTAATTTGCTACTGCAGAGTACATTTGTACAGCACAGTCTAAGCATTAAATAAAGCTGTGTAACAATTATTTGAGAAGCAAAGAACATGCAAGAACTGTATAACAACCTTCTCAAGTCTTTCAAATTTAGCCTGAACGTCCATGCGTGGGCATCAGGCATCATCTGTAAGTATGCTGGTAGTCACAGAACAGACCAGTGTTTATGAAATTGGCCAAAAAAAAATCCAAACCAGGAGGATGTTCTTGTAAAAAGCCACTGTGCTGGTTGCTGAGACAAGAGCTTCCTTCAAAACTATCTGTTTTGCTGTATCCCCTTCTGCAGTAGTCAATGAGAGGAATGCATACAGCCTCAGCTGTGTAGCTCTCTTCCCATACAGTACACTAAAGGTACTTCAGAGATATTTCATACCAGTGATCTAGCAATTTCTCACTGAGAGCCTGACAGAAGTGCTTAACATTTCCACCTAGTCAGTTCCAGAAGAAAATATTTCCAGTACTGTCTAGCAGAAGCTAGCAGCATCCCTTAGGATAATAAATGAAAGAATTCAGCCATGCTGTGTGGATGCCACTTTCTCTACCCAACCTTTTACTTTGGAACTGAGACAACACACAGTGTTGGCCCCAACATGGTAAGAGTTGGTTCCTCTGGGATTGAAAAAGGAGGAGATAAAAAAGCATACAGGGAGCATAAACAGGTACAAATGATTCTGTTTTGGAGAGAGATTATTTATAACAGGCATTTGTATGTCTCGATTGTGTTTTCTGTCTGGTTGCACTGTTAACTGCCTTACTTTTTTTTTCATCTATGAGAAATCAGGGTCTTTGTATGGAGTAAGAAACATGCAAATGCAACACCCATGGAAGAAACATCTCACAGTTATGACAAATCCTGTGCAAAGAGATGTGTTATAAACATGACCAGGAAAGCATTTACAAGACTATTTAACAGAGATTAATTCCAGAAATAAGACCAGCAAAAAGCAATACCCTGTGAACTTTGCTTGGAGACTACATCTATCTTTCTTCCTGCAAGAAGGCTTTTCCACCAGAGCTCTCCCTGTGCCATATCCACCCCCAAATCCCATCTTCTTGGGTTTCTTTGAACACATTTTGAACTATGGCACACAAGACTTTAGATGTCAAGAAGAAAATGAGCAAACTGTAGCTTGGCTACGGGACTGTACAACCACTCATAATAAAATGCTTCACATAAACTATTTCAACTTAAATCCTTTCCCAAGACATTAATGATAAACTAACAATACTTAAGTCATTCTCTACAAAAACTAAGTGGTGAAGACTCACAGTGAAATAAAAACTTGTCCATTCTACATGTGAATAAACTGAAATGCAAAACAACTCCACTTGTCCCAGACACAACCTGTTGGACAATCAGAATCTAATGGCTAGGCTGGACAAGACACTGACAAGAGAGCAGGGACAATGCAGAGTGATTAAAGGGGGTATGAACAATATCTCAACCTCATTTAGTGTCACAACAGTCACTAAGGAGGGTTTATTTTCCCCTAGCATCTTTGTCAACTCTCCAACAGCTCAAGGTATGTAGCCACTAGTATCTTCACAGACACAAGGAAATTAATTCAATAAGCTATGCTGTTAATTCTTAAGCAACAATAAAATCAGTAATCCTCTGGTACTGCTAATGGCAGCAACAAGATCCTTGCAAGATTTCAACTACTGGCATTCTGGAATTATCTTCCTTCTAGAGCAGTCCTCATGTCCACACACGTCAACACATCTATTTAATATACGACTTACTGTGTTACTGCCCTGTTCCTTCCTGGAATTTCATCAATTCTGCTGGCACTTAAGTCAAATGAGCATTAAGCGGCTTGAATAATTTTTAGAAGAGCTTATTCAAATTATTCTTTTAAGAGAGTAAATAAGTTTACAGGTTATTGTCCCAAGCCACTTCTCCATAGATATGCTTTTACTTTTTGAACTGTCCCTTGAAACAGTATTTTAATACTGAAATTAAAATACTTCTGTTGTAATCCTCAGGACAAACAGGTAACAATTATTGTCCACAGCTAATGTTGTGTTTTATCAAATTATGAGGAACAAAAACTACTCAAAATATAATTTAAGTCAAAAAAGCAGCATTCTCTAGACTATCTGCCGACCTGTGTATTCCCTCATTTACCCAATGAGGCCAATACGTTACAACCAGTTGAAGGAATGTGATAAAAGTGTTACAGTTTTGAAATTCTGAATGACAGAGAACCCATTTTTCTTGCTGTTGTGTTCAAATGATGTTCCCATCTATTAATAACAGACCTTACTTCTAATTTTAGTATCTTTGTTGTAATTAAAAAACCCCTATTTCAATAGCTAGCACTTTCTTCTTATGAAGCTATATACACATAACTAACATTCCTTCCGGTACCTTTAAAAAATTTAAATCTTTTAAGTTTCTTTTAAGACATTTTCTCAAGATCTAAGTTAATATATTCAGCCTGCTCTGCAACCTAACATGTTTTTAAAGCCCTGTTCAAAACGTGGACACCAGAAGTAAATGCAGTATTTCAATACCAGCCTCATCAGTGTCACACTCAAAAGTGAAATCACTTATTCGTACCACCTACCATTACTGAATTAGCATTTTGTGCCACAGCATCAAAGTAAAAGACCAATCTGAATTATTTATTCACTGACTCCTAAGTCTTTTCCTTTCTGCTCCAGGTTTTAAAACAAAGAGCTCTGGCTACTTTAAAAGATACTTCGCTCACTGTGGCCAGCAGGTACAGGGAGGGGATTGTCCCTCTCTGCTCTGCCAGCCTGAGGCCCCAGCTGGAGTCCCATGTCCAGAGCTGGGGCCCCAATACAAGAAAGATGTGGAACTGTTGGAGAGGGTTCAGAGGAGGCCCCAAAGATGATCAGAGGGCTGGAGCACCTCCCCTACGAAGAGAGGCTGAGAGAGCTGGGCTTGTTCAGCCTGGAGAAGAGAAGGCTGCAGGGGGACCTCATTGCAGCCTTCCAGTACCTGAAGGGAGCAGAGAAACAGGAGGGGGATCAACTTTTTAAAAGGGCAGACAATGGCAAGACAAGGGGGATGGATTGAAGCTGAAGGAAGGCAGGTTTAAATTAGATATGAAGGGGAAGCTCTTTACAGAGAGAGTGGTGAGGTGCTGGAACAGGCTGCCCAGAGAGGTGGTGGATGCCCCATCCCTGGAGCTGTTCAAGCCCAGGCTGGATGGGGCCTTAGGCAACCCTGTGTAGATCCAGGCCTGGAGGTTGGTGGCCCTGCCTGTGTCAGGGGGATTGGAACTCTATGATTCTTGGGGTCCCTCCCAACCCATGCCATTCTATGATTTAATGGACCCAGCTTACCAAGCTGTCCCTGCCTTGCCATACTTCTACTATTTCAATACTTCCATGACACTGGCACATCAGGAATGATTTTATAATTTCTTCCTTATCGCTGAAAAAAGTACTCAGTATTGCCCTTATCACAGAACAGTTTTGGTTGAAAAAGACCTTTAAGATCACCACGCGCAACCACTAGTAAGTCCCCAGTCTCACAGAACATTTAAAATATCATCTTCTGGCCTGGTGATGATTCCTAGAGATCCATCTTAGAACCTAGAGATCCAGACCCAGATTTTTCAGCAGCCACTAAAGTCTTCCAAACATTTTGTTGAAACTCCACTATAAACTATCACAGTACAACAGACATGAAATAATATTTTGTTTAGTTATTAAGAGGTTTGGAAGAACATCCCTTGTCTCCTTTTATTTGAATACAAAGGACTTTTTCTCTGAAAGAAATACAAATATATTTTGTAAATGCTGGTACATTGCCAATGTGGTTACTTATTATCACTGATTATTTTATTCTTAGTTTGCTGCAATACCATCCTCTTATCCATATGCTTGTTACCTTACTTAGGAGACAACTCTCTGATGTCCTTAGTGTCTTTTATGAACCTTCTCTACTTGATATTTCTCATTTATTTCCATACAGTTACATTTTTTATTTACATTTTTCCTCTGCCTTCAATTGTCATTGGTTCCATATAACATATTTGATTCAAACTTAACTGATTTTTCCATTATAAAATGTTAATACATTATTCTTAAAGATGTTTTATTTCTCTGAAGAACCCTAAACAGCAATTCTTTATTCTGAGGTCCAATGTGACTGACTGAGGCCAGATTTTTTAGGGTGCATTAGACCATTAATTTCACAGAAGTACAGAGAGCCAGTTTAGAAGAAGGAATATTATTTTGCAGCCACATTTAAATCAATGGAAAGGAATGTACGGTGATTTTAAATATCCATGAGACTGTTTTTCAGTTATCACACTGATGGGGTTTTTAACCCCCTCTTTCAAACAATTTTTTGTGCTTTGAAATAAAACACTCAAGGCTTTCATCCCAGGTCAAACACTCGACATTTTTTACAGGGTGTTCTACAAGGCCCCCTTAGCAGCAGAACTACACTCCCATTAGTACCAGTGTCACTAGTGGACAGAGCGATGATTTGTTAGGCAAAGGGGAGCAGCAAGGACTAATTGGCCATATGAGGACACATAAGCATGTGAGAGGAATGCATAAACAATGGACAACACATGCAAAGGTAGGCTGCTCCTCTGGCATGTCCCAAGGCACAAGATAAATGGCATTATTAACAGATCTGAGATAGAAGAAGTGCAATACGAATTACACATGCAAGTTCTTTCTTCCTCAAAATAGCATCCTGGCTAGAAATACTCCCACATGAAATGAAGTTAATTTCAAATAGTTTGAGAAGATGTAATTTCGTACAACAGAATGTGAGAAAAATGGCTTTATGTTCATTTCCTCACAGTAAATAAATTAAATCTGTGACTACAATTTTCTTCATCACGCTGGAGACAAAATGCAGACTTCAACTTGTTTGAAATATCAGAAATGTCATGTAGAGCAGAAATCAGAACATTCTAAAAGAAGTTAGTATGGATTCAAGACGTATGTTTCCATAAAGACAATAAGATAATTTTAAAAGTCTTAGGGAGGGCTAATAGACATTTGCATGCATCAAGCAACCATGCTTCAAAAGAGCTGGCTTGGTAACCTCAGTAACAGCTGCAGATATAATGCTAATAATATTGTAAAATAAGGCTTTACATCACAAAACAGCAACTTTTTTTTTTTAACTGCCCTTGATCTCTTATCATACCATATTTAGCAACAGCCACCAGTGTAATCCTCCAATGTGACCTATATAAAGAATTAGAAGATGTTCTTCTTAAGAGGTATATTTCGGACAAGTAAAATATAAAGAAAGAGGAATATTCCACCCGAAATCCCCTGGCCAGGAAGACAGGGAGTCCACAGAAAACTCCTCTCCTAAATGCCAGCTGTACCTCAGTGATTTTGTCCACCAGAACATGGAAGTAATGCTGACTGAAATTGTCACCCACTCTGTGTGCAGCCTGCAAAGTATGTGCCTCACTGCAGACAGTTCCACCAGCTTCAGTGAAGCAAGGAATGAATCTGCCTAGTGGATGCAGTTTGCTACCCGTAGTAAAATATATATTGAGATGTGATTTCAGAACAATACAAACACTGGGGAAGAATTTCAGCCTGGGAACTCTCTGCAGTTCAGATGAACAGAAAAGCAAGATTGCTTCTGTTGTTTCTGTCCACCAGGAAGAAGCCTTCTTACCCAAGTAGGATTGTAACATTTTGTTGTGCCAGTTGTATTTTATTACCATTGATTTATCCATAAAGCTAATACAATTATGGCCATTTAAATATTACAGTTCAACTATTTACTTACCTTCTGGAGAGAAAGCAAGGCATATCTGAATACAGATCAGTTGATCTTGAGGTTGGATAGTGACTTAAACAGAGAGATGTGGTTCTTTTTACTGCTTGTGGTTCTTCCACATGAATAAATCAGAGCAGCCTTACAGTATATTCCGTGGAAAGTGAGAAACACAATCACCCCAGAGGTAATCAGAACTTAAAGGAATTTATATGTTTTGAGTTTCCACTAGAGCTTTCCATATGTACTCAGGGATCACATCTCTTTATTCCCATCACCTAAACCACAGTTTTTTGTAGAAGGGAGATGGTAAAACACTATGACAAACGTGGCAGGTAGGCAGATGTTCCATGAAATTAGGCATGTGAAAACACAAAAGCTAAGTTTTATTTTTATTTTGGACAAATCATAATAGAAAGGTTTTATTAGCAAGACCAGGTACTGCCATTTGGACACCTAAGTATGAAGCCCATTGGTGCAAACAAGCTCTTCAAAGGCTTGCGACAGGAATGTGGTAAGAGAACAAAAAGAAAACTAGAAAACTTGTGTTCAGCATAAAGACCATAGAGATAGATAAAGTGTTAGCTGGACATTTGATCCACATTATGTTAAAATGTTAAAAATTATCCTAAATAGCTTGAACCCTTTGTTTCTGGATACAGAGAGGGTTTTTCCAGTTTTCCTACCATGGCTTTTTGCAGGCCTGAAGATTCATGAAACTAGGTATTAAACTGGACAAAACAGCTATTTTAGAGCTCAGTAATGTTTGAAGAAAATGCATGGTTGGGGAAAGAGTGAAATATTTACCCATAAAATTAGAATAGTAAAAAAGGGATGGCAGTTTCAAAAGCAAGAAATAACAGAAAGTACATCAAGCACCTTGTTCTGTAATTTGGTCTAAAGATCATCAAAACTCATGCAGCAGAAGCGCTGACATGTATGTACACACATTCCATCTAAGGACAACACCAGCTCTACATTTATAGAGTAGGTTAACCACAGAAACAGCAGAAATTGTTTGTATCACTGTACTTGGCACCTGGACATCAAAGTAAAGCTGTGTTCAGAAAGAGCACTGCATTTTCAAAAGCCTTTCTTTACATAAAACCTTGGTTTTATTGGACATCAGTGAGTCAAAAGCAGATGGCTGATCTAATTTTAGTTAGGGACAGATACAACCCACCAGCAGCCAGGGTAATCAAGGGTAGCCAAGGTTATGAGCCCCAAGCAACAAATTTATTTTACCTCATATTCAGATTCAAGCGTCACAGTGTTCTGTTTTAATTTTTCTTTCAAAGCCGGATCAACCTGCAAGACAGAAAAAAAACAAACCAAAAAAAGCCTCAACAAAAAATGATTGCTTTTAAGAAATATTTTTAAAGAAATGATAACCTCAAATAAACTAAATATTGGTACATGCAAACCTCGTCTCCTCTAAATTAGTTTATGTGCTGCCTGTTCAGATACCAGGATGATGAACACAGTACAAGAACTGGGCTGAAAAGAGGTCAACAGCCAAACTTTTCAAATCCAAAGGGAAGCACATTTGTAACTAGCCCTGCACTTACATTTACCGTAAATACTTAAAGCTGAAACTGCTCAGTTTGAAACTGTCACGCTAAACAAAGCCTCAAATAAATGAAACAAGAAAGACCAAGAAAAGAGCAAATTGCGATTACATTACAAATTTTACTCCTGAATGTTGAGTTTAGTGAATGGTTGTCAAAGTCTGAGTCAAACTTCCAGTCTTCTGGTGAACACACAGCTGTTGCCTAGTTTTATTCCTGTTCCACACTGCTGGTGATTCCTGCCACCTTTCAGAGAAGTCTGTTCAAAGAACAAATCTAAGAACAGAAATGTCAGTGAATCACAGCAGATGCATTCCACATTTTGTCTTCTGAGCCCAGAAATTATGTCCATCGTCCCCTCTGCATTTGTCTCCCACAGGCCTAAGAGGGGGGAAAAGATAATTAGCATTCTTTATGCTTACATAAAGTGTTTTATGTTCTCCTCAGACATTAGCCACGTAGGCAGTATTCACACACAGTCTTTAGGCTAACCAATTAAAATATCAAATAAATCTACCATGAGAAGGCATTCTGATTTTTAGATCTTAAATACAACCAGATGTGTAAGGAGACTGGTAACATGTTTAGTTCTACAGTCCTGGTACATATGTTCAACTAGTGAAGAAAAACTGTTATTCTTAATTTGCTGCTTCTTGATCTGAATGAAAAGGGTTGTTACCCTTGTCACAACCAACCTCAAATGTCTAAAGCTGTCTAAAAAAAAAAAAAAAAGGAAGAAACACATTGTGGAATTTGCCTGGTTGATGAGATGACCCACTGACAGATTTCTGCCCCAACAAAAGCTCCTGATCCTCAGAGGTACTCAAAATACACATCTACTGTCTCTATTGATGGGAATTACTCTGAAGAATTTCCCTAGGCCATAATGTTCCCCTTGATTACAGACATTAACTGCTGGTTAGCATGCAGCCTGTGAGACCTCAATTCCTAAGGATGCTCAGATAGGGAAGTCTAACACCATCTGTGTTCCACCAGAGGTTTGATTTCCCTATCTGATCAGAGATCTGGCCATGGAAGTACATGCATTTGCAACCTCCAGCCTCATTACACTTGGGAACTAAGCCAAAACATCTCAAATGGTTTAAGTTTGTACAGGACACAGCTCCCACCTTATTTGTAATAATAACAGAAAGCCCCAAACCCCAAACACCCCAAGCCACAAAACAACTTGTAAAACACGACAGCGTCTCCGCACTAGCTCTCTACATCAAATAAAATTAAAAAAAAAAAAAGAAGGGCTACATCTATTTCTCAGCATTCAAGGTCTCCATAGAACTGCCCCTCATTAAAGATGGATTGCCTCTCCTTCTGTGACCACGACCTCCAACAACAGCTGTGTTTCATTAGAACAAGGAACCCATCCATCACACAGGCAGAAATGCGAGCTCTTTGGGCAGCCAGACAGGCTTTGGAGCTTGCTTCCACAGAGATAAGAGTGATCATGGACCTCAGCATATTCAGAACTAACTACAAACTCTATTTGTAAAGCTTGGTGTTCTTGGAACAAGGGGAAATGCTCCAGCAAATAAAGAAGGTTTTCTTTCCATGTTTTCCCTACACTTAATAAGGCACCCAAGATAACATGGTTGGAGCAGCATTTTTAATTAATTAACCACAACCAGAATTTAACTTACAAAGACAGGTCAATACCCCCATTATCAAGTATTACTTTAGCAATTTTTACTGTCTTTGTTTAATGTGTGGTGTTTGCATGGCCACATTCGTGTAAGGTAAAGGGGAACAAGCTGTGAAGTTACAGCTGTTTCTCCTCCCTTCCAGACCCTTCTGTCCTCAGACTTCTTTGTATCCTCATTGTCCCTTGCACAAAGGGAGAAGACTAGCTAAAACTGAGGTCCAGCATCCTAATACCTGTAACTGTTCTGATGCTGTAGTTCTAATAACCGACAACAATGCAGAAATAAAGGAGGCCAGTTGAAATTTCTCAGGAAAAAGTTATCCTGTAAATAAGAAATGAAGAGAAACTGCTGCTTCTTTAGAAGCAGGAATGTTATTCAGTAAATTAACTTACCAAGAAAGAGTAGTTAAACACATATACACATATCTTGCCAAGCTCTTGACACTGAACATATAGGCACAGGAAAATCCATTCTGCAGAACACATTATTTTATGCAAAGTTCCATGAAAAAGAAAATAATAAAAATTGGAGCATATTTCCTCTTTACCTTTTTTTTTGTTCCCTACACACTTCTCCATGTAGAATACTTGAGTTTGGGAGATTGAGTCATCTGCACGTTCTAAAGCCTTGGTTGCAAACCCCTGCTTTTCAGTTGCCAAATGGAGACAGACAGGTTACCAACTCTTTTCAGTATGGCAATTGTTTAAAAGCATATTATAAAGGTCTGTTTCCACAGTGTCTCTGCCATGCCATGCCATCTTTGCAATATCACAAGGACAAAATAACCCCAAAACCGGAACGGTGCTATTTTCATTCTGAAAAGGCAGATAAACATTGATACGAGCTACCAGCACAGAACATAACCAGGAAACACTTAAAATATGGGCAGAGCCAGGGAAGCGCCCATGCCAAAGTGGTAGCTCCTTTGTATTACACATCTGCCAGAAGATCCAAACACAAACACATACATTTTGCTTCCACGACGACTTCGATGCCAACACACACACTGCCAAATGAGCTAGAAGTAGTCAGCTACATACTGGCAAATGAGTCATCAGCTAAATTATGAAGACAAGTCTGTATTAGTAAATATGATGGGGGCAGCAGACAAAACCCAAACGCTGTAACAGCCTGGCAGTGTCCTCTGCACTTAGGAGGCAGGAAGGAACAGAAAACAATACCCCTTTACACTAGAGGACCCCTTTGTGTCAGGCAAAATCTCATGATGCTCCTTTAAGATCCATTTAAATTTATGCTTTGCCTCTAAATATGGAATTCAAAAACGTGGATTTTTATAGCATAACTTCACATTAAATTCTTACTGAAAAACTACTGAAACCCCTGATACAAATATTAAGGCAGCTTTCATGAGATGCTGTCTGCAAGGCTTCCAAAACAATACTGTAAATACCATTCTTCAAAGCTTTGCTATTTTTTTCAGAGGTGAGGTTGTTCTGTTGGGGTGGGGTTTTTTCCTATAGAACACTTGTGGCAAAAATGAACAAAACACTCTCATGGTATTTTACACTGTACAGGCATATTTCACACGACATCAGTTGGAGGAGCAAGGGCAGGTATACAGACAAATCTCAGAAAAGGTCTAAGAACAAAGGTTTTTAAGTTTTGTCCCATTTCACAGTCCTTTGTTCCTTCAGTTTTACCCTTACTTAACTTCAAAATCTTCCCAAAGATACGGACTTTTAGAAAAATTTCTTAGGTGGCTAAAAGTAATAGCACAAAAATATCCTTAGAAATCTTAGTAGGCCACTATTGGAGCCTGAAAGTACTTAAAGACCTTTTAAAATAGGGCTGACACTTCTAATTTTAAGGCTGACATTTCAGTCAGAATTTCTAGGGGGAAAAGAGGTGCCCCTCTACGTGCAGACTAGGGGCATCACTTCAGAGCTAAGCAGGGTCCTTGCAGCCCCTACCAAAATGCTGCTCTCTTCACACTCATTTCAGTAAATGGAATTTTTTGTTTGTGGCACAAATATTTCTGGTAGAGTTATAAACCTTAATGTGCTGCTACTAAAAAAATTCTCCATTTAACAACCCTGCACTGATCCTCAGTGACCACGGTTCATTTCAGTTCAGAAGCAAATAATCCAGACAGAGAGTGACTGTTAAATTGGTGAATGTCACTAACTTTACCTCCAGGATATGGAAAGGATAGCTCTACCACAAAGGAACCCAAAGAACACCATCACTATCCCCTTTTGATGTTCAGACGGCTGGAGCACCTCTCCTGTGAGGACAAGCTGAGAGAGTTGGTGGTTCTTCAGCCTGGAGAAGAGAAGGCTCCAGGGAGACCTTACAGCAGCCTGGCAGTACCTGAATGAAGGGCTACAGGAACACTCGGGAGGGGCTGTTGATAAGGGCACGGAGTGCTAGGATAAAGGGTAATCACCTTAAGCTGAAAGAAGGGAGATTTAGGTTAGATATTAGGAAGAAATTCTTTACTCTCAGGATAGTGAGATTGCCCAGAGAGGTGGTAGATGTCCCCTCCCTGGCAGGGTTCAGGGCCAGGCTGGATGGGGCTTTGGGCAACCTGGGTTAGTGGAGGGTGTTCCTGCCCATGGTGGTGGGGGTTGGGACTAGATGGTCTTTAACATCCCTTCTGACCCAGACTATTCTATGAAACAGAGGAATACAAAACAGATCACCAATGTCACTCTTGTTCAGTGTTCAGAGATGTGCAGCAAGTCGATCCACATTCTGATTTTCAGGGTAGCACCTCAGTCATCCCCATTGCACAACACCTGGATCTGTAACTCAGAGCCCACTTTCACAAACAGTCTCCAGTCCCTCTCTCAGCTATAACCACTATTATTTATTTGTCCACTTACTATTTGTAGCCATGGGTTTTAGGGTAAACCGAGTCTCCAATATATTACATCTTCCAATATGAAGGGTTCAATTACTACACAAGGAAACTATCATGAGACAGCCGAGCCCTGAGAAGTGGACAGTCTCCTCTCAAATCAGTGCAGTAAGTTGTACACTTGTGTCTAGAGACTGGCATGTGCTGACCAAATATTTTTGTATGCCAAAGTTTTTTAAAACTTTCCTTCTAGCAAGCATTTCCAGAAGGCCACAGAAGATGTTCTACCCTAATAATACTAGTTAGTTATTTTTACTGAAACATGAGTATCCTTTCTTGCCCTATCTTCCAGAAAATAATATCCCACTGAGAAAGGTTTCAGCTTTTGCCTTGGAAAAACGATGGCCTGAATGTCATAAACATGAATGAAGCTTGGTTTTTCTTTGAATCTGCTCACACTGGCATAAATATATGTGAGACAAGTCTCCTGCAGTATCCACAATGCAGAGTCCACATAGATTGGATGTTAGGAAAAAATTTTTTACTGAAAGAGTTGCCAGGGCCTGGAACAGGCTGCCCAGGGAGGTGGTCGAGTCACCTTCCCGGATGTGTTTAAAAAAAGGGTAGATGAAGTACTTAGGGATATGGTTTAGTTTAGGATGTGAATGGTTGGACTTGATGATCTTAAAGGTCTTTTCCAACCTTGTTATTCTGTGTAAAGTCTGGCATAAAGTCTCTGATAACAGAGAAGGGCAAGTCAAAACATACCATTTCATGCAATTTCATTCACAACATCCTTTAACTAATTATCTATAATATTTAATACGTGAAGAACACTTAGATAGGGCTACTGCATATGCTTGGATAGAAACACTTCTGAACACTGGGGAGACAGCTGAGACTAGATGTAAAACCTGGCTTTGTGCCCTTTGACTCTTTCCTAAAATCTGTATAGAACACAGGAAGTTAAACAGAAAACCATTTCATCAGGCCTCTGACAGAAATCAGTGCAGACATTTCCAAAGGAGCGACAGAAAATCTTATTACAATAGCAGTCCCCAGAGTTACAGTACACAGTGCATCTGTGATCTCTCAAAATCCAAATCTACTTGTTTCCAGATGGATAAACCCGCCCACTACTATCCCAAACTGGACCAGACATTTTTACATGATGCTGTCATTTAATCAATGATTTGTGTGCTTTCACATCCAGCTGGATTCACAGGCGCAAATTTATTTATTTGATTTATAAAACGTAAATTAGTGCCTTAAACCATGGCTCCGAGCAAGCTAGCAGAAATTTAATTTCACAGTAAAATTCAGTGCAAAAAACTGTTCTTTCCAGAATAAAATAAAATATTCCAAGGGAGGAAAAAAACCCCCACAAGTTCACAACTAACAGCAAGTCCCATGGTGTTTCTGCAGTGTCCCCTGCAGAGAAAAGCAAATTTCACTGCATGCCTAAGACAAACCAGTTCTAAGTATGGAGCCAACAGCACCTGTGGCCTTAAAGTCAGAATAGCCAAGATCTCCCATACAAGAATCTCCAAGCTGCCATTCCTGGGCTTTGCTAGATCTTGGTTTCCCTGCAGCCCAATAGTACAAAGGGAGGAACTTGCTAAGTTTTTTGTATGCTGTTTTTCCAAATTTCCTTATTTACTTTCTTCCAAACAAGTTGATGGTGGATGAGAAGCTGGACATGAGCTGACAATGCTCACTCGCAGCCCAGGCGGCCAACTGCATCCTGGGCTGCAACAAAAGGAGCATGGCCAGCAGGTCAAGGGAGGTGATTCTGCCCCTCTACTCCGCTCTTGTGAGACCCCACCTCGAGCACTGTGTCCAGTTCTGGAGTCCCCAACATAAGAAGGACATGGAACTGTTGGAACGGGTCCAGAGGAGGCTACAAAGACGGTCCAAGGGCTGGAGCACTTCTCCTGTGAAGACAGGCTGAGACAGGTGGGGTTGTTCAGCCTGGAGAAGAGAAGGCTCCAGGGAGATCTTACAGCAGCCTTCCAGTCCCTGAAGGGACCTGCAAGAAAGATGGGGAAGGGGTTTCTAGAAGGGCATGTAGTGATAGGACAAGGGGGAATGGTTTTAAATTGGAAGGGGGTAGATTTAGATTGGATATTAGGAAAACATCCTTCACTATGAGGGTGGTGAGGCCCTGGAACAGGTTGCCCAAGGAAGTTGTGGATGCCCCCTCCCTGGCAGTGTTCAAAGCCAGGTTGGATGGGGCCCTGCACAGCCTGGTCTAGTGAGAGGTGTCCCTGCCCATGACAGGGGGTTGGAACTTCTTGGTCTTTAAGGTCCCTTCCAAGCTAAAGCATGCTGTGATTAAGAAACAAAAGTGTAAGACCTATTACATGAATTGGATGAAACATGCTGAAGACCACGGTCTATAGTATGCAAGAAAGGTAAGAGCGGTTCTGTCTGATTTACTATTATGCATTTATTTATCATCACAGAAGGTGGTGAAAATTAAGACAATGACACATTCCTTCCTGTGGGCCAAAAGGTGGGACCACTGGTCACATAAAAAGTTTTAGCTTGGAACAAGAGTTGCAGAATTTGCTGAGTCACCCATTACAAAACACTGACAGAGAAATCAGCAAGAGGAGCAAGACATTTTAAAAACATTAAAAGGCAGTTTCTCAAGGTGCCTTTGTAAAGTCTTTTTGTATGCTATACCTGTCCTGCCCCAGCCACATCGTGAAGTACAGTACATAAACTAAACACCCTTAAGAGATCGGTTCTGAAAAAGTAAATGTTACATACAGCAGTACTTAAAACATCCCTTTTCTTCTCCTCCAGGTGTGGGTATAATTTATGAAATATTAATTAAACCTACTAAAATACTTTTAAGTTTGTAACTCAGTTTCATACCTTACATGTGAGCGCTCTGCAATGTTTAACCCCTAACAGTGCATCTGCTGGGAAGATAGATATTTGACATTTACACAGAAAGGTGGGCCCAGGTGAACCTAATGAGGTGCAACACTGTGAAGTGTCAGGTCTTGCACTTGGGCCTGAAGAATCCCAGACATAGATACAGACTGGGAGAAGAGCTCCTGGAGAGCAGCCCTGCTGAGAAGGACCTGGGTTTCGTTGTGGATGAGAAACTTAACAGGAACCAGCAGTGTGCTCTTGCAGCTCAGAAGGCCAATGGTATCCTGGGCTCCATCAGAAGAGGGGTGGCCAGCAGGGACAGGGAGGGGTTTGTCCCTCTCTGCTCTGCCCTCTACAGCTGGAGTCCTGTGTCCAGAGCTGGGGCCCCCAATACAAGAAAGATGTGGAACTGTTGGAGAGGGTTCAGAGGAGCCACAAAGATGATCAGAGGGCTGGAGCACCTCCCCTATGAAGAGAGGCTGGGGGAGCTGGGCTTGTTCAGCCTGGAGAAGAGAAGGCTGCGGGGGGACCTCATTGCAGCCTTCCAGTCCCTGAAGGGAGCAGAGAAACAGGAGGGGAATCAACTTTTCAAACCCCCCCACTACTATCCCAAACTGGACCAGACATTTTTACATGATGCTGTCATTTAATCAATGATTTGTGTGCTTTCACATCCAGCTGGATTCACAGGTGCAAATTTATTTATTTGATTTATAAAATGTAAATTAGTGCCTTAAACCTTCCCCTTCCTTGTTTTGTATTCCTTTGACTATGGCAGGACAAGGGGGATGGATTGAAGCTGAAGGAAGGAAGGTTTAAATTAGATATGAGGGGGAAGCTGTTTACAGAGAGAGTGGTGAGGGGCTGGAACAGGCTGCCCAGAGAGGTGGTGGATGCCCCGTCCCTGGAGGTGTTCAGGGCCAGGTTGGATGGGGCCCTGGGCAACCTTGTGTAGCTCCAGGCCTGGAGGTCGGTGGCCCTGCCTGTGGCAGGGGGGTTGGAGCTCTGTGATCCTTGGGGTCCCTTCCAACCCAGACCACTCTATGATTCTATGATTTTCAAATGCATTTTCTGCATACTTCAGTTAACCCATCACCACGTTGTTTAGCTACTATCAGTACGTCATTAAGCAGTGTATGCAAAAGGAAAGTCCATTGAACTCCTGTGTTCAGAATCACATGAAATTTGCTGGCAAAAGCTTTTACTTTCAATAAAAGTTGCACAAATATAAAAGGAACTTCAAGAGTTCTTGAATTTACTGAACAGTGTTTTGCTATATCCAAATTACAGGGTTACTTGGTTCCATCTGCACTGTCTTGCAGTAATGGGCATGCTGCTGAAAGCATCACTAAGGTATACATAAGGACTCAGAGTACAAGTTTGTGATGCCAGTATTTAGGAGAAAAGAAACAACTCAATTTTGCCTCTAAATGGAAAATACTTCATAGCTGGAAATAATAAATAGAACTTTTTGGATGTAACTCCAGCAGAGTCAATACTTTGATTATGTTTTTAAAAGACTGCATTTTAAGGGCTATTTGCCTACTTAAGCGAGTTAAAATTGGAAAATTAGTGCGCAAACAGTTTAAGCTTTTCCTTATCGCTCCCTTAGACATATCCTAACTCTAGACAGAACCAACCTCTTTGTGGTAACAGAAAAGGTCCCTTAAGTTTCTTTTAAAAGCAAGTAACTTTAAGAGAGAAGTCAGGAACTGGCAGCACACAATGCAAGCAGCCCATGTTCCTCTCATCTCCATCTTTCCACTGGTGCACTGGCAGTTAGAAGAGGATTGAAGAGAGAGTCCTCTATACCACTGTGCTTCAGCAGAAATACCTGTGTTCAGGTGTTCACAGACTGTCCAGCAAGGCTTGTCCTGGTAGTAGCTTACTTTAATATAGAAAATCTAAGGCACCATACAATATCTAAACCACTGTCTTTTGGTTGGAGTAACAGTTCAGAAACAGAAAGTAATTCATTTAAAAAGAAAAGTCTAACCATCTCACAGGAAACCAAACCTTAAAGCTTTAATAAAAGTACAAAGCTTCAAAAATCCACCAACCAACCAACCGTCTCCTAACACATAATACAGTTAAAAGAATGCACAAACACACTTACAGATTAGGAATGCTTTCTTTATCAAACTGAAATATATATGCTTTTTTTTCCTTTCCAAAATGTAGAAGTTAATGCTTAAGCCCTGCCTTGAGCCATGTGTATTGTAAATATATTTGCTACCCTTATACAAAAAAGTCCAGCTTTCAGAAACCAACAGCAAGAAAACATATATTCAAATTTTTGCTGCCCCAAAATAAACAGAAATATAAAACAGAGCAAAAAAGTGTGGGGTTTTAACCCTAAGAAGAGTTTTAATTAACTTTTAGAATGCCATTTTGATTTGTAATACAATTCTCAAACCTTTCTGCAAGCACTGAAACAATTTTTGAATTTATGTCTTCAAACAGACACAATATTCAGAATTCAGTGTGAAGTTATCAAAATTACTTTTTTCTGTCCTAAAACTGTTTCTACAAACAAATTATGTCTTGAGAAACCCTCTAACTACCAAACTCTAATACCCCAAATACGCATGTGTTAAAGGAATTATCACTTCTCATTCTACAGTTCACATAGCATTAAAGTGAAGATACTTTCCACACTGACATCTAGTGAAGTTTTACAGTAAGAAGAAAAGCCTATTCTAATACTTTTCACCTACAAAAAGCCTTCCATCTTCCAAATTACCTATATTTTAGATTACTAGAATTTGCAACACATTTGTACATCATGCACTGTTTTCTTCTGAAAGCTATTTTCCCACTATTTTTAATAAATAACACGTTTACCTGCCAAAGGCTCAGACATTCTGATGCAGACATTACAGAAAGTTATATGGTCTGGTGCAATTACATTTAAAATCTGACTAGCAGAGTGACTGTTTTTCTATTATGCCAGATAAAAATTTTCAGTTCCCATTTCCCACCAAGTGTTCTGATCAGTTGGATTTTGTCACTTAATGCATTGTTTCAAGTGCAACGCATCTGTTTATAGCAGAGAAAAATAGAGAAGAAACACATCATACTTACGTTCAACACCACCTATGGAGAAGCAGATCCTTATGTTCTCTGGCTATTAGTGTACTTCTAAGGGTTAAACATCCAACACTAACGAAGCAGTTGTAGTAAATTAAATTCATAATTCACTGGGAATTATGAATGAAAAATATTCTAATTCATACATTTTAGACATTAATAAGACAAGTCATGTCTCTTCTCTATGCAGTAACCAGAAAGCTTGCATTCCTACATTCTCTCTGTAATCAACGAAGAAAGAGGGGTTCCTCTGGGAATATCTAAATTAGTCTCCTGCTCTGAATCATCCAGGGGTTTATGCATGGTAGATTTTATGAAGAGTGGAGGCACTGTTAGAGAGAACTCCTGAATTTCTTGACTCTGTAGCTGCTCATCTGCTCCACAGGGACAACATACCATCTGGGATACCTTATACCCTCCTTGAGCTGCACTCCAGGGAGTCAAGATATGATGCTGCACCAGCTACAACAATAATTTCAGCATTCATTAAGGTTCTAAAAGGTAAAGTTTCATTTTTAAGCCTCATCAAAACACAGGCAGTAAAGCATTGCCTGGCATAACGTGCAGGAGGTTCAATGCTCACTCCAGGGAAAACGTATCACCCGCTGCATCACAAGCAAACCTCTAAATGCTTTCTGCAGTGACAGGTATTTGAAGACAGACAGATTATGCATTTTCCCCTCTAATTAGCAGTGTTACTACAGATAGGACTTTGGGTGCTGCTTTTTCAGACTGCCATGTAACTGTAGTTTGCAACAGAACCAACTGACTTCAGTCTTTCTAGCCACAAAACACAGAGGAGAAGAAAGAGAAGGTTCATTTGGGCAGAGATTGCACTTAGAAGTGAAAAATTTCCAGGCAAAGGGTTTTGAACACTTTCATGGTAAAAACTGTAGTGATCTACGAGGCAGGAACTGCAAGAATTCCTCATCTAGGGATTGGGACCCCAATACTTCTGTTTGGTCTGCAGACACCATGGCTATTGGCTTCACTAGATGAGCCTAAGCAGCTAGATGTTTTCTGGTGCTTGAGGGAGATGAGGGGAAAGACAGCTGGATATTAAATTATGTTTTGGTTAAAAGCTGCCTGAAGCTAAATTACACACTTGTAATCACTTCGATTGCAAGGCAAAAATACTAGTAATTAATTGTGGCAACATGACAGAGTTTAAAGCAACCAAACAGAATTCCTGGTTATAAAATGTAAAAATCTGAAATCTATCACCATTATATGTACTGAAATTAGTTCCACTTGCAATAGCATCAAAATTAGTTTCTCCACTTAATAACCTTCTCTTCATCTGAATCTAATCTTGACAACAGAAACACCATCAAGAATTATGAAATGGAAAAATGGCTTCTGTTTAAAACAAAGACCTCTTAATACTTGCACTCTAACTTGTGTTTCATCACAGAGAAGCTCGATTATCTGAAGCAAAGCTGCCAGAAGTCCAGGTACCTCCAAACATATCCCTTTCCCCACACCCTCCCCCAACATTAAAGTTCTGTCCAAGAAGAAGAGAAAAAAAGGAGGGGAAAAAAAAAAAAAAGAACAAATTTGGCCATTTGCCTAGAATTTCCAGATGCTGGGCAGCACGGTCAGGTGCTCTAATGTGGTTGCTTGATGCTTGGAAATTGTACATGGACAATGTATATCCACCAGGATTTACGTGCCTCCAAAGAGTTACCTTGTGTGCAGAACATACTTAGCATGTTCCCGCTGCTGAATGCTCCCAAGTAAGCCAGATAGGATCTAAATACTGCCTTGAATTTCCTGGACAGAAAAAGAAGTGCCCCCACATGAAGTACTCACTCTAATGTAATCTTCTAAGCGCATCCACCACTAGTTTATGCATATGAGAAAGCTGGAACAATGCACTGGGCCACATGAGATACTGAATAGTTCAAGCTCGGCATATAGCAGTGGGCACATACGTGTTTGTACATAGAATCATAGAATCACAGACTGGTCTAGGTTGGAATCCCCAAGGATCATAGAGTTCCAACCCCCCTACCACAGGCAGGGCCACCAACCTCCAGGCCTGGATCTACACAAGACTGCCCAGGGCCCCATCCAACCTGGCCTTGGATACATACATCTGAAGATTCAGAACTGGATTTACAGGGACCTAGCACAGAGTTGTGTAGCAAAACACCTAGCCTGAATTAGATGGCTGCAATGAAGGGGGAAAGAAAAAAAAAAAGGCAAAAGAATATTTAGACACTTACAAAGAGGATGCGCACTGGCCAACAATTACAGCAGCAGTAACTACAGGCAATCTCTAAGTACAAGGCAACTTACCCTGAGATTCGAGAAGACACTTCCTTTCAGTTAGGATTCAGAGCTTTTAGTCATCTCAGACTGAGGTGGCCCAGGTTTAGTTTGTTTGTTTTAAAGAAAAAGAAACACCTCTTACTTAAGAGAAAGAGTAATGCCCTGAAAAAAGGGGGCACAGCTTCAAGGTGCTTCGTATCACATATTTATTTGATAAAAATACTGAAATTCTAAGTGGTGTAGGAATTACAAAAGAGGTTTCCCCTATTTCACATACATACCCTAATCACCAGCACATGATCCTGTTTTTTCCCCCCCATTCTTCCAATTCTTTAACTGTTCCCATAGAGAGTTGAGTTTTAAAACTAAAGCAGTTAATGCCTGAAGCTCCAGGCAATCTACAAATTTATGGGTACTGCCTGTTGCCCGAAGAAAGGAGATGTGCCTTGAAACTCTCATCCACATCCTAAGTACCTACTCTCTGGCTGAACCAAGCAGCTCACAGGCAGCTACAGCATCTCTGCTTCCTCTGAAAAGCCTCACCAGTTGCAGTCAAACAGCTCACTTAGCAGTGCCCAGGTACCAGCTAACACAGACTGAGGAACATCTATTTAATGGAGCCTAAAAGATTTCTATATATTTAGCAGACACCAAGCTGTGTAGCACCATGTAAACTGTGGTACTAGAGAGCTTGGCCAAAAGCAGAATTTCAGGTACATAAAGTTTCTTCAGTCCAAATGTTTAGGTAGTCACAGAATGGAAATTTTAAGAATCAAAACAGTAGATCTAGAAAGATTCTAAGCCCCTTAAATTTTATTTTTTCAATCTTTATAAAAGATTGCTCTGCCTCTTGGAGACATGCCATTTTTGATCTGATGATATTTATTAATCCACAAGTACTGAGAAAAAGGACTTGGGAGTACTCATGGATGAGAAGATGGACATGAGCCTCCAATGTGTATCCTGCAGCCCAGAAGGCCAACCACATCACGGGCTGCATCAAAATAAGCATGGCCAGCAGATCAAGAGAGGAGATTCTGCCCCTTTGCTCTGCTCTGGTAAGACCTCACCTGGAGTACTTTGTCCAGCTTTGGAGACCTTAACATAAGAAGGACATGGACCTGTTGGAGCACATTCAGATGAGGGCTGTGGATCAGCCCTCTCTGATCAAAGGGCTGGGGCTATGAAGACTGGCTAGGGCTGTTCAGCTTGGAGAAGAGAAGGCTGCAGGGGACATTACAGCAGCCTTCCAGTCCCTGAAAGGTGCCTCTAAGAAAGCTGGGGAAGAACTGCTCATGAGGGCATGCAGCAGCAGGACAAGAGGTAACGGTATTAAACTCAAAAAGGGGAGATTTAGGTTGGGTATTAGGTAAAAAGTTCTTAAATATGAAGGTGGTAGATCACTGGCACAGGTTGCCCAGAGACATTGTGGAGGCCCCATCCCTGGAGACATTCAAGGTCAGGCTTGATGGGGCTCTGAGCGACCTGATCTGGTGAAGATGTCCCTGCTCACTGCAAGGGGGTGGGACTCGATGATCTCTAAAGGTCCCTTCCAACCTTACACATTCTATGAGTCTATGATTAATGTATCCTTATGCGCAGGATATAGCATGACATCCTAGCATGGGTGTGATTTCTACAGCAGCAGTAACCACTGCATACATGGCAGCTGATAGGGAAGGGCTTCTCTTCCTGAAAAAAAAGGTATAAAAAAAACCTGACAGGGGTTCAGTGAAACATTTTACCATGGAAATCCTGAACATTACTATTTAGGTTCTCTAGCCAAATTCAGCATCATTAACAATACATTTTCATATCCATCAGCAAAGAACTATGCTGGCACAATATTACAAGACTGAAACTAAACGTTAATTTTAAAAACAGGTATTTCAAATTTAAAAATTAGTATAATTTTAATTCTTCATCAGCAAACGCAGGTATTACCAAAATAATCTCTGTATTACTAATATCAACATCATCACATCCAGATGTACCATGACTGTGTCCTGACTTTTAAAAAGTAAACTGTTATTTTGAGAGCTTGTATCTATTTCAGGTTATTAATAGAAGTCTTCTCATATTGACAGGTCTCCTGGTTTCATCAGAACAGGCTAGATGGCCTTGGACTATTTTTATTATTTTTAAATCTTGATACAATATGGGATGAAAGAGCTGGTATGGGCAATACCTTCTTTCTAGGTTGTCTGACAGAGCTTTAAGCTGGTTTGGGGGACAATAATCAGTGGCTCTAGGTGGATCCAATCACTGGAAACCATTCAAAAGCACAGACACAGTTTCAGCCTCAGAATAGGGCAACAAAGATCCTTCTGAATCCCAGACTGATTTCCTATTCACCTTTTACAGAAAAGTGGTGGTTAATATGCTGAACTGAAAAATGAAAGCATACACCTCTGTCTGGTACAAGAATGAATTCAGTAAGCAGCATTTTAGAGAATAAGTGGGTAAGTCATCTGAGCTGAAGCAAAAGGGATTAGTTTTTGCTGAAATCAATGCAAAAACATGAACCTAACACTAACAGCTGAACCTCAAAATCTTCAGGAATAGCATGGATAAAGAGCTCATTTCCATACAAACCCTCTGGACTGAACTGAAACATGAAAGAAAACTGATGCCTGAACATCTGGTACCACCACAACATAGAATATGAAAAGCTCTGCTACCCTTTCATTTCTGTGCCATATTGCAGGACTGAAATTACTACCTTGGATGATTCTGAACCATGGTCAAAAGACATAACAAGTTCCAAATTCGCCCTGCCAACAGAAACAAAGACATTATAAGGGCATCTGCTTAGCCATCAATCAGGAGCCAGGCTGCCTCACTTCACATCCAATTCTAAAACCCTCCACTAAGTAGGCCATGCTTAAAAGCAAGGCCTGCTTTAATTTACCAAAATGTGCTTCATTACGTAAAGATAAATGACTGACAAAGATCTTTCTTTCCTATAAGCACTCATAAATGTACGTCTCTCACATTCTCTAAAGCACCAAACAACATTTCAGTGTATTATTGTCTTAAATCCTGGAGGACCTAGGTCCAAGCTTGTTAATGAATTTAGTCTTTGAAAATCAACTAAATCTACTTACACAAGGAAATTAGCCAAAGTTTGTCTTCATTAGACTTGAGACTCAGGTCAATCTGATCTGCTTAAGAATACAACAATAATCACCACACTACACTTGTGTAATCAGCTTACTGAAAACAATTAAATGCATGAAGATGCGTTTATAAATAAATAAATGCTAAAAGACTATATGAGAAGACTTCCAAGTTCAGTGACAGATGCTAAAATGATTCCATATCCCCTTGCTGACAAGTTCAGAACAGGTACCGTTCGCATCCAATAAATTCCACCAGACACTAATTAAAGATACTTTGATTTGATTTTGCTCACTCAAATCAAACAGGATCCTTGTAATACAACCTCCTATGAAATCACAGAGGAAACTCTCTAGAATCACATAACACCCGAGACACAATAAATAAGAATTCCTCTCCCTTCATGCCATCTTCTTGTTTGCCAATGAAGCTCCAGGGAAAGAATATTTAAGGTGGGCTTCATCTCACCTGATTTTAGCCATCTACACTTTTGACTTGAAGACTAAAGTCTCTATTTAGGCTCCTCCAGCAGTCATCTGAAGAGAGATGAGTATTTCTAGAGAAAATAAAACCCACTTTAAGGTACGTGTCCAAAAAGCTAACTCATCTACAGTTGAAATGAGGCTGAGTTTTATCTTACTTACCATTCCCTGGTCAAATTAAGTAATATACTCTAACACTGACAATGATATTTACTGTCTCACTGAAATGTGGTACTAATAAAGCGTTAAACTCAACCTCCTCTCTACTCTTCCATCGTTCAAAGCAGAACATCTTCCTCAAGTGTCTATTTTAAAGTTGAATGAAGCATATAATGGAGGCATTTCTCTCTCAAACCAGCTATCCAGGCAGTCCATGTAGATATCTCAAACCAGGCATTTCACTGAACACAATGGAAACATAAGCAAGATGAATCCCTGACTTGGTGAACAGCACCACAGACATACATTTAGATTTAGATGAGCATTTAAATTTTACCCCCTTAACTGCAATAATGCAATTAACCAACCCATTCATAGTGTTTTTAGTAATAGTGGTGCTAATTTAAGCTGACCTTGGCATTGGTAGGGGTTCTAGAGAATGAGTTTAAGTCCATCTGGAACAAAATCAAGCAGAATGCCTGTAGAATACTCAAGATAACCGAGAGCATGACACGACCTGGGCTGGCAGCAATAGATTTAAGTCCATTAGTTATCATTAGGAAAAACTACTCCCTGTGCTTGTCCAGTCCAATCACAATGACTTGGCCTATCTAGAATACTCCTTGAAATCCCTATGTGTGCAACTCCTGTAGACATAACTGAGATAACAGATTATAACTTAGTGACAGCAATATGAATGTGCCAGCCAGCAACTCCACATAGTCTTGTCCAGTCACCTGCAAATTTATTCCCCTTTTCGGGTGGATGTTGCAACCTCATTTAAACACTGTACTGCTGCAGCTGTCACCATCTCCACACAAGGGCTTGGAACAAACTGCAGTACGCCTGTGAACCAGAGCAATGTTCTGACTACAACACAAAAGTATTTTGATATGCAGATGCCACTTACTTCTCAACTATCCACTTATGATAATGAGAAAACACTGGACTGATTTCCTGGACCTTCCAGAAGCAAGTGCCAGTTACATACTCTCAATATATAAAGGCCTCATGGAAAGTGGTTAATCCTCTACTCCTGTTCCCTCCTGCATTATTTCACCCTGACCCAAAACACCTGAATTAATGGATCTCACCTGAGGAAATTTTTTTGCTTTAAATACTCATTTGTATGAAAATAATTCCTTCTGTTAGAATTAATTAACTTTCCTGTTCCCTATGTAAAGTAGAGCAGCATTAATTATCTCCCTTTTACAGACTCTCCAAATTCAACGACTTGCTCATAGGCAGAGAGGAGCTCTGTGGTAAAGGAGGCAACTGGAGCAAGAATCTGAACAAGATGGAAATCCAACTACAATGAGATCAGTAGAAGTTATTTAAATCACATGCTGCTGAGGGTCCCCTGAACCTATTAATGAGCTTCAAGACACAATGTTAAAGGTGAACACCAGGGACACACCAACAGTATTTTATAACTGTAATGAGTACAACCAACCAGACAATCAACACACTCAAACCACTTTCAAGCCCAGTTATGAGGACAGCTATAAACCAGTAAAATGTCAGTGTCAAGTATCATATTAGCCTTCTTTTCTCTTCCACTCCTCATTCTTTTATTTTTCAAAGGACAACAAGGCTTCCAGAATAATCCTCCACATACCATATGTGCTCTTTTTCTCAACTTCCAGGTCAAGGATTATAGAATAAAAGCTGAGCTCCTCACAGTTATATAATTTCTTGAGTTAGTGTTCTGGTTTTGCCCCAGCCAGCAGCTAAAGACCATGCAGCCGCTCTCTCTGGGGGAGTGTGGTGGGAAAGCCAAAGGCAAACCTCGTGGGATAAGGACAGGTTTTTGGGATAGCAAAGGCAGGGAGCAATGACAAATACAGGACTTAATACAAAACCGGTGACACACAATGCAGTTTCTCACCAAACGACACAACTCAGACTGCACAGCTCAGAGCCATCCTGAAGCCAGACCGTGCCCAAACTGCACACCCTGGAAGCATGTGTTGCTCCTTTGCCAGCCCCTGTTTATGCTGAGCATGATGTCATGGTATGGAATACCCCTTTGGTTAGTTTGGGCCACCTGACCTGGCTGTGTCCCCTCTCAGCTTCACGGGTTCTCCCCACCTTCTTGTTAGCGGGGCACTAAGAACAACTGAAAAGTCCTTGACTGCTTGGCAACAACTAAACCATCAGTGTGTTACCAGCTCTGCTCTCATCCTGACTCCCAAACACAGCATCCCACCAGCTGCTAGAAAGAAAATTAACTCTATCCCTGCCAAAGCCAGGACAGTTAGGACTTCAAGACACCTAGTAAATGCAATAAATGAATTAACAATAGCAACACTAACAACTTGCAGGTGTCTTTAAACAATGTCTCATGGGTAATTACATGCCACTCAATTGGTCGAACTCATTAGTAAGGAGCTCAAAATACTGCTATTCCCTGTACAGAAATTTTCAGAGCAAACTACTCAATCTGCATAAAGAAAGCCGACACACTTACTAACGAGTATGCTTCACATCACCATCACTCCTTTTATACTCCTTCCAGGTTTACATTTTTACTGCTAATAGAGAAACTGTCTTGTGGAAGACCAGGTCAGGTATTTCCATTTTCACTTGGATTTTAACCTCTGGAGTGCCAATCAATAGTCATACTTATTTTAATGCACAACAGCTGATACAAGAATAAAACTCATGTAGGAGAAAAGATTGAACTTCTGCCATTTGGGCTCTTGACTGCCTCTACTTTCTCCTTCAGTAAGACAGAAAACATTATTCTCATTTCTTAGCATTTTACTTTTGGGATGGACTCACTTTGCATAGGACAGAGGAAAAGCCAAGTGGATCGAGGTACTTTGTAAACACTAAGGAGGTCTGTATAGAAATGCTGTCATACCTAATCCATGGCAGGAACTATTTGCAGACTTCAAAGGCTAGCTGATGTTTTGTTTATTGACAAAATGACCTAGAGATTCCAACATTCCTAGAAGTGCCTCTACTGTTACTCTGGAGGAACCTGCTCAGTCCTATCTCCTCCTTATACTCTGAGAACCTACCTTACAATAGTATTTCTTCAACAAAGCATTTTTGGGAGCTTACAAACTCTCTTTTATTCATTAAACCCTATTTATTTTATTAGCCTAAATGGTTTGCTGATGGGCTGAGAGCCTAGACTTTCTCAGGTAGTTAAAACATTGCTTCTCTTTAACCCTCTACAGTAACTATCAGCCAATAGTATAGACTATTCCAGAAGTCCAAGATTCCTATATCCAAAATTAGATCTGAATCCGTAAGTTTCTCCCATGCCTTGAATGACAATAATAGGCACACAGTAAATAAAAATAATTTATTCTTGCATACTTGAAACATTTTCTGTAAAAAAACCTCCTTAAATAAGCATCTCTATTTAATTACATACATGACAAGAAGTAAGACAAAAAAAGGGCCAGGTTTCCCATTTGAGAATAAAGGGGTTTGGAACAATACCTATACAACCTTCTCTTTTCTACTCCATTAATTCCACATGACTTTCCTGTAAGCATACCTGGGTTTCTATAAGAAATTTTTATTTGCATAAATTCTTCCCAGAAAAGAACCAATTATCCAACCTAATGATTTATCTATTAATGGACATTTTGGCAACAACAGATAATGCACAAGTCCTTGATTAGTTTCAGGCAGATTCTGACTAGCATAAACAGACATTTACATCAGCAACAGTCTCAGCATAAGTTCATTTTAAAAACAGAATATTTCATGACTGATTTAGGCATCCTGAGTAACTTAAGGTGCACCCAAAACGGGTTTGTTTTTGCTTTTGCCCAAGATCCCAAGCAGCACCACAAATGAACAAGAGGACAGATTTCCTTTTGCAGGCCCTTCTCAGCCCCACTCCAGCTACTGCTCTAGGATCTGTCTCTCTCCAAACCCATATCCTAGCCCCGGTTGGATGCATCACCACCAAACCATAAATCACACTCATTCCAAAGTCCAAACCACCATTTTCTCTTGAATTTTCATTTCTTTATAAAGGAACATTCTTCAAAAGCCAGTTTGACATTAATAACACAGGCATTATCACTAATGCAGCTTTTGCTCATTAAGCCACGAGAATACAGCGTTGCAGTTAACCCCATAGTCACTGAAACTAAAGACTGACCAATGTTCTTAAAAGAGATCTCTTTCTTTTTTCCTTCTTATTTTTTATATTCAGTGTGATCATTCTAGAGTCTCCAGAAGCTGCTGCTCTCTTCCTTAGCTTTACAAAGCTCAGTTCTACAGCCGGGGTTGCATGCTGCAGCAATCTGGGAGAAGCTATGCAGTGGAGGTCTCTGGAAACAGAGGCAGAAGCCTTCTCAAGCACCAGATCGGCAGAAGAACCAGATTCTGAGTTTATGTGTTGTTTTGTGCCCTCTCTTTCTGCTAGGAAGTGCAGTTAAGCAGCTGCTTTGCTAAGCATCTGAATTACTATCATGAAGAATCACAGAATCACAGGGGTTGGAAGAGACCTCCAGAGATCATCGAGTCCAACCCCCCTGCCAGTAGGGTCCCTAGCTCACATTGCACAGATAGGCGTCCAGCCAGGTGTTGAATGTTCCCAGAGATGGAGACTACACACCCCCCTGGGCAGCCTGTCCCAGGGCTCTGTCACCCTCACTGTGTAAAAGTTCTTCCCCACGTTGATGCAGAACTTCCTGTGCTCTAACTTGCAGCCATTGCCCCTTGTCCTGTCTCCACAGACCACTGAAAAGGGGTTGGCCATTTCCCACTGCATCCCATACTTAAAATTAATAAGGTCCCCCCTTAGTCTTCTTTTCTCCAGGCTGAACAGTCCCAGCTCACTCAGCCTTTCCTCATAGGGGAGATGCTCCAGGTCCTTAATCATCTTCGTAGTCTCCTCTGGACTCTCTCCAGGAGATCCCTGTCTTTTTTATACCAGGGAGCCCAGAACTGGACACAATACTCCAGGTGGGGCCTGACCAGGGTCTGCAGAGCAGAGGGGGAGGTTCACCTCCTTTGACCTGCTGGTCACACTCCTCTTGATGCACCCCAGGATCCCATTGGCCCTCTTAGCCACCAGGGCACACTGCTGGCTCATGGCCAACCTGTCATCAACCAGGTCCCCCAGTCCTTCTCCACAGAGCTCCTCTCCAGCAGGTCATCCCCCAGCCTGTACTGATTCAAGCCATTATTCCTTCCCAGGTGACAGAGCTGCACTTAAGTTGGTGTGATAATGTTTGTCTACCTGTAGCAGTAAACTGTTCACCCTACAGCTTCTGTGATCTAGGTGACTGCTTTTAAACAGGATATTCTGTACTGAACCCTTTACTAGACACTAGTTATACCATAACACTTCCTCTGAAATATCACTGTCAGATGAGAACCTGCCAAATAACGTGGCTTCTCTCTCCACACAACGAGAATGGTTAGACTGAGAAAACAAAAAGGATAAATACTTAGAAAGGAGCGGATCATGGTTTAGTATTTGAAATGTAATGGAGATTTACCATGAAAGGACTAAGTGCTGTCTATCTAGCACCTGAATTAGCAGGAAAATAGGTTTCAGAGTCATGCTTACAAAAAGGCACCTCCGTAAAACATGATCAAAAAAGACAGACACATGGGTACTACGAATCCTAGCCTACTTCTGGATGGGTTGCTTAACTTCTTGCAACCTCCGTTTTTTCACCAGTAAAATGGAAATAATAATACTGCCTTTTCTGAAAGTAAGGTTATGAAGCTTAATTCACTTAAATTCTGTGAAAGTCTTTGAAGAGTTCCCTATAAGAAAAGTGTTATTAAATTCTAAAGGATAAATGGTAACAAAAACCCCCTACTTATTTTATTGCCTCCTGCAATTTGCATGTAACTGCTGAACCCCCCCAAAAGGAGTGCTTGTCCTGTTCTGGTAAGGATTATGCTAGTCAAAGTATGCTGTATGAGAAAAGCATATTTTACTCCAACCAAAAACCATTATAACCAGGGACAAATTAAAGAGATGTTCTAAGCATCAGGAAATTTGTTAGCATTTTTAAATTACTTAATGTTCTCTTCCTGAGTTTCATGTACATTTTAAACTAGGTTTGTTTCTCTTTATCAGTTAAAATACATTCTAATCTCTTCTGACATTTTTAATGAATTAGAATGGTTCCTAACTCTCTTTTTACAGACATAGAAACAAAAACTAATGAAACACATTGCTTTGATTTTTCTGTCTAGAAATGAGCTAGAAATGAGCCCCAAATTGGTGGTGTTAGTTCTCAAGCAACTGCACTGTTCTTTACCTAAATTTCATCTATTCCTAAATAAAACCATAATGAAAAGAAAAAGAAAACACAAAAGAGATCCTGCAGCCTTAAGTAATACTGATCAGAGCAGAATCCAGATGTCCTCTTTTAGCTTTCCAGAGCTTAAGAACTCCAGGGTGTAGTAGCTTCCCCTCAGAGCTTTCATGTACTACTGTCTAATTCAATGATGCTTCACTTGATTATAACTGCTGGGACAAGGAGCCACATAGATCTGAACAAGCACAACTATTATCAGGTTTTTTCCCTGTGCTGCAGTCATAGTGCAGATCATGGAGGCCAATGGTAATTCACCAAGTATGATTCTGACCAAAAACCTGACAGAAACACAACAGGCAAATTCTTGCCCCTGTTGTGATCCCCATCTGGCTGGAGAAAAACTTAAAAAGGCTCCCATTGGTTCTAAAAGCCCAGGACTGACAAAAATTAGCTACCCAGAAGACAGCACTAGAGAAAAGGTTTGTAAGATTACTCTCCCTGGCCTATGGGCTATGTCAAATATGAGACTGAGCAGGAGTGGGCCATGTGGTTCTTCAAAGGCCACAGCTGGGTATGCAACACAAGGAACAGTGAGGAATGATTCAAGTAGTTTAGATGGCCCACAAGTATCTAAGACAAAACAAGGGGGTTTCAGACTCAAAAGCTCAGGATCTCAAAGACTTGACCACAGGAGAAAGCTATGTTGTCCAGTATCTTACACATCTTTTTTTTTTTATGAAGTGCCATATAGTCTTTAAAATAGCTTCATGCCACCTGCAAGTCAGCAACACTGCAAACAGAAAGCCTCTCTGCATTGGCAGACTTGCCACCCAGTACTGTTAGGGAAAGCCACCCAGTACTGCTTTCTGCTGAACTGATGTGCTCTGTTCAGATACTGTTTGGAACTAGTGGCACACTAGTTTACACCTGGATGTGTAAAAACAGCTGTTTCCCTCATTCAGAAGATTTTCAGTTCATTTAAAGAAAGGCTTCTTCCATATAGAACTTCCTGGCATACTGAGTAAAGGCCAGCTCCTATCTGTGTCACACAAATAGGGTGTAGCACAGTGTTGAAGGTTTCTGCTTATCTCAGTCAATGCAAAGCCAAGCTCCAAAAATCATCTAACTTTAAAGATATACTCAATGGCCAAGTACTGTTTGAAACAGTTTTCTTCATGTCTTATTTAGGTAGGATACAGTATTTTTTAATAAACACTTCCTTCTTGGGATTCAGAATTGCCACTTATACTCAACCAAAGGAACAAAGTTTCTCTATTATTTATGTCAATCCATTTCACAAACAGTAGGATTCGCCATCATGTCAGCCCCTTTACTGTTACCCACACCATCACTGCCTAAGAACCTCAATTGTAGCCCAGAGTGCAGTGGTGACAGGCAAATTCCCAATACCAATAGTTTGCTTGTCCTATCAACCCTTTAGAAGACAGTACATGTACAAAATTAAGTAAAAAGGAAAAAAAAGAAAATAATTTCAACTACCTTGCCATGTAGTTTGTGGACATCATATCTAATTTGAGCAAATTCACGGAGTCCAAAGGATCCTCCAACAAGATACAGCTGAGAAACAACAAAATAAAACAGATGGGTTAGGACTATTAGGAAAAAGACCACTTGGCATACTGACTATTTTATAAGTACATTAACAGTAAGAGGAGGACAAAGGAGAATATCCACTCTTTACTGGATGAGGCTGGGAATGTGATCACTGAGGATAAGGAAAAGGCGGAGGTTCTGAATGCCTTCTTTACGTCTGTCTTTAAAGGTCAAACAGATCCTCAGGGTACCCCTCTCTCTGACCTGGTAGCCTCAGCTGGGGAGCATGCTAACTCCCCTGTGATTCTGGAAGAAACAGTCAGAGACTTCCTACTCCAACTGGACTGCCACAAGTCCATGGGGCCGGATGAGATCCACCCGAGAGTGCTGAGGGAACTGGCAGAGGTGGTAGCCGAGCCGCTTTCCATTATCTATCAGTCCTCCTTGCTGACTGGTGAGGTCCCAGAAGACTGGAGGCTTGCCAATGTGACTCCCATTTACAAGAAAGGTTGTAAGGAGGATCCGGGGAACTACAGGCCTGTTAGCCTGACCTCGGTTCCAGGGAAGGTTATGGAACAGATAGTCTTGAGGGAGATCATGCGGTATGTGCGGGATGGCCGGGGGATCAGGCCTAGCCAGCATGGGTTCATGAAGGGCAGGTCCTGTTTGACCAACCTGATCTCCTTCTATGATCTAGTGACCCATCTGCTGGATGAGGGAAAGGCTGTTGATGTGGTCTACCTAGACTTCAGCAAAGCCTTTGACACTGTCTCCCACAGTATTCTCCTGCAGAAGCTGGCAGCCCGTGGCTTGGATGGGTACACCCTCGGCTGGGTAAGGAGCTGGCTGGAGGGCCGGGCTCAGAGAGTGGTAGTAAATGGAGTTAAATCCAGCTGGCGACCGGTCATGAGTGGTGTTCCCCAGGGGTCGGTGCTGGGGCCTGTCCTCTTCAATATCTTTATTGATGACCTAGATGAGGGCATTGAGTGCACCCTCAGTAAGTTTGCAGATGACAATAAATTGGCTGGGAGTGTGGATCTGCCTGGGGGTAGCGAGGCCCTACAGAGGGATCTGGACAGGCTGGAGAGCTGGGCTGAAGCCAATGGCATGAGGTTCAACAAGAGCAAATGCCGAGTCCTGCACTTTGGCCACAACAACCCCAGGCAGCGCTATAGGCTTGGGGCGGAGTGGCTGGAGGACTGTGTGGAGGAAATGGACCTGGGGGTACTGATTGATGCACGGCTGAACATGAGCCGACAGTGTGCGCGGGTGGCCAAGAAGGCCAACGGCATCCTGGCTTGCATCAAAAATAGTGTTACTAGTAGGAGCAGGGAGGTAATTGTCCCCCTGTACTCAGCACTTGTGAGGCCGCATCTCGAGTACTGTGTTCAGTTTTGGGCCCCTCACTACAGGAAAGACATTGAGGCTCTGGAACGCGTTCAGAGGAGGGCTACTAAGCTGGTGAGGGGTCTGGAACACAGGCCTTACGAGGAGCGTCTGAGGAAGCTGGGATTGTTCAGCCTGGAGAAGAGGAGGCTTAGGGGAGACCTTATAGCTCTCTATAACTTCCTGAAGGGAGGTTGTAGTGAGCTGGGGGTCGGCCTCTTCTCCCGTGTAGGCAGTGACAGAACTAGAGGGAATGGTAGCAAGCTGCGCCAGGGGAGATTCAGGCTCGACATTAGGAAGCACTACTTCTCAGAAAGGGTAGTCAGGCACTGGAATGCACTGCCCAGGGAGGTGGTGGAGTCACCAACCCTGGGGGTGTTCAAGGAAAGACTGGATGTTGTATTGAGGGATATGGTTTAGTGGGAGCTAGTAGTAATAGGTGAATGGTTGGACTGGATGATCTTCTAGGTCTTTTCCAACCTTGATAATTCTGTGATTCTGTGATTCTGTGACCCATTTCATTTACCAAGGGACCCTACTATTCTCCCAACAGAAACACCAGGACCTGAAGAATCCACTGGAAGCTACATATAGAAGAGGAAGTATAAAATTAGAGCCGCCTTCTACTCTCTAGGACTGAATTTCTCAAATTTCTTCCTTTCTACAAAGATAGCTGCTTCACGACTCACCTTTTCTAGGGACTTCCTCTCCACTTGCTCCTTCTTTTCCCTCCCCATATAGCTTCCTGCCTTAACTGCAGCAAAGGAACCTTCACCTCCTTTCCAGAGCATTTACTCTCTTCATTTTCAAACCCTGAAAGACACTGATGTCTGTGGGTAAGAGCCCTAATCAAGCACCTGGACACACCAACTGATTGGAGCTGTGGTTCAGTGATACATTATCACATAGGCTAAGAAATCATAACTAGCATACCTGCACTTTTATTATTGCCTCCTTAGTTGTCTTGCAATTCCCTCTACACCTCTGAAGTTTATGAACAAGACTAATGAAGGGAGACATGAGGGCAGGGGGAGAGGAACACCTTCATATCCGCATAAAGAAATTATTTTTTCTTATGACAGAAGGATATCATAAAAGTATCTGTGTGGTTTTACCATTAGGAATGGGCAGAACAACCAAGAGATCAAGTCTTGTTAAAAAACACTATTAAGGACTTGAAAATTAGTTTAGAAATCTAGCTACTCTGTAGAAGAATCAGGCCTCTTGCTCCTGCTCTGACCTGACAGACACCGTCTGCTGTTCTCTGTTAAGGCAGATGCACAGGAGGCCAAAAGGTATCATTTCTAAAGATGCACATCTATGGAGGTGGAAGCAAAAGGAAGCTCTAAGGATTTGAGTGAAAAAAACCCCAAAACTCCAAACCTCTATTTTACCACACAGCATTGTTCTTGCAGTCTGTCATTATAGGATGTTGCTGTACTAACTGCCTTCTACACATCACTGCCTGATTTCTTGTTCCATGTTGTGTTTGCAGCAATCGCCTGTGTCCAAGAAGCATTGCAATTATGCTGCACAGGTAGCCAAAATTTATGTTCTTTCCAAAAAGTATGGTATACAAAGTTCAGTACACTGAGGCCAGAAAGCCAGATTAATTTAATTTAAATTGAGAGGAGACTGGAGGAGAGGAGGGGCTTTCTACAATATTTATTCCTTCTAAAAACTGCTGGACTGCGTAATTTCCCATCAAGCAGGTCAAACTGTTCCCAACCCTGTGAATGCGCTCTGCACACACACTTTGGTGCTGGTACATTACAGGCTGGTACCCAGGAACTCATGTGCTTTTTAGGGAACTTCACTGATTGACAGGACTTAAGGCCCCACAGTCTCTTTCTGGCCTGGCCCTTTCAATAAGCGTAAGAATTGAGCTGATAATTAGAAAGAAATAGACCAAAATTTTGTGATATAAGCATCCAGCTGCTAGGCCACAGAACTCCTATTTCAGAAAGTCAATCAGAAAACCACCATTTGGTAGCAAGTTCACTCGGCACCACACTTGTATCATAACTGCTCAAGGAATTAACATTGCTCATGCAAATAATCACTGAATACACAATAGAAAAAAATGTATTCATATAAAGCGGGGGGGGAAAAGGTCTTCCTTGTGTGCTAGTATTTTGGTAAGAAAGAGTAACAGGAAACAGAAAATAAAGTATTCAAAACAGTTGAAAAGAACCTGAACATTATTCAAGACTTAGTCAATCAAGGCAAATATGTCAGCTGAAGGAGACTGTGACACACAATGCTGAAAGTCACAAGTCTCAGACCATAATGGAATTTGAAAATTGTTGACACTACAGCAGATACCTTCATTAGCTGATCTCCTTTAACTGCTAACAACTATTATGTTAATTACCTGCCAATGAGTTACCTTAACTTCAAGTCCTAGTTGAAAAGAAATCAGAAGGTCTACAGACAAGTTTGTGGCTGTTACAAACCTCTTACTGCCTTTTTACATTACTAGCACATTGCCAGAGAGTGGCTATGGCAAAAGCAACTGCACTAGAAATGGTTCAGATAAACTAGGCAGAAAGTAGCAATTAGAGACTTGCACAAACTATACACTGTTCTGAGGTGCAACAGGAACAAACGTAAGGCCTTTAACTGGCCTTTTCCTCAGAACCCAACTACTACTTAGCATAATGAAAAGGCACACTGTGGCTTACCAAGCCATGCTCCAAGCTAAAAAGGAACTGTGACATTATTCATCTTCTATCATTTAAAACTATGTAATGTACACTGTAAGTAAGGGAAATCAAGTAAAAGGTTGTTGCATGAAATAAATCACATGCTACTCATCTCATCCTGTCACATGTTTGACAGCAACCATCGATTATTATGCAGTGCATTTTACATTTGTGGCTATTACACATGATACAGAAGTTGATACACACACATACCCCCTTCTCGGTTCCTTTAGGCAGGTTTTGGCCGAAGAGGGATCTCCTGTATGGAGTCCAGCAAAGGGCTACGAAGGTGATTAAGGGCCTGGAGCATCTCCCCTGTGAGGAAAGGCTGAGTGAGCTGGGGCTGTTCAGTCTGGAGAAAAGAAGACTGAGAGGGGATCTGATCAATGTTTATCAATATCTGAAGTGCAGAACATAGGGGGAAATGGCCAGCCTCTTCTCAGTGGTCTGTGGGGACAGGACAAGGGGCAATGGCCTCAAGTTGGAGCACAGGAAGTTCCACACCAATAAGGGGAAGAACTTTTTCCCAGTGAGGGTGACAGAGCCCTGGGACAGGCTGCCCAGGGGGGTGTGGAGTCTCCTTCTCTGGAGATATTCCAGACCCATCTGGACACCTCCCTGTGCGACCTGTCCTAGGGACCCTGCTTTGGCAGGGGGGTTGGACTCGATGATCTCTGGAGGTCCCTTCCAACCCCTATGGTTCTGTGATTCTGTGAATCTGCGATTCTGTGTAATTTTACTCACATCACCTTTATATACTACTAAAGTGAATAAACCCAATTCTTTTTTTGCTCTTGATACAGCATAAGGAGTTGTTCTGTTAGTTTTCTTTCTGGCAGCTGGTGTAGTGCCGTGTTTGGGAGTTAGAATGAGAGCAGTGCTGATAACACGCGGATGTTTTCGTTGTTGCTGGGCAGTCACGGGCTTTTCATGCTGCCCTGCTAATGAGAAAGCAGAGGGCACCCAGGAAGCTGACCCAAAGTAACCAAAGGGGTATTCCATACCATGACATCATGCTCAGCATAAAGCGGGGCCGGTGGGGGGATGAGAGCAGCATGGTTCCAGGACATGCAGCTTGGGGATGATCCAGCTTCGGCTGTGCATCCGAGTTGTGCGGTTCGTTGAGAAACTGCACTCTGTATCACCAGTCCTGCATATTTTGGTATAAATTCCTGTAATTGCTATTGCTTCCCCCCTCCCCACAAGGTTTGCCTTTCTCTGCCCAGTTTTTGTTTTCTTCCTCCCCCCTCGCCCATTTTCCCCCTTGGTGGGGGGAGTGAATGAGCAAGCAAGCAAAGCATGGTACTCAGCTACTGGCTGGGGCTAAGCCGTGCCTTGGCAAGCTGGTGCACTCTGCTTGTCAGGCATTACAATGAAACATCAGTTAGGCCACGTCAGAGCCAAAATTGCAAGAAGAAAAATTGTAAGAAATATGTAAGAAATTACAAATGCTAGTGACAGATTACACAGTGCTGGAACGTTAACTGATTTTCAAATGCACAGAATACACACACACAAAATAATATGAGTTTACTTGATCAATGTTCTAAAGAACCAAACATGATGCCTAGGACTCCGTTGCAAAACCAGAGCAGAATCAGTCATATTCAGCACTTATTTAATCAACCAACAGCATGTCAATACAGTTAGCTGACAACCAGCAGCGTGAATTCCCTTGATCTACACAAGCCAGAGCAGCGATGGACAGCTATTCAGTCAATTAAATTTTTGAAAACTGTGTTCAAAAGGCAATAAAAGAAGGTATAAAGTAATTTCTGCAACTATAATAGCATTAAAGGTAGTAAAGTCCTCAGTGACTGACAATGCATCAAGTGGAAATGTTAGACTTGGTTTAAGTGTTGCCTTTTTCTTTTTTAGGTTATGAGGAAAGACATCCTATTTTCATTAAAGTTAATTCTATTTAAAGGGAAGAATGTATACATACAAATAACAACGAAGCCTCAAGAGTCATCAGTAGAAGTATTAGAAGGGGGATAAGACTCAAGAACTCTGGTAACATTATCAGCCTGTTGGCTTTGCATATTCTGTATGTCTCACGTGCATTTCTAGTTTCCCAATTCGTACAGAGATAATCTCTAAATTTCTTCCAAAACACCCTTCAGTTAAAAAAGAGATATAATGGATGAATTTGCTCAATGTAAGCCAAGGGTAACAGCAAAGTCCAGCATGCTCCATCCACTAGTCCAGGCATAAAAGAGACAGAAGAAGATATTCAGGGTGCCATATACATAAAACAGAATTTCAATTAAGTCAGGCTCAAGTTCATTCTCCAGTTAACTGAAAGGCAAAACTAATGCCACATAGAGTGAAAATTAAAATATTTTCTTCATTTCAGTCAGATACTTGACTGACTTCATATAAATACTTGACTTACATCATAAAACGTCAAGGCATTGGCATCTGAAGAGTACTCATGCTGGGAAGTTCAACTGCATGTATCTGCCTTTTTTCATTGTGAGGGAACTACTCATTTTATATGCTTCAGAATGTGAGGCAAAAAACACTATTTTGAACATCACCCCTCTGAGGACGCATCTCTCCTGAATGCACTCAGCAGATTAACGAAATGATAACCACTTCTCACTTTTGCCTTTATATTTGAAAAAAATCATAAAACATACTAGTTAGCCAGCACTTAACACCAAAGCAAAGAGCCTAATGGCACTGCTAGCACAACCCCCATTAGAGATCTCATATTAGACTATTCCTTTATGTTTCAGTGAGTACACAAAAAAAACCACCCTACAATGTTGTAATGCAATTACGCATGCATGGAAGATTTGCATGTTCCAAAACAAAATGAAAGATAGGATGTGACATAAGAGCACCATCTGTCACATACACTCAGCAACCTCAATAAATGTTTTATGTAAAAAAATGACATAAAATTCTCTTTAATAACATCCTTTTAAAAATTCTGTTTGTTCACTTCTCCATTGGGAAGTATGTTATGCAATCACGGATGGCAGCAGACTGATCCCTTGAACCACCTCTTAGGATGGCAAATACTTGTATTTGTCACAAACTACAGTGAGATGGTCACTGAGGGCTCAGAACAGCTGAACAATTTGGGACTTGAGGCAGATCCCTATTTCTTTTTTAGTTTCTTGTATGACCTAAAGCAGCTATCCTAATTTCTCTGGCAGCACCAGCATTTTGCTGTATTACAGACATCCCTGTTGTTAGAGAACACCATTCCTGCTGTAGTACCAGTTGTGAAAGCCAGATTACAAAGTTACATTTGTCATAAATTCCTAAATTAACCAAATCACAGTATTTTGTGCTGGCAACACAGATTATGAAGTGGTGGAAAATGTTATGTTACATAGTACTAGAGAAGGAACATGATAATTTTCTAACCTCTTCAAAACTGCTGCTTTAAAGCCCTCCAGCTATTCATCAAGAGCTTCAAAACTAGAACAGTCAATGTGAATGATTTTATTTTAGTTTGCAGTGATCACAGTAGAAAGGTTTTTGGGGCTTTCCTTTTTAAAGAACCTTTGTATGTGCAGTGCAAGACTGGTGAAAGACAGCAATCTGACAGCCCAGAGGACTGAAGTCTTTTTTATTTTTTCTTTTCCCCTGTTCTTTAAATAAAGTTGCAGGGCAACCTGCCAGTCCCAGAAAAGACCCACGGAAGTCATCTGAACCCGAAGCGCCCCCCTCTGCCAGCTCTACCTCTCCTTATGTCTCACAGCCAGCCAGTCCAGCATTTGGCTCGGACGCTGCAACTGCTCAGAGAGAACAGTGCAAAGTCTTCTCAGAACCTTACTAAACTCTCTCCCTCCGCACTTGGGTGGGAACAGGAGTGTCTCTGCCTTTTCTTCTTGCGTGCAACAAATGGAAATCACCTTTAGTTCAGATCATAGGCCTCCTTCAGGGACAAACACAAAGCTCTACAACCCTCAGTAGTTATTTTGTTCAAAAGCCTGACAAAGGAAGAGAACACACTGACTTCATGTACAGATTTGAAATTGCAAAATGCAGAAAAACTGAAATGCATTACATTCAAAAATGGATGGAATATGCATGGGTACCATGCTGCCAATCCGGTACGGCAGCTGGCACAAACTGGTGCCAATGCTAAGTGACTGATAAAGGAGAGGAGTGTAGTTTTCCCTGTACATAGAGCTCTATGCAGAGTATTAAACTTGACCCAAGGTATCAGGTTAACTGGCTCTGTATAGAGTGTGTTCAAAGCAAGGATTTTAAAGGTTGCAATTATGTATAGCTACAGGTCAAAGCACAACACAAACTGCCTGTATCCTTACAGTGTTCCTATGTCTTAGGAAGAAAACAAAACCATTTCTTTATTAAAATGTCCCTTTCATAATACCTTGGAAAGCACAGACAGGGTATTTAATAGAAACTCATCTAAGAACAATGCAGAAGAGGCAAACCCGTATGTTCCTCAGTGGGATTAGCAAAAAAGGGCATTTGCAGCCACAGCATTGTCATTTTGCATTACACACATTGCGTGGGCTGGTAGGTTTGACAAGGAAATTTCATTCAGCAGCTGCAGCTGTTTGAAAACCAAGCCTGCTGTGGTGGTCAAGCTGCAGTTTCTGAACACCACCTTCTCTTACTTCATAATATTCCAAAAGCCAAAATTTCAATTCCCTATAAAATTATCATCCTCAGTATTCCCAGGTTCAAATCTAGCCAAGGTACACTGTAATAAGGAATTCCTTACATCACATGGTGTTCTTGTGATGCGTTAGGCCCAGCTCAAAACACCAATAAACTGGAACCTGCTGTAAAGAACGTAAAAATGAACCACAGCTACTCAAGTAATCCTTCCCTATTGACAGAGAAGGGACAAAGGATGAAGATGAAACGTACTCCAGAGTAAAGACTCATCTTAGGTCTCTATATCCACCACCCCTCAAAGAATCACAGAATCATAGAGTGGTCTGGGTTGGAAGGGACCCCAAGGATCACAGAGTTCCAACCCCCCCTGCCACAAGCAGGGACACCAACCTCCAGGCCTGGAGCTACACAAGGTTGCCCAGGGCCCCATCCAACCTGGCCGTGAACACTTCCAGGGATGGGGCATCCACCACCTCTCTGGGCAGCCTGTTCCAGCACCTCACCACTCTCTCTGTAAAGAACATCCCCCTAATATCTAATTTAAACCTTCCCTCCTTCAGCTTCAATCCATTCCCCTTGTCCTGCCATTATCTGCCCTTTTAAAAAGTTGATCCCCCTCCTGTTTCTTTGCTCCCTTCAGGGACTGGAAGGCTGCAATGAGGTCCCCCTGCAGCCTTCTCTTCCCCAGGCTGGACAAGCCCAGCTCCCCCAGCCTCTCTTCATAGGGGAGCTGCTCCAGCCCTCTGATCATCTTTGGGGCCTCCTCTGAACCCTCTCCAACAGTTTTACATCTTTCTTGTATTGGGGGCCCCAGCTCTGGACACAGGACTCCAGCTGGGGCCTCAGGCTGGCAGAGCAGAGAGGGACGATCCCCTCCCCGTCCCCGCTGGCCACCCCTCTTCTGATGGAAGAAGGTGGAGACTTAGAGCAGGACTAAACACACAAAGTGAAAACAGGCGTCTGTACTTATATTCCTGTCTTGAGGCTCAACATCAAACCTTAGTTTCCCGAAGAGCCAGATCAGTCTATTTCAACAGCACCGAACAATGCAAATACATCCTCTATGTTTTTAAATGGAACAGAGGGGAAATCCAGGGTACTAAAAAGTGCCAGCAATAGAAGTTAGGCAAACTAAAAGAGTACTCACATTAAGAATCAAAAGACAAGTTTAATGCGTTGATTCGAAAGATGTGCTTGGAAATGTTAAAGCCTGACAGTCAACTGGAAAATGGAAGTGAGCTAATTCAGACTGCACACACTGGAGTCCAGAGAAGCCCATTCAGCTTGAACATGCTGGCTTCCACTCTGGCACAAAGATTTCAGGGGTTGGTTTTGTCTGGAACAGCCCCACGCTTTGCTGTGGATTCAGACACACACAGATGAACACGGGATGCAGAGCAAAGGCGCAGCAGGAGCCAAAGATGTATCTCACTGTAAGCTTAGAGACCCAATATTTATAACACAAATCACTGAAGCATAAGAGTGACACTCTGATTTGCTGATTGGGAGCAACCATTTCAAAATGCTAAAAAGAGTCTTGTATTTATTGCTCTTCCAGGCTACAAATGTAATACTTGCAGACTTTTACAGGCAATCACAATTTATCTGCAAATATTTTAAGTCAGAATTCTCTTCTCATGGGGAAACATGAACTTGTATTCCTCTCTCAAAAGCATATTAACATTTAAATCAACTGTTCTGCATACATCAAATTTTATTGTAAAGTTGCAGGAAGCAATAGATATTAATAAAAGTGCTGCAATTCAGTATTATGAATTGTTCAAGGTGATAATGTGAATGATGTTAACAATAACATTGACATATCTAAAAGTGAAAAATGCTGACTGTAGTAATCCTGTTTCAAACAATTATTAGAAGATAATGTAATAACAGCTTCTAGGCATTCACACTAATGGCAATAATAGCGCTCAGAAACGTGATTACTCAGGAGAAGAATTTTCCATATTTCTATCATCTTTTATGGCCAGATTTTCCATAATCTGTGGAAAAAAGTGTATTTAGCATGCCCCAGGACTTGGAATTCAGCAGCTTTTTATGAAATAAAGAATGTTCTATTATTTATTTAAATACATTTAAATGATAAAAACAGAGGTTCTTGTTTTGGGTTTGAGTGAAAAGGTTTTTTGGGGAGAATGAGGGTGCACCAGGAAGAAGGGAGGAGTCGCAGAAGATGTTTTACGATTTGGGTTTATTTCTCATTATCCTACTCCGTTTTGATTGGGTTGAGATAAAGAAATTGGCATAAAATTAAGCGATTTTATATAGCCTTAGAGTTATTTTAATAAAAAAAGAGATGCATAGTTGAACTGCAGAAGCAGACGAATCTTAGAGATAAGGAAGTAACGAGTTAACATTATTTTGTAGAATAGCATAATGTCTCTCATGACTCTATTGTAAATTAGTAACAATTAAAGGAGGGGCAATATGTTCTAATTGTTTAGGTACATCCTGCTTGAAGCTGAAACTAGTTTTAACAGGGTGATGCTCATAGACCATGAAGAAAAGCACGAAGAGCATGCGCCGAAAGGAGAGGTAAAAAGTTCACGAAGAGGAAGACATCCAGCCTTCATCCCTGACAATCACCAGAAGACCACCTGAGCATTACTGGGCATGCTCTATCTGGGAGGAGTCAATGTAAATGACTTCCTGGAAATTATATGTATAACCCTGCCTTTACTTAGAAATAGAATGAATATGTAAAACTAGTTGGTTTAAAGTTAGGAAGCTTTGTCTTGAGTGGCGCACACACTAGTTGGAGCAATCCCCTGTGTGCCCAGCGCTGTGATAAAGTATACCTGCTTCATAGTCACCAAGGCTAGTGAGTTTGCATTTTGGCTTTTCACATTGGGTTAATAATCAGATGCAGTTTATTCCCCGTTAAGTCTGTTTTGCCTGTGATGCTGATTGTGGAATGATCTCTCCCTGTCCTCATCTCCACTCCTAAGCCTCTCAATATATATTATTTTCTCCCCTGTCCAGCTGAGAAGGGGAGAGATGGAGTGACTTCCATGGGCATCTGGCCTCCAGCCAGGGCCAAACCACCACAGTTCCCTACCAATTACCCTTTAAAACTTTCCCTTTTAGTGACTTACAGCACAACAGAAGACCATTTTGCAATATTTGCAAAACATTCTGAGCACCGGTCATAGATTCCAGATGACTCTTCCCCAGTGAACAAAACTAATCCACAGACACAGAGATTCACGTCCTGATGTCTGGGAGAGGCTTTTTTTGTTCGGTCAAAAAGGTTGAGAGGCAACTGGTTCGTTACCAAGGGCCTGAGATGCCACGGCCATTCCCTACCTGTGCCTAGAAGCACCAACCATATTGCTGCAGCATTGGTAGGGACTCTGACCTTTCTCCTCTGCCTGTGCATGACACGGACTCTTGGCATCTCTTGACAAACTGTTAATTGAAATAAACTTGCACTGTTCAAGGCAGCAAGGCTGATGGCTTTGTAGTACAGTCTGTGTGCATAAACACTGACAAAAATAGATTTTAGGAACGTGTTTACTCACAAAAATAAAAATCTTTCCCTGTTCCAAGCTACCCTTATCTTCTCTTGGGGGGTATGCAATATTATGCACAACACGTGAAACACCAAGACAAGATCCAGAAGGAGAATGAGATGCACAGCCAAAGTACTTGTAAAAGCACTGTCATTACAGGATGAGGAAAAAAAGCCCACAAAAATGAAGTAAAAATCTACAGCTATAGATGTGGAGAATGCTGCAGCTTGCCACAAACTGGAAACTTGCAGCACTACACATATAGTGCAATATACTTATTTTAGGTGTGCAATAAATATCACCAAATGAGACACAGACTCTATTTTCTGTCTGCTGAGATGTCACTTCAGCTCCTCAGAAATTAATTTCTCCCTTGTAAGACGCTGACAGCACAACTGGAACTGCATCTGTACTTTCCTAGTGACCTTGTCCAGAATCAGACAGAGACAGAACCACAAATGCAAGTTTTGGAAAGTGGTGTGTGCATATGAAATAACAGGTTTTTAACAGGTGCTTTAAAGCTGTTACTGCTTTGCAATTTTGAAATCCTAACATGTTTCCTTGATGATCCAGACTCACCATTTATACTTGTCTGAAAAAAAAAATTCCTTTGAAAGACCTTCAAGCATTTTAACTGCACTAGAGAAGTAACTTCACATGCTCAATGTCTTGCAAGACAGGTATGACACTAGCTGTAATACCAAAGAGACTTGTTTCCTCAAGATCTTACAGAAGCATCAAAGTAGCAATAGGACACAGACAGGCACATCCCTCTTGGTCAAGAGTGTGGAATATAAAGCAGCAGCAACAGAAGCTCTTCTATAATGTGGCCAGCAGGTCAAGGGAGGTGATTCTGCCCCTCTACTCCGCTCTTGTGAGACCCCACCTCGAGCACTGTGTCCAGTTCTGGAGTCCCCAACATAAGAAGGACATGGAACTGTTGGAACAGGTCCAGAGGAGACCACAAAGACGGTCCAAGGGCTGGAGCACTTCTCCTGTGAAGACAGGCTGAGACAGTTGGGGTTGTTCAGCCTGGAGAAGAGAAGGCTCCAGGGAGATCTTACAGCAGCCTTCCAGTACCTGAAGGGACCTGCAAGAAAGATGGGGAAGGGCTTTCTAGAAGGGCATGTAGTGATAGGACAAGGGGGAATGGTTTTAAATTGGAAGGGGGTAGATTTAGATTGGATATTAGGAAAAAAATCCTTCACTACAAGGCACTGGAACAGGTTGTCCAAGGAAGTTGTGGATGCCCCCTCCCTGGCAGTGTTCAAAGCCAGGTTGTGGGGCCCTGCACAGCCTGGTCTAGTGAGAGTTGTCCCTGCCCATGACAGGGGGTTGGAACTTGATGATCTTTAAGGTCCCTTCCAACCTAAAGCATGCTGTGATTCTGTGATTCTATAACAGAACCATGTATCCTATAAGTAGTTAAGCTTCACATGATAAAGAAAGAGTCCCCATTATCACGACAGGAAATGGAGATGACAAAGCTGACAAAGATGTTAAGTTACCACAGAGGTGGCACAGCCCTCCATCATAACAGCAAATTTTACAGATATATCTGTAAGTTCACTGGAATTCATCCCAACATCTACACAGATGTTACCATCTTTACCAATGCTTTAGGAGTACTCACCCTGTAGCACTCAAGCTGTTAAGATATTCCATGCCAAGTTATATCACTCTCTTGCATGCTTGTTTTATGCCATGCAGGGATACCTTATCTGTGAAGTTTACTGAGTTAAAGAAAACATTAATAAATCAAGGTTTCCTGCAGGTTTAATTCCTATCCCCTACAGTCTTGTTGGTGCTCACAAAGAAACACTCTTATCTTCTGAGAAAGTATGAGTGAAAACTGTGATTTACACATTTACTCTGAAAGCTGCTGTCAGTTTGCAGTTTAAAGATCAACCAACAAAATCCCCTTCTGCACTGTAATATTCTAACAGCCCCAAGCCCAAAATGACAAAGGAACAAGATAATATGCAATAAAAAGTGCAAAATATTTAAGATATTTGTGCATGCATGGGTATAATGAGACACTCATCTGACCTACAATTATGATCTCTTTAACCTTGGAGACTTTACAAGAAGTGTCATGGTGGATGAGAAACTGAACACGAACCAGCAGTGTGCTCTTGCAGCTCAGAAGACCAATGGTATCCTGGGCTCCATAAGAAGAGGGGTGGCAGCAGGGACAGGGAGGGGATTGCCCCTCTCTGCTCTGCCCTTGGGAGGCCCCAGCTGGAGTCCTGTGTCCAGAGCTGGGGCCCCAATACAAGAAAGATGTGGAACTGTTGGAGAGGGTACAGAGGAGGCTACAAAGATGATCAGAGGGCTGGAGCACCTCCCCTATGAAGAGAGGCTGAGGGAGCTGGGCTTGTTCAGCCTGGAGAAGAGAAGGCTGTGGGGGGACCTCATTGCAGCCTTCCAGTCCCTGAAGGGAGCAGAGAAACAGGAGGGGAATCAACTTTTTAAAACGGCAGACTATGGCAGGACAAGGGGAATGGATTAAAGCTGAAGGAGGGAAGATTTAGGTTAGATATGAGGGGGAAGTTCTTTACAGAGAGAGTGGTGAGGTGCTGGAACAGGCTGCCCAGAGAGGTGGTGGATGCCCTGTCCCTGGAGGTGTTCAAGGCCAGGTTGGATGGGGCCCTGGGCAACCTTGTGTAGCTCCAGGCCTGGAGGCTGGTGTCCCTGCCTGTGGCAGGGGGGTTGGAACTCTGTGATCCTTGGGTCCCTTCCAACCCAGGCCATTCTATGATTCTATGATTCTAAGTGGCATGAGGACTTTTCATTCAAACATGTGGTGTAACAAGGGAATATACAAAAGCCATTTGATTTTTGTTTGGTTTATTTTGGGTTTTTAAAAAAAATTAAAAATACAGTACTTATGAAAAGTCCAGCAGTACTGAAGATTAAAGAAAATCTGTCTAGTGAAAAAAAGGAAGATGCACAGGGTGCACAAATCTAACAGGAACCTTTGGTTCCACTACTAACAAATCCAGCAGAATTGAAAGGGTTACGAAGGCTCCTTCTGATCCTGTGCATAGATTCAGTGCCTTCTTTGCTGTAATTGATCTTCTAGCACAATTCTGTTCAGCTGCTGAAATGCTTTCAGAGTTCAATAGAACGTTGGGTAACTGACAAGAATTGTACGAATCTCCCTTTTTCTTACTCCTTGGGAAGGCTTTGGCAGCAACACAGCAACATTCTGAAGTATTCACAGGGGACAATAATTTTAAGGCAAGGAGACATGAAACCCTGGAAAGAAATATAATAGAATATTTCTCTATATAAAATTGTCTCTGGAGGAAAGAGCTCGGCAGCAACTGAAATAGACTAAAATTAAGCAGTACAAAGCCAAAGAAACCAGCCTCAAAAAAATTCTGCCATGTCCTATGGCAATCCAAGCAAAACCACTGGGAGGGCCAAAAGGACAACCACAGGTCTTCCTTGACCTGGGACACTGAAGCCTTGAGCACCAGTGCTAAAGCAGAACTGAGAAAATCTATGCCATTGCTGCCAGATAGTTGTTGAACCTCTCCCTAAAAACCCCAAGTATGTATCACAAGTGCTCTTTTCCAACTAAGAGGAGCATTTTCCTAAGATCAGCTTTAAATCTTATTTAGCTTGGTACTTCTTTCCCAAGCTATGAAAAGCAACCACCACTCTCAACATGTGATGTACAGAACTTCTCAGACTTTTCTAAAATAAATGAATTCCTTCAAGCATCCCTTAAAAGTGGACTGTCTGGTGTACCTTTTACGTTACTCTTCTCTAGACTTCATAGTTTGAGTTCCTCATCTCTACAACAGCACCACAAAGCTGGAAAATTACTCCAGCTGAGGACTTTGAGTAGACTGGAAGAATCATTTACTTTACTTTCAACAAGTTTCTGTGCCTTATAATAACACTGCTGTTTTTTCACACTATTACAGCCCACACTATTTCTGCAGGACCCACCCCAACCAAGACACCTTTCGATTTGGAAGGCACCTGATAACTACATTTTATACTATTTTTTTCAATTCTTTGAGAGATCAAACGATAAGAAGCACACCTCTGCCATACTTTCTCTCAAGTGCAATTCTCAATAGGTAATTTCTCAACATATAGGTAGCTTTATGTTCTTGTGTATCAGTTGCATCTCCACACCAACCATACCACTTAACCTATCAAATATCACATCTGCTGTTTTTATTGTTGAAAAGCAAAGGTGACTGGTGTTCTTCACTAGGTCACCATCTCTAAGTATCTATAATTTAATCACGTAATATTTTCCCCAAAACTTTTATGGAGTTGAAATTTAGCCAGAGAGTAAAAAAAACTGCCAGAGTTCCTTTCATTTTGAAAGGGAAGTAGCAACCCTCAAATAATTATGTAAGCAGTAAGACTGAGACCTGAAACTATACCCAAACTCAAACCTAAGAAAGGTGAGATTAAAGAATAATGTGAGGGCGCTCCGAAAAAAAAACCAAACCCAAAAGATGTGAAGAAATAGAAAGCAAAATAAATTCAGTCAAAGTATGAAAGCAGAAAATTTCTGGACAGGCTTTTAGGTATACATGCATGCAGCAGGATACCTAAACAGTTGTGCCACTATGCTCGATCACTTTATGAAAGGTGTTAAATGAAGAGATTGTCTGCAAGCTCTGCGAGCCGAATTGCTGATGCAAATGATTCATACAGTCATGGTATTACCACACTAGTTTGTTGGTTTGTTTGGGCTTTTAAAATGTTTTCATTTCTTACAAATGTCTTCAGGAATATTTTGAGAAAAGATACTTCAGTGTATTCAACTGCATGAGTATTTCCTAAAAGTCCTTACTGCCTTGAAAATAATTGGCCTTAAATGATTTTAACTCTAACAAGTGTCACTATCCACCTTTGGAGCACTTCATTGTCTGAGGCATGCTGCTGCAGATGTGAGGATGACACTAATTTCTCTAGCAGTATTATAAAAATGTTGGAATTACCCTTTGCCCTACTCTTTACCCACCTTTAAATCTGCTTTCTTTTTCTAATCTTTCTATATGGAAAATGAGCCATGAACTGCATAATCAGGCAACACTGCTGCTTCTGACTTCCTTCCCAATTTTTTATCCATAAGTGCATCAGAATTGTTTAATTTTTTCTCTGCTGTGCACAGGTTCTCACAACAGGCAGCTGCAATCTATCATGCTGTCTTGCCCTAGGATTTTGTTCTGTTCCTTTATCAATCTTTTCTAACCTCAGCTGTTCTAACATTTATGCCTCCCCTAACACTTTGAGCACAACTGTAACTACAGCCTATGAAGTAATTTAATTCAAATTCTTCCTATTTACTTAGATGTAGAAATTATCAGACCAATATTGCCGTTGCCATTTAAAATCAAAACTAAAGAAAGACATGCACGTAAGCAGCTTTTTAAGGACCACCAAGATGCAATGACCTCACTGCTTAGTTAGGAACACCTTTAAGAGTACTTTAAGAACACTTTAAGGCCAACGGCATCCTGGCTTGTATCAGAAAGTGTGGCCAGTAGGTCTGGGGAGGTGATTGTGCCCCTGTACTCGGCATTGGTGAGGCCAGACCTCAAGTACTGTGTCCAGTTCTGGGCTCCTCACCATAAGAAGGACATGGAGGTCCTGGAGCGAGTCCAGAGAAGGGCAACCAGGCTGGGGAAGGGGCAGGAGGGCAAATCATATGAGGAGCAGCTGAGGGGCTGGGGCTGTTTAGTCTGGAGAAGAGGAGGCTGAGGGAAGACCTTATCACCACCTACAACTACCTGACAGGAGGGTGTAGAGAGGTGGGCGATGGTCTCTTCAGCCAGGTGACAGGACAAGGGGAAATGGCACGAAGCTGCACCAGGGCAGGGTCAGATTAGATGTTAGGAGAAAGAGTTGTCTGGGCCTGGAACAGGCTGCCCAGGGAGGGGGTTGAGTCACCATCCCTGGGTGTGTTAAACAGACGGGTAGATGAGGTACTTAAGGATATGGTTTAGCATAGGACAGGAACGGTTGGACTCGATCATCTTTTCCAACCTTGTGATTCTGTGAGAATGTTCTAAAACCTTCCCCCTGACCTCCAAAGGCCAGCACTGAGCCCGCGGGCTGGGGGAGAGACACGGCTTACGCTCTCCCTTTATCTCCCCTCTGGGCACACAGACCCTCATAAGCGTCGCCCAGCAGCTAATACAAGACCCGTCCCTGCTCCCTGCCAGCGCAGATTCATCCACCGTGGAACACCCGACACCAAGAGACCTCCCCACCCTGGGCCGCCCCGCGCTGCCTCCCCGACCCAGCACACGGCCTTGCGCCGTGTCCTCCGGAGGCCAGGCGCCCGGCACTCAGGCAGCGACAGGACCGTGGCATCCCCGGGGCCCGCTCGGTGCCGCCGGGGCGGGGCCTGGCGCCGCATCGGCCCTCCCCCAAACGCGGCGCCTCCTCCCCGGTGCCGGTGCCCCCTCCCCGCTGTGCTCACCAACAGGGGGACCCCGAAGGTCATGGTGCGGCCCCGCCACAGCTTCCGGAGCTTCTCCATCCCCCCGCTCTCTCCCCATAGGCCCCGGGCGGTGCCTCCCGCCTGCGGCCCGGCCTCCGCGCTTCCGGCAGGGAGCGGAACCGCGCGCCACAGCGGCTCCCTCCGCCGCGGCCGCGCGGCTCGGTGAGCAGGTTCCGCCGCGGTGTCCGCCTCATGCGCTCCTGGCTGTCCTCCCGTTGGCAGGCGGGGGTCCCTGGGGCGAAGCGGGCAGCCGCGGCTGGCCGGCCGTCACCGGCAGCGCAGCCGGGCTTTAAGAGCTCTACCGTAGGCTGGTAGAGGTGCGGCGTGTCCGGAAGCCATCACCAGCACGGCCAACTTAGCAGTTACAGAGCCACAGGGTGCTTAATGGGTTTCTCTGGTTATACGCACACGCACCTAGCACAGAAACCTCTGGGAACTACCAGATGTTTGTCGAACGTACCACCAGTATGCCAGTACCAGACCAGATTGTGAACAGGGTCCTCCACCCACTGGCTTTCCTGAGGGGAAAGGCTTGCTGAGGGGTGCGAAAGGAGAACGAAAGCTCCTGTATCTGCATCACTATGCACCATTCTGTAATAAATAAAAATCCATAAGGAATTTGTTCTCAAACCGGCAGATAAGGGTGAAGGGGGGGCGGGTAGGTCCCCCAAGTGTTAATTGTTTGAATGTTTTGACTGTAGCTATTGAACTATTGTGCACACACTTTTACTTACTAACAAGATGCTTACAAAGGGTTAAAAGGGGGGGCTTACTAACAAGATAGTTTGAAGTGCCATAGTGGTTATGTCAGAGGCGACCTCACATAAACAATGTCTCACTTGAACAACTCTAGTTAGTCCTGAGTGATGAGTGTCCTTGGAATAATTTAAAGCAGACCCAGGACTGATAAGGAGGAAGCATCCCTAGGAAGGTGGTGCTTAGGATAGATAAGAAAGAAACATCCCAAGAATAATTGTGCCCATCTGGAACAATCACAACTACGCATGTGCCTGGGGAAGGAGGTGAAAAGTTCAACCTGAGGAAGACTACGGCCTTCATCTTTACGACCACCAGAGAGACTAGGACGACCCCCCAGCAACAGTACGCGCAGCCGCAGAAAGATATCAGAATGTGCCACGTAAACCTGGGACTCCTGAACTATAAAAAGGGACGCTGGTGGGGAGTGAGGCGCACGCCGCTGGTGGAGCAGGAGACTCCCCGGCCGCCCAGCGCTGTTTTGCCTGCTTATTGCTTGCTCAAATAAATTCTATTTAGATATTTTAAACCGAGTGAACAATTTGTCATTGCCGTTTATAACAATTTGGTGGTTGGACTCAATGAGGTCCCTTTTTCTTGAGGTCCCTTCCAACCCCTACAATCCTGTGATTTCCACAACCCAGATTGTTGCCTGATGGCGAGAACAGCAGAGACAAAGTGGAAGAAGGCCCCTGGCTCAACACTGAGAGTAATTTCAAACCATTTGGAAAATGAAACACTGGATTACTTGCTTTGGTCTACTCCATTAATCACGGTGAGGAATTGGGGGAAGGACTTAAGTTTTCTGAACATGTCAATAAGCCGCCATATCAATACAAACAAAACCAAGAAGAAAGTCAAGCACCACGTATAATAAATAACAAGATAAACTGACATTATTGCAACTCAGTGGCCGCTAACCTGTTCTGGGAGCCTCTCCAGCCTGGAGACAAATAATCAGAACTGAAGAATGAAAGAAAAAAAACATAGCAGGAGATAACTGCTTCATGAGTACCTCAATATCGTAAAGCCAATGCGGGTCTTGAATTCCTGAAATAAAAACTCTTGGCTGGGAGTGATGAGAGCATGAGAATAGGTCTCTCTCTGTGTTGTGCTATGCTGAGGCTCAGTGCTAGGGGACCAACACCCAGGGCCTCTGAAAGTACCACTGTTCCTGTTAAAGCTTCACAAAGGTGGGAGAGATGTAGGCCTCAAATCACAAACTGAGGAAGAGCTGTGTCCAGTTCTGGGCTCCTCACTACAAGAAGGACATCGAGGTCCTGGAGCGAGTCCTGAGAAGGGCAACCAAGCTGGGGAAGGAGCTGGAGGGCAAATCATATGAGGAGCGGCTGAGGGAGCTGAGGGTGTTCAGCCTGGAGAAGAGGAGGCTGAGGGGAGACCTTATCACCACCTACAACTACCTGACAGGAGGGTGTAGAGAGGTGGGAGATCGTCTCTTCAGCCAGGTGACAGGAGATAGGACAAGGGGAAATGGCACGAAGCTGCGCCTGGGCAGGGTTAGGTTAGATGTTAGGAAAAAGTTCTTCACTGAAAGAGTTGTCAGGGCCTGGAACAGGCTGCCCAGGGAGGGGCTTGAGTCACCATCCCTGGGTCTGTGATTCTGTGAAGAGAAAGCCAACTGACAAAAAATAAAAATCTGTTAGAATAATCTCCTGAAATTAAGAGTTGCTGTTACAGGTGCAGGCATACTGAGAAGAGAGGTTATTACTTACCTCTTTACTCTCACCCTCACTTTCCGTGGAAACTGTGTGTATTGTAGCTCTAATACTCCAGCTGATTAGGCTAATGTCACCTTCAGTTTTATTGTCCCATGTGAGTGCTATTAGCCCTCAGCTAGAGACATAGCTCACAGCTGATGATGCCCACGTGAAGAGTTGGCAGTAAAAATGGTTTAAGAGTTTTTGTTAGTGCCATGCCATGGGTTGCTCTTCTGTTTTCATTGATAACTGTTGCTATCTAAGATATTCATGGTGTTATGCTCAAAAACGGTGAGAGAAAGGAAACACATAACTAAATACAAATGTGAGAAAATTATATGGTAACAACAATAATTTTGTCATAATTGGAAGGAAAAGAAAAGGATACCTAAACCAGACATGCTGTGCTAGAGATGAGCAGTGAATTAGACTTTTAAAAGTCTTCATGTTTAATAATCTAAAATGCTATTAAATTACAGAGGTAAAGCTATCATCGATATATATTTTATTTCCACAGTGTCACTTTGTTCTTGTCATTGTTGGTCAGCCACCTTGAACAGAGAGGGGTGGGGAGAAACACTTTTGAAGACTGGGACATACTCTGGTTTTCATTTACAACAGAAATTTGATGTCTCCTCGATGTGACCCCAAACTGCCATAAACAGGCAGACAAACATAAAATAAGGCAAACAAGCATCTGATTTTTATGACATTGACAATTCGCCCCAATACTTCAAGCATATATTCGTGTCACCAAGGAGGCTGAACATAGCTTTCTTGTGCAGGTTACCATACAGCTAGTTAAGTGTTTTTTTACTTTGTGAAATACTGTGAGAGGGTTTTCTGTGTGAAACATGCCTCTAGAGCCCTAGTTCCAGCCTAGATGTAGACATGGTGCTTTGCCTGGAGCTCAGGTGCCGAGTGGAAATTTGAGGGCAATGGCTGGCTGGCTTTTATCACATGAGGAACTAGGTGTTTGTGGCTGCAGTTTCTCTGGCGTAGACAAAAGCTCTGGGAAAGCCTCTTCCCACTTTCCTCCAGAGAAAGATCTAAAAAGAGATTTTTTAAATTCACTGCACGCAATGTGCTGCTGGCTATTGGCAGGCTCCCTGGGCACTTCAGACAAACGAACCTTGCGCTGCTGGTTTAAGCTGCAATGACCATGACTGCAGGGGAATAGAGAGTGCAACAGTACATTGTGTAACGTGGCTTCTGGGCAGCAGCAGAATGGAGAACAGGATGGAAATCTTATTAAACATCCCTGGACAAGCCAGGGTAAGGAAGATTAGTGCTGGACTGGATACCAGGAGCTGCAGAATTGCTCACAATGCAGTATTGGCTGTGAGTAGCCAAGGTTAATAAGGAACATGACTTTAGTTCAGTACAGAACTTGGAGCAATTTGTTCAGAGGATGAAAACAAGAGGTGTGTTGTGAAGGTTTTGTTGCCCAAACAGGCATCACTTCAGGAGGCGGTGGAATAAGGCCATCCTCTGAGTTATATTTCCATCCAATCCATCTCTCCAAAGCCTCCTGTTTCAGTTAGAGCATGCACACGTAACAAACTGTTAAGTGCTGTCTGTACAGGTGCGATGTCATAGCCAAGACCTTCAGCCCTAGGAACACACATTTCTGTATACCTGAGCTAAAGAAACAGCTGGTTGGACTTAGCATGCTGTTGTGACCAATAAAAGGAAACAGCCACCCATCTTAAGGGCTTACAGTTCTTTCTGGTTGAAGGGTGGAAGTTCTGACTTAGACGTAGCCGTTGAGAACAACATTTCTAAAATGGCAACACCCTCTCAACACTGTGCCTGTTCCTTTTTCATCCTCCTTTGTGTCACCAGGAGGAGTTGCAAGAGAGAGAGGGGGCCTGGATTTCCCCTTTGATTCTCTCCATCTTCTGACTAGAGCTCCTAGTGAGGTAATAGAGTGGAAGAGTTGGTGTACTTGTCCTTTCCTCCTCCTCTGCTTTCTTGTCAACTGTCAGAATGAGCATAAATACATCCAAGGATCAGATTCTTGCCAAGAGCCAGCCCGGAGAGGCCAGTGAGCCAGCTGTGCCCATTTTTCATGCCACTGAAATACTGCACACAACGGAAGGCACCATGGTGACCTTTGCATTGGAAGGGTCATCCATGCTTTCCAGATGTGGCACTAAGTTTACCCCTCCACCTCCAAAAAGGGAGGAGAAGGAAACAGGTTGACATTCTTTGGGTTCACCACTTATTTTTTAACTTCTTGAGTTGGCTCAAAAATAGGCTGGGGAAAAGTGGCTCTGAAGCCACATTTTAGGTCTGTGAGTGCAGGAGGAAAAACTGAAGGAAATACTGACCTTCCCAACAGATTGTCTCTCCTCCTCCTTGTGCTCAAAAGGGCCATTTCCCAAAGACAGACAGCTAGGAGAGAAATTCCACAGGGAATCTGGGGGGGAGGGGGGGCGGGGGGAGACCAAAGGAAACCAGGAACGCTGCCTAGAATTTGGGGAACTGAGAGGAGTCTGTCCCAAAAAGCACCAATATGGTCAACAGTCATCCCTGCATCTACTTAGTAGCTGCCTCTAAGCACTAGCCCCATTCTCCTTTTTACCCCAAAGAAAAGCCATGGTAACACATTCATTTTCTAGGTTCTTTGTTATTATTTTTAAGAGCAGGACAGTCATTCAAGCTCTTAAATTTGAGTACTGAAAACTGGTGGTTGTAGAACAGCAGCACCTATCATTTCTCCTTCACATGAATTAGAAACCTGATAATTACAAAAGGGATGGAGCTTGTTGCTGGTCTAAGAGATGAGAAGGTTGAGTTCTGGCTCTGCTTCCTTCACTGGGTGTGGGCAGGGGATTTGTCATAGGGGAATGACAAACCCAGCCAAAACAGAGAGAGAGCTGCCGGGCTCACATGGGTGAGGGAAAGAGATAAAAAGATAAAACAGTTCCAGAGAAGGAACATCACAGTATGGTGCTCCCCTGCCCGTATGCATGCTCTCATGCACAAGAAAGCCAGCAGTTCTTTGTAGATCAACGACCACGAGGGGCCCTTGGAGGAGAATCCAGTTTAGTCACCATGCTCCTCAGTTCAGCGTTGGGGTTCACAGTCATTTTGCCAAGCAATTGTAGTGACAGCCCTTGGAAAAGGGACTGAAGCTTCACCTCCTTAGTAGAAAGGGTCTTCCCTCCCCTGTGTTGTCCACCAAAGAGAAGAGAGAAGCTAAGGTGTGCGAAAAGCTGTGAGAAAGAAGTAGTACGAGAGAGGGGGATGTTATTTGAGGGCAAACTGGGCACAGTTTAGACCCGGGTATGTCTACAGGTTCGTGATGTGCCTGAGGCTGAGGGGGATGCAGAAGTGGAGGGGGATTCCTCATCCGTTGTGTCCCCCTGCTCCTCTTTGTGGAGGCCAAGGCTGATGTGACTCTGCAGGGCTGCTGGGGTCAGCCACTCCTTGGGGAGGCAGCTCTGGAGGAAGGGGATGCACGAGCTGAAGTAGGCCAGGCGGTTCACCCAGCGGGGGATCTCTTTCCCACATAGTATCTGTGGAGCAAACCGAAAGGGAGCATGGTTAATAGTACCAAAACACACGTGATATGGCGACGTCACCCCCATCTGCACCACCACCTCAGCAGGATGAATTCCCCGTTGCTCAGAAGAGAGCAGTTTGAAATGTAGGGAGCATGTTCTGCAGTCAGAAATACAAATGGCGACACAGAGTGCCAGGCCAGTCACAGCCCTTGAGAGCATCGTAGCAGAGACTCAGGGAATCAGTTCATAGCCCTCAATGACTGTGCCACTCCACTTTCCAGGCAGTCCATTGGTAAAAGGACAGTCCTGCTGGTGCTTCTCCACCAAGACAATGACACTCATTTTTCCAAGTAGCAAAAGAATTTGGGAAAAAGCATTTAGACCGTTGCTGGCCAGACCTGAAGAACCCAGAACCCAGCCTGACTAGGTAGATGGAGATGCCTGAGAACCTGTTCTTCCTGCTCACTTCTCTTCCTCGGGCTGACACATTGGGTCAGTCAAGTTACAGTATCTGGGGATTCTTTTCTCATCATAGCATATCACATCACCCTTTAATTTCTCCTCTTACAATATTTCCTAAATGTGGGGAAGAAAGCAACGAGCAGAACAATACTAGCTTCTCACTAGGCCTGTGTTTCATTGTAAATTCTCCTGGCATTGATTTGGGTTACACTGCTAGCAGAGACACTGCTTTCCAAGATCACCTCTTACTCCACACAGTGAAACAACTTGCTGTGTATGGCAGCTCCTGTAGCATTTGACCACACATGCAGAGAGGTGCCAGGCTCAGGCCACATCAGGACAGTTTCCCTTTACACTTCGCCGTTTCCTTTACCAGACACAGAAGAGGCACGTGGAACTCATCCACCAGGGTGCCTCAAGAGCCCATCTTCAGTAAATGTACTGCCTGGGTGTCACCTTATACTAGAGCCTGAAGTCTGTGGCAAGTACAGTAGTCATAATATCCAAATTCTCCTTCCCTCCCAGTGCTGTCTCACGTGGGGCAAGACAGGCAGCGAGGAAACTCCACCCTGCAAACCTTGTCCCACAGTTTACATGGATTAGTGATTCCCAGGTTGCACTTTCCACCAATACTGAATTCTTTTGCTCTTCCTCCTCCCACCCTCTTCCTGACTAAAACTCATCTTAATTTAGTACTAATTGCTGCAAAATCTAGGAGGGTGTTTGTCTGTAATCCACCAAGGAGATTATTTGGCAAGATGCCTCTTAGGGATAATGGAAATGTAGAGCTTAGAGTTTTCAAGAGATTTTAAGGGAATATAACTAGAGCCTTTGCTCTAGGATGGGCCATGAGTCATTATAGTTGTTATGGCTGATGACCACCTGGTCCTTCATGTGTATTGCATGGCCAGAACAACCTAAGCCCCACTCTAATATTGGTGACTGTAATAGTCACCTTGAGGATAAGGGAATTAGCTTGCTCCAACAGCCTGGATTTTCCAGTGAGGCATGGAGAAGGTGGCAAACTTGTGCCCATGCTAATTTGACTCTGGAACTCCCTTTATTTTGACACAGGTTGTTTAAAAATAAGTGAGTGAAACTGAAGACATTACCATTAGGTATCAGAGGATGAGCAGAGCCATTTACCTACTAAAATTACTGGCAAGCATAGACTGTTATTTACATAATATACCCCAAGGAGTTTTATTTCAGTTTCTATCAGTGCTGCATTTTACTTAAACCTGCATACAAGTATATGAATATGTATTTTTAAAATTTTTAATCTGGGGAGAATTACTTTTTCAGCAAATCTTTATCTCCACCCCGATCCTGGTTTCCATTGCTCGTACTATTGCCTGAGCCTATGAGCAGATGACCTTTCCACCTATGTTTAAGACTCAATCACAGAAAATTTGCTGATCCTTTTAATTTTCTCACCAGACATATCTGATCATTTTCACAAAAATACTGGTGAGTTTTTAAAATTGTATTTAATACATTCTACTCTAACTCTGAACCCGAGCCAAAGTAAAAAAAAAAATCAGCACAAGTTCCTCTAGATTTTGTACCATTTCTCTTTCTTCCTCTCCAGGAACTTGGGAGACATTTTGCCAGCATAAAAAGTGACTCAGTTTAGGCTCCTTGTCACATGTACGTGCATGTGAGTTGAGTTATCAAGCAGCCCAAAGTCTTAATAAGACTTTTCCCCCCCGCTAGATATTAGCAGGAAAACAAAAGCAGGATCTGATTCTTTGGAAAATTAGCTGAAACAACAGAACAGATAAGACTGCCTGAAATGGAAATACTGTTTTTAAGAGTTGGCTTTCTTTTCTGAGCAGATTCCCTAGCAACTGAACAAGCACTTTCCAAAGTGGAAGCAATGCTGAGATGATTGCCTTCTGTTTATGGGAGCTTCTCCCCAAGTGAATCAGTGAGGCAAGGAAGAGCCAGAAAAAGAAAGGAGTTGTGTGGACATCAGGCCATCAATCAGAAAAGGGCAGTTTGTGGAGCTTAAGGATAATGATAGAGGTACATTCCTCACTGGTGGTTCCTCCCTTGTCTCTGCTAGCATTGGGCAGTTATACTGCCAGTTTAGTTGTTGCAAGGTGGTAAAACGATGTGGGGGTAAATTCTCTGACAGGTCACATATGTGACCTGTCAGTTCATAAATAAATAATAAACTGTTACAGGTCAGAAACTGCTGGTCCATACATCATATCGAGTTGTCCTGCTACCAGCCCTTCAGGAAACTTAATATACCTGTGTGTATACACACACACAAACACACACACACATTTTGACATCAGACAAGAAAGTAGCTGAGACTTTTGGCACATAGCTGACTTGAGAAGGAAATTCAAAGAAACAAAGTCACAGAAGGGCTAAAGCCTATGTGATACTAAGTGTGAGATAGAAGCTCGGGGGCTAGTTGTGACTTATGTAATGCAGAAAAGTGTTTAGGATGGGAAACCTTGCAGTGTACGTGAGTGGCTGGACTACTGGCAGCAATGCCTGGGACACCTCAGTCCATGTAGGACTTCCCTCAGCTTTGCAAACCCCCTGCGAGCAACGTCCAGCTATCATGGCTAACCATCACACTTCCTCATCTTTTCTCATTACTAGGTTCCTGAAGGTGTGAGTTATTTGTAGCCCACAGAGACAGCCATTCCCTGCCACACTCTGAAATCCAGCGTTTGGGAGAGCGAGCACAGCTTCTGCTTGCCTGGTCCCTGGTTCAGACGAGAACTTCTGCAAAGGCTGCATGCATGTGCTTGCAGCTACCACTGAGTGGCACCTCATGACAGAGAGCCAGGTCTCCTACAGCTGCAGCTTCTCCTGGGGACTCTGTGTAAGAACTGCAAATGACCCAGCTGGCATCTGCAGAGTCAAGTGGAAACAGCAGTTCATACATCCGTGGCTGAAGCCAAGCATGTGGGAGAAATGGGACCTGACAGTTTGGGTGCTAGTTCTAGGCAGCTGTCAAATCCACACCAGGATTTCAAACTCATCAAGAAACAACTAATTTGGGATAGAAAAATATCCTCAGAGTATCTTAAGCTGTATCATTTTGCACTAAAGTCACTGGTTTAAATGTACAAACTGCCCTGGGAATAAGGACTGCCCCTCATCACTCTTCTCTCCCCTAAGTGCTCTCCCCTAAGAACTCTGTGTCACTGCTCAGCAAGGCCTTCACGCTTCCCTGTAAAGTTTTACTGCAGGCAGGGGAGCAGCCTAGCAGCTGGGGAACATGTTTTAAACCCCATCCAGTAGTGGAAGAAGCTGTCTCCTGCCTTCTAGAGAACAATGCTATCAGTGTGCTGTGTTTTGTGAGGGCTTTGGCTCTACGGGCCAATATCTGAGATGATAGTCTAACAGGCTCAACCCCTTTCAAAATGAAGTGGATGATTAGTTGGGGATCCTAAGAGTAAGCTCTTGAATGTAGTAGGTACAGCACTGTGCTGGATGATGCAATTGGGGCAATTCAGGCCATGCATAGAAGTGTAACTCAAGGCACTCAGAATTTTTTTTAAAGTGAGCCTTCCCAAAGGCATTATTTAGTGCTCCGATCCATGAAAACCAAGATGAGCAGAGGCAACATTACGTTCCTCAAGCAATACATGCTAATTACTTCAATTCTTATCTTCAAACTGAGGTTTGGAGAGTTCAGCACTGAACATCTGCTGAACCCCCCACTGCCACTTCCACTTAGCAGCCTTGCTCAAAATGAGGTGGCGTCCACATGGGCCACGTATCCATTTGAGCTACTGTACAGTATTCCCCCTGGTGTGTCTTCAAGCATGCAGACAGCTTTTATCAGTGCCTGAGGAGCCTAACACACACCCCAGAGCACTTTAAGGGCAAAGCCTTTAGAGCCCAGGGGGAACCTTTCCAGCGTCTGCATGAGTTGACTCCTGTGAGGCCTAGACAATATAGCACAGATGATGCTCATCAGAATTTCAGAATAAGACCATTAGACACAAACCAGCACATCTGCCTGGGCAAAGCTTGCAGGCTTTGGGCAGCCAAAAACATATGTATCAAGAGAAGCAAGGCAACACAATGAAATTAGTGCATGGATACATCTGGAATAAGCCATTAACCCGATGTACGGGGACATCTTTTTTACCACCTTGCAACAAATAAACTGGCAGTATAACTGCCCAATGCTGGCAGAGACAAGGAGGAACCACCAGCAAGGAATGTACCTCTATCCCTGCGCTCCTGATTGGCCAGTGCATGTGGTGTATAAGCTGAAAATACACTCCTGGAACAGAACTGACACGCAGCCTTGGCACTCTCGGATCAATTGCTTGAAGCAGCTTTAACATATAGCTCCTGTGTAAAAATGACAAGGCCTGCTCTAGGGACTACTGTGGGGATCAACTGAATAGATGAGGTGGCACTGGGCTGTGAAGCTGCATGCAGCATGCATCCAGTGGAGCCAGGAGCGGCCTGCATGTTGCTGAGGAAAGGGTACAGCTGAGAAGCTGTATATTGTGGCTGAATGAGCTCAGTCGTGAGGCTGTGTTCTGGGAGATAGCATCCCAAGTCAAAGGGAGGAAGGGAAGAACCTTTCAAATTGATTTAAGTGACTGTCTAAAACTTCCCCCATTTTTGTATGGGTCCTCCCCAGACCTGCATGTGTTTCTCCCATGTAAAGCAGATGAAGCATCTGCGCCGTCTCCCTGAGACCTGCCATGAGTGAGGAAAAAGGAAAGCATTGAAAGGAGGGACTAATATCCCACAGACTCACTCCCCTTGTGACATTAGTGGGAATGTGCCAGTCACCTCTGTGATCCTGTGGTGGACGGACAGAGCTGCTTCTACACAGGAGTCTGAGAGAAGATACATCCCAGAGACTAAGAAGTAGACAGCTGTGGGTGTTTTACAGCACCTCAGCACTCACAGCACAGTTTCAGCTTCACTGGCCAGGCCACCAGTGAAGAGGCATGGTGGCTGCAAATGCGACACCTTGATGAACCCCATTCAGGGCTAAACGATGAGTGGTATCACTGATTAGGTATGTCCTAGCACTGGAGCACAGCAATACTCTCTTTGGGCATGAAGCTCTTTGTAACCACCACTTGCAAGTACAGCTGCAGGATGATGGGGAGGCAGCAAGTGGTCTCATAACAGATGACCATTTTGGGAAAGCAAGGTATAAATAAGTCTGGCCTTGTTAGCAGCATTTAAAATAATGAATCTTTCATCAAATGAATGAACAACTGCAATTCATCCCTATGGTTTATATTCATGATGGCATGAAGAACTGCTTTCTCCTGGCAGGTGCTGTTTCACAACCAGCAGCTGAGAATGCTGTTGCATAGTAGGGTCATCATTTGAAGTGTTACAGACATGCTGAACCCATATGCACCAGGCCAACCCATATGCACAGAGCAATGGGCATCAAGAGCATCTTTTTATTTTTTATGAAGAGCTAACCAAGAAAATCCTTTGTTTCGGTGTCAATCCTTGTTTCCTAACATAATGAGGAGCAGATTTCTGCAGATGGAGATACAATGAGGAGAGAGAATAAAGGAGCTCAGAGGAACGGGGAAAGACCTTCTGATGGGCAGTGTTAGCAGGACTCCTCAGCAAAAAATTCCAGTCTCAAAAACCTATCACCACACTTACATGATTCATTTACACTCCTGACACTTTTTGTTTATCAACAGGCAGTGGTGAAAAGGCCTGAGATTATCCTCACCCTCTTCATTTGTGGAAGAGAGGCATCTGTTCTCAAGTGTTGGTGTGCACAAAGACTCCATGGTGGTGTGACTAGAGGTGAATTCCCCAGACGGTGTGAACTAACTTAGCTCCAAGGTATTATGCTCCTTTCTAACAGATAAGGACACGGGGTTTTGGTTTGGCAAGACAGATGCAAAAAACAGATAAAATAAATAGTACAAAACACATACATTTACACTAGCCCCAGAAAGCTTAAGATCTATTTTTTTTTTTTTACTCTTAAAAATATCTTCATATTTAATCTTTTTGGCTAGGGAGATTGCATTAAAAGGAAAGCCTGATATAACAGCAGAGGCACATGGGGCAAAATCAGCCCTTTTTCAAAAAATTGAAACAAGCTAAAAGCTTGCTGTTTAGGGGTGGGGTGGTGGTTCAGCCCCAAACAGTGGCTGAGCACCATATGCTGCCCGGTGATAACACAGAGTACCTTACTAACCCGACAATAACACAGAGTACTGCACAACAGAGGACCAACCTAACACTGGCTGCACTCAGACTGCTCTGGAGGCACCCAGGAGCATCCCTCCCCAACCAGCCCCTTTTTTGGGGGGGTGATATCAGGTGGTGTGGGAAACAGCCCAGGCTGACTCAGCTCACCTGTGCTGGCTGCTTGAGGAGGTTAACTCTGGCCTGGTTGGAACCAGGACAGGAGAATTTATTTCTGTTTCAAATTACTTGCCACCTCATACTATCCCTCTGCACATGTAGATAGACAGGGGAGAGAAAGGACTGAGCTGAGAGGTGCAGAAGAGATATTCCACTAATCATTTGCATTGGACTCATTCAGGATAGCAAGGTAGGAAAGGTTAACGATGAAAAAAAGAAGTTTATGCTTTTACAGCAGCCTTCATTCTAAGGACTTTCCAAATTCTTCATAAAATTCAACTAATGCATAAACCACCCCTAGAAATCTCATTTTACCATGGTAGAGAAGCCGCATCTAGAACACAATATAGCAGTTTACTAAGCACATGCAAGGAAAATTTTGCATACTTACAGGCAGAAACAAGAGGGGAAAAAAAATTACATCAATCTGAAATCATGAGGATAATTTATGGGTGCATGATTAATAAGGTTCTTTTAAACGTATGTAGCAGTTAAAACCCAGAAAACAAATGCAGCCTGTTCCCCATAGAGCCAACAACATTTCAAGTCTGCTGCAGCGAAGCAAGTCTTTCCATCAGCTTCACTGAGGACCGGCTCAGGCACCATAAAATAAAGCTTTCCTAATGTTCTTTCATGCCCCATGGTTGTTTTTTTATTTGTTTATTTGTTCATTTCCCTCTCCTTTTTCTGTCCATTGGGAGCACATAGGCTTTTATGCAGCAAAACACCCGTCTTCTCTACAGAGGAGGCAACTGAAAAGCAGCTGTTGACTAAGGAAAATATGGGTATTATTTGTCTGCCTGAAGACTGGTTTATAAAAGCTTCTGCTGCTTTTGACTGTGACTCAAATGCCACCTGAAGCTCCTTCTCTAGTGTTTAATCCTTTCTCTCCGATAGCTTTCAGGGTAAGGAGAGCTTCCTAGTTTTTAATAGCATTATGATGAGAACTCATGTGTGCCTGGGGATGGACTTGAAAAGCTTTATGCTTGAATTATTCACTGATGATTAAAAAACTGCCCTTGCTTGGTCCTTGATTCAGCAAATCTGCCTTTTCCAGAGGATTTACTGAAAACCAAGCTCCTCTAAGGAAAGCAGGTTTCTAATGTCAGTTTGTTAGGTTTCTAATGTCAGTTTGTTATGTGTGGCCAGCTTTACCTTGGTTGAAAAAGGACAGTTGAATAGCCAGAAAGAAAAGTATATGCACTGGCTACCATCTCCTGTCACTTCAGCACAGCTCCACACCTTCTACCAGTAAAGAAAGATCCCTCTGTTCTACTAAATCTCCAACCACATTGACAGAGGCCAACCAAAACAGCCACATCATCAGGGAAGTGTACATCAGACATCGCTCTAAAGCCCATCACAGAGATACCTTACGCTGCGCTTCAGTTACAAGAGATGCCTATTTCCTGCCACCACACTGATACACAGTGACAAAGCCTCTCTCTGCTATTACCAATAGACAAAGAAAAGGGGAAAGAAACCCCAGCATAGATATGATCCACAGGCAGAGAAACCCGGTTGCACGAAGAGCATCCTGTGACTCCCAAGGAGATTCAAACTGTGTGGCTTCACCAAGCATTTCCATCCAATATGGCACGCAGGTTTAGTAATATCACTGTGGTGTCCGCATCAACAGTGGGTATGCCAGGTGCCTATTTCAGTCCTCTGTAACCATCAAGTTGCAGGAGTCACTGTGCAGACTCCATCTGTTAATCTTCAAGGTATATCCCACTGGACACCATCCTTTTAGGCTGATTGGAGAGAGTTCAGGAGACTGGGAGCTATTTACCTCAGGCTGAACATCGCAGTGCTGCAGCTGAAAGACTGTGGCTGCCAAACATTTGATGGTGACAGGGTCCATAATCCCTGCCCCATAGGAGCAAGCCTCATCTAGAATGCTAAAGAATTTTTCAAGGCTGACCTAAGCCACCTCAGATATTTAGGAGACTCTCTTCCTCTCCTGTGTCAACAAATAATGGGCCAAGCTCACTTCATTAACCTTCAGGTCTACTTTTGAAGGCCCCTTCACCCCAAGAGCAAGAACCCCAATTTCCTAAAAAATTTTTCTCTCTCTGGAAACTTCTGGAAATTCTACAGCTTCAAAATGAGCTTCTAAAACCACAAGCACACGAATTCTCCAGATGAAATGTATTACCTCCCTGTTTATGTAAATAATTGAAGTAGGACAGTTCCCACAGGGGACACTGAGGGACTCCCTGCTCCAGAACATCTTGTGGCTGATATTAAGAAGGATTTTTGCTGAAATATAGGAGAAAAGGTAAATAAATCTTTAGTCTCCCACACCTCAGTATGTTTCTTCCATCCAGGTAGCTCTTAGTTACCAGCAGGTGACTCACCAGCTGGTTCTGTTTGAACCCACAAAATGTCCTAACAGAATTTGCATGAAAATGGTCGGATTCCCCTAAAAGGCTTTGGGTTTGATGATTTGGCCTAGTCTGAAAGTCCTAGTTCAACTCTAACAATCTGATCAAATTTGAGACATTTACCCGGACGGTATCTCTGAGCACTGTCCCCCTGGATCCAGCTCTTTGGATCAAGAAATGCTGATCAATTAAAGGAAACAGATCCTTTTAAATATTAAAGGAACAAAGGGGTGAAAAAGATGGGCGGGTACAAGAGGAAGCTGATTAATGAGATACCAATCTGTTTTCCTCAAAGATTTTTAATCACCCAAATCCAAATGACCTTAAAGAGCCTTCTGAAGAATGATCCCATGTGGATGTGAACCATGCACACTAACTTCAGAGTGGGTTTTAAGTCTTTTTTTAATAGCTTTCTCCTGGTATAAGAGAAAGGCGTGATCCTTTTAGAAGCAAAGAGGGATGTTTCACTGTGCTTCATCATCCCTTAGTCACGCAGCCAGATTCTGCGTTCAGTGACTCTGGGGGAATTCATAGCAGATCACTTGGGTGTTTCTGAGACAGGTTTGTCCAGGGGGGCTACTGCAGATTCTCTGAGTGTACTTTAAAAAACAACACATACAGGTCCTACTAACAGAGACTCAGCCTTCTTCTGCCTGTCTTCTCCTTGGAAATAAAAAAATAAATAAATAAAGGTCTGGTAGTTTTAGATCAGCTGCAAGACAGATGAGTAACTCTGGGCTTTTTACTTTTTCTGGTACTTAGGATAAAATACACATACAAATCAGAAATGATTGCCCTTTTGGAAAGAGGGAGGAAAGACATGATAAAAGAATAAAAGCTTCTGTCACGACTGTCCTCAGGTAAAGTTCCAATATCAACAATTTTTAATGCAAGTCAAATCAGTGGCTCTCAATGAATTTCCTTATTATGATAAGCATCCACTTCGTATCTTACCAAAAGGGCCCAGAAGACCTACTGACTTTATTGCTATTCTGTCTCTGGCAAGGCTGCTGGGGAATAAAAGGGACTCTCTTCCCTGGTGCTCAGAAGCCATGCCTCTTTGATAGTTGTGTGTCCTGTAGCAAGGTGCCTATTTCCTTAAAGGGGCATTGTTCTGGCTGCTCGGCACTAATCACATTGATGAAGGGAGAAGGACAGATTTCCTTGAGTCTGTTCCACTTATCTTCCAGTTCTGGTGCTGATTCAAAGGTGTTTTTCTCCCTTCCCATAAGGGTTTGCCCTTTTCTGAGACATGCTGTAGCAACTGTCATCACTCTGGTAAGAACACAGCTCCATAGCCTCTCTTAGACAGGAAACTTCAGAAGCGTGGAAAATTGCTGGTGGGAAGTCAAATGAATCATCTTCTGTTTGTGAACAGGCTAAACATCAAAAGCTTTTTCAGAGTCTTTAAGCTGAAGTGACATGGCATGATCCTGACATTCAATACTGAGGAATATCACCGGGCTGGAGAAGAATCTGGAAGCCAAAAAACTTCATCCTCCCTCTAATCCTCTAGTTGCTACTATGTTCTCTAAAGAAGCTGTCCTCAGGCACTGTACACCCATACGACCCATCAGCAGAGTCTAATATTCTTATATGCCCATATCTGAACACTTGGCAGCCAACCTTTCACCTTTACACCTTTGGGGATATGGCTGTGCCAGGTACGCCTTTGCCTTGCAGAGTATCTGCCTTCACAAGTCCAAATTGCATTGTAGACTTGCAGGACAATCACAAGCCATGCTTCTGCATTGGGGAATTTCTGTCAGTGTTCAATCCCATCTACCTACATGCACCTGCCCTTACCTGTCCATGCCCAAAGAATACTTTTGGTGACAGAGCATGTCACACCATGCCTTTCTTGGTACCCCATGGCATCCTTCCGTGTGGCTCACTACTGCAGTGACAAGTGCTCCTGCAAAGCAGTGGCATGGCTGGCATCTCAAACCTGTGTGTCCTTCAAGGGGACTTAGAGCCCAGGAATTACTTTGAATTTAGCATTTTCCTGAAAGCACAAATGTAAGCCTCTTCCTTCATGTCTGCTTTACAGCAATTTGTAACTTCTGGCCTTCTGCTATCTCACATCTCCTTGTTCTGAAAAATCAGGAAATTCAACAAATCACATTATGGAAAGAACTAATTATTTTAGTCTTTTTTTTTTTTGTTTTAAAAGGTTTTTGTAATGTTCAAAAGCCAGTTAGGTTTTGGGTTTGTTTTTTTTTTCCATCTGGCAGAGTTTAAATAGTCTCCTTCATCAGCCAGGACAACTCATGAAGAACATAAATATTTTGCAATTCCCTGAAGGGCCATTTGAGCATATTGCTGTAAATACACATGGGGGATTCTTAGGAAGATAGTGACTTAAAAACAGATAATCAAACGGAAGGACTTCACCCAATATTGATGTGGTCCAAACTGAACTCCCCACCCATGCATATCAGAATGCCAAAATCCCTGCTGTATGCCAGCATTACCAGCCAGGAGTACCAACATGCAGAAAGGCACAGATACTCAGAATGTGATGGACAGCAAGTTTAGGCTGTGCTGCTGATGGTCTGACTGAATTTTCTTTGCAGAAATTGCAGGCATACGTCACCCAAAAGGACTGTCCATCCTCCAGAACAGTTCATTCAGAGAGTGTGGTATTGATATTACTTGATTTTGGGGACAATCAACATAAGCAACATGAAAGGAATAAGCTTCTTGTAGGCAAATTGCTAATCCCAGTTTGATGAACCTCTTCATTTTAACCCACAAGCAATTTGCTTAAGTGGTTTATAAATATTGGTACCATGGGACCATGTTGCAGTAGTTGGAGCGGCTAAGGCAACCCTAACTAGATTTTCACTGCTTAGATCAGGCTCCCTTCACCTTCCCACACTGATACAGAGGGTGAAGGTGAAGGGAGACCACAGAGAGGTATTAAGTGGAGCATGTACCATCTACTTTAAATGGAAGCTGGGTATATAAGCAGAGAGCGCATCTGAGTTCTCTTTTGTGACTATCTACTAGGAAATTCTGCCCTGCTTTACATCAAAACTACCTCCAAAACTGTAATGAAGATGGTGTGCAGCACTTACTAGGCAGAAACTCATGCTGTCTGTACTTCTTCACATCTTAATTAACCCAAAGTTCCCCGATGAAGAAGAATTTCTCAGGAAATCCATAGAAAGAGACTCCTGATCCTGCAGCAGTTGCTGACTTGCTTGCTGAGAAAGCTGTCAGAAAATGGCAGTGGAGGAGATGAAGTCTGAACTGCTGCTGAAACTGGGGAATTCTCCTTTGGCTTTTTCCAGAGGAGCCGCGTTGTGAGTAGACCTGGCCAAGCCTCTTTGATCCAGTAGCTGCTCGTTAAACGTCCATAGGGAACTGGCAAAGCGGGGAGAGATCTAAGACATGAGCCAGTATGAATATGCTTGGCAATCTGCAGCAGGGAGCGAGGGAGATTCAGAGCTTAGTGCCAGTGAGGGACTAACAAATCCCCCTGCAGCTTACAAGCGGGCAGGGGCAGGAAGATCAGAAGACTCAGAGACGTGTGGCATTGTGGGGAGAGGCTCAGTGTCACAGCAACATGCAATTAGGCTGCAATGGGCACTGCAAAGTGAGGGGGTTTTTTAGAGGTAGATAACAAAGCCATGCCCAGTAGTTGAATAGAGCTTATCTGCCTGTGCTGGACTTGCTGCAGTCCAGGGATTTTTCAAGATGTACAGCCAAATGGCAGTCACAAACATAGGTCCAGGCTTAACAGTCAGTCTGTATCAGCTACGTCGACCCCAAATTTTATAAATGTTAAAGATAACAGTTGCCAGTTACCATGGTGGGACTGGAGGCATCATTGCATTAAACATGAATTCAACAGAAAAGTCATTCATAAACAGATGTAGATGGAGTATTTCTGGATGTATGTTCTATTTCCTCAGAAAACACTGGCAAAGAACAACAAAACAAAAACTTTGAAAGTAAAGTCCAGCTCCTGTGGCTTCAGCAGTCCTTCTGAGGCTGGAGAATCTGACTTACAGGTCCTGGCAACTGCACACGCAGACATTGCCTCATGGTGTGATCCTGAGAAAGCTGATCTGTGAGGGAGAGCCAGCTGTATACCTCCTTCCCATTCCCTCTGCAGAATCATGACCTCAGCCAGCAGGACATATGCCTGCATCTGCCCTCAGTCCATGTGAACAGATGGTGTTCTCCCAACCCATGGCCCAGCCACTGGGACAACATCTGCATGGGTACTAATTAGAAAGCCCACAGCCAGACGAGAAAATTAATGCAGCCAAACACAGCTACTGAGCACGTGGCCGTACAGCCAGATCTCAAGACCTGCCAGACAGATTTGTGTCAACACACCTTAACTCACACATTGCCACATGGCTCTGAAGCTCCAGATCTGGTTTCATGCACTGATACAGGACAACAGAAGACATAAGCCAGCCAATTAACCCTGACAGATAAGAAAGATGTCTTTTTCATCTGAGATTTGAGTCCTTTCTGAAGGAAGGAAATAACCCAACACACAAAAGGAGGGGATACATAGGCATGGAGCAGGGATGTGACTTGCCTGGTATTACCCAGGAGGTTCAGAACAACCATCTCCTGAACTCACCACAACTGCTTGCACCCATGAGCAGAAAGGCCTAAAGGGCTGTAGGGAGCAGAGCTGGTCATTCCTTCTTTCATACTAAACATTAGCATCCACCCCAACCCCTCTCTGTGGTGAAAGGGCATTGTGGTACCAATAGCATCACCTTTCTGCCCAGGCACAGCAACAGAGGCTGAGAATTCATGCTCACTTAAAATCCTTGGCTGCTTTTTGTGTGCTTGGAGTTAAATCCCAGTTTCAGTGAGCAATTTTACTCTGCTGGAGAACATTTCTACTCCTTTTAATTCTTTGAATAGCTTTCCCAGTTTCCCATCTTTAACTACCACAAAACACAGCTATGCATAAATAGAACATTATTATTATTATTATTATTATTATTATTATTATTATTATTATTGCTGCTTCACAGATGAAGAGTCTGAAGAAAGGGCAATACAAACAGTAAACAGACTCATCCCAGAATTGCTTTTAAATTCTGTTTTCTGCCCTCTAGGGTGACACAAATCCACCCAGTCTTAAAAGCCACTCGTCGTGTAGTCAGTACGTTCTGCACACTCTGAGGCTGCGCCTTGCAGCTCTACTTAGTAGGGCCTAGAGCTTCCTCATGTGGTGATTTTTGGTTTGTTTTGTTTTAATGGGAACTAGAGGAAGAAGAAGGAGGAGGAGAAGGAAAAAAAAAGCATTAAGGTCTTAAAGTTAAGTGAGTATTTGGATGTTGGGTGATGAGAATAGAAACTTCCATTGTTTTCAGTTCAAGCAGGTTCTGTCTCAATGGATTTCCAGCAGCCTTTCCTCCAGGACAGCAGTATCCTAAGATAAGCTACCCAGCTCCAAACAGTGATGACCAAATTATGCTGTTTACCAGCAAGGCACATGGAATGGCTAGGACTTTAGCTTGGTGCCTTAACACCAGCTATTTCTTTTAAGAATTTCAGCTGTCCTTTTCTGGATCATAATGCTAGAGACCATCCAGGGCCTCCTGCTCCTTGGCCTGAAGCACACCTCCTCCGGTTTTGCATTTGTTATACTTTAGGGAGGGGATGATAAACACAAGCATGTGTGAAGAGCAACAGCAACAAGAAATCATGCTTGCCTATGAGGGGTTTAAACTGACCTAAATCTGGAGTAAATTCTACTTCTGGGAGCAGAAGTGTCAGAACTAGGCTTTTGTGCTTTTATCATCTGGACAGGTTATGGGGCAGTGAACGAGCACACAGAATCCACCAGGAAAGCTCCCAGCTTACTCCTAAATTCCTCCTGTAAAGATGTTCACTGAAGGTATATTTAAAGCAAAATTTGAAACACACTAGTAGAGGTTATTGAGATCTATCTTATTTGGCTTGTGTTTGGTAGGTGGGACAAGGAAGGGGCACAGAAGGGTTCATGGATACCTAGCAGCAGAATCAAGAAAGAAGGGGTTTGAGCTTATGGCTTGGACATAAGACAGAAATTTTACATATCAAAGTATGTAATAACCTGATATACTTACATATCAAAGTATGGAATGACCTTAATTTCATGGCTGCAGGTAAGGGTTTTTGGTTTGGTTTTTTGTTTGGTTGGTTTTGTTGGGTTTCTGTGCCTTTTGCTCATAATCACGCAGCTTTCTCCTGGGTTTCCTTCCAATTTTTTAAATACCCCTTTTCTGCTGCAGTAGTTTGGCTATTCAACTCCAAAACAGCAGTGCAGCTAACACTGATTTGATCACTGATCTGCTTGAAATGTCATTCTCTGTAGCAAAACAATTCCTCCCCGTTTATTTTTTATAACATTTACAGAAAGGACTCGTTTTCTCTTTCTGTAATTAGCAAGGATGAAACCAATAGACAACTGGCTAGCCTGTGAGCCTAAGTAGGTCTCTCGTAAAATAATTGCTGTTTCACAAGATGTTTTCTTAAAAACTCACATGGTATTTTTTCTGCAGAATCTCATTTCACTCAAGATCATTGATAGGCTTGTCCAGGGAATAAATGGACATGTGGCAAAAGTTATTGGCACAGGACTTGACCAGGCAGGATAGGTCTTTGGGCAACCTGGGCTAGCAGAGGGTGTTCCTGCCCACGGCAGGGGGTTGGAGTGAGATGATCTTTGAGGTCCCTTCTGATCCAAACCGGTCTATGAGTCAATCATTCTTGTCCCAAATGATGAGGGCAGGAAAGAGATGTGTAATGAACGAGGATGGGGAATCCAGAAAGAGAAAAGTTTCACACTTAAAGCAGCTGAACTCAGATGTAAAGTATGAGGTTCTCTCTCCACATTTGCCATAAAACACCTAAGGAAAACACAGATGTGTTTTTTATGGAAGGTCACTTCCATTTTGTGCTTGTGGTTTTTATGGAAGGTCACTTCCATTTTGTGCTTGTCATGTCTTTTTCTGGCACTGTGTCAAGGTCCTGAGTTCAAATTTACACACAATCAGAATGCTTACACCTTGTTTGAAACAAAAACATCTCATCTAGCGGGTGATTGGGAAGGCAGCTTCCCCCAAAAATACTCAAATCTTTGTGAACTGAAAATCAAGTACCCCAAATTAGCTAGATAAATTTGTGCTTCTCTGTGTTCAGTTCTCTTTGAAGAGAAATAACACCTATGTTTTAATTCACAGAGTTTTTGGGAACGTGACAATGTGTAAGCAAAGGACATGCACAAAGCAATGTGCATGAAAAAAACAATACTTTTTGTTTTAGTGCATTTTGGATAGTGCACATCAGATAAGGGAAGGGGATACCCACTCCCTGGATACTGGAAATTTTTCTCTCCTGAACTCTGAGAAGCCTTTTTGAAAGTGTTTATTCCTTTTGCTGATTATGTGGGGTTATTTGTGCTTGTTATTCAAATGGTGCACATTTGCACACTAGCCAGGCCTGTCCTTCCAGTTCCTGTTCAGCACCTAATCATTGAACCAAAACTCAAAAATGAGGAGCAAAAGTCAAAATGAGGAGCAGGCACTCCTCATTTCCCACACAGTTTAGACCAAACTTGACAAACCTGCTGCACCTGCACCTCCTGATCCTGTTGTTTTCAACAGCAAAGGGCTTCCCAAAAACGTTAAGGGTTAAGAGACAAGAGATTTGGCTACAGGCTCCATCCTGGCTCACCCCAGTTCCCTGTCTGTTAACACTACTCCAGATCTGAAGGGGGAAAAAATAATAATAACAAAAAAATGCTGTGCCCACCTCAGCCAGAGCAGCAGAGAAGTGATTACAGTTCTTGTGCATCAGGTGGTACGCGTTGCCTTTGTACTCCTTGCCCAGCTCTTCCATAATCTTATCCACATCTTCTTCTGTGAAGTCTGTAGTGCCCAAGGCAATGGATTCTCTAGTTAAAAACAAAAGACGCAGCAGGAAGCATGAAAAGATACAGTGAAGAGAGTGATATGTACCCAGGGAAAAGGAAATGATAAGACATTGGCAAGGACAGACTTAAAACGTAGACATACATGTCTGGGGCTATCAGAGCCTCTCGCTAACAATATGGTACAGTAGTATCCCCCAGCAACTGTTCCAGAAGCTTCCCACTCATCCCCAGGGAAGCCTCAGCTCTGGGGGTCTGCTCCCACTCTGCCCATCATCCCTTAGGTATAACTTCCAGTAGGACAGAGGAGATGACTTTCTCACAGTGGAGAGGGTTTCCATGGGGCAGACGAGGAAGGAACAGACCGAGGGCTTTATGCAGAAATCTATTGCTTCTCCCAATGCTCAATACCACTCACGCCTATAAAAGTCTCCAACGACCCTCTACATAAACTGGCAGTCCGAGGAGGTCAAGCTCCACTTTGCCACAGGCAGTTTCTTCACCCATAGCCCCAAAGTTTCCTCAACATCCTCGCAGACTCCTCTAGCAGCTGGCATGTCCCTTGGGACATAGTAGCATTAAACACATGGGATGACTCCCGGTACTCTGTCCAGTACCCAAAAATAGGTGATACTCATAAAAAGACTAGGTTTTAGTTCTTCCCCCTATGCACTGGCTCTGCTTAACACACAGTTACTCCAGTTCTTGTTGACAGGTGAAACTGGAACACAGAAAACAAAGAAAATGGGAAGAGAGAACTGCCTTCATTTGTAAATATGCTTTAAACACCGTCAAAGGCAGCTCAGCACTGTTCTCTTCTTGGTGTACACGCTCTCTTACCCACCTCCAAAATCCCTGCAGGGCTGACTTTGAACCATGTGATGCGTGGATTACTGCATGTAAAGGATGCAGTGAGAGAGGCCCAGAGGAGAGCATTTTCCTGCTCCCCCTAGACCGATGGCTACCAGGAGGGAGGGGGGAAGAGGTAGGAAAGAGCACTTACTTGAATTTAAAGGTCTCGCCAAGCTCTACCGCGCTGCCAGGTGTGATCTCGAAAATCCCACTGAAAGGGTAGGGATGCCCTCCGTAGGCAAACTCTGGAAAGGAAGGAAACAGGCTGTGAGTAATTGAATGAACACCATGTCACGCAACAGTCTACAGCAGCTGTCTGCACGGCTCAGCATCAGCAGCAGCAGGGGCTGGGCTATTGCCAACATCAGTTTCAGCCAGACTCTGAAAGCCACGTTCCCCTGCCCGGTTCCCTGTCAGCCTGAGGATTGCCTCACAGCCTCCCTCCATGCTAACACTGCTGCTTTCCCACAGTGCCAGCGAAGCTCTCCCAGTCTGCCTCTGTGCCTGCCCAGGTGGCTTCCTCTCAATGGAAAGATCTGCAGTAGAGGCATCTGTGAAGATGCTGGTGGGACCACCAAGCAGGAAGAAGAGCTTTTCTAGAGTAGGGAGAAATCAATCTTCTTCCAGAGGGATTTACAGACAGCAACCAGGAATTCTTTGCAGGAAGCCAAGCTGATTGTGCTCTGCTGCCTCAGCATATGGGTCAAGCCAGGAGGTCCCTCCATGTCATACAGGCCATGCTGCATGGCCTGTGAAACCCAACCTGTGGACCTCACGGTGTCATGCACACCATCTCACATGGCCTGTGAAACTTTCTGTGCTCAAGATGGAACACGGCGCCCCGGGGGTTATTTACCGCATGGCACTGGCTAAAAATACCACGATAGCCCAGTGCATTCTCATTTAATGCTGATGAAGGAAAAAGGAAGCCTGTGATGTTAGTCTGTTCTTCACTGCACTACAGCTGTTTTCCCACATCCCTTAACTGCTGCTTTTGCAATGAGTGAGCTAATCAGCTTCAACCCCTTCTAGACAATTTCAAAAGTCTTACAACACTTCCCCCACCCTTTATAACTCTGCTGTTGCACAAGAACAGTTTCTAAGATGTGGAAATCCAGATGCCATTATTTCTAGACTGCAGACCCTGGTCAGGCCCCACCTGGAGTATTGTGTCCAGTTCTGGGCTCCCTGGTATAACAAAGACAGGCATCTCCTGGAGAGAGTCCAGCAAAGGGCTACAAAGGTGATTAAGGGCCTGGAGCATCTCCCCTATGAGGAAAGGCTGAGTGAGCTGGGGCTGTTCAGCCTGGAGAAAAGAAGAATAAGGGGGGACCTAATTAATGTTTATAAATATCTCAAGTGTGGGACACAGGGGGAAATGGCCAGCCTCTTCTCAGTGTCTGTGGGGACAGGACAAGGGGTAATGGCCTCAAGTTGGAGCATGGGAAGTTCTGCACCAACATGCAGAAGAACTTTTTCCCAGTGAGGGTGACAGAGCCCTGGGACAGGCTGCCCAGGGGGGTGTGGAGTTCCTTTCTCTGATGAGATTCAAGCCCCTTCTGGACCCCTCCCTGTGCGACCTGTCCTAGGGAGCCTGCTTTGGCAGAGGGGTTGGACCCCATGATCTCTGGAGGTCCCTTCCAACCCCGACGGTTCTGTGATTCCGTGACATGGAATTACCACAAACATTTATATGCAGGTCTCATGACAGCTACCAATCTGTCTGTCTCTCTCCCTCTTCCCTATTTCTCCGCTTCTTTCTCCCCTCCCATCGCTGCAGGGTGGTTTCTCAGCATGACTCAGTCCCTCTTATCTGCCATCCTGCTACGTACCTGCGCAAGCTATAGAGTCTGCAGTTATGTCCTGAAAGTAAGAAGGACTACCTGGTTCATGGCAGAGCTGCACAAGTTCCTACTGGACTCCAAACTAGACTCTGAATTTAGAGAATTGGCTGAGCTTTTCACTTCTCAAAACATTCCTTGCCAAAAGGTCTAAGTTTGGGGTGCTGTTCCGTATCAGACCAGTCATGCAGTTATACCCATGTTCTGCAGGCAGTAAAAAGGAACACTTCATACCTCTGCCGTAGATCTCGATGCCAGAGTGGAAAACACCAATCCCCAAGGTGGAGGTGTATTCATTTATCCAGTACTACAGAAGAAGAAAAGCCACATTAGTGGAAAAGAAACATGCTATCTTAGTCTAGGATACATCCCCCATCTCCTGTCCTCAAGTCCACTTCTTTTTAGGACAAGAGTGATTTTGAAATTATCTTGAGACAAATTGAGACTCCTTGCAGACCATCAGAAGTAGGCACTGTGTTTATACAGCTGGCTGGGATTAGGGCACCAAAAAATGCTCATCTAGTCCTTTCCATGTCATGCATGTCTCTCTATTCCCTCATGTAACAGGACCTGACCCTGCATAAATCCAGCTGCTGCAGTGATTTTTTTTAATCTATCTCCTCAATTAAATAACTGACACTGAGACAGTTTTATCAATTCACTTGTCTTACCTTATCTTCAAAATATTGAGTTAAAGAATCCCCAGATATTTTCTGCACACTGTTTCACATCACCTCCCAACATTTACTTTTAAGTTGGTTTTAGGCAAGGAGATCGTGGAGAGAGAAATCCATCCCTCTCATAGGCAAGAGGAGCATCATATAGTAGTTATCTATATGGCCCTGGTAACTGCTTTAAAGGAAAAAAGCAGCTTTAAGCTTACTAGTCAGCATTTTGTTTAGACATGCCATAGACTATCAAGCATGGTTTCCAGAAGGGTCAAGGGCTTGTTGCTCCAAAATTAGGTCCAAGGTGACCACAACTTCACCCAAGTCAAAGACAAAATTTCAAGAGGAGCTGTTAAGTGACTTTGCTCTGGACTCTGACACCTCCCCAGTACATTTAGAGCAGAGAAACACTGCAGTCTGGTGCACGCAAGCAGCACTCCTTCGCTGAACGCTGTTCATTGTTTCCACCACACCATGAAGGACAATGCAGACACCCAGACAAGCCCCAGCTAAGCTAATTCCAAAGCAGGAAGCCACACAGCCATGCCAGGGCAGTGCTGCATTGAAGGTAATTAGCCCTGCTCAGGACCAGTGTTTATTGGGTTAGCTGCAGAGCTGTGCTGCTACAGGAATCATGTTTTCGGGCAATGAGGGGAAACTGCCCTTGCCTGGTATGTGTCCAGCTCCCTCACAGCTACTGTGCAGTGAAGATGCATCTCTAGTAGAGCAACTGAATTCCTACTTGAATCCGGCACAGCAAGAAAAGTGTCTACTTGTCCCAGTGCAGTGATGTGCCAGGTTGGTTCAGCTGAAGTTCTTGTTTGGGTCTGGCAACTGCTTCTGGTGGAGCCTGGAGTCTGGTGTCGCTGAGCTGCCATGGTGTGAGTGGGAGCCCCTCTGCTGTCAGGGAACCAGAGGCCTGGCATACTCCATCAGCTCTCCTCACACTGCTTGCTCGTGTATTTTTGACAACTGCAGTAGCTCTGTGAATCACCTAGAAATGATTGCTGTGAGACCACTGCTGCTGCTGTGAAAAACACAGTAGCTTTGACATGAAAAGTGCAGTCCCAAGGCAGGCTGGATGGGGCTTTTGGCAACCTGGGCAAGCTGGAGGTGTCCTTGCCCACAGCAGGGGGTTGGAACAAGATGATCTCTGAGGTCCCTTCCAACCCAACTATGCTATGGTCCTATGATTCTAAGCCCGAGGTAATGTATGGCTAGTCTTGATACCTCAGAACATGCCCCCCCAAATGCTTGCCTCTGGCAGTACAGCAGTTCCCTTTCCCTCCAGAAAATGCTGTAACACTCCTTGTTCTTTCTGAGTTTTGGTCTCATGCATGACATATAACTGCAGGAAGGCAGAAAACCACTGACTCTAGCTGGACCCCTGCCCACTGCTCTCTTCAGACCTTGCATAACCTCCACTTATCTCTTCGCTTGAATTATGCAAACTCTTGTTTTTAGGATACATCAGAGCATTGGACTGGAGCTAGGTCAGGTAGCTCTCAACCTCTGCCAGCACATGAGGAATGAACCCTCTGTTGAACACCATGCCTGGTATTTAGAGACATGACAAGCCCTTGCCTTCTGCTGTCCCTGTCCACAGATCTCTGTTGCCCTGTCCTCTGCCACAGGAATATCCCTGCTGTCTGGGGAAGGAGATACGGAGGTGGAGGCTGCATACAGGAGCCTGTATGACACCAGCCACATCTGCTGAGGAACCCTCAGTCCAGTTCTTTGATATCCCAGATCTCATGGGTTAACTCCTCAGACAGTCTCAGTAAGCTTCAGAGAAACACTGAGTCCCACTGCAACAACCCCCAGAGGATATGGAAAGTAGGTTGTCTTCTTCCCTGAGGCTGAGCTATTGTCTCACAGCAACAAAACAAGCACAACATGCCCAGATCACACTAGCTGCTTTGCTTAGAGGAGTAACTAATAGGAAGAGAAGGGAGACTTTTTAAATTAGAAATGCTCCTGCCAGTTATCAAAGTCAGGGCTATTCCCAGAGGCTTGGTCTGCATCAGGCTTTGGATTTCAAACAAGAAAGTTAAACTGAAAGCCACTTTCAGCTATAACTTTTACTTTTTCTGTGCAAACAGGCAGGGAAATCCAAACTTCTCCTTGATTACCATGTTAGAATAGTGCATGGAGTCTTCTTCACCTCCTTTGTGCACAGAACACAAGGTTCTCCCATCCCCCATCTGCCTGCACTTCTCTTGGTCCCAGCACAGAGCCACAGGCCCCGAAACCCAGCATGCTCAACCAAGGGAGCCAAGAGCCAGGTTGCAGGACAGCTCTGGAAACAGAACCACAGAGTTGTAGGGGTTGGAAGGGACCTCCAGAGGTCATGGGGTCCAACCCCCCTGCCAAAGCAGGCTCCCTAGGACAGGTCACACAGGGAGGCGTCCAGACGAGTCTTGAATCTCTCCAGAGAAGGAGACTCCACACCCCCCTGGGCAGCCTGTCCCAGGGCTCTGTCACCCTCACTGGGAAAAAGTTCTTCCCCATGTTGGTGCAGAACTTCCCATGCTCCAACTTGAGGCCATTGCCCCTTGTCCTGTCCCCACAGACCACTGAGAAGGGGCTGGCCATTTCCCCCTATGTCCCACACTTGAGATATTTATAAACATTGATCAGATCCCCTCTCAGTCTTCTTTTCTCCAGGCTGAACAGTCCCAGCTCACTCAGCCTTTCCTCATAGGGGAGATGTTCCAGGCCTTTAATCATCTTCGTAGCCCTTCTCTGGACTCTCTCCAGGAGATCCCTGTCTTTTTTATACCAGGGAGCCAAGAACTGGACACAATACTCCAGGTGGGGCCTGACCAGGGTCTGCAGAGCAGAGGGGGAGGATCACCTCCTGTGACCTGCTGGCCACACTCCACGCACACAAACGATGAGGACGCCCCCACCAGAGATAAAGAAGAGATGAGCACAAGTATTTCTGCAGCTGATACCAGACCATCACACAGGCATTTCTGTATCTAAATGGTGTATTTTTCACTATGAGATGCTTTGATGAACAATTATGGGCTGAACTGCAACAACCTGGGCCATACCTGAATTTGGGCAGAACAGAAGCTGTGCTGGTTTGGCTCTTTCCAATAACTTCAGTAACACCAGAGCGTTATTGAAGTGGATCAGATTTGCATCTTTTTTTCCCTGCAAATACAGTTTTTCAATAGTACCTATTAAGCAAGACCAAAATGCAAAGCAGCTCTGAATCATGGCCGCTGCTGTCCTCATCTCACCCGTGTCCCCAGGGTGCTGCAGGCTCTGCCTCCGGCGTGCAACTGAACAGGCAATGAGCACCTCGCAGCACTTCGGCACAGCCCACAGCTTGCCTGGGGAGGAAGCTGTGCTAAAGTGAACATGTCAGTCGCTTGCTGAGCTGGAAGAGAGAGCCCATGCCAGATCTGAGACCAGGTTTGTACACACATGCACAAGCTGGCCTTGTTTTCCAAGGAAGGAGGTTGCAATTCTGAGCGCAAGAACAGTCAGCAAATCCTCATCTGTGGAGAAATTGCCTATTGCTGAGATTAAAAGCAAAAACCTGCATCCTGTTCTGAGTCAGATGGAAGAGCCAGGGTATTGAATACAGCAGTACCTTGAAGGGAGCTGTGATTCATGCCTGCATCACACACTGCCAGCAAAATCGTGCTGTAAACCCTACACATAGAGACTTGGAGCGTTCTGTATCACTTCCATCTTCAGCAGAGACAGAGAACAGCCCAGAAGCGAAGAGAGGCAAGGAGGGAAGCTAACCAGACTGCAACTGCTTCACAGAAGCAGTGGACAGCCCAGGACTCAGAACTGAAACCTGGAGAGGAACCCCTCTGCACTTCCAGTTTATAGGGTATCAGTTAAGAGCTTTTAATGCAGGTCCCTGACAAAGTAGAATTTGAAGTTTCCCAGGTTTTATTTAAGCCTTCCCTGGTTGGTTTCTTTCAGAGACGGAAGAGTCTGGTGAGACAGTTTAGATTCTAGGACATAGTCTGAGTCAGCTGTTGTGTTACCCACTTCACTTACCCATCGTTCCTACAGAGGTAGAAGTGAAAATGTCACCAGGACGCCAAACCATGCCTCAGCATTCCATAAAGAAAAGAAACTAAAAAGCTTTATTATATCAGTGTCCTTCTGGTAGGTCTATGACAGAGAAGCAGATGGTGCAATACTAGCAGATCATGTCATCCTGGGACTTTCCAGAGCCAGAGTTCCTGGGAACTCCTACCAGAAACAGATTTCTAGGTGAGAGAGTAACATCAGTGTAACCACTAACTTCTACTGTCAATATCATACTACCACACTGAAGTTTCTGTCGCTAACCTTGTCTTCACCCCCCTACTTCAGACCATCTGATTTTCCATGGTGTATCACCAAAATCTTTCCTACATAACTGTGCTGAGCATCTTAACTAATCAGCTCCTTAGAGGCTGGAGACAAGACCACCTCTGTGGCTATCTCAGATACTGGTTTCTCTGAGCAGCTGGCACACTAAGCAATATTCCATTTATTGCCCCAGTACAGACTGGATATTCCACTCCACTGCTGAACAGACATTAACCCATCCTTTCTTATGATCTGTATGAACACATAGAAAAGAAATCTACAGGAGCTGCTAAACAAATTTGGTTTCAGCAGGTAGTTGCAAACTCTGAGTATTCAAAGGAAGTGTTATAGATGCTTGTTATGCTCTCCTACTCTTCACCAGGTACCACATGCAATCATCATCTGTGCCAGAATGCCAGGCTAGACTGGGGCTTCGTTCTGACCTCTGATCGCTCCCATGTCTGTGCATCACCACACACACTACTTTGAAACACATCTTTCCCAAGGATGGGTGCAGGTGATTAACCATGTCTCCTTCCAAAGCACCATCTGCATATAATTCAGTAGGATTACTGCCTTTTCCCTGGCAAATCTTTGTTTCTAGGAGCAAGAGAATGACAGTAAAGGAGGACCAGACTACAAATGATGTTCTGCTGTTGCTAGCAAGCAAAGACCATGTTAAGGGACTGAAGGAAATGACCAAATCACACTGCCCTCTCCTAGTCTTCAGCTCATGGAGCTCTCCTGGTACACAGGTCCAGTAACGTACTGTCCTATAGCTTCAGCTTGATTTTAATCCTTTCCTCTTTGAGAGTCAAGTCACACACTGTAACACCAAGCTCTCCTTTGTAGAGATGATGTCTCCTTTCTGTAGGATGAGGGAGCTTGCTCACCACAGAAGAGACCCTTGGCTCAAGAAACCCAAGTGGAGGACACCCAGGCCCCAGCTACTAATTAATATGGCTTCATGAAAAGAGTCAGACTGGCAAGGAGCATCTCTTCATACCTCTATCTTTATTAGATACACTGTGTAAAGTCTTTCCCCAGAGGCTTAGTCCTGGGTTTGGCAGTGCTTGGCCCCTGCAGTCAACTCACCCAAGCACCCTCATGAAAACATGCTGAGGAGCTAATAAATACATTAACCTATCTCACCTCAAACACCAGGAAAATCCTCTGCTATGTTAAAGCTCAACACAAAAGCCAGTATTAAAGGTGTATTGGGTTTGTGTGGCAAGGTTTTGGTAGCAGGGGGTTGCTTCTGAGGTGGCTTCTGCAAGAAGCTGCTGGAAGCTTCTCCTAGGTCTGATATACCCAATGCCAGCCAACTTCAAGATGGACCCACTGCTGACCAATACTGAGCCAGTCAGTGATGGTGGTAGTGCCTCTGGGAGAATGTGGTTAAGAAGGGTGAAAAAACCCCCAAACCCTAAAAAAACCCAAAAGAAACCTAAAATTAGGAGGAGTTTTTGCAGTCAGGGAGAGTAGTGAGGAGATGAGAGGAACAGCCCTGCAGACACCAAGGTCAGTGAAGAAAGGGAAGAGGAGGTGCTCCAGGTGCCAGAGCAGGTTCCCCTGCAGCCTATGGAGAAGACCATGGTGAGGCAGGCTGTGCCCCTGCAGCCCATGGAGGATGATGGTGCAGCTGATATCTACCTGCAGCCAATAGAGGACCCCACGTGGGACCAGGTAGGTGTCCAAAGGAAGCTGTGACCCTGTGGGAAGCCCAGGCTTGCTGGCAGGACTTTTGACCCAGTGGGGGACCCATGCTGGAGCAGTCTCATCCTGAAGGAAGGGACACACATTGGAGCAGTTCATGAAGAACTGTAGCCCGTGGGAAGGACTCATGTTGGAGAAGTTCATGTGGAGGACTGTCTTCCATGGAAGGGACCCCACAAGAGAGCAGGGGAAGAGTGTGAGGAGTCCTCTCCCTGAGGAAGAAGAAGTGGAGAGACAACTCACAATGAACTGACCAAAACCCCCACTCCCCATACCCCTGTGCTTCTGGGGCAGGGGAATGAGATAGAGAAATTTGGAATAAAGTTAAGCCCAGGAAGAAAGGAGGGGTGAGGGTAGGTGTTTTAATACTTGGGTTTATTTATTATTACTCTATTCTGTTTTGTTTGGTAATAAATCAGATTATTTTTTGTAAGTTGAGTCTGTTTTGCCCATGACAGTAATTGGTGAATGATCTCTCCCTGTCCTTATCTCAACCCACAAGCCTTTTGTTATGCCTTCTCTCCCAGTTCAGTTGAGGTGGGGATTGATTGAGCAGCTTTGGTGGGCAGCTGGCCTCCAGCCAGGGTCAACCCAATACAAAAGGCAACATCATATTGATGCAGGAGACCAACCAGGGAGCAAAGTAATGTATTATTTTCTGAGCTGTGTTGATCCAGATGTGAAATATGAGAGCACAAAAGACAGAGCAAGAGAACATCACTTCAGGAAACCAGTGAGTGAAATCCCAGCCCTATATGGTCAAGTGCAAAACACTCAGTAACTTCAGAAGAGATTTGGTTTCCCTGAAGACATTTTTCTCAACCAGGATCTAGAATCTTGGGCCCACAGAGGTGGCAGGAAAGACCCCAAAAAAGATCACAGGCTTTATTGCCTGAGCAATGCTCACAGTGGCGAGGGAAGCATTACCTCAGCTACGGACATGCAGGATGGGAGCTTCCCACAGCTCTTTGCCAAGGTGCTTCCATCATATTGCAGTAGTGCTCACTTATGACCCACAACCCTAGGCATGCACACAGCTCTGCCAATATGTCTCAGTCCTTCTGCTGTTCACCCCTTCGGAGCCTGGAGCTCATTATCGTATGGAATGACATCAAATTATACAGCATGGCTGCAATTAGTAAGTTTTCTTTAGCAATTGGATGAGCCCCAAGCTCATTTAATGTGACCTGTGTCTCTCTAACACTCAGTTCTCCAGAGGTTCAAGGTTTCTATATTAACCAATCCACAAATGCTATTTTCCCAATTTTCTGTGAATACAGATTAAGCAGGAGAGGATTTAAATGCATGTGGCCAGAACAGCAGCTAAAAAAGAAGCTTAACAGTATATTGAGGAGCCATGACACAGATCTGCCTTCGGGACGTCATACCTGGGAGAAGCTGTCCAGGCGAGTCCTCACTCCAGCACACACAGAACACTACTCTTCCTGGTTGGAGGATCAAGCCTCATGCCAGGTCCTCTTTGCTGTTGGCACAAGCTGTCAGTCTGCAGGTCATGGGCCAGGGTGTGACAGCCCATCGAGTCATCACAAGCCCAGTTGGTCAGGAGCACTGGCACTAGTGAGGCATGCTAACTTTCACTGGGAAGATGGCTGCCCTTTGCATTCACTCTGTTGCTCTCTGCCTGCAGCACCAGTTTCAGATCTGTGGCAGGGGCTGGCTGAGATGGGCTGTGTAACAAAAGAGTGTTCTGGTGATCTCATTGCTTTCTCAGCCCTTTAAATCTCAGCTACTGATTGTAGCGATGCCTTTAAACCAAGTTAGGTGACAGGGATGGATGTGCTGCTAAGACTTTCTTGGATGGCTAACTGGTACAGTCCCTAGCATGTAGCAGAAATGTGTCCATCTGCTAAGCATAGCTTGAGTCTGATTTACTATACCCCACAAGGCTGGTTTAACACTACGACAGGTAACAGGTCTCTGGCTGCAAACAGGCTCAGCCTCCAGCTGCAATAGGCTTGCAGGTCTCAAGAAAAACAGTTCTCAGAGTGCGGCCAATGGCATATTTGCAGACAACCCAACTGGCAGAACTGATCACAGCTTGAGGAGCTACAGGGTTTCTTTCAGGAGAGCATCCCAGCTTCGACGTAGCCAGAGCTTGACATAGCTCTGATGAAGCAGAGGTACAGGGTTATACAAGGACCACACATCAGACTTGGATCAGGACAGGAGAACTGGCTGGAGAATAGACGTCTGAGGAGCACAGTCACATTACAGAAAGAAGAAAAAGACAAGGCATGTCCTAGCATGCAACTGGCTCTGCTCTGCTGTATTTTGAATGAAGGGAGCTTCTGTCGAGGACAGCTCTCGGCCTTTCAGGGAATCCACTCTGGGAATTGCCTGGGAAACAGGCCTGAAATCTACAACTTTTGCTGCTAAACGCACTCTCTCATCGCCTCATGCAAACCCACAGATGCTAAGAGAAGAGACACAAGGCAAGGTGTTCAACTGCACCCTTGAGAGGAATGACAGGCCAAGCCTCTCTAGGACTGTGACAGCCAACTCTGGCTCAGCACCTCTTCCAGGCTCTGCTCTGCAAAGGATCTTTTCCTCTCAGGTTGGACTGAATACCTGAGCTGTCTCTTCAAGAGGAATTTCACAGGAGATTGCTGTGGCTTTTCAGACATTATAATCTGCATCTGAACTGCCTGATGCATGAGTCAATATTAAAATCTTTGCAATCGTGAAGCATAAAGAGCTTATTTCAGTGGCTTCTAGAACACTCTCTGTGGATTAAAAACTGATGCTGCTGCTGAGGGAGAGTTGGAAATCTACTTATGCTTCAGTGTTGTGACGCAATTTTACTGCAAGAACAGCAGGACAGAAAAGATGCTGCAGAATGGGAACAGTATATGTATTTCAGCAGGTAACTTGGGTGTATTCAGAATATTTTTAATCAAAAAAAAACATAAACAAGATTTTTCTGCAAGAACAGGGTACTGTTGGTGTTTCCACTTAGAGCCTCACCCTACAAAAGGACAGCAACTAGCTCATTATATTGGTATTACTTCAAGTCTCTTAATTTCTTGCTTTCTGCAGAACTGCTCCGCTTCCTCCCCTGTTGCACTGACAGCAGGCATTGTCCTGAGCAGAGCATCCTGTCTGCAGTTACACCTGGAAATAAGTTTACCTCTACGTATCTTTTACCTCAAGCCATATCCATTTGCAGCCTACTTCTCAGAAAGCAGCTGATCCAGCATGCTCTGTGTTAAATACAGTTGAGTCTTGTTGGGGACAGTGAACACCCACCCAACCTGTGTTGGGCTTGAGTGGGAACCTGTCTTACCAATGGACACACAGGGCAACCAGATGGCTAAATTAAGCAATGACTTTCTGTCCCTGAAGAGCAAATGCCCCCATCTCTTCTGTGTGCAAATTCACACAGAAGCCAGCAGAAGTTATCCACCAGCCCAAGGGTTTGTCACACCAGTCAGGACACTAATGGCCCATCTTGGGTGAATCATAGAATGGTCTGGGTTGGAAGGGACCCTAGGGATCATAGAGTTCCAACCCCCCTGCCACAGGCAGGGACACCAACCTCCAGGCCTGGATCTACACAAGGTTGCCCAGAGCCCCATCCAACCTGGCCTTGAACACCTCCAGGGACGGGGCATCCACCACCTCTCTGGGCAGCCTGTTCCAGCCCCTCACCACTCTCTCTGTAAAGAACTTCCCCCTAATATCTAATCTAAACCTTCCCTCCTTCAGCTTCAATCCATCCCCCTTGTCCTGCCATTATCTGCCCTTTTAAAAAGTTGATTCCCCTCCTGTTTCTCTGCTCCCTTCAGGTACTGGAAGGCTGCAATGAGGTCCCCCCGCAGCCTTCTCTTCTCCAGGCTGAACAAGCCCAGCTCCCCCAGCCTCTCTTCACAGGGGAGGTGCTCCAGCCCTCTGATCATCTTCGTGGCCTCCTCTGAACCCTCTCCAACAGGAATCACTGACGGGAAGTTGCTGGAGATGGGTACAGTGCGTGCTGGTGCCAAGAGCCTGTCCCAGACAACGGTTGCATAAGCAGCCTTGCAGAAGGACTGTCCATGCCACAGCACACCACTTCACGTGCTGTACCTCCTTAGCTCTGACAATTTTCATGTACAATCTTAACCCCCAATATCGGAAGGCAGAAGAAAAAAGTGCCCACTTGCAGGATTACACTGAAGTGTATTTACTCAGGGAATATGCCTGAGAAATTTGGCGATGATGTTGTAAGCTTAGCCTTTGCCTTTGCCTTAGATGCACTTGCAGTGACAAATTGAGAGGTATTCAGAAAGAACAGCAGCAAAATGATCAGGGAAATGGGTAGACTGACTTACAAGAGAATTAATTCAGAAGAGCTAATAGCTTGGCAAAGCAATGACTACAGATGACAAATGTGCAAACATTTGAAGGGCTGACATGAATGATGGGAGAAGACTTCTTAAGAACGATATGAAAGGATTCAAGTAGGAGTAGCATACTCAGCTTAAAAAAAGAGAGACTTTGGCTAAGCATTTAGAAGTTTTCTGGAAGTAAGGAAGCACAAGAAAACATTTGCATGACTGAAAGCCAGATATCAAGAAAGCCTTACTGTGCCTGTGCAGGAGAGAGCATTGAATGGTCTGAAATATTTTCCTCTGCTAATGTCTAGGAGGCTGTTAAGAACCTCAGCTGAGCATATTCATAGAATGTACTGAGTTGGAAGGGACCCATGAGGATTAAGTCCAATTCCTGGACCCGGCACAACCACCTGCATCATGAGCCCTCAGCCCAGCCTTCAGAGCATGTCAGGATGGACCCAGGTGACTTGAAAAAAGAAAAAAACCCATAGGGAGATAAATATCCTACCACTGTAGTTCACCAGAAGATCTCTGAAGTGCACATGCTTTGACCCTGGAACCAGCTTAACCCTTTGAAAATGCACCCCAGCCTACATAACCATCTTGCCTAGGCCAAAGCATCTGCCTTTGTTCAGAGAATCAGTCTGCAGGTAACACACACACCAAGCCCTCCACAGAACAGGGGATTGCCAAACAGCTGTGGCATGTGCCCAAAATGCCAAAAGCACAGTGCTTTTGGTGGACTAGTAGCAGAGATTTGAACTTTCAGCCCCTTTCATATCTAAGATTAATACCCTAATCACAAACTATAGCTTCTCCATCAAAGTGATGTATGAATGCATAAAAAGCTCCATCAGAAGAGATTGAGAGATCCATGACACTAAATGAACTGGCAGTTAAGACTTTTCTAGGCTCCTAAATTTCTCTCCCACAGTAGAAAAATGCTAATATCACACTGATTCTTCCTCATTGGCTTGCTCTCTCTTGTATTGAGCCCAACACAAATAACAACACTTTGGGGCTAGTTAGGCACAGCTAGCTAGGTCCATGCCTGACCAACTAAAACAGATTTCTTGAGATGTCAACTCAGGTTTCGAAGGAGAACATCCACAACACCAATATCTTTCAAGCTACAGCATAATTTGAAATACAGAAGTCTAAACCACCCTCTACTACGCCATCTCCATTCATAAGTACTGCTCAGCAGGACCCAATTCATGGGCACAGCCATCAGAGCTAACAAGGGGCAGAGCTCCATGGCTCAGTGGACTGAAATGTGTGCTCTTCTTCCTGAATCAGTTCCTGTTTCAGTTAGCCCCTGACAGCTACTCAGACCTGCCAGGAGATCCAGACAAACATACTCAATCCTCATTTCATATCCTAAGGCTTCCTTATCTACCAAGACCAGTCTGCCTTTTCTCCAAACCATACCTAGTCATTGGTAGGGGAAGGGAGAATCATCTCCAAAGTAGTAGACTCTGACCATCCCGAAGGGATGGGATACAACAGACTAACAATAAAGCCCCAGTTGTCAAAGATAGGACCTGGAAAATTTTGATCAGCTGCATGCAGGTCACTTTATTTTGGCAGGATCGTTCCCTTAAGCGCTGCCAAGGTAGAACAGTACTGGGGAGAAAAACTTCTTACCAAGTGGAAGGAATTAGGAAACAAGCTTGACTCAGAGCTAGAAATTTCTGTAAAGATGAGAGGAATAAAAAAACCCCAAAATAAACAAAGCGAGGGGAGAAAGAGGGGGAAGGAAGGTTCATCATCATCTGGCCCTGTGCCTATCCCTGGAGAAGTAAACCTCTCTGATGTAATACTAGAAGGGAAAGTCACTCAGGAATTGCTACTCTGGAAACGATGAAGCTGAAGATGCAGAGCAGGCAACTATTGAGTTGAGAACAGTTTCTATAAATTTAAAGAGATACTCAAAGGTTTTTTGCTGGAGTTTTTTATGATCTCAGGTGAGGTGATCCAAAAACACTCTGCTCCTCTATTTTGCAGTTCTTCCTAGAATTTCGAAATACTTCAGAGCATTAAATTGTTAAGCCTCACAGCATCTGTGTGAAGCAGGAAGACTTTTTTATTTGGAGGTAGGGAAAGAAAGTACCAGCACACAGCTTGTGGTATGACTATGAGGACTCAGCAAATTGGTATCAAAGATGAGCTCAACATCCTGACTCAAAGGTTAACAACCCAACAACACTTCCATACTGCCCACCAAAAAGAAGTGATCTACAGGACTGTCACAAGGTTTGGTGAAATGGAAAGAAGTGAAGTTGATCCACTGCTGCTTCTCTTCTGAAGAAGGATATGACAGTTCCTTTGCCAAAGACATGATAGCCTGCTGAAAAAACAGCATCCTCTTTGATAAACAGAACTGGAAGAAAAAGAATACAGAAGAGTTTTTTTCTTAAAGTTTCAGCAGTGATTCTTCAGCTGTCTCAGTTCTAGAGTTCAACCTCTTATTGACAAGACTGTACTCATATTTGCAATGCAACCCAACTCAATGCTTTCACCAAGGACAACAGCTTCCTAGACACCACAGGTGGAGGCATCTACTCTTTTTATACCAAGAAAGTATAAGAAACTAGTTAAAACAACTTCTGACTTTTGCCAAGTTCCTCCATGGACAACTACTTGGAGAAGACTGAGGTAACGACAAAATTGTAATTACAGCTGTCACAAGGAGATCAGAAGTCCTGTTATGATGTCACAGAAGGATCAAGAACACCACAGGCAATGGAATAAACAGTTCTTTTATTCTAGCACATTAATGCAGAGCAAAACAACATGTTGTTTTCAACCTGTTGTGGAGAGACCCAAGAGAGATAGCAGACTACTTCAAAGGAATCTGCAGGCTTATATTTGTTCGACAAAAACTGACATCTTCAGTAGGGAAAAAAAAACCCCAAACTAAAAAGCCACCTTGCAACCAAAAAACCCCACAAACCTAAAAATAAGAGGCACAGAAATATTAAAAGAAAGCAGGGAAAAATCTCGTGTTCAAACAGGAGGTGGAAGCATGTTTGAACATCCACAGAGAAACTGATGAAGGATTGTTGCATAGCTAAGATGTCCAAGAAGGACTTGAGAGGTTCATATTCCTTGTTCTGCTGTGGACATACTACAGATTTACTTTGGATCAGATCAAAACTAAAATTTCATCATCACGATGATGGTGATGATCCAAATCCCAACTGTGACCCTCCAAATTCTGCCTCCAATTCCCATTTACCCTGAAGTGCTTAACACCATCAGCAGTCTGAAGGGAAGACACCTTCCCACTTCACTACAGCTAAAACAGGTGGGCTCCACATTCAGGTAATCCCCAGTAGAGATGGGGATCCCAGCTCTTCTTTCCCACATGGATCATTTGCTGCAGGAAGTCCACAGGCACAGGCCTCACCCCAGGGTTCCTAATGGCAGCAATAGAACCTCATGGCCAGGAGTTCAACCTACCCACAAGAAAATCTGAATCCCTACAGAAAATAAGAAAGCAAGCAACGCTTCCCAGATCTCCTCTCCACACAAGTGCTGTGTAAGGCCAGAATTCAGCCCAGTGCTTACATGTTGTATAGGCAAGTAAATTCTCACTCTCTGTCTCATTCTCACTGACTTCCCAAAACCAGTTGTGCCTGTCCTGGGAGCCCATAGCAGCAGCATCAGGAAAGAGGAGTATGGAGGCTGTTTGCACTCAAGGAATCTATACTCCACACTGACTTTTGGTGGCACATGTTCAAAGTACGTCTTGGTGCTCATGACAGAAGTTGGCTGCAGGCCACTAACATTTGTTTGCTGTTAAAAGAAAAAAAATAGATAAAAAGAAATCAATATTTATCTCTAAGCTTCTGAGAAGGGAATCATCTCCAGCACGGGTAGGGGAAACCCTTTCACAATGTGAGCTGAGATTTTTTTTCCTGGAGAGGTTCCAGGGGCCATGCCTGGCTGGCAGCTCGCCTAACCAGCTTAGCTCAGAAAAATACTGGGAAATAGAGACTCCCACAGCTAGTGACTTGTCCTTTTGTCCTACTGTGCTTTGTCCTATCTTGGATAAAATTCTTACACTGTCCCAATTGCATATGGTTTCTCATCTCTCTGCATCATCTTTCCTTACAATAAGAAGGATATAGGTGCATTTTTGCCATAATTATACACACTTGTCTCTGCTGTTCTCACACAACTACTGAGGAATCACTTTGTGGTGACAGCTCCAGGTTAGAGCTTAAGGGACAAAACAAAGTAAGGAACCTGAATGCAGTAATGACAGAATGCTGTTGTGCTGTGGAGATTCAAACACACCTTCTCCCAAAACTCCAGTTTCTGCTGGGCTGAAGATGACCAAAAAGAACAAGGAACATTTAATCAAAAAGGGAAGTCTCTCAGGAAGGGGTATCTGCATAACTTCCCCCAACACCAAAACGTGTTGCTGGAATTATCTCCTACAAAGCACAAAACTGATACAAAAACAGCAACCAGGAAAGTTCAGATAGAAACTCATGTATACCCCATGACCCAGGGGCTTCTATGCCAAGTTATTTTAGTTCTGTTTATGATGACCAAAGATGCTAACAATTAATAGCTTTAGAAATTAGTAATCATATCTGATTGTTGGCATTTAGCTACTGGATGCCTACAGACTGCTTTAAGGATGCTTTTGCCCCTCCCATATGAAGGTGCTACAGAGTGATTAATACGTGCAGCATGCCATGACAACTGGGAAAAAAGTTAAAAAGCTGTGGGAGTATCTTAACAGCTCTGATGTAATGTGCTCTGTTCTGGTTTATGTGGAGGCTATAGGGGATTTGAGTTTTTTTTTTCTTCTTTATTCCTCCCAAGGATTCCCACTGTCTTCATATAATGAGCAGCATTGAACATGCAGCTCTGAAGTGCCATTTAATAGCCATCCCTTGTTGAAAGGCAGAGCTGATGGTTAGCAGCAGTGCCTGGCAACAAATCGTTGGCATTTAGTACTATTGAATATACCTGTTTGGGTGCAAACCATTTCAGATTCCAACGTGGGTGGTTGAGCCTTCAAAAGGACACCCTCCGTGCTTGCTTCCCCCAAGAGTCATACACACCCTTGCACAGGGAGAAGGCACAAACATGCCAGTGCAGCTTCTTTGGAAAACACTATGTTATCCTGTCGGGGAAGACAGCAGGCCTGCCGGTGGCCTAGCTCTCTTCACCAAAGACACAGGCCCTGACAATATCCCCATGTTCCCTTGAGACAGGAAAAGTTACTCATGCTGAGAGGATTTTAATAATCACATTCTCAAAACACAGCGGCCTTGAAGACAGGGGTAAAGACTGCCCTAAACCAAGAAGGAGTTGTGGGAAGGTACTTGGGAGTAACGGAACATGTTAAGAACCAGCCATAATACGATGGTCAAAACAGCAGGTGTGCAGATGCTTTTAGACATCAACGATAAATTAATGATATTTAGCTATAAGATATGTTTATCAGAGCTTGTTATAATCACTAACCAAACAGTGATGTGTAAACAGTGTATGTAACCAATCAGCAGTTTTTTAGCTTGCCACGTTTGCAGTAACAAATATATAGAATCTGTGTGATTTCACCCAATAAACGGCTTGACCTAAAATTCATATCAAATTATGTGTTGCCCATCGCCAGTCTCCACATTATCCTTTCATTCTTTCTTCTCCTTGCCTCCACCCTCTAAACAGTACGGAGTGTATGAGACCACTGTTGAACTAGCATTCATGCTGCCCTAAATATTTCCCTTCTGCTGGGCACAGTAGTAATTTGACACTCATGCTAAAGGAAAACTTCTGTGGTAGTCCACTGTAGGGGGTGTACATCTAGAAACAGACTCCAAATGACCCTACCAATTCCTCATTGTCGTGGTTTTGCCCCAGCCGGGGGCCGCACCCCACACAGTCGCTTGTACTTTTAAAAGGAAGGGGGAAGGAAAGTTGGGGGAGGGGGAAAAGGGAAGGAAGAAAGGAGGAAAAGAAACCACAACCTAGAAACCAGAACCACGCAGGTTGGGATAAGGATAGTTTACTAAACAATAACAGAAAACTAGATATAACAATAACAGAAGTTTAAAGCACAAAATAGATGAAACTGGTGATACACAATGCAATTTCTCACCAAACCACACAACTCAGGCCGCACAGCTTAGAGCCTGTCCCGGACAACCCGACCGCCCCAGAAACTGCACGTCCCGGCGTTGTCTCCCCCTCTTCCCCCCAGTCCCCCCTTAAACTGAGCATGACGTAACTGGCATGGAATATGCTCTTTGGCCAATTCGAGTCACCTGTCCTGGCTTCGTCCCCTCCTTTCTCACTAGTAAGGAAGTATGCAGAGCTGAGAAAGGTACTTGATTGCCCGGCAACAAATCGGAGACATCAGGGTGCTATCAGCACTATTCTCATGCTAACACCCAAACATGGCATTCCATTCACTGCTAAAAAAAAATTTAACTCCATCATAGCTGAAACCAGGACATTATCCACCCCTTATTCCATACCATTTACGTCATGACCAGATCCAACAATTTTCTTTGGGTACAACCAGTTTCGTGTTTCACACACCCATATATGTATGTACACATGTATGCACACATACGTGCATACAGATCTTATTCCCTCAGTCTGTGAATCATCCCTCTGAAGTTGTTGAGTTCATTTAGTCCATGATTTTCAGGCTCCATTTGTCGTAACAGTTTCTCAGGATAGTTGTATGTTCCATTGGCTCGTTGCATGCTGCATCTCAGGCTCTTGACTGATACACCTGGCATGGTCCATGCTCATAGTCTGTGGGTCAGAGTTTATTTTCAAAGGGAGGAAAAAAGTTCTTGAGAGGCCAGGCTTTAGTTCCATCATCATGGCACTCATTCTTCATTAACTGGTATGACTCCGGCTATAATGCTATGGTACAACATACAGCAATCATAACAATAATGAATATACAATAATGGGTTATTTGGCAATTATTATAATTTCTACTTTATTAATTATATTGGCTATTCTCACCCAAAATCAAATCCCCTTGAGGTACACATCGAACTTCTCCATCCCTCTGCATTACCCACCAAGTACAGCCAGGTCCTTGAGCAAAAACAATTCCAGACATGGGTTTACCTTTGCCTGAAGCAGGGATGACCCAAACTCTCTTTCCCAATACACTCTTCATATGCACTACTGGGACTCTGTCTCCTTCTACAGTACGTGGAAATTTTGACTGGGCAGGGCCAGCCCGATTGGTAGATCCCCTAGAGTTAACTAACCACGTGGCTTTGGCCAAATGTGTATCCCAATGCTTGAATGTCCCACCACACATTGCTTTCAGTGTAGTTTTTAAAAGTCCATTATATCGTTCAATTTTCCCAGAGGCCGGTGCATGATAAGGAATGTGGTACACCCACTCAATGCCATGCTCTTTGGCCCAGGTGTCTATAAGAGTGTTTCGGAAATGAGTCCCATTGTCTGACTCGATTCTTTCTGGAGTACCATGTCGCCAGAGGACTTGCCTTTCAAGGCCCAGAATTGTATTTCGAGCAGTGGCATGGGGTACGGGATATGTTTCTAGCCAGCCAGTAGTTGCCTCCACCATTGTAAGCACATAACGTTTGCCATGGCGGGTTTGTGGGAGGGTGATGTAATCAATCTGCCAAGCCTCCCCATATTTATATTTCATCCACCGTCCTCCATACCAAAGGGGCTTTAACCGCTTAGCTTGCTTGATTGCAGCACATGTCTCACATTCGTGGACAACTTGTGCGATGGTGTCCATGGTCAAGTCCACCCCTCGATCCCGAGCCCATCTATATGTTGCATCTCTCCCTTGATGACCCGAGGTATCATGAGCCCATCGAGCTATGAATAATTCACCCTTACATTGCCAGTCTAGATCTACCTGAGCCACTTTAATCCTAGCAGCCTTATCTACCTGATGGTTGTTTTCATGTTCCTCCATGGCCCGACTCTTAGGTACATGGGCGTCGACATGACGTACCTTTACAACAAGTTTCTCTAACCGAGCAGAGATATCTTGCCATAAGTCATCAGCCCATATAGGTTTGCCTCTACGCTGCCAGTTATTCTTTTTCCACTGCTGCAACCACCCCCACAGGGCATTCGCCACCATCCATGAATCAGTATAAAGGTAGAGCCTTGGCCACTTTTCTCTCTCAGCAATGTCCAGGGCTAACTGGATGGCCTTCACCTCAGCGAAATGGCTTGATTCACCTTTTCCTTCAGTGGCTTCTGCTACTCTTCTTATAGGATTCCATACAACAGCTTTCCATCTCCGATGCTTACCCACAATGCGACAAGACCCATCAGTGAACAGGGCATATCGCTTCTCATTCTCTGGCAGTTCGTTGTAGGGTGGGGCTTCTTCAGCGCGTGTTACCTCCTCATCCTCTGGTGACATCCCAAAATCTTTGCCTTCTGGCCAGTCTGTGATCACCTCCACGATTCCTGGGCGATTGGGGTTTCCTATTCGAGCCCGCTGTGTAATTAGTGCAACCCACTTGCTCCACGTAGCATCAGTGGCATGGTGTGTAGAAGGAACCTTCCCTTTGAACATCCAGCCCAGCACCGGCAGTCGGGGTGCCAGGAGGAGCTGGGCTTCAGTTCCAATCACTTCTGAGGCGGCTCGAACCCCTTCATAGGCGGCCAGTATTTCCTTTTCTGTTGGAGTATAATTGGCCTCAGATCCTTTGTAGGCCCGACTCCAAAACCCCAGCGGTCGACCTTGAGTCTCCCCTTGTGCTTTCTGCCAGAGACTCCAGGTCGGGCCGTTCTCCCCAGCTGCAGTGTAGAGCACATTTTTAATATCTGTCCCTGTCCGGACAGGCCCAAGGGCCACTGCATGGACTATCTCGCGTTTGATCTGCTCAAAGGCTTGCTGTTGCTCAGGGCCCCATTGGAAATCATTCTTCTTTTGAGTCACATGGTAGAGTGGGCTCACAATGAGACTGTAGTTTGGGACATGCATTCTCCAAAAACCTATAACACCTAAGAAAGCTTGTGTTTCCTTTTTGTTGCTTGGTGGAGACATAGCTGCTATTTTATTAATAATGTCCATTGGGATGTGACGACGCCCATCCTGCCATTTTATTCCTAAAAACTGGATTTCTCGCGTAGGCCCCTTGACTTTACTTCGTTTTATAGCAAAACCGGCTTCTAAAAGGATTTTAATTACCCTGTTTCCTTTTTCAAAAACTTCCTCTGCTGTGTTGCCCCATACAATGATGTCATCAATATACTGCAGGTGCTCTGGTGCTTCACCCTTTTCCAGTGTATTCTGGATTAGTCCATGGCAGATGGTGGGGCTATGTTTCCACCCCTGGGGCAGACGATTCCACGTGTATTGGATGCCTCTCCAAGTGAAAGCAAACTGTGGCCTGCACTCTGGCGCCAGTGGGATCGAGAAGAAAGCATTCGCAATGTCTATTGTGGCGTACCACTTGGCTGCCTTCGATTCCAATTCATACTGGAGCTCTAACATGTCTGGCACAGCAGCACTCATACCTGGAGTGACTTCATTTAGGCCACGATAATCTACTGTCAGCCTCCACTCTCCGTTGGACTTCCTCACTGGCCATATGGGACTATTAAAGGGTGAGTGGGTTCGGCTGATCACTCCCTGATCCTCCAGTTGACGAATCAGCTTATGGATGGGAATCAGGGAATCTCGGTTAGTACGGTATTGTCGTCTGTGCACCGTCGTCGTAGCAACTGGCACTTGCTGTTCTTCACCCTTCAACAACCCCACAACAGCAGAATCCTCCGAGAGTCCAGGCAAGGCACACAGTTGTTCAATTTCTTCTGTTTCCAAAGCAGCTATTCCAAAAGCCCATCGGTACCCTTTTGGGTCTTTAAAATACCCTCTACGTAGATAATCTATACCTAAAATGCACGGAGCTTCTGGACCAGTCACAATGGGGTGTTTTTCCCAGTCCTTCCCAGTTAGGCTCACCTCAGCCTCTAGCACAGTTAGTTGTTGGGATCCCCCTGTCACTCCAGAAATACAAACAGGTTCTACCCCTTCATGATTCGATGGCATTAGAGTACACTGGGCACCAGTATCCACCAGAGCTTTGTACTCTTGTGGGTCTGACGTGCCAGGCCATCGGATCCACACAGTCCAATAAACCCGATTGTCCCTCTCCTCCACCTGGCTGGAGGCAGGGCCCCTCTATTGCTGCTGATCATATTTGTTTTCCACTGGTTGCATAAAGGACTTAGAGGTCCCTTCAAAAGGATCAGGCACATCAGACATATAGGTAGGCCTTCCAGTTGGTCTAGGGAACTGCCCAGTAGAAACTGGTGCAGCCTTCTTCCTGGCAGAATCTCGTTGTGCGAATGTTTTACCCCGCAGCTCATTTACTCGTGCTCGAAGGGCTGAGGTGGGCTGCATATCCCATTTCCTCATGTCCTCTCCATGATCAAGCAGGTAAAACCACAATGTACGTCGTGGTGTGTATTCTCCCTCTTGGAACGATGGACGCTTTCTCCCAGTAGCTGCAACATTGCTCCATACGGGTTGGGAGTTGGACACATTGTTGTCAAGTCGTTGAACCAGTTTCTCTACTGCTGCAATGATGGAGAGGGAAACATTGTCTTGGTATTTCCGGAGTCGGCAGGCCACCTCATTTACGGTTGGTGGATCCATATCATTCCAGTCAATTGCTGCCAGTGAATTGGTGTACCCTGACGGTGCACTTCGTACAACCTTACGCCGCATATCTGGAGTGCATAGGACTTCATCGGGATCAGAGGGAAGCCGTGAATTGTCCAGATCATAATAAACTATCTCCCGTACAGCTAATTCTCTCAGGTGCTGGACAGATGTCTCTATGCTGTTACACTTGGGTGTCTGGCATGTAATATATTCCTTTATGGGATATCTTTCCTGCACACTTGACAGTAGTCGCCTCCAGAGGCTGAGGATTTCCGGCCTCCTCCCAATTGCTTTGTCAATTCCTCCTTCTCTAGCTAGGGATCCCAACTGCTTGGCCTCTCTGCCTTCTAATTCCAAACTACTGGCCCCGTGATCCCAGCATCGGAGCAACCAAGTGATAATGTGCTCACTTGGGTGGCGAGTGAAATCTTTTCGAACCTCACGCAGCTCACTCAGAGTCAGGGATCGGGTAACAATCTCTGGTTCTGCCTCATCCTGATATCCTCGAGATGATCCCGGTTGATCATCATCCTTATCCGTCACTATGCGAACTGATTTCTTTGTGCCTTTCCTCTTTTGTACGGGAGCAACAGACACTGGTGTGGGTTGGTTTTTCCGATCATCTGCAGTGTCTGCTGTAGAGATTACAGTAGCTGCAGTGTCGGTCACAGGGGTTGCAGTAGCTGCAGTGTCAGCCCCAGTGGTTGCAGCAGCTATAGTATCTGCCAGTCTGTTTCCTTTCCCTTCTCCCTGACAGTGCTGACAGTGCTGACAGTGCTGACAGTGCTGCCTGCTATCAAGCAGTGTTTGATAGATAGTGGCCAGAGCCCAGCACAGTGCAGTAAGGTGTCCATCTCTGGGAAACCTACAGCAATTTTTCCTTAGGTATGCAGTCACTTGATCGGGGTCTTGTAGCTGTTCAGGAGTGAAATTCCAAACCATCGGGCGTGAGAAAGTACCTAGGTACTCGCCCATACTTTGCCACATGCCCTGCCACTCGTGATTATTCTGTCTCGGAGAAAGCTCTTCAGTGGTATTCATAAACCTATGCTTGATATATAACAAAAACTGAACCATCTGCACCAAACCTACCAATAGCAAAATGCTAGTTTGAATATCCCAGAGATATTGAAGATTTTCAAAAACTGCCCTAAGAGCTGTTGTATTTAGCCCAAAGGAAAAGAAAGCAGTGCTGTTATTAACCCCTCCCTGTCCAAAGAATGGACAGGACAGCAAAACCTCATACAAGTACCAGCTTAAGCTCATGATCATCGATATTATTGTATCATAGACCGATATCATAAAATACACTATAATGAAGTATGGGAACAAATACGGGAGCCACAGACCTGAGAGAGTAAAGAATCCTGCCAGGATTGTATACAGCATGCGGTGGTTTTGCTGCCACAGCCTTGTGAATAAATACCACAACATCGTGACCAGAGATTGCTTAAACAACAGTGCTTATCTTAATTGCGATAATTAGGGTCAGATCTACCGTTATCCCAACCGTTCGTGCCCCACGTTGGGCCCCAAAATAACTGTCGTGGTTTTGCCCCAGCCGGGGGCCGCACCCCACACAGTCGCTTGTACTTTTAAAAGGAAGGGGGAAGGAAAGTTGGGGGAAGGGGAAAAAGGGAAGGAAGAAAGGAGGAAAAGAAACCATAACCTAGAAACCAGAACCACGCAGGTTGGGATAAGGATAGTTTACTAAACAATAACAGAAAACTAGATATAACAATAACATAAGTTTAAAGCACAAAATAGATGAAACTGGTGATACACAATGCAATTTCTCACCAAACCACACAACTCAGGCCGCACAGCTTAGAGCCCGTCCCGGACAACCCGACCGCCCAGAAACTGCACGTCCCGGCGTTGTCTCCCCCTCTTCCCCCAAGTCCCCCCTTAAACTGAGCATGACGTAACTGGCATGGAATATGCTCTTTGGCCAATTCGAGTCACCTGTCCTGGCTGCGTCCCCTCCTTTCTCTTTAGTAAGGAAGTACGCAGAGCTGAGAAAGGTACTTGATTGCCCGGCAACAAATCGGAGACATCAGGGTGCTATCAGCACTATTCTCATGCTAACACCCAAACATGGCATTCCATTCACTGCTAAAAAAAAATTTAACTCCATCATAGCTGAAACCAGGACACTCATGGACATGCATCTTATGGTATCACTACACCTGAAATGTGCCCAGTGACACCAGGGATTGAAGTGGAAAGGACATAGCCTGAGAAAATCAAGATGAATTTTCCTTACACAAGTTTCATTGGAAATATTCCTTCACTTCCCTCACCCCCCATTTGTATTTATTTCTATAAAAATCTATTAGATGCTGCAACTGCATTTTGACTCCTCCTTATTTTAGTGAAAAAAGAAACAGTTGTGTATTTGTACCATGGCATGCAAATGGTATTATCTGCCAGATCCCCCAGAGACCTGCCAAAATATTCTCCTGCATGCAGAGCAGACATCTAACCTGAACTGTACCCAGGCTAATGTAGGAGAAAGACATACGCACTGTAAATGTCCCATCTAGCTCACAACATCATCTATTTTCAAAGACTTCTGCTCTCAGATTAAACCACAGCCCTGGTTTTGCGCTTTTAAGAACCTTGTAGATGCCTAGATACCTACTGTAGTGAAACAGTAGATACTATCTTATTCAGCCTTAGCTGACAATGACTCAGTTGTCAGATTGTAACTCACTGGAGTGTAGAAGGACACTCCAAATACACCCCCATTTTGATTAGTATCAAAAATAAGAGCCCATGCTCTTAATAATAGGACATCACACTGCACCTAAGTCATATTCCATACTCACCCAAAAATGCTTCCCAGAGAGCCAAAGACCTAAAAAAACCAAAATAAAAGTCACACTATTTCCAAAGTGATCCATAGGGCAGGAGAATAAGAGCACAACTCCATACAGTCAGGCCCAGCTGAGATTCAGAATCACAAGGTTGGAAGAGACCTCTGACATAACCAAGTTCAACTGTTCCTGTCCTATGCTAAACCATATCCCTAAGTACCTCATCTACCCGTCTGTTAAACACACCCAGGGTCGGTGATTCAACCCCCTCCCTGGGCAGCCTGTTCCAGTGCCCGATAACCCTTTCGGCAAAGAACTTTTTCCTAATGTCTGATCTGACCCTGCCCTGGGGCAGCTTGAACCCATTCCCCCTTGTCCTGTCACCTGTCACTTGGGTAAAAGACCAACACCCATCTCTCTACACCCTCCTTTCATGTGATTGTAGGCAGTGATATGGTCCCTTCAGCCTCCTCTTCTCCAGGACAAATATCCCCAGCTCCCTCAGCTGCTCCTCTTATGATTTGCCCTCCAGCCCCTTCCCCAGCCTGGTTGCCCTTCTCTGGGCTCACTCCAGGACCTCAGTGTCTTTCTTGTAAAGAGGAGCTCAAAAACGAACACAGTATTTGAGGTGCAGCTTCACCAATGCTGAGTACAGGGGTACAGTCACTACAGACATGACTCTCACACTGCTTTGCTTTAAGTTTATTCATGAAAGCTACAGAATATAAATGCTCATAAACCTATAAATTAAGCTAATTATCCTGCAGTCCAAGAGAAAAGAAAGATTTCTATACCTATAAAACAGGGAAGTATGGGGGCATTCCAGCAATGAAAGTCATGCAAGTGATGCATGATGCAAGTGATGAATGGATAGGCCTGAGACCATTCAGTTCCCACTCCATATATCTGCCTTCTCCCGAGCTAGATGGATGCACGCAAGAGGTAAACAGATTCATCAAGCAAATAAGATCAGCATCCCAGCCTGAGATATATTTCATCTTGTGTGAAACTTTTGTTTGCTCTGTGAAGCATGAGTTCAGTAGCATTTGTGTAATTCACTTTACTGTGCTTCCCTTTAACACCTCAAAAACCTTGCTCAGCCTGTCTTACTGGAAGAGACCAAAAAAAGGAGATTACAAAAAAGAATTACTCAGTGTGAAACTTCACAGAGGGAAAAAAAAGTTGGGTTTGACCAAGTTGTATAAGACAAGAGGAATTTTTGCATTACTGGGAAATCTCATCTCGTAAGGGGTTAGGGTCTCCAGATGGATTTAACAAAAACATCACTGTTTGCATGCATCCTATCAGATTCATAGAATCATAGCATCATAGAATGATATGGGTTGGAAGGGACCCCAAGGATGATACAGTTCCAACCCCCCTGCCACAGGCAGGGCCACCAACCTCCAGGCCTGGATCTACACAAAGTTGCCCAGGGCCCCATCCAACCTGGCCTTGAACACCTCCAGGGATCTAGGTGAAAAGTAGCTCACAGTCTTTTTGGAGCCAGAACTCACTCTCTTGTTCCTATTTATACAGTGTCTTTGTGAAATATGGTGGAATCCCAGTTCATGGCTGGGGTTTGTAGTTGGCATCACAAGTAATTCATTAATAGCAAGCCAAGGTAGATGCCAGGCAGGAGAGCATTACTTCTTTCCACAGGGGAACACAGATAAAACTTGCAGGTGTAAATAGGCTCTATTTGTTCACACATCACATTTATATGCATACAGCCGGTATTTATGTTTGTACATAATGAAGTCTTTAAGAACGACAGTGGTTTAACTCTCTCCTTTACATGAGGTATCCTCCTAGTGATAAGCAAACATGCATGTACAAAGCCAACCATGGCTAGACTGACAGCCAGCCTCCTTTCACATATGCTACTTTAGTGATCAAGCCTAGAAACAGGGCCGGTATTGCAACAAAGGTGCAGCACTATGGATTTTTCCTGTGCAAGTCATCTCCTTATGGAAAGCATTTTCTCTGAACCATCTCCCTCCAGACCATGGTGACTTGTACAGGAGTGCTGCTGAACCCCTAGAAATGCCTATGCTTTCAGTGGCAAGAGTCTGCTCAGAGGACAACATCCTCCAGCAAGTAAATTACAAAAAGAAGCAGATTCCGTAACTCTTTCCCACCATACTTTATCATCCAAGGTCTATTTCTACGTTGTGAAGTATGACCAGAAATACACAGTGCCCTGGTTTCACTGGGATAGATTTATTTTCTTCCTAGCAGCTGCTATAGCACTGTATTTTGGATGAGATATTGTATTGTGTCGATAACACACGGATGCTTTAGTTGTTGCCAAGCAGTCAAAGGCTTTTCAGCTTCTCATACTGCCTTGCCAGTGAGAAGGCAAGGGAGTGCCCAAGAAGCTGGGAGGGGACACAGCTAGGACAGCCAACCAAACTAGCCAAAGGCATTTTGCATGCCATATGACATCATACTCTGTATATAACTGGGGAAGTTGGCTGGGAGGAGGCACACAGCTCAGGCTCTAGCGCAGCACCAGTTCCAGGGGGTGAGCAATTGTGCTGTGCATTGCTTGGTTTGTATATAATTTTATCATCTTTATTTTTTTCCTTGCCCTATTAAACTTTCTTTGTCTCAACCCCCAAGTTTTACCTTTTTCTTTTTGATATTCTCCCCCATCCCACTGGGGAAGGTGGGGGTGGGAGGACACGACACACACGACAGAGGGGAGCAAGTGAACTGCTGTGTGGTTGTTTTAGCTGCCAACTGGGTTTAAAGCACAACACAGAGCTTGGTTTGCAATCCTTCAGCACAGTAACTTCCAGGTTACCAAGCATGAAAACGGTGCTGGATATATAAATACCAGTCCCTGATACATCTTTTCCCTCTCCCTGTAAAAAAACCAGCCAAACAAACAAAAAACCACCACAACCAAAAACCAAACAACCCCAAAACAAACAAAAAAGCCCCCAATGACCCAAAAAACCAACAAAACAAAAAGCCACCACAAACCACACCCAACCATTGTATGCTGTGACTTGAGCTTCATTTCTATTCTGTGTCATTTTGTAGCCATGATTGCTACCTCACTCAAAGGCCCATACCACTGGGGTTCTGGCACCTGTGCTTGAAAACACCTCCTGTGCTTTCCCTTCCAACTCCTCCCTAGCAAGGCACAAGTTTTTTTCACCTGTGTGATCATATGGCAACACACAACACATGTAAGCAAGTCCAGCCCAATGCTGAATTGCTGCACTGGTGCCAGTTCTGCCCTGGTCAGGCCCCACCTGGAGTACTCTGTCCAGGTCTGGGCTCCCTGGTATAACAAAGACAGGCATCACCTGGAAAGAGTCCAGTGGAGGGACACAAAGGTGATTAAAGGCCTGGAGCATCTCCCCTATGAGGAAAGGCTGAAAGAGCAGGGGCTGTTCAGCCTTGAGAAAAGAAGACTGAGAGGGGATCTGATCAATGTTTATCAATATCTGAAGTGTGGGACACAAGGGGAAGTGGCCAGCCTCTTCTCAGTGGTCTGTGGGGACAGGACAAGGGGCAATGGCTGCAAATTAGAGCACAGGAAGTTCCACACCAATATGGGGAAGAACTTTTTCCCAGTGAGGGTGACAGAGCCCTGGGACAGGCTGCCCAGGGGGGTGTGGAGTCTCCTTCTCTGGAGAGATTCAAGCCCCTTCTGGACGCCTCCCTGTGTGACCTGTCCTAGAGAGCCTGCTTTGGCAGGGGGGTTGGACCCCATGATCTCTGGAGGTCCCTTCCAACCCCGACGGTTCTGTGATTCTTAAGAAAAACACTCCATGAAATCCCGACCAGGTTCAGCGGAGAGTAACACGCTTCGCATCACAAGTCAGCCTTCGGAAGTGGGTTGTGATAAACAGGAATCAGTATTGAGTTTTAAAGCCTTAAAAGCACTCAAGCTTTTGGAAGCACACAGCTGCTCCTTTTCTTTGCAGTGTGGAACTGCTCGGCACCATGGTACTCAAAGCTGAGTTCAAGTGCATTCACATGAAGGATTTAGACTAGAACCCAGAAAATAGAGGGGGTGAACCCCAAAGTATCCATCAGAGAGCACTGCACAGGACCCTGTGCTTTCAAATCAGATTAAAGCATTGTAACTTTTAGCTTCTAGGTAGACCTAAAAGAGATAAGGTAGCCTCCCCAGTAATGTTTAACCATTTCTTCAATCCTTCCTCCAACATGTCAGAAAAGTCCCTGGGCCAAGTGACAGCAAAGCTGTAAAAGCAGAACTCAGATATGACATGGCTGTTGCAGAGAAAATAAACTTTTGCATCCCAGCTTTCTTGTTTCCACAAAAAGAAAACCAATGAGATTCCCATGCCTGAACCTCCCACTTTTATTTTTGTAGAAGTAGGAAGAGCGAGGAAATCAGAAGAGGCTCTATTTAAAGCTGACATGGGTAAGTGTAAGATAGAGACAGGCTTGGCCTTGGAGGATCCCAGGGGCTGAACACCACTTACTCAAGACTAACAAAGGAACCACAGGGACAGAACAGATGAATCACTACTGATCAGGGGCAGCCTCTCATGCAGAATGTCTCTGGGACCTGAGCAGATGTAACAACTGTAACGCTAATCTTCAAACAGAGGTCCCCGTGAAGCCAGGGAATTACAAGTCCAGAAGCCTGGCACCTACACTGGATTAATTAGTAGACTTGATAACAAGAGGTTGCATTAACAGACAAAAGATATCATCTTTTGGGTAAGGGTCAACATGACTTCTGTGAGAGGAGGTCCTGTGACACCCTTGTTGGTAGTCTTCAGAGAAATCAGTGATCTCGTTTCAAAGCTCTTAATTCCATTCTTCAGAACGTGTGTTTAAGGATGTAACTAGTCACAAGACAGAGAGATGTTCTGCAGGTGGCATGAGAAAAGAAGATACAGATAGACTATTCTGTCAGCTATAAAACCTACTGGAAAGAAGCTATTCAAAGAAATGAAAAAGGAAGGACTTGGCTTTTCACCACCAGATAGTAAACCTGCAAACTCCCTGGCAAGGCAGGGCTGTTGATAAAAAGGTTACATTTGTTCAAGAGAACTGAATGGAAGAAAAAGCTATCAAGCATTAGTAAAGAGATAGAAGTCAAGATCAGAGAAGCCCCAGTGCTGAAAGTGTTTGGGAGCTGTGAAAGTATTAGATGGAAATGTCATATATGCTCATGCTGATGTTTTCAATGGTGGCCACAAGCAGGCACTGAGGGAAGAATAATATTGGGCTAGACGGACCCTTGGTCTGAGCTAGGTTGGCCATTCTTATATTCATGTGTTCTTCTGTGTGAAGAAGAATGAAAACATTTAAAGGAAGCCTTGGAAAGGAGTTCTTCCATCACAACATAGTGATTTAAAAAAAAAAAAAGGAAATGTAACCAAGTTCCCAGAAGAGAGGGAAAAGATAAAGCCAGGACCTATTTAAAACACCCATCTGAAAGACTCTGGGCAAGCCTTCTGGACCACTGGAAAATAATCTGCCTCCTGCTTTGATAGTCAGGATACAGTTTAAGCAAAGGTTTTGTGCTTACGTTCTAATTGACCAATTAGCTCTTGCATGCAAAAGGGATTCTCTTGCATTTATCCATATCCAGCAGGGCAGAAATCCAGAGCTTTCTACTGTGGATTTGCTCTTCCAATTCATTAGGATTAATTTCTTCACCACCCACACCATTCTCTGAATCTCCTCCTCCCCTCCCTGCCCCACTGCCACCTGTCAGAGTTGTAGAGATGATCGGTGCGTCTTAAAAGCAGCACAGAGCACCTTTATCCATCTATTTACTGGCAGATGCTTCCCCCCACCCTCCTTTGCTAGACAAGTTCTTTCCAAATGCCTGCAGTCTGCCAAGCTGTCCCCAGAGCACATATACACATGCAGCATTTAAACCACATCACCTCCTGGAACCCTAGCACGTAAGGTAATTTTGCTTCTAGCCCCCCCAAATCCTAGGTAGCATTTTATTTTGACAAGTCCCAAGTAAAACACATGAAGATTTTTCAAAGCTATTGGCCATGAAATTAAATGATAACCACTGTAAACTGGCCAGGCCCAGACCAATCAGGGTTTTATTTCTAAATCAGAGGCTAAATTTTGCTAGATACACATGTATGCAAACCTGTTGTTGAGTCACTGGGCAGACCTAGGGCTGACTGTTCCTCCTTATCTCTCCCTATCTCAGCCCAAGGCTCGTGCAGAGTCATGGGAAACAAGGGGAGCATTAATCTTTCATATTCTGGCTTGTGTACTCCTGTTTACTAAGGGACATCTCAGAAAGCCTACTGAATTATCTTGCCAGAGCTGCTCTGTAAATTAATTGGTTTGGGAAGAACCATCTCTGATCCTGTTGGCATCACAGCACATGAAACCCTAGGAGCCTTCTTTCAAACTGAAAGCCACCATAGCACAGAAAACCTGCATTTTCACCTTGCAAAGAGGGAGTGCTGGAAGAGTGCTTCTGACCCATGGTTCCCTCCTAGCTATCTGAACTCCATCAAAGGGGAGCATGGGTGAAGTGGGCAGCCTCAATAAAATGCTTTGCTTTGAAACATCTATCACAATCCTTAAAAAGAAATCAGAGCATTTTCAGCAGCCACAGCTGGGGAAAAGAAAAGAACAGCCTCACAAACATAACTGCACATCAAAACCCAAGAGACAGCACAGCAATACAGTACCTAATCACAAAATACTTCAAGTTGGAAGGAATAAGGATCAAGCCCAATCCCTGCTCCTCACAGGTCTACCTAGAAATAAATTATATGACTAAGAGTAGCAGCGAGATGCTCCTTGAACTCAGACAGGCTTTGTGCCATGACCGCTTCCCCAGGCAGCCTGTTCCAGTGTCTGACCACCCTCCCAGCAAAGAGCCTTTTCCTAATGTCCAATCCAAACTTCCCCCAAAGCAGCTTCACTCCGTTCCTTCATGTACTAGAATCAGAGAAGCCAGCCTCTCTACATGCCAGTGCTTCAGCTGGGGAGTGGGAATAGCAGCCTCCTCCTTCTCCAGAGAAACACTGGAAAGTGCACCAGCCAAGGCTGGGAAAGGCTCACATGCTGGGGTGGGGAGGACAAAGCACATCACTTGGGCACCAGGCCATTCCAGCACCTGCAACAGCAACACAACACAGAGATAGTCACTTTTGCTTTGAACTAGCAGATGCCATCAGCATACTCTGGAGTACAGAACTGCTCAGTGGGAGCTAACACATCCTGGAAAGAAGCCTGGCACACAGTCCCTCACACTGCATTATTTCCTTCCCTCCCTCCCCATTTCTGCATCCTCAACCCCTCAAACAATATCCACCACGCTGCAATATGCATTTCTGCAACGTTCACACTATCACCTCAAGCTGCTTGGGCTTTCCCAACAGAATTAAATGAATAGCAAATCAAGTACTGTCTTTTCTTCCCCCTTACTTCACTCTCCCCTTGCTTTTGTGCACACTGAAGTCAATAACATCCTCTGTGTCAGAGGATCACAAAGGCAACAACCCTCTCCCACAAAGTCTGGGAGCTAATGACAGAAATAGCAGCTGCCTCTAAATACTTCATCTGCTCTATGAGGTCAAAGGGCAGTAAAAGCCTAGGCCAGGAGCAGGTGTGGGGGCCATCTGAATGCAGAACCTCTCCACCTTCCCCCAGGGAGGCTCTGGGGAGGAAGGGAAGGGAATGGGACCACCGCTTCCTTATTGACAGGAAGGGTGGGGACAGCCAAGGAAGTGGTTCAGATGCCAAGAAGTGGTTTAGAGAATCACAAGGTTGGAAAAGATCTTTAAGATCACCAAGTCAAACCATTCCTGTCCTGTGCTAAACCGTATCCCTGAGCACCTCATCTACCTGTCTGTTAAACACACCCAGGGATGGTGAATCAACCCCCTCCCTGGGCAGCCTGTTCCAGGCCCTGACAACTCCTTCAGGGAAGAACTTTCTCCTAACATCTAATCTGACCCTGCCCGGGGGCAGCTTCGTGCCATTTCCCCTTGTCCTGTCTGCTGTCACCTGGCTGAAGAGACCATCACCTATCTCTCTATAACCTCCCTTCAGGTAGTTGTAGGTGGTGATAAGGTCTCCCCTCAGCCTCCTCTTCTCCAGGCTGAACATCCCCAGCTCCCTCAGCCATTCCTCATAGGATTTGCCCTCCAGCCCCTTCCCCAGCCTGGTTGCCCTTCTCTGGACTCGCTCCAGGACCTCCATGTCCTTCTTGTGGTGAGGAGCCCAGAACTGGACACAGCACTCGAGGTGCGGCCTCACCAATGCCGAGTACAGGGGCACAATCACCTCCCCAGACCTACTGGCCACACTATTCAGTTTGTAACCTCCCAAGCATCCCAAAAACATCTCCTCCCACCCCAACAAGAACACTCTTTCCATTCTTACAGGTGAGACAACCCAAGGCAAAGAGATTGAAGTGACTTGCTAGGAGTGTGACGGAGGTGGGAGCTTGGACTAAAGCTTTGGTATTTCTGTTTTTCAACATCCAGTGCTTCACTGGAGATGAATGTTTGGTTGTTCTCGGCTAGGGTCCAAGGACATGCTTTGTTGGCAGCATTACACAATCTATTTAGAGCTTTTTGATTCCCACATGTTCAAAGCACTTGTACTGTTCACAAAACACTGTGGTGTCATTGAACACAATGTTATGTTTGAACTGAAAGGAAGAAAAAAAAGTCTCCATCTATTACTGCATGTAAATAAGACTTGGTCTCCTACAATCATGCTATCTTAGCAGAGAATGAAGCAAGAGTGAGCTTGACCCTAGCTGTGCTAATTAGTGATGATCTAGCAACAATTCAGTGAGACAAAAACATCCTGCCAAATCCACTGGCATTTCTTTCATTCTGCATGAAGGCATCCTGGTATAGAAGGAAGGGTGTAGGATCTAACATCTTAGGAACACTAAAAAGCACAGTTTGAGTCGTGTATAACCCTGGTTTTGATGGGTTCACTTACCTGCATCACCCAAGACTTCCCACAGTAGGACTTTAAACGGTGGCAGGGAAATACAACGTTGCCGCCAGTCGTCAGCTTCAGCAACTTATTGTAAACATGCTCTTAGTGGAGAGATCCTTTGAGTACTCCAAAAAACTTTTGCAAAGGGAAAAAAACCTGACAGTATTTACAGAGTCACTAGGTTGGAAGAGACCTTTGAGATCATCGATTCCAACCATACCTGTCCTTTATGAAACCATATCCCTAAGTACTTCATCTACCCATCTTTTAAATACACCCAGGGTCGGTGACTCAACCCCCTCCCTGGGCAGCCTGTTCCAGTGCTTGATAACCCTTTCAGTGAAGAAATTTTTCCTAATGTAATGTCTAATCTGACCCTGCCCTGGCACAGCTTGAGCCCATTCCCCCTTGTCCTGTCATGTGTCACCTGGCTGAAGAGACCATCGCCCACCTCTCTGCACCCTCCTGTCAGGTAGTTGTAGGTGGTGATAAGGTCTCCCCTCAGCCTCCTCTTCTCCAGGCTAAACATCCCCAGCTCCCTCAGCTGCTCCTCACATGATTTGCCCTCCAGCCCCTTCCCCAGCCTGGTTGCCCTTCTCTGGACTCGCTCCAGGACCTCCATGTCCTTCTTGTAGTGAGGGGCCCAGAACTGAACACAGTATTTGAGGTGTGAGTGAGAGAGACCACCATGACTCATGCCAGCTGCAGGCTTTGTGAGATAGTTTCATCATGGTATCTTGTGCCACACAGCTAAGAGACTTCAGGACCTTTTTATTTGGGTGATTCTGAGAGCATGACATTATTTAAAATGCTGCGTCTGCAGGCAGGCAGAAGGGAACAAATCTATTTCTTGTAAAAACTGCCCTACAGATGAGTGGAAATTAGCCAGGATTTGAGAGATCTACTTCAATGTGTGTTATCAAAACTGAAGTAGAAATAAAAGGCTAGTACTATTCCATTGCCACTAGAATAGTCCCAGCTAGAAGGAGCTGGGGGTTGGGTTCTCATGTCTGAATACTCCCAACAGAAGTAAGTGCCTTGATATGAGCTGAGTGATTTTCTTCTTCTTTCATGCCTACTTCCCAGTTTGTCTCTGCTCAATCTGTCTTTTTTAGACAACCCTACCACCTGAATACAAGCCCCAGAGCCCCACACAAGCTCACGTGTCTCACTGTTTCTAGAGCAATGTTCAGAAGCAGGACCCCAAAAAGAGACACAACAGCCAAGAGCCACAGGAAATTAGCTGCATCCCCCAGGTTTTAGGAGGCACTCAGGCTTTAAGAGGCCCCCAGGTCCCTTTTGGGGGAGCTAAATACCTGTTTTTCCCAGTAGTTGTCACAGTGGGCAATATACCTGTACTGCAGCAGCATTACAGTTCGAAACACACCCCATGGTACAGCACTAGTACTGTTGCGGGATCCACGACACAAGTTTAACTTTCTCTTCTGGTTTCCCAATTTGCCCATGTATTGCCCCTGCTAGCTCCAGGTCATCTGGTGTGGAGCTCAGATGAGATAACTACAACTTCTGGGTGCTTAAGTTCTTTGACAGAACAACAACTTTAGAAATAACGAGTGGCAGGGCACTAAAACCCTTGTGACTTGAGTCATAAACCAGTTCTCCATGCTTCATGGGCAGTTCAGGTGCTTGACATAAGGGATATCACGATGATTAATAATTAATTGGCTGTAGGCACTGAGACTCCAAGGACAGATGCCTCCCATCTGCAAGCTCTGGGAGCTGAGGCTGCACTTTGCAGGAGGGAAGAAGGGAGGTGGGTAGGGCGAAAAGGTGACAGGGTTGGTGTGTCCCTGGAAATCAGCAGCCCCTTAGAGCTGATTTGCCTTTTGTCTCCCAACACAGAAGGTTCTGTTATTCTGCACTTCTCCAGGTGCCTTTCACAAGCCCAGTCACTGGGGGCCCAGAGCAGCAATGATCCCTGCCAATTCCTGGTGACAGCTCCCCTAAATGAGATGCATCGTTAGGAGTTAGAGTCATGTATTCAATAGGCTTTAACATCAACTTTAATGAGACACCTCTGAGACCTCAAGAGAGGTAACCAGCATCTGGAAACATGCTTCAAAGTCCAGTAGGTCTGAGAAGTTGAATTCAGGTTCAGAGGTACCACGTACAGGATTCTTAAGCACCTGATGTGTTAGAGACTATAAAATTGTTCTTTACAGTAAATTTAAAAGCTCTGTCTGCATAATTTTTTTTTTGATCCAGCAACAGCTTTAACTGTCTCAAGATGATCCAAAACAGCAGCTGCAACAGGCACTGAACTGCACCTCTCAAACTAATTACACATCACAAAGGGAATCCGTGCAGCATTTCAATAACATGCCGGATTACAAACAGCTTGAAAAGCCGCAGATGGACGTGTGAGCCTCCTGGCATCACATTACTGCAGAGGTGGATTTGGAAGACAGGATGTCACTTTTAGTCTGGCTTGCCTCCTGCTTCCTTGCCTTTCTCTCAGTAGAGTGTATTTTAAAGAGTGTTGAAGAAGTTCAAGTTCTGGTTGGTCCTGGGGGGTTGAAGACTGTGAAAGGGAGAAGTATAAGGAGTCTCACCTTCCCCACCCCCTTTTTCCCTCGCCTCTCGGTGCAGCCCTCAGACTGTGTTCCCTCCCATTAGTTTTGGGAGTGTTCCCTCCCATTAGTTCTGCCTGAATACAAGAGACAGAAGAGCACGCTCAGCAGTCCGGGGCATGTGTGACCAATCCAGTTAACAGGGTGCTGGGATGACTGCCTTTCTGTCCTCCCTTGCCCCCACAAGGGGTGTCCTGCCTGCTGGCCTGGCTTTACTAAGGCCTCTGGCTACCATGATGCAGAACACCTCCTGCCAGCAGCGCTCTGCCCAAGGGATGAGACAGAATTTGGCCCAGACAATAAAGCCAAGTGAAATTTGCATGGATCCACATGGTTTGCATTTGTGTATCCTTCCAGATCAGCAGACGTCACAGCTCCCTTTTGTTTATATTATGAGGCCCACAGGGAAAAAAAGGATTTGGAGTACTTCCTTTCGTCTGGTGTGAAGAACACCTGAGCTTGAAATGGACCCATTTAGTTTGCCCCTCTCTCTGACCTGCTGCTTCTTGGCTTACACTGGAATTAATCTGTTCTGTTTCGGTTCAGTACAACCCATCCCTCAATGCACTGGTCCCCAGTATTCTCACAGCAGCAAGCACAAGAGGCGCAGTGCTCCAGCAGCAGAAAATAGAAGAGGTCTATCCCACATCCCAAAGAACTGCCAAAGAGAAGATAGCCAGCTGTCTTGGATAACGAGCAGCCATGAAAATTAGAATGAACGAGGGCACAGCAAATGGCACTGCAATCAAGAACAATGAATGTTAGAACTGGAGACAGATGGTGGGTGGATTTCAGCTCAGGACGTGCATTTTTAGCTCTGGCCTCCACAGAGTTGGAAACCTCCAGCACTGCCTTTCCACAACGCCTCCATCATAGGGTTAATCTAAGGATGCGCTAGCCTGTGTATTCTTACTGCTGGGGCAGACTCAGAAAAAAGGCTGCACAAGTAACTCACTCTCCAGGTTAGGTAGCTAGTTAAAGAGGATAGGGCAGAAGAGATCCTCTTGGACAGCAAAGCCTGAGATCTGTATATAAATGCCCTGAACAGAAGCAAAGCAATAGGAGGAGGGAAGAGCAAGGTTGGCCTCCTCTTACCAGGAGGAGCAAGTTCTTTCTGCTTGTACCTGATAACCAGGAGTCCAGACACATGTCCAAGAGAGTAGAGACCAACTTTCTAACCACCTCAGCCTGCCAGAGGTGATCGGGGTCTCTGCCTGCCCCCGAGGGAAGCGGCCTAGTCACCCTCTCATCATGTACCTGGAGTCAGACCTTCTCAGTCATTTGTAGTGAAGCAGTTTTCTTTCTAATAAAAAAAAGATTCCTTTCATACAAAAGACATGTTCAGTGGGCCAGAGAACAAGTGTGAGTAACACTATAGCCTGGCTCCAGCCTGGACCCCCTGCTGGAACAGCTAGGATCCACTGGAAACAGTCACTCTTCTGCTAGGTGAATATTTCAAACACAAACTGAATCTTTTGACACAAGAGACCCAGAACAACCAAATTCAGAGTTTCCTGCTGTCTATGGCAGATCTGCATGTGTTCAAGTGCCTCCGAGGTTTTACCAGGTCTCTGTCACTCCAGATCCATCAGCGCACTAGAGTGGTAGAAGTCAAATGCAAAACTACTACTGATCCTCCCCCAGCACGTAAGTTGCACTCATGTCACAACCTCTGGGCATGTCATGCCATCTCAATGCCCTAAAATATTCAAGACATCTCTACAAAGTTGATAGCTATGAAACAGGATCCATGAAGGGGGATACTTGGACCTTTCCTGAGAGGAAGCCTGAGGTCAGACAATACCCTAAAATGGCCCTTGATGTCTGTGGTTAGGCAGCTGAACAGAGCATTTAATTTCCTAGATAAGTGATTTGCTAAGAATGCACCTCAGCCCTGCCTGGAAATACCTACAACCCAAGCCTCTTCTTACTCAGTTAGATGCAGCCTGCTGAGGCCCTTGCCCCAAGTACTGCCCAAGCATGCTGGTTGTGAGATGTTGTGACTTATCAGATTAGTCCCATGCTTAACCTCTTGGTCCTCTCTTTCTATCACTTCTCACATTCACCAGGAGCTGGGGGAAATGACAAATACAGGGCAATTATTAAATCACCTGCTCCAAGTAGTCCCAAACAGAGCAAGATACACAGAGGAGCCAAGAAGAGATGTCTAGAAGAACATCATGTACCTAGGGAGAGCTAACCTATGGCAAAGCCTATAAATCACTCTAGAAAGCAACACTGGGCTCCTTGTGCATGCACTCTAAACCCCGAGGTAGCAAGCAGCATCTAGGAAGCTTTTTTTCTTGCATGGTTATTCAGTATAAATCAATCACTAGCAGAAGATACTGAAGGGAATAGCAAAAGGGTTGATAGGTCCTTGTGGGTTTAAGTAAAGACTGCATGGAAAGCACTCTAACAGATCCACTGTTGATGGATCAGCAAACCTTGTTATCAACAGGGCTTGTGCCACGCCACGTCCTCCATCTCCCAGACATGTGAATCTATCAGTAGTCACATGGAATTCAGCCCCTGTGTGACCCACATGACGAAAGCATTTACTAAACAGACTGAAATGCTTTCAGCATTTCTAGCATCTGACACTTGCTTCTACAGATAAGTGTTTCTACCTACTAGAAATGATTTGTAACCTGCTGTAGTTTTGCAGGTGACTGGCCTGAAGCGCTGCTTTGTTAGAAGCACTGGGGTCTTAGGGTTTGTAAGCCGAGCCTTCAGCAGCCTTCCTGGAACTGGGCCTCCATCAGATTTCCTGCTCCTCAGGTGGTAACGGGAGGGTGTGCGTTTTTGGAATGCTTCTACCTGCTCAGCAAGGGACACATACTCTGATGTGGTTTCTTCAAATTTTCTTTTGTTTCCCTGGGACAGATTGAAAGGTTTGGGGACAGTGGGTCCCTTTGGCATTCGCCCCGGAGAAGGAGGATGCTTTCTCAGCCCTGCTGTGAAATCCAGTTCCTTGTACTGGTTCCCAGGCTGGCTTTCAGCATGCTGTTTAATTCTATTCTCTGTGCAGAAGTGGAAGTCAATTGGCTTTGTTACTTGACCAACAGGTCTCTTCACAGGTTGTCCTGCTCCAGCAATAGCTGCTTTCAGAGACTCCTCGTTCTTCCTCCGCAGCTCCATAACCTCCCACTGCAACTGCTCTATCTTTCCAGCTCCTGCTCCTCTGTGCTCTTCACCTTGCCAGAAGGATTGGTCCTCTTTAACACTGTTGGTGTGGAGGGCATGGTCAGTTTGCTTTTTGCTCTCCCTGGGGAGAGGTCAGGATTCTGCTGGGGCTCTCTCTTTGCAGATACTTCTGTCAGCTTCTCTCTGCTGCTAGAACTCACCCCAGGCCCAGGTATAGATTGTCTAGTTTTCCCTGGTCCTCTAAGGATTCTCATTCTTTTCAGGGGTGGAACCTCTTCTTTATCAGCAGTCACATTTCTCTCCACTTTGACTCTAGCTGGCTGCTTGTGCTGCTGTGGTTTTTTCTGCTTTGGAGCCCGTCTTCTCCTCGCTTTTTGAGAGGCCTCTGCAGGAGCAGCAGCTCTCCAGCTTGTCAGGGATCCAACAGTGTTCTGAGGAGCCACACTGGGCTGCACACATTCTGCTTCACCATCCTCTTCCTCATGGGTTTCACTAGTTACTTGTTGTGTTGCAACAGAAGACAGGAGAAGATGAGGCTTTGAAAAAGCAGGGCTGTCCTGGGAGACCTTTGCCAGGTTTTCCTCAGGAGAAACATTCAAACCAGGAGTCTGCATTGTGTGTGTCATCATCACTCAGGCTTGCAAAGTTGATGCAGGGGTTTGGGACATCAAAAGAATAACGAGATCCCTAGTGAGACATCATCACCCTCACGCTGTCCTTGGGAGCTCTGCGCTCGCACGGCTACAGTCCTCAGCCTGCTGAGGCCTAGCATTTCCTCTTGCCTTTTCTTTGCCTCTCCAGATAACTTAGTTTTTCAGCAATGAATCTTAGGGTATCAATTAAAACTATTTTCGACTCCTAGGACATAGCCTCATGTTTTGCTCTGAGATGAGAAATCTCACAGATTCATGTGCTGATTAGATAAAGCTCTGTAGTAAGGAGATACCTACTTCCACTCTACTAGATCTTTCATACTCAAGATCATCCACCATTTACCTAGAAAAATATCAAACATTTTTTTTCTTTCCTAACAGTTTGAATCCATTTGCTAGAGAAAGAATCATCAAACTTATGAATTTTGCTTCTTTTCTTCCCCAGCAGGAATGTAGATTTTATGTATTGATTGTTCTCTGCCTCCCTCCCCAGCTTCAGCTACATCATCTTGGCATAATGACAGGAACAAGGGAGAAACAGAGAATTAGAATAAGGGCAACCCAGGTCACCAACATAGCTTTCAGCTAGGACACCCATTTAAATTCAGTCCATTGCACTAATGCACAACTATATACCTGCCCATCACCACACTTAGAAATGGATCTGACAGCTGTTCCAACTTAGCAGCTCTGTTTCCATCACTAGTGCTCAGCACTCCACAGCAGAAGCTCCCACCACATGCATAACTGGTCCCCGTGGGCTGCCTGAGTAGAAAGCTGGATGACCAGCTGAGCCATGATGACACCAGAGCAGCTCAAAGTATCAACCAGGGATGAGGTACAAAAGGCAGAAGACTCTGCACTGCTACCACCAGTGTAAATTTATTTGGTAGGAGAGTGACAGTCTCCAGTACTGTCAACACATCAGCTTTTGTCAATACTGAGAGAATTTTGTTTGGTTTGGGGGTTTGTTTGTTTGTTTTAAAAAAAAGCCAAGTGACATTAGGAACCTTGACAGCCTAACAAGCCAGAGGCTAAATCTTGCTGACAGAAGTGTCATGTTTTAAAAGGAGTCTGCTTTGCTGTTTGGGGAAACCCCTAAAAGCAGCAGAGAAAATTCACTGGCAATCAGCTTCCATATGGTTTCAAGAAAAAGCAATAATTTCTTTCAGAGTTGCTCAGAAACAGGCCAGGGGACTGTGACTTTTCCTGCAGATAGGGTTAAGGGACAACCCCCAGTAGCAGCAAAAGTTTTCTGTGTCATGAGGCTGGAGCTGACCTCACCTTGAGCCCCTGAGCTTACACCTGAAATCCTGCCCATTGGCACCCTGTCTCCACAAGCGTTCGGGCTGCCTTGAAACGAGTCCCTTAGAGACACTGAGTCAGGTTGTGATCTGCAGGAACTGACTCAAAAGCACTGATGAGGGAAGTGGGTTAGTGACCTTTGAAGCTTTGCTCCAGGAGCAGAGTTGACACAATTTTGACAGTGTGTTAGCTTTCCTAGGTTCTCCTCATAAGTTTTCCTTATATTTGCTGATGTAAAGGAGAGCACATTGTGCAGCAGTTTTACTAGTGCCTGCAGGACAAGGAGATGCACGAACTCCTGCATTGCCCTGGATGAGCCAGGTCAAGTCAGTCCGCCAGAGCTCTGGTTCAATGTGCTTGCTGAGGGGATGGATCCTGTAGCTAGACATAGAAACACTCTGTGTGCAGGCACGAGAGAGCTCTTAGAACATCTCATGCATAAGCACAGAGTAGTCAGCTAAAGAACTGCAGTGCTGGAGAAGATCAGCTGTAACATGGACAGGTAGCCAGCTCGTCACCCTGACAACATCAAAACACACTGTTCCCCTGATGGATAACACATCTCCAGGCTGTTGCTAAGACAACAAAGATTCATTTATTATGCATAAATGGGCACACTCCATTGCTGGACTTATTAACCCAGGCCATGCCACTTAGTCTTTAGCTTCTTAATTGGTTTAGATCAGATGTTATGTTTGGATTCCTTCTTCTTGAAGGAATGGACTCACCCACAGCTCAGTGTATTAGTTTTTTCATCTTTTCTTCCTCCAATTGATTTCCTCTCTCCAAAAACACAAGAGAGAATAGATGTCTAGCTGCATTTCATCATTTTGTCACTTGAAAACAAAGTGCTTGAAACATGCACTGACTCCAACACAGTGCTCTGCATCACAAAACTGTTTTCCTTTTCCCTCTGCTCCTCAGCTCAAGCAGGGAAAGGCAGCAGTCCCATTCCACGACTAGCCTGCCTGAGGTCAGCCTGCTGTCACTCAAATTAAATTGATGTAGTCTAGGAGGAAAAGAGAAGCAGAAGCAAAGCCTAGCCTTCCTTTCCTGCACACACTGCCAGACTGCTCAGCCTGATTTATTTGAAACACCCGAACGTCCTGCTATCATATTTGCCACAACACCTTTTATTTTAACTATTTTATTATTTTTAATCCTGAGCACCTGCACTGGGAAATGCTGCCTCTGGGAGTGGATGGCCCTCATATCTTGGGCTCAGGACACTGCTGACATCCAGTGAGAGCAGCTTTCTCATTCATCATCCAAAGATTACCTTTCGAGGTCCCTTCCAACTCCTAACGTTCTGTGATTCTGTGATTCACAGCAGTGGTCTATCTGGTCCCTTGGCCAAGAGTCTTCCCAGAGAGTTTTTAGGCCCATAATAACAAATATCATATTATGATATAATAGCAATAAATATAATAATGACAAGTATCATAGTATGACATTACTGTTACAGACTTTGCAGTGGGACCATTACTACACCTGACTGGTTGTAAGCCCCAGACCTATTCTGCAGCATAAGCATAGCTCAGCAGTCAAAACTCAGTCCTGCAAAGAAACCAAGGAATGCCAATTAAAAGCTCTAGTAAGGTACTGAGAACAAGCACCTGAGATCCACCCGATCCCTCACACTACCTCCTGTGACTCGACCACTCTTAGGAACAGAGACAAGTTAGCACTTATGGGGGACGTGTTGTAGCACTGTGGAGAAACCCACTACTAGACACCAGGCACCTGTTCTGTGCCTGATACGGTTTGAAGGCAGCAGAACAAGGTTCTGGGTAAATGAAGAGTCAGTGATAAAGTAAAATCCCAAGACCAAAATCTTCCCTTTTCCATTCAGCAAGGACCTGGGCTCGATGATCCTTATGGGTCCCTTCACACTCACTATATTCCATGATGCTAGGATCTGACCTCACCCCCACAACAAGCCTGTGAAGAAAATAAGAGACCCTGGATCTTTCTTAGCTAGGGCTTATTCACAGAAGAGTGAATTCTTACGAGCTTTAAGAGTGGCCACAGAATAAATAAGATGAGATGCAAGTCCTTCCAAGATCACAGTAAACTTTTGAGTGAACAGTGTGTTTTAGAGAACTGAAATGATTCAGATTTGGCAAACAGTTTTGGCCAGAGATGACTGGCAAATATTTTAAGGAAGAGTCAAAACATTTAATTTAATGTGTTTTTAAAAGTGGTGATTTTGTTTCAGAACAACTTTCATATATATATATATATATATATATATATTAGGAGTTGCCAGAATTTAATTAAAAATCTCCCAAAGGCACTATTTCACATTTTGCTTTTCATTTGTTAAGTACATTTTTTGGCCAATACATGAAGGAAGAAAAAGAAAGAAGAAATACTAGTGACTATCATCACTTAACCTTTCAGGGCCACAAGTTCCTCTAAGGATTTAGAGCATCTCTTCAGTTCATTGCAGCGAGAAACTCCAGAGCTATTAACCTACTAGATGAAAAAGTCCCCTTGCTTTCCAAGTGGCTTCTTGGAATACCAAAAAAGAGTCAGGTGATGCTGCACTTCACACACAGCAGCTCACAAACAACTAACAAGTAGTGCAGAGGTGGGACCACCACCTGCAACAGAATTCCTCACTCTTCTAAGTGAGCTGAGAGCATCTGAGACCTCTACTAGCAGTAATCACACACATGTTGACATTTTTCTGAGTAACTAGACTTATTCTTTCCTCCAGAGAGATAATAAAATGTTCCATGATCTAGTCAGTGCTTAAAACAATCACATCACAGAACGAAGTGCTCTGCTCACAACCCTGTTGCTGCTTCCAAAATAGACTCAAAAGCTCCTTACATACTGAAGTTAGAGGTACAAAGCACCTCTACTCCTTCACTCCCAAATCATTTAATTACAGAGTCTTAATGTCTCTTTTCCACTTGCATAGGAAGCCAAAAAGGGATGCTAGGGTGGCAAGTCTGTGCTGGTGTTCAATGGTACACACAGGTCATGACCTCCAAATCCCAGGCAAGCAATGGATGTTAAAGCAAAATGATGAAAATGACAGCACTGAAAAGGGCAAAAGGCAAAGCATCCTCCACCTCCATGACAGCATTTTCTATCACAGAAGTTGGCTTAAACATCAAAGCTTTACGTGTTCGTGGCCATACAGACCCTCTAGCCTTATGGCTTTCCTCACAGATTGCTTATGTGTCCTCTTCACACAGGGATTCTCTCACAGTCCTTTTCTCAGAGCACATAAACAAAACCCAGGTTTCACCCTGTCTCAGAGCCTGCTGCAGAGTCCCACACACAGGTTCCCACACCACAACTGCTTGTCCAAAAATCCTACCTCCTTCCCTTCTGGGACTGACAGAAAAGCTGGACTGTTTCTTGCAATTTCTTCTCCTTGACCTAGCACCCTCCTGACAGCACACAGTCCCTAGGCCAGCTCTATGAAGAAGCAACTGAAAGGTGACAGACATTCATAGAGCCATATGGAAACAAGATCATCAGAGCTCTTCTCCCCATGCATCTTCTGATCAGCCTCTACTGTGAGACCACAAGCATGATCAATGTTTCTTGGTACTACATCTGAAACTCTTCTTCTCTCTCACAGAGGAAAATAAGATAATTAAAAACCCCTGTGGCTTGTAATACCACCTTCCTCCTTCTCTCTCTCCCCAGAATTGCTGCTCTCTGTACAGCTGCAGCCTCCTGGGATGCTCAGTTCCAACGCACCAATAAAAATCAGGAGTGAGATTCATGTTCCTGGAACTCTTAGAAACTACACACATGACTAAGCTTTACATCCTCAGCCCCAAATGCCAGTCCTACTTCCAAACAGGCTGCCTGCCATAATATCACAAACACAAACCAGGGGCCTTTATCCCAACTGTGGAGTTAATAATGCTATTGTGTTTGATTTTCTGTTAGGTCCACTTGGATGATCCACTCAGTGGTGTGATGGAGAAATCAAATCAATGACATCATCACCCACTGATCAGTGAAGCAAGAGAGATGCCAGTCAATCACCTGTGGGGCTACCCTTGGCCATCAGTCATTAGCCTTCAGCCATTTAGCTGGCAAATTATATCAATTATATAAAGACCTGGAAGAATATGGGAGGACCATTATAAATAAATACATTTTGGCTACCTCTCTTTAGTTGAAAGTCACGGGGTAAAATCTCAGAGCTAGTGCATCTACAGTTACCTGAATCTGATTTCCCTCTCTTTCGCTCCAGAGAGGATGACAAGTAGTGTCAGTGGAACCAATGGAGTAACAGCAGGACTAGGCTGAGAAGGAGACTCACCCCTCCCATCCAAACAGACCCTACATCACTGATCCCTGTTAACCAGGGCTCTCACTCTCCTCTGCGGCACATCTCAGGGCTTCATTTTCCCTGGCATAGAAAGTAAGCATAAATACTAGTCAAAATAGATCAAAATGACAGGTTCGTACATTATCAGCTGCAGAGACAGTGGAAATTCAGGACAACCATATCTGTAATAAAAGAGGGACAGCAGTGATATGAATATCTTTGGGTTTAATTTGATAGCATGAATGTGCTATGCAATAAGCTGAAAATGAGTCCCCAACCTGAAATTTTGCCAAACTGTTTTTTAGTGGAATGAGTTTAGCTTCCTTGTTAAAGACTTAAACCTAGGCAATAACTGCTGTTACTCGTCTCTTTTGCTTAAGTAGGCAACATTTATTAATGTACAGTGATTAAGTCAACTATTCCAAAGTAAGCCATAAAGACTTAAAGTGATGAGGAAACAGGATGATATCCCAGCTGAAGAAAGTCAGCCCTGTGATCTAAGTAAGATCTGATCCACAATAAACAGCTTATTAAGCAGAATGGAGGGAAGAGAGCTTCAAGTTATGGAAAGGAGTTTGATTTTCCCTCTGAAGGTAAAGTGCTAACTGATTGATCAGAGCAAACCCTGTCATAGATTTTATAGACCCAGTTATTTCATGCAGGTCTCCAAACAGCTGTGGGCTTAAGAGTAAGTCCATGTGAGAGCTGGATTCAGACTGGGACAGAGATTCATCCACGATCAAACCCTGATCCATGTTGTTATCCTGTATCCACCTTAAATCAGTATCCTGCACCTTCATTCTTTAAAATGTCCTGGTTGAGCAGCACAGTTCTTGTGCTGTGTATGTTTTGCAAGTGTACAGGTGTGTACAAGCTTTTTAGCAACAGATAAAACAGGGCATAATCACCCTGTGTGCAAGGAAGTTGCTTTTGATGACTTGGAATACCCAAGTGATTCTTGCTCAGTTCTTTTACACTGAAGAAAATAAGCCTACAAATAGACCTACCTGCTTCACCTATATGTGCAAAATGCCTCATTAAATAGAAACACTTTCTTTCCTAAACAAGCCTGGTGCACATCTCCAATGGGGAAAAGCCCAAATCTTTGAATACACAAGTCTACACAGAGTGGGTATTTCATAGCTGTACAAAGCCCATAATTGAACTTCTGCCCTAGGGGTAAGCTTTCCTGCAGTGTAAGTGCTTCCAGATGCTATACAGGGGTCATGTTCCTTGTCAGGAAAGCAGAGCTTTAAATCCAGTGAATTGTTATCCCCAGCTGTCTGTCTTTTTTTTTTTTTCACTGAGACTAGTTTTCCAGCAGTCTCAAGCCAGTGTGCTCATTTCCCAGTTCCCCCACAATCCCCCCCACGGTGTAACCAAGTGCAGATCTGGTATGGCTCCATTCCAAACCCCGTGGTGTTAAAATCAGAGCAGCAATGGAAAAGCATGTCGCCTCAATAAACATAATGCAGGGCTAGAACTAGAGGTGACTTAGTGGTAGGCAGACATGCTGTATTAAAATAGAATGGTTTCTATGCACAGAGCATTAAACTGTGGTTAACCTAGGGAGTTAGTACTCACCATCAAGGTTCTCATGGTCTGCTATGCAGCAAAAATTACTCAGTCTGAATTAAAGTACTGATCTCAATTCAGTTCACTGTGTCAGGATGTCCATCTCAGAACACAGTGACCATGAACAGCAAGTCCCTTCTCCCATAATTCCTTTGGGTTTCATCTTTGGTGTCAGTCACACAGAACAAAGGCAAAGAGCATGTCTGTTTGGATCTCTTCAGCTCAGGAGCAAATTATTCCCCAGTTTGGGACAGCTCAACACTGGGTGGGAGATGGAAGTTCTGACCACAGCCTGCTGCAGAGCAAACTAAAAAAGCTGCAAAGCAGGCAATGGGTATCATAAAAGGACAACACAACCCCTTTGCCTTCCTCAAAGCATTAATGAGAAACTCCTGTGTTCATTTGCAATGTCAGTCCCTTGTTACCAAGCACTAGCTACCACCTGCTTGGGTTACCAGAAGAACAGTTTGGGGGATCTCACAGTTGAGGCTGCCAAAAGACTGACCAAAGTCTAGGTAAGCATTTTGGAACAACTTGCTCAATTTTACCAATAATAGCTCTGGAAGAGGCAGCTTCAAGCCATTGTAGGTGTGTTATTGAGACCATCCTTCAATATAGATACAGTCCTACTTACATAGCCCTTACCACTCCCCCTTCCCTCAAAAAAAAAAGCTCAGCTTTTCTAGTCAACGAAAAATCACCTCATCTTTGTAATAAGAGGATTGACATTTACAGCAACCCACTCCAAATCTCTTTGGTGTCTCTTCTCTGGGTTCCCCCAACAGGGAAACCCACACTGTTCTGTGGGCTTCCTGTTGAAAGTTGTCACTGCCTGATGATAAGAAGCAAGTGTCTGCCATAATCTTAATGATCTGGAGAGAGATATTTAGAGCTCAGTCAATACCTGGGCCTCATAAAGTTATATTTTCCCCAGTAAAATTCACTAAATGTTTGGAAGACCTGAAAACCTGGGATATTTTTTAATTGTTAGTTCACAAATAAAACAATGAAAGGGAAGTACATCATCATCAAAACGTCCCTCCTAAGCATGTGTCCAAGGACTGGAAAGCAAACAGGTTGTACCAAAGTCCCTTTTGGGAGTTTGTGCCATGGCTAAGATTTGGACCTTCTGAATTGTTAGCACAGAAAATTACCACTCTCATTCCTTCTGTCAAGAGGAGGGCAAAGGAGGCCACTTGCTACACCGTGAACTTTCAGGAAACATTGTTGAACAGCGTGTCCCTGTGCTGAAACTTCACCAGTTCAGACAATTAACCTTCAGAGAAAATTATTAACTACAGTGTTATGCATATGAGGGACTGATCCAGATTATTAGCCTAGAAACTCTGTGCTTACTGCAATTCTACAGTTGTTTTTTCTCCCAGGATGAAACCCTGACCCCTTCCCCACAGCCTGGCATGCTCGCTCGCTCAAAATTAAAGGACAATTAGCTCCAACAACAAGAGAGGTGATCAAATCTCCTTCCTTAACTGGGGCACTGGAAATTAAAAGTCCTTCTCTCACCCAGTGCTGCTCCTGAAAGATCCTGCTGAAAACTGGGCAGAGTTTTCCCTGTAATCTGACCCACGATGCTAAACATTTCAAAGAAAAAAGCCAGGGTCAGCATCATCTCTGACAGCCAGAACATGACATGCTTGGATGAGGAGTTGGGGGGTGGAATCAGCCTCTCTGGGGAATCTTGTGCTTGACTCCTGTTCATACAATGCCTGCCTCCAAGCACAAACACTCAGCCGTCCCCACTGCCCCTCTCCCCTTCCCTTCCCAAATCAGCACTGTTTCATACTCACCATGTCATAAACATTCAGAATCACCGGTTCATTTGCCATTGTTGATTGCAGCGGGGAGGCTGGATTCAAACCTTTCAGTCCCTGCCAGATGCCTGTCGCTGCCCCCAGGGTATACTTTTACCCTGAGACAAATAGAGGGAGATGCCTCATCCTTGAATCTCTGAAGGAAGGAGCATGGAGAGTGGAGGAAAGGAGGGAATTCTCGCGGTTGGGGGGCGGGGGGGAGGGAGGGGAAGGTGGTGTTAAAGTTGCTTGCGGGGAGGCAGGAAGGCTTAGGCTGGGTTTGCTGGTTGTATAGGGTTTATTTGACCTCTCCAGAGAGCAACAGATCTGAGGTTTCTTTCTAACTCTGTAGCGCACCTCGGGGTCTGTGGACGCATACGCCACTGTAACCAGGCACCGTCCGAGCTTGTAAATCCCGATTCACGGCAGACAGACAGACTCCGAGTCCGAAGATAAGCTCTCTTCTGGCACCGAGAGAGAGGCGGTTGGCAACGTATGTTTGTGGATCTCTCGGCGTCCTTCTCGGCAGAGCAGCGAGATTCTATAGCAGAGGACTGCCAGCGGGATGCAATAAACCGGGACACCAAGGCACGGAGCTGGTCCGGAGACGGGCACCGGTGTCCCTCCCTTCCGCGGGTAGAGCCCCGAGGCTCCTCGGCCCTGGCCCGCCGGCAGCCGGGGGCTGTCCGTGGTGCTGAGGCTCGGTCCGCCGGCAGCCGCCTGCGGCGCGGAGGCTCGGCCCGCCGCTGCTCGGGAGCTGTCCGCGGTGCTGCTGCCCGGGCCGCGCTCAGGCGCTGCGGGGAGGGCTCTCCGCCCCTGGCAGGACATCGCGAAGAGGCTGTGCCAGAGGGGCTTCGGCGCCGGGCTCGGCGGTGGGAGGAGGAAGAGGAAGGGGCTGGCTGCCCCCGGGGCAGAGGGGGGATGCCGCAACCTCCATCCTGCCCGCAGCCGTGCAGGCAGACCTGGCGTCGGCTCCCAAGTTAGCGGGCAGTTCTCCGCGGGAGGCAGCGAGGGGATCACCCGCCGTCGGAGCTGGAGGGAGGAAGATGCCGAGCGGGCGATGCTTCCAGGGGCCGGGCACCCCTAGCTCTGCTCTCCGCCAGGGTTAGTCCTTAATTCGGGATCAGCTAGTCCCGAGTCGGGCAGCCCCTCCTGACTGACAGCCGGGGGGACCTACCCCGTCCTCTACTGGTTGGATGCTTCTTTGCATGGCACACGGTGAGAGGGCGGGGAATGGACGGAGCGACTGGGCAGGGCGAGTAGTTTCACTTCTGGCAGCGGCAGGGTCTGGAGTTTCTTCCATGCTGGAGCTACTTTACACTCGCGGTGGGCCCGGGCAGCTCTGCAATGTCTTGCCAGCGAACAGTCCCCCTCTGCCCTGGATGCGAGAGTCAATTATAAAATCCACTGCGGTAAATCCATCTTCCTTTTGCTCCTCCTCTCTCTTTAAAGGGAAAGGGTGCAGCCGGGGGAGGGGGATGTGGGGGGAGGGACGGGAGGGTGTTCCTGCACCCAGAGATTTTCGGATTTAGCACGCTGACCTTAAACGTTCAGGCACCACAGACTCTTTCTGAAGCAGCCCAAAAAGAGAAGGAAAAAAAAGGAGGAAAAAAAAAAAGCAGGGATGACCTCATCTGAGTTGGAGGCGTATCTCAGGCTCTCTGCCAGCTCACAGCCAACCAGATCTGAATGAAAATTGCAGGGAGGCCATTACATCAGCAAAGCCCAGCACGCCCCAGCCCCTCCCGATACTGTCTTTAGCCACATGGGAACCATCCCATCCGGGAGAAAGGCTCACCTCTCTTCATCAGGAGTGGAAGGACAAGACCACAGAGCCGCAGCCTTGTAAATGACTTGTTACACAGCACACAGGAGTATTTGTGGTGGAGGCAGGCAGCATGAAAGGAAAGCGAGTCCACATCCTGCACAGGTAAGTGCCAGCGTGACAGAGTCAGCATAAAACTTTTCCTCCAGCCAGTGCCAAAGGAGACTCAGAAGGGCTTTGCCCTAACAGTATGCATTTTCATTTCAAAAGGGCGAAGCCACAGCTTGGGCCTGGGCATGCAGCATGGCAGGGGCTCTGTCACAGTAATTCCAACTGGGCTAGTCATCTCATGGATGGGCTAGACAATTCCATGCACATGGCACAGGGTCTGGGCCAGCACCCCACCCAAACCTTGGCCCACCAACTCCAACTTCCCTGTTAGGTACCATTAACGATCTGGGTCAGCAGCCTGGGCCTTCAGGAGCAGTTTGTGCAGGTGGGAAAAGACTGCTCCTCCCCTGCACTACAAGCTTGCAGTACAGATACTGCTCAGGGGACAGACTGAGCCACCGTCATCATCTGAAAGACTGTGAAGCGATGAAGAGCTCCCTCTGTAAGGAGCTAAGTGCCATCATTCATGCCTTAACTTGGATTTAACAGGGCTCCTGTTAAACTGTCAAAGATACCATGAGATTGTCACTTTTGTGTCTGTGTCCTGCTCTGGTGATGTTTTAAGGAGACTTGAAATGAGAGGGAATAGCAGATATTAGACATACTGATGTAATTGGAAAAGAAAAGCAGCACACAGGCTCTTCCCACACTTGTCCACATGCTTACTTGCTAAATTAACTCCAATGTCTGCTGTGCCCAGAGTTCACTATAATAAATTAAGAGACTTAAAACGGAACCACATTCCAGGGAAAAACATCTATAAATACTTAGGATTTGGGAAACATGACAGGCAGTCACAAGCTTAGATGTTTTGTCCTATGAACATTTCTAAAATAATCACGGGGGGGGGGAACAATCTATAAATTAAGACTAGAAATCCACTTCTAAATTTTAGAGTTAAAAGAAGAAAATAAAAAAGCTAAAAGCTTGTCTTTAAACTCATCTTCTCACTTGAAGAGATCAAAGTCAGTCTAAATGTGCACTTGTTATTTAAAAGACTTCTGCTGTAGGGGAGACAGTAAATGTCACTTGCACATTAAGACCTGGATTCACTCTCTAACTTGAAATGCAACTTTTGTAACATTACAAGTGTCATTACTCCAAGCTCCCCACATATTCATGGAAAGAAGCTGTTCCACAAGGTGACTTAGCCCTGTCAGTGTTTCAGTGATCCTTTCAAAGTTCATTTTCCTACCCCATTCTACTCTAGGAGACTTACTGTAACTCCACATAGAAGGGATCAGTCTACAAATGTCCTAACATTGATGTAAGCTATGTAACAGTCACACAGGCTCTTTACAAGGCTTGGTTTGCTTCAGGCTGTGTTGAAGCTCAGGCTGATACCAGTCAAGAAACTGAATTGATGTACTCCGGGTGTACAATGCTGCAGACAGACAAGCTGCCAACAGACACCACAGGCCAAGTCTTGCCTTGTAAAAGCACTAACATTGAAATGAATTGCAAATACAGAAGAAAAGGGAAATTCTTCTTACTACTTATTAGAGCAGCTGGAACTAGAGCTTTGGGATCTGTTTTGAATTCTTTTAAGCATTTGTGCTACTGCTAAGGTACAGCAGAAACACACATTTTTCCTATGCATCCACCAAAAGCTAGACATTCCCTCCCATTTAAAACAGCCTGTTCTGAGATCCTTCACATCCATGTCACTCCCTTCAAGGGGCTTCATGTGTTTAACCGTGGCCACCCACCCTGTCATGGTTTAGCCCCAGCCAGCTATTAAGCACCACTCAGCTGCTCACTCACTTTCTCCCCCATGAGATGGGGGAGAGAATAGGAAGGGTGACAGTGAGAAAACTTGTGGGTTGAGATAAAGGCAGTTTAGTAGGTAAAGCAAGCAAAGCAAACCAAAGAATTCATGGGCAGGCAGGTGTTCTGTCATTTCTAGGACAGCAGGGCTCCATCACAGGTAACTGTTACTTGGGAAAAGAAACATCATCATTCCAAACGTGCCCCTCTTCCTTCTTCCCTCAGCTTTATAAGCTGAACGTGACATCTAATGGCATGGGATATCCCTTGGGTCAGTTGGGGTCAGCTGTCCTGGCTGTGTCCCCTCCCAACTCTTTGTGCACCCCAGCCTACTTGCTGGTGGGATGGGGTGAGGAGCAGAAAAAGCTTTGGCTCTGTGTAAGACCTGCTCAGCAGTAACTAAAACCATCTGTGTATTATCAACACTATATTGAACATAAATCCCAAATAACCCCATACCAGCTACTATGAAAAGAATTAAGTCTATCCCAGACAAAAGTAGTGCACCCACTTACTATTCATGAGAGGAATAAGGGTCTATCTTCTAGGATCACTGTCTAAAGCAAAGAGCGTGGACTTGCATGTGTTCTTAGATTAAGAGGTGCAGTGAAAGGGTTAAAAGGAAAACAATGCCACCATCCAACATGGATTAGAAAATCATGAGTCGGGTGCAACCTTCAGTAATTCCCTGGTACTTTGACCAGTGAGGTAGCTGAGAGTTTCAGCCATCTCCTCCAGGTCCCAGCCACAAAAGTGGCAGCACTGGGCACTGTAACCAGTGTTGTGACATCCCACTGGGGACAAGAACAATAAACCAGCAACGCAAGAGAGAGCTAATGGATATATTAGAGATAATGGTTGTATCTGAGGGTCTGTCTACTTGGGTTGCTATTCAGGAATTCTAGTTTAAATTAATTCCTTAATTCACCCTTTCAAAGACTCCTTAGCAACCCAGTAGACAATGGGGCTTTCAAGTACGTTTCACAGCAGGGCTGCCCGGTTTAAACTTCAAGCCATGTAATGGTCTTGTCTCCATACCAGGTACACCACCCCTAGCTGCCTATTATACTTTTAACAACTTGTCATTTTGGACTGTATATCGTGCTTTTACCCATGTCAAGTTGTCATTATTATCCCATTCTGAGTACATTAGCCAAGACTATCCTTTTTAAAGGAAGCATAAAACTGCCTTTTAAAATCTAGAGACACTACTTTTTCCAGGTCCCTGAGAATGGTGGAGGGTATTCAAGAACGTATAAGAGATTTGTGTTGCCCTTCCTCCATCTACAACAATGAAACACCTTCTGGGCAGGCGCTGGAGCTTTGTAGCCTTATTCCAGAGGTGTCACAGCAGTCATTTTGATTGAAAGAGCTTTTATCTCACTTCTGCCCAAGCCACTTGCGTACACCAAGGAGCTGACTGATTCTGGTCTAACTTGAGAGTGGGACATAGGAAAAACTGGGGAGAGAAAATCAGCACAGGATGCCAGCGATGACAGAGGGCTTGTGCTTTGCCCTATGTAAGGCAGAACATGAAATATGTAACTTCAAATTGCACCGCAAGGGGAAAGAACTACAGTCAAACTGGATGATTTCAACCATCTACAAGATTTTATCCAAGACCAAGGAGGTCTGTAGTTGAAGCTAGGTGCACATTAGCAGCTGGGGGAAACAAAGTTAACATTCGCATCAAATTCATCGTCAAGTCATGCTTGATTCTGCATTTTGTCTCTCTTCTCATTGCAGCTACACTTCCCAATGTTTTAATGTCAAGTTCTTTGTCAGGGAGCAATGAAGGCTGACATCTGCTAAATGGATGGGGACCTGAGTGCAATAACATGGTTGACAGGGCAGGGACTTCACTATCCAGGGCCTTGTCCCACAGTCCATGAGGAGATGACCAGGGCAGGCCTGGAGGTGGCCACTACATCGAGTCCAGATCATCACACAAGTTCATAGGCATAAGGCAGGTCCAAAGTCAAGCCGAGGCATTGGCCCATGGGTCAAGCACAGCAGGGCAGGGCTGGAGACTACCACATCACTGGGCAGGGACTTACGACCCCAGGCTGGGCTGAAAAGGTGCCCCTGGGTGATGGGCAGGAGCCCATGGCAAGACAATTTGTGTCTCTTTATCACTTTTGTTTACAATAAAGCAATGCTCTTGTCTGATAGCCAAGCACTGTACATACAAACTTTCACCCTGGAAACTGGGCTAAAAATGCTGAACATTCATGTTCATTCTGACACTAAGGATTAGGCAAATACTCATGATTATCACTATTAATACAAACTCATGGCACAAACAATAATGGTTCAAGAGCAGCCAATGCATGCAGTTAAAAGGGACAGCACACAGTAACAGTAATTTGTGATGTATTTCTGAGGAGCTAAGCAGGTTTAGTTTCGGAGAGCTATTCTATCAGCAGCATCTTCAGCTTATTTTTATCATGTTATAACAGTGTTTAGAAGCTGCAGTGGTGAGCAGGGGACCATGATATTGGTTGCTATATGAACACACAGGAGGATACTGCCCTTACTCAGTGAAAGGTGGTGATTTAAAGACATGGTACAGGTGAATGGCAAGAGAAAAGATGCATTAACAACCCTGCATCACAGAGGTCTGGGGAAACAAAGTGCCTGAACATCAGCCAAACAGCAAGCAGTCAGGACCAAAGGGGGCTGAAGCAAGGTGCAATGCTGCACTTGTAAAGGAGATAGGAACTGTGATAGATCACATTATAAGCTGTGATCCAAAAAGCCAGGCACTGCTGAACACTTACTGCATCTAAGCTGCCTCCTTGTTGGACCAGAACAACCTCTGTCCCACTGCAAGCATGCACAAAACTACCACAACCATGGCACCGTGATTCTTTATTCCTGTTGCTGTCTGACAGAGACCCAGAAAATGAGCATAATGGCACATAATAACCCCCAGAAGATGTGTCTGCCTGATGTGCACTGATCTCTCCTACCACATGTTGGCAGCTGAACACAGAATTCAGAAGAAAAGGCCAAGATCCTTCAGAAACCCTGCTGGGCCCACTGCCTGCTTTTCGCATAATCAAGTGTTAGTTACATTACAGGGAACTGTCTCTCTTAGTCCTGCAGATGTAAAGCTCACCCCATCAAGGAGAGCACCCAAACCTTCAGATTAGCCTGCTGGTGTAAGCATCTTCCAGGCTTCTTGCTCACTACACAGCAGCGGATGCAAAAGCCCCAGGCTCCATTCCCAAAGCAATCCATGCATTTAACATTAGGTGAAGACAATCCACAGAGAAAGAGATGGGAGTTCTGGCTCTTGCTCCTAGACATGACCCCTAGCTACAGTTACACATCCCAGCACCCTCAAGCTTCCTTAGCACCCAGAAATCAGATGCCCAGGTATTATGTCTCTTTATTTCAGACAGGCTATCATATTCTGCAGCTGCATCATAACTGCAGTCCACTCATTCTAAAAAAAGCTATCGAAGCTACTGGTACAGGATATTCATTAGAGAGATGTATATAAGCATCATAAGCTATTTACAGAATTTAGATATTCCTTATTCTGTACCTAAACCACCCTGTGCAGCTCTTCCAGAGAACCTCAGCATATAGGAAGTGAAGAAATTACAAAAACACTGAAAGGTGTCTCCAAACTAGTCCTAATTTTTAATTATTTCCATTGAGGTTTTTTTATTCTATGTGCAAAGTAGAGTAAAACATAACTTGCAAACCGGTATTACAGCTTTTTAATAGTGATTAGTAACTACAAGTGTCTCACTGTCTTTACTTTTCATATCAGTTTCATTACAAATTACTGTGGTTGGTTCTTTTGGTGTTTTTTCAGAATACTAAAACTTAATTCCCTTTTCTGATTGTACTTGCTGTAGCCTCATGCTGGATGATTAGCCAGCTGACACCATAGTATACTCTGATTCTTGGGGGCTATTATAGCATCTAGACAACACAAGGAAACTCTGAGCTTCTAGAATAACACACCAAAATCCACATCTGATAGTGGGTGCATCTGCAAGTGCCTTCTGATAGGTTCAAAACCACTGTGCTCTGCTGACCAGCACCATCTATAGGTACCTCCATGCCAGCTTTAGTTTGTTTTTGGTTTTTTTTAACTAGTTTTAAGCTCTGCCTCTCAAAAACTTCTGTTAATTTTAAAGAGTGAGACATCAACCTGTACCCAAGCAATGGCAGTAGATCTCTTTGCCCTGGAGTACCTCAGCCCTCATTTGGTTAAATACAGAGGGTGGGCAGCTCATTCCTTCAGAACCAGGTGTGTGGGGGGGTATGGCTTCAGTGGATCTCTGAATGTGGATAGCATTTTACAGCCTTACAAGGCTTAGTGATGGGTTTTATTCAATCCAATGTATTCTGTAAAACATACCCAGGGGCTCTAACAGGCCCTTGCACATAATCTGTATGAGCAAACTGGCTGTGGCCAACCATTAGACATGTGTAGGGCATCACTCATGTGTAGGGCCCATTCCTTACTTTGTCAGGCCAAAACCCACTGCAGCATCTTCTCAAACAACGCTGTTCATATATAAAAAGATCATCAAATAGCAAAGAGATACTTGTTGATAAAGAGGAAAATCTAGCAGGACTTGGAGATGGAACTCAATACATTCCCCCCTACCCCTCCCCTCAATTTTGCCTAAGCCTGCTGTGGTGACTACCAATGGTTTGGAATGCTGCTGTAATGTAAGCTGAAATCCATATCAAGCAAAACCAGTAAAGGTGTCTCATCTCACCAGTATTCAAGCTTAGTTTGAGTTCTTGACAATGAGAAAGCAATTGAAAGAGCCCACTGCACAAAGGCATTTTTCTGTTTTCTGCCAATTTTTGTTCACATCATGAAAATGGCCCCAAGTTTAGTCACCATTTGCCAGGCTTTCACAAAGGGCCTACGTACTCAACTCTTTCTCAAGTCTAAAGGCAGAGAGATTCTGGTTAATGGTGCCAAACAAAAGAGCTGTGTGTTTATTTCTACAGAACTACTGAAAACCAAAGCTTCAGATCAAATACATTTTGTTGTTTAGAAAGGCAGAAGCTAGCACAGATGTCTTGGAAGTGTATTGGTCAGGAATGGATTATTTGAATATATTTTCCCCATCACTTATTAGCAATCTTGTAACACAGATCATAGAATCACAGAATAGTTTGGGCTGGAAGGGATCTTAAAGATCATCAAGTTCCAACCTCCTGCCCTGAGCAGCGACACCTCTCACTAGACCAGGCTGCTCAAGGCCCCATCCAATTGGTCTTGAACATCTCCAGGGAGGGGGCATCCACCACCTCCCTGGGCAACCTGTTCCAGTGCCTCACCAACCTTGTAGTGAAGAATTTTTTTGTAATATCCAATCTAAATCCACCTCCTTCCAATTTAAAACCAACTTGTCCTATCACTACGTGCCCTTCTAAAAACTCCCTCCCCAGCTTTCTTGCAGGCCCCTTCAGGTACTGGAAGGCTGCTGTAAGACCTCCCCAGAGCTTTCTCTTCTTGTCAGATCAACATCTGAACAGCAAGCAAAAAATGTGAACCCAGCTACCCAAAGAGTGAGGAAAAAACAATTCTGTCTTGCAACTGTGATGGAGAAGGTTCAACTAACAGGTAGGGCAGAAAGACTGGGAGAGGCACAGAGGCCTCTTGCAAAGTTGCTGGAATTCATGGATGTAATGACATGTTTCTTACCCTTCAGTAACCTCCTGCAGCCAACCTGATTTTGAGATGTTGTTCCCACCCTGCATCTCAATCTCTTCCTCCAGTCCTGGGAGCATGGCTCCCCATGGAACACAGCAGCAGGTACTCTCCAAATCCAAGTACACCAACTTCCTCCCACCCAGTGAAGAAACAGGGAAGGAGGAGAAACAGGACAGCAGCAGACCTGGCTCCCCAAGGCACACATGGGCAGGGTAGGCAGCAGAGCCTTCGTTCCCCTTTCTGTTTTTGCTCTCAGCAACCTGCCCTGGGACCTGCCCATGGACAGAAGGCAATTCCACATGACTTCTTCGGGCAGCAGAGATGCTCATATCAGCATCTCTGCAGAGCTCCATTTTCTGCCTTAATTTCCCCACATACTCTTAATTCATGAATGCTATGACATGCCACAAAGCACTACTGGTATGTCACTAACCACTCCAACTTCATCACAGAGGTGGCAACTCCTGACTATCAATAGACTCTGAATCACTTTGAGATGAATCAGACTGTTAAAATATTTAATAGCCATGCACCAGCTTGGCTGCTTCCTTACCAAGCTCAGCCCTTACAAGTGATGAGTAATACTTGCACTGAGCAAGGAACTAACATTTTGAAGAAAATCATCCCTATTTCTCCCCTGCTCTTTCCACAATTGGCTAATACCAGGGCAACGATTTTCAGAGTGCTGATGAAAAGCTGCTGATAAAATTGAATTATTCTATCTTTAAACAAAGAGGGGGAAAACATCATTACACAAATATTTTCCAAGTTGTTTTTATCCTTCCAAATATTTGTGCCATGCTTCCTGCTCTCCAAAGGATAAGAAGGCTAGGTGGCACTGCAGGCTAATGGACTAGCTTATTATTAGAGGAATTAATTAAGTGAATTTGGAGATCTTATCAACAATCTCCATGGCTAAAATAGATTTCTTCAAATCTCAGTCACTGAAAAATTGAAGGCAACAGACCTAAGTATATAATTTTGCAAGATCAGCCTGGAATGAATGGCCAATAGGACCCCACTTCTCCTGAAGACTGCTTATCCTCAGAGCTTTGCTTGAAGCAATGGAATAAGTATATAAAAATGTCAGTACTGCTTCAGACATATATCAGAGTTTACCTGTGCTACCAGTCCCTCTCTGTAGGTATCATGAGCACTAAAGCACACACATTCCCACCTACAGCTATAACCTAGCCCAGCAGACAGTGATAGCTGCTTCTTTCTGGTTAAAGCTCTGAAATAGCAGAGTAAAAGAATAAAATAGAAGAACATGTTTCTTTTCTCTGTGTTGCCTACTCTGCAGAAGCCATTTGTTAGCATCACAGGCCTAGTTGTGTTCCTAGAAGCGATGGTATCAGTAGGGGTGTCATGCAGGTCTCACAAAAATATTCACAAGGGCCTTTTTTTGGCAGCAAAGCAACACCCCATAGCAGGCTTGCTCCTCCCAGTGACCTCTGTGCCTTGCTCTGTCAGGGTCCTGCCTGACACCTCTCTGTCTCACACCCAACACACACAAGAGCATCTGTGCATCTTGGGTTCTCTGCATTTTCAAACACTCCCAGTCCACACAGTTAAGCTGTGCTCAGGCCCCACCTTCTGAGTCTACTGCCTACTGATTGCTCCCACTCTCTCAGATTATTTTATTCCACCAAGAGATTTCATTTGTCTTTCTAAATGTCTGGAAAGAATACTCAGTGCCTGCCTCACCCTTCCTTGCATCTTTCCACAGCAGCAATCACAGTCAACTTCTATAACAATAACAACTCTCATGGACAAAATAACTGCAAGGAAGGTGCTCTAGCTCCAAATTAGGGTGAAGATGTCACTTCAAAGGACGGGTGTTTCTAGAATAAATGCTCTTGCATGGTTATTATTTAGAAAATTACTCTATCAAAAAGCAAAACATACCCTCAGCAGTATCTAACAGAGGCAAGCTAGGTACAAGACACAGCGTTTGGGAGGACAACAATAGATTGAGAAAGCAAAATCTTCCAGCTTCTCAAATCTGACACTCCTACTTGTATAGTGCAATTTTTCTTCCATGCTTTGTGACTTATATTTTGATTGTATCTAAGATTGTGACATGCTTTACAATGACACAAGGACTGCATCTTTCCATCTGCAATAGACCTTGTCTAAAGAACCTGGGGACCTCAACAATGCCACCTGATCTTTCATCTGCTCCAACAGCATAACCCCATGATCCTTAAAGCACATCACAACTGCCTCCTCAATTCCAAAGGCACTTATGTTGCAGTTACACCAGCACTCCAGAATATATTGCAACACCTTAGTATCACTGCACTTCAACAAAGAGACAAAACAGTTGTCCTTACACTACAGCTGCAAAGATATCAGCTTACACCCAGCCTGCACTCATGTACTTCACGTGGCTTTGGGTTCACTTGAGCAGAAGGGTCTTAACCTCCACTCAGACCTCTCTTTTTTTCTACTGGGGCATCTTTGAATTCCCAGACCAACACCCCTCTTCCTTTCTAACCTCTCATCTCACCCACCAGATGTGGGGAATGTCAGAAAAAAAACCATGACAGTGCTGTGGCAGGAGAAAAGGATGTGAGCAAAACCCTTTTTGGGGGCAGAATCTTCTGAGGAAACAGGCTGGTGTGTCTCCCACAAGGTCTGTAAGAGTCCTGGAGGAAGAAATGTGCAGGAATAAATAGCCTCCACATAACACCACCACCCACAAACCAGCACCACTGTCCTTTCTCACCAGCAGGACAAGACAATATTCTTCAGCTCTTCTGTTTTCTAGTCTTATCCTTTTTCCTCCCAGGTTCTTCTTGCCATAGAAGTTGTCTTTGAGCCTAAACAGAAACCCTGGCCAGGGAGCTCATGCTGACACAAGACAGATTTCAACAGCCCCTCTAATCCTAGAACAACCAGGAGATGGAGGGGATTAACAAACAAGCTGAAGAGGAAGGGGAGGGAAAAAAAGGGGAGGCGGCAGCTGAAAATTGACCCTTTTTGAGTCAGCACACTTGTGTGCCTCAGATTTTCAGAGGTGAGGGGACACCAGGCTTACCTTCTGGTCTGTTCCCTACCTCTCTCTTGATTCCCAGTAAGAAGTGTAGTTAGTTTTTCTTATCTATTATTTGATGAGGGGCAGGGAACTGATCTGTTTGTGGCTAGAATTTCTTTTTATTTTTAGATGTGATAAAAATGTAGTAGAAAAATAAATCAATTGGGTTGCGAATCAATCGACTTGAATGGGCTGTCCTTGCTGATCTAGAAACCAACACATGTCAAAACAGCCATGGAGACGGCAACTGCTTCTGATACTCAACAGCTAAGAAGCTCAGTTACAGCACCACCTGTATTCTTCATCAAAATAAAGCTTTATAGGATACATAGACCCAAAAGCTGTGTCTTAGATAATTTTCTGCTCATGACTAAATAAGAAGTATGAAGATGACTGGCAGGCAGTAACAGACCAGCACAGACTCTGTTGGCGAGGATGTGCCAAAGTAACAGATCAGAACCTTAGCACTATGAGCAGAGTGGCTTGGAAACACACCAGCCTGCTCGTGCCTGGGACACACCTCAGAACAAAGACCTCAGTTAATGTATTTATACCAAGGGGAAATGAATGTTGCTAGCTGTGTGAGAAAGCAGAAACAGTTCTAAAGTGCCAAACCAGCAGAGCTAATCCTCACAAGGCTTCGCTGTAACACAAGGGCATCCTGACATTGAAAGCACTATAGAGTGATGAAGCCATGGAAACTGCCTAAATAGGCAGAACAAAAAGAGAAAGAGATAAAAAAGATACAATGGGAAGATCTGCGGTGTTGAACAGGGTGGGGAGAGGGTAATGAAGGAACACATGATTTTAATTCATCAGGTCTCCCCATCATGCCTTGGAATGACCATCTGTAATGATCTGGAAGCTCTTCTAGAGCACTGGGGACTGTACCAATTTTAGCACACAAGGATGGAGTTGTTATAGGCCCAATACATCATCAGACAATGCAGGAGTGGGGGGGCTAGACAATGAGTGAGCTTGATCTGACATAGAGACTGAAGCCAACTGAAGGGTAAAAAGTCACAGGTGCCGATTCTGACCATCCCCAAAGGAACCTGGGTGATTAGAATTGAAAAGGAAAGCCTGATGAAACTCAAACTATTGGTATGGACATTTTTCCAGAAAGGTGTTCAGGGTTTCATTAAATATATATGAATGTGGATATATATTCATATGTACACATAGATTTATACGCATATAAAAACTCAACTTTTGACAAGAGTTCAGTGCATTATTATTCTCACTTTGCTAAAATCCCTCTACCTGCTCCCCAGAGTCTCTCCAAGGACAAAAGAGGAAAGGAATTTGCTTCTTTAGGTAAATCCCACTGAGACTGGGTGGGAAATCAATGCTTCCTGAAAAAAAACTCAGTAAGCCTTCTGGATGAAAAAGTCAGGTTTTACTAAAAACACACTGCAGCAGAACAACCCCTGTCATTAGAAAGGAACTGCTTGCAAAGTGGAAACCCAGCAGGTGCACAACCTTTCTTCTTCCTCAGCTTAAAAGCATCTCAGCCTCATAAAGCATCAAGGCCTCAACCCACCTTTAAAATTTTAAGAAGCACAACTCCACCTTTAGCCACCCAGTCACACACATATACATCCTATCTCCTACTCAGGGAGCTGTCGTGCTAATAAATGCAAGGGAGTTAGCTGTATTTTGCATTCTGGCCATACTTCAAAGGGGCTCTTGGGATCTCACTATGCTGATGGAATTCAGCTTGGCCTCATTTGCAGCTGTTACTGAGATCCCAAATGGAATCAGATACAGGTCAGGTGTTGTCCATTATATTGAATTGCCTTGCTTTGGAAATCTCTCTGCTAATGGCATTTCTTGTACGTGGTGTGAGAAAAGAGATTCAGATGCCAGATTCCAAGAAGCATCAGTTCAAAGAAAATTTCTTAAAATCTGCTCAGTGGCATCCCCTGTCTCAGCAACTCAGTTAAATTCACCCAACCCTGAAATGTATCCTGACCCTAGCAGCTGATGAACGATCAATGTTATCCTTTGCAGCTATGTTTCTGCCAAGATAACCTGGAACAACTCAGAAAACCCGAATTTTCCATCTATGAAACTCACTGCTAGAAGAAGGGAGACTTTCATATGTGAGGTCTTTTTAGATGTAACTCTTCAGGGTGTGTAACCCTACCCTCCATTCCAACAGGGTCTTCATCTCTCTTGTACCCACTTCACTACTCATCACTGGCCAAAGATGAACTCACCTCCCCTAGGACTACAATGGAAGAGGGAATCAATCATTTCTATAGGAACTAAACAATCACAATAGAATACAATATGAAGAGTTCCCTATAAACTCTCCTGTGTGGCCTTATCAGAGCTGTAGGAATCTATGAGGAAGGCAGCATCCAGAAAAGAAGTAGGATAGGCCAAAACCACCATCCAGCAGAGTGCCCAAGGTTACAGAGACTGACTCAGAACTACAGCTTCTTTGTGGTACAGCAGAGAAGTGGCAATCAATGGCTGTAAGCAGAACAGCTAGGCAAGAGCTGAGGATCTAGGAAAAAGGGACAGAATATGGAGCTACAGGAGCCAAGGTGCAGCCATCAGAGGCATGTTTCATGCGTGCACAATGGCACCTCCATCCATTTGGGACCACTAGAGACACATCTTCATACAGATGCTCGCATCAAAGAAAATTGGAGTGTCAAGATGACTCTACAGAGTCAAAATACTTTGGTAATTTCATCTTTATTTGTACTCGACAAGGGTCACACTCAATGCCTAACTTCAGTCTCATTCACACCAATCCCATCCCTCTGTTGTGCTGGACCCAAAGAATCATTTGTTCTTTCAGGAAAACACCAGCAATAAACAGATCTTTGAGTTCTGATGGTTCATGTACCTGGAGTCTCCCAAACTCACCGAGTTACACTAGTTTCTCAGGTGAAAAGAAATCATGCATAAGCTCAGCAGGAAACATTCTGTGCTGTGTTTCTGGTGGATACAGCATATTCTCTGGAGGGTGCTCCACTAGCAGTGCTGCAAGCACGATGCCATTTTCCATTGTCTCCCCATTTCCTGTTTGACTGGCTTGCATTCACACTGAAACTGCCTGACAAGAACAGCACTCACTATTGAGCAAAGTTCGCAGACTGCAATTGTTGCTGCCCAAAAGGAGATGGGGGCCACTTCTCTCTGCTCCTCTCTCAAAAGTCAACACCGGGGCTGTTGGATTTTTGTCCCCAGAATAAGCTCTGTGTTTATATCCGTGAGAAGCCAAAAGAGACCAGGAGATGTGAAAACTCTCTGGGGAACTATGTCAGAGCCAGGTTGTCTAGGAAAGCTTTTGCCTCTGTTAGAGAAGCCCTGGAAGGCCAAGAGATAAAAGCTTTGCATCTGTCAGATGTCCTTCACTTGCCAAGTGTCTGAAGCCCCTTCTGTTTGCTGGAAAAAGGTCAGGCCAGAGCTCTGAGCACTGACAGGAGAAACTTGCTCCTTCTCAGGTAGGAAGTCAAAATCATCAAGAGCAGAGGACACAGCCAGAAACGTTTTGCCTTCTGGCAGCTCAGTTCTCAGGCAGGTCACGTTGTGCCTCCAAACTGTAAAGGTGACAGATGTGTTCTGCTTATTGCTTACGTGAAGAGCGGCGAAGAGGAAGGATGCACTGATCGGATGCTCAGAAAATGCTGTTTACCTACACAAGGAGGAGGTATTCAACCACACAAGACAACTACAGGATGGGTGCTCAAGGAACTGACACACTCAGCTGAGCAATGTAGACTGTGTATGTATAAAACAGAAGGCTATTTCCTGAATAAGCTGTACCTGTCAAGCAAAATATCTTGTTCTAACACATGGTGTCTTTGACATTTACCTTCAGTCGTGAGGGGACTTGCAATTCACAAATACCATAACCATGTATGATTCATCAACCATCTCCACAGGACTGAAAAATAAATCATACAGAAACCATCATCTACTTTACAGATGCTTATTAACATGTTATTTAATTTTCCAAATTTGTTTTGTTTGGCATAGCTGAAGGATTTTTTTTTTTATACAGCTCGAGAATACTTTGCCATAAACTGAGCTGCACCTTGAAAGTGCTTTCCTGCCCAGAATTCCTGTTGTTTGCTTTGCTTTATAAAAAATAACGTCCCTCTCCTGATATGTTGAAGCTATGGACAGAAAGCCTACTGAATTCAAAAGCAAAAGCAGACCCAAAAGACACAGGGAGCAGAACAGATTTCAGTGCTAAGAAACAACAGCAGTTTCGCAGGTCTGGGAATCACAGCGTGGGGGAAAGAGGAAGTGTCCTACCACACAGGCAAAGCAACACAAGGCGTGGAGAAAGAAGGAAAGGCCCCTCTGACAGCTCTGAAAGCCTGGAGCACAGCGACAGCTTGCTCTGAGCATTGCAGAAAGTCCCTTCAGTTCAATCTCACTCCTACATGTATCTGGACAGCTCCAGTCTCTGCTACCTCTGCCCTTCCACCCCCAGAGTACTGTCAAGGCTCAATTCCTTCTGCTCTGTGTCTAGCTGGCTGGGGACCAAAACCCAGGTCACTCGATGTCATCTGCAGGGCTGGTGTTGCCTGGCCACGATTTCATCACAGGGGAGGAATAAGAGATCCCAGAAGCAGAAGCCAACAGGGGTCACAATAAAGCCTTTAGCATCGATGACCCTTATGGGTCCCTTCCAACCCAGTATATTCTATGATCCCAGCTCAGTGCAGGCAGCAGCAGCTGCAGTATTCTGGGGTGCCCCAGCACTACCAGCAGTTGTGGCAGTAGAAGAGCTCTTATTGACACATGTCACTGTATAACTTGACACACACTGAGCTGACTTTAACCACTACTGCTTACAACAGTCATGTTTATAGCTAGTTGCAACCTGGGAGGTATTTTAGGATTAAATCCAAAGCCTGTCACTGAATGCAGACACAGCCACACACTCTGATACCATGCACAACTAAACACTGACCTGAATAGTTCTCAGACCAATGGATTTTTAGACAGTCCATATATAGCGCAGACACACAGAAGTCTGTATATTTAAGCTGTACCTTTGCAGGGGATGCTCACAGACATAAAGCTGAGAGATGAATCAGTTGTCAGTCAGAAGTGACAGCCTTCAAATACTATCACTCTTGGTTTAACTTTCATTAAAAATGACAGGATAAAATGTCTCTCTCACAACTGTGGTGCTATGAGAAGGAAGCACTTTCAGTGCATGTTATCTAATAGACAGTAATATTCTAAAGAAGAACTCAGATAATCAAACTCCTGTAGCGCTATTTCATTTAATTAAGACATTAATAGTAATTAGGGAACCCTACTGGCTTCCCTCCTCCCTCCCTCCTGATACTCTCCATCACTGAAATTCAAATTTAAGTTCCCAGAGCATGGAGGGTGTTTCAGCTCTGGATTAATTTCAAAACAGTGGAGAGATAAAGCCAAGCAATGGAGTTTGGATTGAAGCTCCAATCAAAATTTCTTTAAAGTCCAGTAGAGAAGGACCAAGACCTGAAATTTGGAGTATTCACTTCCATTCACAGATACTAAGGACGCATTCAGCCTTTCAATCCCATCAAGAAAGAACCTGTCCTCATTACACCTGGTAAATCTACACAACTTAAATCTGGGGCTGAACATTTCCACCTCATTGGCATATTGACTGTAAAATCTCTTTTTTTTATCCTATAACTGAGAAGAGTTTAAGCCTAAGGAAACTCTCAGCAGACAAAAACACCCAAAAAGAATGCATTGAAGCATACTATAGATATGTCAGAAAAGAGTGATGGTCCCACAAAAGGTACCAACAGCAGGAGGGATTAGATACAAGTACATTTGAAATCAAACCCTAGGACACTGGTAGCTAAGTACATAGTTGTAGAACCTACTTACCCCCCCCCGCAACTGGGTGGAAAGCTTGCAGGGCTAAAAAGAAGGATATTGCATTAAAGTCATATAAGAAAGGCAACCCCTGTGTCCCTCCTTTTTTCTTCTTTAAGTAATCCAGAATCAACAACTAAGCAGTTCTTTGAGTCCTAGCTTTGCAACCTAGACCATCTTTTACCCTTTTGTTCTAGGAAATGCATGCATGAATGAATAAATTAATAAACAGATAAATAAATAAATAAGGAAAGCCATTTTAAAATCCAAGACCACGTTTTCTGCATTTGTATGCATCGCATTATTCAGCTCTGTAGAAGGTTTAGCACAAGCAATTAAATCCAGCTACTCTACAAGCTCAAAATGCACTCTGTGCCACTGTTAGCAATGTACTGCAGTTCTACCACCACGCTGTTGAACTCGGGAGACACTCCAGCCTGTGTTTCTGCCCATTAGGGAGACTGCACGCTGCCTATTTGCCCTACCTGTTGACATTTGAAAGAGGGAAACACAAAGACGAGGAAAGCAGAGGGCATTTTGCACATAAAAGAACCTCATCTGCCAATATTCTTAAGTGATCTTCAATTCTGAACAAGATACAAGAGTAGAACAACCTGGAAAATGGAGAGGAGATGTTAGAGCACCTCTAATTACTTGGTTCTCCACAGAAATAAAATAACTACCTCTAAGGGATTTATGTATTATTAACACTACAGGGTCACTATAGGTTTATTAAATTGTCCCCAAAGACAAAGAAGTGGAAGACCACCTGGGAGATCTTCCACTTGCTTCACTACAATATTATTAGATCACTCCTTCCTGAATCTTTTCAGGTCCCGACATCTGTAATTGTTGGCTTTGACTGCTATACAATTTCAGAGCTTATGGGAGTCACAAAAACCCAGTCAGTGACTTTTTGAGGAGCTGTGCTTCAACAACTGCCCCAGTGAGTCCCTTTAAGAGAAACACAGTGCCTTCCACATGGAGTCTTTTGGGTCAGCATGCTGCTGACCTGTCAAATCTCAGCACAAACACTAGGGGGTTAGTTCATCTTTCCTTTGGCATCTTGACCAGAAATCATACTCTCTTAAGATCAGATTCTGTTCCAGAGGACAGGAGTGCAGAAAACACTGTGTGCACAGGAAGGAATCTGCATTAACTGTAAGCAGAGTGTTACTTCTCCTCCTGGTAAATTTGAGTGGTGAGAAAAGAGGAAAACCTGAAGTTCATGAAGTAGTGAAGAGTATCCAGAGCTCACCTGCAGAAGGAGGGACCAGAGCTCTCTTTGGAACAACCTTTGCATTCAATGACACATTACCAGCCACACCACACCTTGCAATACGCCACGTGTGCAAGTTTAACTGACTTGATAAATAAAGATAAGAATCTATAATAATCCACATAATACATACTGAAACTAGTAGAAAAAAATAGGACTTGTTATTGAAGGTGCTATCTGAAAGAGTTTAGCAGTCCACACATGGGCCTATCCATAGCAGGATTTGTGGCCAGACACACATGTTGTACGTAGCCAAGCCTCTTTGCACTTGAGCACGTTGCTGCAGGGCAGTTGGGCCTTTCCCTGAGCTCCTTGTGGTGGGTTGACTTTGGCTGGACTCCATATGCCTACCAAGCTGCTCTATCATTCCCTTCCTCAGCAGGACATGGAGAAGAGAAAAGTAAGATGGGAAAAAGATCACGGGTGAAGATAAAGGCAGTTTAATAAAGCAAAAGCAAAGGTCACATGCAGAAGAAAAGGAAATAAAAATATTTATTCTCTACTTCCCATCAGCAGACAATGTCTGGCCACTTCCCAGGAAGCAGGGCTTTGGTAGGCGTAGCACTTGCTCTGGAAGACAGATGTCATAAATAACAAATGGCCCCCTCCCTCTTCTTCCTCCCTTCTCTTAGCTTATATTGCTGAGCAGACATCACATGGCATGGAATATCCCTTTGTTCAGCTTGGGCCTGCTGTGTTGGCTAGGTGCCCTCCCAAGACCTTGCCTACCCTCAGCCTACTGTGTGGGGGTGTTGGGGCTGAGAAATGCTGGAGACAGCCTTGGTGCTATGCCAGCACTGGTCAGCAGTAGCCAAAACACTTGTGTGCTACCAATACACAGCACAGCAATGAGGGCTGTTGTGGGAAAGTCAACTCCATCTTAGCCAGGCCAAATGCACTCCTATAAGCACCTGAGGCACTTTTTCCAACAGCTGACAAGAGGCCAAGTCATCTGTGCGATGGCCCCTTCCATTCAGAGACATGGTAGGACTTCAATAGCACTCTAGAAATAAATTTTAAAATATATATATATATAAATCAATCCAGCAGGGATTTGGATAAAGACTAGATTCCTGGGTTATAGTCAGTGTCTTTGAACTATTGCTCAGAGAGCTGTTGCACTGTCCATTTAGGTAAGCTTTTCAGTCTCCACTCTGAACAAACACTTGGTCTGGCTATGTCTATTTGAATTCGTATGACATTTAGTCCCAGTTTCCTAGTTTGGAGTTGTCCCTCCTATGGAAAAGTTCATTATCATCACCCTAAAAGAAGCACAATCAATGCAGCCTCTTCTAAAAGGGGGGCACTGCAGTTTAGACAATGAAAGAAGTGAAAGGCAAGAAGAACACCTCCTCTCTTCAACACAGATAACTCTGATGATGGGTAGATATTCCTCCTGGTGTGTATTGCACCGCTCATTCTGGATTGCAAAGCTGAACATGTGCTGGGTAAAGTATTAAAGCTCTCCACTCTTCTGCCCTCTTCCTGGTCTTTTAAAATTATTTCAATAATTGACAGGTATCCTCTTAGCCAGAGGAAAACAATGCAGCCAGTCACCAATCCTGGTGTAGATCATTTTGCTGAAGACTCTCTCCATTGCAGCCATGTGTGCAAGCAGCTGGGAACGAGTGGCTATGAGTGTCAGCTCTTGAACAGTCTGTGTTGTTAAAGCCTAGGGATAAACACACAGGCCCCCAAATGATAAGCTTAAACCATACTAACAACTGTTTGAGAAAGAGTTCCTTCATCAATAACCACTATTAGCACAACCAAGTCTGACTCATCTCTTTCACCATCTGCAACAACATGTCATTTGCATTAAAGCCTCATTTTCCTTGCCACACATTCCTCTTCTCATTCATGCTTCCCAACTCGCAGGAACCTCACACCTCAAGTGCTGTGTCCAGTTCTGGGCCCCTCACTACAAGAAGGACATTGAGGTCCTGGAGCGAGTCCAGAGAAGGGCAACCGGGCTGGGGAAGGGGCTGGAGGGCAAATCCTCTGAGGAGTGACTGAGGGAGCTGGGGATGTTCAGCCTGGAGAAGAGGAGGCTGAGGGGAGACCTTATCACCACCTACAACTACCTGACAGGAGGGTGTAGAGAGGTGGGAGATGGTCTCTTCAGCCAGGTGACAGGAGACAGGACAAGGGGAAATGGCACGAAGCTGTGCCAGGGCAGGGTCAGATTAGACATTAGGAGAAAGTTCTTCACTGAAAGTGTTATCGGGCACTGGAACAGGCTGCCCAGGGAGGGGATTGAGTCACCATCCCTGTATGAGTTTAACAGACGGGTAGGTGAGGTACTTAGGGATATGGTTTAGCATAGGACAGGAACAGTTGGATGATCTCAAAGGTCTTTTCCAACCTTGTGATTCTATGATTCCAACATTGTGAACATTTGTCTGACCCTTTCCAATAAACAACAACCAGCAGCATGTGTATTTAAATGGTCATAACTGACAACACTGCACTGATTTGATATTCCCATATTTGGGAACCAATTAATTAAACACAGCTAATGAATCACTAATGCTCAGTGATTATATATTTAACAGGCAGTGACTGTACAGATTGGGTCACTTCCATGTGTACACAGTATTGCTTCATTTTTTTTTGATCTTTACCCTACTACACACTTAAAATACATTCAGATAGAGGAAGCATATCACATGCCCTCACGGAAAGTATGGGGGCTAACCCACACAAATACTATTAATCAGAAAGAAGTTAGCAGGACAGTAGTTAAATGACAGAAATACCCCATTACTCGTGGTTTCAAAAAATAAGCATCCTATTTCCAGTGCCTCAGATTTCATCCATGCAGGAGATGTACAGAATACCTTTAAAAGGCAAGTCAGCAATTTGACTTCATCTCTGAACAAGAATCTCAAGAGGACAGCTTTGGGGCACAATAGGATTTCCGTCCTGCTAACCCATCCCCATCCCACAGGTGGTAATTACCTCTCTGCCTTTCAGGGAAAATGGAAATGTCTTCTCCATAAGGAAAAAAACACTTTTCTATTTCAAGTTGTCCATCTGATTAACATTATAAAGCTAAATTCAGAGAAGATGCGTCGACCTGTATTTACCATCAAGTGTGTGGTTTCCGTTTCAGGCTTGAAAAAGTTCTTGTGTCTCTCCAGTGCATGGAGGAGCTGGTGACAGGCAGAAAACTCTCAGGTAGCGAAAGGTCACATACGTTTTGCTGATTGAAAAAAAAAAAAAGCAGTATATTTTGGGCATTGCAAAAACTCACTAGAAGGACATAGCAAAGTGAATTTTTAAAGAACAGTTTCCAGTTTGGTGCTCCTAAAATAGATCAGCATTTGACAAGCAAGAGAGAAAACTCTCTGCCATGGTCCTTTTCCTCCCACCTGCTCCCACTGCCGGGAGAAGTGAGGCAGGAACACCAACCTAACATCGCTTTTCTCCACACAAGATGTTCACCCTCTGTGTCCTCTGCTGTTAAGCTCTGAACCAGTAATGGCTGCCCCTATTAGAAAGCAGCTTACAACCTCACCTCTAAAAATGTTAAATATCACGACTGTCAGAACCTATTTCAGTCAGGTGAAGCCATGGAGAGGAAATCCCTTTAACCACTTTAAATTCAAGGGCATGTTGACTTTATGCAAAAAAAAATAAGCTTGCCATTTGGGAAAGTAGTGTCTGCTTCTCAAAGAATCAGCACAAATCCTCACAAGACATTGCTGGAGGCTCATGCAAACAGTGCCACAAGGTGGCCCAGACCTCATCCTTTGGCAAGAATTGTTGAGTCTTTGAGGTCATCCAAACCCTTCTCCCTCTCTAGCCAATTCCTTATGATCAGTGCCTTTCACATCCAGCCCACACCTTCATACTGTGATGTTCACCTTGAACACCACTAATCAAGTTCCAATACCAGTATTTAAGACAGCAATTAGGGACGCAGCAGCAGCATACCATGGTTTTCCAGCAGTAGCAACATACAGTGGTTTCCCTGAAGCAGCATTTTGACTATGTTTTTTTTAACCACAGCCACAGAAGTCCATGTGCGGGACTGTCTTTGGCTTTATTTTCCAGCTTCTCATTCAGCTGATCAGTGTTCTTCCATGCTCTGTTTAAGATTTTTATGTATTTATACACCACAAACAAATTCAGTAGCCAAAATGGGACACACCAGCAGTTCGAGATGTTAATTAAAGCTTGCCAAGCAGGGAGAACTTGAATATGGAATGAGAAGGCTTTTTCCTCCTCATCCCAGTGTGTCTAAATGTTCACAAAAGAACATCTCAAGTCGTGTTTCAACCTCTGAGCAAAATGCAGTGGAACCCATACAACTCTGCGCTGTATAATTTTAGCACAGATTTGAACAGTCCCTTTTAATTATCATTAGAAGAAAGTTAACTGACCAGATTCCTTGACAATGTCTATGCAATACTTCCTCGGTGGTTTATAGTTACCTGGCAAAGCTGGTACCACTGCTAGGGATAAAACTCAAGCAATTTAAGAAAAAGGGCACAAGACTGAAATTTCTTTGTAGAACTGTCACCTTCAAATGTGGGGCTGGCAGACAAACTGGCTCTTTGCAGCTCTCTTCCTGCAACTCAGCCACGTGGCACATGACAGCTCAGTTGGGACTTCAAAGCCCAGAGCCTTGGATGAAAAGGCCAAGTGGTTTGGTTTCTGCAGGGAAGCTCCTGGAGTAGAGAGTGGCTGCTATGTCAGGTAACCTCTGCCACGTGTCCCACTGAGACCCACCCTGCTTCTGCAAGTCCTTACTTTCTATTTCTGCTTCCTTCTTGTGTGACCCCACCATGGCAAAGACAAGAACACGCGAATACTTTCTTGGTATAAGAGCACTTCCCAGCCAAAGATGCTGTCTTTGCCATTTGAGTGTGTGACCAGCATGTCTTTTTGTGCATCAGCTGAAAACACTCTGCAGAGGAACATAAGCAGAGCTGTAGAAAATCTTCTCTAAAATTACTAGAAACCCTTTTGAAGAGTATTATTTACACAAGGAAAGAAGAAAAGAAACCCACATAATCATGGATTATTACCCACCTTTTAAAATTAAATTTCCAAACTATACTCCCAAACTTTGTAATATATACTGGCTATATTAAATATTACAATATTACAATACATTTATCCTCTTTCCTTCCATGTTTTATTGTTTCAGTGATTTAGAAGTTTACTCAAACACACCAAGGATCAATGAACACAAAAGACCATTTGGGGTAACTGCAGACCCACTATTTCATGTATGGCATTTTAACTCCCATACAACCTATATACTTAAGTGAGACAGCAAATATTTCACCAGTTAACCAAGTAATTTCTCCCATAAAGTCTCCAGTTCTACCTGGGACTCCCCATACTAACAACTTTCAACACCAGATTGCTAGTACCTCAACTAGTCTAGCTTTAAAAAAACACTTTTAAGAACCTAAGCATCTCCCAGCACTAACAAATAGGAAATAACCACAGCTTAATGTCCTTCAATTGATAACAACAATCTACCTTGAAAACTATCTATGAACTCTAAATTTTAAGTGATTCAGGGAAAGAGAACTTCTAGCCTATTTACATGAATGTTATTAACATTCAGAGTAGTTCTAATAGTTCAAGTGCTTATTACTGGTTAAAGTAGCTGAAGTAGGTGGCTCTGTTAAAGATTAAAAACCAGCATGACTTATACCTTATGCTGCTGCTTCTCCATTCTCAGAAAGTAGGACTGAGCCAGGTTCAGCCATCATTTCCTTTAAATCTCATTTCCTTTTCTGGAGGAGAACAGTTCTCTCACACATTCACTATGAGTAAGAACCAACTTGCTTCCTTCAGCCCTTCCTTTCTCATCCAGTTGAAGTCTCTCCCAAAAGCTTTTCCCAGAAATGTTGCTAGCCACGAATATACAGGCAACCTCTCAAGCACAGGTACAGCTCTTTCCAAAACTCTGCTTGCCTTTGCCAAACCTTCTCTCTCCTGTTTCTCTGGAAATACTCTATCCCAGTAGAACAATAACATGTTTAGCACTAACTGCACTTCTGTTCCTCTTTGTCCAAGTAGGGGATACACAGTCATCTCGCTGGTGACCCCTAAGATCTGTCTGTCCTGCCCATCCAACCCACAGCAGGAGATGTAGTACAGGTCTAATGCGGACTGCCACACTACAAGAACTGGAAATATCTTTTCTCCCAGCACCATCATGGTGAGGAACTTGGAGAGGTAGACACATTATAAGGGCAAAAAGGGCAGGCCTGGAGCTGGGTGTTGTCATGACATCAATACAGGTCTTCAGAAGCATTCCCAAAAACAGACTCCAGCCCTTAATGCTGTAGAGACTGGACCATCCTGCTTAAAATACTGACAGTCAGAAAAATGTCCACATAATCAGAGAGCGAAGCTCTAAGAGCTTCTAGGGGCTCAGTTCAGAGCTGATCAGAGCCTCTTACTGCTCTAACTGTGCAGCCTGCACTACCTCAGAGGAAAACACACTTGTGTTTCGTGTTCTAGTTGGTGATCTGTCCTGCAACACTGGACAGCCCAGGCAGAACGAGGGCAGTCACAGAACTAAGTGCCAACATTCATTTTCAAAGGGAAAAGAAAAGGAGTAAGTCACACCATCACTGGTAGCTAGTTCAGAGCAACTACGGGGACACAGGTGAATTAACAAGTATCAGAATCTGCTGGCACAGAGCAAAAGTGGTCACCTTCCTATGATAATTGCTTCTGTGTCATGGCAAAAAAATGCAAGACAGGCACAAATTCTACACTGCTGAGAGGTGGGGATGAGGGATGAGAGGGAAGAGAACTTTACCAAAGGCAAACTTGGCTGGAAGACTTGGACACAAACCCAAGTATGAAAGCTCATGCCACTTTGAATAATTACCCTGCATACAAAGCACAGTAGCTCTTTACTAAGAGTGCCAGCCTAGGAAAGTTAATTTTGGCAGCAAGGTAAGAGAGATACAGCTTGCTCTACCGTCAAGTTTGCCTGCAGTAAGTTACAGCCGGAGCAGCAAGGAGAAAAACTTTCAACTTCAACAAGGAAAGCCATTTTGAGTTTGAACATTGCTCTTCATTTAAACCAGCATATGTTCTCATCACTCACAAGAAAGCTTTGAAAGGCCTGGAGTCCCCTTCAGGGACAGAGCAGAGTTCCAGAGGATGCATAGCAAGCACAGCAACCGCCTGAACCTAGTCATGAGGGAAACCCTGAAGACAAGGGTTTAGCGAGGCCCTTCTGTGAGACTTCTCCACATAACCCTTGCCTTGGGGGACCAGCCTGTGGGACACTGTTCCATTAGCAAATTACCTGCTTTATCCTTCAACCCAAGTAGATGAAAACGGCTTCCAGAGGTAAAACCCACACCAATAAATTAAGGAAGGAAGGAAAGGAGAGCCACAGGCTCATAAAGCTCAGCTCACTTGATCATAACTCTTTATCAGCTTATTCCAGCACATCAACTGTTGCAGTTTACTGAGCATTCAAGTATCATCTACTTAGTACTACACAAAATGCTGATAATCTGTATTTTTAAAATAATTGTACTATACACTGTCAAAATGCATCTGTTAGGCAGTCAAAGACTCCAATTATCAGGAGATATCAACAGTTATGGAAAAATCATAACCATGGGGGGGAAGTTGCCTCTGTACCAAATTCCATTCAGTATTTTCACCAAAGCTCTTGCAGAGGACAAAACCAGTACTGCTGAAGATAGTGAACTGCTAAATAATACAGCAGACAAGGCACAGAGAGAGTAATCTGGATCTGTCAGTGCACACAGCCAACACAAACAGGAAGTGCAGTCATTCAACAAAGTGCCACCAGACACCTTCACCCACACCATGCAGGTCACATCTGGGTATGGGGGAGGATTTAGAAGTCAGGATATCAACACTCGGGTCTAGCGTCACACCATGACCAAAAAGGATTGCTCTTTTGATGTGCAAACTGGAATGAAGAGGATTTACCTCTCATGTGGCAATGGTGTCTGTCCTGGGGTTTACAAATTCCTTTGGCACGTGTCTGCCCCTTCACACACACAAATTAAATAAAAAATAAAAAATTAAGGGTTTGCAGATAAAACTTCTATGAAAAACTCCTAGTACGTGGTATTGGCATGCTCAATAGTAAGACTCCATAGATGGTTGGGGTGCCTGGATTTTACAAAGCAAAGCAGAAACACTGGAAAGGGTGCAGAAAGCTAGAGAAATTACTCCAATAGAGAAAATATCTTACACCTAGAATCTTAAAAGAGCTCTCCTGGTTTCATTTCTTAAAAATCATGTGAGAGGTAGGGCAATTACAACGCATAAATCCCCTCACAGGGAGGGACTATCAATTATTAGTGGCCTCTTTAATCTAGCACAGAACAACCTAACAAACCAGTTGTTGGAACCTAGAGGCAAACTAAAAGCACGGCACCTTTCCCTCCCACATGTTCCTTTCTAGTCTGGTTTGATTAAGAAGTGCCAGAAGAAGTGCATCCTCCTATCTTCAGATCAAGTCTGGCTGCTCTTTCTCACTGTCATGCCCAAATCAAATCTGTGTTCCTAGCACATACAATTCAGGAGACTCTGAGACACAAATGCCTAGTATATACTGGGAGTAAAGCTAGAACGATTTGTCTTTAAACTATGGATATGAAAATCCAGGCTTCAGAAGGTCAGTAAGTTCACAATCAGGTTGAAGGAACAGGTGAGAATGGGAGAGAAACATGGAGATTTAAGTTTCAGCTGCCCTCAGTATTCAGGGCAAATGACTACCTAAAAACCCAAATTTCTAAATTACAGTTAGGATGCTTTTTTATGTTTGCCCTCAAGATTTCAACTTATCTTTTTTTTTTCCAAAACCTAGAGATTTAGGTTGTGAAAAAAGCTAAATCTCTCTGTTTGCATTTAGAAGCTGTCTTCATGAGATGCTTCTTTTTAATTCACTTCCTCCATAGTGACAGAAAATGCATATACAGTGTTCAGCATAAAGATGAAACCCAAGGCCACAGAGATCACATGGTGGAAAAAGACTTTGGAAAACACATAAAGTTTAGGTGAGAGAGTCCAGCTGCTGAGAGAAAATAGTAAGAGCCACAGCTCATGGGAGAGTTTGGGGTTGAGGTGTATTTTCCACAGGGATTTTGTCAGTGAGCAGGACAGGAAGTGGCTGGGGATTGGAAAAGGGATTGCTTGGCACACCTCAGGCAGTGGTTTGAAGGGGACAGATGCAGAAAGGTGTTCCTGAGGGTTAGATTGGATAGTTTAAGTTCTGAGTAAAAACTACTATTCAGATTTCTGGAAAAGCCACTGAGTTAATGCTGTGGTATTAAAATTATTCAGTAATTGTGAAAAGCAATCCAAAGGAATTCTATGCACCACAAGGACCTTTTCTTGCTTGGCAAGCCACATCAATTATCTGGACACGAGGCATAACCCTCTCCCCATAATAAACTGCCTGCACCACAGATGACAATCATGTCTGAACAGTATCAAAATCCCAAAGCTGAAAGGTAAACACCCCAAAACACAAAACCCCAAAGGTTATGCTCTTCTCTGCTTACTTCAGTGGAAAATGCTCCCTGCCACAGTCCTCATCCTCCCAGCCCATCCTACTTACCATCTCACAGAAACTCAACTAAGGCAAGAGCCAGGCAAGTCCCAGACAGACCTTCTTACTCTCTGCATCTTCATTCTGACAGCTGTGATACAACAGCATCAACTTCGAATCCTCACTCTTAATCCACACATGTGCTCCATGTGGGCACCACAGCCAAACAGTCAGAGCAGGTCACAGACAAGCAAGCTGGTTTTGCTGCACCTGCAAAGATCTGTGCCAACAGCAGCCCTGCTGTTAGCAGGCATAACTGGTTTGCAGGCATCACTGCATGCATTGGCCCAGGCCATTCAACACCAATAAACATTCCCCAAACCTCAACTTCGTTCCCAAAGTCCCCTAAGAACACCGAACAGAATTCCCTGTTGCCTTTTCCCCCTACACTAGAGCAGTTCACAGGCCAAAGCAAGATTTCATGTGGTCTAAGTGCTCTGAAACTCTGTGGTGATTTAGGAATGTCACGTGTAGCAGCGTATCATTTCTACCTCCAGCAGACAGCAGGAATATAGCCCTGAGCAAACACACAACAATTTCAAAGAGATGAGCAATGCCCTGCTAGAATAATCAAGAATAGAGATAAGTAAAGCACTGAGACACCAGTTTTTCTGTTTGAATACATATATATATATATATTGCATCTTGGATTTTTTGTGTTGTATCATACAAACCAGACCATGCATTCTGCTTCTCTTTTACAAAAACAACAAAACCACATTGATTTCTTGGAGACAAGAGAAACGGGTCTTACCCTACACACCACGTGTCAACTGAGTCATTTAAAACCATTCAAATCACAGTGAGGAGATGAGACCTGCAAGTAAATTCAGCAAGATGCTTTCCAAAGCAAGGGTCCTTCCCTTTGGTTTACTCACTAAGCCTTACCCTGGCTCACACCTGTCAGTCTACCTTCTGAACATTACACCAGTCTTCAAAAACAAGCAACAGCCAGGGTAATCTCAGCCTGCTCTCAGTTTCTCTCAATCATCCTAAAATCTTCTGAAGCTGCTACAGAGAACTTTATCTGTATTCCCCCCACAAAAAAAAATGACCCCCAAACCAGCCTTTTAACCTGAGAGATGCTGACTTCAAACCACTTGACAGATGAAGGGACTACTGCTTCATTACTACTTTAAAGACTCTTTTGCAGCTACAGCACGCTCAAACCTCTTGCTATGGCTTATCCTTGTGATTCAATTGTCTGTCTGTTTCTCTCTAGTACACTAGCATTTTGTGGAAAGCTTTCTCTTACAACTCTAACCCAAGAATGAAGTAATTCTTGGCACACAGTCTTTTTCGAGCAGCAGGTTATCTTCTGTCTTTCCAGAACTGGTAGAATACTTCACCAATACTGTGTATTATTGTTAAATCAGCAGCTAGACTGATGATTTTACCTGCAAAACCACAGATTAGATTTTATACGTTTTTCTTAAGGCATTTATTTAGCAACAACCAACACAAATTCAATGGAAAAAATAATATACCCTCTGTGTTACTTCTCTTTATTCATAGTTCAGACAGGGATCATTAGTTTCAAGGAAAATTCAGTGGAAACAAGGCAAAGCCTCTAGTGAATGTTTTTGATTTAAACCCACTCCAACCCCCATTCTCTTTAACCAAAAGTCACGTCTTAAAACAAGGAATAGTTGAGTGTGTTTCAAAGTTCATGGTGCAAAATAGAGGGGGATGGAAAAACCTCCCTCAGATTAACAAAAAACCACAGCTATCCTACTCTATACAGGAGCAGTCATCTCCCTTCCCCTTTTCCTCTCTGCTTCTATTCACCTTGCAACAAAATCAATATATAAAGAACATCAGCAGCAGCTTTATGATAGGCAATGATCCTTTTTGACATCAGTTTGTGATAAGAGCATTGATTCTCTATCTTTGAATTACATCATAGCTGTGTAAGACAGGCAGTGGCATCCGACACGTGAACTCTTCACATCCGCTGCCGATACCTCAGCCAGATGCAGATCGCTGCTGCCGCGAGCGCCAGGCCTGGCACGAGCATGGCTGCTAGAGGAAGCCCACCTGATTCTCCATCGCCTTGATGGCCTACAGGGCCATTCTGTGGCTGCAACTACAAGGAAGAAAAAAAGAAAAGAAGTAATTTGTGTCCAAGCCCATCACAGGAGAGCACTCCTTTGTGTCTCAGGACCAGGTGGTTCTGTAAGGATGTGCAAGATAGTTTCCCCAGGTACCCACACACTCCACACATGGGAGGGCTAGAACAGCTTTGGATCGACTGAGCTCTACTGCAGGGTATCCAGCACTACTAGGCACCCTCATGTTTCTCAGTCACTTTGTAAAGGAGGACTCTAACAGCTGGAGCAGGGCATGTCTCACACACAGTCATACCTGTGGTGGGATGTACTAGCCACCACATCATCTCCTGGGGTCTTTACCAGCTAAAGAGGCATCACTAATTCTCTCTGGTTTTCTTACCTGCCCTGTAGACTGGTCCAGGAAATTTACTCTTCTACTAAGAGAGTAGAAAAGGGGCCTCAATTCACCATCATGTTTCACGCTGATCAGTATTTCCTTTGTTAGCCTCCAATGGGATGTTCAGACCACAACAATGAATTAAGGATTTCTCTATCAAAAGTGGTGGGACTATTTAAACTGTAGCAGCCCACATTTGTTCATTACTTTGTGGAGGGCTGCACACATATTTCAGTGCTAACATGAGTGATGACCTCTGAAACAACAGAGGAGTTTTGTCTCCAGTAAGATTTTGGCCTCTGAAGCAGAGCTGGAGAACCTGAGATTCTGTCTTCACAAACCTTTTCTCCTGAGAAAGCAGACCTGTGAGAAAACACACCATACTCCAGCAAAACAAAGACCTGGAGACTACTCTGAATTCCCCTCTTCACCAATACTGTCACAGACAAATAATCACAGAATCACAAGGTTGGAAAAGACCTTTAAGATCATCAAGTCCAACCATTCTCATCCTAAACTAAACCATATTCCTAAGTACCTCATCCACCCTTTTTCTGAACACATCCAGGGAAGGTGACTCAACCCCCTCCCTGGGCAGCCTGTTCCAGGCCCTGACAACTCTTTCAGTAAAAAATTTTTTTCTAATGTCCAATCTGACCCTGCCCTGGCACAGCTTCATGCCATCCACCCTTGTCCTGTCTCCTATCACCTGGCTGAAGAGACCATCATCTATCTCTCTATAACTATAATGCACAGATGATTACAGGCACAGCCAACCAGAGAAGGCCATAGTTCAAACAAAACCTTTATATGGGGGAAATGGATTAAAGCTAAAGGAAGGAAGGTTTAAATTAGATATTAGGGGGAAGTTTTTTACAGAGAGAGTGGTGAGGGGCTGGAACAGGCTACTCAGAGAGGTGGTGGATGCCCCGTCCCTGGAGGTGTTCAAGGCCAGGTTGGATGGGGCCCTGGGCAACCTTGTGTAGATCCAGGCCTGGAGGTTGGTGTTCCTGCCTGTGGCAGGGGGGTTGGAACTCTATGATCCTTGGGGTCCCTTCCAACCCAGACCATTCTATGATTCTATGATAACAATCATGGAAACCAGTCTAAAATAGGCCAGAAACAATGCTAAGAAACAGGTAAAACATACCCTGCGCTGGATTTTCAGAGATACATCATAGCCTGCGTTCCTGAACAGCTCCACAGCATCCTTGTGCCGCAAATCCTTCAAGTCTTTGCCATTGACCTAGCAAAAAACCAAAAAGGAGAACCAGTTGCTAAAGGGGAAAAAGCAAATTTTTAATGATGCAGGCTTACATAGGAAGGACAGGAGGTTAAAGTCATCTTCTTTCAAAAAATTCTGCATTTGGGGCATAATATTATAACCAATAAGATCCATACTCTTCTATACATATTACAGATGTACTTTTATATGGTGAGCAATACTAGGATAAACTCCAAGCCAGAACCTGGACGTTATGGAGTAACTACCTTGAAGCAAAATCAGAATACGAGAAAATGGCTGTGTCAATTGCAACTTTTTACACTGTTGCTTTACTGAAAACAAAACAAAGGTGCAATTCTAACAGCTAATGAAAAGAAGAGCTACAGAAAAATTATTATTAATAAGACCCCCTTTCCCACATTGTTCCCCAGTCTACTTTTGCCAAGTTTCTCTTTCAAAGACTGTTATAAACAAACATTTAAAAACATATTATTGTAACAAAACCAAGACATATCCACTTGAAACTGTTAGGATTTTTCTTAAATTAAAATAACATCTCATGACACAAGGTTTTATAACTTTTTTTGGAGGTTTTTTGGACCTTATTGCAGCCTTCCAGTCCCTGAAGGAAGATTATAAACAGGAGGGGAATCAGCTTGTTAAAAGGGTAGATAATGGCAGGACAAGGGGAAATAGATTGAAGCTAAAGGAGAGAAGGTTTAAATTAGCTATTAGGGGGAAGTTCTTTACAGAGAGAGAGTAGTGAGGGGCTGGAACAGGCTGCCCAGAGAGGTGGTAGGTGCCCCATCCCTAGAGGTGTTCAAGGCCAGGGTGGATGGGGCCCTGGGCAACCTTGTGTAGATCCAGGCCTGGAGGTTGGTGTTCCTGCCTGTGGCAGGGGGGTTGGAACTCTGTGATCCTTGGGGTCCCTTCCAACCCAGACCATTCTATGATTCTATGATAACCTCCTTGATTTCATTCACTAACATGATATTCATCCTGACTTGTCTTTTTCATCTCCATTACCCCTAACTGGGATCACATCCAGTGCCTCCCTTCTCTTGATATTTAGACTCCACAAATACAAGAGAAGTAAATATTAAACTGTCAAGAAAAGATAAGTTAAATGGACAATATTATCCTATTATGATTTTCTGGATCAGTATCAGGCTCAAACTAGTGCAAGGCACTCTGTAGAGGCTCGAAAGATTACATGTGGAACATAACAAGCAAGTTTATAATAAAATTAAGGCGTATTAAAAGATTACACATCACACTTCTTCACTCATCACTTTGTAAGGCATGTTGTCTTGAATGAGTGCCAGCTGCCTGAAGAACCAGTAGGACTGAACCTCGGTCACTTGAGAACATTTTTCTCCAAGGAGAAGCACCCTGTATGATTCTTCATGAGCTGAAGTGAACAGTTCCATGGCCTGGAAGTTTTATAGCCTAGAAATCTCCCTGAGTAAAAAGATCGGTAATCATGGACTATCAGTCAAAAACCAGAAACTCAGGGGTAGAAGACCTTTATTTACACATGTGTAAATGATCACAGAATCGTAGGGGTTGGAAGGGACCTCAAGAGATCATTGGGTCCAACCCTGAATGATGATTCATTGTGAGCAAGAGAAAGTCTGATGGACTTGAGAGGTGTAAGACCTTTATTCACACATGTGTAAATGACAATCAATTGCGAGCAAGAGATGGTCTGAAGGTACTCAGGGAGACAAGTCACCGAGGAAATACAAACGCAGCACCAAGGAGACCTTCTGAGACCAATCAAGAAGGCAGAAGAGATGGGCCCATTGTAGAGGCACCCATCTCCCTAGTGCTCAAAGCTCTTCTGAGACCCCCAAGATGGTTCCTCCATGCATTTGCTCAGCATTACCTAATTGCATACATCACAGCTTTCCTCTGGACGTGCTGCGGTGGCAAATCTGTACCTCATATCATATCGCTCATCACAGCATTTCAGGAAGACGCAGGGCGACAGAAGAACGGGCTTACCGCTAAAATTTTATCTCCTTCTTGTAATCGGCCATCAAGGTAAGCTGCCCCATCCTTTTTGATCCGGCTGACAAAGATGCTGCTGTCATTGGAAACATACTGCTGATCTGTCCCACCAACAATGTTGAAGCCCAGCCCTAAGGTAAGCCAAAGAGAAAGCTCATGAGAGAAAGCTCAAAGCTTCAGACATGCTTTTTCTTGATGGGGACTGTACCTTCCCTCGTTGTCCTGTCTCCTCCACCATACTAAAGCTCACAACACACCAGACTACATCATCCTTTCCAACCATCTGTGCCTAGAAAGGTTATTCTCATGAAACTGGTCTTGAAAGTAGAGGAGAGACCTGAATGCCTGAGGGCCCTGCTGCTTCATTCCATAAAGCATCTGTGAGCAGTTTTCAGGTGGATGTTGGGGAAAACAAGAGGGATTGATCGTTTGATCCAGCTCTCAGCAGGAATATGCCTCTTCAGCACAGTGTGAAAGGAAAGGAAAGCAAAGCATTCTGCATTTCACAGGAGGCTATAGTAAATCATTACCTTCCAGCAACAAGAAATCATGCCTGACAAGCACTTCATGAGCTGGCAAACAGAGTTAGGAAAAGCAAGGAGCATTAGACCTTGTCTACAGATGAGGAAACAGGCAAGCAGAGCTGTGTTACCAGCTTGAGGGCACCCAGAGCTCAGAAGGCTCCTTTTCCCCATCTCAGGAGCTAGAACTGGAATCCTTCGCCTCCAAGAACAAGATTAGTTTAGATGCAGCTACTTCAAGCTGTATGTAATCACTTTGTTCTGTTTCAGGGATTTAAAACATGACAGGAAAGAAAGTTCTCAGATTTAAAGCAAAATGAAAAGAATACACATACATTAAACAGAACTGATGTCTGTTTCACATTTTTGATACAGTTCATATAGTTCTTTAAAGTTTGCCTTGATTACAGACCTCTAGCTGGAACCAGCTGCTGGATTAAGGTGCAGTTAAAGATTAGAGACTTCTTTTTTTCTTTTTCTCATCAAAATGCAAACCAAGTTGAATTCAAAATCTGAAAAACCACAGGCTACAAGAGCACACTCATAGCTGCATATACAGCAAAGTTATTTTGTAACTGTTACATGACAAGAGATGGGAAAGATTCCCTAAAAGGAGGCTTGCAATGAAAAAAAAAGGTCAAGGAAAAAGTGAAAAAAAAAAAAAATTTGAATTACAATAAAAATAAAGGGAGAATAAACCCCCAAAACCTATTGTCAAGAACAGCTGAAGGCAAATTCTCCCCATGCTCAGCAAGGCCAATTTACTTACTCTTACTTTCTCTCAAAGCTGGGACTAGAACCTTTGAGAGGGAGAGTTGCAAATGAAAGCAAAACCACCTTGTGCCTGCTGGGAAGCAGTATTTTAAATCAGTCATAGCAGATCAAAGGATGTACAAGATGAGTCATGCTATTTTTAAGTGTGCATCTACAGCTGGGAAGTAAAGAAATATTAACAGCAATCTTACCACACCTTTTTTACCCTCTCCCCTTCCTGGCAGCTTCAGACAAACAAGGAAGAAAATGGAAGCAGGGGCACATTGAAGAAATATATTTTGGTTAGACTAATATCTATCCCAAGAAGGAACAGTTGTGCACAATAACACCACCTTTGATAGGAATTAAAAAAATAATAAAATCCACAAACCTAAAAATTATTTTCCATGAAGCCAATAACCTTGGAACAGGGGGAATCGATACTACAGAAACTGTAATTTTTCAGAGTTACAGAAATCACTGATTCTCACATATATAAAACCCCCTCAAATAATGAAATTTAAGAAGCATAAATTTTGGAAATGTTCACACATGATTGGAAAAATAATCAAAAGTCACAGCTTTCATCAGCTGAGGAAATAGATAGGAGCAGATCTTTGTGATAAAAAGAGGCAACAGTTCACACTAGACCAAGTATTCACAGGGTGTTTCACTGTGTCTTTCCAGCACTTAAACTTCCACTCATGCTAAAAATATCTTCCCTGTCATTCCTTGAGCTCTCTGCTATTCGTCCCTTCCAGTTCACGCAGCCTTAGAAAGAGACACGGCACAGCCAGGAGAAAAGGAGCAAGAGGAAGAAGAGAGCACATGGCACTAAATGCCTTGTCTACAAGGGACCAGATGTGGAATGTCAGAGCCTTAAAAACAGGCTCTGAGGTAAATGCCTCACCCTCCCTGAGGCTGCAGACCTCCCTATGCCTCAATTTCACCCCTGAAACTGAAAAAAAAAAAAAATCACACCTGGCAGGACTAGTAAAAGAGAGATTGAATAATATCACAAATTGAACCACCAAAGTTATTTAGTTTTCCATAAAGCAAGATTTTTCCTGCCAAATTTCAGTGCAGTGCTTCAGAGGGAAATTTGTCAGACATACACAGGCTGTTTTGCCACTGTAAATATGTTCACCTCCTCAGCAAACTTCTGCCAGACGTGTTTAGCATCAGACCTATTTTAAAAAGTTGCAGTCAAAACTCTGATTAGTGAGACTACAGGATGACGCTGTGCTTTACAGATAACAGCATTTTATTCCTTCCACAGAAATGAATAATAATTCACATGGTAAACGCATCAAGGTCGTAAGGGGCTGCACAGCCTTCCAATCAAGCGACACAGTTAGAAACCTAACTCTAAAAATACACAGCCCATCTTAATGACAGGACAAATGCTGCTAGTGGTAATCAGCCTTAAATTGCCATGGCCACATTCAAGACCTCTCAACCCTGCCTTTCACCACCCCCCCACACACCTCCCTCAAAATTCTAAGTTACCAAATGTATGGAAACAGCTTTCTCATCAGAATCAGCTTAGTTGAGCAAAGAAATTTTTACTGCCAAGCATGGCTTCGTTACCTTGAGCTCATGGTTGGGCAGGCAGGACTACACAGCCTTCAGAGCAGTGGCTGCTCCAGTGAGGAGGGGAGGCAGAGGGCTGGGGTCACCCTTTGGGTTGTGATCTGTGGCCAGGACCAACCCCTGCCCTGCACAGGAACTACCTTCATCCCAGTGAAAGGAAAACGGCACAAATCAATGATGAAAGTGCTGAGGATCCCTGAGCAGCTCATAGAGCCAAGGCCAGCCAGCAGCCGCACCCAGTTGTGTGGACAGAAGGGCTGTCACGGTTTCTTCTATGCTTGTCTTAATTACAGAGAAGGCCTCATACACCAAAGTACAGCTCCAGCTCCAAAGCTTCCCTAGAACCTGCGGTTCTTTGGAGCCAGGGATTTTCTCCAGAGCCATACATTTGGTGCTAACTTGCCACACTTCAGAAAGTGCAATTTGAATAGCATCACAAATCCTGTAAAAATACGAGGGGGACAGGTGTCTGGAGGTACCCAGGAGAGCACTCCCTGCTGCCACAGGAAACCCAAAGCCAAACACATGCCCCACCCTGCCATGTTCCCTTTCCGCTCCAGCCAGCGCCCCTCACTCATCGCCCTAAAACTGCCCCAAACGTGAAGCTGCCAGTATAGGGCGGCTGCTCTCGCTAGCAGTTTTTTAAACTTCCCCCTAATTTGGGGTGCCCAACGTGACTGAGCGCTGAGCACCCGCCACCTCCCTTGAAAGCAGGAGGCGCTGGGCCGGGGATGGCAGCTCAGGGAAAGCTCGGCCCCGCTAGCTCTCCCTCACGCGGTTCGCGGTCCTTCCCCGCAGCAGCGTCTCGACACGGGCACACCGTGGAGCCGGGAGCCCCAGGGCTGCACTGAAAGCACTAGTGCCCAGGAGCGAGCACCGGCCTCGCTGCCGGGACATGCCCCCGCTCCCGTTCCGGCCTCCCCGCCCCACCGGGCGCTGCGCAGGCCTCAGCGCGGCCTGGGAGGCGCCCAGGGCCCGGCGAGGGGCGGCCGCCCCCGGCTTACCTGAGGGCTTGCGGGTGAGCCTGATGACCTCCTCGGAGAAGCCGCCGCCCGCCACGCTGCCGTTCATGCTGCGGCCTGAAGGTGAAGTTGGATCGCGGAGCAGCCGCCGTCGTTTCCTCGGCCGCCGCCGCCGGAGGGCCGCGCCGCGGAGCGCTGGGAGTTGTAGTCCGCGACCGGTCGTGCCGCGCAGCCTGGGAATGGCGCCCACGGCTCGCCGCAGGGACCCGGGCCTGGGGCGGCGGGCGGGGCCGCTCCCGGGAACGAGCGCCGGGGCCCGGCAGCAGCCTATGCCCACGGGATCCGAGCCTCACAGCCCTCCGGGGGCCACCGCGGCCGCGCCAGCACACGCACGGAGAGCGGTACGTCCCTCGGACGGCGGGCCCGGGAGCTGCGGCGGCCTGCGGAACGGGGCTTCTGCCTCCTGCCCCCTAATGCTCCCCGCGATGGGCTCGCACCACAGCGGCGGCAGAGGACTGGTCCCCGGGGAACCCTCCTGCCTGTCAGGGCGGCACAACAGCACCGCGTCCCCCTGCCCGCCGCCGCTTTCCCCCTGCACAGCATCGTTGTCTAGCTCCACTCTGCTCCCTCCGGTTGAGGGGGGTTTCTGGTTAAGGAGAGAGTGATGTTTTGCTAGGACAGGTGTAGCAGATGTGTGACCTGCTCCCAGACCTTTTAACTGGAGCTGATGGGCTGAACTTTGACAAGCCGACTGATGATGGGCAAAAGCAAATCCCCAGTGCAGCTAGGTAGCACAGAGAGCATCCATACCAACTCCTACTTACCCTGCAGTTCGATACAGAGGTAGTGTTGGTGTGTAGTAAGCCTGTTACTGCCTAATTCTGAACCACAGACAGCACCTGGACCTGCTGTGCTGACCACTGCTGCTGGGAACACCGAATACTTAACTGTGTCATGCAGAGTGTTCAGTTTCCTCAAAACTCTGCAGAACAGCAATAAAAGGCAATAGTCCAACTTTCTGTCTACCAGAGAAGCCACTTGAATCTAGGAGTTGTGTACCTCAGGGAGTTCTTCAACCAAGAAATTATTGGGGAAAAGACAGCAAGGCAAAATTTATCCCTAATAATTTCCTTAGTAAACTTTATCCTTACCTGTTTCAGTACATGCTAGAAGTGTGGCAATACAGATAATGCCAATAGAGAACAATGAACATGCGCCAGTGCACTTTATTCACGCAACTGCTTGGCGCTACTGGGACACCCATGTCTACACACTGCAGGAACTTTCCCGAAGAAAACAAAGACCAGATGCTCTGGTCTTCAGTGTCAAACTACTGATTTATTTATTCTGTATTGCAGTATGGATGACAAATATTTTCAACTGTTCCAAGATTATCTATGCTTCCGTATTCCTGAATTTAATAGGGATAGCCAGCCTGGGTGGTGGATCTCTGGGTTAGAATAAGAGCATGCCCCAAGCCTTAACACTACAACATTAATGCTTAGCACTCAGCTGAGTGTTAGAAAAACCTGCCCCAGAGGAGACAGGCATTCAAGCCCTCCATTACACCTGTGATGATGAACAAAACCGTGGCTTGTCTATCACAGGAGGACTTGTTAAACCATTAAGACTGGCGTGCAGTTTCACACCTGTTTCAGTCCAGTTTCCACAGTTACATTGTACTGGATGATCTATACTTATTTTTTGTCAGCAGTTAAAAACTCAGAAAAGCAAACTTGTATGGTAGCAATCCACTATTCTTTCCTCTGAACTCAGGTGCTACCAGTACCGTACATGGCACAGTCCCTGAAGATACAGACTGTTCCTTAGAAGCAATTTTCATGTATTTTAGAGGTGACAGTCTGAGCTTGGAACAAAACCATTTTTATCTTGATCTGAGATAATTTTACAAGTCTGGTTTAGCCAGGAAGATATTTCAAACAAGGAACATAGGTAAATCATTTTTATGTCCTCCTAAGCAGCTCCAGGCTTCACCCACCACTACTGACCCACCACATGATAACGGCTATGTAAGACTTAATACCTTGCTGCCCTGGCATAGACTTGGCATGGGTCTTCAGAGTCAGACACTTCCTCTAGTACCATTACATATACTAAACTGATTAACATCTCTTGGGAGAGGGTACAGCAGTATTTGCAGGCTGCCTCTTCCATGTTCAGGCAACTTGTATATTAGTTAAGTGATCGCATCCATTAAAACATTTAAAAAGGCAATTAAAACTAGAAGGAGGTAAAACAAAGGGGAGGGAGAGGGGACACCAGAAGGGTTAGGACTGAGCTTAATATTTGTGCCTTCACACCACAGCAGAGTAGTGGGACATTTCTAACAGACCACCAAAACTATCAAGTTATTTGTTGCTCTGGTGAAATCAGAACCAACAATATTTTCAATGAGAAAACTTCAGCAAGGGAGCTCACACGTTTTATAAAATACAGACAAGGTTTGTTGGGATGTGCATTTGTCTTGCACGTTGTCATATCCCACCAGGTGGGCAAACCAGGGAGATTGAGACTGGACCCCCTTGCTTTCTAAACCCCTTCTCAGAGAGGAGTCCAGCCCTCCTCTCAGACCTGTCTGTCCCCTCCCAGCAGATGGATAGGTGTAGATGTAACCTCAGGGGCCAGGTTAACCCTCTCTTACCTAATCTCTTGTAACACTCACACCAGTGAGATGAGCTTCTATAATCCTCTGCGCAGTGCTCAGGAGTAACAAGTTACCCAGAGGTCCAAACCAAACACAACTTCACTTAAAAGTGAGTATGACTATAAAGCTTGCAAACAAAGCCACACCACACTATATTCTCAGAACAACAGATTAAAATTAGTGGAATTTAGCAAAAATGGAAATGCTGTTACTGTTATGTGCTAGGAATGAGGTTAGGAGTTGAGGGAGAGATTCAAAAAGAGAGAAGAAGAGAAAAAATAAGAAGCTATCACCACCCAGGGATCCAGCGTAGATCATCATAAAGTTGTGGAGTGTTCTGGAAACCAGTCTGTGGGGAATGGGGTTCCCCCATTTGCCTCCCCCCCCCCCAAACTAGGTTGATGGAGCCTGTTGAGCAGCCCCACGCAGGAGTTTAGCAAAAACACGCTCCACTCTAAGTGCTTCTCTGGTATCAGCATAGATCTATACTCAGCAATTTATGGTATACACTCAATCAACAAGCGCAAGCCATCAAGTCAGCACACTGAGACTTCAGCCACTGATGTCTTTACAAAGCAAAATAAACAAGTCTGCCATACTTCAAAGTTGTGCATAGCTAGTTGGGAAGTGCTGGATGTAGTGCTTGTGTTATTTTTTATCTCCAACTTGCACCCAATCCACATCCCCCGTATTTGTCACATGCCCTTTCTCAGACCTAAAGTAAGATTGTTATTTCTCTGAGGAAACCCCACCCCACACCCCCCCAAAGAGTCTGGTTATAAAGGAATAAGCTTGGAGTGTTAATCAAGGGATCATTATCTTGTCTTTTGACATAAACACGGGATTAAGTTTTCTTTGAAAACCATCCATGTTGTATCAAGATAACAAGTCTGGACCACTGAAGGTAACACCTGTTACCTCATTCCCCCAAATACAAGTAACAATGTAAGGATCCCTTTGCTTTAGACAAAAAGCCATGAGGAACTGTGAATCCCATCCTTTGTATTTCACACTCAATCATAATGTAACTTGCCCTTTTTGGATGCAGAACACAACCATTTAAATAAAAAGCACAAGAAATGTGTATTCTAACATCAAAAATATCATACTTGGGAGGCAGCAAGAGTTTACCATCATCCTTTGCAGTCACAGACATCTTTCTTAGCAAATGTTGCAAAAGATTCTCCTGCCTTAATAGAGTGTTTGCTTTCCAAATGCAAATAATTTTTTTGGTAGCAGGCAAGTACATTCTAGCCCTTAATTCAGAAACACCAGTCCTTTAAAATGAAGGTTTCACTGTAAATCTGGACAACAGACTCCTCTTTATGCTGATCTAGTCACTGCTATAATATAAATAATAAAAATAGAAGGTATTGGTTGGTATTTCCACATCCCTTGTGCTTTATCCATCAGTTACATATATTTTATCTCCTGTTAAGAAATGAAAGATACAATGCGTCGACACAGCCTTCCCTAGAGCTGCAACACATTCAGTACCAGTTTAGGAAGCAATCAGATAGTAAACCAAGAGAAACCCCACCCCATCTCCCTCGAGACAGATAAAACATCTATCACATATCGCAGGAGTTCTGGGTGAGGGAGACTCACGGGGTACTTCTAAGTATTTTAGGAATCCAATTAACTTGTGCAGCCTCACAGACAGCTCTTCTTAGCCACAACAAAATACGTAGCACTTCTCAAAAGAGCCCAGCAGCCAAAGCATGGGAAAGTTTCCAGAAACAAAAAAGACACAATGTTCTTGTGAAATGCCAGGTTTGGTGTCACTACACTCCTGACCTGTATTTGATAGTTCAGAGATGCAATGCGTACTGGTTTGACCTGGGTAAGACTTTGTCTCTCAAAACAAAGACCCTCTTCCCCACCATCTACCTCCCACCCAAAGGGCTACTCCCTGGAAAGAGTTGAACGAGCTTATGCCACAGACACCTGCACCTCACTGCAATACCCTTTCTTGCCTACTTGTGTGTCACTGATGTGAATTAAAGGGAGACCGGAAAAGTAATTTTCTCCTCTTTGTTTATTAATGAATGACAGAAGCAAGACATTCACAAACATCTCTCCTGCTGAATTGGAGAAAACATTAGATGGAGGAGTAAATTGGAGCAAACAATTTACACCTGTTTTAAGAAGCTTACATTTGTAAACTGTTGATAAGGAGCACAAAAGCTATACCTACAGTTTACCTAACTACTTCAGTTAAAGAGCTCAAGGTGCAAAGAACAGCATGCCTTAGTGCCTGCATTTATTAACTTAAAATAAACAGAGATAACACTTACTTTGCATTTAATGGTATCACATGAGATTAGAACTATTCAGAATGTGTTGAATTATTTTGATGAGTCTCCACTCAAGAGATTTCCCCAGCAGTATCCAAGGCTGCTGCTTGCTGTTCTTCTTTGTGGTGGAATTGGGCTCAACAGCAGGTGTTCTCCTTTAGAAACTGCTGGTGTTTTCAGTGTTTAAATCGACTTCTGCCTCCTTTTGTAGAACTGGGCGTTCCTCCCTCCTAAACCATCCTACTGTTCTCAATTCATAACATAAGGCAAGGTTTACTGCAAGGATACAGAGAAGAAAACTAAGTAGTGTTACTCGTATTTTGGTTCTCTGAAGAATCTCCCTGGCTGAAGGGGGTCCACTGTCAACACTACCTCCAGATCCTTCCTGTTCACAGTAGGGAGGAGCCCAGCCATACCTGCAGTGACAGTTCTTACGATTGTTGCACACTCCTTTGCCATGACACTTTGACAGGTTACAGTCATAGTTCAGCAGCGATACACTGGTACATGTCCTGTTGATGCAAAGCATATCCCTCCCACACGGCGTGCCATCTTCCACAGCTCCCACGTCAGCTGTTGGCATCCCTATGTGATAGTCAAGACCCCAACACTTCTTACCTCCAACAGGGGTTTGAACTAGCGTCACGTGGTTCTGCAAGGAAGGCAGCCTGGCAATGTTTACACACTGGATCCTACCACATAAGATATTCTCAACACTGCACTTTGTAAAATGGATGTTGTTACGAATACCACAATTCCCAAACCGGTCACCTTGAGTGTTCACTGCTTTGAAGCAATCTAAAGGAGCAGCCCTGGCTTGTTTGCCAAAGAGATGCTGGCACTGTTTATCAAGGGAAGAACATTTTCCTTTATAGCAATAAGCACCATCTTTGCAAGGGGTTCCATCCTGCATGTGTACATCTGGTGGGCACTGAGGAGAAACGCCATTGCAATACTCTGGCAGGTCACAGTTGCCAGTACTTGATCTGCAAAGTGTTCCTACTGGAAGGACCTGACAGCTCTTGCAGCATTTTCCAGAAGCACAGGCTGAACCTGGGGTTAACGTACAGTTCAGGTGACAACAAGGATCCTTTCTGCAGCTCGATTCTGAACCACAGTCACATTGCTCTCTCTTTTCTACTATCTTATTCCCACAGTATTCATGCTTCATAGTGTAGAAAGTGCCCGGCACTGGTGGTTGACAAAGGCAGGCAGCACCACGCCCAAGCAGGTCAAAGTAGTCTTTGTAGCTGCAGTCACTGAACGCATCGGTGTCGACATCGCTCTCATACATAATGCATTTCTTCCGTCTGCACTTACAGCCCTGATGGTCATGGTGCATCCCGAGGGTATGGCCCAGCTCATGGACAAAAGTGGTAATAAATGAAGACAACTTCCTATTGGTGAAGGAAGCCACTGCTGATGACCACTGGTTATCACATACTGACCCTAGAAATGCCAATCCCAGGCTCCTCCCAAAACTCTGAAATGCAAATAAGTGAGCGGTATCGTGGCGCATCCGTGGGGACAGGTCTGACTTCCGCCATTTGTTAAAGTCATCGAGTGTCTTGGGGATAGAGTTAGTGATGTTTATAGGGTTGCTTTTAGTCCAGATCTCCAACCCCACAAGGAACAACCGAAGAGAAAGCTGTTCATACAGAGCATCCCCAATGTTGATGATTTCTAAGACTTGCCTCAAGACTTCAGACTCATTCCTGCCCGACTTCACAAACCGCACATTGTCCACAACTACTGCTATCTTCACATACCTGATGTGTGTCCACCAGTCCTTCGGCCTCGCCTCCTCCTCCTCCTCCTCCTCCTCCTCCTCCACCTGGGAGGCCCTGAACCAGGGCATCAGAGCCTTTTGGTGCTGCAGCTCTCCTGGGGTGAGCCCACAGGTGGGGCCCATGGGGCTGTTGGCCTCCTCCATGCGGTAGAGAAAGTGCCGGAAGGCCGGATCATCGGGGATGGGCTCAATCTCATAGGTGCCCTCGTCCACCCAAATCACACCATGGAGGCCCCTGCCGCAGGTGCCAAGGGCCACCAGAGAGCTGGGGCTCCCCAGCACCTCACCCTGGTAGAAGCAGCTGTCCTGCACGAAGGGGTGCTCCTCCCAGCGAGCCCCACTCTTGCTGTAGGTGACCAAGGTGAAAGGGTGGGAGACTAGGCCCCGCCTGGGCCGCAACTGCAGCACCCGCGGCTGTCCTTCCACCTCCAACCAGTAGGAGACAACCCGGGGGTTGGTGTCTGCCCGGGGCTTCAACTGCCGTGGCACTGTCACCCACATGGCAGTGACACGCAGCTCCCCAGACAGGTCCTCCGGGACCTCAGGGCACCTGGCCAGGCCCAGGAGCACCAGTAGCCCCAGCAGTGTCCCCATCAGCGCTGCCCCAGACCCTGCTCTGTGAGGGGATGGAACCTGGATGGGCCCTGTCCTGGGGAACCGCCCCAAGGCCTCCAGCCACAGGGCCTCCAACTGCCACTCGCCACTGGGCAGGGAGGGCTGCAGCTGGGGTGCAGCAGCAGCATCGCAGCCCTCCTTCACCTTCCCCACAGGAAAACAGTGTCCTGCTGCCTGCAGACACATCTCAGAGGGCTGCAAGGGCACCTCAAGACTTCCCTACCCTGTACAGATGCTCTTGTGGGGAGGAACAAATAAAGTAGCCTATCACAAGGACGTTCCCAGCTTTTTATAGCCTTAATTTTCAAATTAATGGGTGTTTCTCCTTCTAAGCAGACAGTGTGGAGGGACCCCAGCTCAGCTTCACATTCATTACAGATGTCTCTGTTGAGCAAGGAGATCGTTTGGTTAGACCACAAGGGCGAAAATCGGTTTTAATAGCTCAAAGCATGGCTTTTGCTGTGTTCACTTTTTAATTAAAGGATAATTTTTGAGTGGAGAGAAAAGAATATCTGAAAAAAATTACTGACCTTACAGTACAGCTGGGAAAAAATATAGAATGGTTTGGGCTGGAAGGGACCTCAGAGACAATCTAGTTCCCACTCTCTGTCATGACAGGGACACCTTCCACTGGACCAGGTTGCCCAAAGCCTCATCCAATATGGCCTTCCAGGGATGGTGCATCCACAGCTTCTCTGGGCAACCTGTTCTAGGGCCTCACCACCCTCACAGAAAAGAATTTCTTCCTTAAGCCCCTTGTCCTGTCACTCTGTGCCATGGTAAACAGCCTCTCCCCAGCTTTCCTGTAGCCCCTTCAGGCACTGGGAGGCCGCTGTAAGGTCTCCCTGGAGTCTTCTCTTCTCCAGGCTGAACAAGCCCAACTCTCTCAGCCTGTCTTCATATGAGAAAGCACTATCACAGCAATCTATAGCTACTTCAGCTGCAGAAACATTTTTAACAGGTTTTCTCATGATTCATGAATGGTTTTCAATTATTTTTTTTTTATCTCATAACCCCCTAAGATGTCCAATCAAGGTGCAAGCTCCTGTGGAATTGAATCCTACCAGCAACCAGTTTACTTTTCTCACATTCTGTTGAGTCTTTGAAGAATGGTATCACAGAATCACAGTAGAGATTGTAAGGGACCTCTGGAGATGATCTAGTCCTACTTCCCTGCTAAAGCAGGTCACACAGGTCTCTGTCCAAATGGGTTTTAAATATCTCCAGAGAAGGAGACACTCCACAACCTCTCTGGGCAGCCTGTCCCAGTGGTCTGTCACCCTCAAAGTGAAGAAGTTTTTCCTCATATTGAGATGGAACTTCCTGTGTTCCAGTTCGTGCCTGTTACCCCTTGTCCTGTCACGGGGCAGGAAGAGTCTGGGCAGGACCCATCCTCTTGACATCCACCCATTAGATCCTTAAAAGGACTGACCAGGTGCCCTCTCAGTCTTCTCTTCTCCAGGCTAAACAGACCCAGCTTTCTCAGCCTTTCCTCATAGAAGACTCCCCTCATCATCTCTGTTGTCTGCCGCTGGACTCTCTACAGTAGCTCCCTGTCTGTCTTGAACTGGGGAGCTCAGGACTGGAGACAGTATTCCGCATGCGGCCTCACCAGGGCAGAGGGGGAGGAGAACCTCCCTCAACCTGCTGGCCTGTTTAGAAACAGATCACAAAAACCCAGCAGTCTGGTGGGCCACAGATTAAAATCCACTGTCCTGGCAAAAAGAAACAAAGCCTCCTGATTGTAGAGAGATCAGTAACACATCATTCACCCATCCCACTGTGGAAATTTTTCCCCACCACTTTGTTGTGGTTTAACCAGCTGGCAGCTAAACCACCCCCACAGCTCTTTGTTCACTTTCCCCCCTCCCAGTGGGATGGAGCAGAGAATAAAAAAGGAAAAGCTAAAATTCCTAAGTTGAGATAAGGACAGTTTAACAGGACAGAAGAGGAAGGGAAATCACAATACTGATAATGATAGAAGAATATACAAAGCTAGTGATGCACAGCACAATTGCTCACCTCCCAGAACCAATGCTGAGCTAGTTCCTGAGCTGAGTACCTCTCAGCCAACTCCCCCAGTTATATACAGAACATGATGTCATGTGGTATAGAATATCCCTTTGGACAGCTCAGATCAGCTGGGGCGGGGGGGGGAGCATGTCCCCTCCCAGCTTCTTGGGCACCCCCTACGTTCTCACGGGCAGGGCAGCATGAGAAGCTGAAAAGCTAAACTATCCGTGTGTTATCAGCACTGCTCTCATCCTGACTCCCAAACACAGCACTGCACCAGCTGCTAGAGAGAAAACTAACTCTATCCCAGATGAAACCATGATACACCCGTGCACCTCTGATCCACATGAGGCTACAGAAGGACATGTTTCTGGCCGTGATTACAGAAACCAAAACAACACTTCATGAAAAAATGCACCTTCATTTCCCAAGAGAAAGAAGGAAACCTTGGATGCCCAGTTAGCATTTACTTTGCCACTGAAAAAGAAAGAAAAAAAAAATTTTGACAAAGCATATCACATCAGATTTTGTTCTGCAGACATCTCTTGGTTCAGCGAAGCCACAATCTATTTGCATAATGCATCTTTTCAATTTTTCTCACGGGGAGCACCCATGTCTCCAAATAAAGCTGAACTCTCCCCTTTGCCTTGTCCATCCTATTGCCTGTCCCCTTCTCACTTTGCTCTAAGGACAGCTTGCCTTGGCCAACACCACGTGCTGACTGTCCAAATGGCACTTAACTTTCTTTGCTAGGGAAATGTTACCAAAATTCAAAGTATAGAGCTGGAGTGGCAAAGAGGAATGGGGGAAAATGACACAGCCTGGTCAGACCTTACTTAGTGAGAAGCTGAGAAATTACACACTTCTGCTGTGTCTGAGACACCACTAGCTTCACACAGTGAATTGAGGTAGCTAGACTGCCCCTCTTCCTACAACCTGGCTGGATCTTTGCATGGATGTGTACATACACACATATGTATGTACACAGATGCTTATCTGTTCATGTGAATACACACATCTACATATACTTTCAGGCTCCCCACGGAAGCCATTGCCCCTTGTCCTTTCACTGCGCTCCCTGCTGAACAGTCCCTCTCCCACTTTCCTGTTGGACCCCTTTAAGTATTAGAGCTCTAGGTCTTTTTTAGCTCCTGCTGCCCTGTGATTGAGGCCAAGAAATGCCCTTTTGAAATCTGAATGGTTATTATCTAAGAGGAAAACTAGAGATAGCTCTCCTGTACAACCAAATCTCTCCTTTATGCAAAAGAAAGTGACACACAGGGCAAATTTCAGAGCTGCTTGCTTATTTCCCTTTCATCTATAAGCTTTACAAATATCGAAGGTCCTTTGAAGAACTTTGAACTTCAGCACTCAGGCTCCAAACCAAGAGACAGCCTATAAACACCAGAGAGAAAAAGCTTAGATTCTCATACACCAAAACCCATTACTGACTAGAAGACAGCAGCTTCACAGCTTTTTGGCGGTAAATTACATGGAGTTTAACAGTAATATGTGGCATAATGTTGGTTGTGTAAGTTACTATCAAAGCTTACTTAACTGATTAAATAATTTTAGAGTATCTTGTCAGCAAATAACAGGATCAAAAGATATTTCAGTCCTTCATTTCCTCACACAGCAAACCTTCAGCACTGAAGGACAGCAACTAAGAAATCAACCCACTCACTGGTAACATCCCTTGCTGCTTTATAATTCTCTCAGGAAGAGGCTTATCACATTCAAACGTTTCATGCATGGAAACCATTTTAGAAGCATAGAATACTTTGGGTTGGAAGGAACCTCAAAGATCACAGAATCACATAAGTTCATCTAGTTCCACCCCCCTGCCATGGGCAGGGACACCCTCACTAGACCAAGTTGCCCACAGTGCCATCCCACCTGGCCTGAAACTCCTCCAGGGATGGGGCTCCCACAGCCTCTCTGGGCATCCTGTGCCAGGGCCTCATCACCCTCATTGTAAAGAGTTTCTTCCTAACATCTAACCTAACCCTGCCCTCTGTCAGCTTGAAGCCATTGCCCCTTGTCCTTTCACTGTACTCCCTGCTGAACAGCCCCTCTCCCACTTTCCTGTAGGACCCCTTTAAGTATTGGTAGGCCACAATTAGGTCACCCTGGAGCCTTCTCTTCTCCAGGCTGAACAAGCCCAACTGTTGCATCCTGTCTTCATAGGAGAGGTGCTCCAGCCCCTTGATCATCTTTGTGGGCTCCTTTGGGCTCACTCCAACAGCTTTCTGTCTTTCCTGTACTGGGGTCCCCAGAGCTGGATGCAGTACTCCAGGTGGGGTCTCACGAGAGCAGAGCAGAGGCAGAATTTCTATCCTCTCAATAGTTTAGCTACTGGCACTTTACCTCAGATGGGATCAGACCAGAAATCCATCCTCTTTAACGCCCTCTGACACTGGCCAGACATTTCTGCAGAAAGCCAAATGGCTGTTCAGGGATGCAGACATCAAAACAGCCTGGCCCTTCAAATTCCACCCTCATCTCTGAATCAGCTCAAATCGGAGCATGGAGTATAACCAATGTAACTCCCATTCAGCTTCCTTAACTCGCCCGTCTATTCTTGTACTACAAGACAGAAGAAGAGTTCTCTGCTTCCCTACTTGCTTCACAGTACTCAGCTTCATAAAGACTCAACATCTTTTCTTTCCTAAGGAACTAAAATCTTGGTCCTCAGAGAAGGAGAAAGTTTCTCCTAGAAAGCCATTCATTTCATTGCCCTTCCTCAAACCCCTCTATGTAAGGGGAATTCTTTTTCAGACATTAAACTCTACAACACACTGAGGTGAAGCCCAGTGATGGACAGAATACTTTGCTCATACTATGCATTCTAGCATCCATTTTTGAACAGCTGTATGTGCTTTCAGCAATAGGCAAGATCTCTTTCTTCTGCTAGTCATGTCAAATCTCTCCTTGGTGTACAAGTAGTTAACTTTTCTTCCTCAAAATAAAAAAAAAACAAACCCAAACAATCCACACTAGATCTTCATTACAATGCAATCTAGTCAATCTTTCTTGCTTAAGTTTTCTCAAATGACACACAGGTTCTTATCAATATTACTAAGTACAAAGAATGGTAATTCTTTTAATGGTAATTTCAAAGGACTTTATTCTGAACATCAAAAATCCAGCAAGGATTCTTGAGGTTCCTCACCACTCATGCCTCATTTCTGGAGATTACTCTTTCCATCGCAGGGGTGGATGAGATGATGGTTTTGGTGCTTCCTGACATCCTTGCTTTCAGAGGAATTTCTTTATTGTATTAAAGAATCAATACCCTTTTGTTCTAAGTGTATTCATGCTCTTGTAATTATTCAGTGCTGAAGAATTACCTCGGTCTTGTTTTGAGCATACCACAATAACTGCTTTCTGTATCTTCACTGGATTATTATTACCAAGCAACTGGAAGAGAAGAAGGTCATGAGGAGTAGTCAGCATGGATTCACCAAGGGGAGATCGTGCTCAACCAATCTCATAGCCTTCTATGATCTCATCACCAGCTGGGTGGATGGAGGGAGAGCAGTGGATGTCATCTACCTTGACTTCAGCAAGGCTTTCGATACTGTCTCCCATGACATCCTGATAGCAAAGCTGAGAGATCATGGGATAGATGAGTGGACAGTGAGGTGGGTTGAGAACTGGCTGTCGGATCGGGCTCAGAGGGTGGTGATCAGTGGAGCAGAATCTGAATGGAGGCCTGTGACTAGCGGTGTTCCCCAGGGCTCGGTGTTGGGTCCAGTCCTGTTTAACATCTTCATCGACGTCCTTGATGAGGGAATAGCATCCACCCTCAGCAAGTGCCGATGATACAAAGCTGGGAGGGGTGGCTGACATGCAGGAACACTGCGCTGCCATCCAGCGAGACCTGGACAGGCTGGAAAGCTGGGCAGGGAGAAACCTAATGAAATTCAACAAAAGCAAGTGTAAAGTCTTGCACCTGGGGAGGAATAACTGTCAGTATCAGTACAGGCTGGGGGATGACCTGCTGGAGAAGAGCTCTGTGGAGAAGGACCTGGGGGTCCTGGTGGATGACAGGTTGGCTATGAGCCAGCAGTGTGCCCTGGTGGCTAAGAGGGCCAATGGGATCCTGGGATGCATCAGGAAGAGTGTGGCCAGCAGGTCACAGGAGGTGATCCTCCCCCTCTACTCTGCCCTGGTCAGGCCCCACCTGGAGTATTGTGTCCAGTTCTGGGCTCCCTGGTATAAAAAAGACAGGGATCTCCTGGAGAGAGTCCAGAGAAGGGCTACGAAGATGATTAAAGGCCTGGAGCATCTTCCCTATGAGGAAAGGCTGAGTGAGCTGGAGCTGTTCAGCTGGGAGAAAAGAAGACTGAAGGGGGACCTAATAAATGTTTATAAATATCTTAAGTATGGGATGCAGGGGAAATTGGCCAACCCCTTCTCAGTGGTCTGTGGGGACAGGACAAGGGGCAATGGCTGCAAATTGGAGCACAGGAAGTTCCGCACCAACATGCGGAAGAACTTTTTCCCAGTGAGGGTGACAGAGCCCTGGGACAGGCTGCCCAGGGGGGTGTGGAGTCTCCTTCTCTGGAGAGATTCAAGACCCGTCTGGACGCCTATCTGAGCAATATGTGCTAGGGAGCCTGCTTTGGCAGGGGGGTTGGACCCAATGATCTCTCGAGGTCCCTTCCAACCCCTACAATTCTGTGATTCTGTGATTATTATCTATTTCTATCACCATTTGGACAAATTTGAAGGAGAGGGGCAAGGAAAGGGAACATTTCTGCAAGCAAGGTGCTTAAATAGCAAAGATTACAGCTGTCAGTGATGTCTCTTCCACTGCCCTACCTCCACAGGTCTAAAAGGCAGATGACTAATCAAGGAGATTAGATGCAGACAGAAAGTGCTAGAAGGACAGAGGAAGAGATGCAACTGATATATTTGAGTTACAGTGGGGAGGGGGGAAAATGGAGAAAGATAAACAGCTTCACTGAGCGTGCAACAGCAAGACATTTAATTTAAGCCTCATCACAGATCTCTCATAGAACACTGGCTTTTATAATAAGAGACCAGTTTGGCCATTAAGCAAAATGAGTGCTCAAGACTGTTTAGAGACTGAGGGCAGTTTGACATCTAATTACACAAATTTATCAAATCTTTTCTCTCTATCTCAAGCATACGAGAGGCACAGCGATTTATAGCAGGCAGCCTAAATCCTTCAGTTGAACTTTTCTTCCTCAAAATAGCACATGATATATTCCAATATGCAAGCAAAAAACCACTGCCAGCCCATATGGCATATTTGCTATTAACAAAGTAAGCATTCAAGAAAGGCATTCCAGAAGCCAGGAGTTTTATTTGCCAAGAATTCAGATTGTTTTATATATATATATATATATATATAAAAAAGGTTTTTTTCTTTTTACATAGGAAACCAAGACAAAAAGGATGCAAGAGTTCATAAAGATTTCAGGAGGCCGCAAAATATGCCTATGTAGAAAGCATTCTCAGAAGCCAACATTCCAAATAAGCTGACAACTGAAAACACCTACTTTGAGGCAGCTCATATCCCGACATTAACATTTCTGTGACAGTTTTCTACAGAAGTAGTTGTTACAGGGACTTCAGGGACTTCCCTGAATTGTCAGTCTCAGTGGAGGAGCTGGAACATAAAGAGAGAAAGAATCTCCAGTTTTCCAGGTATTGACTAATGCAGATGTGTGACAGCTTCTCCCCTCACTGGAGTCTCATCCGTTTTTCAGGTGGTCCTTTAGTGCCAGCACTCTGCTGAGCATTCTTTACAGTCTCTTTTTCCTCTGTCTTGACAGCTTCAGGGGCTGGTTCTGGCTCCTTCTTGATTTGATCCACTTAAGAAGTAACAGTAAAAGAAAGTTAAACATCCAATTTTTATTCCTAAAATACAATTCAGAGTACTTAGAAAATACTGTTGATGTCAAAGGGCAAAATTAATTTCAAAGGTATAAGAATGACCACGGACTTAATTCATACCTCACCTATATGAATAAAAAAAAAGTGGAATAGATAAAGATTCATGCTTTCCCTGTTCTGAGGTTGCTTATGATCAACTCAAAGCCTTCACATGCTTTCTTGAGCTTTAGCACCACGCAAAATCACTAGGAGCTGGACTGACTAAACTGTTCCCTCAATCAACCTTTCACCTTCTTCCTGCCTCATACACCATTTCCTGCCTTTGGACTTTCAGGCAGTGGTTTTACAGACAGCAGCAGAAGGAGCAGAATACACACACCCCACACACAACCCCCCAGTTTCAATTTTCTTGCTGTCACAGAGGATTCTTACTTTGTACTTTGCACAATTAGGCAGGGCCAGAATTCCTAACCACCTCAGGACCAGCAACAAGGAGCTTATATGGCAACTGGAAGACACTGCTCTGTAAAGCCTGTTTTTAAAGTCTTGTGAGAATATGAAGAGTTTTACCTGGTATGGGCTTTTCTCCAGGTTTTTGCTGTGCAGGAGGAAGAAGAAAAATAAAGCAACACATCAGTGAAACCAAAGTCATAAGTCACAGAATCACAAGGTTGAAAGAGACCTTTGAGATCATTGAATCCAACTGTACCCGTCCTCTACTGAACCGTATCATGAAGCACCTCATCTACCCGTCTGTTAAACACATCCAGGGATGGTGACTCAACCCCCTCCTCCCTGGGCAGCCTGTTCCAGTGCCCGATAACACTTTCAGTGAAGAACTTTTTCCTAATGTCCGATCTGACCCTGCCCTGGGGCAGCTTCGTGCCATTTCCCCTTGTCCTGTCTCCTGTCACGTGGCTGAAGAGACCAACACCCACCTCTCTACAACCTCCTGTCAGGTCACTGTAGACAGTGATAAGGTCCCTTCAGCTTCCTCTTCTCCAGGCTTAGCACCCCCAGCTCCCTCAGCTGCTCCTCATATGATCTGCCCTCCAGCCTGGTTGCCCTTCTCTGGACACAGTACAGGACGTCAATGTCCTTTTTGTAATGAATGGCCAAAAACTGAACACTACTTGGGGTGCGGCCTCACCAATGCTGAGTACAGGGGCACAATCACTTCCCTGGACCTGCTGGCCACGCTATGTCTGATACATGCCAAGATGCCATCACCATTCTTGGCCACAGTGCTGGCTCATATTCTTAACCCTTGTGCTTAACCCATCCTATTATTCATTTAGAAATACAAACCCAACAATCCACTCTGATGTATAAGAGTTGAGGGTAGAACTGATCACTAAACATACGCTAAACAAAATCCAATTAACATTTTATAACATCAAGTTTTTCCTCTGACAGCTGAATGGCACTAAAGCAGGAAATAACACAGCCAGTCTTTCACACATCTGAGGGGTAGGCAGTTTTGTGAGATGCTGTAAACATAATTTCCTTTGTTCCCAAGATGAAGACCTGGTGGAACAAATAGCTATTAGAGACTATCAGAGGTAATCACAACTTCAGAGAATGCCAAGAATTTCCATGCTAATTAGCAAGCCACCAGAACAATGGAGTAACTAAACCAAAATAGCTGGGGTGGCTTGATTGAGCTCAGAAAGCAGGAAACTGGAAGCAACAGCAAAATCTGACCCCTGACAACAACAGACCCTCTGTGTTAGATAAGGAATTTGCGTAATAAAATTTGCCCTGGTGGTTTTAACTACTCCTGCAACTACAGAGGGGAATCATACACTCCAATCAGAACCTCCATTTCAAATGTATTATCCACGCCACGTTACCATGGCTGAAAGCACAAGAAAGTCCCATTCAGTTTTTCATCTGTCAAGTACTTAGGACTGCTTTAAGTTCTTAGTAAGTCACAGTAATACTATGGCTTCCAAGTGTCATACCTGAACAAATCTGGGTGGAAACTTTTGTCTTAGGTCTAAAAGCAAAGCATCTACCCGTTGTCTTTGGAAAATAGAACTTGGTTCTTCTTTCTTCTTGGCTTTTGGTTTAGTTTTCTCTGCAAGTCACAGAAATGTAAGAGAAAGCTGTATTAAAAGTTCTGTTGTCATACAACAAAGAGCTGCTATGAGAAACCAGTACTCAACTCTCCTATCTTCACCTACATTTTGCCTTTGACATCAAGGGTTTTTTGGCTTTTGGAAGATAGATGAAGGACAATTCCTACCTCCTGCCACACTGGTTTGGCTTCTGAAAATGCACTTTGGTCTCCAGTGGGTTGAGGAGTTGACGTACAGCTCACCGTTTTCTTCTCCCACCCAGCAGTTCATCCCCACCAGCACAGAACAAGAAGATTCCTTCCATCTGCTAGCGAGGGCTAACTTACCCTTGAGACGCTTAACCTCATCTCTGCACCATCACTGTGCATTGCCTCAAGCTTCTCCCTACATTATCATCCCTGTCCAAAAGTACCAGAGCAATTAGGAATCATCATACCTCGTTCTTCTTGATCTTTGAAATGCCACCAGTAGCCCTTGGACGGGTGATAGCGACAGTAGGACATGGCTTCTTCAAAAGCAGACTGGATTCCATGTACCGCAGTGAGCTTTCAGAACAAGAACGTAAGGCAGGGTTCAAAGTTTAAGGAGAATATCAATTTTTGAAAGGAGGGATTTTAGAATTACTATTCTATATTAATTTTTGTTCTGGGAAGAGAACTTGGGATCTAGTTTTGGACTAAGAATCTCATTTCTCTTACAAGACATTTTATGAGGCTTTTCTTAAAGTGACAGAGACTAGCAAAAGCAGCAGCTTGCTAGAACAGAAGAAATTAAATCAAACCTGAGTACCCCATTTAAAAGGAAAAACCACAACAACTTAAAAACATAAGTCTCATTTAAAGAGAAGTATTAGCTTACCTTAACATTCCAAAGCAAGCTTCACCAAATACGTATTCAATCAGTATTTCCTAAGTATGTGTCATGTAAATTTTCTGCCAGTTGTGTGGCTTCAGTTATTCTGATCTTTCATCCTTAAATAACATATCCTACTTTTTGAGCCACGAGATCTTTCGTTTCCATGTGGGATGCACACCGTATTAACCAGTGGGCTTTGGTTTAAGTTACTGCATAATTCATAAGATCTTCCCTCAAAACAGCAAAGGAGGGATTTAATCAGCCTGGGGAACAAGCAAAAGTAAAAAGCAGATAGAAATTGGAATACATCAAAGACATGGGACACTTACAACTCTGGAGTTAATGACAGAGCCTAAGTCAGGTGCCTGATAAATCACTCCTGCGATAATATAGTAGTCGGCCAGTGGAATAACTGTGGAGAAAAAGAAGAAATAAGAGGCAGGATCAGTTTAAAGCTTGGGCTGAAGAGTGGGGACTTGTTGCTGAATTCAGTAGTAACAGCAGAAACTGCAATATTCATCTAATCACCAATTTTTTTTTCTTTTTAACCTTTCTCTTCACTATCTGCACCTTAGCCACAGACAGGTAAGGGGAAGAAAAAACCACACCCAAGGTCTGCTTTACAAATAGAAAAGCATCAGCTTCAAGTCCTGTCCCACTGCAAACAAGTAACTGACCTTACAAGAGTTGGGGTTTTCAGATCTACACAAGAGGAATCAAATCAACTGTACTGGAAGTAGTTTCACCTGCCTTTGCTACTGGTAGAAACCAAAGAGCAATGTAAGATCTCATTCTTCTGGCCTCAGCTTTCTCCAACTTGTACAGTTCTCTTAACTAGATTTCCTAGACCAAATGGCAGCTAAGCACATACAGAGCACACCTTTCAAACTTAATAGCATTCTGCCAATAATAATAATAAAAAATATTACCTTCCAAAGACATTTGCTAAATTAGATTTGAAACCCCTTCTTGACTGATAAAAAAATCTTGTTCCTTAGAGCTGAAACAAAGGTACATCACAGTTGCCTCCATAATTCCCTGCCAAGCATTCTTCAATTGAGAAACTGCAGTAATGCCATTAGCCCAGGGATCTTACCTATGCATACCTTTGTTCTCAGTCCTCCATCTGTATCAAAACAGTCTGTCTGAACCTTTTTGCAGCCCTGAGGACAAGAACTTGGGAGTACTCGTGGAGAAGCAGCTAGACATGAGCCACCAATGTGCATCTGCAGCCCAGGACGTGGTTGGCCTTCTGGGCTGCAGCAAAAGAAGTGTGGCCAGCAGATCGAGAGAGGTGATTCTGCTCTGGTGAGACCTCACCTGGAATACTGTGTTCAGCTTTGGAGGAGGACATGGACCTGTTGGAACATGTCTAGAGGAGGGCCACAAAAATGAATCAAGGGCTGGAGCACCTCTCCTGTGAAGACAGGCTGAGAGAGTTGGACTTGTTCAGCTTGGAGAAGAGAAGGCTCCAGGGAACTTTACAGCAGCCTTCCAGTCCCTGGAAGGTGCCTCTAAGAAAGCTGGGGAAGAATTGTTCACGAGGGCATGCAGCAGTAGGACAAGGGGTAATGGTTTTAAACTCAAAAAGGGAAGATTTAGGCTGAGTATTAGGAAAAAGTTCTTCACTATGAGAGTGGTAGATCACTGGCACAGGCTGCCCAGACACATAGTGGAGGCCCCATCCCTGGAGACATTCAAGGTCAGGCTTGATGGGGCTCTGAGCGACCTGATCTAGTGAAGCTGTCCCTGCTCACTGCAGGGGGGTTGGACTAGATGATCTCTAAAGGTCCCTTCCAACCTTACACATTCTATGAGTCTATGATTTTTCCAATTAATCCAGTATTTGCATGTTATGGAGCTTTACATTACAGCCAGTACCCACAGCCCAAATAAAAATACAAAAGAAAAGAAAAAAAGAGAAAAAACCAAAAAAGAATTCTCAGCATTTCCTTAGAAACAGTCACAGCTCTATACCAGAGCACCCTACTTTCCTAGTCAGGTAACTCCACCTAATGATTTGATCTCAAGATTTTTCAAAAATCACTTCAACCAGGCAAAATCTTGGCTTACAGAATTTAAAATATAAATATACTTTGTTTTAAAAAACTTCACAGAAATCCTAAGTCAAGTCTGCACCAGTCTCAAGTACTCAACACTACCTGTGAACTCAGTAAGTTTTAGTTTTCCATCCCCATTCTCCCCTCTCAAATACATAATATTTGTGCCAAGATAAAACAAAGCACACGAGTAATGCTGGTGTTAGGGACCCATGTGATTCAAGCAAGGTACCTGGCACAAACAGTGCAGTCCCAACATCCCAGTGTAGTTCCACCAAATGCCCATTTGCATGACAATAAAGCCTCAACACCTGTATTGTGGAAACCTCAACACTACTCTTGATCTAACAAGTGTCAAAATAGGATATTAAGGGCTGCATGAAATCCATACCCACCTTTTTAAAGCCAGATTAAAAACCTTTAATACAGAAACAACTCAAAAAAAAACCTATTAAAGAAGGAATCTATGTTCTTTTTCATGGTGGAACTACAGTATTAAGAGGCCATCACCTGACATAAGCAAATAAAAAGCATTGCTAGACAAGGCAACATCCTGTACAAGGCCAAAATGCAGATGCAGAACCTAAGTCACTAAAAAAAAACAACCAAAAAGAGGTTAAGTAACTAGCATTAACCTGGCCTTTCTTTACTATGAAGTTACTCTAAAATAACCTAAATTATTTTATATGTATGTGAAGTAAACATAGAAGACAGTCCAATAACTACTGAGATGTGGCTATGTTTAAAATTAATCTCACAAACACAAATTTAAGGTTAACAAGGAATAATAAAGCCATTGCATGCAAATGAGCGGAAAAAAAAAAAGCTAGGGAATTTCATTTAAAACTTGGAAAGATCATCAGTGACACTGTAAGGAGGAGTGGTGCTGTTGTTACAGGATTCCCCTCATGATTCTAAAATACTCTGTTCTCAGAAGAATAACCAAAACATGCATGTGTGGTATCTCATAATTTCTTACACAGGTTGTATTCTTCTACTGATGAGATCCTACTCAGCAGTATAACCAATCCACAGCTGAAGGTGGAAACAGCACAGAGTAAGAGTGACATGACACAAACAAGCATGAATAATCCCTCTACCTAACTAGTTCTCCAAAATAAATAATTCAGATACTAGGCACTTCAGATTATTAGCTCAAATTAAACTAAATCTTATCAGCTCCAGGCAAGGATACCACTGGCCTTATATCCAAACAGTTAACATGAAAACTTGTGCATCGCCTATCAGATGAATAGGACATTGCATGAGTGCTATCATCAATCTCCCATGGCAAAATACATGCCAGGGCAGCAGCATCTCGCT